>OY728130.1:1868865957-1871365957 GCA_963277665.1 Viscum album | reverse complement strand
AGTTTATATATTCCCTTAAAATGAATATATAATAATACCTTCCTAGGTTCCTAATAACAACACTATAATTATCTACAACCTACACGGATGGTAAAAAATCGACAGCACCCATCTCTGGGGCTTTAAACAACAGTGTAATAAAACTAAAAAAATGATGGGGGACTATAATACATAAAAACGTTCAAATTGAAGGATACAATTGGTTATATAATAACTCTAACATCAATTCTTGTCAATTATTGATTTCTGTAATAAAGTTAAACCATCCTAAACTTTTATTTTGGAAGGAAAAATGAATATATATTAAATCAATAAGAGATTCTTAAGGTAAGTTAAAAATCAATGTTAATGGGTTGTGGTATGGATAACATTCCATAATCAATCCCAATGATCATCCCATGTTGAACTAATAATTTCCCATTGAGCACCTATAATTATAAATAAGGTCAATTTCATCACACACAAAAATTCATGCATATTACTAATCGAAAAAATAATGGTGAACCCAACAACAATTTTTTAAAAATGAAATAAATTGGAATAGTGAGATCATATTTATGATGATATATTATTGGGACTTATTATTTATTGTTTTTTTGATTTATTAATAATATTCTATAACCCTTATCATGGTTTACTATTTAACTCGAAAAAGAATGAAAACCTCAAATCTATAAACATATTCCTTATCCACTATAATGATTATGTCCTCAAAAATCATAGGGGTGTTTTACCCAATGAAGAACCTTAAATAGTATGTGATCAATGATTTTGATATGGGTTTCCATATCATCAATACCAAACCCTCTATGGAGGTATATCCAAATGTAAACTAAGATATCAATCCATGTGGGTCGCCTAATCAACAATGGACTAATAAGATGTGGTTGGAGCCCCACATCACCTCAAAATTATTTAAAATCATATCACCAATTCATATTAATAATTATATTCTTTTATATAGGGGGATATATCATGAGAAAAATATCTCCCTTATCACTTAAAAGATTCCACCTAAGAGGGATCCTACTAACTATCACTATCCTGAACATCACATAGGAACATCCCCCCATGAGAGTGTTAAGGACTCGTCTAAAGAGATTATAACAGAAATTGTCTAGTTAAATAACCCATTGGGACTTGTCACCTAGGGAGATATGTTATTGAAAATTTTGAGAATGAACATATTCATTCCATTATGGAAGAATCCTAACATGATTCATTAACAGATTTTAATGAATGACCTTATATCATCGATTATTCCCATCATTCCAGCAATATAATCTTGTATCATAAAGAGAAGAATACATAAAAATAATTTCATTCCCCAAGGAGAAAGAAAATATTTTTCCCTTGGATGAGAATCTCTTCCGGATATATCAATAGAAACTGAATGAATGTAGTAGATTAATATACCACTCTCATAGAGGAGAATGTGAATAGTCATGTTTTTATGGAAGAATCTTGAAATGTTATTTTGGATGTGATTGAAGGGTTGTCTTATAACCTTTCTCATCTATTACAAAAATATTAGAATATTTTGGAACTAGTAATGGAACGAAAGTTTTAGCTAATATCAATGGTAAATTGGTTTAGGCATATACTCACAACTATCATTATACTAACTCAACAATATACATTAGGAGGTACTTATTAATAAGAAAACATTTCATCCAAAATTCCAAAGGATGTAAAAATATTCATTTGAATAATGGATATTTGGATTAGGCTCATATCCCATTTCTAATGGAATCTCACAAACGTATCTTATAATCCAATTTTGTGTAGTATTATATCATTTCCAAATTTATAGGGAATCATTTGTATATTATGGAGTTCACTTATATTTAACACCATATTTTTGTTCCTCTATTATCTTATGAATATCATTGAAAAATCCAAATAGAAACCATGATTTGGGGACATATTCATTCTTAATCTGCTGAAAATTATCAGAATATTCAATTTTGGGAAAATGGTTGCAATAAAAACCTATAGAATCTAAAGAATATTATGAAAATGCATTCATTGAGACATGGTATTCTCCTATGATGTCTCTAATATTTTAATTTTATCAACCATAATGAAAACCCCTATCCACCTAACAGATATTTTCAAAAAGGATGTCTTAAAATGGGAAACACAGAACCCATAGATAGGATCATATACCTAACCTTTCCAGGTATGGGTTTCTAGGTTCCCTTATTGATATCCTAATAAAGGCCCAATAATATACTGACTCATCCTAAAAAAGAATTGATTATTTCAATAATAGAGTTCCTCTCAATTACACAACCATCTGATTCTCTAGTGGTCATCCCTAAAGAACCCACCATAAAGGAGCCACCCATGGAAACAATAATACATTTTATGAGAATACTTATCATGAATTATAAGTAAGAATTATTCATTATAATATATGAAAAAATTAACAGAATTTTCTACCATTTTTAACTAATTAACTAATAGTGACCAAGAAGGTCCTCCTAATGAAAACCAAAATATACACCATAGAGTTCCTATGAAAGGAATATATTTAAAGGGTCATATATGTAGATTTATATGATACTATAACTGAAATACTCACTTTAATGTAAAATATGAATATTTTCATGGAGTTTATCCCTAGGGAATTCATCACAATTTTCCTCTTTATAGTGATCCCTCACATCGGCTAGAAGGTTCTCTCCAATCATAACATATCTGTAAATTTTTCTACAAAAATGATGTACTTGAGTTCTGAAGGCTTGTTATTCAAATACCCTAATAATTATATGTTATCATATTTTCTCATCTAACTGATTATATAAGGTGGTAGTTGTCATCCATAACTGTCATGGATCAATTATTCAATGACACAATAAGAAAGATTCATGTTAACCAACACCTCTAGAGAAGGTAGTAATGAATTGACTCATGTGGTTAGATATTATAGAAGATTCCCTCTTAGAGGTTAAATATAACACCATGATCATATGGAAATAACTAGTCAATGGAAATATATAAGGGATATTATGGACAACATGTACTACAATGTATGACATTCTGAAAGAATTGAATGTGGAATGGGTATATTGGTTATGCTAAAATATATTTTCCAAATCACTTATTACATAGTGAAAAATATCATTCTATTGAGGGTTATGGTATCCATATCATAAAAATTGGAGAATATTGTCATTGGGCTAACCAGGATAGCTTATTGTTGAACAACATCCATAGTTGGGAAGCTATCTCAAAGATTATCAACATATGTGCCTTAGATAATTATTGTATTTTCTCTATTTTATATTTGATTTATCATATCATGTATACATTAGGGGATATGGTAAACATTTGTTGATTCATTTTACCCTAATCCACAACTAGATGAGTCTACTTAGAAAGAATTCATGCAATGTGATTAACATGGGAAAAATCTCACGTCAAAATTTTGTATAAGCTACATATTCGTCCAAACAAACTCTTCCACTACTAAATAAAATAATCATTATTATATCTTAAAATGAATTATTTAAATAATCACATATCAAGTTACTAATAAATTGTATTTTTTTAAAAATATTTATTAAAAAATATACCATCGTCAGAAAGGATCTTAGTGGTGGTAATCAATTAGCATGAATAACACTAATCCCAACCCATTCCTATGTAAATGTTTCAATTTTAATGAAAGATTTGTTAGCTTATACCTCCAAAAACCTACAAGAGTACATTCATCCCACTGGGTTATATGATATTCTACTACTACCCCACCCCTAATATTATCATAGATGCAACATGTCCAAAACTAAAGGCTGGTAGAACTAAGATAATCACAATAAATAGGGATGGGGAAAGTAATAACATCATAGAGTCCCCTTTAAAGGAATTGGATCTTCTCTAGGTTATGTGAACCTTCATAAGAATAATATACCTCATTGTTCCACCCCATACGTGATAGATACCTTACATTAGGGGGTGCTTGGTGAATTTCGTTGGAGACTATAATATATTCATATTCCTTCAAAGAGGATAGAATAATCCTCAGAGGTTTCATAACCAAAATTGGGATACTAATATGATAAAATTAAAGGAATGTTATAACTAACCTGGTAAAAGAAATTCCAATGGTGAAGAACCCTATTATTACTTTGAGGTGGACAAAAACATTTGAGACCCACATACACCCAATACATGTATATATCAGTGATTCTATTGTGTATTATTAAAATTAGAGGTATTATTAGGATCATAGAGATCCAAAACAATTCTTAGTTACCACCAGACCAGTGTGTTTAGGTCAAAGGGAATGGGAATGCTGTTGGTATATAAACATCCCACCCACCACTAAAGGAACATGAATCTCTTTTAATCAAGGAATTAGTATCTTGATGTAATTTAAATTAAAAGGAACCGAATTGCATCAATTCCTAATTTTTCAGATGAAAATATTCTTTTTGATTATTAATATATCATATTTTTTATTCCTCTCCTCTTTTTTAAATCTAAAAAAAATAGTTAATCAAATAAGGAGAGAAGTGTTTAATCAGAAGATCAGATCTGGGTCTATATCATCATTGTATCTAAAACTAGTTGACAAAGAATACCATTAATTTATGCCCCTGACATATAAAATTCCATTAATGTCAATCTTCCTACTCTAACCCCAATTTGGAAATCATTTTTATATATAATAATATTATCCATATTACGTTCTTACAAATTCATCTAGAAGAAAATAAACATAATTAAATTTTTCACCTAAATATCTCAATTCTATTAGGTCACATTCAACTAAAATAGAAGTTAAGGAAGGATGACATACACATGATCATCCATATAGGATTACATACCCTATTTGGTTGAACAATACTCTACCTCCACTTAATTTATGAATCCCAATTTCCTTATTTTTAACATCATGGTTTATATGGGGAAACAACATACACGTTTTATGTCATGGAGAGGCCCCATGATGGGAATTTTAGAATAGACACATGTGGATAAACGGTGGTTAAAAATTCAGACCATGGAAGGACCAACATTGATCTAATATATAATATTTCAAGTATGGTTCATTAGAAATAGTAGGGATATTTTTATGCAGTTACTTTTCATTTTTATCTCAATGTTAATGAACTCTCATTTACTTGTTCAATCTAAATAAAAACAACAGAAGAGGATATTTTAATGGAGTCCTTTTTAGGTTAACTATGTCAAATACCCCGTGAAGGGGTGTGAATCAGGGTACAATAGATTAAAACAATCGCTCTGTTTTATCATGTTTTATTGTCAAAAAAACTATATTATCTCTTCATCCCGTAGGAAAGTATAAACAAAAATAAATGCATGAAAGAGGCACAATAATTATTACTTTGTTCACCTTCACTAGGATATGTTCATAGAGAATACAATAGAAAATTGTTGATGTAAAAAACCCACTAATACTGCACTATTGTTTACAATGATTTGAGCAGACACACTGTCCCTCCTAGTTTACAACTGATCACAATTTGAAATCTCGCTTCTCTTTCACATGAAGTGTGCTCAATACATCTTTAGAAGATCCACTCACATTAAAAAGTCTTATAGACCCTTAAATTATCATTAATGAATGTATCCTCAACTATATTTGGATTCTATATTGGTGTGCCACTTTCATCCACTGATGAATACCACTTTACAATAAATGTACAATGAAACTCCAAATATTGTGCGCAACCTTTACTAAAAATTTCATTCCAGTTTTATACCATGTGTACAGAACCTCCTCTTTTGAACATCTTCAATCTTACATTAAACTCAAATATTACCCACAACTTCTTTAGCTTGTGTGCAACTCCAACTCTTTCACTCAACTATATTTACATGAAATTCTTATGTGATCCAGTGCTCAAATTCTCTCTATGCATTGAGCCCCATTGAATGAGGGGGTAACCTATTATTTACTAGAATCGTTGAACATTGGGTGGAATATTTGATGTGTCATGAAAGATCCTCCTTAATCACAAAAAAACCAATTAGACGTCGAATTGGGCACACAAGTTTCTTTTACAAAACCACATCTGTGACACACATTTCCCATTATTTCTTGCACTTCATGCATATTATATTTCTTTAGGTTCAAATCTTGAAACATTCCATGCATGAATGTTTTCAATCATTCTTCAATCATGGTTGTAACTTCCTTTTCAAAAAATACCATACTCCATTTTTCTGATTTTGAGGACCAAAAATTTGGAAAACAGTAAAAAAAACAACACCAAGTTTCTATTCTTCATATACCACCTCAAAATAATCCATTGGATTTCATGTTTCTATGTAAACATAGATTTTAAACAATATATCTAGAACTGTACAACTTACCATGGAAGCCCTCTTTATTATCAAACACAAAAAAACAAAAAAAATATTCAATGTTTCCTTGAGATATTTTTTCCCAACATCTTTTCTATATGGAAATAATTGATATATCTACTAAAAATGAAACTCTAATAGAAGAATATAAAAGATATCTACATTGAATATATCTATGATTTATTGAAGATGTCATAAACCCCTCTGTTTCGGTGCGGATGTGCGTCGGGTTACGCTATTCCGCCAGGACGTGTTCGCGCGTGCACCCGTCAACCCGAGGGGATGGGCGCACGGCTTGTGGTCCCGCAGTCCCGCTTTCCAAAGGCGGGCGGCATCCGTCCCTTATTCAGGGGCGTCTGCTCCTTGATTGAAACCGGGATGATGGGATGTCGGCTCCTCCTTCCTTGGACGTCTCCTCGGAACTCGTCGCCTAATCCGGGTCTCCCTCATAGATTTAAGAATGTTCGTGAATCTCGTTCCCGGCGCCATATCTTCATGGACACCGGTTAATTACGCTGCTTCCGCCCGGACGCTCCAAGGAGTCTGGTCGGGGCAGAAACCTGCGGTGAGGAGGCCGGGTGGCTCTGGGTGCTGGGGGCGTGTCGTAACACTGCGGCTCTGCACGTCTGTCTTCCGTCCCTAATAGGGCTTCTCGAAGGCATGATGACCTGAGGCATCCCGCGCTGGGTGCGGGGAACTGTGTCACCTGAGGTTTTCCTCAGCTTCCCATGTTTAACACGGGGTACGCCGCGAGTTTAATGTCCAGCAGGGACGGCATCGGACTGATCAACACGAAGAGTGGATCAGATGACAGAACCCCTTGCGGGGAACCTCCGACGCTGGGGCCAGCGCATGGGCGGCTTCCCAAGTGATGTGGAGTGGAGAGAAGTGGCATGACCCCACCGGGATGTGGCGGCCCAGGTAAGGATTAGGATGGATGATGGAGTGAAGAGCTTGGACCCCGTAGGGGCTTCCTACGTACCATGCGTCAGCACGGATCAAAGTCAACGTAGTTCGGGTATACAGTTTAACGTCATGCTGGACGTCGGCAAGCCGACTCACGAAGGGGTCGAGGCCGCCGGGCGGAGGATTGAACCGAACCACCTCGCAGAGGGGGAGATGGAACGGCCGGGTGGATCACAGTTTCACGTCATGCTGGACGATAAAAGGAGAAATGGAAAAAGGGGCTGTGGGGAGGCACAGTGGAGATACACACGGGCAGTCTCCCACAGGGGCGGATTCATAGGTGAATCGACGCAAGCGTGAACCCTGGAGGGGTCCACTGATGGACGAACCGACGTGAATACGACCGGGACGACCAGGTGGTGGGCTTGAACCTCAGGGAGGCTTCCTACGTACCCTGTTTAGAAGACAGGGATCAAAGTCCACGTAGTTCATTCTGTCAGGACTTACGCACTTGAGGCAGCCCGGATGCGGCAAAACTCAGTTGGAAGGGACTTGGACTGAAAGTAGGAGACACCTCGATCCCAGTCACACCCTCTACTGGCTTCGGCAGTGGGGGAGCGCAATGGAGATACACATGTGCAGCCCCCCACAAGAAACTAGGGGTTTGTAATACCCTACCCCCCGTGGGGAAAAGCCGCTCCCATTAAATCGTCCCTAAAGAGGGGCAATCCCGACATCCCTGCAGAGACGAGCGGGTGGGGGCCACATCCAAACCGGGGGGGACCCTGCGTGCGAGGCACGGGATCGGGTGATGCGGACGGTTTAACGTCTTGCCGGACGAATTACAGTTTAACGTCGTGTGCTGAGGACGAAGGTGCTTGGCAGTTTAACGTCTTGCAGCACGGACGACAGGGGCTAGGCAGTTTAGCGTCATGCAGCTTGGACGTAGTACAGTTTAACGTCATGTTGGACGGATGCAGTTTAGCGTCATGCGGGACGAATGTGCAGTTTAACGTCATGCTGGACGAATGTGCAATTTGACGTCATGTTGGACGTTGGTTGCCGCCGATGGGTCCGTGTCACTTCGCGCAAGCCTGGAGGGCCGCACGGAAAGACAACGCACGGTGCGGGCACCCAGGATGAAGATCATCAGGCGCCACGCGGGTAGGTACCCTTAGGGGGTCAAGGGGGGGCGACCCCAGCGGATTGCGCGCAAAAGAGGAGCTTTGCGCGCAAAACAGCAGGTCGGCGCGCAAAATGGCGGGCTGGCGCGCAATCGGGCCAGCCCTTTGCGCGCGGATGATTGAGATTGCGCGCACCGGGCTTCGGGTAGCACGCGGGGGCAACAGCTCATTCTCTAACGAATGTCCACATTGAAAATGGGGGGTGCGCGCAATCGGGCTGGATTGCGCGCACCCGGGGGAAATTGCGCACAAGAGGCTTCTTTTGCGCGCAAAGGCCTTCGGGTTAAGGATTATTCAAAGGAAAGGATCCAAGGGGATTGCGCGAGAAGGCGAACCCCAAGGCTCTATTGCGCGAAAGAAAGGAGGTTACCTGAAGATCGGCATTGCGCGCGGAAGGGGTTGGATTGCGCGAACGAGCGATGCTTCGGATTCTGGCAACCTTCAAAACGTCGGGGGTCGCCTTATATTTATAGGCAACCCCGGGCGCGGAATCCGGTCTCGGGCGCGGAATTCCCTTCGCGGGCGCGGAATCAGGACCCAGCGCGCAAGGGAGCCGCGCAGGCCACGGGCGCGAAAAATAGCGCGCCGGCCCAGCGCATTGCGCGCATCCCGGGAGGATTGCGCGCCGCGACTCAACTTTGCACGCGGGCCTCTGAAATTCCGCGCAACTCCTCCGGGCCCTCCGGAACGTGCCTCTGACTCCAAATATCACTTCGCTTTCCGCATCCGGAGCTTCGTTTGGGAACAACGGACTTTTCCGGCATCTACAAAAGCCCCCCCTCGGAATCTGATCGGCGAGAGGTCGCAACGATCAGGTTCCGAGGGAGACGCCGGAATGCCGAAGTCCGGGGCCGCGCGGAACTTAGGAGCGCAAAAAGGGGCGATGGGCGCGCAATTCGCCGCCGCGGTCGCGCAATCGAGCGTTCCGCGCGGCACGGAATCCCGGCCTCATCTATAAATAGGGGTCCCGGGTTCCGCGTTCCGTACACAGGCCTTCCGCGCGATAAGCTTCAACGCTCTCGTGCGCGAAATTGCCTTTCCCGGTCGCGAAATTCGCCCAATCGGCGCGCAAAACCATCCGGAATTTGCCTGTCTTTGCGCGAAAACCCGGAACTTTGCGCGACATTCTTCCCAATTGCGCGCCGTCCACTTGGATTGCGCGCCAACCTTCAAACTTCTATACCAGCCTCGTCTGATCCCGCACGCTTCATCCCTTAACCCGCACGACTCCCGAAACTTCTGAGATGGCCGCGCATCAAGGAAATGAGGGGGATGCCGCCATTCGCAGAGCAGAGATGGCGGCGAACGAGGAGGTTTACGGAGCCAAGGAGATTGTTTCCAACAATCAATCCCTGTTCGACTTACTAACGCCGGCCCAGAAGACATATCCACTGTCGGACAACCTGCCGCTCTGGAACTTCGGCATCCTAGATGAGGTTCCGGTGCCAGGGTTCGAGGTTGATGTGCCACGGACCTGGGTGACTCGGGAGGACGAGCTTCCCCGCTATAACATCACCAAAAATGGGCATCCTGCCAGGGAGACCAGGCACTTGGACGTCTATGTCCTGAACCCGAGGACGCGAACCATTGACGGGGGTGAGCCTACTGCGGAGAATTCTCCAGCCCTCTACTCGAGCACATATCGCCAGAGTGTCACTGACGACACCAAGGGCTGGCTGAAGGACTGGGACTTGCGGTCTGGGGGCAATTTCACCAGCGAGTGGGCCTGGGCGTTCTGGGTACGCCACACCTGCGATAACTTCGCAGAGGAGCTGCGGTACATCGGCCTATTTGAGGCGGTGTGGACGTCGCAGTTTCACTTCTACCAGCAGTCCGAGCTCGGGCCGGAGCTGTTCACTCGCTGGTCTCCGGATACCAACACCTTCCATCTTCACCATGGGGAGGTCGGCATCGGCCTCTGGGACATCCACTGCATCGGAGGTATCCCACTGGAGGGCTACCAGTATGATGAGTTCCTGCCTCCGAGGAACACATGGGGTGACAGGTCACGGACTCCCATCCTGACGTGGCATCTGCTGGACCTGGCTACAGAGCGGCTCGGGGTCAAGGACTTCCAGAAGGACATAGCCTAAAAGGAGTGGTTCGGCCAGTTCTTGGAGCATGACCCAGCGGTCAAGATGCCAGGCAGGGGGAAGCGGTGCCCGACCGCGGCTCAGAGGAGCCGGAACGGGTCGTACTGGCGGGTCCTGGAGACAGGCGACTACCGCTCATGGGGGTACCGCGTCATCGAGGCCCGGGACCCAAATGTCCGATACGCGGCGTTCCTGGCCGCCTTTCTGAGTGGGTGGCTCCTGCCAGTGCGGGACGCGAGAATGGGCGTTCGCCCGGCGACACTGGCGGTGGCGGGCGCTATGGCCGCCAACAAAAGATACAACCTCGGGGTCCCAGTGCTGGCGAGGCTGTATGCCATCCTGGGACGCATCTCACGAGGGGGGTCGCCACGAAGGATCTGTGGGCCCTTTCAGTTCTTCCACGGCTGGGTGGCTGCTCACCTCGGTGGGTACACGTTTCCGAACGCCATCGTTCCTCCGGGCAACGGCCTGCGACCCTCCCTGCAGAACATCGCGGGGGTCGCTCCGATGACACTAAGTGAGGAGGGCGTGAGGATTCGGATTGGCAATCATGCCAATTTCAACTTCTGTCCGTTCCCCACTCCCGTTGGCCAGATGATCGACAACGGGCAGGGTCCGCTGGAGCAGCATGAATACTTCCTGAACATGCGGTGCGGGGTGCTCGTGGCTCGGATCGACGGGAAGGTGATCTGCGAGCCCTACGTGCCAACCCGGTTCGCCAGGCAGTTCGGGTGCCTTCAACGGATGCCGAAGAGGGTGTTCACTGCTGTCCGGGAGGAGACGAACCCTGGCGTCCTTCGCCAGATGTGGCTGATGTTTGCCGCTTTCGGCTCTGGCGACGTCATCACTCTCCCTCCTACCAGGGTTGACGCAGGCTTGGCAACCGAGTACGCCGAACACTGGGCCATCGCGTACCCCGAGGGGCTTCTACGGAAGCCAGTTCGGCGGCTCGAGGTCACCCGTGCGGAGACCGGGCGTCAAGGGAGGAGGCGAGGCGCCGCCACACGGGGGAGAACGGAGGCGCGCCAAGCAGCGGAGCCGGCGCGAGCAGGGACTTCGGCGGCGGGCACATCGCAGGCTGCCGCTACGACCTCGGCGCCCAAAGAGGGGGCACGCGCGGTGGTCGAAGAGCGGCCCGGGAAGCAGGTGAGACGTCTGCTCGAACCCTCCCACGATGCAGTCTTCCCGGCGCTGTGGTCGGCCTGGATGACCCTGCGGCAGTCACTGGGGACCGACGCCATCTGGCGAAAGATTCTCAGAAAAGGAATCCATCTGCCAGAGGTCGGGCGCCTCCATATTGCCGACAGGGTGGACTTCAACCGGCAGTATGCGTATCTGACGGCCATGGACGATTACGCGTGCCAACGTGGTCAGCGTGCGGAGCCATCCCTTCTGGTGAAGGTGATGCTCGGTTTAGAGCCCGCTCCAGAACAGATGCCGCCGGAAGAAGACGACAGTAGCAACGACTCCGAGGAAGAGGAGGAGATGGGGGAGGATGAAGCCTCCGAGGGAAGATCCCATCAGGGGAGTCCGCGGGAGAGCGGCGAGGTGGCCGGCTCTGACAATGTTGATGTCACTGAGCTCCTCGAGATCCGCTTCTATCCCTACTCAACCTGCTTCATCCATTCTCTTATGCAGCTTCTAACCCATTTCTCCATCTTTCTCAGGAGCACACGGATGTTGGTCAGGCGTCCTCAGCGGGAGTAGGAGGGGCGCCAGCAGGACAAGGCGGGGGCCAGACACCCATTATCGAGTTGACAAGCGCGGAAGGGCTCCCTGCTGCAACTGTTCCTGCGGCGGCCGGGATAGCGGAAGATGACGTTCTGAACTCCCGTAAGTCTCCCTGCTTTACTGCTGGTGCTTGCCATTGACGATCCGTGACTAACCATGGAATGCCCCGCGCAGTGATCTCAACACTGGAGGCTCGTCGGGTTGCCGAACCCGGGCCATCTACGAGTGGACCAGTGGTGGACATGCCGCCTACTCCGGAACAGACTTCCCACACCGAGCTGGCCCCACCAACTGCTGATCAGGGGGCTGCGGACGCCGGCGGTGCTGACATCGGAGAGAGGTCGGGGGCTGACGAGGGTGTCAGCGCCGCTGGGGAGAGAGAAGAAGGTCACCCAGATGTTGGGGAACCTATCCCTCATGAGGACCTCCCAGGGGCGGACCCTGCAGCAGACCTGCTGGCTTCCTTCCCTGCCTACCGGCCTGCCGACCCCGAGGAGATGGACGACTCGGACGCGGAGGCGGTCGAGGAGAGCCGGATAACGCGCCGTAGGGGGTGGAAGTGCATCCAGCGCTTCCTCAAGCGAGACCCGTCGGAGTGGCTGGGGCGCATGGGATCACTTCAAACCTGGCTGCGCTTCCTGTGTGCCGGGGGAGCTGATGCCCAACGCCTCCATCTGACGGTCCGTGATTTCATGGCCGAAAAGATGCGCGAGAGCTGCCGGCGTGCCGACGTCACACAAAGTCGGGACATGTCGGAGAGCACGCGGGCGCTCCTCGCGGCGGAGCAGGAAGTCCGGCGCCTCGAAGGGCAGGTGGCAGAGAAGGAGGCCTTCGTCGCAACGTGTACCGATCTTGTGGAGCAACTAGCAGCCCAGCTGGTTGACGCCCAGGTACAGCTGACGGAGGCGGGCCAACAGATGGTCACAATTCAGGTCGAGCGGGAGCGTGCACAGGCCAGAATCGACGAACTGCGTGCTGCGCCCGCCGACGAAGAGAGGGCACGCAGAGAGCGAGAAGCAGCTCTGGAGGCCACCAGCCAAAGGGTAGCGGCATTAGAAAGACTCATTCAGCACGCTAATCCCTAAGGGCTTTGTTTTGCAGTTCCCAAAACATTTGCTTCCGCTACTTTGATCCATTTGTATGAATCAATATTTTTATCTGCATCTTTTGGCTTAACATGCTCAACCACAATTCGTTGTCTTGCGGGAGTGTTAACCAAGCATCAGGCATCCATAATTGGGCCTGGATTGCTGGAGAAAAGAGGGAGGTCATTCCTAGGAAAGGAGACCTCAAGCCTAATCAATGTATCATCCCCCCAGCTTGTTCCAACACACGAGCGGGGCAATGCTAGGGGCGTTGAGATTTTATCCGAACATAGGGAAATGAGAAAGGGTGAATCGCGTGTCCCGAATCCAGACATACACAACGGTCGGCCTACCAGGAAATGCCCAAGACGGTAGGCGGACAGTGGATCGACCATAACAACTGCAATAGACGGACCGAAGGTCATCATTCATATTGCAGGAGGCGGACCACATGTCATCATGAATACCGCTTTGGGGGTTCCTTCAGACACAAGGGTGGAAATCCAGATCAACAGGGCATGCGAAGCGTGGGGCGAAGTGACGATTTGTTCGGATAGAACCCAACGCTCTCAAAATTTCGCCACCGTGGGGAAAGTGTATTAGGCGGACGCACTAATCTGGCCGTGAATCAACCCAATTCTCAGACAGAACCTTTTTAACGAGGAAACTGTCACTTCCCATCATTGCAATGGGGTATCCCGAGCTGGATCGGGGAGAATATCACAACTGCACCACTCTACCCGAAGTCAGGCCAGACGGTCGGCGACGAGGAGGGGCGGGACTTAGCGATCCCTGAGGCTGGACCCGAGTCGAAATGCCCGGGCGTTCCTACGTACTCCATCAGGCTGGAGATCAAGCCACACGTAGTTCTTAAAGTGCAGTTTAACGTCATGCAGGACGCAGAACCCCGTTTGGGGAGATCTTAGTTTAAGGTCTTAGAGCTCGGACCGTAGGGGTAGATCTTAGTTTAAGGTCTTAGAGCTCGGACCATAAGGAGAGATCTTAGTTTAAGGTCTTAGAGCTCGGACCATAAGGGGAGATCTTAGTTTAAGGTCTCAGAGCTCGGACCATAAGGAGAGATCTTAGTTTAAGGTCTTAGAGCTCGGACCATAAGGGGAGATCTTAGTTTTAAGGTCTTAGAGCTCGGACCATTAGGGGAGATCTTAGTTTAAGGTCTTAGAGCTCGGACCATAAGGAGAGATCTTAGTTTTAAGGTCTTAGAGCTCGGACCATAAGGGGAGATCTTAGTTTTAAGGTCTTAGAGCTCGGACCATAAGAACCTCAAAGTACGCCACATCATGGTCCTATCCCCTGGGTATGCGAAGATGCACTGAGGGATAGTGTCAAGAGTGTCGGGGTTTCGCCTGGTCAGAATGGGAGGTGGAAAATGTGAATCATGCGGCCATTCACTCAAGGACTGGGGGCACCGGAGTAACGATATGGGAGTACTGCCGACCGTGGCGGAAAAGCAGCATCAATATCGCACTAACCGTTGATTAAATGAGGCAGCAAACGAGCATCGACCGCTCAATCGCAGGATTCATATCGATTTGCTGCCAGAGGCCATTGGGGGCACCAGCCCGAGTCGGTGGGAGAGCACTGAGGCATTGTGTCCGAACCGTTCACGGGGGCTCCACCCAGGGCGTAGACGATGGGTCCGAATGAAAGGGAGCACGAAGCCTGAAAAGTGGAGGAAACCTGACCAAGCGGATCCTGACCCTCCTGGCAATAAACCAGAGTACTCTTGACACCGGTGGACCACTGCAAGGGGTCGGGGAACACGCCTTGAGGGTGACCTGAAGGCGGCGGATTCCCCAGAGAAGGGGGAATCTCTAAGAGGTGGGGGGCTAGACCCGAAGTTTCAAACATCCGGGCGTTCCTACGTATCCCATAAGGATGGGAATCAAGCCACAAGTAGTTCTTGAAGGGCGGCGCAACACAATCGGGCACCAGCGCGGGGAAGAGTGCGGGTCTGACCCTCGCACACAGAAGGAGCGGCATTTGATATTTCTTGTTTTTCCTTAAAGATGAATGGTTTTTCTTTGTGCGGCGACATGCCTGTGATTGAGAAATCTCTGGCGTCGCCACAATAATCAAGCCACGGAAGGCATTGATAAATGGCGTGGTTATTAACCAGCGCCCAACATGAGTGTCCCCTGAGGAGAACATCACGATGCAGTGCCGTTTCTCGTCGGGCGGCCAAGACGATCACAGTTTACGGTCGTGTGGTAGGACCAGACAACACAGTTTAAGGTCGTGTGGTTCGGACCATGGAGGAATCCGCTTATCGCGGTACGGCGGACACGGCGGAGGTGGGAACATACCCAGCCCTGCGGTCACGCACGATTCCAGGAGAAGAGTCTTGGGATAGGGGTATGCGTATGTCCATCACCCGAGGGGCAGAGATGCTAGCCTCCAGATATACTGGGCCCAGAACGCGATTGTTCGGGCGACTCCTTCCACCTTATGGGGACGAGGGTCCAGCTACGCATGGCCCTTAGGGAGTACATCCGCATATATCCTTGGTGCTCAGATCATGGGAGCCTTGAACGACACCATTACCCTGGTTGGTCTGCCTAACGTGTAGAGGTGTACTAAAGGTCAGTATGAAAAGAGTGTCGAGATTCCACTACAACGCACAAAGGCGGAGTGTGATGAGAACTGCGCAACCAATGTTCATAGCCTGAAAGAGCCGACATGGCGATCAAGGACGTTGCTGACCATACTCGCAACACAACATCCGATCGCATCAGCCTAAGATGGGGCAAGCAAACGAGCATCAACCACTCAATCGCAGGATTCATATCGATTTGCGGCCCATGAACCGCCGGTAAATCGACCCGGAGCGGTAGGAGAGCACTGAGGCACCGTACCCAAACAGCTAACGAGGATCCCTTTGAGTGAAGGCTCGAACAAGAGGAAGCGCGAGGCCTGACAAGCAACACATGACTTGTCGGGATTGAATCCGACACTACGAGTCATAGACCGAAGTACCCAAAAACATGTTAACAGATCACCGAAAAGGGTCGGAGGACTCACCCTGAGAGCAACCAAAAGAGGGCAGATCCCCGTGATCAACCAAGAGACGGGGCTGGACCTGAAACACAAGCGTCCAGGCGGTCCTACGTATCCCATAAGGATGGGAATCAAGCCGCACGTAGTTCTTGAGAGGCAGTTTAACGTCATGCAGGACGATGAGAGGTGCGAGGTGGTCCCACACACGGGGGGAGGCGTACGGCGCGACCAGTAGACCAACGCGAATGAGGACATAATCCCCCACGCCTCGCACAAAAAGGAGGGGAACTTGGGCCAAAGGCCCAACGCGGGATAGAGATTCCCGGGAAATGGGGCTGGGCCTGAAACATGAATGTTCAGGCGGTCCTACGTATCCCATAAGGATGGGAATCAAGCCGCACGTAGTTCTTGAGGGGCAGTTTAACGTCATGCAGGACGATACGCTGGGCAGTTTAACGTCGTGCAGCTTGGACGTGGTGCAGTTTAGCGTCATGCAGGACGAGGCGCTTGGCAGTTTAACGTCTTGCAGCGCGGATGAATGCTGAACAGTTTAACGTCTTGTAGCCTGGACGAATGCAGTTTAACGTCGTGCAGGACGTAACACTTGGCAGTTTAACGTCTTGCAGCGCGGACGATATGCTAGGCAGTTTAACGTCGTGCAGCTTGGACGTATGCAGTTTAACGTCGTGCAGGACGTGGGCACACTCAGACAAAGTACTGCTTGAGGAACCTAGCGTTGGTGGGAGGAGTGACACGCTCACCATCCATAGTCTCCAGGGAGTACGCGCCATTGGGATAGACCTTGTGGACAACAAAAGGTCCCTCCCACTTGGGCTCCAACTTGGGCGGCTTCCTGCCGGGGATCATCGGTGCTCTTAGGGCTAGCACTAGATCACCCTGCAGGAAGGAGCGGAGGCGAACCTTCTTATTGAAAGCTCGAGCCATTCTGCTTTGATGCCTCTCCAAGTTGTGCAAAGCGCGAAGTCTATTCTCATCCAGTGCTTCCAACTCGACTAGACGGGCTTCAGCAACTCTGTCTGGCGCTTGCTGGTCGTAGACCGCAGTGCGCAAGGACGGTAACTGGATCTCGATGGGAAGGATGGCCTCAGCTCCATACACCAGGGCATAAGGGGTCATCTGGGTGGAATTGCGAGTCGTCGTCCGATAAGCCCAGAGGGCGTTGGGGAGCTTGTCCGGCCAACCCTTCTTGTTCTGACCAACCATCTTTTGCAGAATGTTAGAGAGGGTTTTGTTAAACGCCTCGATCTGTCCATTCGCCTGCGCATGATAGCGAGATGTATGGTTCGAGCGAATGTTATACTTGGCGTACAACTTCTTCAACTCGGCTGCTCGGAAATTGGTTCCGTTATCCGTGAGGATAGCGTGAGGCACTCCAAATCGATAGATGATGTTGGAGGTCACGAAGTCAGCGATCGAACAGGATTTGACCTCTCTGAGCGGAATCGCCTCTGCCCATTTGGAGAAGAAGTCCGTGGCGGTCAGAATGAACCGGCACTGGCGAGCTGTCGCCGGTGGGTAAGGTCCCACAACGTCCAGACCCCAGACCGCAAAGGGCCAGGAATACCTGGTGGTATGGAGAGGCTCTGGCGGCCGATGCACAAAGTTCGCATGAACCTGGCACGCATGGCACCTCCTGTCATACTCGATGCAGTCATGGATCATGGAGGGCCAGAAGTATCCCAACCTCCGAATCTGGTGGGACAGCTTCGGCCCAGTCTGGTGGGAACCGCATGAACCGGCATGAACCTCTTGCATGACTCGTGGGATCTCAACTCCCTGAAGGCAACGGAGGAGAACACCATCAAATCCGCGTTTGTAGAGGATCTGCTCTAGGCCGGGGCTGCTCTGGAGGACAAACTGCGATGCGCGGCGTCGAACTCGCTCGCGCTCGGCCCGACCCGATGGAAGAATGCCATGTTGGAGGTACTCAACCAAAGGCGTCCTCCAATCAGGGGCTGATCCGACTGTCATATCTGGGGTACTCGGGGCTCCGGGCATAGGGGCAACCGTGGTGAGATTACTTACCAACGGGCCGCGATCTTCTTCCGGGATAACGGGAGCGATGAGCCTGCGGTGCGTCACGCGGACGATCAGGTTGTCCTGTTCAGGCTCCGCAAGTGACGCAGCAAGGCTGGCCAAAGCATCTGCTCGACCGTTCTGTGACCGGGGAATATGGACAATTTCCGGCCGAGAAGGGAACCGGGCCATCAGAAGGAGGGTGCACTCCAGCAATGGCACAAGTTCCGGCTTCCTGACAACATAGTCGCCATTGATCTACTTAACGACCAGCTCGGAGTCCCCTTTCACGCACAGACGGGGCACATCGATCTCGAGATCCAACTCGAGGTCGGTGATGAGGGCATGGTATTCCGCCTCATTGTTGGTACAGCCCTCTGACAACAGGAAAGAGTATGGCAGCACGGCTCGCTCCGGGGTAATGAAGACGATGCCCAAGCCCACTCTGTTGAGCTTAGGATTATCGAGTCTTCTACCGGTGGGGCTCCGGGAGGCACCGTCAAAGTGCATCTGCCAGCATGGACCGGCTCGATCGACCGAGAGAATTGCCTCATCAGGAAAGCCTAGATCCAGCGGCTGATCCGCGGAGGTTGGGTGAGCAGCCAGAAAGTCTGCCAATGCTTGCCCTTTGATGGCCTTCTGAGACACATACCTGATGTCGAACTGCTGGAGAATCACAGCCCACTGTGCTAGACGGCCAGTCAACATAGGCCGGCTCAGGATATATTTCAACGGGTCTACCCGAGAAACCAACTGTACCTCATGGTGCTGCAAGTAGTGTCGTAATTTCTGTACGGCAAATACGAGCGCTAGGCAGCTCTTCTCGATGGGGGAATACCTAACTTCCGCATCGAGGAGCATGCGACTGAGGTAATAGAGGTTATTCTCCGTTCCCTCGTTGTTCTTCTGGGCGAGAAGGGCACCCAGGGACCGTTCCAGGGCGGTCACATAGAGGACCAGTGGCTTCCCGGATACAGGCGGCATCAGAACCGGAGGTTGAAGCAGGTACTGCTTGATTTCCTCGAAAGCGGTCTGACACTCTTTATCCCATACAAAGGTGGCACCTTTCTTCATGAGACGAGAAAAGGGATTACACTTGCCGGCCAGATTCGCGATGAATCGGCGTATATAGGCTAAGTGGCCTTGGAACCCTTGCAATTCCCGGATGGTACCTGGGGGAGGCATTTGGCTAATCGCCCTGATTTTCTCTGGGTCGATCTCAATACCCCGGTATCTTACCACAAATCCAAGGAACTTTCCGGAGGTGACCCCAAAGGCACACTTCAACGGGTTCATCTTCAGGCAGCGAGACCGGAGGAAGCCGAACACTTTCTCAAGATATTTGAGATGGTCCTGACGCTGGCGCGATTTGACAACCAAGTCGTCGACGTAGCATTCCACCAGTGTTCCGAGGATTGGCTTGAATATGCGGTGCATCGCCCGTTGATAGTTGGCACCTGCATTCTTCAGGCCGAAGGGCATGACCCGGTAGCAAAAGGTACCTTGGGGGGCCCTGAAGGCAGTGAACTCCTCATCCTCATGGGCCATCCGAATTTGGTTGTATCCGGAGTATCCATCCATGAAGGAGAGGGCTTGGAACCCTGCCGTGGCGTCAATCAACAGCTCTGTCACTGGAAGGGTAAAATCATCCTTCGGACAGTGGCGGTTGAGATCGCGGAAGTCGATGCAGACTCTAATCTGCCCGTTCTTCTTCCTGACCGGCACAATGTTGGCCAGCCATTTGGGGTACTGAACTTCCCTCACGAAGTGGGCTTTGATAAGCTTGTCAACTTCGGCCTCAACCATGGCACCGTGAAGTGGGTGCATCTTCCTGGGAGGCTGCTTGAACCCGCGATGGTTCTCCGGGAGACCAAGGCGGTGGACGGCTACCTGAGGATCTAGCCCCGGCATCTCGTCATAGCCCCAAGCGAACACATCACGGTGCTGCCTGAGAAAGTCCACGTACTGCTGCCGCTCCTCAGAGGGCATGGCGGCACTGACCAATGTGGGTCTGGGATCGGCCTCGGTTCCAAGGTTCACTTGTATTAACTCATCGACCGTGGCGGGGACGCCCTCCTCAAAGGCTGGGGGTGCATCTTCCACGTCCTATCCACTCGGGGAGGGATCGTCCACGGGAGAGACTGCGTTGGAAACTGCATTGGGGCTACCAGATCCTGCTGGGCCACTGGTGCTGGCGCGGGCGGTCGTGGTCATCTCATCAGGAGACTCGCGGGCCGTCGAGACCATGGCGACGTCCAACCGGTGAATCGGGAGGACGTAAGCGTCATTCAGACTTGCCCAGGGATCACTTGCAACAGTGACAGGCTCAACCTCACCTGCCAGGATCTGCTTATCCTTGCTCTTGTAATATTCCGCGTCCAGATAGCGGGCTTCACATGAGGCAAAAGGAGAGGCATCTCCTTGAAGCACGCCTACTCGACCATTAAGGGAGTATTTGAGGCATTGATGGTATGACGAGGGAACCGCCGCGTGAAGGTGGAGCCATGGCCTGCCCATCAATGCGTTGTATGCAGTGTCCTGAGAGACTACCATGAATTTGGTGTTGGCAACCAAGTCACCGAACTGGGTCTTCAAACGTATCTTGCCGACCGGGGTTTGCTCGGTGCGGTCGTACCCCTGGATCCTGAGGTCGGAGGGAATCAAGTCATCCTCAGACAACCCCAATCTCCGGAGCGTCCGAGTTGGAATCAGGTTAATCCCGGACCCCGTGTCGACAAGACAGCGCCGGACTTCAAGGCCATTGAACTGTCCAGTGACATACAACGGACGAATGTGTCCCTGTATAGGAGGGTCTTCATCCTTACCAGAGAACGAGATAACTGCCTGACATTCGGCGTCCTCGATCGTTTCGGCGTGAAAGGCCTCTGCAGCCGCAACCTCTGTCTCAAACTGGAGGGGGCTCTTCAGGGATTCAGCGAGTGCCTCGCGCATCTCAGATGACATGCGCAGAGCGTCAAGGATGGAGAGCCTTGCTGGGATGTCGGCCAAGTGCTTCAGGACATCATACTTTTTGGCCAAGCGCGAGCCCCTGGTTGCAGGAGGTTGCTCTGCAGTTGGCGGCATTACGGGCCTTGCCGGTTGGATCGACGGCCGACTGGTACTTGGCGCATCTCGCTGTTCACTGGTTGCAGTCCGGGAAATGGTCACCGTACTGGGGTCAGGAGGCCGGGATGGACTCGTGGCAGGGTGGAGCTGGTCGTGACGCGGCTGAGGCGGTTCTGCCTGTCCCACACCACAAACAGCGGCGGAGGCGAATCCGTCATCCCCGAATGGGGGGGCGGCACACGTTGTGCTCGGTTTTGAGCCTGCTGCCTAGTCTCAGTGGCGTGCACGGCCTGGCTGGAGGTACCAACGGCTGTGCCCCGGCGACTCCTGCTGCTGCGGTTCTTCCGACGGTGGCGACGACCGGGGACACTAGGGAGGTCCACCTGGTGTTCTTCAACGTCGGGAACTGAAAAGGGATTTACCAGCTCGACGGTGTTAACCGAAGCGTACCCAACACCGTCATCGGACGAATCATCCATCACCGGGCGGATCCGAGGAGGGAACCCCATCTCCGGGGGCATGAAATCGTCGAGAGTGCGGGATAGTGGCGGAACCGGCGGGGCGCGCTCTTCCTTCTTGCGCTGCCGCCGTTTTCTCCTCTTGGAAGAGGCAGGCTGGGACGACGATGCCGAAGCAGCACCCGCAGATTTTGGGGGCTCAGGCTGATTCAAGCGCGCACGGATGATTCCATGGGCGCGAATGGTCGTCTTGCGGGCCATCCAGTTATTATACTTCTGGGATCCGCGGTCGGAGACCAGCTGCCATTCGTCCTCGTTGCCACTATTGTCATCTGATCCCACGAACACGACCGCCACTTGTGCTGGAGCTGGGCCCAACCTGATTACATTGTTGTTGATCTGGTCTTGGAGCCAATCCTTAAACACATAGCACCGCTGGATGGTGTGCCCGAGGGCCCGATGGTAGGGGCAGTAGCGGGGGTTATTCGTAAGATGTGCCTCCTCTGGCCTCCAACACTCAGGCAGTCGCACAATCCTCTGCTCCAGGGCGCTCCGGAAATAACAGGGGACCTGATCCTCGTGGAATGAGTAAGTCAGGTGTCGCGGGCCCCTGGGAGCGTGGTCTTGACGAGGGGCTGGAGGGGCTGGCCGAGGAGGTGGACCCTGATAATCTCGCCTGGGTTGCGGCGGTACATTACGCGGAGGGGCCGGCCGGTTCTGAGGCTGCCGCTGCTGGGCCGGGAACTGAGCCCGTGGAGGCGGATTCCTGTGAGGCTGTGGAGCTGGCCTCGCCGGCAGCAGCTCCAATGGCCTGGGGGCCTCTATCTGGGCGACAGCAGCGGGCTCAGCCCTGCTGACTCTCCTTGCAGGAATCATTGGAGGCAGCGGGTGTGCCTGGCTGGCCTGTTGTAGGGCTTCCTCAAGACGTTGAGCTTTGTCTGAGAAGTCCCTGAACCCTCCGGGGTAATTTTGAGTGATCAGGTAAGGGACCAGCTCGGTCTTGACGTTCCCGACGCACATTGTCAGCAACTGCTCCTGAGTCAATGGCATGTCAAGGGAATACGTGAGACCCTTCCATCGGGCGACGAAGTCCGCGACTCGCTCATCAGGCCTCTGCTTGCACTTGAAGAGGTCTGCGATACTTGTCTTCCGGGTCGTGGAACTGAACTGGTAGAGGAACTGTCTACGGAGGTCCTGCCAGCTGGTTACCGACCCGACGGGGAGCTGGCTGTACCAGACAAATGCTGGCCCTTCCAGTGTCTGAACAAAGCAGCGAAGCTTAGCGGCCTCTTGCTGCGCCGGAGTCCCCAACATAGGCCCGCACCTCGAGTTGAAGTGGGCTAAATGCTGTGGCGGATCTCCAGTCCCGTTGAAGGGAGCGAAAGTAGGGTTCCCAAATCCCGGAGGCGCCGGCATGTCATCCACCCATGCTGGGTAGGGCTTGCCGTCCGGTGGGATCGCCACCTGCCGAGTCTCCAAGGCCTCCAAGCGGGCAATGAGTGCCGCCATCGGATCGTCCGGACATGGGTTCCAGTCCTGGCAAGGATCTATAACCACGAGCGCATTGCATGGCCCTTCAATCGGGTCGTCGACCGGGTCGTCGAACTCGGCAGCTCGTGGGATGGCGGGCGGAGCGGCCCTTGGGGCAGCGGGAGGAATCCGAGCGGGGTCTCTCAGGTAGTGACGCCGCTCGGGAGGGTGTGGCGAAACATACCACGCCCTCTTGCCGTAGGCAATGGCCTCTCTCCTGTCGGTGAACACGGCGTAATCACGGTTGCCCGGGAGAGTCTCGTCGAGGAGCGGTTGTTCCGGTCCCTGCTGTACTGGCCTAGGATCACCGTAGTCCGGCCGCCGTTCTGCAGCGCGCTCGGCGAGGAGCTGGTCAACCAGCTTCTTCGGTTCGGCGAGCTGCTGACGTAGCGTAGCCTTCTCGGGATCCTCCTCTGCCCTCTGCATGGAGGCAGATGGGTCGGCGGGCTTTATAGCCTCGCTGTGCTCTTTTCCTTTGCTGACGTTTCGGCTCAACGTCAGTGTTTCAGTGGGTGCGGGGAGCCCCAGGAGGTTCCCCTGATGACGAGTGACTCTCACCGATGGCTCTGACGACGGCTTGTCTTCGGGGGGGAAGCCCCCGTCGAGAAGTTCCAAGTCGTTCCCCTCTCCCGACAGGTCAGCCATATTGACCGTTTGTGTCCCTGGGGATATACCCTCAGGGCCACCCAGCGAATCGGGCTGTCGGCGGATCACACTGAAGCGTAGGGCAGCGTACTGCCCCCATCCACGGATATACACGTGGGGAGTGGCTTCCCCGATAACTTTTCGGAGTACTTGAAAACACTCAACGCATCGTTGTTGGAGGGCCTCGTGGTGCTCAAATGACCCGGGGTGCCGAACCGCGGGGAGCATGGCCAGGTCAATTTGACGGCACTGCTCACCAATATCCTCCAGGTGCACTTGACTCCCGGGGTATGGCATTTGTAGGCGGTGAAGACAGGAGCGAGTCTCCCGGAGAGTTCGGCGGAAGCATTCGAACTCATCCGGGGTGAGCGATTCGGGTGCATCAAAGCCCGGTCCTGCGACTGGCCAAAACTTCTCAAGGAAGTGGCCCTCTGCAAGGACGGTCCAGAAGCTCCACGACTCAAACTCGGGACCCATATCTCCTTGGTCCTCTTCAATGGCTGGGAACGGACGGGGAACCGGCAGTGGTGCCGAGGCGGGCCGCCGGGCTGACGGGCTGGCCGACGGTGAATACGGCGAACAGGCCGATTGGCCTCCATATCCCGGGCCGCCCTCTGAGGGTGGCGGTGCCCTGGCTACCACATCACGATAGGACGGGCCGGCGAGCGAACATCTTGTCGTAGCATCGGTGCTCGCCGAGGGTGCACCAGATCGTGGTTCGACCGTCGGTCCCCAGAAAAAGTCTCCGGCTTCTCCGATCGAGACGGAAGGCACTTCCGGAGGGGCCGGTACCAACCACAAGCTTGATCCTTGGGGGTCTACCAGGCCCTCGTTACTCCGGATATACCTTCGGAGAGAAGCGGGGATCACATCGATCTCGCTCTCGGGGAGCACGAGGCTGACGTGCCGCATTCCTACCCCTGCCCTTGACTGGCGGGATTGGGGAAAGGGCTCTGTCGCCGAATCGTACTCCTCCTCTGAATCAGAGAAGCGAACCGGTCAGATCTCTGTCCGGAATTCCGTAACATTCTTCCCTCGGCGTCGACGCCTTGCCTTCCTGCCCCTGGGTGGTTCTTCGGGGCAGGGCTGATCTCTGTCCTGGCGCCCTCCGGCCGCACTGGTGCTGGGGCCAAGAGGACTGGAAACCAAGGTGCGAGGGGAACCGGGGCAAATATCAAAGGGGACGCGGGGAGAGATGATTCCGGGCAGGCCTCCGGGCCGGGATCGGAAGGTGGGATGACCCATGCCTCCTGGATCGGCCACACGGAGTAGATCCCGCTGGTGAATAGCGCTACCGCGAGGTGGTCCGCGGTGGCTACTGCCTGCACCAGCAACCGGGAGAGTCGACCCAACCTGCCTTTGGGGCGGTCGAGGCCTCGATCCAGGTCGGGCATAGAAGTTCCCCTGCTCAGGATGCGCAGGGGCCTGGCGACTGGAGCCAACAGTGGCTCGGGCCAATGCGACCGCTATTGCTAGGGCCCCAAGGTGGGCATCCTCTTCCGCTCGTGCCCGACGTTGGCGTCGGGACAGACGAGTCGGGATGAGCGGCGCGGGCAGGTGGAGAGCCCGCTCTTCGACTTGAGAGGCCTGCCGGCGGTGTCGCCGTGGCCTGGCGGGAGTCCTTACCGTAGATCCCTGGAGCGAATCTCGGATAGGGTGATCCCGGGCATCTTCCACCTCATCCGCATAGGGAAGGGAACTGTCAGAGCGCTCCGGGGATAATCTCCAGAAGCGGTTGGACATTGAGGTGGGCAGCTGTGCCTCCCTGCGCGGCCCTCGGGGGCGGCGGTGGTGGCGAGGTGCAGCCTTCTCAAGGTCTAGGCGAGCCATGTCCCTAGTGGGGATGACTCCCTCTTCCTCATATCTCCGCACCAGGGTTTTGATCACCCTTCTCTGGATGACCTCCGAGGGGGAGAGAGGGCGTGGTTGTCCCGCAGTTGCGGTTGGTGGGACGGCTGTGGAATGGGCGGGACCGCGCGGAGTAGCCGCGTCGGTGTTTCCCCTACCCCTGCGCCAGTGGTCGGGTGGCGATCGGGCACTGGATCGGGCGACCTGATTTCTGAAAGCAGGGGGAAGAACCCATTAACACTGACAGGAAAAATTAATCGACAACCAACCATTAGCGCCACGACGCCTTCCGTGGGGGGAACCCAGGCCCTCGACGTTGCGAGACGGAGTGCCCGATGTCCCTTCCCCAGCCCCTGGCGGGTAAAACTGAATGCTTGGCCGGGCAACATGCCGGTCTTCCAACACCTCTGAAATCCATCGGTCCTCGTATCGAGGAGAAGAGATTCACGTCGGGTTCACCATTTTTCTGTTTCGGTGCGGATGTGCGTCGGGTTACGCTGTTCCGCCAGGACGCGTTCGCGCGTGAACCCGTCAACCCGAGGGGATGGGCGCGCGGCTTGTGGTCCCGCAGTCCCGCTTTCCAAAGGCGGGCGGCATCCGTCCCTTATTCAGGGGCGTCTGCTCCTTGATCGAAACCGGGATGATGGGATGTCGGCTCCTCCTTCCTTGGACGTCTCCTCGGAACTCGTCGCCTAATCCGGGTCTCCCTCATAGATTTAAGAATGTTCGTGAATCTCGTTCCCGGCGCCATATCTTCATGGACACCGGTTAATTACGCTGCTTCCGCCCGGACGCTCCAAGGAGTCTGGTCGGGGCAGCAACCTGCGGTGAGGAGGCCGGGTGGCTCTGGGTGCTGGGGGCGTGTCGTAACACTGCGGCTCTGCATGTCTGTCTTCCGTCCCTAATAGGGCTTCTCGAAGGCATGATGACCTGAGGCATCCCGCGCTGGGTGCGGGGAACTGTGTCACCTGAGGTTTTCCTCAGCTTCCCATGTTTAACACGGGGTACGCCGCGAGTTTAACGTCCAGCGGGGACGGCATCGGACTGATCAACACGAAGAGTGGATCAGATGACAGAACCCCTTGCGGGGAACCTCCGACGATGGGGCCAGCGCATGGGCGGCTTCCCAAGTGATGTGGAGTGGAGAGAAGTGGCATGACCCCACCGGGATGTGGCGGCCCGGGTAAGGATCAGGATGGATGATGGAGTGAAGAGCTTCGACCCCGTAGGGGCTTCCTACGTACCGCGCGTCAGCACGGATCAAAGTCAACGTAGTTCGGGTATACAGTTTAACGTCATGCTGGACGTCGGCAAGCCGACTCACGAAGGGGTCGAGGCCGCCGGGCGGAGGATTGAACCGAACCACCTCGCACAGGGGGAGATGGAACGGCCGGGTGGATCACAGTTTCACGTCATGCTGGACGATAAAAGGAGAAATGGAAAAAGGGGCTGTGGGGAGGCACAGTGGAGATACACACGGGCAGTCTCCCACAGGGGCGGATTCATAGGTGAATCGACGCAAGCGTGAACCCTGGAGGGGTCCACTGATGGACGAACCGACGTGAATACGACTGGGACGACCAGGTGGTGGGCTTGAACCTCAGGGAGGCTTCCTACGTACCCTGTTTAGAAGACAGGGATCAAAGTCCACGTAGTTCCTTCTGTCAGGACTTACGCACTTGAGGCAGCCCGGATGCGGAAAAACTCAGTTGGAAGGGACTTGGACCGAAAGTAGGAGACACCTCGATCCCAGTCACACCCTCTACTGGCTTCGGCAGTGGGGGAGCGCAATGGAGATACACATGTGCAGCCCCCCACAAGAAACTAGGGGTTTGTAATACCCTACCCCCGTGGGGAAAAGCCGCTCCCATTAAATCGTCCCTAAAGAGGGGCAATCCCGACATCCCTGCAGAGACGAGCGGGTGGGGGCCACATCCAAACCGGGGGGGACCCTGCGTGCGAGGCACGAGATCGGGTGATGCGGACGGTTTAACGTCTTGCCGGACGATGTACAGTTTAACGTCGTGTGCTGAGGACGAAGCGGACGGTTTAACGTCTTGCCGGACGAAGTACAGTTTAACGTCGTGTGCTGAGGACGAAGGCGCTTGGCAGTTTAACGTCTTGCAGCACGGACGACAGGGGCTAGGCAGTTTAGCGTCATGCAGCATGGACGTAGTACAGTTTAACGTCATGTTGGACGGATGCAGTCTAGCGTCATGCGGGACGAATGTGCAGTTTAACGTCATGCTGGACGAATGTGCAGTTTAACGTCATGCTGGACGTTGGTTGCCGCCGATGGGTCCGTGTCACTTCGCGCAAGCCTGGAGGGCCACACGGAAAGACAGCGCATGGTGCGGGCACCCAGGATGAAGATCATCGGGCGCCACGCGGGCAGGTACCCTTAGGGGGTCAAGGGGGGGCGACCCCGGCGGATTGCGCGCAAAAGAGGAGCTTTGCGCGCAAAACAGCAGGTCGGCGCGCAAAATGGCGGGCTGGCGCGCAATCGGGCCATCCCTTTGCGCGCGGATGATTGAGATTGCGCGCACCGGGCTTCGGGTAGCACGCGGGGGCAACGGCTCATTCTCTAACGAATGGCCACTTTGAAAATGGGGGGTGCGCGCAATCGGGCTGGATTGCGCGCACCCGGGGGCAATTGCGCACAAGAGGATTCTTTTGCACGCAAAGGCCTTCGGGTTAAGGATTATTCAAAGGAAAGGAGCCAAGGGGATTGCGCGCGAAGGCGAACCCCAAGGCTCTATTGCGCGAAAGAAAGGAGGTTACCTGAAGATCGGCATTGCGCGCGGAAGGGGTTGGATTGCGCGAACGAGCGATGCTTCGGATTCTGGCAACCTTCAAAACGTTGGGGGTCGCCTTATATTTATAGGCAACCCCGGGCGCGGAATCCGGTCTCGGGCGCGGAATTCCCTTCGCGGGCGCGGAATCAGGACCCAGCGCGCAAGGGAGCCGCGCAGGCCACGGGCGCGAAAAATAGCGCGCCGGCCCAGCGCATTGCGCGCATCCCGGGAGGATTGCGCGCCGCGACTCAACTTTGCGCGCGGGCCTCTGAAATTCCGCGCAACTCCTCCGGGCCCACCGGAACGTGCCTCTGACTCCAAATATCACTTCGCTTTCCGCATCCGGAGCTTCGTTTGGGAACAACGGACTTTTCCGGCGTCTACACCCTCTATGGTATATAGGAATATTGTATGATCTTTCAATGATCTCACAGTGGTTAGATATAGTGATGTAGTACTCGAATACTAGGTTTTTTATAATAAAAATATATCAAGAAAAACAGTTGTAAAAGTAGAAATAGTGACAGTTACCCTTGCTCCATCTCCAATGACATCTCATACACATAGTCTAATTAAATATTACATGGTATCACCAGTAGAGTTATAGAAATAATAGTTGTAGCATCCTATTGAATAAGTATGAAATAGAAGAAGAACATACCACTAGGAGAACAAATAAGTAATGTTTATTCATTAAAATCAAGAATTCATCGAAAGGTACTTAAATGGTTTGATGGAAAATAAATTTCTCATGTGTCCAGTGGTAATGAAACTTGATGAGGTTAGTCGATAAACCCACCTTGATTAATTTATAATCCATCAAATTTTGGGGGACAATATTTTTGATTATTTCATTATCAAGTATTAACTATTGATGAATGTTCAATCTGGGAAATTTAATCCAGAAAAATAACAATCACTAGTAGATCATACCCTTTCCGCTCCACCAGAAGAATAAAACAAATTGGTGGAAGTCCAGACCAAGGGAAAACAAATTTAATTAATTTATGATCATTAAATCAATAATTTAGGTACATAGCATTATTATATATAGTTTAATTTAACTAGTTGTGACACTATAACCACCCTCAAAATAAATGAAAACACTTTTATCATCCTTATCCCCAATGATTCTATGAAATATTCACTAATTAAATAGAAAGATGAAGAAGTGAGAATATCGGGCCATTACCAATCCAGTATCAACCTTCATATACTTCATAACTCTATCATTGGGTTATTGGGCACCATAACATAATATTAGGCTATGAGCATCATCCCATCAAACTAAATCCTTTTCAAATGTAGAATAAAAATATTATTTTAAATAATTTATTTACATGAAATATCAATTTTACTATGATGAAATTTCAGAAAAACAAATTTTACATACCCACAATCAAGGATAATAGATAAGATATCATAGATTTCATGGGGGTTGTGGAATATATGCATGACATCAGCATTGATATTAAAAAAACATTTCCAGATAAGAAATATATATTATAATCGCCTAGTCATAGGAACAATAGAGATCCCAAATAGAGTACAAATAAACTACAAAATCATCAATGTCTTTTTCCAATAAAATCATGCTGAATGATATTCTAGTAGGTATTCCACTGGAGGACGCGTTTCGTAAGAAATTATGCCTTCCTCATCCCCACCCATAAGCCATAAAATCTCACCATTTTCTAAAAAATTATTTATCCCTAATATGATCTGAAATCATTAAGACTCATGTCAGTGATAAAATGAATAATGGGATTTTTATTCCACTAATACAAAATTATATCATCAAAAAATATATAACCATTTATAATCTATTCACTCTATTCTGTATGATATTTATCTCTCACAAGAGCTCAAGAATCAACTCATTGAGGCCCTCATGATTATTTAGGATTTTGTGGATAATTTTTATATGGCATAGGTATAATTGGTAGTGAATAATCTCTCGAAATTCAATTCCATCGTCTCCATTAAAAAATATGATTAAGGGACTGATATATATGGAAACATCAAACACTTATAAATATCTATAATGATCAATGAAATCGACATCCACTGATTGCTCAATAGTAATGGTTCATTGATTATTTTTTACTAGTACAAACCCTCAACCACTAGTGCTATCGAAAGGCTGACCTATCACCCCATCCCAAACATGAAAATACAATGTTATGGTACATGTGAGTGGAATATTCTGGGGAAGTTCAATATTAGATTCTTGTTTAGTAATCTAATACCTAACACTAGATTTTGTATAGTTCTATAAGACAATACCTTTAATATTTGTCCATGAAGACACTTTCTCCATACTCATGTGGTGTCTTCATCATCATATCCTGAGTGTCATAATTATAATATTGATGTATAAATTAAAGTGTTTTACGTTGATAATGAGACCATTGAATCATGTGACTCCCAGTATTGTGATGTGGGGTTCTATAAATGGGAGGGGGTGAATGTGATGATCGATAATAATATCTAATTACCTTCCCATAATAGCATATAAAGAGAAAAAACTATTCATATTTTAGACTAGGTGAAGATTATGTGTTTCTCATTACTCAGACAGAGGCAATCACATCATGCTTCGCAAATAATCAATCCATGAATGTCTTCTTTGATGGGTCATTACATATGATCATGTACATGTTATATAATGGTCAATTAGATACCCCCGTATCTCAATTATAATAACTTGATAAAGGGGAAACTAAAACAACCATGCAGTTCAACCTCACTCCTCATGGTATCTACAAGATTACAAATCTAACCAATATTATAACAACATTTTTGATGATTTTTTCATATGTCATATTCGAAAAAATAATACTGATTTGGTAATGGCACATTAATCCCATTTCATAATTATATCAATAGAATCCAAAATTCAGGTTTTGTATATGGGGTTGGAACCTTTATTAATGTAAACAATTCCCTTATTAAATATAATCCCTTATTTTCCTTAGTATCTAATAATTCCCATGTTTGATAATTGTTAGGAACAAAATGTGAATCTTTATCCTCAATATTAGTGCATAATTCCTCCAGATTATCCCCTATGTATTGACATTTTAGTAAATCTATTTCTTATGATGATTTTGGGGAAAGCGTATAATGTGTTCCTGATTTCCCCAACGACATCATCACTAGTATCTAAATAATTCACCTCATTTAATAAAAGAAATCCATATGACCATATATTTTTATATAGATCCCAATGGGATATATTTTCTCTAACATTCACAAAAATTAATTTAGAAGGTGGATGTTAAAAATATCTCAGATACCCTATCTAGCCTTTAAATAAGTAATATCATCCCCTATTGTCTAGATTAGGTAGGTGAATTTCAGTAAGAAGGAAACCTCTTGACATCAACTAATTAGTGTCTCCTTGTATTCCAATTTTAAGGATTTAGATATCTCTTTTTTTTGTGGTAGATGAAGTATTTATTTGAACAATTACAAATATAAATGGTCCTATGGGGTCTTGATGTGGCTACCCATCATTTTTGTTTATTGGATTATCATCATGGATTTAAATAGACAACTAGGAGAACATATCTTACTCATTATTCCATATTGGATGTATTTATTGATAATCATACCAAATTTATCATTGTTTAACATTTCTAATACACATGATGGATTTTAAAAATTACCCCCTCCAAGAAGAAAAATAGACAGATAAGGTATTTCCTTACCTTCGTGGAACTAAACAAGAGTTTCCAAAAGTATGAATTCTTAGTCATAATAATTTAATTATTGATAGATGAAACTGATTCATTCCAAGACTATTTCTATATATATGGGTACTCAAGTTATAACCATTTATCCATGTACCATGAATAAAAATTTGTCACCACCTTTAGATCACCCTACGTGGTATATTTTTATCACATAGATTGATTTGGATTGAAAAAACTAACTCTATATATAAATATTCTAGGGACAATAACTTCATGCTCCTCAAGGAAAAAACTGATAATGCTAATTTGATGATTTTTTGGTCATGTATAAAAGAAATTTTTTTCTCTTTTTACAACCTTGTAATTTTTCCATTAATTTATTTAAAACATACTAATAAAGAATTTCCATGAATGTGCATTGAAGGTGAAATTAGAAATATTACTCATCTTATTTGTATGTCATAGTGGCATTGAGGAAAATCCTAAGAATTCTAAGGTGACTCTTAACATTTAACCTTCTTGTAATATCAATGTGTTATAAGTGCATATGTGGTGCTACACCTTTATAAAACAATTCATAGATAACCTTATAGAAAATTGTTTACCCTTCAAAAAGACGATGAAGAATGGATTCACCAATTACATGGTTGAATATTTTTACATTTCATATACATATCTCATAAAAAACATATTAGACCCATCAATATTTATGTAACCCATATATGGAAATTTTTTTACCTTGTATGTGGATACCATAGTGAGATTTCTTATCCCCTTAAAGAATATCAGAAATATGCAAAGAAATAAATAAATATGTATTTTTTAGTATTAATTAATTGGACAGTGAAACATGATACTATAACATTTGGAATAATTTCATTTTTTAATCATCATTTTGAAAAATATATGAAATTCTATGTAGCATCATGAGATACAATTTGTCTCTCATGTTGACCTCCTCAAATTTATACTAACGATTTTTTGTATTATTAGTCATTTTAAATGTGGGAAAGAATCTATAAGGTTTCATATCCATTTCATGTCATAATAAAATTTTAAATGGAATTAATTTGAAAACATTCATATAGTACACCCAACCCTATAAAGTACACCAATGAATGAAAGAACATCTGAAGAATGTGTTTTCTAAAATCATAAAACTCTATGGACATGGGATATATATTTTGAAGGATCCACAAAAAGTATGATAGAAAGAAGAATTCACTTTAAAATTATCAACATGGGTTTATTAGTAATTATTCTGGTCTATCCTAAAAATTGTGTTCAGAAACACTCTATCCATTCATATAGATACACCAATAATTAAGGAAAATAACAATATCCCATTTTATGCTTTCAATTATCTCTATAGATTCCATTTTCTTATGTGAACATCACATGTGAGATAGATTTGGTATTTATGAAACATAATGGGGAATATGCCCTAAGGAATAATGAATTTATCCCCTTGATTTATGATACGTGAGGGATAATATAATAATTCCAATAAAATACAACACTACCTCATATACCATGTTCAAACAATTCCCAATAACATGGACTCTACATTTTTTCATATCCCTGGATGATCTGTACATGAAAGTGATGATCATCCACAAGTCACACTACATATTTTCCTTCCATCTGTTTATACATAGATAGATACAATAAATGAAATCAACACCAACCTCTATTTAATTCATCTAAAATCCTCATCACAACTCCCCAAAGTAACAAAATACCACTATTTTGGTTAATATCTATAGTTGCAGTTTTTTGTTGCATAGATAAAAAAAGGAATATATTTAGAATTGGGTGGTAAATTTCATCCTCTATGATGGCTTAAATTCCATATTACCTCTAAAAAATGACTCATTGATAGAATCACTCTCATATTTATTGATGGAGGATAAATAGTTATTATTATGTATAAATACCATTATAGAACCTTTGGGTGCTCATCTATTGAAAACATATCCCTATCCTCAAATTTAGAGACAATGATCCATATAACCATCGATGATTTTGGACTACATGGAATTCACTATGAAGAATCCATGACTTCTTGAAACGTGAAAATTTTATCTATCATACCCTAGAATTATCTCATACCAACAACTACTATTGGTCATTTTTTATTAACGGAATTGATGTTTTGGGACAATATACTCAATCCATATCTAGCTAGTTCAAGTAAATTCTTACTATGATCAACTTTTTCTCGATATTATTAATGACTATATCCCTTAAAATTTTTGAAATATATTATTTCATCAATATCATGTCGTGAAATATCATTAATATATTTGTCATCTCTCACATAATATTGATAAACATTTAAACTAAATTCTAATCTTCCATATTTAAATTTTAAATTAGAAATATGAAATATAGTCTAAAAAATCATTCTTTAACCATGTAGTGTAAATATAATAGATATGGGATTTTAACAAATATATATATAATAAACTCTAGTTTATATTAGAAAAACAATAATTATTTTTTAGATAAAACCTTACATAACATATAGGTTAATCACACCCCCACTCATTATACTATATAGGTGACCCCGTAGTGGTTTCTATACAATAAAGAGGTAGTTCTTCCCATCAAGGATCATATTCCCTTTCCCCACATCACTATTCTATAATTTTTTTTCAAGAATTAAGAATCCCAAAAAAGACTTGATGAGTTGGAAAAACCTAATGAGAAGTGGTTTTTCACACTCTGTAACATTAAAATATATCAATAAGATAATACACTTAACTTCAATAATAAAATTATATATTTCTAATTTCTTTTGTTTATAAATGGATCTTTTTATCATAAAACCATTTATACATAGAAGGAGGACTTCAAAATTAATCCAAATTGGAAGGATCATACTAAAAAATAAGAGATACACTAATGTGGTATATTATCTAATCATGATTGATGGAGATTCAATTAGGCCATCAAGTAGTGAAAGCATTATTAACAATTTTTTTATATAATATCATATTGTGTTCATAGAAAATGAATAGCTACATGAATTTAATACGTAAATAATATCATCCCAATGGTAATATGTTCAAATGTGTATCATAAATTCCCAACTAAAAACAATAAACTGTCAATATTTTTCACTGAATGTTGATAAATTCCACATCAAACATCATTATCATATAAATTTAAACCATATTAATAAATAGTCATGAATATTATAAAACAAACTATGTAACACATAGGTCCTCCTTGAAAGATATTAAACAATATTTTCTAATTCTTAGCTAATATCACAACATGATTTCCATCTTATTTGAATTCATAATATTTATAGGGAATCCTCATCATATGAGGTTAATTTTTATGTATTATAATATCTCATCATCTAATGTTAAAACACATGAATCATGGTCCATCCTACATAACCCAATTTTTATTTGTGTGAGCTATACCATATTACCTAGATATATAATGTTAGAGTTAGATATACATAAGAGTCTTCAATATATAATTCTCCCCCAAAAATATGTGCTAAGAATACATTTCCCCATTCTATAAAAATACCCCATTAATATTTGCATTCCTTTACTATCTATCACCACATTAAACTATTTAGTGGGGAATATTATATGGTATCTAGTAAAAATAATGTGTCCCTACCTAATTTAAAATACTGGACTTGATAGGGTCAATTATCAAAAATTAATTTGGTTATATTCATGATATTTGATGATACACAGTGTCTTAGAGATTATATATTCTGGTCCCATCCATTAATTTTTGTGAAAAATAACCAATAATTCCTAATTTTTTGGATCAATAAATCAAGGATGTTTTCTATATATGGGGAACTATTTGATAAATATATTATACAAAAGATATAGATCTATATAAATCATTTATTCATTCATATTTATTGATAAAAAATTTGCCCATAATGATTCTATATTTATATAAACTATGTAAACATTACAGCTTTATCACATGGAATTATCTTATATGAAATTTTTTCCTGATTTCATGATATAAAAACCATAAAAATATCATTACCGATGACATGTTATCTTCTACTATATGATTAATCTTCTAGTTCCCTCTTATTCCTCATAATGAGAAGTGATCATTTGAACTTAGAGGTTCGGTTTTACATCCATAATTAACATTATTAAATGAATCATGTTTAAAGGTTGGGAACATCCCCTTGGTCATATGTTATAATGATTCTTAGAACAAGGCCGACCATCAAAAATATCTTAGGATATTTTTAGGAGTAAGTGGTATATATTATCATTACATGAGAGATATATATACATTTAAATTGTCTATTTTCATTCATTTTCCCTAACTTTTCGACATTGAGATAATGTACCAATTATGGGAATGATTTGTCTGTTGATTCTTTGTTATTTATGAATATGTCATGTAATATAAAAAACCAAACACACCTGAAATATCATTCTCAAAAGTACCCACCATTTTATTTCTTTTTAGATCATTTTTAAGAAATGTTAAGCCCAATTTACTAATTTGTTAAAATATATATACCCTAATATGATAAACTTCGAAATTTAGGGTTTATCCTGTAGAAATTAAAATGTCATAGAGTTTTCTATCTTGTGATACATATATTCTACAATGTAAGTTAAAAATATTTGTAAATAACTTTATCATGTGGGTTTTTATTAAAAAATAAAAATACCCCCACTTTTATTCACATAATTGGTCTATAATGGGGTCTTTTTGAAAAAACTACGCATGGATTAATTCTAATATTATGGGATAGTTATGGATTCCTATACTCAAGCCCTGAGAAAACATGAAGTCTAATATGCATGAATATAAAAAATATAACATATATTGGAAATAAAAAGATGATAAAACTTATACGACATGTTGAATATGCTGTAATACCCTCCAATTCATAGAGAAGTGCATTCTATATGGATTAACATCTTTACATGATGGTCAGATCCATGTATAGATACACAACAAATGACAGCCAATAAATTAATGAAGTAACCCTTTATAACTATAAAAAAATATTTTATTATTTTATATTATATACTCCATAATTTACTATTAATTATGTAATTTACTATTTTATAACTTATAGGCCTCATCTAGTTCTATTCGACACTAGGGTAACGATTTCCTTTCTCAATATCTAATTTAGACCAATATAGGATTTATTATATATAAGAACTATGTGAGGCTTCATTTTCACTATTTATGTATATATGTTGATGTTTGAACCTCATATTTTGGTCCTGGATGAAGATCATCAGTAATTTCTACTCATTTTCAAAGGATCCCTTCCACACCAAAATTCTTCAACCACCAATTAGAGTACACATCATCCACAAGCCACACATTGTTCCTGAAGTATTTTGAGTCACCACAAACATTTCATGGAGGTTATTTACATGTGAATTAAACTCTATGGGACCTTTGTATTTTTATATGCATGCATGACCCGAATAATCATTTCTTTAAACACCCCCTGAAAATGGCCTCCTGAATAGATACATCTTTATCCTATGGAAAATTTTCCAAATAGTTTTACATATATGTATACATTATTTTGTGTCCATTAATTAAAAAAATTTAGTTTTTATCCTTAGTATAATCATCCAATATCATTTCCCTAATTCAAATATACCATTTCATGATTCACTACACTATTTTCCCCATTCAAAGGTGTCTACACATTCTCTCCCATAATCCTTAGTATGTATATCATATCACATATCTTTAAAAATAGTCCATGAATCAAGAACATAAACTATATGAACCTCTCCCATATATATTATATTATAAAATTCGTTTCCTAATTCATTTTTTGTTTTATACCACCCTTTCTATATATAATGTCTCACTTTTTTGTCTAATCACTATGAACATAATCAATATTCTCTCAACCAATGAATTATCAATTATAATATTTCATTCTATATTTATATAGATTTGTTATTATTAATTGATATATTATTTATTACACATGTAATGGTCTGAACACCATGAACCTAAACTATATACACTCACCAGTGAGATTATATAGGCTAGCTTATGGATTTTAATTCACAACATGTTTTTTTGGCCCATGTTGGTTAGACTATCTCCCAAAATCCTGTTAAATATGTAATACATTAATCAAAAACCCTACATGAACAAATTTCCATAATCGTAAACTGAATAAAAATAATGATACATGAAACTATTTTTCATGTAAAGTCATAAAGGGAGGATTGAAAAAAAATTCAACTCTCATTACACTGAGTAATATTTTCCAGGAGATGTAAAATGGTTAAATAAGGTGGTAGAAAAGAAAAAATTGAAAATACTATGACCCTCGATACCCAGAGTCTGTGGTTAATTTATTATATTTCCATAGATACAAGATTCAAATCTCAAAGGACTAATCAGTTTATTAGTTCTAGAAACTAGATTACATACTTGAAACATACATTAAAATTGAAAATAATGAATAAACATATTCAATAATTTGATAAAACCAATATATTAAAATATTAACCATGACTATCAGTCATAATAAACATCTTTAAATAATGGGGAAAAATCAGACATATGAAAGTGGAGAGATAAGATACTCAATAGGGGTAAACATACAGTTGAATCTGTAGTAAATAAATGTAAATTATTAGGCATGACAAAAAGTAACATAATATTCCATTAAAACATATTCATGGGCATAATATGAAATGAATAAAAGCTGATAAAATAACACCACATAAATAATTACTTGATAAAGATACATAACTGTGGATGTTAAAAATGTCATCTAATCACATAGATTATTAATAACTAATCTCATAAATAATGAATTCATAATGTCAAAAATCATAAACATATTTTCAAGGCTTTAGGCAAAACAATATACATTAACAGGTAAGGCCTTATAAAAAACCCAAACTAGTTTTTCTCAGGTGATTTATCATTGCATGAGAGTGCTATTGTAGGCCCAACCCACACATAATAAGTATAATTTATTCCTATTATGAAATTGGTGAATCATAATCCACATAAACATTCATATTAAAACTATTATATGAAATGTTACTTCGTTAACCATAAACCATGAATGGTGTCAAAATAAACATCAATAATCCAAATCAAGCATAAACCATTCAATGGAATATGGTAAGAAATATCATAAGATATAAACCTCAATTAAACATATAATTTATGTTCCTCACACCACATAAGTTTGAAAAAATTTCCTTCTGTCAAAAAGACACATAGTACCATGTTTAGAAAATCACAAAAATATTCTTCTCAAAGTAATTTATAAAAGATATAACATGGGTAAAAATAAATTAAACATTCATTCGTTAATAGTAAAAAATTATAAACTTTTTAGAAAACATTTATATGAAATAAAAATGTTCCCTAGTGAAGATTTAAACGTAAATAATACTGAATAAGAATGATATTGTGAAATAATCCTTACCTTTAAATTTACTTCAGTTGAATGACCTTTAACCAACTAGAAAATATTTCAAAGCATGTTATTAATTTATACTAAAACCATATCCATATTTAGGATATCATATATGATCATCTTATATCATTTTGTTAATAATAATTTTTTTATTACTCTTGTTCTGTGTGTTAACTACTTCATTTTCCGATGCATTTTTTGTAGTGTAAGTCATATCTATTATGAATATGCAATATTTACTTTATCAAAAAAATGCTATTATGTTCATATATATCATGTTTATTTATTATATATATTTTTAATCATTTTTAAATGGTTAAAAAGCGAAATTAATAACTTCACATCATGGAGAAGGTATGATATACATACACACGAATGATGGAATCATTATTTAGTTTACAAAGAGTAATAAAATGGATGGTATATTTATTATAAAGAATCAATATCATGTCATAATATATATATATATATATATTATTTCTATAATTGTACACATCTAATTAATGTGTTGATGAAAAATATATTACACCACGACATGATGATGGTATGTCGTACGATCACATGCCCGGTGTATTCATTTTTCAAATTATGGATAAAATGTAACACCCCAATCTTTCATGATACGCTTCTCGTTCAATAATACAATAGCTTTCATTGTACGCAAGTTAGAATTCTAAAACACTACAACCAATCAATGTAGCTGTTATGAATAGTAATACCCACTTTTTGAAATTATATAAATTTTATATTTCAAAATGGACTTCATTTTTGTATTCAGAATAGCGAAATTATTCTATGTTTAATTTGTTGTAATTTTCTAAGAACTTCCAATTTTTTATGAATAGTGAAAAATACTTAAAAACAACCTTTTTAATAAAAATAAATTATAGTGATAAATTATACTATTGAGTGGTTTAAAAGTACAATTAGAATACATTTTTACCATTTTATCCAATGGTGGTTACTAGAATTAATTTTACTTCGAAATTGGACATAAACAATTGTCAATGTTTTGATATATATTGTTTCTTAAAAACACACTATTTGTTGTGCCAGTGGGAATTAATTATAAAATTAATTAATTCAACATATATGTTTCTTATTTTTTGAAATGGAAATCATTTTTGAAATCGGAATATCAATTATAGCATAGGGTGAATTTTTGGCATTGTTCTGAAAAACGTCAATTTTTTATTAATAGTGAAACCACTAAGTAGTAGTTTAAAAACTGATTTTTCATTTAAATGAAACTTTACTAATTCTAAGAATTGAATTTCAAAAATCTGACATACATGGTTGTCATTAAGATGTAAAATTTGGTTCAATGGGATGAAAATAATTTTTTGGTGAATAGTAACTTATATGTTTTATTAATCGCGATTAAAGGTAATTAGTGAAATATAAGGTAAAAATGATATTATAAAAATATGAAAATACAATTAAACTTGTCCTACCCTTATTGATTAGTCAGGGCCGACCATGAAAATCCATGGGTCAACTTGGGGACTCCATGGAGACACTTGGGTAAGAAAATGACATTAATAACTTTTTATTTAAAGTAAAAATAAAATTGTCACAAACCTATGTTGTTTTACTAAAACAATTATTACATGGGGTTATAAAGGTTAAATGTTAGACTATAAATATTAATTGGAAATATAAAAATATTTCATACATCATGGTAATTTTTTTATAATTTTTAGTCATTAAATAAATTAAATTATTTATGACACCATGATGGTGCATCGATTACCTCATTAATTAACGATTTAAATAAAATGATAAGATAATGTAAATCTAATACTTACACTTGTCAAAATACTATTGTATTAGTATATTTCGAACCCTTATAACCTTATCCTCTAAATATATAATTTTTGGACCTTTTAAATCCTAAAATTACTTCATAATAATGTAACATTTCATGACTTTCCAAGAGTGCCCCTCCTCTCCTCCTATAAAAGGCCCCCACCTCTACCACCTTATTCACACAGTCAAGCCATTTGGCATGGCCAACCTCAGCCCAAATACTCTCTCAACTTCCCTCTCTTACTCCTATAAGCCTCACTTTTGGCAGAAGACTTCCCAACTAAGCCTTTGGTTCAATACAAAAAGAGTTACCCGATTTTAAGGTAATGTCTTCTCTTATGTTCTTTTGTTTTATTTTGATTCTCCAACCCCTTAAACAATTTTTTTTACTTTATTTTGTAACAACAGCATTATATTCCATATAATAGGATGTTTTTGTGATAAGTAATCTAGATACACTTACACACACCTTCGTCTAATGGTTAAAGAACATACTAATTCTGTTGGTGGCAAATTACTGCCTCACGAAACGATGATTGTTCAATCTTCTTTAAACACCAATCATGGTGGCCATTATGATGACACTATTTTTATATATGATATATATTATGGATATTTATTCCTTATTCTTATGTATTTTCCATTTATGGCATACCTTTATGAATTCCATTATGGGTAAACGCGATAATTTCATTTTAGGAAGTGCGGACTATCGCCCCCTCAAAGAGATTTGAATCATTAATGCCATAATGTGGGACATATAAAGGGTGGAGTAAATGATATTATATATGATATTATACTTGAATTATAATATACATTTATATCATTATGATTTCATTCCATAAAATACGAAATATAAATGGAAGTAGCGTTCATGCGTACGTACGGCTTACCGTCTCCATGAACGGTGCATTTCATTTTTTACCTCTTAATGTTATGTAATATTATAAATGAATGTATATACTGGATATAAATGATATATATGATATCTACATCATTAATATAATTCTGGATGTAATGGATATTTTACCACATGAACAACTTGTAATTATAAGAAGTTTATTTTTGACTCAAGTACCAAAGATCGACAAAACGACCATTATTAACATAAATAATTACATAATGTTAATAACATGGTAATAAGTTATATAAATGGAATAATGAACTTAAATATTTTTCTTAAGAAATTATAAATTAACTCTAGTTTATTATTCATGAGGTTAAAGAACGGTCGAGTCAAGTCGGTCACGTGGTAAGGGAACTTCTTAACCCAATTTCCATTATTTGGGTTAATCTCCTACTTTCGAATAATGTCATGATATTATTATGTCTTATCTTGAATTTGAACTTTATTTATGTGTAATTATAGTGAATACACATAATAGATCTATTTTATTTAAAAAATTTATCTTTGTAAGGGACTTCATTCCAATATCCTTTCATTGAGGCATATTTTATTTTATACACAACTTTCTTTTATACGGTGTATAAACCCCATTTGACTATTACGTTGATTCAAAACGTATATTTTTTATTAGAAATGTTTTACTAAACAACAAATGGGAATGTTTTTTTTGTCGTACATAAACGGGGACAACGACTTCTCTGCAGCCGTGACCATTATTTGGCTATCGGCTTCCTCTACAAGCCATAAAATTTTTTAAATGAAAAATAAAAAACAAGTTTTAATTTTCGGTAATTATGGTATTGAAAATGGTTTTGATAATGTTTTTATTATATGAATGTGTTGTATTGATATCCTGTGATTGAAATGTGTAAATGTTATGTTTCCTTTATTCATGTTTTATGTGATACGATTGTGTTATGGTTTATGATATGTTTAAACCTGCTCATATGATGAAAGAATTGGACTTAATAATTGACGGGAGGAGCCCGCTATAGCTCCTCGATGCATCGGCATGTCTCATGAGAAAACTATTTTCTAGGCACAAGGCCTTGACAAAATCATTTTTGTAGTCTTGGCATGAGTCCTTGTCTATGTGGTTATGATATTATGGAATTATTCATTCCATCATTATGAAAGTGGTTATTTATATTGCATGTGACTATTCGACTAGTAGAATATCCATGTGAATAAGTAAATGATATTATATAATTTTATTTTTTTCATATTATGCTGAAGTTCAAGTTTAAAAGGATTTTTTAAGTTATACATTGCCTTAAATGTTATTGTTTATTTTTGAAAGCTTCCGCTATATTATTATCCTTATTGAGCATCTGAGCTCACCCCTTATAATGTTTTAATTTTTCCAGGATATGAAGAAGTATATTATGAATGACCTGTAGGGATAGTATAAGGGGATATGAAGACAAGATGTTGTTGTAGTTTTGTTTTACTTTATAATATAATGTAACACTTATGAATGTATCTAGTGTTTCCAAGGCTACTAAACTAATTGGTCTTTCGAGACATGATCTTTTGTGATCATGCCATTGTTATGCAATAATGCACCGACTCTGGGTAACAGGGGTTGGGGCGTTATAGTTGGTATCAGAGGTAGTTTAGTACTAACCATGGAAGCTAGATTTAGATAAAATCTAATTACAGAACATAGCCCAAAGATAGACTTTGAGGATTAGTATAGAATAAAATCCTTGAATTTTAGTATTATAGAGATTTTGTGAGTTTTCTGAGCAACACATCCTTGTCTGGATACGAGCATGTAGAGGCAGCTCTTGAACATATGTACCTAGGGGTAAAAAACCTAAAAACACCGCCTTGATCTAGACTCGAATGGGAACTAGTGCATGACAACGGTCCATGATGCACTCTTGGTTACGACACTCCAGTGGGATATGCTTAGGATAATTATCATTTTTTTTAAAACCATTATGAAGGGTTTATGAGTATATACTTCCTCAAAGAAAACGTTCTTTCTGATTATGGATTATATCCATAAACCATTCAATTTACACTAAGTATTTTACATGTTTGGAATTATTAATTACAATTCATAAATTAACCTAGTTTATGCCATTGTATGGAAATGGTGCCCAGTGGAAGGAATGTGAACTCCAGCAATACGTATGAATCAAAGAGTAAGAAGGATCATATCATTCATGGTATTAAGCCAACATTTAGAAGGGAAATAATCTCCCATGTGATCTCAATATATGATGAAATAGTATCATGTGTTAATAAGATAAGTAAATAATTCTATGAGACTTATGTCTTTGAAGGGAATTAAGAGAAGAAAAGGATGGAAGAGAGAATGATGGTTAAAGGGATGAGGGAAAAAATGAATTTTCCAATATGTGATAACTATGGGATGAAACACCTAGGAACTTGCCTGAAGGGAATGAGAGTTTGTTATAAGTGTGGAGAAAAAGGACACCATGTGTGTGACTTCAAAGGTAAGAAAAAGGTGTCAAATGTACAATGCTTCATCTGCAAGGAGTGGGGACACTATGCTAACCAATGTCCAAATCATCAGAGTAAGCCCCAAATGATGTTATTGGATAATAATCAAGTTATGATACTACCACAGATGAGGAGGAATGATTAGAGTTCTTATGTTGTTATTAAAGAATTTTTTCATTTGAGTGTTGTATCAATGATGTAATGGTTATAATAATTATGGAGTATATAAGGATTGTACTATAGTACTATTTCATCAAGGACTTGAGATTGTGTGGAACCAAGAAAAGTGACTCGATAACAGGTTAAATTTTTGGAAAATGTATGGTTTAGAGAATGATAAACCATAATATGGTTCCAATACTGAGATAGTGATTTTTGAATAATACATGATTGATTTGGATAAATTATATTGGATATTCATGACTTTCTTGAAACTGATTAATGATTTTATTACATTTTTTGGATAGAAGGAGTATATCTAGTATTCTATAAGGAATAAGGGATCATGAATGTAATATATAAATATTTCTGGTAATTAAGGATGTTGCAGTGTTTTAAAAGAATACATGATGAAAGTGTTCACATGTTATTACGCGGAAAAAAGGATCTTCATTGTGTTTACCTTACTTATAAAATCTGGACTGTGAGTTGGAAAGAAGTATTTTGGATAACTATAAAGGTTGGAATGGATTAAGTTTAAAATTGGATAGTATGGCTTAAGGTTAGAACATTTAGTAAGATTATTTATGGAATATTATAATACTATAGTTTTAGAAAAAGGATAACCTTCAGGTTGGGAAATAACTCGTTGCTTTGGACAAAGCTGCAGAAATCGAACCCACAACCATAATGCGACAGGCCTTTATTACCTACCACTAGCTTACAGGAAGTCCCTGGTTATTACATAATAGTTTTCCTAATCTATATGGTATGTGTTAAAATTTGGAACATTGTACGATTAGGATAAATATAATATTTTTGAGTTTTATTGTCTTTTTGTGTGAAAGAAATGTTTGGGGTTGAAATTAGTTGAAGATTGAAATTCTAATTGTCAAGTATATATATATATATATTATTCTTAAGAAGAAATTAATTCTTAATCTTTAGGGAAGGGATATTAAAACAAAAATTTGTTATCCTAATACCTTATGTTTCATTGAACTGATGATATTTTCATCATACATTGATGGCTTTGAGGCCCTCAATTTCACACTTGTTTGTGATTGATGACCTCAATCAATCCCTACAAATATTTACATTTTTCCTCCAATTATATGTCTCTAATTGACACCAATTTTCCTTAAATTGAGATCATAATTTGGTGGTTACTTTTTCATTTCCCTTTCCATCTTATTAAGGCAAAATTTTATTAACCCTATTTCAGATATGGGTTTTCCACAAATGTATTTTCTATTTTAAACCTTTTATTTTCGAAGAAGATTTTCAAATTGCAAGAACACAATTTAATGAATGAGGGGAGAATGTGACACCTCAATCATTCACGATACGCTTCTCTTTCAATAATGCAATAGCTTGCATTATACGCAAGTTCGAGTTGTAACACTCTGGGACAAATCAATGTAGTCGTTATGAATAGTAATAACCACTTTTTGAAATTATATAAATTTTATATTTCAAAATGGACTTCATTTTTGTATTCAGAATATCAAAATTATCCTAAGTTGAATTTTTGGTAATTTTCTGAGAACTTCCAATTTTTTTATGAATAGTGAAAAATACTTAAAACAATTTTTTAATAAAAATAAATTATAGTGATAAATTATATTATTGAGAGGTTTTAAATTATAATTAGAATATATTTTTACCATTTTATCCAATGGTGATAATTAGAATAAATTTCACTTTGAAATTGGACATAAACAGTTGTCAAACTTTTGATATATATTGTTTCTTAAAAACACGCAATTTGTTGTGACAGCAAGAATTAATTATAAAATTAATTAATGAAGCTTATATGTTTGGAATTTTGTAAAATAGACATCAATTTTGAATTCGGAATATCAATTATATCTTAGGGTGAATATTTTGAATTATTCTGAAAAACATCAATTTTTGATGAATAGTGAAACCACTAAGTGGTAGTTAAAAAACTGATTTTTCATTTAAATGAAACACTACCACTTATATTAATTGAAATTAGAAAATCCAAAATGCATGGTTGTCATTAGGATCTAAAATGTGGTTCAATGGGACTAACATAATTTTTTGGTGAATAGTAGCTTTTATGTTTTATTAATCACGACTAAAGGTAATTAGTGAAATTTAAGGTAAATGATATTATAAAAATATGAAAATACATTTACACTTGTCACACCCTTATTTTATGAGTCATGTCCATCCAATACAATCCATGGGTCTACTTGGGGACCCCATGGAGCCACTTGGGTATGAAAATGACATTAATAACTTTTTATTTAAAGTAAAAATAAAAATGTCACAAACATGTGTTGTTTTACTAAAACAATTATTACATGGGGTTATATAAGTTAATATTTCAACTATAAATATTCAATAGAAATATAAAACCATTTCCTACATCATGGTAATTTTTATATAATTTTTAGAAATTAAATAAATTAAATTATTTATGACACCATGATGATGTAGCGATTACCTCATTAATTAATGATTTAAATAAAATGAAAAGATAATGTAAAATATAAGAATTTCACTTGTCAAAAACCTATTTAATGAGTATTTTTAGAACCCATATTACCTTATCCTCGAAATATATAATTGTGGGACCTTTTAAATCCTAAAATCACTTCATAATAATGTAACATTTCATGACTTTCCAAGAGTGCCCCTCCTCTCCTCTTATAAAAGGCCCCCATATCTACCACCTTATTCACACCGTCAAGCCATTTGGATTGGCCAACCTCTGCCCAAATACTCTCTCAACTTCCCTCTCTTACTCTTATAGGCCTCAATTTGGATAGAAGTCTTCTCAATGAATCCTTTGGCTCAAATAAAAAAGATTTACCTGATTTTAAGGTAATGTATTCTATTATGTTCTTTTGTTTTATTTTGCTTCTCCAGCCCCTTAAACTAGTTTTATTACTTTATTTTGTAACAAAAACAGTATCTTCAATATACTAGGATGTTTTTATGATAAGGATTCAAGAAAAACATACCCACACCTTCGTCTAATGGTTAAATAACATACTGATTCTGTGGGTGGAAAATTACTGCCACACAAAACGATGATTGTTCAATATTCCTTTAACACCTCTCATGGTGGCCATTATGATGAAACTATTTTTATATATGATATGTATTATTTTTATGTATTTCTTATTCTTCTGTATTTTTCATTTATGGCATACCTTTATGACTTCCATTAAGGGTAAACACGATAATTTCATTTTAGGAAATGCGGACTACCGCCCCCTCAATGTGATTTGAATCGTTAGTGCCATATGTGGGAAGTATAAATGATGGAGTAAATGATATTATATATGATATTCTACTGGAATTATAATATACCTTTATATCATTATGATTTCATTCCATAAAATACAAAATAGAAATGGAAGTAGCGTCCATGCGTACATACGGCTTACCGTCTCCATGAACGGTGCATTTCATTTCTTACCTCTTAATGTTATTTAATATTATAAATGAATGTATATACTAGATATAAATGATATATATTATATCAATATCATGAATAAAATTCTGGATGTAATGGATATTTTACCACATGAACAACTTGTAATTATAAGAAGTTTATTTTTGACTCAAGTACCAAAGATCAAAAAAACGACCGTTATTATCATAAATAATTACATAATGTTAATAACATAGTAATAAGTTATATAAAAGGAATAATGAACTTGAAAAATTTTCTTAAGCAATTAGAAATTAATTCTAGTTAATTATTTCAGAGGTTAATGAATGGTCGAGTCATGTCAGAAAAGAGGTAAGGGAACTTCTTAACCCAATTTTTATTCTTTTGTTTAATCTCCTACTTTCAAATTATGTCATGATATGTTTATGTCTTTTCATGTATTTATACTTTCTTTATGTGTAATTATAGTGAATACACATAAAAGATCTATTTTATTTAAAAAATTTATCTTTGTAAGGGACTTCGCCTCAATCTCCTTTCATTGAGGCGTATTATATTTTATACACAACATTCTTTTATACGATGTATAAACCCCTTTGATTTGTACGTTTATTCAAAAGGAATCTTTTTTATATGAATCCTTTTACTAAATAGCAAAAGGGAATGTTTTTTTTGTCGTACATATATGGAGACAACGACTTCTCCACCACCATGACCATTATTTGAGTTACGGCTTCATCTACAAGCCATAACTTTTTTTAAATTAAAAATAAAAACCATGTTTTAATTTTCTTTTATTTTGGTATTGAAAATGGTTTTGATATTGTTTTTATTATATCAATGTGTTGTATTGATATCTTGTGATTGAAATTTGGAAATTTTATGTTTCCTTTATGCATGTTTTATGTGATATGATTATGTTGTGGTTTATGATATGTTTAAACCTGTTCATATGAGGAATGCATTGGACATAATAAGTGACGGGTGGAGCCCGCTATAGCACCTCGATGCATCGGCAGGTCTCATTAGACAATCTAGTGTCTTGGAACGAGCCATTGAAAAAATAATATTTGCAGTCTTGTCATGAGGCCTTGGATACGTGGTTATGATAGTCTATCATTATGTATTCCATCATTATGAAAGTTGTTATTGATATTTCATGTGACTATTCGACTAGTAGAATATCTATGTGAATAAGTAAATGGAATTATTTAATTTTAATTTTGCCATATTATGCTGAAGTTCAAGTTTAAAAGTCTTTTGTTTTCGTTATACATTGCCTTAATAGTTGATGTTTATTTATGAAAGCTTCCTCTATATTTTTATCCTTACTGAGCATATGAGCTCACCCCTTCCAATGTTTTAATTTTTCTAGGATGTGAAGAAGCATATTATGCATGACCTGCAGGGATAGTACGAGGGGATATGAAGAAAAGTTGTTGTTGTAGTTTTTTCTACTTTATGATGTAATGTAAGACTTATGAATGTATATAGTGTTTCCAATGATACTAAACTAATCGGTCTTTCGAGACATGATCTTTTTTGATCATGCCATTGTTATGCAATGATGCACCGACTCTGGGTAACTGGGGCCAGGGCGTTACATTAGATGTATAATATGGTTGTCCCAAAATCATAATGACATCTCAAAATATATATTATACTAGAATTACTAATTTATAATGGAAACAAAATATTAATGGGAATTTGGTGATGAAATGAAGCTGAATGGGTTGTCAAAAACCATAACCTTATTCTTTGGCTACCTTCGTTTAGATCACTTCACAAGAGATCTTCTAATAGTATATTTTAAAGTCCAATATCTCTAAAACATGTCAACGATAGTTGGTAGTATAAATTTTCATATTTTGGTTGATCTATGAGACTCAATGTTGTGTGAGTAATTTAGGGAGGAGGTGCCCTTTTACAATTTAGGTGATGGGATTTTTTAGAATCCCTCAAAATTTAAAATTAACAAAAATTACTTTTCCATTAATAATGAATCCAATGTGATTTATTATGAATTTAAGAGTTTGATGGGTCACGATACTATCATACAATAATATTTATACAATTTTAGGTCACATTCATACCCACATCATTTAGTATTTCCCCTTAATTAATCTCGTTAACTCTTACCATGACAACACGTGTTTTTATTTCTTAAGTGTTAATATATATTTTATAAATTTTTCAAAATAGCCTTAAAGGATTCATTTATGATGTATTTAACCTTTTAAAAATCATTTAAATGAATTTTAGATTTTTAATAATTTTATATAATTTAATAATTTATTTCTTATTTTAATATAACTTTAATGATAATTTTGATACAATTCATTACATTGAATTTTTAAAAAAAAATCTGTAGAACAATATATGTTTGATAAAACACTTATAATATATTAAAAATACTTCAAATTTATATATAAAATTATTATATAACATTAATTAGGTAAAATAATATTTATTTTAATATTTTTTCAATCATTTTTTAAAAATTCCCATTGTTTAAACAAAGAAAACATCTTCATTGCGTATACCATTAAAGTTATTATTCATTTCATAAAAATAAAAATTAAATTAACATAATAAGGATTAAATTTTGATATTTAAAATGAATATTTCTATAAGAATTTACCGTCTATATAACACCATATTAAAAATTATATTCTTTTTTTAATATTAGTATGACAACTTTTAACTTTTTATTAAATAAAATATAATAAATTTCATACTCTCATACAAAAGGATTATAATTGTTTTAATAATAGATAATGCTTGATTTTGATCAAACCTACTTATCCAATGAAAAATCAAAAAAGTGTCAGGGTAACTATATAATATTTATAATATTATTTTTTCTATTAATTTCATGATTTTCCTTTACCCATGTTAAGAAAAATATTACTATTGTTACAATTCATAATCCTCAATAATAAAAGTAAGGTATTTAAAAAATTTGGATTCTATGATTCCAAATATGGAATCCATTTTTAATTATTCAAAGAATACATGTTTCAGAAATTAATTTAAAATTAATCCCATTGATGGAATGAGAAAATGGGTTTTTGAAATGAAAATGTTTAAAAAATTGTAATGCTTTTATATCCAAATTCAGTGTGATATTGATTCCAATGACATAAGAAATTTTTAAACGATATTAAATTTATCTAATTATAATTTATAACTAATTAAAAATATTATTCAACGATATAAATTATATAGAAAAAAAAATTCTCAACCAAAATATAGTATTATATAACTATTCATCTAAAAATTAATCTTCTGAGAAAAATACCAAAAAATAAAAAAATATAAGATATTGATATCATTATTTCAATAATGATGTATAATTTTTCAAAAATAATATATGAAGATGTAAAAAACTATATTTATAATCAGTGGTCCATGAAAGGGCATTAAAACTATATTTTTTGGAAAAAATACTTCTTTTATGCATAAAATTAGATTTTTTTTCATATATCATGTATATATAACCAATAAGATTAATGTTAAACAATAGATTAAATAATATATATATTTCATTAAAATAATACACCAAGGAAAATTTTTTTATTTATTGGTATTAAACATACTTTTTCACATTCAAATAGTTTTTCATCAAAACATTTTAATTTATTTTAAAAAGAGTTTTATTTTCTATTATAAATAATTGGTCATCAATGAATTAAATATATATACATGTTTAAACATTATTTTATTATTTAAAATAAAAACTTTCATTCTCCCCATTATAATAGATAGGCTATAATAGAAACATTATAATATTTAATTATTCGTTTAAATTGGATGATGCATATCATTTATACAATTGAAAAAACTATTTATTTATTAAAAAATTGGGTTATTACATTATACACATTTAATAACTTTCTTCCTAAAAATGTGAACTCATAATATAAAACTAGGTGTTTTACTTTCCAAAATTCCATTGAGTAAATCCCACTTTTGAAATACATTAACGAAACATCCACATTAAAATAAAGGGAAGTACAAAGGTCACTTGAGATAACACATACTATGGTTCCATGTACGAAAAAAAACACATCAAAGAGAAAAATAACTATAATGTTTTTACGGAATGTGGTAGAGAATGATGTCATAAAAAATTTAACAATAGAAAACTATAAATTTTTAATCTTTTAAAATACAATTGATTTCTTAAAAAGAAAGGTAAATAAATAACATTATTGTTCCAAGAATATTTTTCCTACAGTTGTGTGATTATTCTACTATACATATTTGCACATTTTTTATTTTCATGTTATAATTGAAATGTTATCCTTTGGTTTTTATTTGATCTATTTTTACCTCATCCGTTACACGTGGAAATGAATGTTCAAAATGATTTTTTCACACCTGAAGAATTTTTATGAATCAAAAGATCCAAAATTCATTCCTTCGACATATAAATGTTAATTAATCAAAAAAGGGTATAAAAAATTTTCCAATAAATCATAATCTAACACCAAACAATAATATCTATGTTTTATATTATTCCATTTCTACTATAAGACTCATTGAAAATAAATCGTTCCAAATGCAGAGTCCCAAAATTTATAATGAAGGTCACTAAATTTCCAAAATCAAAATAACACCATATTTTTTCCAAACAACATAATTTTGATATATTTTTCTTTTACAAAATATATGAATACCATAATATTATAAACTTTATAACATTAATGATAACAAGAATTAATCTAAATACTTAAAAAATAAGTGATGCATTACACTCATTATATATCTCATGATTCTTATAACCAGGATATCCTAATATAATCCTTAAATCCAAAAACATAAATACATTAATTATTTCACTTTCACTATAGTAACATCATAAAATTGACCTTGATCATTTTAATTTATCTAATCTATATTTCCATGACACTTGGGACACTCAATTTTATATTTCACCATCTCCTTATAGTTGAAACATTACACATTTACAAATTATTTCATTCCCTCAAGATCGCGATCTTGGTTACCTTTCTCTATACACATGTAATAAACTCTTATTACCTTTAGAAAATTATGGGGGTGATTCTTCGTAAAATTATCACATGTTGGAAAATTATTATTTCCATTTTTTTATTTATCCATATCTTCCTCTACCATTAAATTATTCCCATTATTTATATTAAATTCATAATGAATAGAAAATTATTTCTTTATCTAGATGGAATATGAGACTATATCTTTTTGTGATGATAATTGTTTAGAGACCAATGCATTTTGGAAGAGTTTTTTTAACCTATCAAATAAATTATCAATATTTCTCCTCGTTTTACAATGTAGTCCTTAGAATGACTTTATACCGAGGTAATGTTGGGTTCATATTGATAAAAATTCTCCGTTACTTTTTACATAGACTTTGATGTTTTCTCTCCATGTCCAATCATTGTTCGTCAGAAAAAAAAATTTATAATAAAAGTTCCTTCATATCTATCCAATTCATGTTTTGTGTTTCTTCATCATCCATAGTGTGTTGAATCAATGACCATTATTGTTCCAAAACTATATAAAGATGATAAATAACAAAGAGAACATTTTACCTTTCCTAGAATACCAATGTGAGAAATATCTTTTCTATGTGGCTTATTCATTTCTCACAACCAAATGGACATATATTGACATTGAATGATGGAGTTTTTTCTCTTGTGGAGAAATATAACATTGTTCCTCTATTTTGTGGATTATGATACTATATAATTGTAATGTTATTTTTAATAACATGGATTAGTTATCCCAGTATAGTCATATGTTGTTCAACACCAGTTTCATCTCAAACTCCAACATCAATATCTTGCATTGGAGGAAAATACCTATATAGATTACGTTAATTGATTATATTTTTTTTTCATTCAACTAGGATCCCTTTCTAAAAATGGTAATACAAAATATTAGATCATATCATTATGATACATAATGTATAGTATCAGAACGTGTGAATCAGATGACAAAAATTTAATATTTATGTATAAATAATCGCTAAATAATAAACATTTTTTATTTTTATATATATCAAAAAAAATTGTATGGATTTTTTATGTTTTACAAAATCTAGTTCCAAAGGTTCATCCTGAAATTCCTCTAATACCAATGATAATGACCTCTACCCCATTAATCCAGAGTCAATTGTTACTTTATTACATTGACATAGACATAAAAATTTGAATCCCAAAGGGCCAAGTAGTTTAGAATTTTAGGAAACTAGAATACAAAATTGAAATATAAATTACAATTGAAACTATATAATATAACATAGTATATCAGTTGAGAACACCAAAATTCTGTTATCTCAACCCTCTATATCAGTAATAAGAAATATCATGACATAAATATTAAAAATAAAACATATGAAAGGGCTGATATCTTATATTATGTAAGGTTATACATACAATGGAAGATAACATAAATAAACATACACCATAAGGAAAGTATAATAACCAACCACACATGCCATTAAAACATAATCTTTAGAATAATATGGAAAGAATAAAATATGGTCAAATAATTCCATATAAATAATCACATATGAAAGATACATACACATGGATATTCTACTAGTAGAATAATCACATGGATTTTCAAAAACTAATATCATAAAAATAAAATTCATAATTCTGGACATCATAAACATATCGTCAAGTATTCATCCAAGACACCATACGTAAACAGGTAATGTCTCGACAAATACCCAATCTAGTTTTCCACATGAGAACTAATAATAAATTGAGGGGCTATATCAGACCCCTACTCAATAGTTCATAATTTCGATTCATTCCACTTATGAAATGGTTGAAACATAATTAATATAAACATTTGTATGAAAACTACTATACAAAATGTTCATACATTAACCATAAACAATGAACGATATCAAAATTGCACACCCACATTCAAACAGAATCATAGACCATTCAATGAATTATGTTAAACGATATCATAAGATATCAGCCTCAATTAATTATACTATAAAATAGATGATATTGATATAGATGAAAATACTCTAATAAAATCATTTTTTATTTTGAACGAAATACTCTTTTACATTGAAATTATTTATTTAAAATACCTCAAAATTATAATTGAAAAAAAATATAATAACATGTAATTGTGTAATGAATCTATAAATATTTTAATGCTTCATTAAAGTGGGAAAATCCACCCACGATGAATTTGTTTGAAAAAAATTCCTTTTATTGAAAAATTTAAAAAAAATAACTTATTTAGGAAACAAAAAAAGGATTCCATTCAAACAATTTTATTAAAATTAAAACATGGGTAAAAATAAATTAATAATTTATTGTATAATATTAAAAATATTTAGAAAAACATTTTATTGAAAACATGGATATTACAAATGTTCGCTAGTAGATATTTTAACTTAAACAATATTGAATAATAATGAGATTGTGAAATAAACATTTATTTTCACATTAATTTAGTTAAAATTTCTATAACATTATTTATGATGGTATGAATTATATTATTAATATATTTAATAACTATATCCATATTTATGATATTGTATATTATCATCTCATATCGTTTTGTTAACAACATTTTTTATTTCCATTATTTCAGATGTTAACTATTTTATTTTCTTATGTAGGTTTTGTCCTGTAAGTCATGTTTCTAATGCATCGGATATATTTTTTTCATCTACAAAATAATATTAATTCATTGATATATTATACATTCATTATTTATATCTATAATCATTCTAGAATTGTTAAATATGAAAATTAATCGCATCCCATCATAGAGATTGTAGGTCGTACGTTTGCATGAGTGATGATATCATTCATTAATAGTTACATTCTAGGGAACTGGATGGTATATTAAATATAAATAAAAAATATCATTTCCTAAATTCTATATATATCAATTATTTAGGTCATTTTACTCATCCGTATATTTTGGTAATTAAAAACCAATTACACAATAGTGTGGAGACGAGAATTTGTACGTACGCATGTGTGATGTTAACATTTTTAATATGATTGATAAGAGGAAGAAAATGGTTCATCCAAAATAGTGATAACACTTCATCATATATTTTACTAGATTTATTAAATTATAATGGAAACAAAACATTAAGTGGATGTAGGAGACGAAATTAACTTGAATGAGTTGGTAAAAATGATTACCTTCTTTCTTTGGTGGAATTCCATTACATCTCCTCCCAATGGATCTAGGGATTGTCTATTTTGGAAGACCAAGATCTCTAGAAAATGTCTAATAATGTTTAGTAGAGAAATGGTATACGATTGGATGATCTAGAAGGCTCAATGTGTCATGGATAACTGAGGGATGAGGTTCTCTTTTATAATTGAGGTCAGGGGCACATTTGGAAACCCTCAATATAATAAATTAATAAAAAATAATTTTCAAATTAAAATTACTTCAACATGAGTTATGTAGAAGATAATATGATTATGGGTATAAATACCATCAAATAATAATTTGTATACATGTTTAGGTCATGTTAATACACTTATCATTTGGTTTTAACCCTTATTTAATCCCTTTAATTATTACCATTTCAACATGTGTCTTAATTTCGAAATAGTTAATATAGTTACTAAAAAATTTCAAAAAAACACCAAATTGGGTCATTAATGACATATTTGGCCTTATCCCGATCGTTTTTCCAAATATTCGATTTCGATTAATTTTATATCATTTAATAAAATAATATTTATTATAGTATAATATTAATGAAAATTTTGATACTATTTGTTACATTGACATTTACAAAAATCAATTTAACAATATATCATCGAACCAAAACATATAATATATTACTAAAATGTCATTTTTTTATAAAAAATTATTTTATTACATTAATCATTCCAAATTATATTTATTTTATTATTTTTATAATCTTTTTTTGTTATTCTCATTAATTAAACAATTCACGCATCATCATTGTGTATGCCTTTATGTTAATTATTTATTTCCAAAAAATGAAAAATAAATTACCATTATGAAGAAAACATTTAATATTTCAAATTATTTTTTATATCTGAATTTATATTATATATAACTTTATATTAAAAGTGATATAGTTATTAAAAATATGTGTATGATGTTTTTAACATTTATTTAAATATAATATAATAAATGACATACTATCATTCATGTGGAATAAAAAGCTTATAATCTATACCCAATGATGTTATTGGTCAAAACATAGTCACAAAGGTTTATTCGGAATTATGTTAGGGTAATTTTATTGTTTTTTATATTATTTCTATTATTAATAACTAAATTTAATTTTAATTGTGTTAATAAAAAAAATTAGTAAATATACTATTCATAATGACCAAAAATAAAAGTTACATATTAAAATAATTTAAACCCACTAATTGAAAATATGGAATTCATTTTTAAGACTTAAAAATATATAATTTATAGTTATTAATTTTAAATTAATCTTGTTGATGGAATTAGAAAACATGCCTTTAATGTGAGAACCATAAAAATGTTAAAATAATTTTATATCAAAATTCAATATGAAATTGATTAAAATGAACTAAATTAGATTAATTGATAAAAAAAATTGATCTAATTATACATTAAAACTATGTAAAAATATAATTTTACAATTTAAATTATTTTAATGAAAAATATATTTAAAATTAATATTCAGTAGTTTATCACTATTTATCAAAACCTGAGCCTTTTCAAAAAAAATCCAAAAAATAAACCAAGGTAAAAAATTATATTCATATTTATCAGATTAAGTTTATTTTATTAACAATAGTATTTATAAACTTTTAATAACAAGATTTAAAAATTGTTCACCATCAAGAAGAGGTAAGACTTCCTTTTTAGGAAAATACATATTTTATACATAAAATTGTTAGTGTTACAATATCATGTATAGAAAATACATAAGATGCAAGTTAAAAGATATATTAATAACAATTTATATTATTTTAATATAATCCATAATAATGATTTTTTTCTTTATTGGCATGAAAACCATGTGTGCATTTAAATAGTCTTTCAGGAAAAAAATTCTTTTATTTTCAAAAGGGCTTGATTTTCATTTCTAATTAATTGGTCATCATAGAATTAATTAATTATACATGTATAATTCATATTTTTATAATTAAATTAAGAGTGTTCATCCCCACAATTCTATAAACTATTCTATAGTGCTAACAAAATAATATTTTCTTCTTCATTTAATCTTGTTGTGGGGAATTATGTATACTATAGATCATAGTGTTTCATTGTTAAAAACAAATTATGTCACAAAAATGGTGTGGGGTAAACTAAATGAACCTAAAAAATTTTAATTTGTAAATTTTGAGCCTAGTGGTCCCAAAAAAGGAAAGAAACCTTTCATTGCATTTCAATTATCTTTGGATTTTTGTTCAATACACCACAACATAACATTTGGAGATTCAAAATACTTCTTGAATGAACCTCTCCTTATGCCAATATCATTCCATTTTTGTTTGAATCAACACTATCCTTCCATAGTAATGACTAATTTCTGAATCTGGATTCATGTGATACTTCTATTCATTTATAATCATTTGTTTTTCGATATTTATCCCCTTCAACCATAGGTATTTTCAACCTATGTAGAATATCAATTAATCTACCGACACCTAGACAATATCATAGTGGAATCCATCATTAAATGGTGATAAATATTCAACCCCTGAATACTTTTCCTCTACCACAAGCCCCCAATTATAATGTATTGAGTTACAATTTACAAATTAAATAAACCAACATTTCATGTGGATAGGTTACCCTTAATGATATGCATTCAAGAATCATACCAATAAAAAATGAAGGGCATTATATATAACCTTTATAAATATTCCCAGTCCTCATTAGATTTCCCTAAACAAGATTACATGATGGTCTAACCATAATGACACTAAACTATATATGAATTCCACCTTGGTTTCATATTCTACCGATGTTACGATGTTTGATAATTTTGGGTTAGCTCCATTTTAATTTTTATAAAATATATCAGTCCATTTAGTTAAATATGTAAAACCTCAAAAACCAGTTATATTGTTCTGGATAGAATGACCATAATCTACCCAATGATAAGGACATATAATTAACCATTTAAAATAACATAAAGTCAATCCCTGACAAATATAGAGTCTCCACTCACCATAATCACACCTCAAATGATAATTGAAAAATTAGTCTTCTGAGAATAATAAGGAAGAAGACTTTTTAGGTTGAAAACCTCTATCGAGATGCTTGAGTAGAATCCTAGTTCCAAACCACTATATATCCCAATGTTTTGGATAAGGAAAAAAATTATTTAAAACAATTAATGAGATTAGGGTATATTATGGACCACCAAATGTTCCTCTTAAAATTCATTCCATGCTCAGTAGCTCTCTTTATTTTTGAAAAAATCAATGTTTTCCTATATCCCTATTATGCTTATTTTGATATTAGAAAATACCCATAAAAATGTGATATCAATGTTGTTGATCCATTTTGAATGTTGGATCCTCATTCTAATACCCCTTAATCATTCTAATCCTAATGATCTATCCAAAATCCCAATATAAATGTATCATCTCTAGTGTTATTATGATGGTATATAGTCCTACTAAATTCCATGAGAACACAATAGCTAAGAAATAAAAAATATCGAAATGGATAAACACTAATTTTATATTGATGTAATATAAACCTATACCCATCCTTAGGAACATTCCATATAGGATATCTTTTATATTCAAATAGAGTTACCCTAGTGTTATCGTTATGGTACTCATGAATATACACATCTCTAAGAACACACCAAGGATGACATAATCCATATTCAAATAGACTTACTCTAGATTAGTAGTGATGGTACACATTCCTATACCCAACTATGATAACACATCATGGATGAAATCCTTTATATCTGAATGGAATGACTATCTGGTTATAGAAATGGTTTTTATTCCTACTAAATTTTGTGACCATGCATCCAAATGGAAGACTCTTTGATGTAATTTAATTGGGAACCACTAATGAATTAATCAATTGTAGTTTTATTTTTTATTAGATTACAGAAATACTAATATCACACTTCCATGGTTATTCAAGTTATTTGGAAATGAAGTCAGTGTGAGAAGAAAATAAAAAAATTGATAATTATTAGAAATGATCCATTCTATTCATTTCTCCAAAAGAGAATATGGGCATCCATATATTGGAGTCTCTGCACATAGAATATGAGGTATTACAAAATGCACATCACATAGGAATGGAGTACATGAATTGACCTATAGTCTTCATAATTAGATTTTTAATGGGTATAAATATTTATATACTCATCTTATTTAGTAAAATATTGTACCCCCGCAACTTAAATGGTGGTTTTTTATTTTATTTTAGATACCTTGACTAGAATATAATTCATTACTAGAATTCCTTTACTGTAATTAGTATCAAACTAGATGTGGTTAGACTAGGAATCTTCTATTCACACTAAAATATTATACTTTCATATATATCCCATGAAATAGGACTATACGTTGACAACTACAGCTGAATGGATGTAAAATAGTAATGCTAATTTCTCCTTAGATATGAGTTAATATGATTAATTACCACAATACCATGATCAAAGGGTCTCTTTAGAATATAATTAATCATCCAATAATCAAATCCACCATAACCCAACATCATTAAAATTTTTATTCTAGAATAGCTCCATGAATAGACCCTCTAAGGGATTTCTTGACAGTAGTATCCATATGTGTATTTTTAAATATTTTTATATAGTGAACAAATCATTGATGTCCTCCCAGTGATTTTAGGGTCTCTCTTAGAAGAAGAAAATTAATCAAGGTCTATATCTCTTAAACTTTCTATTTTTACATCATCCAATGAGGTATAGGTCCTGAAACGAACAAGATGCCCACATACATTGATGAATTTTGACTAGAGATGGAGGCCTCTTCCACGAGCTCTACCACTATGTCCACTAATAAAAAAATTATAGATGAAATAATTGGTTTTTAAAATAAGATATTAAATAAAAAATCATTGTGGTGAACGATATTATCCTAAACATAGGGCTTCATCCACCACAGTGGTTTCCACCACTCTAAGAAGGGAAACATGGACTTCTCCTTATGTGGGGGATCCATGATCCCCTATGTCGAGAACCTCATCCATCAACACAGGTTTTTCATGAGATATCATGGATGAATTATCAATCCTCTATGAATTTCTTAACAGGGGGACCTGGACCATAACCTTATATTTAATTTTGAAATATCAATATGGAAGAATCATATGAGAAGATTTTTCTTTAGTTGCCTTTTGAATTTTTCTTCCTTTATTCCTTTATAGGCAAAACCTCCACCTAAACACGAGGCGTGACCCCAATTTACACTCAATAGAGTGGATGAATATTTAACCACGATATAATAGATGTCTCTTTTTAGTGGTTTTATAATTCGAATTAGGTGTCGTGTTTCTATACTATAGTGATGGTCACCTAAACTATGACTTAATCCTTGGAGAACATTAAAACACCAATTATGATATGGAATGTCAGGGGGTATGAAAAAAACATGAGTTGATTTGATAATCATACATAAAATATCCCATAATTCATTAGTTGTTTTAGGAGGAATAATCTATATTAGTACACTCTCTTTTATTGATAAATAGTTCTTGTAAGAAGAAGTTTGAAATTCATCAATGATCCACTTTTCGATGTCCTTTGGAATTTCATCAAATTTTCTAGGGAGGTATTGTCAATGGTCTATGAATCTCAATGTTATCATATATATATGAAACAAAAAAAACAAAGAATGACCCTATAAACTAACCAATAATATGGTAATGTGGGTTCTTGTATATGATCTTTGAGCATCTCTAGAACTTTATTATGGATTTGAAATGGAATGACCACATAATATTCAGATAAAGAATGTTAGAGGGATAAAATTCATTTACCACCTTCTACTTCATCTATATTTTGGGGGATAACTCCCAATACATTATGGTTTATTCAACCCCTTTTGGTCATCCTCCAATATACCCTTGAAAATATACATGGGAGACTCATCCATCACCATGACACTTATTGTTCCCCTTAAATAGTTTATAAAATAATGTTTTAAATGATATCAAATTTAATGTATAAATTTTCATTGATTATAAAACATACATATTCAAGGTTTTAGAATGCATCACATGTTTTTTATGTGGACCATTTGGTCACACCATTAAGGGTTCGTTGATCAATCATTTGATACACACTTTTGGAGATTGTGGCTATATTTTCACCTTCTAGGATCAGTATATCTAACAACTAGATATTCTATCACAACTCAATAGGGTTTATTTCTAACTCAAAGCCTACACGATCCTTTAAAATTACAATTTAAGTGATTTTAATTATCTTAAAATGTATTAACCATAGGTCCCATGTAGTTGTAGATGAGAGTTAACTTCACCAAAACTCAATATCATCATGACACGCATCCAAAAATGAGTCTTCATATAGCTTCTCATTTTACCTCAAGGAATACTTTTACTACATCAGATTCTTTTCCTTCATATGTCTCTCAATATGTATTGGTACCTCTCCCAACTATTATCAACTAGAATATCATAGAATATTCCCAAGATGTATGATCTTGACCCATAGTAATTGAGAAGCCAAGTGTTTTTATGATGTGATAATTTAAGGACCACATCTACAATATAACTTATAGTGACCCCATTTTCAGTATCGAAAATTTAGTTCCTTACTACATTACATTCGTATAATTTATAAGGAATATCATTTTTAAGGACAAAATAGTTTCGTAGTCTTGGAAAAATAGAATCATTCATGATTCTCATATTATATTGGAATATATAAATTAAAAAAAAAATTATGAATATCATTATATCATCTAGAATATTCATACATATCTGTCATAGTAAAATTCATGGAATCCTAGAGAAAGGGAAAAAATAATGGTGATCTCAAATTCCTAGTAATGGTTATGTATAGAAGAAGCAATCATGGATCAATACTATTAATCCATGTGGAGAGCTAAATAGGATAAAACATATTCCATTTAATTCACAAAATACTGAATTTTTAAAAAAAGATAAATAACTGATCTGACATTTTATTTAAAAAACTATAGAATGGATAATCAATATTACAAGGTAAATAACTGAACACACATGAAATTCAATTAATAAAATTTAAATCAAAAGAATCCATAAGAAATATCATAGTTAAAATAACGTGGATAATAATAATTTAACTCTTAGTGAAAGAAATGCTTAATTATTGAATGCCATACCTCCAGAACCTCATTCCTCTATGTTTAAGTAATTTCGAAATACAATTTAAACTATTGATAAAACATTGTTTAATTCTATATTAATTTGTTTTTCTTTGTGATTCCTACCAAAGCATTAAGGTTCTTTATGATTTCAAGACCCACCCATCACATTTGGTCAAAATTATTCATCATATATAGAATAAACAACATATTTCTTGAATCAATATTCCATATCATCAAATATCAGTATTTATTAATGAATGTGGATTTATCAATATTTCAAAAATAAATGAAAAGAATTAATAAAAAATTATGTACAAATTATATATGGTTTATGAAATAAGAATATCCATTATAAAGTATATTTTTATTTATAGTATTTTTAATTTCTAATGATTATATAATAGTGAACATTTCAAAGGAAAATAATTATTGAAAAATTAAAAAAGTAAGTGAATTTTAATACCCTCATAGGTCAAAAGAATCATAAAACTTCTAGATTATGAATATGGATGGTATCAATAAGACATATAACCATTGCACAAATAGTAAGAGGTAATATTTATTATTGAAATGAAATACCATAAAAATTTCTTTAAAACCTTTTACAGAGAAAATTGTCATTTTCATTTTGGAAATGATTTTGAAAATATTTTCTTTGAAAATAATTTTTTCAAAAAAATCTTTTAAAATATCCTTGAAAACATAGAATGTAAGATTTGATTAAAATATAGGAACGAATGTGTGTGATTAAAAACATGCCATAAATTTTTTAAAAAACATTATTATTGGAATGTAAATATTTTAGAAAACTTCCTTGTTCAGAAAATAAAAAAAAATATTCCTTTCATATTTTTATTAAAATTAAAATGGGAATTATTTTAAAAATTATATAAAAATCTATTGAATTTTATTATAGAGTAAAAATGGTTCATGTTATTTTTAATAAATCAGTTTAAACAGTATAAAAACATTTTTTTAAACATTTTCTAAAAAATATTTTTTAATTAAAACATATATTCAACCAAAGAGAGAAATGATGTATGATTTTCTTAAAACAAATTATAAATTTTTCTCACCACCATGGAGTTGAAAAATGGTATTATTATATGAGAATTTTCAATAATTACATGATTGGAGTTAAAATTAAGGTTATATTAAACTATTATCAAATAATTTCCTTCAATGGAACACAAGCTATCACGATTAAAATTAGATTATGATATAATGCCTTGAAAATATCATAATGTTGAGGTGAAAAACATCCTGTGAATCACTCATGTGTAGAAAATATAAATCTAGATAAAACAATTTTAAATTCAATATATGATAATAAAATGTCATTATACACATAATATTAGAATATTAATGAAAATAAGGACGTAATAAACCCCAATGAAAATAACTTGTGTTATAACATTCTTTACAACTTTGTAATTATCAAGTCAAATCCCATAGGATGAAATAATTCAAATTGAAACCTAAAATACAATGAATAATTAATGTTTCATTGTATGAAATGGAAATTTTCTATTATATATACTATAAAAATAAATTATGTTTATAACATTACTATAATACTAAATGAAGAGAAATTGAGGCGAACTCCCTTACCTTGGCCTTCCTTTTGGTTAAAAATTATTTTACCACATTTATTGTTTATTTAAAGAAATTAACTTTTAAAAGAATAATATTAATATTTATAATATCCTAAATTATCCTTTAATAACATTTTATCACCCATTCATTAATAATCATTCATTGTTTTGATCATTTTTTGTGTTAATTGATTTGTTTTTTTCATTTGTGTTTTGTCATGAATGATCCAATTCATGAAAATATTACATAGTTTTATCATATAAAATATAATACTCAGGAAATAATTATTGTATTTTTACATAGATTTTACTTTTAAACCAATCACTAATTCTGGTTATGAAAATTTATGTATGTTACGATCCTGGAGACGATAGGCCATACGTACACATGTGTAACGCAATGATTTTTGTCCAATAATCATATAAAGGAGATATGTAATAAATTACCTTCACAATATTATCAGGATAATATATATACCATATTTTAATCATATATATTTCATCCATTTTGTGCTGTTATGAAATGAGGATCGCATTGCTTTGTTAGGGAGATAGACCACATGTAGATGAATGATGTTTACATATTTACATGAGTGAAAATGTATAAAGAAAATGAAATATATTAGATTTATAGAATGATATTTATTTAATTAATATAATAAATTTTTGATTTATATCACATATAATCATTAAAATTATCTTTATCACCTTCCTTGTGAATCTTTAGTGAAGGACGTCTTACATTACCTCAGGAGACGGTGGTCCACCCTACACGCAAGTGACATTATCATGTCTTATATGTAATGGAGTGTAATATTATATATAATTTATAATTAATCAATAGGTATAATATATATTTATATATATACTTTATCTATATTGTAATACCTATCTTTGGGAGGAGTTAATGGAAAAATGAATGATATTGATTCACGAGGTGAGAATCCACCGTACACACAAATGATGATTTTGTGACCCATTTAATGGGATTGTGTTTTCTTGTAGGATGTATAAATAACATTGAAAAATATAATTATATGGTATATACTGTGGTTATTATATAATCATTTCATAATACTAAATAAATTTGTTAGAGGAAACAAAATAAAGACACTCATTGAAGAACATTACATCTTCTTTTGGTATCTTCATTAGGTTTTCACTAAAGCCTTCAAAGGTTGGAATTCATCCAAAAATATGAATTTATTGATTAGGGGAGGTATTATGGGATATTATTTAATTATTTATGGTACATAAAATTTTTTTGAAGGTCTAGTAAATATTGCGTTGTGGTGACATTTTATATATGGGGGAGAGGTCACATATGGCATTTTTGAAAAGAATTTTGTGCTTCCACATTTCTCATATGTCGTTAGGGAAAAATAATCACTATCAAACCATAGAGGTATATAGGTTTAACTATATCCATAAAAAATTTTGGGATGATTTTATCAGTTATTTTAAACATTATCATTTTAGTATCACATCCCTATAAAACAATTTTTACTAAAACCATGGTAATCGATTTTTACTATTTTCACTATATATTTTTGTAAAAAATTTAAGACAATTTTTTTAGAAAACATAATTTATGATGATTAAAATTTGTAATTCATTTTTCCAAATTCAATTCACATTATGGTAAAATTGTAATTTAAAATTATTCTTAAAGAAGTGTTGACAAAGTGGGGTTTTAAAGTAAATGTGTATAAAAGGATAAAAAGTTATTATAAAAAATTTCAATATGAAAATGATTATAATAAACCAAATTAGATAATATTATATAAAATTTTTCTAATGATACATTAATACCAATTAAAAATAAAAAATATAGTTATAAAATATTTAAATGAAATTTCAGTTTTTAATTAAAATTCACTATTTTTCACTATTCAACAAAAAATGAAACTTCATAGAAAAAATATAAAAAATATAACCTAATGTAATTTTGTTATTACACTTTCAAAAATTATGTTTATTTTCTAAGATAAATTTTATAAATTTGTTAGAAATTATTTTAAATTTTTTTTCTAAGGGCAACAAAAGCATCTTTCAGGAAAATTTACTTTTCCAAAAACATTATTTCTCTTTTAAATGATACATTTTATTATTTATAACAATTATATAACTAATTAATATAATAAAAATATTTATTTTCATTTCATTTTTATTCATATTTATTCATTTCATTTTTATGCCTATGTGATTATAATCATATAAAATAATAATATTAATAGAATAATGTTGCTTGGTAAAATATGGTCTTTCATGCAATAAAATCTATCGAAGAAACCTATTGATTCATGTATCATAAGATAAAAAATTATTTCATTTAGTATATTATATTTAATAAAATGTTCTTATTTTATAATTTTTGGGTGTTACATACACTTTTTTCTGGATTTCTAGTAACATACCTCTCTCTATATAGATATAACTTATCAGTGACCTTGAGGAAATTACTGTATAATATTCCCTAAGTGTATGGTGATAAAAAAATAGTGGAATTAATTTTTAAATTATATATATATATATTAGAGGAAAATAAATTAAGGAATGTTTTTCTTCCTAATACATTATCACCATTGTCTTTAATGACTCTGTGGGGTTCCAATGCCTCTCGCGCCCACTAAAATAACATCAAAATGGGACTGGAGGTGTTACTATAGATAAGATAATAGAAAGGGTATATAATCCACATGAATATTATCATGTTCCATCTAAACCACAGTTATGGTGCCTCTATTTACCATCATTTATGAGGAAATTTCATTTGAGAAACTTCAGTCATATGTGTTTCATCTAATTAGTGGCAACCCGTACAAAATAAATTCAAACTATGAATAAAGTCTTTTAATATTAAAAGAGAAACCATTCCTCAATACCAATATAATAATTCATGAAATGAATTTTATTATAGTAATTAATACACAAATATGGATTTAAACATCTATATTGAGGTTGTAGATATTGAAATGTTATTCTATTCATCCCAAAACAATGAGGAAAATCCTGAAGTAAAGAAGGGGGCCATACCCTTGAAAATATGTAGTAAAAAATGGTGAATATTTTCCTTTAACAGTAAAAACAGTCCCATATTTACCCATTATTCCATATTAGTGGCCATCATCGATGTAACATGATTGAAATCATTGTGGGAGTAGTACACCAGAAGAAGGTACCCACTTAAGCACTGGAAAAGAACCCTTATAGATGAGACATGGGGGGTATTCAGGATTATTTCATTCCCCCAAAAAACATATTGACGTCAATATCTCTCTAGATTGTATGTACCATGGATTCCTCCCTTCAGCATGGATAGACACAAATTATGATCCTTCATGTGGGTAAATTTTCATACGCCATATGGAAAATATTATTCCTTGTATGATGTCTATAGTATTTTTCTTTTATTATTACATCCTTGAGTCATTCATAGTAAATCATATAAATTACTTAGGCTAAGTACAATGTTATAAATGGGTCCCTTTGTTTATAATTATTGGGGAAAAGATGTTGTATATATCCATGTGGATTAGTGACTATTGGTTCTTAAATCCGTTCCAATATTACAAATTCATAAAAATCACCAAAGGGCCTGCCTCATGAAGCTCCATCCCAAATCCCGTCTGTACAAATTTTTTTGAAAAGATATATAATAGAACATATCTATAACTACTACAATGAAATGATAGAAGCCTCTGTGATCCAAAAAGATACGTTTTCGACATCCATAAAAAAATAAATAACTCCTCTATGACCATCATAGAGAAATGATGGAATCTTCTACGAGTCTGATGGAGGGACCTCTGATCTTAAAGAACCATTTCCATTAAATCACTACCTTATAGAATCAAAATAATTAGTTCCTATAAATATAAATCTCACCCCCCCCCCATGGATAAATACCCCGACCATTCACCTTCCAAGCTGTTGGTTTTCAAAGAACCCTTTACTTTGTGAAACAGCGAGAAAAGTGAATAACCCAAGTTACCTCAAAACTACCAACAAGATTTCCCTTTACTCTAATTTTACTCTAATTCGTGTGTGGATTCCGTTAATGAATCCCTCTATCCATCAGAAATTAAGGAGTCCCTTTTCGGAAAACGGGTCTTCAAGGAGCATTCATCCATTGTGAAGAACCCTCCAAGAACAGGTTGACTCCATGACTCAGCTGGGTCATTAGGCTTCATAAAGTGCATCCCTTCACAAAGATCACTTTATAAATGATTCATGATGAAATATTATTTATTAATAACCTTATATTCATAAATTACCTTTCATTCAAGAATCCCCACTCTATGAGGCATGTTACTAGATGAACCCTTCTCTCATGTGGCCCTCTAGGCTTGTATGAAGAGATTTCAGGGTTCCAGAAGTTGTGTTTCATATAGTGTTTCTCTAACTCATGATCATTTTCATAAACATGATAATTTGTATTTTTTCATTGCATATCCATGTTAATGTGATCCCCTCAATCAACCATTCCACTACCACATTTTTTTGGAATTATGTTTTCCTTGATTCCCCAAATTATTGGTTGGTACAAGTTATGTAAGTCCCAGGGGTGAGGATTGTGTCCCCCTCATATGAGCTGTAGGAAGTTAAACTACCCAGAACCCCCATCCCTAACACATTAAATTAAACTATTATTAGACACATGTGTGAAAAGATAAGGGGAAATCAGTAGATAATGAGAATTATCTCTCTCCCACTCATCTGTCCCTTAGGATTTTTCACCATGTTTGCCTCATGCATTCCTCATGTAATCCCCAACACACTCTGATATGGTGATAATTATATGATGGAAATATCCTCCTCATGCATTAGATCACCCTCCTTGGGATTCCCTCCTAGTGTAAGTACCAATCTCTATCTCTATGGGCTTCTGACCATGCATAATTCCCACACCATCCCTCAGGGCTACACCATTTAGAAAATGATCATCGGTTCTGCAGCCACCTCTTGTTTCCCCCATCGATCATGACTCGTGTGCAAAGAGAGTTTAGTAGTGACAATGTAATCACCTGGGCTTCTAACCATGTGTAAGTCCCATGGCCATAATTTTGTATTATTTTAAACTGCATCCATCTAAACTACAAAGACATTGATCCTTGTTTCCTGGAAATAATACGTAGGAAGCATCTCTGAGGATCAAGCCCATAACTCCTTACAGTTCAACTATTTTTTCCATTTCACAAGTTCACCTTCATCACTCATGATGTTAAACTATATTCCCCTCTAAAGTAAATGGGTTTCATTAAGGTCCTGGATATTTAAGTGTATTATTTTTAAATATTATATTGAGTTAATTTGAGACTAAATGCTAAGACGGCGTGCGATTCTGAGGCTCAAGGTGCCCGGAATAAATGCTTGAAATATATTAAATAGAATGTGTGAACAATTATCTTAAAAGGTGAAATAACACCTAAATGGGCGTACATATTATAAATATATTGGCACCATTGCGTTCAGGTTAGTGAGTTTACCCTAAGAGTGACCTAACATAAGTCGGTGAGGGTAAGCTATGAAAAGTAGTCTTTTGCAATTAAAAAAATAATGTATGAATTTATTTTATTTTGTTTAATTTCATCAATGTAGTGAATATTTATTTTTAAATAACCCAAGATTTAGGATTCTATGGTTAGACTCATAACCCTATAATTCCCTATAGGCTCTATAGTTGAACATGGATAATTCTCTTGGCGTAAAACGATAAAAGAATTGGGATAAGAGATTAATTGACGCCGTTCTTGATGGATATTACGAATTATAATGAAGTGGAAAACATTCTTCTTTATTCAATGATCCAACCCCAAGGTAGAGTGTCATTATTTCAAATTATAATTTCACATACATAAAATTAATGATGCATTCATATCAACCAACGAATAGGTTGAACCACGGTTTCATCATCCTTGCGTGATGGGTTTTCACTGTGTGATTTTTTCTTGGGGTACGATTTTTTTAATTTCATTACCTTTTCATGATAATTTTATGGAATTGATCAAGACCAAAATGAAAAATTGTATAGGTTCTTTCCTTGGTTTGTTCCTTATATAATTGTCCCATATAATTCTTCGTGTTCGTCACATTCTTTGAGGGTTATGAACAAATGATATTTGTGCTTTTGTTTTGTGCTGTAATGATTCAAGATTGAAGATACGGTATTGTTACAACTCTTTGGAGATGCAATAGTGGCTATAATAGCAGATCAAAAAACGATTGTTTCCAATTTATCGTTCTTTTTTTGAAACAAATAATGAAGATGAACTTATTTTTCGAGTTGATTCAAGGGCAGAATATTATTGATTCGGTGATGGAGTGGACAAACAACCTTGGATATGGAGTTTCCAAAATAGGTATGGCCAGGATCAGTGGCCGTAGTTATGGGGAATATTCCCATAGAATGAACTAGTATACTTGTAAATTTCCAAACAACACAACTCATAATTCACAATACATGTCATGTGAGCCCCCCGTGAGTGGTGCCTAGGGATTCAGGATGTAGTGAAGTGTCACACAGAAAGTGACACCAATGACACGGCTTGTGGGTCCTTCTCTGGGAAATGGCATTTTTCATGGGACATACATGGACATGGGGTGGATTACACGGTCTAACTACTTGACAGGTACTCCACCATAATTCTTGGCTGGAACCCGCCACATGGACTACTCTGTGTATTGGTACATGGACATTAGTACATGAGTTGAATCCATGTACTAAAGCATGTTCATCCTAAATAGAGGGGACCCCATATAGTAGGACATTACATGTAACCCTTTCTACATGAATTTTATACATATTCTACATGACTTTTTCTCCAGACATGGGTTGTTGTACACGTGTATTACCCTTGGCCAATGGACACAGTGTTTGACTCTACTACACATTGTTTATCCCTTTCTAGATGGCTTGAATCTCTTTTCCACCATAACATAGAAAATATTCATTAGGATTCGTGCCCATGATCTATTCCCATTATTTTTACTCTTATTGTTTCATACTCATAGAAGTTTGATCCCTTCAGTAGTACATTATAGTTAGAGATGTTGGAATCTCCTCGGATAGGCCTAGAGTAGAATCATCTATTATTTTCTGTTCCATAGGTAGATCCCTCTGTATTGACATGACCAAATTAACTATACATTGATCCTATAATTAGAAGGTTAATCAAGAATGGATTTTTGGTATCAACTCATTTCCTTGGTTGTGATCATTATCTATGGTAATGTATTTCTCTTCAAATCTATTAGTGCATCTTTCTCATGACAGTTTATAATAAATAGTACTTCTCAGATGGACGTCATCAGTTCTATAAGACTCAAGGGTGTGTTCTCCTAGATGAGTTCTTCCTGGAATCTTCAAACTGAATCTCTAGTGTTGGCATGTAGTTTTTGTGACATTCCTCTAGAATTCATTTATTGGTTTGAGAATTTTTGGATATTCTGGTAATATGTGTTATAGACATATACAGTGTAGAGTTATGTGTGTATTCCATTTGTATATTTCTTTGTGGTTTTGGGGTGTCCTACTGAGTATTGTTATACTCACCACTGCATAATAGTTCAATTCATGTGTCATTTCATGTGTATATGAGTGTCCTTTTGACATATTCTAGGGTGGAATTGGACCAAACAATGCCTTTGGAGTTTCCAGAATGAAATGTATTCCTATAGCTTTGAGAAACAGCACCAATACATACTCTTTTACAAGTTGGACACTGTATTTTATAGGTGCTTTCTTTTGGTGGGATAATATTCTAGACCATATTACTATACTGCACTTTAATCTCTATCCTACTCTTTTTGTTGGGTTATAGTGTTATGGATGCATTTAGTTGTTAGTGGTTGTTACATTTTATCATTTTCTGGGCTTGGAGAGTATTGCATGCATATAGTTACATAGGCAATTCCTCCCATGTTAGTTATGTGTCTAATCAGTGCTAGTCACTAGCCTCTGGCATATTGAGGACAGGCTTAGGGAGTTGCATAATGGGCCCCTCATGGATGGTTTGTTAAAGTGTGGTATTAGAGGTGGCCAGTTCTACCGTAGAACCAGGAGTCTATGAGAATTATTGGTGGAAATGGTTTTATGTGTTTCGAATTTGACATTCAAATCAGGGACTCCAGTGTTAGTGTGAGTGGCTGATGTATCCCTACATCAGGACGCTGATAACCTGCATTTCAACTCAATACATGAGAACACTTGTTTTAAGGAAAATAATTTTACATGTATTATATTGAAATGGTTTGTGGTTCCATGTCCTTATTGAGTCATCTCTCTAGATATACACATTGGTCATGGTACAACTTTTTTCTTATAGGATTTCCCCGAGATGCACACCATCTAAGATTCAAAAGAAAGATCATGAGGATGACCCCGCAGTGATGAGGCTTCTATACAGGGACTAGTTCCCTAGATGTCACCTCCGGGTGGTGCACCAGCTATACCACCACTAGTTGAGTAGTACATGGTACCTGAAGTACCAATATACATAGACCGTAGGTTGAGCGTTCTATATATGTTTAAGTGACAAAGTCCCATTGGGTGATAAGGAGATCTCTAACCTCATGAAGCTAAGGTTTTTTCTGATAAGGTGTCTGTAGTTTAACATATATTTTCAGGACACCAGTGGATCATATGGTATTCCTAGCCACAATACCTCTACACAACTTAGTAGGGAGATTATGGAGTTTTTTTATCAAGACTCACGATGAGGTAACTATTTCATGGATAGAGTTTGACAATAAATTTATAGAGGAGTTCTAACTAGTTACACTGAGATCTATACATATACAGGATCTTACTCATCTTCAACAGGTTATCTTGAATATGTATAATTATTTATCTAGGTTCATAAACATATCTAGATAGTCCATGTATGTGGTTGGAGACAAATACATCAAGGCTCTCACATTTGAGCATGTTCTGGAAAGGGAAATATGATCCAATGTTATTCCTCTATTTATTATGACATATAATGGATTATATAAAATGATATTTGGTGGTCCAAATATTCTTTGTTGAGAATTTATAACTAGTAGTAGTCATTAGGCTGTGAACATGTGTAGAGACCTCAGCAGTAAGGACCAGACATTAGTCTTAGGGATTTGGACGTGGGAGACTATTCAAGAGGAGATCTTAGGATATACGATATTCAAGTCAATGCTCATAGGGTTGGCCCAGTCATCCAAGGGAGAGGTGGTGTTATTCATTTGATGGTATGAGACATCTCGGTTGAAATTGATTGGCCTGACATGCTACCGATAGGGAGAAAGTGGATGGACCACTGAGGTAAATACGTTGACAAGAGAAATTAGATCAGCTGGGTGGTGAAAATGGTAGAGTTGTTGGGAGATTCGCAGATGGTGGTCGAAATTTATAATTATTACCATCACCACCCCCATGACGTCCATACTAGCTTAGGGAGATGTAGGATAGGGGTGGGGATTACTGCATGTTGTCGAGGCATGTGACCTAGGGGCTCCGAGAGTGATTCAAGGTACAATATGTGTCTTTTCTACTTTAGATACTATATTGATTAAAATAGGATCTAGTTACTCCTTCATAACCACATATCTCATTCAATACCTAGGTATTATTGTTGAACCGTTGACATGACCCTTACGCTTGGAGATAACCACTGGATAAGACTCGGTGATCACACATCTATACCAAAAGTGAGACCAGACCCATGGTTGCAAGAGTTTTGTTTGAAACCTCTTGGTTGAAGTGTTGAGTCCTTAAAAATTCAATATTGGTATGGACTTGTTATCCATAGTCCTTTACCATATTTACTATTTTAGGTGAAGGGTGTGGTTTATCCTAAATAATTGAATGCAATTTTCCTTATGTCAGTGAAAAGGAAACCCAGGTCGCACATGATGCACTCATTCATTAAAGGGTGCAGATGATTAATCATGAATCAGATATCCAGACCCTTAATATAGTATATGTTATGATTTTATTTTTCCTAGTAGTAGTGGTAGAGTACGAGAACATATTTCTAGAAAATGTTCCAGGATTACTTCCTTTTTAGTAGATAAACTTCTACATTGAATTAAACCCTGGGAAGGCACTAATATATTCACCAGCATATCAAATAGCTCACACAGAGCTTTTTGAGATGAGGGTTTATTTTCAATACATTCAAAGGAATTTTGATTGCAAGTGTTTCACACATAAAGGCCACAATTTTGTTTTCCAAAAAGAAGATAGGATATTGAGGTTTTGTGTCGACTATTGGTAATTGAAAGGGGTTACCATGAAGAAAATGTATCCACTACCAATAATAAATGACATGTTTAATCAGTTTAGAGGGGAAAAATGGTTCTTGAATATTGACCTTTGATCAGGATATCACCAGTTGTGAGTACGAGATAAGAATATACTGAATATTGATTTCAGATGTTGTTATGGTTGCTATGAGAACATAGTGATTCCCTATGGCCTGAAGAACTCCCCAGAACTGTTCGTGAGACTCATGAACTGAATCATTTACCCTGAATTATACTAGTTCATGATAATATTCCTCGATGATATCCTTATGTACTCGACATCCATGGATGATCGCATGAGACACCTATGGATGGTACCTGGATATACTCTGAGAGATGTAGATTTATGGGAAACTCTTGATGTTCATGTTCTAGATTCCAGAGTTCTACTTTCAAGTAAAATTTTTCTCAGTGGATGGAGTGGTAATGGACCCATCCATGCTAGAGGTAGTGTTAGCATTGGATCCACCTTCTAGCATGATTGAGGTGTGAAGCTTCCTTAGACTATCAAGCTATTATCAGAGATTCAAACCTTATTTCTCTAGGATATCTGCACATATGAATGCTCTGACTCAAAATAAGAATCCTTTCATTTGGAATGATAATTTCAAGAAATCTATTCAACTATTAAGGTAGAGTTTGATGAGTTCTCTGATCTTCATATTTTTGGATGAGGGCATCGAGTATGTAGTGTTCTGTGACGCATCAGGGTCCGGAATTCATTGTGTCAAGATGCAATGGCAAGTGGTGATTTCCTATGGTTCATAGCATTCGAGACCACCTTAATAGAATAATGTACCCCATTATCATGTGTTGGTAGTGTTATTTTTCCCATTGAAGATGTGGTGACATACCAGATGGGTGAGTGGTTTATCATCTACTATGATCATAAGAGCCTCATGTATATCTTCTCTAAGAATGATTTGAACTTGAGATAGAGGTTATGGATAGAGATCCTCTAGAAATTTGACTATGAGATTATATATACTCCTATGAAGGGGAACATGGTGGAAGATACTATTATCATGATATCTAGTTCATAGTTTTTGAATGAGGTGTCAGAGAAATTGGTGTTTTTACAGTTATCCTTTTTGGATAGAGATGGTGCATATTACCTCTAGTCGATGGTTATCACCCCTCCACTATTACAATGAGTTAGGGATACACATATTGTGGATACTGACTGTGAGACCCAACATGATTACATCTCTATAATACATTTTTCTTGATGGGTATTCACAAGGTAGGGAGCACATCATCCATTTCATAGGATGCAAAATTGTATGAGTGGTGTGTGGGGATGAGGTTTTGGAAAAGATTCATACATCCCCATTGGTGGTACATCTTAGAGTGGAGAAGATATATCATGACCTCCATTGATTGTTTTGGTGTACATGGATGTATAAAAACGTTCAGATTTCATTTTTCAGTGCCTTATAAGCCAGCAAGTGAAGGCTAAGCACCGGGTTGTAGCAAGTTTAGCTTTACCCCTTGAGGTTCTTGAATGGATGTTGGATATGATACCAATTGTCTTTGTGATGGGTTTACCACATACTTCTAATTCACGTGATTCCATATTGGTGATTGTTGAATAACTAAAAATTTAGACCCACATCCTAGATATTTGATAGGAGAGTTCATTAAAGAGCATGGGATGCCTTTTTGTGTAGGAGATAGTTCAACATCACGGAGTCCCATAAATTATAGTTTCTCATCGTGATTACTGTTTTACAATCTAGTTGTGGAAGGGATTTTAGGAGGATTTTGGGACTTAGATATGATTGATCCTGGCGTTTCACCCCTAGTCATATGACTAGAGGGAGAAAACCATTCATGTCTTAGATGGCCTGTTGTGGGCTTGCATATTGGACTTCAACAATGGTTGGGGGATCACCTACCCCTTGTGGAGTTCATGTACAAAAAAATTACCATTATTGAATTAGTATGAAACCATTTGAAGATTTTTACGGAAGACCATGATGGTCATCACTTTACTGGACTGACATCATAGAGTCAACACTCATGGGCCCAAAGTTTGTGTAAGATACTAGTAAGAATTAGTAGATCATATAGGAGCAAATGAAGACTGCATAAATCTATCATAAATACTATCTTGATAGGTGAATGAGGCCTTTGTAGTTTTAGTAAGAAGACTATATGTTTCTTCATGTTTCACCTCGATGTGGATTGAAAAGACATGGAAGGGGCAACAAGTTATCTCTGAGGTTTATCATCCCTTTTACGATACTACATAGAGTTGGGGAGGTGGAATTTCACTTAGATCTATCCCCACACATATACTATGTAGATTAAATCTTCTATGTGTCTCATTTAAGGAGGTACCTGTATGATACGTCACATGTCATTGATTGGGGATTACTATAACAGATGTAGGGGCAACCTTTTCTATGTACCCTGTGGAGATCGAGGCTCATCATGAGAGGATACTTCATAGGGGTAATATTACATTAGTTTGTGTCTAGTATCATCACAAAAATTACTAGGAGAGCACATGGGAGAAGTATGCTTAGATTCCAGCACAGTACCCACGTATTTGTAAGTAGCACTGTTATTTTATTTTTAAGGACATACAACCCTATGTTGGAGATAATGTAGTGTCCAATATTTCTTTGGTTATTATTTTTAAATACTATATGAACTTAATTTGATACTAGGATCTAAGATGGAATGTGATTTGGAGTCCTAGTGTGCCCAGATTTAATTTTTGAAATATATTAAATAGGACATGTTCCCATTTTTATCGAAAAAGAGGAATAATTTTTAAATGGGTTTATAGATCAGAAATCAACAGGAAATGTTTTGTTTAGATAAAATAGTCTATCCTAGGAGCAACCTAACATTTTCCTGTGTGGTTGATATGTGAAAAGTAGTTTTTTGAATTTTAATAAATAAAATGGAATAAGATTTTATTTTAATTTGTTCAATTTTTTCAATGTAGTGACAATTTATTTTTAAATAAATTGAGAGGAATGGTTCAATGGTAATACTGATAGCCATGGAATTCCCTATTGTCTTTATATAAGAACCTACAGAATTATCTCAGTAGAGATGATGAAATAACTTGGATCGAAGATTGATAAACGCCATTTATGAAGGATCTCGGCAATGGTGATGAAGATGGAACCAAAATTCATTATCGAATTATCCAACTCTGAGGTAGGGTGTTGTTATTTAAAATTATTCTTTCTCATTCATAGAATTAATGATTAACTTTGGTCAACTAACGAACATGTTGACTTGTATATTGATCATCCTTGATGGATGGGTTTTAATTGTGGGATTTTTGTTAGAGTTTTATTTTTGTAATTTCATAGATTTTTTATCCTTGTTTTGGAATGGATCATAAATGGAATGAATAATGGTATATGTTCATTCCCTGGGTTTTTACTTGTGCATTTATCCCCAAAAAATCATCATGTTCTTCGTGTTCTTCATGGTTTACGAATGCACCTTCATTTCAAGATACAAAAATCTTAGATTGAAGATTTGATATCAGTGTGACTCGATAGAGGTGTGATGGTGGTTGCAGTAGAGGATCGAATGAAAGTGGGTGTTGTTTTCTCATTCTTAATTGGAAATGAAGAATGATGAAGATATTTTTTTATTAAGTTGATTCAAGGTCTGATTCATACCGATTCATTGATGGCATGATAATATGACCTCATTTCTATAGTTTCTTAATGAGGCATGGTCAAAATCATTTGATGGATAGATATGTAAGACAATTATAGTGAAAACCATGGTTTCTGGAAATTTTTGAAGAACATGGTGTTTATTCCACAATACACGACATATAGGGCCCCCTGGGTGGTATATAGGTTTTTGAAAGATGTGAAGTGTCACACGGTGTGTGACACCAATCAAACGACATGTGGGCCCTTCCCTGGACATGGCATGTATCTCGAGAGATATATGAGAATGGGGTTTAGTATACTATCTAACAATAAATCATTTACTCCACCACATGTCTTAGATAGAACCAATCCCATGGACAACTCTGTGTATTGGTACACTGACAGGTGTACACAGGTTGAATCAATGTACTAGCACATAGCCAGCATTCAAGGAGGCTAACCCAGAATGTAGGAAATGACATGTGACCCTTTTCTAAACTTCGTATATACCTCTTATACCAGACATGTTCTTTTAACATGAGTCATTGTATATGGGAGGTAACTAAGGTCAATGGACATGGAATGTGACTCTACTACACATTGTGTATCCCTTTCTACATGGATTGAATCTCTTGTCTGTAGTATCTTGGAAAGGCTCCATTAGGGTTTGTCTCCTTGATCCTTTATATGAATATTGATTCATACTGTTTACTAATCATAAGAGTAAGATCCCCTTAGCATGTCTTTCTAGATAGACTTGTTGGAATCCCCCCCCCCTGAGAGGATCGAAGCATGATCCTCAATTCATCCTTTGTTCCTTAGGTATAGCCATTGGTATTAACATGAACAACAACACTAGGCATTGATCCTTTACATAGTTGGTTAATCTATATAGAGTTTTGGGTATCGCCTCATGGCCTTGGTTGTGAACTTCATATGTGATATCGTATCTCGCTTCAGATCTATCAGTGTGATTCTCTCATAATGGTTTCTGATGAACAATACTTCTTGGATAGATTTCTTCCCTGTTATCAGACTTAGGAGTGTGTTCTCCTAGATGAGTACATTGTGGAATCTTTGAGTAGAATCCCAAGTGTTGGCATGTAGTAGTTGTGACTTACCTCAAGACATTGTGTCTTGGTTTGAGTATATATGTATATTATTATTATATGTGTTGTAGAGATATACTATGTAGAGATGGATATATCTTCTTTTGTTTATTTATTTATGGTTCTGGGGTGTCCTACTAAGTATTGTTATTCTCACACATACAAATGCTTTTCCCACATGGGGCATGTCTTGTACAGACTAGTGTCCTTTTGACAGAGTCCAGGGTGGACAAGGATGAATATAGCTTTGTGAGTTTTAGGTAAGCCATGGTGTTCCTATATCATCGAGCAGGATTCCCATTTCCAATTTTGTTTAATGGTTCGACTTTGTAGTTTACAAACTCTTTCTTTTAGTGGTCCTTTATTCTGCACCAATTTACATTACTACACATTACATCATGTCGTACACTATTAATTGGGATATAGTGATATGCATACATTTGGATATTAGTTTATAATTTTTTCAGTTTGTAGATGTGTATGATCATACAGGTACATATGAATTTCCTCCCAATTTAGAAATATACCTACTCGGTGCTAGTCATCAACCCCTGGCTTATTATAGGTCGGTTTGGGGAGACACGTAATAGGACCCACTAGGATGAGTTTTGATATTTTGATCCCTATATTCTACATAGGGTACATATGAGGCATATTTGTTGTTCAATACCAACTAATGGTAAACTCTAATACTCACCCCTTAGGGATGTACCCTCTTGATGCCATAGAAGACCTTTTTTGGATGCATCTCCCATATCCACCTCTCTTAGGTGTTCTAATCCACTCGGGTAGCTAACCTTTTATAATCCACACACTTCTCCAAACTCCTCCAACTAAGTGTTCCCCTATTATGATCGGCCACTAGCCATGTGAATTCCCCATCTTGTCTCGGGGTCGCTTTCTTTTGTTTCCAACCTAATCCCATGTTCCATCCTTGAAATACATGGACTTTGATCCCCATATTCTACACAGGGTACATAGTAAGCCTCCCCGAGGATCACTCCCATTATCCATTCCCATTATGGTCTCTCCCTAAAGCCATTGTTTATTGGAAATATCATGCCCCAACATAGATGTTCCTATTCCTTTTATTCCTAATTCATGTATCCATTTCATGATATGCCTCCTCGGGTGTATCATCTTCCCCATTTATAACTATGTGGACTTTGATTTCCTGTTCATGGGGTTATGTAGGAAGCCTCCATGAAAATTAATCCCAACACCATCATCCCCACATCAGCTCCATCTCTCACCCTTACTCATCCCACAAAACTTCCTTCATATCCACCCTGATTTTACTCATGCCGCCACATCTTGGTGAACTAATTCCATTCATACAGGTAGCTAACCATGAATAAGCCCCAGTAATCTACTTCATGACCTTGCCATTGCATGGTAAGTTTATCCATCATTACCACTCCTTAGCGATACCCAGCCAGCTAAACCTTTGTATGACATACATTACCCCAATTAACCATGTGGGTTTTATTCCATGTTTTTTACATAGGGTACATAGGAAGCCTCTGTAATGTTCAATCCCAGGCAATGGTAAACCATGGTGTCCCATTTATTGGGACCCACATTCTATTATATGTCCTTTTCAATGTTCTGATTAGTCCTCATAGAGTAAATCCTTCTATTTTTTGAAAACGCCATCTAGGGTTATTCCTCGCCTAATTTTTGACCCATACACTTGATAAACTATAAAGGTTCTCCCTTATAGGGGAATATCCATCTGAATCACAGTTTTTTTGTGTTTTGATTAGTTTGATCCATCTATGCTAGATATTAAACTCAGGGAATGCCCCTTGTTAAACATGGTAATTTCAGTAAAACAATATATACATGCCTCTGTCATAATATTTCACCCATTCTACATAGGATTCAATGGGCTTCAGAACCCTCTAAGAGCCCTCTCATTAGCGAAAATCTATGTGTACCAAGGTTCCAGCGTCCATACATGTTAGTGATGCCCAACGTGACTACTCCCCTAACCGAAGGTTACTAACCTAACATGACTCTTTGGAGTTTACTAGAAGAATAAACATAATTAATTGATGTTCAAAATGATATGCACAAGGAATGAGATTCACAAACAACATATTAATCTATAATATAGACATGGACTAGGAAATGAATTCTGAGTAGTTGTCTACAAAATGAGGGACCAACATCCCATCATCTCGTTTCATTTAATGAGAAGACATCTTTTAAGAAGTGATTAATTACACTAACCTTTATAAAGTACGAATTTAGTTCAAAAAATGAGACCACCACCATCATAGATGACACGAGGCGAAACACCCTGGAAAAAGCATCGAAAACTGAAATAGTGATCGCAATGTGAATCTTTTGTCCTTAAAAAATGGGGATTAGTGGATTTTGAGACATTAACAAAAATGAATGTCATTTGATGTAGTAATTTGGTGCTAGGTCCCCCCAAGATAATAATGGGTCGAGAATGGAACTCAGCTAAATTTGGATAAGATAATCATCAGGAATTCAAGTATGTGACATCTTTAGTGTGGATCTTTTTATCCTTCCAGGGAAGACTGAATGGAACTAGGGAACTGTGTACTACTTTTCTAATATTTTTTCTATTATATGAATCTCAATGCTTTAAAGGATCCATAATATAGGATCCCAATCTCCTCCAACCTTCATACATAGGGGAATGGGAAATGATAACATTGAAATCTCGTACATTTCTACCTCTGACATGACGTTGTCCAGAACCATGGATATCATGCACCAACTCCCCATATTACCCTAAGAGTTTATTCAGATGAGGATGATTAATAATCTAATTTAGTGGTATAAATATGAGGGGTTATCCCAACCATGGACATGGCCTACCCTATTTTTGAGGATTCTCATCCCCACCATTTCTACCTCCACCATGGTATGTTCAGGGAGCCTCTACTCCCCACTAAGATATCTAACCATTTCAAGAGCTTATCCCCAAAACATTCCTATGACTCATTCCTCAATACTGATGAGGTGATGGATGTACAATTCATCCCAGATATTATCGTCAACCAAGATCCCCCAAGGAGGGATGCCAACATGCCATGTCAAGTCAGCAAACATGTCCTTTAGGTTGAGGACCATGTGGTCTCTACCCCTACGTCGTAATCCCCCGTTCGGCTAACCCAACTCCAATGTTGAGAAAAAGATAACTAAGACTTCCATTAAGAGGCTCATCTTCTACAGCTATAGTGTCCCATTCCAACACCAATACATACTATCAACTCCATGTTATTAAAAATTGGGGGAACTAGTATGATTGATCATGATTGAGGCCCCATCAACCCATTAGGTAGGCTTGGATGAATATTCCAATTGTCAGTGCGATCAATAGTTATCTTGGGCCATCCCATGATGTCCAAATCTTATACGGAGTCCATCCGCATACCTTTAGATGATAGGGAGTAGTTCCTCCCTATCTTGATGATGTTTGACACAAACATCCTCCTCATGCCCATGATCCCAAGTATAAAGATTTTCCCAATATATTTGATTATGAACATGAGGTTCTTCCTCACCCCATATCCCATCTGCACAAAGGTCCTCCATGTGTCCATATTGATCAGTACAAAGGCCCTCTGTCTACCACCATTAACAACTAGAATCGAGTTCCTTCGTATTCTGTGGTTGGCATGCATGTTGGTCCTCCCCATTTCCTTACCATCTCTAGCGGAGGCCCTACCGTCTCCAGCACTACTAATCGCAGAAGTCCTCCATGTGCATCCTGAACTTAGCATTGGTGTCCTCCTCTTATTACATTTCAAATCTATCCAGGTTTCCCTCACACCCCGACACACTCAAGTGAACAGTATGCCCACACTCTCATCAAATATTGAGGCCCTTACCAATTATTTTTTAGCACCCAGAGTAGAGGATATTCTATCTCGGACGACATCAGGCATAGAACCTTCCCCCATGTTCTTACCATCTCCAGTGGATTCCCGTCCCACTCCAGCACCATCCTAAACAAATTCCCTCTCTTCATTGATGATTTTCCCTACCTTAAAGAACCATCCCGTAGAAAAAGGGAGAATCATCACCGCTAATGGATGATTCATGTGATGCACTAGATTACTATCAATCCAATTCGCTTCTCATAATCCCAAGTGGACTGTGATTTGATGATGTGGTCTTCTCCTCGATCCACTACTTTAGAGTCTAGGGTACAAACCAGCAATGTAAGCTTCATCCATCTGAAATGTGAAATGAATTAGATCCTGGAATCCCTTCAAAAATTTATATGGGAATAAGAATAGATTTATCCCTTTCAAGGTCTTCCCATGAAGTCCACTATATCGTCACCAAAATTATTCTTTACCCAGAATAGAGATCACAGAGAATTGATCTGGGGTGTGATGGGTGATGAACACTAGCAAGATATTCTACCAAAAACCAATGCCATCACATATTAAGTGATAGTCATCAATATATCCTATAGGTATGTGGAGATTTAGACATCACCATCTCCAAGAGGTAGCCCATTATGCCGCGACATGTACGCTCGAACACTGTATTCTCCACCGACCATCTCACCACCGCAGTGGTCCATATCAGTACTATTACTGGTTCCTCAACCACTATTAGTTGAAAAATGGGAAAACCAATGACTGAAATTAGAATCTAAATGTTGGTTTTTGTGGGAAATTCTTATATTAGACTATATTTTCAATATGTTTTTTCCAATCGCTACTTCAGACATCAGCATTCCAGAACTGCTTACCCAAGAAAAATTCATGTGTTTCCAATGAACTATGGGGATGATGCACATATATCTCTTCCATTGTCAATTGTCTTTTCAAAAAACCAAGAAACATTATGATGGAATAGACCATCAGTTTTTCCTAGTTGAGTGAGTTGTGCTTCTTGTGGCTCAGTACCCTATATCGTCTAATCATTCGTGGACTCTTCAACAATGATGTGTTTAGAGCTTCACTATGCTTCTATGAGTTCATGAGGATGTTTCTCCACATGTATAGATCTCTGCCTAGGCATAGTATTCTAGCCTCCACATCAGCCTGATCCTGTGACAATTGGACATGATTGGCTATGTCAAGGATATTCTTCAATGAGTAATCACCATAAACATGAACAGTCTCACAAAGAATGAAACTGAGGTATGAATCATCGATGAAAACCAACCTTTAGTGACTATACCACATCTGTTGGATCCCCTAAACATTATCAGTCCCCATATAATATACATACAAGGACATGAATATACATCTATGTAATTTCCTCTCAGCTAAGACCCCAACAAGTGAAAAGGCCACACTGGGTCTGCTAAGCCCTCTAACCTGTCGGTTTTAGTGCATAAGATGATGGATGATCCCAAGAAAGGAATAATTCTCTAACAAATAATGTAATAGTAGAATTTTATTGATGATCTCATTATAAAGTTCATTGTAGAGTGATTACCTAACTATGGTGATCCTTGGTATGATCCCAATTATCCTCTACGAGGGTAGCAAGGAAAGGTACATAATCCCCTGAGTAAATTACCCTCGTTGCTCTCGAAAATCCATTATATATTGACAGGATAGATCCCAGATCTGATAGAATGTTTCCACGGTATGAATCACCAAATTTTCCCAATATTTGCATGAAACTTCCCCAAAATACTACATAAGTAATTCCCCTAGTAGCCCCTTAAGTTTCTATTCAGGTTTTTCCCTGGTTGTTCCATAGGTCATCCCTCCAGTAGCTCCTCAGGTCATTCCACTAGCCATTCCATGACTCATTGTTCCTGCTTATCATGTTGAATAACTCTCAAATGAACTATTGGTCAAGTATACTTTCCAGGATAGGAACCTTTTCCAAGATGATCTGATGGAACATCTCATCATTCACATCAAGTCCCTTGATACCTGACATATGGTGATTCGACCTAATGGAAAGCCATATCTGGAATGGTTGGATGATATGATAGTGCCCCCAGGATTTGGGAATCCTACATTATCGCCCTTTGATGGGACAAGTGACCCAATGTAGCATTTGAACAACTTTATCCCAAGGTGTGGACCTTTACTGGGCACTCCATTGCAATAAGTGACCACTAAGCTCTGGTGTTTTGTATTGACATAGGAAGGGTCTGCGTTATTCTAGTAAAACCAACTACCCATCAGGTTTGTAGCTGGTTGGGGATATCTTATCAATCATTTCTTATCATTTTAGCTTCACCATGTGGAAGACTTGTATCTATATCCTCTTAATTTGAAATAAAATGATATATGAGAATGTTGCAGACATTGTCCCTAGGTTTAAGGGCCTCACGTATTCACTCAATATGATGTTGACTTAAGAGCAGCTACTAACAATGTGTGTGGGAAATTTCAAGACTGAACAAGTTCATTCTCTTATCACTCAAAAATTCCCAAATGGATCCCAAGATTTCTATGATAAGGCTCTGTGACTAGAGGAAGCCTTGTAGCATGCCAAGAAGGAACACATGTTGCCTCCCAAAACTCCTTCAAGAAGACCATCCAAGGTTGAGATAATAAACATTACTTAGGTATACACCCCCATACCGCTATATTTGTTCCAAACAGATCCTCCTTCACAACATCGTCAAGGGCCCTAGCCTCTGGCTCAGCATCATCCACCATAGAATCAGTTGGCGCTATCATATAATGCACCACGACCTCCTAGGTAGGATTATTAGGTTCTACCTCCTAGTGAGGCTCTATCCCCCCGTCAGGGCCATGATCCTAGAGTCCCCATTCTGAACTGGAGATACAAGACCTACCCATTGGAACATGGTTATGTCCCTAGCTATTTTCTTAGTATTTTGGATCAATAGATCTTGCAGCTTCCAAAATGAAGAATACCCCCAAGATAGTGATACCATTGATTTCCCCAACTATTTACCCTATCACTGATTCCTTAGACATACCCACAAGTAGTGTTATTTGTTCAATAAGAGGCCATCGGACCACTTTAACAACAATATGGATAGGAATGGTATGGCCCTGACATAGGTGGAGTATGTATTTTCAATTCTAGACAGTGACAGTGAAGTAGTATAGAAGGAGGTCTCTATCTATGGGTCTTATAAATAAGATGAATAGATGGCTCACAATGCTGTTTATCGATCTCAACGAATCATATGTGCCAACCTGAATCATCTTGAGCCTCCAAAAATCACAAAACCACCGCCATTTGACATTGTTACATCCAAATCTCAGCCTTCGGCCTCTCAGAAGAGTAAATGGTTATAGAGAAAGGGAAAACAAATCCCTGCACTAGTGTTGAATCCATCTCGCACCCTTGACAACTTCATCCCACCAGAAATGAGGATAGCCCCAATAATTCTCCTAGCAATGGATGATTCCTCACATGATGACTATAAGTATGCCTTAGTAAATACTTTTGAGCTCGTGGAACTATACATGGATCCCAATGACAAAGAGTGTCATGAAATCCCATCTAATGTTCGTAGTCGATGTTATCATCAACATAACTGTGGATACATGAATGTACAGAATACTCAGGCCAGTACTGCTATCCAGTTGTGCAAGATACTGAGACTACACAGTAGGTTCTACATAAATCTCATCACGTGAACTTATCTTATACTATTTCATATGAATCAAATCAACTTCTATTTTTTCTCTTTGATCATGCAATGTTTCTACAACCACATCATTATCTAAAGCATTCAGGTGTGGCCAGACCTCAGTCATATGATCTGCTGGTAGTCACTTTTAATGATTCATCCAGTGAACAATGGGGTATTCTCAACACCATCCAGAATCTACTAGATTGGCTTATGGTTCCCTTCATACCTCCTACCATATAGAACCTCCCTTCTAGCAAGAATATGCACCATGCTTGGTTATATGAGGTGATTAAGCACCATTACATCATTCATGATAATCAATCAATCCTTGAGTCTCTCCACCTATTTTAATATATGAATTAAGCCCTCACAGAAGCATTGAGAAGCCATCGCATATTTGAAATTGAGTTAGTTGTTATAAAAGCCTTCAAGATCAAGGAAGTGGATCATGAATAATGTCAAGCCATTATGTTTTTCTTAGGAGAAGATGAAGGCTCCCCTATACATGGGCACGCCCTCCCATTATACATCACAGGCCAGCTTAATGGCATGGAATTCTATCATTTCCTTGTCAACATAAGTTCTGGGATCAATCTCATCCCAACATGAATGCTCTAAAATATAAGGTTGTCTAATGTAGGTTTTGATCCCTTTGACCGGAATATTCAATGTTATGTGCAGAATGAAGAGAGGTCATGAGGAAAGATTCATCTGAAGACCCAGTTCGGGGTCTTGGTTGACAGCACTAAATTAATGGTCATCTCGCAGGACAATACCTAAAATGCATTCATGGGTACACACAGACACTATCTATATCCAAAATTCCCACCTCGTATCAATTGTTCGTCAATTACCCCCTTAATGGTCGAGTTGGTGTACTTTAGATCGATTAATCTACCTTTACCTCTTGTGAATCCCACTATTTAGATGATGAAATTTAAAAGATCAAGGAAAATAGGGTTCACAACCATGAGGTTGATTGCATTACTCCTTCATCCAACCCATTAATAGAATTGGATGATTCATTGATCCCCCTAATTCACTATTTAGAAGCCATAACCACAGACCTAGGACTATACTTTGTCATTTCTGAAAAAAGGTGAAGACACATTCCCGGATACAAGGCATGAGTTAGGATAACATCATATTATTATATGAACCAGGCTCTGGTGATACAAAAAACCCCTACCCCTACAAGTTATTGTGATGTCCTCCCCAAGGAAACAATTATACACCATACCTACATGTTCCATTAAGCTGGGATGAACCATCATAAAATGAAGTTCTATTACTGCTTGGATATCATCATGTGTGTCTCCCACGGGAAAACATCTAATGGGATTGGATTGAATGGTTTTGTAACCATGGTTTAGATAGTACATGGGTCTCCCAATGAATATTCCACCACTGATTTGGTTGGAACCATCATTTTGTCAGGGTCAATTAAACCAAAAACATTTCCCCTTGCTGAATATCTACTTATTGTGGATAATGAAAAGGATTTGGAGGATGGTCCTCCCATGTCCAAAGAAAGTGTATCTACCACTATCAATGAGACAATATAGGCGATTCTTAGTACAGAGGTAGACACATGGAAAACACAGATCAGTAAGGCTATTTCTATAGAAGATCAACAATATTATGTGGATTTATTGACGAAGCATTAGGATGTATTCTTCTAGATCTACGGTGAGATTCAATGACTAGATCCCTGGGTCATCGTCTACAACATTGGTGTCCCGATAAGTCATCATGGCTTCAAAATACCTCCCAGAAAGATTCACCATTATCACAATGCCATGGTCAGGGTTAGAGTAGATATGCTCAGAAAAGAAAACTTTATAATGGAATTCTAGTACCCTAGATGGATGTATAATATCATTCCCTTCAAGAAGAAGAATGGAAAGATCAGGGTATGCATTGACTTCCAGGATATTAACTCTCAATGTTCAAAGGATGATTTCCCCCTTCATGTGAGGGAGTATTTCATTGATGCTGCTATAAGATTCCAAGATCTCTCTTAAAGGATGGGTATTCTGGATACAATAAAATCTGAATGGCCCCCAAGGATGAGGATTCCACCACCTTTAGAGCACCAAATGGTACCTCTTGTTAAAATATAATTGCTTTTAGTCTAATGAATGTAGGAGCCACCTACCAGCTTGCTATGCACCCCAAATTCATGTCAGATATGGGGACATTTGTGGAGTGCTATATGGAAGATCTGGTGGTCAAATTCTAGCAGTTACAAGACCATCTAAGAGATAATGAGAATGTTTTTGGATTCCACAGTAACGACCTAATGTTTTATAAATAGAAATTCCACTCTTACAAATATTTCATAAAATCACATGAAAACTCAACATAATGAACTAATATGTGATAAGTGGCCTTTAATTATGATTTTTTCACTTCTATGTTTGGAATTTCAAAAATCCGACATACACGATTGTGGTCAGTATGTTATTTGGATTCTGATAAGAAAAACATCATTTTTAGTAGATAATAACCTACACTTAAGAATAGTAACATACCCTTATAAATAGTAATATAACCTAATGAATATTAACCTTGTCTATTTTAATATATAAATAATATTCAAGTTGACAGGACAATATACCTATACATTAGAATAAGTAAATGAATGTTTTAAAACTAGCTTTTGATAATAAATAATGATTTTAATTAAATATTAAAATGATCATATTTAGATAATTATTTCTGAAAAATAGACTTTATTTTTGGATTAAACACCTATAAAAATGGGTGGTGTAAATTTTTTGGGATTTTTATGAAATACGTGAATATTTTATGAATAGTAAAATGCAATAATTTATGATAAATTCTAAATAAGGGATTTATTGAATCATTGATGATGTTCTGCTGATATAAGACCAATTGGTTTGGAATGACATGATAAAAATACTATTCTTGTTCATAGAAGACTCAATATTCCATTCCTTGTGTGGAATTAATAAATTAATGAATTTTATATTGTGAAATATCTTCCCTCCTCCATTGTAAATCCAACCTTCTCTCCCTCCTCTCTTCACTTCTCTCATGCCTTGTGCGTTGCCAATATTCTACTCAAATATCTCCCCAAGATCCTCCCACACGTCAAAAAGCTTCTATCCTCTTCAAAAAAAAACCTCTCTCTTTAATAGGTTATAAAATGGGGAAGTCTCAAGATGTAAATTCCTCATTCCAATTCCTTCATTTCTTTTAAGTTCTTTTATATTTTTGGGTTTCATTCCTCAACTCCCATCACTCAAATGGAATGATAACTCTAGTTAAATACATGAACATGAAATATTATTCTAATGGGATACTTAATTATTTTCTCTTCTTTCCTCACCTTTTCTTTGAAATAAATGAATGTACCATTTGTGATGTGCCGATTTAGCACATTCAAATACAACAATTTATCAATTTCTATTATCATCTTTAAATATGGTCATGAAACGTTTTTTGTTATGGTTTAACCAGATTATATATATGCAGTATATCTTATTTTGATTCTGTAATAGTTTATTAAAAATGGTATTATGTTATAAATCAAAACATGTTTTTGTAATCAAACACATCAATTAACAAAAACTGTTGTCACTAAGGTTTTATATAATATTTCAACTTCAATATAACTAACCAAGTTAAATGTAAAACCATGTAATATCATGGATGTTCACTAATAGCATATAATTTCATTTTTAGACAACCACTTCCATCTTTCAGGTTTTTCCAAAAATGAATATAAGTGAACAAATATTTTAAATCTATGTAAACAAATGAGCCCGAAAAATGACATTGAACCTCATAACTATTCAAGAAGGGATTGAATGAAGTAAAAAAGGGTTATAATAAATCAATTAAAAATAAACGAGGTTCTGGAATTATTAATTAGTAATCCAAATTTTTTATTCAGGTCTTTAATTATAAGTGGAGATGACTAACAGATTTAATGTAAGGGATCCTCTCTTTTTCACTCTTAATAATGATTGTTCTCTATGATATGCCTTTTTGTGCAATACCAAGTGATGGGATATGTTTTATCACCTCCAACATACTTTAATAGTGTTTTATAAGTGATTAGAAACCCATTATCTCTATTATCTAGACCTCTTAGTTACACCTGATACCATGCCGATAAACCATAATGGATTCTACCCGAACATCCTTTTTATTCCTTCGATTTGCTATATCATTCTTTTTACCAAAATGTATTTGTATTTTAATTTTATATAAATATACTAAATTATGTTTATATGATCCAAAATAATGTTTCATGATTTATCTCTTATTCACTTTCATGGAAATACATGCTTTTAAGTGAATCCATCATCGATAATTCCCTATAAGCACACTCATTTTAAAGGAACTTCCCGAATTTTTACTGAATTTCAAGTGCACTGTATCCTTTTTTAAGACACAATTGTCATTATAAAATAATTATTTTTATTATTAAAACATTCTTGGTTCAATTCCATTTTTATAAAAAATAATTTCCTCTTTACTATTTTAAAAGCTCTATTGTATTTTCCTTAAAACCACAAAAAAATGTTTAGTGATAATGTTTGTCAAATAAATTTATTATATGTTGTCACTTATATTTGTCACCACGTACCATTATATAAGCTGGTATTACTTTATGAACACCCATTTATGTTCTAATCCTTTTCTTTAATGGACACATTCATGATAAACTCGTTGGTTATGTTTCATGTCATGATTGGGGTACTCAATTCTCTCCATGGGTATCCTTATGTTTATGAACGATTGATTATGTATGATTATTTATGTGGAAATAATATTTATGTGGAATGAATATTTATGTGGAAAGAATATTAAAGTTAATTTTGATATGGTTGTTCCTAGATAGTTCGCCAATGCATCAGGTAATGTTAACTCTCATGAGATACAATATGAAAAGGGATTAGCGGTTAGCCTTCACCCATACTAATATGGGAAATAGGATTGGAAGGTAGCCTTGACCCATACTAATGAAATATATTATGATTCTTCCACATTTATATGATTACATGTTTATATGATCCCATGATTTTATGATATTTTTTCATATGTTCCATGCTTTGTTATCATTATGGCATGCCTCTAAACTCCTTTTCTTAAGATGTATCCTTATGTTGATTCCCTTACTGGGATTTTTAGCTCATCCCTTTGTTCATGTGTTCCACAGGGTACCCTTTGCAGATGTAAGGGATAAAAGGATTTTTGGATATATTTATGGATATTAAATAATGAAATGTTTTTTTAGTCCCATGTTTTATGTTTTATGTACCTAGTCTTCCAAGATACTAGACTTAATGATCCTTGTCTTGTAATATGATGTATTATTATGTAAAAAATCATTTAATGTTATATATAAAAGGCTTGGGTATCTATATATGGTATTAGAGGATGGTCTAGTTATTTATGTATATTAGGAATAGATCACCTAAGTGAGAACTTTAAGGATGAGACAAATTATAAAAAAAATAGTCCTAAATTTTTGTTGAGTATTGAGTAAGTGGTTTATCAATAAAAGACATCCCTATCTGGATACGAGCAGGTAGAGGTGGTTCTATCACAGATGTACCTTGGAGTGAAAACTCATTAAAGATGTTTCAGGCTTGACCTGGGGTATTTGGGTAAATGATAACGGGTCTTACTTCACTCTTGGTTATGACACTCCTCTGGGATATGCTTTTGTAGATTCATGTGCTTAGTAAAAACTATTATTAAGGGACCAAAATCCCATAAGAATATAATTCAAGAAATATATTATGGATAACCTAGATTTAAACCTACGGAATCACAAGTTAGGATATACTTCTTCTCTAAAAAATTTTCATTTTTTGTTCAAATTTTTTTTATCCTCAATAGATAAGTATTCAAGACCTAAAATTATACGTTCTTTTTCTTAGTTAATGGAGGAAAATAGAAGAACATGTTCTAATAAAAAATGATATAGGAATTGTGAATATTTCCTAAATGATATGTCTGATATGATGGGAGCGGGTGTTCAAAACATCATGATAGTACTTGATCAGTTGGATCTAGTTTTGAATAATAACTTGAATCATGTAGAATGCCCTCCCCCTCCAAGGAATGTTATTGTTGCTGTAGAGTCCTTCATATTGAAAAGTCCTCCCATGTTTAGGTAATATTCGGATCCCCTCCTTGCAGAACAATAAATTAAATCCATTAAAAATATATTCTCGGCCCTCTAGTGCTTGGAAGAAGATAAATTTGTACTGGAAGTCCGCCGTTTTGATGGGGAAGCTAATCAGTGGTGGACACTGATCAAGAATACAAATTCCCTAGAGGAAACTTATTCCATATATTAGGACGAATTCTTGGGGATGTTTTTCAGCAAATGTTTTTCTCGAACCCTCCATCTCAAGATGGAAAGAGAGTTCCTCGGACTCAAGAAGAAGGAAGATGAATAAATTAGGGCGTATAAAACAAACATCAAAAGGCTTTCAAGGTACGCCTCTAGCTTTGTTGTGAATTCTGAATGCAAGGTGGATCACTTATTTAGTGAACTAAAGACGAGTCTATGAAAAGCATTGGTGATTCAAGACTTTGACAGTTATGAGGATATTGTCAGTTCTTCCCTAAAGGTTGAAATAGAGATTGGAGACTCTCAGTGGTCTTGTGGCCCCAATGACAAGAAGAGTAAAATAAAAAACAACATGGGTGGTTCACAAAACAAATTCCATGATGGAAGGAATCCTGACTTTTACCCTTGGAATAATTGTGGCAAGAAGCTTCTTGGTAACTATCTGAAGGGAACCAAGAATTTCATCAAATGTGGAAAGTTTGGTCATCTGGACAAGAATTGGTGAAGGGATATAAAAAATCCCGCTAATGTGGAAGAAAAAAATGAAGGTTTAGATCGAAACTCATGCTACACTTTAGTGTTACAACTGTAAGGAGCATGGGAATTGTACGAACAATTTCCCTAATATGTGGTTTGTCATAGGAAATCAAAAAAAGCCTCCAAGGCAACAAGGAAGGGCTTATGCTATCACTACTATTGAGGTGGAGCCAGAAAACAATGTAGTGATAGTTATGGTAGTTATTCATTTTTAAATAGAGAGCATACACTTTGATTCCTGTTCTACGCATTCTATAATATCTTGAATGTTTAGTAGAACTATTCAAACACTGCATCAAAATTTGGAGGAAAAGTTAACTCTGGGAATAGAAAATGGTGCAGTTATTTCATCCATGGTTTATAACATCTTCCCAGTTAATGTTTTTGGACTTAACCTCCAAGAAAATATTATTATACTTCCTTTTGTGGATTCTTACTCTATTTTCACTAGTGGAAATACATGATTTAACATTGACATAATAACGTCGGTTTTTTATAAAATCATGCCAATAGTATGTGCGGGAACTTATTGGCGTCAGTTTGCATTAAAACCAACACCAAAACCCATTTATTCTTGATTTCTCCTGTCCATTTTTTTAAAAAACGACGTAAAAAATTAAAAAAATCATTTTGTGTCAGTTTTACCAAAATGAAATGCCGAAATCAAAAAACTAAAGAATTTTTTATGTGGGTTTATCTAAACAACAAAGCCAAAAATCATAAAATATATATATTTTTGGCAATGGTTTTTACAGAAATAAACGCCACATATTATATTTTCTTTTACTAAGATTTAGATTATTTTATATGCTTCGATTTGACTGGTTGTGGAGAAAAAACAGAGTTACGGATTAAAATTTATGGTTATCGGAAGTTAATTTCTCTAATAGAAGTCTTAAATAAGTTTATATTTTAAAGACCATAACTATTAATCCGTAACTCCATTTTAACTCCACCACCAGTCAAATAGAAGCTTATGAAATTATAAAAAACATTGTAATATTTTTTTCATTCTTTGCATTGGTTTTTAGAATGACTGACACCAAATATATTTTGATTATTTTTTGAGATGGTTTTTTTAAAAACCAACACCAAAACATTTTTTTATTCCTGGCGCCTGTTTTTAATAAACTGACACAAAAAGTTATTTTTTTAACTTTTCATGAAGGATTATTTTAAAAATGACGCCAAAAATATTTTTTTTACTTTTTTCCATCGGTTTTTAAAAAAACGGACATAAAAAATAATTTTTTGTTTTCTTTTTGGTGTTGGTTTATTTAAAAACTGACACTAAAAGGATATTGATTATCATTTTTGGCATCGATTTTCTACAGAAACGATTCCAAAATACCAATTTAAATTCGCATTCATCGTAGTTTCAAAAAAACCAATGCCAATGAGTATTCACCAATACGCAGGATAAAAATTTCATTTTTTTCACAATGCACATTTAACTTTTTAAAATCTCACCTACATTTCCATACAACGCGGCTTCAATCGTTTACTATATATAAATCCATTTTATCATTCGTTCAACATTTTCAATCTCGTCAATTCAATAAATTTTGCAATGTGTCCCCAATTTTTAATTTGAACACGGTACCTATTCTAATCATTTATTTTCTTTGTTATTCTTTTCCATCATTTCAAAACAGCTCAATTAGCTTGCATATAGAGATGATTTATTATTATTATTGACTTTCAAATATACAAAATTCAATTGAGATTTACCAATTGTGGTGTAAATTTAATTATCGATCACCATTTTCATTTTTTTTGTAATTTTAATTTATGATTTTCAAAATTTATTCGAAACAAGTTTCCAATCAAAACCTTGACAATTTTATCTTCCGATGACCATAACTTTTGATCGGTAACTCTGTTTTTTCTCTAAAAACTGTGAAATCGATGATTAATAAATTCTACAAAACATGGATAAAGAAAAATTTACTTTTTTTCATTGGTTTTTGTAAAAATCGAATCCAAAAATATTTATTTTCATTTATGGCAGTGGTTATTTAAAAAAACCAACATAAAAACTATTTTTTGAAACATTTTGGTGTCGGTTTCTAAGAAATACGACCCCAAAAATGATACAAGTAGATTTATTTGAATCGTTTTTTTACAAAATCAATGCTAAAAAATAAATTTAATTCGTTTTTAGCATTGGTTTAGAAAAACCTATGTAAAAAGTAAATTTTTTTACATCACCAACATCAAAGTCGGTTAAAACCCGATGTTTAAATTAAAACAACGACGTTAAAGACCATTTTTCTACTAGTTCTTGGGAATGGATTTGTTTTCATTATATAAATCCAGCATCATCTATCGAGAACGGATGATCAGTCTTCACATCCCAAATTATCCTCCACTTATATACAAGTGTTAAGAGGAAGATGAATTTCATTTAGGATCATCTAATAAATTGTGGATATTGTTGCCTTGTGAGAAATCATATATAGCTAAAATGGTTGAGGCAAAGGAGAGAATCATTCTTCAAGACATTCCCAATGTGAGGGATTACACTAAGGTATTCCGTGAAGAGTTTCCTGGTCTTCTTCCTGGTCAATAAGTTTAGTTCTTAGTTGAACTTATCCATGAATCTCTGAATATCTCAAAGAAACATTACAGAATGGCCACCGTAGAGCTGGAATAGCTGAAGAAGTAGTTACAGAAGAATATGTAGAAGGTTTTTATACACCCGAGTGCCTCACCATTGGGTGTTCCAGTATTCTTCATCAAGAAGAGTAATGGATTAATGCACCTCTGCATTGACTATTGTGATCTCATTAAAATCATGATAAAGAACAAGTATCCCCTGCCACAGATAGATAACTTGATTTTTGAGGCTCGTGGGGACATTTATTTCTTTAAAGTGGTCCTTTAGTAAGGATATCATCCATTAAATGTTAGGAAGGAAGATATTTCCAAGACTACCTTTCAAATGAGGAATGGACACTATGAGTTCATAGTGATTCCCTAAGGACTCACTAATGCTCTAGTAACTTTCATGGATTTAATTAATTTAGTCTTTAGTGATTACCTCGACAAATTTTTGGTAGTCTTTATTGATGATATAATGATATACTAAAAGAGAAAGGAGGAACATGAGGAGCATTTGAAAATTGTGTTAATGACTTTGCGAAGGAAGACATTGTATGATAAGTATAGTAAATGTGAGTTCTAGATGGAGGAAGTATCGTTTTTTGGGGAATGTTATCACCAGCAAAGGGATATCTATAGACCCCTCCAAGACAAAAGCAATTGAAGAGGGTCCCAAGCCAAATTTTGTAATGAAGATCCACAGCTTTTAGGGTCTAGCTGGGTATTATCGACGATTCATGAAGAACTTTTCACGATTTTCAAACCCAATGACCTAAATGACATGGAAGGGAGTAATGTTTTTTTGGACATAATAATGTGAAGATTGTTTCATGGAGTTGAAAAAGAGGCTTATCACTGCTCTAGTACTCACTCTCCCTACAAGTGGAGATTTCTTTGTGTTGTATAGTAATGCTTCTAATAAGGTATTAGGATGTGTTCTATTGAAAAATGAAAATGTGATAGCCTATACCTAAATGTAGCTATATATCCATGAGAAAAACTATCCCATGCAAGATCTGTAGTCAGTAGTTATGATCATTGCATTGAAATTCTAGCCGTATTGCCTCAATGGGGGAAATGTGAGATATATTCTGACTAGAAGAGTCTCGAATATATATTCAAACAGAAAGAGAGTAATATGTGCCAGATATGATGGATAGATCTCATCATGTATTATGACTGCTAAATCCACTGGACCTACAAGGACATCCAGAGGAAACAACGCTATATGGGTCGCTGCAGATCATCATACCAAGACAGCTCACTTTATTGTGGTCTGAGAGGACTTCTCATTGGATCAACTTGCACGGATTTACATCATTGAAGTGGTAAGGCAACATGGAGTACCACTTTATATTGTTTCTGATTATAATCATAGATTCAACTTGATGTTTTGGAAAAGTCTCCAAGACGCTCTAAGCACTGACCTAAACTTCAGTACGGCCTATCATCCTCAAAATTGTGGCCAATCTGATTGAACTATTTAGACCCTGGATGATATTTTTAGAGAATGTTCTATGGAATTAAATGGATGATGGGATCAATGTCTTCCACTGGTTGAATTCTCCTACAACAACAGTTTCCACATGACCATCCGAATAGGACCATATAAATCCCATTAAGGGAAAAGGTGAAGAACACCGGTGTGTTGGGATGAAGTTAGTGCGCATAAGCTAATAGGAATTGAAATTATTGAAGAAATGGTGGAGAAGTAGAAAAAAACTAAGCAGCATATCCAGGTAGCCTAGGGTCAATAAAAGAGTTATGCAAATAACCATCTACGAGGCCCTGAGTTGAAATATGAAGACACAGTATTTCTACGCATATCATTGTAGAAGAAGTTCATGAGGTTTGGAAAGAAAGGGATGTTAAGTCCCAGGTACATAGGCCCCTTCTAGATCCTTGATCGAGTAGGAGTTGTGTCCTATTGAAGAGAACTTCCACCTAACATGTTGAATGTACAAGATGTCTCTCATATATCACTCTTATGGAAGTACACACCAGGCCCTTCACATGTACTCTCTTATGAGGTGGAATAGTTAGAGGATTATCTCTCTTATGAAGAGTAACTAGTGAAGATCGTGGATCATAGAGACAAAGTTCTATGCAACAAGTCTACTCATCTAGACTAGGTACTATAGTGAAACCATGAGTATGAAGAGGAAACATGGGAACTGGGGGAAGCAATGAAGGAATAGTATCGACACCTGTTTTTGTCTTAAAATGTAAAATGAAAATTTTAGGGAGAAATTTAATAAGCGGGAATGAATGTAATGACACACCTCTTAATAAATGAAAATTTCTCTCTTATAAATATGTCATAAAATCACATGAAAACACAACATAATGTACTACTATGTGCTATGTGGACTTTAAAAATAATTTTGTCACTTCTGGGTTTGATACATCAAAAATCTGACGTACACAGTTGTGATCAGTAAGTTATTTGGATTCCGATAAGAAAAACATCATTTTTGTTAAATAGTAACCTACCATTATGAATAGTAACATACACTTATGAATAGTTATATACCTTAATGAATTGTAACCTTTCCTATGTTAATATATATTTAATATTCAATTTTAATGTATGATATACCAATACATTACAATAAGTAAATGAATGTTTTAAACTAGTTTTTGATAATAATTTACGATATTAATTAAATATTTAAATAATCATATTTATAAATTTATTTTTGAAAAATGGACTTCATTTTTGGATTCTACGTATCGAAAAATGGTTAGGGTAAATTTATTGTATTTTTCTGAAATACATGAACTTTGATGAATAGTAAAATGTGATAATTTACGATAAATGAAAAATAAGGGATTTATTGAGTCATTGATTGTGTTATGCTGATGTAAGACCAATTCGTTCGTAAAAATAGGATAAATTTACTATTATTGGTCATGGAAGACTCACTATTCCTTGTCTTGTGGGGAATTAATAAATTAATGAATTTTATATTGAGAAATGCCTTCCTTCCTCCACTAAAAACATCCCTTCACTCCCTCTTCACATCACTAATCTCAAGCCTTATTAATTGCCAATATTCTTCCCAAATCTCTCCCCAATATCCTTCCCCACATCCAAAAGCTCCTATACTTTTCAAAATACCAAAACCTCTCACCTTATGATCTTCTCAAAGGAGGAAGTGTCAAGAGGTAAATTCCTCCTTCCAATTCCTTCATTTCTTTTAGGTTCTTTTATTATTTTTTTGTTTCGTTCCTCACCTCCCTTTAATCAAATGATATGATAAATCTAGTATAATACATGTACTTTAATTCTACTATGCTATTGCGATACTTCATTAGCATTCTCCTTTCCTCACATTTTGTTTGAAATAAATGAATGCACTATTTGAGATATGCCAATTTAGCTGATTCAAGGACAGCGGTTTATCAATTTCTACTATCATCTTTAAATATGGTCATGAAACCATTTTTTGTTATGGTTGAACCAGTTTATATATATGTAATATATACTATTTTGAATCTGTAATATTTTTGTAAAAATGGTATTATGATAATAATCAAAACATGTTCTTTGTAATCAACCCCACAAATTAAAAAATGGTTGTCACTATGGTTTTATATAATAGTTCAACTTCAATCTAAGTAACCAAATTAAATTTAAAACCATGTAATCATAGGGATGCTCACAAATAGAATATAAATTCATTTCTAGACTACCACTTCCATCATTCAAGTTTATTCGAACTTGAATATAAGTGAACCGAGATTTTAAAACTAAGTAAACAAATGAGCCCGAACATTGAAATTGAACCTTATAACTAATCAAGAAGGCCTTGAATGAACTAAAAGGGGTTATCAAAAATCACTTAAATTTAGAAGAGTTTATGGACTTATTAATTTATAAACCTAATTATTTTATTCAGGTATTTAATAACTAGTGGAGAAAACCTATGGATTTATGGTAAAAGATTGTCTCCTTTTTCACTCTTAATCATGATTGTTCTCTATGTTCTCTAAGCTATGTGTTCTTTTTGTAATACCAAGTTATGGGGTATATTTTATCACCATCCCAATATTTTATTAATGTTTAATAAGTGATTATAAACCCCTTATCTCTCTCATAAATTCCTCTTAGTTACACCTGATACCTTGCTGATAAACCATAATAGATTCTACTTGAACTTCCTTTATTCGTTCAGGTTGCTCTATCATTCCTTTTACCAAAATGTAGCTGTCTTTTATTTTTATTTAAAAATTTTAAATTATGTTTATATGCTCCAAAATAAAGTTCCAAAATCAATATATCATTCATTTTCATGGATATACATGCTTTTAAGTGAATCCCTCCTTGATACTTCCAAATAAGAACACTCATTTTAAAGTAACTTCTCAATTTTTTACCCAATTTCATGTGAAATATATCCTCTATTTTAAGACACAATTGTCTCAATAAAATCAGTATTTTTATTATGAAAATATTCTTGGTTCAATTCTGGTTTTTTATAAAATAATTTTTTCTTTACTATTATAAAATCTCTATAGTATTTTCCTTAAAACCGCACAAACATGCTTTAATGATAGTGTTTATCAAATACATATTTTATATGTTGTCACTTATATTAGTCACCACCTACCATTTAATATTCCTATATTACATTATGAACAAGTATTTATGGTCTAATATCTTTCTTTCATGAACCCTTTCATAATACACTCATTGATTATGCTTTATGTCATGATTGTGCTACCCAATTCTCTACATGGGTATCCGTATGTTTAAGAAAGATTGATTATGTATGATTATTTATATAGAAAGACTATTTATGTTGAAAGAATATTTATCTGGAAAGAATATTCATGAAAATTTTGAGATGGGTGCGCCCAGATAGCGCTCCAATGCATTGGGTAAAGCAAAGTCTCATGAGATGTGATGTGAAACGGGATTGGCTGTTAGCCTTGACCCGTACTAAAATGGTAAATGGGATTGGAAGTTAGCCTTGACCAATACTAAATAAATGTATTATGATTCTTCCACATTTATATGATTCCATGTTTATATGATCCCATGCATATATGATATGATTTCATATGTTTCATGCTTTGTTATTATTATGCCATGCCTCTCAAATCATGTGCTTAATATATATCCTTATGTTCAATCCCTTACTGGACTTTTTAGATAATCACTTTGATCATGTGTTCCATAGGGTATCCTATGAAAATTTAGGTGTTCAATGGAAGTTAGGAGCTCTTTATGGAGATTATATAAAGAAAATTTCCTTTAGTCCCATGTTTAAGGTTTTACGTACTTAGTCTTCCATGACACTAGACTTAACAATCCTTGGCTTGTACTCTGATATATAATTATGCATAAAATAATATAATGTCATATATAAAATTCTTGGTTTTATATATCCTCTACTCCCACCATATAAGTATGAACCCCTTAAAGTATTACTTTAGGGTTTCCATTGGAAAGCTCTTCGGTTTTGTCTTTAGATATAGTGGCATCATGTTTGATCCAGACAAGATCAAGACCATTAGTCAGATGCCTCCTCTGAGCAACATTTGTGATATCCAAGGATATCAAGGCCACTTAGACAATATATATCGATCCATTGAAAACATGGATGGTATTTTTAATCCCTTTTCCCAACTCATGAAGAATGGTGTCGTCTACCAGTGTGATGAAGAATGTAAGACCGCTTTTGAGGAGGTCATGTAGTATTCCTTCCAACCACTAGTTTTTAGCCATTGTATCATTATTAAAACATTGTTCCTTTACATCACCACCCATGAATGATACCTCAGTGCGCTTATCTCCTATAACAATAAATAGGGGGTAGATAAAAGTCTATAATATCTAAGATGCATGCTCCTCGACACCGAAAAAAGATATTCCTCTATCGAGAAGAGCTGGTTCACTCAAGTTTTCATAGTATAGAAGTTGTGGCATTGTGTACAGCATCACGATATACAAATGGTGTCCTGTGTGGACCCTCTGAAGTGTATTCTGAACTACCCTATTTTTAAAGGATGTTTATCATGATGGGAAGTGATCTTTTAGAAGATCGACATGAGGTTCGTTCGGTAGAAATCTATAAAGGGTCACAAATTATAAAATTTATTGCCACCAATCCAGCCCCAATAGAGAAATCTATTGATTTTGAATTCCTAGACCAGGCCATCCTCTTAGTGGATTAGGATATACGAATTTGGAGGATTCACATTGATGGAACTTCATGAAGACCCATTGCCAGAAGGTTCATTGATCCTTGACTCAACTGGGTGGGCATGGGAATCATCTTCATCATGCATACACATGCATTATTTCCATATTTTCTCTTGTTATCATAGGGATAAAACAACAATGAAGCAGAGTATAAGTATCTTATCACATGAATTGATTTTTCCCTTGAGATTGATGATAACCACCAACATGCTATGGGGGACTCTGAGCTAGTCATCAAGCAAATCAATGGTGACTACTTCGTCAGAAGTCCAAATCTCATGCCCTTGTTAAAATATTATCACCACCTGATGATCAGAATCCCATCATTAAATGGGTTCTATTACATCCTAAGGACACAAAATGTCTGATTTGATTCCTTGGCCATCCTTTTTACATATCTTGTAGAGCATGACTAGGACGTGCTATTTATCCATGTGACACATCGAAGATTCATCACTCACATCACTCCAGAAAATGATGACAGTTATTAGGTAGGACATAATACCATTTATGCCTCCATATCCATATGTTTATATCCCCATATCATAGTATAATAATACCTTGGTTGGACTAATACCTTTATCAAGTACCCCCAACATAGAATTCTCCTGACAGACAGAGTCAAACATGAGTAAATCCATCAGCGTGTAGTGCATTTCACCCTCTAGAGTGGTCCCAACCTGGAACATTTCCTATAAAAACATGGGATCAAGGGATTTCAACTATATTTAATTCAAGGAAGTTAGATCTCCCAATTTCTATAGTAATTCTAGGGTGGTTCTTGCGAATCTTAGAAGACTGGGTCGAAACATTCTAACCAGATCTTAATGTCTGGGTACTTTTGTCCCACCATGGTCGATGATTATATTGGGTTATCTAATATGTGTCATGTGTGTCAAATACATTCCAATTTTTTTGAATTTTATAGAAGAACATATCCACACTACCATGTAATCTTGGCCATTTTTGGTTGGGGGGCTCGATGTTATGGGACCATATCAACCAGCAACAGCTCTCTAGTAAAGGTTTATTCTGACTGCCACAGATTTCTTCTCTAAGTGGGAAGAATTGATTCTGCTAAAGGAAATCATAGACCATTACATATTTGATTTATTAACCTCTGGTATCATCCACTGATTTAGATTCTCTCATGTCGTCCTCGCCAATAATAGCACTTACTTTTGAGCAGCTGAGCTGCTGAAATTGTTAGCTAAGAACAACCTCCGAACTGATAACACTTTTCATTGTTATGCACAGTAAAATTGATAGAATATGGAATTCAAAAATTCCCTATCTATAATTTTGAAAATGATATTTGGTCTAGAAAATAATAATAGTTTTCTAGACATAATCCCCAATGCTCTCTGTGATTATTAGATGACAACTCATAATTCTACACAGGTGACCCCATATTCTTCAGTGTACAAAGAAGAGGCAGTCCAACCCATAGAGATTTAGTTTCCATCACTACGAACATATATATATGATTAGTAGGAATCAGAAATGTGTGTGGAATTCTATCTAGATGATCTGTAATCCCTCGATTAGAATTGTCTTCAATCCCCACACAATCTGGAGAGGCGCCAAAACAAGATAGTTAGGTCTTTCAATAAGAAATTTCCTCTCCTATCCTTCCTTTAGGGTGACACATTATAGGCCCTTATAATGCGGATGATAACATCTAGGAAAGAACCCAATGTGGATCCCATGTTATATGGGCCTTATATCATTGACAAGGATTATCCCAACTATGTGCACTCTTTGACTACCATGGATAGAGAGTGTATGAATCTTACAACCAATGATAAATTCCTCATGTAGTACTTCACAAGAGGATTTATCATATCCCGATGATGTAAAATTTCCATGTTCAGGCTATAGGATGTAAAACTTCACATCATCATCATCTTTCATGATGATAAACTGCATCAGATGTCCTGCATGATGTTGAACTACCAGCCCCATTTTACATTCCCTCAACCTACGTGATGTTAAATTGTCCCTTCTATCCTTACTACATGATGTTAATCTACATGTAATCTTAAATTACTATGTATTTCACAATTCCCATCCATAGGGGATACATAGGAATGCTCAAAAGTTTTGAATTTGGCCCAATCCTGTATTCCCCCTTTTTTCCGCACGACATGGGGTTTCTTCATGGAGTGCATAGTGTGGTATGTTACATCTTTGGTACACATTTACGTCGAGTTTGAAATAGCTGCACTATGTGCCTCTCTTAGAATACTTCTTCTTCCTCTTATGTCTTTACCACATGAGATTAAACTGCATGATGCAATATAAAACTTTGTATGGATTGATTCCTCCCTTCATAGAATAAGTATAAACACCTAGAAATTTCTTCATCAGGTCCATCCATAGGTTCCTCAACCTTTTCAGCCCTTGTTGGCCTTACATTATGGTAAGAGTTCTGCGATCATAAATTGAGATCTCAAAAATAATTTATGATGTTAAACTACATTGACCTACTTTCAATACATTAAAGTATAGTGCATTTATGGTCCTTCCAAAATAAAATTAAAAGCAAAGTATCTGTTTTTTCTGAGGACTGTGAATGGTATGTATGAGACATTTTTTTCCTCATTCACTTTCGATTACACTACCACCCCATAAACATCTCCATTAGTATAACATCCTTATCGCATGACGTTAAACTACACAGAATTATAGAACTATGTATGGCTTGGTTCCTACCTCTCAGGACACGTTGAAACGTCCAGACATTTTTTCTTCAGGTCCAAACCCATGTACCACAAATATTTTTATCCTTTCAACCCCATGTCCTTTGTATCCTAGGATCACGTGGTGTTTCATGAGTACTCTTTAGTTCTCATTCTTTTTGGGTTTTACAATAGCCTCATCATGTACTACATCCTTAGGGACCTCCCCCTCTTCTCCATATAAGATATATGACATTAATCCTCCCAACATCGCCATCCTACATAACGCTAAACTGCACCAAATTTCATACGTGATGTTAAACTGCTCATTCATCCTTACCACATGATGTTAAACTGCTTGTAATTATAGAACTCCATGTGGCTAGATTCCTTACCTCACATGATACGTAGGAATTCCAAGACATTTATTTTGGTCCATCCCCATGTATTACGAATCCTTCATATTTTCAACCTCTTTCCCTAGATGTATCATAGGAATGTATGGTTTGTGTGAGACCTCTTTGGTCGTCATTCACATCAGGTTTTCAATAGCCACACCATGTGATTCCCCTGAGAGCGTCCTTCCCCATACATCCTTGCCGCAATATGTAAAACTAAACGACATTCCAGAACTACATGTGGCTTGATTCCTACCTTTTCTGAATACATAGGAACACCAAGACATTATTTCTTCTGGTCCAACCTTAGGTTATCCAATTTATCTTCTATCCACTTGGCCTGAATTCCCTTATCAGATTGTGAATGGTTTGTTTTGATACCTCTGTAGTCCTTATTCATGTCGGGTTTCTTTACCACACCATACACATTTCCCCCTTTTGGATACCACTCCCCCATTCATCCTTACCACATGATTTTAAACAGTATGACATTCCAAAAAAATATTTTACTTGATTCCTTCTCTCGTAGGATATATGGTAACACCCAAACATGTTTTATATGGGTCCACCAATGGGTTCATCAACCCACTTTTCCTCTTTCATTTACTCTTATTTTCAAGACATTTTTCCTTGAATGAGTCCCTTGACCTCTATTATTCCTCATCAAAATGCCAATATGTGATGTGGTGTAGGCCTTAGAGTTATGGATTTGCATGGACAAGATTTTCATCCCTTTACATTATTCACATGTTCTTTTTTTGGGTATTTGTTATCTATTATAATTGAAAGGACCCCCAAATGGTATAGATTCTAAGCCATTATGCACACCTATCATTCTGGGCTACTGTCCCGGACTATATTGAATAAAATTTTGAGCCAGGTTCGGCATTTTAAAAATTATCTGTTACTAACACTTAGGTGTTTATTCTGATTCAAGGATATGTGATATGGATACTATGTCTTGAATAAGGTAGGAAGTTATCCTTCACCATTAATCAACCCTCATTTTTTCCCAAATATTGTATCTTTTGATTCAAATACCTCTTCACATCCTCTTTTATAGACGTAATTTTGACACCCTCAATTTTATCCCTATGTATAACTTTGTGCGTCCAGTGGGTGGATCAGTTTCGTGGGGTCATTCCTGATTTCAAACCTTTGTTCCACATAGAATGTTATTCTATTTGATATAATATCTTCACTTCCATGTGTTTCTAATGCTGAGTATGTCTCACATGGGCTTAGGGGTCTTGGTAAGACTTGAACTTGCATGGAAGAATTTTACTACTTTGTGGTCCGAGCCATATGGCCTTAAACTATGAGTTCACATATCAAGTTCCAAGCATAATGCCCTTATAAAATATGCATGTTTACTCGAGAATGTGTGGTGTCGTGTGGATATTTCAAGTCCTCATTCATATTGGATTTCATTATAGTGCCACACTACAAATTTCATCATTGAAAGGATAACCTTATGGTCTGAGCACTACGACCATAAACTAAGATTGCCAGCATCCTTATCGTATGATATTAAACTACACCTTCTGAATCAAAGAATTATGATGATAAACTACCCTACAATATTATTTCTAAATCCAAGAATATTCTACCCTATTTTGAATTTTCCATCTTTCTTGGCATATTCAAGAACTATGTTTGTGTTGATTCTCACAATAGTGGGATACTTAGTGATGCCCAGAAATATTGTACCTAGGTCCATCCATAGAATTGAAAACCTTTTTCCCCCTCCAAGGACTAGGATTCACTAAAAATTATGTGGTGTGGTGTGGACCATCCTTGGCCCTCCTTCATTTCATGTATATGATAAACTACACCATTTACCTCCCTTTAGAGAATGTTTCCACCCTCCATCTTAAATGAATGATTTTAAACTTCATGGGTAAGATCATGTTTTACATGTCCCATTTATTTAGGCACATCATATTTCATATAAAAAAGGACCCCAGAATGGAATGGATTCTAGACCTCATGTCTCCCCTTCCATTTTGGGCAAGCATCCCGAAGGATCTTGAATGAAATTTTTGTGCCAGGTTTCACATTTCGAATACGGTCAATGGTCAACCCTCACTTGTCTGTTCCCATCCCAAGATACATGATATGGATACATTTCCTAGAACATGGTCAGTAGTTTTCCTCTTTCATTATGAAACACATATTGTGTCCCCAATATTGTGTTTAGTGATTCATATTTTCCTACCCTTCTGTTCTTTCATACATTGGTGTACATTGAGAAGGAATGTCGGTCTGGTTGGGATTTTATCACATGACATTTCTATTTTACTATTGTCTACTATCTTCTGATGGGGAAATCCTAATTCCACAATTTTTTCCCACATTCATCATAGATCATGTTTTAATAGTAGTTTTTGTAAGGTAATACCCACATATATTATTGCACAACCTCATGGTCTAAGTTCCATGACCATAAACTAAGATTTATCTCATCCCACATGACATTAAAATGTTTCATCCTTATCACATGATGTTAATGTACATGGATTGGTCTTGTTATATGACCTTATACTGTGGCATAATCATCTTGGATGCATGATGAAACATGGAACAATATTTTGGTGTTCTCTCTTGAGAGAGAATCACCCTTAGGACTAGTCATCTGTCATTCTATTTTTCAAGATCGGCATACAACTTGATTCCTATAGTGGCACCCAGACATACTATCCCAGGCTGTTCACTCCCAAAAAAATACAAACAACAAAATAAGAAATGAGACATATCAAATTCCTCTTATCTATGCATGGGTTAGACACTCATGGAATAATTTTTCAAAGAACTACATGTGGATTGATTCCATCCCTCGCATGATACGTAGTGACATCCAGATTTCTCAACCCTGGGTCCAGTGATAGAATTTTAAAATCCATGTTCTATCCATAATCAGCCTCATCTTTCCTTTTAAGGGTGCATGGTATGGTGTGTACCCCTATGTTAATCATTTACTTTAGATTATGTACCATTCCAATCATTTCTCCTTTGGGGTGTCCATGCCCTCAATATATTCCATTAAACTATGACCTTACCCTGAACATCTTTGGGATTCCCCATGATAATTATTATATACTTCGTCTTTTTATCTAGAGAGGATTTCCTCCACCATTGTTGTTCTTTCACCACACTCTATTTCATGAACTACATGCGGCTTGATTGCCATATTTATGGGATACATTGTTATGATTGGGTATTCACCTTGGTACCAACCACAGGTTCATCAACCATCCTAGTCATTTGGCTCCAATTATGGTTCTTTTGGCCCAAATTATACTCCATACCCTCTTATCTCAAACCAAGAGATCCCAGTCTCTGCAACATGAATTTAAACTATTGGTCGGGGTCTATGCTATATGACCTTAAGTATCACACAATTCCCCAGTTATTTGATGCTACACTAAACCATGTATCATCAGTACCATACATTTTTCAACTACATATGTATCATCTTCACCTATATGATGTCAAAGTACAAGGTAGTCTAGGTCCTCACCAGAGAGGTTTTTTCTAGAGGTATCTTTTATCTCGATTCAGACTAGGGTGCTCACCTGATGTGATTTTTTAGGGTGGTGTAATTTCAAGAGTTGTTGGACTCTATTCAAACATCCCATCACTACATCTCCATGTTTTCATAACCTTTATTTGGATTATCATCTCCTTTAAGGTCTAATGAAACTCTTTATAGATATGGATTCTCGGCCTCATGTCTCACCTGCGGCATTGGAACACTATTCTGGAAAACATCGAATGAAATTTCGAGTTAGGCCCTATGTTTTTGAACATGGACAACGATTGGACCTTGTTTGCTTTCCTCCATTTTAGGTTAATGTGATATGGATACTATGTCTCGAACATGGTCCGTGTCTATCCTCCATCCTCATGCGACCATCATTGTGTTCAAAATTATGTGTGTCATGATTCACACTTCTCATTCCACTTTGTTCAGTCTGATTCCAACACCATTGATGTTTCCCACCCTTATATTAATGCACATTCTAAAGGGAAATATGGATGCTCTATAAACCCTTTTATCCAATCAAACCTCCTCTCATAGTCTAAAAACTACAGGTGGTAAGTCAGACCTCAAGTGTTTGAGGGTTAGATAAACTTATGGTATTCAAAGTGAGAAAATACATGGTTTTCCCTTGTTTCTCACACCAGGAATGAACCATGTGAGCTTAGGGATTGATCGATAGTTATTTCATAGATATGATCATGGTGAAATAATAATGTAAAGAAACAAATATTTCCATAAACGTAGCATAAGTGAGAAAGAAAACATAAAAACATGATTTTGAATATGAAAAAGAAAAATCCACATGGATTGGCCCCTTCGATGGAGAGTCTCAAATACTCCACCCTTTGGCTTGTGGAATCTAGGATTTTTTTTGTCTTCTGATATCCTTTCTTTATTCATTTTCCATGGGATGTATTTAATCAACCATAATCTTTACTCTATCATGATCATCCAGAATATTATTCCACTCCTAGGATACTCTCCCTAGCTACTCTTCAGCATCGGCCAATTGAACCTATCATAGGGATATGAGTTCCGATTAGGTGTTTGTAATGGAAGAGAACTCATTCATATTCATTCGTAATTACTGGATCACATATTTAGCCTCCTAAATATTTTTAATGCTAACATACTTCCTCTTCTACTATGAAAAATTGAATCTACAGTCGCTCTCCCAAACATTCTCTACAATGTAATCTATGATGAGCATATGTAGAACCTGTGAATCTAAGCATTAAGCACATAAGAAATGTAGACAGTGATGGAGTGTTACCATCTAGGTTATCCGCTTATATTGTGGGGTGTTTTAAATAAATTTCTTCATCATCTTCTATGATTGGCGAAAGACAGCCTGACTATCCTCTATATCAGAATCATCTTCATCCAGCTCCTCGAGTTCAGTAGGATTGTATTCTGAGAATGCATACTGGAGTTCGGTATGAATACATTTCTCAAAAATTTCATCATATGAGTTGGGTTCAATATCATATCATTGTTCTTTATAATTGGATTCCTCCTAGATAGGTTCTGGTTCTGACTGGCTAGCAGTTCTACCCATATTCACGATTTACATGGTCTAGTCATCTCAAGCGTATTATTCCATGTCGACCGGTGTTCCCCTTAGAAAATGAGCTCTAGGAACCCCATCCATTCTCACTATCATTACAACTACTACATGAAGAACTATTCAGACATAAATAATGTCAGATGGCCTGATTGGGATGATGAAATTTATAACTATGTAGGGAAGAAGGCGTATAAATGATGAATATTTGATCGTTTGTTAACGTTGTAATCATAAAAACCCTAGGAAATGGACCCTGGTATATAGTTGGGAACTCCGAAGATTCTAGATTGTTCATCCTAGTTGCAACAGCCCTACTAGACCCTGTTCTCACCATCACTCCTGACGCTAGTCCCTGATCTTGTCCCTATATGTTTATTGACACATTGGAAGGAGTATGTTCTATGAGTCTCTCTAGAAAAGAACAAATATAAGTTGGAAAACCCAAATAATCTGATTAAGTAGATCTAATAAATGATTTAAATCATACATCAAGAGTTTCAGTGAATTATCCCAACTCTGTGGCCGCAACCTCACCTTCCTCTAAAGGTGTCCCCCTATCATCCTTCTCTACCCAAGACCCCACTGATTCTTCAAGAAAGAGGATGTACTCCCTCTGTTCGGTATCATACAATTGTGGTGGGGATGTTTGGTCAAGTAGTACATTCACTCGATCCATAATTGTACATAGGGTTCCCCAAGAATACACAAAGTCTTCCAACTCAGCTATGAATTGGCCCCCTCTGTCTGAGACACCAGAAATCCACCCATGTCCTCAACAATATCTGAGAGACCCATACTCGGATGTTAAATTTTATCTGATGTCTTAAAAGTAATAAGTAATTTCCTATTGAAGCCTTTATTTTTCCAAGCCTTAGAGTAAATTGAATCCTCAGGTATGTCAACGCAGTGAAACCGCTTCACATGAGCTTGGGTAGGTATTCTACGGAACCCTCATTGAGACCTTCATTCCTCCTAGATATACCTAGTTAATGCCATTGTATCTTCTATAATTTTTCCTCTTCTACTACAACATAGAGTGGGACAGAGAACCACATGCCTTTCCACTGCTGTAACTCCTCCACTACGATGTGCACCTACTCTACCACCACGACGTGTTATTACCATGTTATGAACCTGACCCTAGGGTTGAGGTGGCACCCCATCATCAAAACGGATAGTCTATTTCTTTAGAATCACCCCCAAGTATGCTGCCTCTACCTTTTTGTGTACTTCACAACCATCTAGTAAGCATCAGTTTGTATAGGCATCTCATTCTGCCTCTTCCCATCTTCTTGTGTCATCATGAGCCACATCTGCCTCATCACACATGTATGATCATAATGGTGTACCCCCGGGTATAATTTTATTGTTAAATAACTCATTATCAAGAAATTACGTGCAACATTATGTACATTATATGGAAAACTAAATAGGCTTGTGATCTACCTGCACCACCAGAACTCCACCTCAAATGGATTGTAAATATGACTGATATTCCTCTATTCACTAACCTTCATCGGTGAATACTCATGTTGGCTGTAAGAATGGTTGTAAATTTAATTTTAATTATTTCAAGACTATATTTATTATCATTGTAGAAGCTATATTGATATAGAATCTTTCCACTACGTTCATTATAGTTAGATGAAGGTCTGGACCTGAATGGGAAATGGGGTTCAGATATTCTTAAAACATCACGTGTGCCATTATCCAACCATACCGACAGTGAAATGGTCTGTATAAAAAATGAGGCATCTCCCCCTCATGGATGTTACACATAACCTTATATAGATTCTTCAAAACTGGAATCCTAAGGTTGGCACGTTTTCTTATCAACATCATGGACACCATGATAAATATTCTCGGCCGCGGACCCATGTTCGCATCCCAAAATAGAAATATCCAACATAAAATGAGTGCATATATGAATCCATAAACACGACCACTATTTTTTTCATTGTTTTAATTTTGTACCTTTATATCTTCCATTTTTTGTCTTCCAAAATTCTCCAGTAGGATATTTCCTTACTACGGTGATCCCCCTTGGACCAGGGGTAAGCCTTGTCAGTAGTTTCCATGATGCCTTCTCTCCCTTAGTAGGATGTTTTTGTGGGGATATAAGATAACATCCAAACCAATATTTAATGTGGAAATCCCTCACTAACTTCTTACCATCTCCTAGCACCAGGTCTATTAGCATCTTCTCCAGCTGTGGAACCTACGTTAGATCCTCCCATGTGTTCTCCACATGGAGGAATTCTTCATACATCACCCCCAAGGTGGGAATACCTAAAATATGGCAGGGGTCCCAGAGGCTAATGTCGACCTCCCCAAGGTGAAAGTGTAATGTGCTGGTCCACGATGACCACATACTCAGTAGCTCTAGCATCATGTGATTCATTTGGTAGATGTAGAATTAACAATCCCACATATCCATAAAAATTCCCACCTTCAATAGCTTTTCTCTGAATACATCTCATGATACAAAGACCCAGTAGTCGTAGGCCCATTCATTTGTGACGTTTCCACCTAGAATAGGTCCCATCTATTGGTCCTCCCTTTCACCAAGTTCCCTAATCCCTCCGTAAGAATGGTGTGGTCTTCTAGTGGAGATACCATTGGTTATAGAACCTTCCCATCAACATTATTGACATTGTTTTATAGGATGTCAGCGACAACAGGCGTATGGTTCTTATAGGTATGGCCATCAGTAGTCCTGGACCACTGGTATTGGAATAGAGTTCCCCTAAACTAATAAGATAGTTCATCCCTGCTCTCTTCGAGGATAAATACTTTGTCCCTCTGACTAAATTCATTAATTTGAAATATCTTGTAGAGAGGGTAATTCTTTTTCCCATCTGTTAGAAACTCAATTTGTGATTCGTGATCAAAATGATTCCACACACATTCTCTAAGCTCCATATCTTCCATCATGTATTTCCTATGAGTGGAATCTTCAAGGACTTCACGCGCTGCTTCCTGGTTGGCCATTTGGTCCCAAGACTTAATAGTTTTTCTTCCTCATCACTATTCAAAAATAATTTTTTAAAATCACAACTCACAGAGCACAAGGTTGTAGATCCTCAATGGACTCAGCGTGCTTCATAGAGAAACTTGGGACTACGATGTGCTGGTTCACTAAAAAGCATTCATAGAGAACCGATCCATGTAACCCAGTTAGCAATGATATTTTTTGGGGTGTGCTCAAGCATCATGATTCATGAGATCTAGATAATGTTCTAAAATAAAGGATGTAGAAAAAGGGGACATCACACTAAATATATAGGTGATGGACTCACGAGCTTCGCGGTGCACTCAACTAACAAAAGCTTCACTGTGATGTCATCCCATTCTCTGCGCGTCCTCATCACAATTTTTATTTTCAATCTATATATTTCAGGGATGTCCCCTCAGAATCAATGATTCATTCTCTCATAAGCTATCATTATTATGTGGTCATTTCATGGCTCTAAAATCAATTTCTAAATGGAAAAGGACATAAAAATCACCAAATGGACTTCCTCGCAAACCTCCATCGCAAATCCCTACAACAGAGTGAATGGTACAATGCTGGAAGAACACAATCATCTATGATCATTGAAAATAAATGAAATAATTCTCTATGGTCTAGATATATACATTTGCAACTTCCATAAAGAAATGACGAACTATTGTACAACCAACTCAGAGAAATGTCGGAAACCTCTACAAGTCATAAGGATACACCTACAATTGTGAACCACCATTTTCTTCATGGAGTGCCTTCGGAGCATCACGACACCTAGTTCCTATAAATATGTAGCTCACCCACCCCCCCACCCTCTTAAAGAATTTATTCACTAACCTTTAACTTTATAATATCTCGATTTGTGAAGCACCAATTTCTCTACAAATTAGTGAGAAAAATGAATCTCCCAAGGTACCTGAACACTACGACTATCATGACGGTAGGAGTCCCTTTTTGGAACTCAGGTATTCATAGAGCATTCAGCCTTCATGAATCACCCTCTAATAAAATGCTGACTCTGTGACTTGGTTATGTCATCATGCTTCATAAAGCACTTCCCTTCACATAGAACCTTTTCTCCATGTTTCAAGAATATCTTTTCATTGAGAAGAACATTATCTTTTCAACGAACCTTTACTTCTTGAAAATTGTATCTAATTGGCCTTCTGCTTTGTGAATCCTTCTCATGTGTAGCCATCCATGATCACAGGAAGTGACTTCATAGTTCCCTGAGTGGTGTTTCATGTAGCATTTCCATGCCTCATGCTTCTTCACATAGGTATGCTAATGGGGTTTACTTCATTTCATATCCAGGCTAATGTGAGACCCTCGAGTGACTATTCCTCCACCCCATTGATTCTTGGAATTACTTGTTCCTTAAATACAACAATTTTGGGTCGATAAAAGTTATTTAAGTATCAATAGGAACATTGAGTCCTCCTCATCTGATCTGTAGGATGTCGAACTACCAATCCCCCTCATCCCAGAAACATGATATTACCCTTTGAGTTTTTGCATGCATTGAAAGCTGGGGGGACTCAAAGGAGAATAGACATCAGTGCCCTCCTTCTCATATCTCCTATTTGGACTTTTCACCATGTGTGCCTCAAGAAGTCCTGATGTAAGCACCAACACACTCTAATAGGGTGTTCCCTATATGATGTCTATATCCTCCTAATGCATCATATCACCGTCCACGAAATTCCATCCTAGAGTAAGTCCCAATATTCATCTCCCTAGGTGGCTGGCCAAGAATAATCCCCACACCATTCCTCATGACTTCAAATTTCATGACATGGTCATCATAGTGACTACTAACTCTTATTTCTAACACTGAGCATGACTCACATGGTCTTAGAGTATAATATTGACAATGAAATCACTCAAGCTACTAACCACTCATAAGTCATATGTCCCTCATCTCGTATGTTGTTTAACTACATCCATCTGAACTATGTGGATGTTATTAATAATCTCCTAGTTAGGGTATATGTGAATCTTCACTGATGTTCAAGCCCTTATCTCCCTTCAATTAAACCCTTCCATCCATTTTGACAGTTCAAATTCATCCTACAAGATGTTAAACTATATTTCCACTCAACACAATGTGGTTTTGACCCCCCTTGTATTATTAACGGGGTACATAGGAAGCCTCTTTCAGGTTCAATCCCAACCAATAGTAATCTCGAGTAATCCCTCATAATGGATGTAACCTCCTGATGTGATAATTAATTTTTTTTGTGACTCATCTCCCCAATCTACCTCTCTGGAGTGTTCAGATCAACTCAAAATGCTAACCATGCATAGTTGCTACACTTCACTGTAATTCTCCAAACAATAGTGCCCCACCTGTGATGGTCTGCTAGCCATGTGTAATCCCCAACATGTCTTTGGGTCATTGTCCTTTGTGTGAACCCCAAACCCATGCTCCATCCTTGAACTATGTGGAATTTATTACCCATCTTCTACATGAGGCATGTAGAAATCCTCCCTTAGGGTCAATCCCATTATCCATTCCCATCATTGTCCCTCCATCAAGCATTTTCATCCGAGAAAGATCATTTTCCAACCCGGAGGCTCCACTTTCTTTGAGTCTCAATCTATGCATCCATTCTCACAATCCACCTCCTCTTGTGTCTTATCACTGCTTTCAGAACTATGTGGAATTCGATTCCCTACCACGGGATACATGGGAATCCTACCTAAGGATCAATCCCAATACTGTTAACCCCAAAACAGTTCTATCTCTCTCCCTTACTCACCCCTCATCACTTCCTTCATATCGACCCTGATTTTACCCAGCACATCACATCCCAATGAACTCACATCTTTCATATGGGCATCTAACCATGCATAATCCCCTGTAATCTACTCCATCACCTTACCCTTAACACAGTAAGTTCATCCATCATTACTGCTCCTTAGCGGCACCTGGGAAGCTAACTATGTGTAATCCCCACATTACACCTTCAAACTGCGTGAGTTTTTATCCCTATCTTCTACAAAGGGGGCATAGTAACCCTCTCTAAGGTTCAATCCCAGCCAATAGATAACTATGGAGTCCCCTTTATTGGGATCCCCTTGTCTGATCCGCCCATTGCAGTGTTTTGATAAGCCTTCATAGTCGGAATCCTTCCCTTTTTTGGACACACAATCCAAGGTTCTTAAATAATGATGTTGTGACTCATCCACCTGATAAACAGTCTAGGTGCTCCCTCCTAGGGGAATATCGATTTGATCCAATATTATTAGTTTTTTGATTAGTCTGATCTATCTACTCTAAACGTTAAACTCATGGCATACCCCATGTCAAACATGGGAAGTTGAGGAAAACCTCAAAGACATGCCTCTTTCCTAAGATTCCATACATTCAACCTGTGATGCCTTGGGCTTCAATGCCCTCAAGAAGTCATCTCAACAGGGAAAATTCAAGTGTACCAATGTTCTAGTGTCCAGACATGCCATCGATGCCCAACATGACTACTCCCAAAACCAATGGCTTCATACCCAGCATGAACCATTGGAATGTACTAGAAGAAATAGTGTAACTATCCAGTGTCCACAAAGAGATTGAACTGGGAAAGAGGTTCATGAATAATGTCTTAATATATAAGGGTGACCTAGAAAAGGCAACAAATACTGAGGAGGAATACATAGACGGAGACACCAACATCCCATCATCCCATATCAATCAAGGTTCAAACATCTCTATAGAAGTGATGACTTTCACCCACATTTGAAAGGCGGGAATGTGTGTAAACATTTGTGATGGTCAACGTCGACGACGACGCTAGGTGGCATGCCCCAATAAAATCATTGGAAATAGTGACCTAATGATTTTATAGATGTTGCAAAAGATTATTCATAAATATCTATGAGTATGAAAAAATGTGTTAGTCTAGGGACCGCAACAACTTGTAAACTCAAATATCATATCATTATTATTATTATCAATAGATATCTATGAAAGTTACATAGCTTCACAGATACCTAGTTTAGTTATCATCCTATCAAATCCCATTCATGTTTTATGAAACCTATAAGCTCATATCCATTCTGGCTCAACGCCTCCAATAGGGAGTAAGGAAAAATATTCATTTATTCCTTATACTTTGTTTAAGGCATAATGGATAATTTAAAGGAAAAATAATATTTATAAGGTGTTACAATGTTTTTATAGTTCTACGAAGGAGGTATGAAATTATAATTTAATCATGTTAAATGGTAGTAACATTCAATGATGTCTAAATAAAACAAAGAAGTTTTTTTTATTCCCATATTCATAAATTATGTAAACCAAACGATGGGATGGTTGGGATATAGGTTAGAGATATCATGATATTTATGACCTCATATTTCAAATTTTATATATTATCCCATTCTCAATTTCTCATGTTATATGCACCATTGAACTAAAGCAACACCCAATTAAAACAAACTGATACATGTCAAAATTGCATGAATAATATAGTCACTAGTAGATAAAAAATAATAATAAAATAAAATAATTATATATTATTATTTTACATTAATATTTTAATAAAAACTCATTTTAATGAATAATTTAAAAAAGGGGGAAATGTATATTAATTTATTAAATTAAATTAATCAAATTCAAATTTATGTTGTAATAGGTAATATTCAAATATTTATGGTCTTATTTAAATATTATTTTATATATAAATTTATATTAAATATTATTAAAGACACTAGAATTTTATGATGTTATTTCTTAGTGGAAATATTTCCCTCTAAATATATATTTTAAATTTAAATATATATATATATATATATTAATTATAATTTGATAAACATAACTTCATTTTAAAATTTATAATTCCAAAATTATCTTAATATTACTTTTTTTATAACAAGATTTATTTTTAGGAGAATAGAGGGAAAGAAATAATTTTCTCACAAATAACAAAGCTTTTGTGACATTATAAGTATCATTTACGAATTGGTAATTTTTAAACCCATATTTGACATTTAAAAACATCGGTTATAGTTTTTCAATAAATTTTTTTTCAATATATTGTAAAAAAAATTTTTTTAAATTGTTTTCTAATTTTACAAATTATTAAAAAATTAAAATTTGGAATCAATATTTCTTAGTTATATAAAAACGACCACATTAGTTTTTTCATAAAAGTTAAATTACACAGTTAAATACTATTTAGGTGGAGAAAACGTAAAATGGTAAAAATGAGTTACCAAAAAGGTAAAGGCCCAAAAAAAATTTATTTTTATTTCATGTTTGATGTTTGAATCAACCAAATCTCTTCCACACTCCGATGTTTCAAAATTTTTGAGGCACATTTATTGAGTATGAATTCACAGTATTGAAAACTTTTTAGTATTTACATAAATTTCATATAATTTCACATATAATTGGGTCCCTCATCTCCTCATCTCCCAGCACACTAAAACCCCCTATGTTCAACCAAAACACTTCCAAAACCATACATAAAAATTCCTATAAACCATAGATAGATTTTTTCCTTCTATCATTCCTCATTGGATTTCCCCCATCACATATGAGATTATCCTTGTATTAAGCAATATATTTCCAACTACTCCATTATTTTTTCAATTTATTATTGTAAAATCCTTCTTATTAAAATTCCATTATAAAATATTAAAATGATAAAAATAGTATCATTAATAAACATTTATGTTACTATAATAATGGTAAAATCATTAGCCAAATTTATCCATTTTTTATTTAGAAAAACTAAACTATTAACCATGTGTTGGGCGAACTACCACCTCCACTGAGTAATGGGTTCACTTCAAATCACAATGATAAAACGAAATTACTAATATGGAATTTAAAAAATATAAATTATATATTATTAAAAATTTATATTTAGAGATGATATAACATATTACACTTTTTTCATGTTCTATAAAAAAGGAAACCATTCTCTATACATACGTGTGGGCTACCACCTCCATGGAATGATTGATTTTTGTTTTTATTTTCAAAACTACCATACACTTATGGGTATGAGAATTGTTATAATTGATAAATATGATTTTTATGATAACATTTTGTTTTTTGAATGACATATTTTAGAATCTATATATAATATGATCAACAAATCATTATCGTTTATTGAATCAAATAAACAATCCTACTATGTGGAATGTATGATTATTGATATTGTTTATTATTTTCATATCAATTAATTAATCTAAAAAATCCTTTAAATACTTCTATATGAAATACATAGACACTAAATATAAAAATTATGCATTTTTTAAATTATATTACAAGTATACCATCACAAAATCATTCATTAATTATAGTATGTTCCGGTTTCAATTCATTTAATCATCTACTTGACTAATACTATTAATTTATATAATGGATTAGTATGGGAACATATGTAAATGCGTATTATGATATAAATATTTAAATGATTATTTTTTTCAGGCACTATAATTGTAATAGAATTATTTACCTTGCTAATTATGAAAGCATATTTTGTTTATTTAGAATCACTGAAACATGATCATATTCAATTTCATATTCATGAATTGTAATCCAAAATAAAATGGAATGGAATTTGATGATTAAAACTATAATGCAACATCAATTAAGGTATATATAACGATCTAAAAATAGTTTATTTTTATGAAAAATAGAAGCCCCATTTTTACGAAACCAGTACACTAGAGAAAAAAATAGCATTTTTTGACAGACTATTTGTGACGAGGATTAATCATGTCACGAACAGTCCGTCCCAGAGATTATTTGCGACGGGATTTGGGGTCCTATCACAAAACGTAAGGTGCAGATTGGTGCGGTCGGCGTGCCAAACCGTGGGAAGGTTTTTTGTGACGGGAATTAATCCTATCACAAATAGTTCATCCAAAAGATTATTTGTGACAGGATTTGGGGTCTTGTCACAAAAATTAAGGAGTGGTTTGGTGCGGTCTGTGTGCCAAACCATGGGAAGGTTATATGTGATGGGGAGATTCCACCACCGCAAATAGTGCGTCAGTCAGAGTGTATTTATGACGGGTCCCATCGCAATATAACGTCAGCGGTAAATAATTTTTTTTGCGATGGAATGTTGTCTTATCGCAAAAAGTGAGTCGGCGGGAAACTATTTGCGATGAGGGGATTCCCCCGTCGCAAATAGCAATGGCGGTAAAGAGGTTTTTGCGATGGGATGTTGTCCCATCGCAAAAAGTGTGTTGGCGGTAAACTATATGCGATGGGACCCATTGAAAACAACCATTTAACCGCTAAAAGTAATTAATGTGTCCAAAGGTATTTTTGATGGGAAACTCGTCGGAAATTGTCTCTTCGCAACTAATCTAACCTATATATACCCCCTTCAATTTTCCTTCTCTTCCTTTCAATTCTCACTTCCTCTCCCTCTCTAAACTCCATTTTTAGAGTGAAAAATTCTCTCAGATATTTTTTCTTTTACAAAGCAGTTGTGAAGACGTCTACATCAATAAGGGATTATGTTTAATTGTTTTTATATTTTATTTAATTTAGTATTCATTTCATTTTTTTAATGTTAATTTTAATTATTGTTGATTAGTTGTAATAAAATTATATTTAAATTGTTTTGTTATCATTATTTATTTGTAATAATAAATTGAAATTATTAGTACTAATTCGTAATAATTTTTTATAATTAATAATTATTAACAAAAATTAGTATTGTATATAAATAATTAGGGTTAATTTGAAATTAGTAGTTGTAAATTGTAGTTATTAATAGTAATTTATGATAATTAGTAATAAGTACGGATAATTAGAAATAATTAGGGAAAATTAGTAATAATTAGGGGTAATTAGTAATAATTAGGGGTAAATAGGAATAATTAGGGGTAAATAGGAATAAATAATAATAATTAGTTATAAATAGTAATAATTATTAATAATTAGTAATAATTAGTAATAATTGGTAATAAATAGAAATAATTAGTAATAATTGGTAATAATTAGTAATAATTGGTAATAATTGGTAATAATTAGTAATAATTAGAAATAATTAGTAATAAATACTAATAAATACTTATAATTAGTAATAATTAGTAACAAAAAGTAATAATTAGTAATAATCCATAATAATTCTTAATTATTCGTAATAATTTGTAATAGTTAGTAATAATTAGTAATATTTTTTAAAATTTAGTAAAAGTTAGTAATAAATACTAATAATTTGTAATAAATACTAATAATTAGTAATTAATACTAATAATTAGTAATAAATACTAATAATTAATAATAAATACTAATAATTAGTAATAAATACTAATAAATAGAAATAATTAGTAATAATTAGTAATAATTATAATAATTAGTAATAATTAGTAATAATTATTATAATTAGTAATAAATAGTCATAATTAGTAATAAATAGTAATAATTAGTAATAAATAGTAATAATTAGTAATAATTATTAATTAGTAATAATTAGTAATAATTAATAATAATTAATAATAAATAGAATTAAATAATAATAAACAGTAAAAATTAATAATAATTCGTAATAATATGTAATAATAAGTAATAATTAGTAATAATTAGTATTAATTAGAAATAATTTGTAATATATAGTAATAAGTAGAAATAATTAGTAATAATTAGAAATAATTAGAAATAATTAGTAATAATTACTAATAATTACTAATAATAACTTCTAATAAATACTACCAATTAGTAATAATTAGTAATAATAAATACTAATAAATACTAATAAATACTAATAATTAGTAATTATTAGTAATAATTTGTAATAATTAGTAATAATTAGTAATAATTAGCAATGATTAGTAATAATTATTAATAATTATTAATAAATAGTAATAATTAGTAATAATTAGTAATTATTAGAAATTATTAGTAATAATAGATACATATAAATACTATTAAATATTAATAATAAATACCAATAAATGCTAATAATTAGTAATAATTATTAATAATAAATACTAATAAATACTAATAATTAGTAATAAATAGTAATAAATAGTATTAATAAATAATAATAATTAGTAATAATTAAGAATAATTACAAATAATTTCTAATAATTAATAATAATTTGTAATAATTAGTAATAATTTGTAATAATTAGTAATAATTAGTAATAATTAGTTATTATTAGTAATAATTAGTAATAAATAGTAATAATTTGTAATAATTATTAATAACTAGTAATAAATAGTAAAAATTATTAATAACCATTAATAATTATTAATAATTAGTAATAATTAGTAATAAATAGAAATAAATAGAAATAAAAAGTAATAATTAGTATTAGTAATAATTTGTAATAATTTGTAAAAAATAGTAATAATTGGAAATAATTTGAAATAATTAGTAATAATTGGTAATAATTAGTAGTAATTAGTATTAATTAGTAATAATTAATAATAAATAGTAATAAATAGAAATAAATAACAATAAATAGTAATAAATAGTAATAAATAGTAACAATTAGTAAAAATTACTAATAATTAGTAATAATTAGTAATAAATAGTAATAATTAGTAATGATTAGTAATAACTGGTAATAAATAGTAAAAAATAGTAAAAATAGTAATAAATATTAATAAATATTATTAAATAGTAATAAATAGTAGGAATAAATAGCATTAAATTCAATCACAAGAAATAGGAATAAATAAGAATAACTTGTAATAACATAGCACAATTTCTAGTGGATTGGCGGTACACCTTTTGCTCGGTGACTCTTCTCTATTAAAATTTCACCGACTCAAAATATTATGAAAAGTATGCTTCTACGTATGCATATCCAATCTCATATACACGATTTCGAATATGCATTTATTGGACCACATTTTTCATAATGTTTTCAGGCATTGACAGTTGTAAGAAAATGATTTATCAACGAAAAGGGGGCTCTTGTGTCTGACGGCTCATTTACTTACAACATTATCGCACTCAAAAGCCAATAAAGAATATTCTCAGAGGTACAATTATTCATTCATGTATGCACGAGAATGAATATGTGTACCTCTGAGCTGATTCTTCCTTGCAATTTCTGTTTCAGAAAGTTGCAAGTAAATGAGTCGTTGGCAAAATAGTTGACGTCAATCCACTAGAAATTATGTCGCCTATAAATAATGGAAATTATTAAGAAGTAGTTGAAATTATTTATATTATTTTTTCATATAGTGTTTTTATAATTCCATAGTGTTCAAAAATAGTAATGATTTTATATTTTTTAGGAAAATATGGAACAAAGAAGCCGACAATAGTCATTATTATATGATCGCACGTGCATAAATCAGTACAAAAATCCAAACTGTTCTAGTTTAAATCTTATATATATTGAGGGTGTTGAAGCTTTATTATCATTTGAATCATTAATAAAATAATGTTTCAGAATTCACAATAAGGCTTCATTGAAAAAATGTGCTCGGGGAATGTTTAACACATTTGAAAAGGTCGGGGGACATCTCTTTCGGTTTGGTTTTCAACCAGATTATATTTTTTGTTATCAACACTGTGAATGAAGTTCCAGAGAAGATACTAATACCTTGATTCTTGATCCATAATGGTTTCAAAATATAGTACATGATATTGTAGGTTAATCTGTTTAACAAATGAAAACTCAAGATGATATTGATTTTACTCCTGAGTGGGCACCATCCGAATTTTATGAGTTGTTGAGGTCTGCTGAGAAAGAATTATATCAAGGATGAAAGATAACAAAATTAGAAGTGGTTGAAAATTTTATGGATATCAAATCAGATAATGCAATGTTAAACTATTGTTTTGATCAGATATTTTCTTTGGATAAAGCATTGTTACTTGAATCAAATGTGTTTCCCACAATTTATTTTGACATCAAGAGGATTGTTCGTAATCTGGGCCTCAGTTATCGGAAGATTCATGCATGTAAAAATGATTGAATCTTATATTCTGGTGAAAATGAGTCATTGGATAGTTTTCTCACATGTGGACAATCGAGGTATAAAGAAGCTCAACCAAGGAATTCTGGATCGATATTTGTAAAATAGTTTAGATATTTCCCCCTTACACCCAGGATGCAGTGTTTACATATGTCTGAGAACACAACATTAATGATGTCATGGAACAACCAATAAAATCTTGAATCATACATCTGATGGTGATTTATGGAAACATTTTGATAGTATGCATCAGTCTTTCCCTTTAGAAGCCCGAAACGTGAGATTGGGTCTTTCTGCAGACGATTTTTGTCTGTCTCGTTCTTATGGTAGTTAGTATTCATATTGGTTTGTCTTTATAACTCCATACAATTTACCTCCATGGATATTGATGAATGATCTCTATATATTTTTTATCTTATTAATCCCAGGACATCTGAAAAATAATATTGATGTTTATTTGAAACCATTCATTGGTGAGTTAAATGCATTGTGGAGTAATGGTGATAGTACATATGATGTTGCTGCGAAACAAGATTTCATATTAAAAGAGGCATTGATGTGAATGATTAGTGACTTTCCTACATATGTAATGTCATCTAGATGTAGTACACATGTTCCAAAATCATATCCTTACTATATGAAATACAACAAAGCATTTATGCTCAACAATGGAAAACACCATAATATTTTGACTGTCATCGCACAATTCTTCCAACCGATCATCCTTTTTATAGGAACAAGTCACATTTCAGAAAAGGTACAATTAATTAGGATTAACCTCTAATAATCATCATAGTTATAGAGTTAAAATCTATTTTATTTTCATTACCTTCTATTAAATTTGGGTCAACCGCAATCCAATAGAAAATTCATAGCTTTGGGAATGAACATAATTGGATAAAACCAAGCATTTTTTGGGATCTTCCGTATTGGTATGATTTGTTAGTCCACCACATTTTTATTTCATGCATATTGAGAATAAATGTTTTGATAATTTATTTTATACAGTTTTGGATACACCTTGTATTACCAAAGATACTATAAAGGCATGATTAGATCATGCCCAAATTTGCATGTGACCAGAACCTAAACTTTTTTAAAATATCAGGTCACAGAGGTTAATGAACCCATAATAAGCTTTTACATTGTCCAATGAGAGTGACTTATTATTTTTTTGAGTGTATTACAGATTTGAGTCTTCCATATGGTCATGCTTCCAATTTGGGTAGATTTGTTATGAATTGTTATATTACAAGACTAAAAAATCACGATTGTCATGTTATAATGGAATTACATATGCTGATTGTTTTCAATGTTTTGTTGAATTCTATGATTTTGGATTATATAATTGACATATCAGATTTTTTTCAAGACATTTGTGCAGTGACAACAGACTACGATGGACTAAAAAAACTTGAAGATGATGTTGTTGTAATTATATGTAAATTAGAAAAAATCATTATGTAGGCTTTCATTGACTCAATGGAACATCTAATATTACATATTCCACATGAAACTAAATGTAGTGGTCAAGTAAAATTTTGATGGATGTACCCATTTTAGAGATTCATGCAAACATTAAAGAAAAAGGTACGTAACAAAGCATCAGTTGAAGGCTGAATTGCTGAAGCTTTTTTGCAAGTGGAAATTGCTTTTTTCTTCTCCCATTATTTTGAATCTTAATATCACCCAAAACACAACTACTTGGGATGGAATGATGGAAATGATAAGGATGAAATGGAAAATCAATTATCATTTTTAATCATCCAAATCTTATCTTTGGTGGAGTTCATGAACGATGGTTTTCAGATGATTAACATCACTAAGATCATACATATGTTCGGCTCAACTGTGAAGAAATGAAATAATTTGTACTATGAGTGATTCTACCACTTATTCTATTATTTATGTTATAGTATGTAAACTAATTATACTTTTAGGTTATGTGATTATCATATCAAGAAATGATATCCACAAATTACAGCAGCTGCTCTTGAAGAACGCAGAACAAAAAAACATCTCGATGGTTTCAAAAACTAGTAACATAAATTATTGATAGTTTAGTATCTATTCAATTTATTATTTATTATATTGATAATTTATTTAAAAATTATTCAGGTGTCACAACATACTGATAAAATTGATATTTGACTTTGTATATTTAGTAACCCACCATCAAAGATGGTTAAATCTTACAATTCATATGTGATGAATGGATTTCAATTTCATACAAATGCATATTAGGAATCAAAAAAAATGAACAATGAAATTTTTTTGAGAGTATCGCATCATAGTGAAACTGAAGTGGACATTTATGGCATTTTGGATAAAATTATTGAGTTATGTTATCTAGGACAGCATTACATAATAATGTTTAAATGTTGGTTGTTGGATACTGAGAGAGGATTTCATGTTAATCTAACTAATAGAACTTTCGATATTAAATATAAAATTATTCTTGTAGTAAATGAATCATTTTTACTAGCTCAACGGGTATATGAAATTTATTATGCAATGTACAATGCTACTTAAAGAGACTTGAGTGATTGGTGGAGCATAATGAAAATGAAATCTCAGGAAAATTAGTTTACTCGAACTAAATGTGGTTCTACTGAAGTGGAAAGAATTGAAATTTTTTAAGTGACTACTCAAAATCGATATTTTTCACAAAGAGATGTGAATATCGATGATGAAACCCCAAAATCAAGGATCTATGGTGACAAAGATGTTAATTATGTTACAAATGAATTTGAAATTATAAGAGATGATGAAACTGAAACTCATATGGATACTGATGATACCAAGGACGAATATGATGACATTGACATAGTCAGATATGAATATGATGATGAAGGTGCATATTGACACAATTAAATGTTAGTTATAATCATAACTAATATATTTCTATACATAATAGTTATTTCAAATATATGATAACAATAATAATTTTGTGTTTCAGTTGGACCCTGATTTATTTCATGAGTTGGAGGAGGTTGAGAAAACTTTGGATGAGGAGGATTTTGGATCATCTAACCCTTAGCCTGCTAAAGGTTCATGGGGTACATAGAGGGGGCGCGGTCTTGCATGACTGATGATTCATAACCATATCCCTGAGCGACGACCACATCTTGGCTCCGATCTACGCACACAGAGTTATGGTAACCTGTATATTTTAGTTATATTTCATAAATTTATATATATATATATATATATATATACTAATTGTTTGATTATTTATTCATTTTTTATAGTTTTGCACATGTAGCTCTTGGATAGGGGAGTTCTATCTTGCGCAATTATGTTTCTCAGCCATGGATCACATGGGAACAGATTCCCATTAATCTGCGGATTGTTATATTCAATAATTAGTTTTTACAAAAATAAATAATATTTATTTCGAATTTTATTCTAATAAAAAAATAATGTTATAAATAATCTGTAGGGTTTATGGTATCCCATCGATGATAACATTCATGGAACAATCCACGTGGCATGACAGGTGTCTATCCATGACCTAATCTATCAGTTTTTGAACAATTTGAGAAGGACAACCTTTAAGAAAGTAGGAGTGATTGAATTTGATGAGTCGTGTAGAGCCCACTAACCATAGTACATTTCATCTCACATTTGGGATGGATCCTGTTTACATAGGTTGGGTGGTAGATTTTAGAGGAGATCATCAGTGAGTCGGCAGAACTGAGGGGGATAGGAGGTAACACATCGAGCTGGTAGGCGTACATTCAGTATGCATAGACAACATCTGGTAAGTATCTTTTTTATATATTTTATATATCATTAAATATAAATAGATTATTTTATATTTCTCTACATAGTCGAGCATCCCGATATTATGGAGTATGATGTTTTTTGGAGGATGTACAACGAATCAACAACATGAGAGATTAGAGGTGATCGACAACGTCAGATTGTGGTTAGTATTATTATTTTTAGTTTGAAAATTAATTCAATATAATATTTTCACAATTTTAACTTCAAATTGGAATTTAAGGAGTCATATGAGGCTGCACCCTCTCTGACACAGGATGAGAGTCAGGACTAGACGACTGATCAAACCAGTGCCCACCATTTCAATGAGACGATATGAATGCATGTGACTTAGTATGTCTTTGAGAAGGAATGAGTAGTTTGTATCAGCTCTCGTTTTACTCCTGGTACTTATTATGGTACTATTGAGATGTCGGTGTATAGCTTGAGAGGATCTTGTGGAGAGGCATCATCTTTTGCCTCAAAGTATCATGTGTAGTTGCGATCTCAGACTGAGCTTATAGAGAGTTTGCAGAAGTAGCATGAAGAGGTGTGTCAACAACAACAGCAGTAGCATTACAAGGAACATATGTGTCGATGGTAGCAGTAGTAGCAGCAACAGAATCATGAGCAGATAGAGTACATGCACCGTCTGATTTGTAGTTTAGAGATGGAGTTTCTTCCACCGTCTCTTACAGCTCTTTCACCTCCTCTAGAAGATAACCCTAAGTGATTTCGTTATGTTAAATACATTTGAATTCACGATTTGTTCTAATAAGAACAATTTACAGTTTTTTCATTTATATTGGTGTGAATATTGCATAATTTAATTTTTTTTATTTTTAATATTTTTTATTTACTATTAGTTTTATATTTTTAGTATTTCTTTAATTTAATAATAATAATATTATTATTATTATTTTTATTATATTTTTATTTTTTTTATTATTTTAATAATATTAATATTATTTTTTCATCAATCATAATTTTATTAAATATTTTTTTAGTATTACATTTTTTAATGTTTGTTTATACTAATAATAATAATAATAAAATTTTATGATTTTTAAAAATTTTTTGAGAATATTAAGAATATTAATATTTTTTATTTTTTATTATTTTAATAATATTAATATTATTTTCTCATTAATAATAATTTTATTAAATGTTTTTTTTACTTTTTTAGTGTTTACAATAGGTCTTTTTTTGATAGGATTCCATTGCAAATAGTTTAAATATGTATATTTTCGAAAAGTATTTGTGACGGGATGGCGGGCCCATCACAAAAGGTTTATTTATATATAATTTATATAATCAAAGACTTATTTGCAACGTCGTTTTCTACAACGGGCTTTTTTCAATGAGACCCCGTCGCTAAAGCATATTTTTGGCGACAACTCGTTGCAAATACCTCGAATTCCAGTAGTGGTACGCGAAGATCATGGTTTCTAATAACTTATATTGAATAGATATTAAAAATATAAATACCCTCAAAGAGATATATTAGAATTGAATATTATATAAAATTATTGAATATGAATAACATTATGATGTAATTGATTAATAAATTTATGTTTTTATACAAGATATTAGAGTACATTCAACTAAGTAAAAAACAGAGGTTTGTTTTTTTCTCATTTTCTTACCAATGACACAAGGTTTTATACTGTGAATCATAACAAATATTATATTTTGTATTATATAACCTATTTAAATAAATTATAATTAATATCTATCATTTAATGAGACATTAATTTCAATTTTAGGATTACCCTTTTAATCATATGCTTTATTACCATAAATATTTTTGAAACTCAATTCTCTTTTATTTAGTTTTGACAATTCTTCCAAAATGTATTTTATATAAGATTGGAAAATTTTCCTTCTAATTATATTATGTTGTAATTTCTATTTGTTTTCTAGGTATTCCCAATAACAAAATATTAAATATTTTCCACTACACTTTGTTTCATGATTATGACATTCGTATGAGATTTAGTCAACTCAAATTTGCTTTAATTAAGTAAAAATATATATCAATTTTCATAATTTTTCTTCATTAAATAATAAATTAAATTTACTATTTCCGATGATATTTTCTATTTTAAATATATTAGAATTGTATTTTTAAATGACATGATGTTTTAATTGATTTATTACATAGAAAATTGCATCATTTTAAAAAATATGTCATCTAATTATTGATGGTTTCTCCTGAATTTTCATTTTCATTATCCCCCAAAAAAATTCTTTTACAGTTTTATGACCAATTTTTTTATACTATTATGAACTCCATTTTTCTGTTCCTCTATTTTGAAATCATTTTTTAAAACCTATTTTATAATGTGGGTTTTCAACAATGGAATTACAAAATTTATGAATGGTTTTCCATCCTTTCATAATCAATTGTTTTATCTTCCACTAGAAATTATTTATTTACAACCATTATGTAATTTAAATTATCTGTTATTGATAATTATTTTAAAAAAGTAATTAAAATATTTTCAAAGGTTTTTATATCTACTTTTTTAATCATTTATATATTTTTCAAGAATATTTTTTAAAGATTCTTTTTGTAAATCTAAATGTCTTTTAAATACATTTTTGAAATAATCATTTAAATTTCACTGGTTCTAGTTTAATATTTTTGTAGAAATTTTTTTCATATTTTTCAAATAATTTAGTTCACAAATATATTTTAAATTTTACTTATAACATCATATTTTTTAGTAATGATAATAAATTTTTTAAAAAATAATCATTTGTTTTGATTATATTTTCTTCATTACCTTTCAAATCATTATTTACATTGAAGTTATTATTCAAAAAAAGTCATTAAATATTCATATGAAATACTCTTTTTTGTTAAATAATTTTTGGTATATACCATTTACATGCATGATGAAAATTTCGGTTATACTATCTAGAAATATTATGAAACCCATTTTCCATTCCATGGGTTATTTATGATGTGTTTAATGAATTTTTTTAATGTGTCAACATATATATGGATGACTTATAGGTGAGGTCCTATATCACCATCTAGTTCATTGTTCATGGATTTACATCCCATGAGACTAAGATGTTAAACATGGAATTTTTTTTTCTAAAACATAAAGCATGGATTTTTTTTGTTCAAAATATAATGTGTTTCCATTGTTTTTTTCACAACATGGTATGTGTGATTTTATTTTTTGAAAAAATGAAGAACAAAAATTATTTTGGTTATAATGTTTAAATTTCCCTATTAATATGTCTTTCCCCAATCTATTTATTATGCATGTTTTCAATGTAATGTTTCATGTACAACACATATACCTTTGTCTATTCCCTTATGGATCATATTTATTGACTTATATTTCCATAATTGTTTGATTAATATATATTGATATGTTAAGCCATATAACATGATTTATGATCCCTGAATTTTTCAGTATAATATTCCTTTGTTTCATGAATATACCCTAATTCTAATCTTATGGTCACTTATGATATTTTGTTGTTAACAATGTTGATCACCATTACGGATAATTTGAGCTCACCTCATTATTATGTTTCCATTTGATAAGTTATAATGATAAATATAATATAAAATATCTATAATATTTACTTATGTGTTAAATTTTTGGGATATATTAAAGACTCATTACTAATTATGAAGTTTCTATTTTAGTAAAAAAAATATACATTAGGTAAACGGAAATTAGTTTTTTGAGTCAATGTTTTATCCAAAATATCTAAAAATATAAAGCTAAAATTAAATGGGAATGTAATATAATGTAATATATGTTTTATTTTATATAATTACATGGACATATTTTTTAGTTGTTATAGTTGGTATTAGAGTTGGGTGTATATATTTTACAAGATTAGGATGTTATCAATTAATGATTATTTGGGAGATTCAAATGAAATCAAATTATGATATGTTAATGGTTTATACTAATCGTAAATATATATATAACTTTTTAGGATGGTTAAAAAATATTTATTATTATGAGGATTAAAAAATGAAAACATTTTGGGAATCCCTAGGGATAATTCTATGGGGCTGGTCTTAGAATATTAAAACTTAAAAAAGTATTAGTAAGGTACAGATTATTTGTTTCTCCAAGAAAATGTATATCCACCTTGATTATGGAAATTATTTGTGGTTGTGAAATAGTCTTAATTATGGATAATCACTTTGAAAAATGACATGTGGGAAATGACTCGATGTGCACTCTAGTGCACGATGAGTGGTCAAAATACTGAACACCTAGATAGACAGTATCAGGGGATATTCAATGGTCTATAACATTATCTGTACTTCCATTATAAAATATGTATTTACTAATTAATTTAATGTATTAGATTAAGGTGAATTGGATAATAAAAATTATTACATTGATAGAATTAGGTCATTTATAAGATAAACAAGTGTAAAATAGTTCAAAATAATTTATCATAGGTTGAACTGAATACTTCATTTTAGAATACATATTCAGATTGATCTTTAATATTCATATGATATTTTACTATGATTTTATTGAAAACCATTTATGGTTTTACTATTTTTTTAAAATTGGTTCATATAATTGAAGCTGATAAAGGTATATATCAAGAGACCACTAGGATTTATTGAAGAATAAGGAAGCATTCATAAAAGGATCAGATAACTGGTATAACTATGTTTTGATGAAAATGGTGAGTTTCCTTATAATAAATAAGGTAGTGATGTTTATATATTAATAGAAATAAAATTTAGATAATCATATATATATATATATATATTAGTATTTGATATTTATAAATGATATTTTAGTATATTATAAAATTTATGAGTATTATTTAAAACATAAATAGATTATTCTTTAGTATCATTCAATTTAAGGTTTGGAAAAAGATGTTAAATTATATCAATTAAATTGAATATATATTTTATTATATTTTTATATTTTTTTGAATAACTATTTAAGAACACATGATTGAGGTATATATTAGTATTAGATTTAGTTTATTAATAATTTTGAGGTAATAAATGATTGATTTATTTTTAGAATAATATGGTCAGTAGTATTTATATACTTAAAATTGATAATTGATTTAATAAAAATGAACTCCATGATATTTTAGGTAATGTTGAGCTTGTTTTTTGAATTTCTATATACATATACATGTTTCTGACATTATAAACTTGTGGTTAATACATTTGAGTTTTAATGATATTGTTAATTTTGGGTTGAATATATGATTTCCATATTGATAAATGTTTTGGATATTCAAATGGTTTTGGGACTTTTATATAATGGAGAATATATGATTTATATATATATATATACTAAGTAACATGAAGGTATGAATGATTAATCTTTTCTGAGGAAATATAATTAATTTGGTATAGATGAAGAGATTATGTTATATGTCATTTATAATTGTTTATTTATGGTACATCCATCCCAATATTTTGACTATATATTTTTGGGAATTTTACTTGAGACATTTTGATTAACGTTTTATTGTTTCTATAGTTTTATGAGCTAGTGGAATGTTAGAGCATGATTTTGGAAATAATTGTTATTCCTTCTAGAAAAAAACATTTCAACTTATGATGGATTCATAGAGGATGGGGCATGGTTAGGTACATGTTTTTTCCAAACTATGTTACTTTATACTAAAACTATACATCATGGGGAGTACTTGATTTTGATGGATGGAACATGGTATGATAAAATATTTGACAAAACTATATGGATCCTCTATTATCCAAGCTAGAAGAATATGATTAGAACACAAGTATCCAATCCATGATGTCTAAGCCTGAAATGTTAATTAATTAATGTGAGTTTTATTTTTAAATACTAAAACACATATTTTTTGAATCATCCTTATTCTTGTGAATTGATATCTTAACCTATGAAACTCATCTTGGACATTTTTTTGATTCTATTCCTTATAGAGTGTCAATCAATAAGATCTACCAATTTTGTATCTATGAATCTGATTCTATGTAATCGTTATTTAGCATTATCTTTTTTTCTTCAGGTGTACTCTTTTTTTCATCTTCAATAGAACCATTGACCAAGTCTATTGATGATAGATCTAAGGTACAAGGCATGATATAATTTGGTTTCTTATACATCTATTACAGATATAGGAATTGATTTATATATATTTTATGATCTTTCTATTTCTACAACGATCATTATGGTAAAAAAATTCACTCTCATACATTATTCTCAAAATGATGAATTTAAAATTATTATTGTTGAATTAATTTCATTGGATTATTCCTTGTCTTCTTAAAACATTTGTTCTTTTTAGCTCAGTGATCTCATGTGAGTGTTTTATTTCTCATAATTTTAGGAAGGTGGTTTTAGGATTTAGATATATAAAACAAACCATTCTTGATTTCACCTTGAAATTAATTTCTAAATTTTGATAAAATCATGAAACCTGTTTTGATTAAATTTTTTGGTTTCTCTTTTGTTTGTAAAATTTTATTTTATCATTCATGGTGTTTTTAATGAAAATACTGTTAATGTATAATTTTAATATATTTAATAATATAATTCACATTTAATGTTATATATGTGTTGAGAATATGTATGATTATCAATTAGGTAGGGATCTATCCTTAGTGATGCACTATTTACCCATATTCCCATTCTACAAGGGTAATGGGTGTAGCTAGAGGCCTAATTTTATGGAGGAAGATACACTCTCAAGCAAACTCTTACCCCATTAGACATGTTATATTAGGATAATTTGTGCACATGGTGAACTAGTAATCAAGATTATTGTATGAGGACCCTCTATTACATAGTCTTTTTTATCCCAAGGTGTAGTTTTCCTTCATGATAGTCTTTAAAATTTTTATTTTAACTGTTATGAAATTTCATTAAAAATAGGGATTATTGTTATGTTTTATGGATTTTAAAAAACATTTTCTTTAATTATTCTATTAAAATATGAAAAATAAAATATTTCATACCATGAAATTTTTTTATGAGAAATGTTTTATATTTATAATGTTTTTTTGAAATACTTTTTGAGATCCTACTGGGTTTGTTTTTCTCACAAACTATATACAACCTTGGGTTTATATAGATCCTTTTATTATGTGGTTAAGGGGATGGTGCTACAAGAATGGATAGGGTTTTTTCATTAGTTGACCACTACATTCTGGAGGTGATGACATGTCATGTAGAGCTGGGTTTCTGTTGTATATAATAATTAATTTGGATTTGACATTTTTGGGACACCTATTTTAACATTATTTTGTATCTTTCCATTGTTGGGATATTTTGGTTTACCCAAAATTCCTTTTCTCATGAAATCGTATTTTAGGTTATTTTGTGGAGATTAATTTCAAGATAACTCATTTATTCGATTGAACATGTCACCAACTTGTGGGGATTGGAAACGCCATTTGTTCCATGCAGATGACCAAATTATGTTAAAGATATTTTGGTATTCTAGAATGGTTTATGAAAAATTAGTATCAAAGTATATCAATGTATTTTCCTTGTTTATATCTGTATTATAGTTTCATGATGGATAAGATAATGGAATATTGGGACATAAGGGGTATGTCTTGAGTAAAGGTCTTTGTATCACTCATTATAATGAGCCATTAGATATAATAGGTGGTGAAGAAATGTGGCATTTGAGATTAATATATTCATGTTCATGTATTTTATTTCAATTCATATCTCTGTATTTTTTCATTTAAAATCTTTTTTTTATGCAAGAATCAATTTAAGGATCCCATGTTCTTACATCTCTTTATTAGATTACGAGCAGTTCCATGCCACCTAGAAGACTGCAAATGAATCCTTGGGTGGTTGTTATTGATGAACCTCTTGAGGGAACCCCCATATAAATAGAATATTTTCAATGATGTAGTGAACAATTTCTGAGATATGAAATAATGTTTGTTACCTTACAATATTTAGGTTATAGTGTAAAAACTTCAATGCGTCTATGATATGAAAAATGAACATGGGATTCTACTTTATAAACCATTTCCCATACAAGGATAAATGATACTCATGAGGTAGAAAATATTCTAGAAAATATTTATATACTATTTGAATTCTTGGACTCCCTAATCATTCATGGTGATGAGTGTAGTTTCCAACCATAAGGGGCTGAGCATCAAGTTTGGGAGACCGTTTTATTGGAATATAAGCATGAGGGATTGGTGAGGAAAGACATCAAGGTCTTCTTCCCCAAGAAACACTACTTAGAGTATACAACCATAGTAAAATTTATTGAGTGTCTCACCCATGTGAAAGGGAATTTTAAATTTATGTAATGTGATACATAAATCATCAATCATGCTCAACATTCACTTGAGGTTGTGTCTAATAAGAGGATAAAGGGTAAGAAGTTTCATATTTTTATTTGAAATAATATCTAATCTCTATTTCTCATTACAAATATTACTACATATTCATAAGTGGTGGAGAGAATTTTATGGAGGAAATTAACTTAATGTGTAGTTCGGTCTTGATACAGATCCTCCTACCTCTAGTGGTAGCTCTAGTGGCTCCCTTAAATCGAAAAAGATTAATTTCATGTTTTGTAGAGGAAATACAGTGGGTGATTCTTATAATCCTTTTTCTACATCATCATTATCATTTAGTGTAATTATCTATTAGTAGTGTGGCCAGATAAGTAATTTTAATCAGTTTTGGTTGTGCCTCTAAAAATATACAACACACGCAGACATCATGTCCACCTTTAAAAGGTTTTCTTGTATTTATCCTGATCTAGAATTGGAACAGGTTCATAAATACCAACCGTGTATGCAATGTATTTAGACTCATCATGGATTTTAGGTTTCTAACTAGAGGCTTCCAGAAATGAAGCAATTCCATGTAGTTTTGGACACCCCAACTGATATTTATTTAATACATGAAAGAATGTGATGTATTATTTCTGTTTCTTCAAACATAGAGATTTCATTGTTTGATATAGGTTCCTCTTACTCCTCCATGTATAACCATATTCCTATCATTTTAAATGATCCAATGGGTATAAATTAATTCTTTTTGGAATTTATGATTCATCTTAGAAAGAATATTATTAAGGGTTTCTAATGATCCTCATATTCGTTGTTTATGTGAAATATTGAGTTGATTTGGAATTTTTGTCTTCAAGAATTGGGCCTCATAGATTTTATTATCAAGATGGGTTTGTTGATTACTCAAAAAACTATAATTAATTATTAACACTGGTGGGTGTCCATTATTTCTCCCAATTGGAACCCCCATTTATTTCAAAAAGAATGGGACCAAAGGCCAAGTTATATAGACTTCCTTCTCTAGTGAATGTTATGTTGAGGATTTTTTCTAGGGGTGAACTGGGTTATGATTTTTTTAGTGGTGATAATAATCAAGATATGTAACACCCCAAGATATTATAGTATGATATTTCTTCAAATTAACTCAACAACATGCGCTACACGCAACACCGATTTCAAGCACCCCACGACCTACCAAACAAGCCGTTCAAAAGTGGTTATGAATAGTATTAACTGAATTTTTATTTTTATATATTCTATATAATTTTGACATCTATATTATTTGTTTCTTAGATATAATATAAGAACAAATTCAATTTTTCAAATAAAATAAATAATTTAAAAAAAAGGCAATTTTACCACTTTTTAATAGTGAACGTTTTTTAAATCCAATATTTGACACTTTTGTATATTCAATTTTACAAAATAAAATTATTCTTTAGAATCGGGAAATAAAAATTTACTTTTGATGAAATTTTGGTATTTTTCTGATAATGTTCAATTTTTAATGATTAGTGAGAAATACTGTAATTTAATCCAAAACAACATTTTCAACTAATTTATTTATATAGTAACATTATCTTTTTAATTGGTTTTGAAATTTAATTAGATTATATTTTTACCGTTTAATCCAATTTCGGTAATTGGAATTAATTTCACTTTGAAATTGAACATAAACATGTGTCAATATTTTGACAGTTATTATTTCGTAAAAACACGTTTTCTGTTTTGACAATGAAAATAAACTTTAAATTAACAAATATAACTTCTATGTTTTGAATTTTCTTAAATTGAATTTATTTTTGAATTCCCAATATCAAAATTAGATTAGGGTAAATTTTGGGTATTTTTATGAAAACTTTTAATTTTTGATGAATAGTGAAAAACACTACATTATTATTTAAAATCAAATTTTTATATAAATATTTATTTATTTTATTTAAAATTATTTTAAGTCAAAATATTTATATAAAACTTATATAAGTTCAATGAAATTTATTTTATTTATTTTATAATAAAATTTTATTTATAAAAATTTATTTTACTTTTTAACGTTTTTTACCCACATTCTAGGAGAATTACATATTTACATAAAACATAATTCTACCTCTTTTGGAAGTTGAATTTCAAAAATCCAATAGACCCAACTGACCTCATTATGTAAAATGTGGTTCAATAAGATGAAAATAATTTTTGGTGAATAGTAACTTTTAACTTTTATTTACAGGGGTTAAAAGAAAATAGGGTAATTAAGGGTAAGAATGATATTATAATTACCCTAACACATGCCATAATTCTATTGGATATGTTTAATTCGACCAAAAACAACCTATGGAAAAAAAATATAATCCTCTTTGGTCCACTTGGATTAGATTATGACATTCATTATTATTTTATTTAAAGAGGCGTTAAAAGTGTTAAGTTCAATGTTTAATAACTAAAATATATTTTATATAGGGTTACACATAATATTAATTGGAAAATAAATATTCATTAGAAAGATGAATATATTTTATAAATAATCGTATTTTATTTATAATTTTTAGACATAATATAATTTAATTTTGTTATGACAAAATGATGATGCAATAATTACTTTATTAATTAAATATTAAAATAATTGATATTATAAATATCCAAATAAATGTAAATTGAGACTTCTGACTAATTACACTATTTTTACTAGTGAATATTACATGTTAGGGTTGATTATATAAATTTTTTTCAAAGTGATAAGTTTGTTATGGCTTTCACAAAAAACAAAATACCAAATACTGTCAAAATTGGCATAAATTAATTTTTAAGACAAATAATATATTATTGGTTCATATAATATTTCAAAAAATATAAGGCTTATCAAAAGGGATTAAATAATATTATATATTTCATTAATGTACCACTTGAATTTCTTTTGGAAGTTTAGAGTATGTTGATTAACCATATAGTGTAATAATACAGGAAGACACAGTAAAAGTAAAACTATTTAACTAATGGTTAAATATAAAAGATAAGGTTAAAATGGCAACCTAAACTTGTCTAAAACCTATTGGTTGAGAGGATTTAGAACCATAACCACATAAGGATCAAAATTAATTGATTTTTATTCATTATTGACAAATTTTATTTTATAATAGATTAATATTTTAATCGTTTCCTAAAGTGACCATCACCCATCTTATAAAAGGGTACTTCACCTTCTCTCAAAATCACCCCTCCATAGCCATTTTCCTTGGCCAAAACCTGGCCAAATATAGTCCCAATTTCCCACAATTCAAATTATAGGCCTTATTTTGATTATAAATCCATCTTATGGAGCCCTTTTGATCAAATCAAAATAATGAACCTAAAGAATAGGTAAATATTTCATCACCTCTTTCAAGTTATTTTTCTTCTTACACTTCATATTTAATTGTTTTTTATATTCTAAAATAATAAATCCAGTAGCTTCTATATATTTTGATGTTATTGGTACAACCATATTCAAAATTATATCCATTATATAAATGACAAAGTCCCCATACGTGTGTACATATGGCTTACCGTCTCCATGTCATGGTGTAGTTTGTTATTCAAACACTTCCTTATTTGGATGGGTATAATAATGACCATAAATGATGAAAATAATAAATAAAAAATGTTAATTATTAAGTATATATGATATAAAATTCAACTAAATATGATTTTACAATCAATATAATGATATTGTCATTCGTGCGTACGTACAGATTACCGTCTCCACAACGCGATGAGATTCATTCCCATACTCACCATTCAATGGTGATTATAAAAATATATATTATTTAAAAGTATGTAATATATGACATAATAATGCTACTAGAAATATAAGTGTGTTTGTTTTTGTGTGTGTGTGTGTAGTTACATATATCTTATTCACTTACTTCCGTTCAGTACGATATGAAAACAGAAACAACGTTTATGCGTACGTACGGCCTACCGTCTCCATAAACAGTGCCTTCCATTTCATATATCTATCTTTTATGTATATTTATATTATAAATATATATGGTATATAAATGAAGGTTTATATCATTGAATTATTTAAATCATGATCTAAATGATACGATAAAGAATAATAAGTTAAAACACATACGATAAATAAAGTAATTATTACCCAAAATGTTAATTTGACATGGAAATCATTATTAAATGGGTAGTATAAAGTCATAAATGAATAATTAATGATATAATAAATATTAATATGGTTCTTTTATATTTTAGTAACATACTATGTTCATTTTACAATAGGTTAAATGTAACCTCGACCAAAGGAAAGTACAAGGTAAGGTTTATTTCCCCAATCACATTTTTATCTAAGATTGATTATGTGTAAATATTTACTGGGACATATTTATCATCGATAACCATATTTCATAAAAATGTTTCAAAATTAAATATTTTAAGGTTGTATGGGAGGTTCTATTTAACTAGATCATCATTTTAAATGTTTTAATGATTTGAAATTCTAAATTTATTTTAATTAATGTCATGTCTTCAAAATGTTTTTAAGGATTTATTTATATGGACATGATTGTTTTGAAATGATAATTCTTTTTAAAAGATTCATAGTGGTATGGGAAACTTAGATTACAAAATTTCTTTAAATTTATTCATTTCTAAATTGTGTAACTTTTCAATTTATTCATGAAAAAGGGGTATTTCTCTCAAATAGTTTTACAAATTATTTTTATCTATGTAAACATCATTTGATGAATTTTAAACTTGTTTAAAGTTTATTTATTACGATAAAAATATTCAATATTGTATTTAGGATTTTGGGATTATTTGACTGTGGATGTGTTATTTTTATACCATTTATGGTTTTTGGATAAAGTATTGAAATTTCGTATGCTAATTTTAATACGAATGTTTATGTTATGTTCTAAAAGTTTTATATGATGAATGTATTAGAAATAGTAAGTGACATGTGGATCCCACTATAGCTCCTTGATGCATCTGTAGGTCCCATGAGACAATTAGATTTGGAATTGGTTGAGGCATTTCCCAATTTGATGTATGGTTTTGGATGAGGTCTTAATAATTCGTAGAAGTCTTGGATGAGGCCTTGACAAAATATATCAGAATGTTTGGCATTATAAATTCCCTTATTATGAAAATAATATTGACGGTTCATGTGGTTATTCGACCAGTAGAATACCCATGACTACGTTTTACTATGGAATTATTTACTAAGATCATTTTTCTACCAAAAAGTGTTAATGTTTATTATTTGTAAAGGCATTCTTTTTCAATTATTGTCTATGCCATTTATTTATGTTATCTTCTGCTAAATTGTTTACACTTACTGAGCATATGAGACCACCCCTTTCTTATGTTTTTTTCAAGGATTTATAAGAAGTGTATTATGATTGATATTCAGGGTTATGATAAAAGGGAATAATTTAATTCTCAAAGAACTCTCTATGATGTATTTTATGTTTGAAATTCTAATGTGAAGTTGATGTATGTAATCTATTTTCAAGATTTCTAAACTGATCAGTTTTTTTGGACTTGATTTCCCTATATCATTCCAATGTATTAAAATAATGCGCAGACTCTGTGTAACTGGGGTCAGTGAATTACATTTGTTATTAGAGGAAGTTTATCAACAACCATGGAAATAGATTTAGATAAACTCTGATTAGTCAAAATTACCATAAGATAGACATTGAGGATTAGTATAGATGATCTACCTAGAATTGTGGTAAGGTAGAGATTTTGTGCATTTTAAATGAAACACATCTCTATCTGGATATGAGCTGGTAGAGGTGGCTCTTGCACAGATGTACCTAGGAGTGAAAAATCCAACAAGGAGTTTCGAGAATAACCCAGGGTGTCCTAGTACAATGAAACAGGCCTTGTTGCACTCTTGGTTATGAATCTCTTGGCGGATATGCTTAAGATAATTCAAATTTTCATTAAAATCCATTATGAAGGATTTAATAGTAAATAATTCCTCACAGAAAACATTTTATGATTATAAGTTATATACATAATATTTTTAATTTACATAAGGTATTTTATAAGTTTGGAAATATGTATTGCAATTCATAAACTCACCTAGTGTATGCCATTATTTAGAAATAGCACCTAGTTGAAGGAATGAGAATTCCAGAAATATGCATGATCAAAATATTAATAAGGATCATATCGTTCATGGTATTAACCCAACATTTAAAAGGGAAATAGTCTCCCACATATTCTCATCATATGAATAAATAGTATCATTTGTTAATAAGATAAGTAAAGAATTCTCTATGTACTATGGATTTGAAGGGAAGCAAGCGAAGAAAAGGATGGAAGAGAGAATGATGGATAAAGGGAAGAAGGGAGAGAAAGATTTTACCATATGTGATAACTATTGAAATAATCACCTTGGAAAATAAATGAAGGGAATGATAGTTTTTTATAGGTGTGGAGAAAAAATACACTAAGTACATGATTGAAAGGGTATGAAAAAGCTTTCAATTGTATAATGCTGCATCTGCAAGGAGTTGGGACACTATGTGAATCAATGTCCAAATCATAAGAGTATACCCCAAATGCTACTATTAGATAATAATAATAATATGATACTACTCAAGATGAAGAGGAATTATTAGAGTTATTATATTGCTATTAATTTATTGTGTCATTTGAGTATTGTATTAATTATTTACATGTTATAATAATTAAAGAGTATATAAGGATTGTAGTGTAGTAATATTTTATTAAGGACATGAGATTGTGTGTAACCAAGAAAGGTGACTCAATAGTGGGTTAATTTATTTTGGAAAATATGTGTTTGAGAGAAAGATAAACCATAATATGGTTCCGATATTGAGGTAGTGATGTTGTAATAATATATGATTGGTTTGGATAAATTATATTGTATATTCTTGACTAACATGAAACTGATTAATGATTTGTACATTCCATTATTGGTGGATTTTACATCATTTTTGGATAGATGGAGTATATCCAGTATTCTATAAGGAATAATGGAACATGAATGTAATCAATAAACTTTTATTGTAATTCAGGGGGTTATAGTGTTTTACAAGAATACATGATGAAGGTTTTTACATGTTATTATGTGGAAAAAATAATCTTTATTGTGTTTACCTTCCTTATAAATTTTGGACTATGAGTTTGGATAAGAGTATTATGGATAATTATAAAGGTTGGAATCGATTAAGTTTGAAATTGGATACTATTGTTATGGTTAAATCATTTTTTTGAGATTATTTTTAGATTATCATAAAAAGGAAAACACGGAGGTCGGGCGACATCTCGTCGCGTCCGGCAAGGCCGCGAGACATGAACCTACAACTGAAGGGTGACAAAGGTGCATCATATAACACTAGCCCATGTGATGTCCTAGATAGTATAATGTTGTTTTTTAAAAGTTCTGATAGATGAATTATAAATTTAGTTTTTGAAACACTATATCATTAGGATAAATAAAAATATTTTTATGTTCTATTATCTTTTAGAGTGAAAAATGAGTTTGATTTAGAAATTAGTTAAGGATAGAACTCTACTTGTCAAGTTTATTTTTATCTCTTATTCTATGGGAAAATTATTTCTCAAACTATAAGTAAAGTATATTAAAACCAAAAATCTATTATACTAATATCTTATGTTTTTTTGAATGGATGATATTTTAAATTATCTTAGATTGATGCCTTTGAGGCCCTCAATTTTACACTTTTTTGTGATTGATGACCTCAATCACTCCCTAAAAATTATTAAATTTTTCTCTAATTACGTGTCTCTAATTTCCACCATTGTTCTTCTAATCGAGAACATAATTTGGTGGTGACTATTTCATTTCTCTTTACCTCTTATTAAGACTAAATTTTATTAACCCGATTTCCAATGCCAGTTTTCCACAATAGTATTTTTCTATTTTAATCATTTATTTTCAAAGAAATATTTTATATTGTCAGGATAAAATTTATTGAAGTATGATAGAATGTAACACCCCAAGATTTGATTGTACTTTATTTCTTTAAAGTAACTCAATAACTTGCGTTACACCCAACACCGAGTTGACGCGCACCACGACTTACCAAACTAGCCATTCAAAAGAAGTTATGAATAGTATTAACTAAATTATGAATTTTATATTCTATATAATTTTAACATACATACTAATTTTTTCATAGAGAGAATATAAGAACAAAATCAATTTTTTAGATAAAAGAAGTATTTTTCAAAAAAATATTATTTTACCACTTTTTAATGGTGATCCATTTTTAAATCCAATATTTTAAACTTTTATATATTCTTTTTGACAATATAAAATTCTTCTTTAGAATCAGGAAATAAAAATTTACTTTGGATGAAATTTTGGTATTTTTATGATAATGTTCATTTTTTAATGAATAGTGAGAAATACTGTATTTTAATCCAAAACTTCCTTTTAAGCTAATTTATTTATATGGTCATATTATTTTTCTAATTGGGTTTTAAGTTTAATTAGATTATATTTTTACCATTTAATCTAATTTTGGTCATTGGATGTAATTTCACTTTGATATTGAACATAAAGAAGTGTAAATCTTTTTATAGTAATTATTTCGTAAAAACACGCTATTTTGTTTTGACAAAAAAATTAATTTTAAATTAACAAACTCAACATATATGTAATGAATTTGGTAAAATGGTATTCATTTTTCAATTTTTAATATCAAAATTAGTTTAGAATAAATGTTTTATATTTTTCTGAAAACATTCAATTTTTGGTGAATAGTGAAAAACACTCCGTTATTTTTAAACCCTACATTTTATTTAAATAATTATTTATTTTATTTAAATTTATTTTAAGTAAAAATAGATATATAAAACCTATATAAGTTCAATTTAATTCATTTAAGTCATTTTAAAATAAAATTGGATGTATAAAATTTTATTTAGCTTTTTAACGTTTTTTACCCACCCTCTAGGAGCATTTACAGATTTGCATAAAACTTAATTTTACCACATCTGTGTGTTGAATTCAAAAAATCAAAGAGCAATTTTTGACATCATTAGGAAAAATTTGGTTCAATAAGATGAAAATATTTTTGGTGAATAGTATCTTTTGACTTATTTAACGCGGTTAAAAGTAAATATGGTAATTAAGATTAAAAATGATATTATAATTACCCTATCACGTGTCATAATTATATTGGATAAGTGTAATTCGACCAAAAACAACCTAATGAATAAAATATGATCCTCTTTGTTCCACTTGGATTATATTTTGACATTTAATATTATTTTATTTAATGAAGAGTTAAAAGTGTTAAATTCAATGTTTATTTCCAAAACCATATTCTATATAAGGTTATACACTATATAAATAAGACAATAAATATTCATTATAAAGCTTAACAAAATTCTTAAATATTTTTATTTTATTTATAATTTTTAGACATTAGATAATTTAATTTAGTTATTACACTTTAAAACCCCAAGCTTCTACTTTACGCTTCTCTTTGAATAATGTGATATCGTGTGTTGTACGCAACATCAAGTTTTAACACACCACAACCAATCAAACTAGCCGTTATGAATAGTAATACCTAATTTTTGAAATTATACATATTTTATATTTCAAAATGGACTTCATTTTTGGTTTCGAAATATCGAAATTATCCTAAGATGAATTTTTGGTATTTTTCTAAGAACATCCAATTTTTATGAATAGTGAAAAATACTTAAAAACAACTTTTTTAATAAAAATAATTTATTGTGATAAATTATATTATTGAGTGGTTTTAAAGTATAATTATAATATATTTTTACCATTTTATCCAACGGTGTTCATTAGAATTAATTTCACTTTGAAATTGGACCTAAACAATTGTCAATCTTTTGATATATATTTTTTCTTATAAACATGCTATTTGTTGTGATAGTGGGAATTAATCATAAAATTAGTTAATTCAACTTATATGTTTGAAATTTTATAAAATAGACATCATTTTTGAATTCAGAATATCAATTATATCTTAGGGTGAAATTTTGGCATTATTCTGAAAAACAGCAATTTTTTATGAATAGTGAAATTACTAAGTGGTAGTTAAAAACTGAATTTTTCATAAAACTAAATTTTACCACTTCTGTGAATGGAATTTAGAAAATCCTAGAAACACAGTTAATATCAAGAAGTAAAATGTGGTTCAATGAGATGAATTTTTTTTTGGTGAATAGTAACTTTTTTACTTTTATTTACCACGGTTAAAAGTAAATAGGGTAATCAAGGGTAGAAATGATATTAATATTACCCTAACACATGTCCTAATTCTATTGTACAAGTGTATCTCGACCAAAAACAACCTTAGGAATAAAATAATATCATTTAGGTCCACTTGGATTAGATTAGGACAGTTATTATTATTTAATTCAAAGAAGAGTTAAAAGAGTTAAAATCAATGTTTATTTACTAAAACATTTTTAATATAGGGTTATACATAAGATAAATTCGATTTTAAATATTCATTAGAAAGATAAAAAGATTTCCTACATAATTATATTTTATGTATAATTTTTAGACATTAAATAATTTAATTTATTTATGACACAATGATGATGCAGTAATAACCATAATAGTGATAAATTACAATAATTGATAGTATAAATACCCAAATAAATATAATTTTAAACTTTTAATGAATTACACTAATTTTATAGGTTAATATTACATGATAGGATTTATTTAATTAACTTTGGTTGAAGTAATAATTCTTTAATGAGTTTTACAAAAATCAACTATTGAATAGTGTCAAAATTGACCTAAAAGAGTTTTTGAAACAAATATTATATTATTAATTGATATTAAATTCTTAAAAATATAAGGTTCGGACAAGATACTTATAACATCATATGTGTATCATTAATGGACCACTTTTGGGTCGCATGGATGTATATAGTAAGTTTATTAACTATATAATATAAAAATACAAAGTGACATGGTAAATGTCAAACTAATTAACTAAGAGTTAAAACAAAAAGATAAGGTTAATATAGTAACCCAAACCTGTATAAATTATATTTGTTGAATGGTTCTCGACCTATCCCCACCTTAAAATTTTAATAATCAACTTTTGAGCCATTAGAAACCGAATATTAATTTATTATAAATTAATATTTCTATCTTTTCCAGAGGTGCCCCTCACCCCTCTTATAAAAGGTCACTCCCCCTTCTCATTACTTCACACATTCAGACCTTTTGGTTCGGCCAAACTATACCCAAGTACTCTCTCAACTTCCCTCACTACAACCTAGAGGCCTTAGTTTGATCATAAAGCCAACCTAAGGAGCCCTTTTGATAAAATCAAAAGGAAGAACCCGAAGAAGAGGTAATGTTTTCACCACCCTTTTCCAAGTTCCTATCTTCTTCCACTTCTTCTACCTTTGTTATAACCATTCTAAAGTAATAACTCCAGTATCATATATATACTATTATGTTATTATAAAAATGGTACAACCATATTCAGTATTATATCCATCCTTTGAATAACATGTCACCATACGTGAGTACGTACGGCTTACCGTCTCCACATCGTGATGTAATTGTTATTCAATATATTATTATTTGTATGGGTATAATAATGATGTTTAACTCATGTAAATAATAAATATAACATGATAAGTATTCTGTATATATGATATACTATCCAATTATATATTATTTTAATATCAAAAGAATAATATTGTCGCTCGTGCGTACGTACAGACTACCGTCTCCACGAACGCGATGAGATCCATTCTCCATCGTATCCATTCAAGTATAATTATCATTTGCTAATTTAAAAATATTGTTTAAGGAATTGATATCATTCTGGATATGAATAAGATACAACCTATCCATGAAAAACATGGCTTACATAACAAAACATATAAAAGAAAATGAGTAAGTTAACACCCGAAACGAAGATAATACTAAGATATTATTAACAAAACAATGTTAAAAGATCATATATGATATTAATATATATGATTATTTTATAATTTAATAACAATTATTTCACCATTATACAGGAGTTTAACCTACCCTCAACCAAGTAAAAGTACAAGGTAAGGGTTATTTCACAATCTCTTCATTATCCGAGGTTGTTTATACATAATAATCTACTGGGATCCCTTTATCATCCACATCCATGTTTATTAAAAATGTATTTCAAAACATTTTTAATATTTACAAGAATATGGGTTAAATTAATTTATACCCTTGTTTGACTTTTTATAAGAGGTTTATAAAGGAATCTTTCCATCGTTTTCCAAAAAAGGTGCTTTTTAACCTTTTCGACAAAATTAAGGTAAGAATGTTTTTTTAACTTATACGGCTGGTGCGGTTATTTTCGGCCGTTATAAAATCGTCAAAGCTTCCCGTAAAAGCTTATAAGAATATTTACAAAGAAAATGTATTATTTTATAAATATATGACTCTTAAAAGATTTCAAAATAGAAAGATATATTTCTCTAAAAAGAGTTTCGATTTCATCTATATCAACATCCTTTGATGGATTTTACGCTTATTTGAAGTTGATTTATTAGGATACAAAACTTCTATATTGTATTGAAGGTTTTTTGATATGTTTGACTATGGATGTGCTATTTTTATACCATTCATAGTTTATGGTGAAAGTATTGACATTTCGTATGCTAGTTTTAATACTAATTTTTATGTTCTGTTTAAACCTTTTCATATGGGAATGAATTGGACTTAATATGTGATGGGTGGAGCCTGTTATAGCTCCTCGATGCATCGGTAGGTCTCATGAGACAAACTAGTGTCTAGTCACAAGGCCTTGTAAAAATCTTATTTGTAGTCTTGGCCGAGGCCTTGGCTATCTGGTTATGAAAGTCTGACATTATGCATTCCATCATTTTGAAAGTGGTTATTCATATTTCATGTGATTATTCGATTAGTAGAATATCCATGTGAATAAGTAAATGGCATTATTTAATTTTAATTTTTCCATACTATGTTGAAGTTCATGTTTAAATGGCTTTTGTTTTAGTCATACATTGCCTTAAATGTTTATGCTTATTTTTGAAAGTTTCCGCTATATTGTTATCCTTACTGGGCATTTGAGCTCACCCCTTTTCAATGTTTTTTTTCCCAGGATGTGAAGAAGTAAGTTATGAATGACCTGCAGGGATAGTATGTGGGGATATGAGTTTGGAATATGGAGACTATGTTGTTGTAGTAGTTTTTCACTTTATGATGTAATGTAAAACTTTATGAATATATCTAGTGTTTCCAAGGCTACTAAACCAATCAGTATTTTGAGATTTGATCTTTCTTGTAATCATGCCAATGTTATGTAATAATGCACCGACTCTGGGTAACTGGGGTCGGGGTGTTACAGTTGGTATCAGAAGAAGATTAGTACAAACCTTGGAAGATAGATTTAGATAAACTCTGATTAGAGCACATAGATTTAAGATGGACTTTCAGGATTAGTATAGAATAACATCCTAGAATTTTGGTATTGTAGAGATTTTGTGAGTTTTCTGAGCTATACATCCCTGTCTGGATACGAGCAGGTAGAGGTGGCTCTAGCACAGATGTACCTAGGGGTAAAACCCGAAAACACCACTTTGAGCTAGACTCGAACAGGAACTGGTGCACGACAACGTGCCTTGCTGCACTCTTGGTTACGACACTCCCGGGGGATATGCTTAGAATAACTCTAATTTTCTTTTCAAAACATTATGAAGGGTTTATGAGTATATACTTCCTCAAAGAAAACATTCATATGATTATGGATTATATCCATAAATATTTCAATTTATGTTAAGTGTTTTGTAAGTATGGGATTATGTATTTTGATTCATAAACTGATCTAGTTTATACCATTGTTTAGAAATGGCGCCTAGTGGAAGAAATGGAAACCATATCAATGCACACACTCCATGTAGGGATTTCCCTCCTGGTCAAGATAATTATAGTGGAGCTGGTGATGCAACTTGTGCCGATCACCAAATCACCATACTGGGACAACTTACTCAGGTTATGAATATTAACCTTACCCGTATGGAGCACCCGGATCCACAGCGTGGATGATCAATGTTAGATCGCTTCATGAGGCAACAACCACCAACTTTCAATGGGTGTACAAATATCTTAGTAGCTGAGCAATGGATATTTTCCCTAGAGAAAATATTTTAGGCTTTGGGGAGTAGTGAAAGGGAAAAAGTTATCATGGCAGTTTACCGCCTCACTGGAGATATTGATCAATGGTGGTCATTGATTCAAAATATGAAGGAAGATGATGAAGTATCAAATATGGAATGGAGGGAGTTCAAAGATCTGTTTTTAGAAAAATACTTTTCTCGCGACCATTGAGCAGATATGGAAAGGCAGTTTCTGAGTCTGAGACAAAAGGAGGATGAGAATGTCACAAAGTATGAGGCTAACTTTACAAGGTTAGCAAGGTATGCTGGAGATTATATACATAACCCAAGAAGTAATATTGATCATTTATTTTATGTGTTAAAACCATTTCTCCATCGAGCATTAGTATCACAATCCTTCTCGTCGTACGAAGACATTGTCTCATGTGCTATCAAGACCAAAAAGGGATTCCCTAAGTCATATGACTTTAAAGCAAAGAAAGAGAATAAGAGATCTGCTGATCAATCTGGGAATGGAAATAAGTGGAAGAAGGAAAATGTTGAATATCCATCCTGTGGTAAATGTTGGAACAAACACCCCGGTACTTGCTTGAAGGGAACGGGAGTCTGTTACAAGTGTGGTGAAAAAGGCCACCAAACTCGTGATTGCAAAGGGAAGAAGGAAGCTACCAATGTTTAGTGCTACAATTGCAGGGATATAGGGCATTATGCAAATGAATGTCCTAAGTGTTAGGGTAACTTACCTCAGAAAATGCCAAGGGATCAAGGCCAAACTTATGCTATCACTACTACTGAGGTAGAAGCTCCGAAAGACATGGTGGCAAATAATTTAATGGTTTCCTCAAGTTTAGCAAATGCATTATTTGATTCTGGATCATCACATTGTTTCATATCTTCCCAGTTTACTAAGAAAATTAGATATTTCCAATTTTATTTAACAAGGGAGTTGTCGGTTAAAACTCCTAAGGGAAGTATTATTGCAACATAGTTTTGTGAGTCAGTCCCCATTAGATCACATAAATGTTCTTTATCTGCTGACCTCATCATCATACCTATGATTGAGTTTGATATAATCCTCGGTATGGACTGGCTTTCGGACTATGATGTGAAGATTTATTGTAAGAAGAAAGAGGTTATGATTCTTGATGATGATGATAAGGAACACCTTATCTTTAGAGAAGAATCGTCACCACCTAATTCTTATCTAGATCCACCCCCAGTAGCTCAACTAAATTCAATTATTGCGGAGGAAGAGAATGAAATAACTGTGGGTGAGGAAAGGAATGTTCAAATAGAGGATGTACCTGTTGTGAAAGTATATGTAGATGTATTTTCGGAAGATTTAACTGGACATCCTCCAGAACGAGAAGTTGAGTTTTCCATTGATTTAATTCCTAGATCAAGGCCTATATCGAAGACCCCTTATAGAATGTCCACTGTGGAATGAGTCGAACTAAAGAAACAACTAGAGTAATTGAGTAATATAGGATTTATTCTCCCTAGTGTTTCTCCATGGGGAGCCCCTGTTCTTTTTGTTAAAAAGAAAGATGGATCCATGAGGTTATGTATCGACTACAGGGAGATTAATGCTATAACAATAAAGAACAAGTATCCCCTACCTCGCATTGATGATTTATTTGACCAACTGCATGGAGCTCAATAATTTTCAAAGATCAACCTTCGATCTGGATACGATAGGTTGTGTGTGAAGAAGGAAGACATTCTGAAGAGAGCATTTCGAACTAGGTACGGGCATTATGAGTTCACAGTAATGCCTTTTAGATTGACTAATGCACCCTCTATATTAATGGATCTGATGAATAGAGTTTTCAAGGAATATCTCGATGAATTTTTGGTGGTATTTATTGATGATATCTTGGTATACTCAAAAATCTACGAAGATCATGTAAATCACTTGCGCATTATCTTGAAGACTCTGAGAAGACATGAATTATATGGGAATTTTAGCAAGTGTGAATTCTGGCTTCAAGATATTTCTTTTCATGGCCATATTGTCTCTAAAGATAGAATCTCTGTTGATCCTTCTATGACCAAGGCAATCCAAGAATGGCCAGTACCAATGAGTATAACTGAGGTACTTAGTTTTATTGGTTTAGTAGGTTATTATCGATGTTTCGTCAAGAATTTTGCCCGATTGGCTAACACATTATCGAAGCTCACACGTAAAGGGGTTAAATTTGTTTGAAAAAATGAGTGTGAAGAATGATTTGAAGAAATTAAGAGAGGATTAGTCAATGCTCCTATATTGACTATACCATCGGGGAATGATGGGTTCATTATTTATAGTGATGCATCGAAGAAAGGACTTGGTTGTGTCCTTATGCAGAATGATAGGGTTATTGCCTATGCATCACGACAGTTGAAAATTCATGACCAAACTATCCTACTCATGATCTTGAGTTAGCAGCTGTGATCATTGCATTGAAGATATAGAGGCACTACCTCTATGGTGAAAAATGTGAGATTTATACTGATCACAAGAGTTTGAAGTATATTTTCTCACCAAAAGAACTCATCATGAGGCAAAGGAGATGGCTTGAATTACTCAAGGATTATGATTGTACGATACACTACCACTTGGGGAAAAAAACAAGGTGGCAGATGCTTTAAGCAGAAAAGACCATGGAGTTTTGAACGTGATGAGAATTGAAAGGGATCCAATTTTGATGGATCTAGTGAATATGGACATGGGAATAACCAGGGAAGGTGAAACATCAATTCTTTTTCAAATGGTTGCCAAAAAATCTTTACTAGTAAGGATTAAGAGTTCTCTGACCGATGCTGAATAATTTCAAAAGAAGATTAAATCTGTGAATGATGGGAGATTGAGAGACTTTGTGTATGAAGATGGAATATTGAAATTATGGAAGAGACTTTGTGTTCCCGATATACCTGATCTAAAATGGGAATTGCTGGATGATGCTCATAGTTCCAATTTCTCTATACACCCTGGGAGCACCAAAATGTATAGAGATTTGAAGGAACATTTTTGGTGGGACAACATGAAGAAGGAGATTGCTGATTTTGTGTCAAGATGTATGGTTTGTCAACAAGTGAAAGCTGGAAGGCAACAGCCTGTAGAAGTTATGCAACCTCTTCCCAAATCGGAGTGGAAATAGGAAAATATTACGATGGACTTTGTCTTGGGGCTACCAAAGAATCCAAGAAGGAACAATGCAATATGGGTTATTATTGATCGTCTTACCAAGTCAGCACATTTTCTTGCTATAAGAGAAGATCTACCACTAGAACGTCTAGCAAGACTATATATTAATGAAGTTGTGAGACATCATGGAGTACCCCCAATGATTGTTTCTGATCGTGATCCCCGTTTTACTTCAATATTCTGGAAGAGTCTTCAGAAATCCCTGGATATTGAACTTCATTTGAGCACTGCCTACCACCCACAGACAGATGGACAATCAGAACGGACTATTCAAACCTTAGAAGATATGTTGAGATCTTGCTCACATGACTTTCAGGGTATATGGGATCAATATTTACCTTTGGTAGAATTTTCCTATAACAATAGCTTCCATTAGAGTATTCAGATGGCACCATATGAAGCGTTATATGGAAAGAGATGTCGCACACCATCCTGTTGGGTTGACGTTGGTGAAAGAAAACTTGTAGGTCTAGAACTAGTGGAGGAAACGATGGAAAATAAAAAGGTAATCCAAAATCACATCAAAGCAGCTCAAAGTAGGCAAAAGAGCTATGCCGATAATGAAAGGAAGGATTTGGAATTTCAAGTCGGTGATCAAGTTTTCTTGAAGGTATCTATCTGGAAGGGAGTCATACATTTTGGTAAGAAAGGTAAATTGAGTCTTAGGTACATCAGACCTTTCGAAATTCTAGAATGAATTCGGGCTGTAGCTTACCGATTGGTAATGCCGCCAAGTCTCTCCAAAGTTCACGATGTCTTCCATGAATCTCTATTGAGGAAATACATGACTGACCCAACGCATGTACTCACCTATGAGGAATTAGAACTGGAACCCGATCTGTCTTATTGCGAAGATCCTGTGAAGATTCTTGATACGAGAGAACAAGTACTGAGAAACCGGACGACTCGTCTCATAAAAGTCTTGTGGATAAACCATAAGATGGAAGAGGCAACGTGGGAACCTGAGGAACATATGATGAAGAACCAACTGAGTCTTTTCATGCAGTAGTATTCTGGAAATTTCAAGGACGAAATTGTTTGAAGGAGGGGAGAATGTAACACCCCATGCTTCTACGGTACGCTTCTCTTTGAATAATGTGATAGCGTGTGTCGTACGCAACATCGAGTTCTAACACACCACAACCAATCAAACTAGCCGTTATGAATAGTAATACCTACTTTTTGAAATTATACATATTTTATATTTCAAAATGGACTTCATTTTTGGTTTCGGAATATCGAAATTCTCCTAAGATGAATTTTTGGTATTTTTCTGAGAACTTCCAATTTTATGAATAGTGAAAAATACTTAAAAACAACTTTTTTAATAAAAATAATTTATAGTGATAAATTATATTATTGAGTGGTTTTAATGTATAATTAGAATAGATTTTTACCATTTTATCCAATGGTTTTCATTATAATTAATTTCACTTTGAAATTGGACCTAAACAATTGTTAATCTTTTGATATATATTGTTTCTTAAAAACACGCTATTTGTTGTGACAGCGGGAATTAATCATAAAATTACTTAATGCAACTTTTATGTTTGGAATTTTGTAAAATAGACATCATTTTTGAGTTCGTAATATCAATTCTATCTTAGGGTGAAATTTTGGCATTGTTCTGAAAAACTTCAATTTTTGATGAATAGTGAAACTACTAAGTGGTAGTTAAAAAACTGAATTTTTTATAAAACGTTATTTTACCGCTTCTGTGAATGTAATTTCGAAAATCCGAGAGACACAGTTAATATCAAGAAGTAAAATGTGGTTCAATGAGATAAAAATAATTTTTGGTGAATAGTAACTTTTTTACTTTTATTTACCACAGTTAAAAGTAAATAGGGTAATAAAGGGTAAAAATGATATTAATATTACCCTAACACATGTCCTAATTCTATTGGACAAGTGTATCTCGACAAAAAACAACCTTAGGAATAAAATATTATCATTTAGGTCCACTTGGATTAGATTAGGACATTTATTATTATTTAATTCAAAGAAGAGTTAAAAGAGTTAAAATCAAAGTTTATTTACTAAAACATTATTAATATAGGGTTATACATAAGATAAATTCGATTTTAAATATTCATTAGAATTATAAAAAGATTTACTACATAATGATATTTTATTTATAAATTGTAGACAATATTTAATTTAATTTATTTATGACAAAAGATGATGCAGTAATTACCATAATAGTGAAAAATTAAAATAATTGATATTATAAATACCCAAATAAATATAATATGAGACTTTTAATGAATTGAACTAATTTTCTAGGTTAATATGACATGTTAGAAGTGATTTAATTAACATTGGTCGAAGTTATCATTCTATTATGATTTTCACAAAAATCAACTATTGAATAGTGTCAAAATTGACATAAAAGAGTTTTTAAAACAAATATTATATTATTATTTGATATTAAACTCCTAAAAATCTATGGTTCGGAGAGGAGACATATATCATGATAGGTGTATCATTAATGGACCACTTGTGGATCGCTTGGATGTATATAGTAAGTTTATTAACTATATAATATAACAATACAAAGTGACATGATAAATGTCAAACTAATTAACTAAGAGTTAAAACAAAAAGATAAGGTTAATATAGTAACCCATACCTGTCTAAATTATATTGGTTGAATGATTCTCGACCTATCCCCACCTTAACCTTTGAATAATCAACTTTGGAGATATTAGAAACCGAATATGACTTTATTATAAATTAATATTTATAGCTTTTCCAAAGGTGCCCCTCACCCCTCTTATAAAGGGGCACTCCCCCTTCTCATTACTTCACACCTTCAAAGCATTTTGGTTTGGCCAAACTCTGCCCAAGTACTCTCTAAACTTCCCTCACTACAACCTAGAGGCATTAGTTTGATCAGAAAGCCAACCTAGGGAGCCCTTTTGATCAAATAAAAAGGAAGAACCCGAAGAAGAAGTAATGTTTTCACCACCCTTTTCCAAGTTCCTTTCTTCTTCCACTTCTTCTTCCTTTGTTATTACCATTCTAAAATAATAAATCCCGTATCATATATATACTATGATGTTTTTATAAAAATGGTACAACCATATTCAGTATTCTATTCATCCTGTGAATAACATGTCACCATACGTGCATACGTACGGCTTACCGTCTCCACGTCGTGATGTAATTGTTATTCAATATATTATTATTTGGATGGGTATAATAATGATGTGTAACTCATTTAAATAATAAATATAACATGATAACGATTCTGTATATATTATATACTATCCAATTATATATTATTTTAATATCAAAAGAATGATATTGTCGATCGTGCGTACGTACGGACTACCGTCTCCACAAATGCGATGAGATCCATTCTCCATCGTATAAATTCAAGTATAATTATCATTTGATGATTTAAAACTAATGCATAAGGACATGATATAATTCTGGATATGAATAAGATACAACCTATCCATGAAAAACATGGCTTATGTAACAAAACATATAAAAGAAAACGAGTAAGTTAACACCCGAAACGACGATAATACTAAGATATTATTAACAAAGCAATGTTAAAAGATCATATATGATATTAATATATATGATTCATTTATAATTTAATAACAATTATTTCACCATTATACAGGAGGTTAACCTACCCTCAATCAAGGAAAAGTACAAGGTAAGGGTTATTTCACAATCTCTTCATTATCTGAGGTTGTTTATACATAATAATCTACTGGGATCTCTTTATCATCCACATCCATGTTTATTAAAAATGTATTTCAAAACATTTTTACTATTTACAAGAATATGGGATAAAGTAATTTATACCCTTTTTTACTTTTTATAAGAGTTTTATAAAGGAATCTTTCCGTCGTTTTCCAAAAAAGGTGCTTTTTAACCTTTTCGATAAAATTAAGGTAAGAATGTTTATTTTAACTTATACGGCAGGTGCGGTTATTTTCGGCCATTATAAAATCGTCGAAGCTTCCATTACAAGCTTATAAGAATATTTTCAAAGAAAATGTCTTATTTTATAAATATATTACTCTTAAATGATTTCAATATAGAAAGATATATTTTTCTAAAAAGAGTTTCGATTTCATCTATGTCAACATCCTTTGATGGATTTTACGCTTATTTGAATTTGATTTTGTATGATACAAAACGTCTACATTGTATTGAAGGTTTTGTGATATGTTTGACTGTGGATGTGATATTTTAATACCATTCATAGTTTATAGTGAAAGTATTGACATTTCGTATGCTAGTTTTAATATGAATGTTTATGTTATGTTTAAACCTTTTCATATGGGAATTCATTGGACTTAATATGTGACGGGTGGAGCCTGCTATAGCTTCTCGAGGAATCGGTAGGTCTCATGAGGCAAACTAGTGTCTTGGAACAAGGCCTTGAAAAATCTTATTTGTAGTCTTGGCACGAGGCCTTGGCTCTGTGGTTATGATAGTCTGGCATTATGCATTCCATCATTATGAAAGTGGTTATTCATATTGCATGTGATTATTCGATTAGAAGAATATCCATGTGAATAAGTAAATGGCATTATTTCATTGTACTTTTTCCATACTATATTGATGTTCAAGTTTAAAAGGCTTTTGTTTTAGTTATACATTGCCTTAAATGTTTATGCAAATTTTTGAATGTTTTCGCTATATTGTAATCCTTACTGGGCATTTGAGCTCACCCCTTTTCTATGTTTTGTTTTTTCCCAGGATGTGAAGAAGTATGTTATGAATGACCTGTAGGGATAGTATGTGGGGATATGACTATGGAATATGGAGACTATGTTGTTCTAGTAGTTTTTCACTTTATGATTTAATGTAAAACTTTATGAATATATCTAGTGTTTCCAAGGATACTAAACCAATAGGTCTTTCGAGATTTGATCTTTCTTGTGATCATGCCAATGTTATGTAATAATGCACCGACTCTGGGTAACTGGGGTCAGGGTATTTCAGTTGGTATCAGAAAAAGTTTAGTACAACCCTTGGAAGCTATATTTAGATAAACTCTGAATAGAGCACATAGATTTAAGATGGACTTTGACGATTAGTATAGAAGAACATCCTAGAATTTTGGTATTGTAGAGATTTTGTGAGTTTTCCAAGAAATGAATCCCTGTCTAGATACGAGCAATTATAGGCGGCTCTGGCACAGATGTACCTAGGGGTAAAACTCAAAAACACCGCATTGAGATAGACTTGAACGGGAACTGGTGCACGACAACGGGCCTTACTGCCCTCTTGGTTACGACACTCTCGGGGGATATTCTTAGGATAACTCTCATTTTCTTTACAAATAATTATGAAGGGTTTATGAGTATATACTTCCTCAAAGAAAACATTCTTATGATTATGGATTATATCAATAAATAGTTCAATTTATGTTAAGTGTTTTGTAAGTATGGGATTATGTATTTTGATTCATAAACTGATCTAGTTTATACCATTGATTAGAAATGGTGCCTAGTGGAAGAAATAGAAACTATATCAACGCACGCACTCCATGTAGGTATTGTCCTCTTGCTCAAGATAATTATAGTGGAGCTGGTGATGCAACTAGTGCCGATCAGCTAATCACCATACTGGGACAACATACTCAAGTTATTAATAATAACCTTACCCGTATGGAGCACCCTGATCCACAGCGTGGAGGATCAATGTCAGATCGCTTCATGAGGCAACAACCACAAACATTCAATGGGAGTACAAATCCCTTAGTAGCTGAGCAATGGATATTTTCCCTAGAGAAAATATTTCAGGCTTTGGGGAGTAGTGAAAGGGAAAAAGTTATCATGACAGTTTACTGCCTCACTGGAGATGATGATCAATGGTGGTCATTGATTCAAAATATGAAGGAAGATGATGAAGTATCAAATATGTAATGGAGGGAGTTCAAAGATCTGTTTTTAGAAAAATACTTTCCTCACGACCATCGAGCAGATATGGAAAGGCAGTTTCTGAGTCTGAGACAAAAGGAGGATAATAATGTCACAAATTACGAGGCTAACTTTACAAGGTTAGCAAGGTTTGCTAGAGATTATATACGTAACCCAAGAATAAATATTTATCATTTCTTTGATGGGTTAAAACCATTTCTCCGTCAAGAATTAGTATCACAATCCTTCTCGTCGTACGAAGACATTGTCTCATGTGCTATCAAGACCGAAAAGGAATTCTCTAAGTCTTATGACTTTAAAGAAAAGGAAGAGAAGAAGAGATCTACTGATCAATCTGGGAATGGAAATAAGCAAAATAAGGGAAATTTTGAATATCCATCCTGTGGTAAATGTGGGAAGAAACACCCTGATACTTGCTTGAAGGGAACGGGAGTCTGTTACAAGTGTGGTGAAAAAGGCCACCAAGATCTTGATTGAAAAGTGAAGAAGGAAGCTTCCAATGTTCAGTGCTACAATTGCAGGGATATGGGGCATTATGCAAATGGATATCCTAAGCGTCAGGGGAACTTACCTTAGAAAATGACAAGGAATCAAGGCCAAGCTTATACTATCACTACTACTGAGGTAGAAGCTTTGAAAGACGTGGTGGCAGGTAATTTAATGGTTTTTTTCAAGTTTAGCAAGTGCATTATTTGATTCTGGATCATCGCATTGTTTCATATCTTCCCAGTTTGATAAGAAAATTAGATATTTCCAATTTGATTTAATAAGGGAGTTTTCGGTTAAAACTCCTAAGGGTAGTATCATTGCAACAATGTTTTTTGAGTCAGTCCCCATTAGAGCACATAAATTTTCTTTATCTGCTGATCTCATCGCCATACATATGATTGTATTTGATATAGTCCTCAGTATGTATTGGCATTCGGACTATGATGTGAATATTTATTGTAAGAAGAAAGAGGTTATCATTCTTGATGATGATGATAAGGAACACCTTATCTTTAGAGCAGAATCGTCACCGCCTAATTCTTATCTAGATACACCCCCAGTAGCTCAACTAAATTCAATTATTGAGGAGGAAGAGAATGAAATAATTGTGGGTGAGGAAAGGAATGTTAAAATAGAGGATGTATCTGTTGTGAAAGAATATGTATATGTATTTCCCGAAGATTTTCCTGGACATCCTCCAGAACGAGAAGTTGAGTTTTCAATTGATTTAATTCCTGGATCATGGCATATATCGAAGACCCCTTATAGAATGGCCACTGTAGAATTAGTTCAACTAAATAAACAACTAGAGGAATTGAGTAATAAAGGATTTATTCGCCCTAGTGTTTCTCCATGGGGAGGCCCTGTTCTTTTTGTCAAAAAGAAAGATGGATCCATGAGGTTATGTATCGACTACAGGGAGATAAATGCTATAACAATAAAGAACAAGTATCCCCTACCTCTCATTGATGATTTATTTGACCAACTGCATGGGGCTCAATACTTTTCAAATATTGACCTTCGATCTGGATACCATCAGTTGTGTGTGATGAAGGAAGACATTCCGAAGACAGTATTTCGAACCAGGTACGGGAATTATGAGTTTACAGTAATGTCTTTTATATTGACTAATGTACCCTCTGTATTCATGGATCTGATGAAATAGAGTTTTCAATGAATATCTCGATGAATTTGTGGTGGTATTTATTGGTGATATCTTGGTATACTCAAAAAGCAACGAAGATCATGAAAATCACTTGTGCATTATCTTGAAGACTCTGAGAAGACATGAATTATATGGGATGTTTAGCAAGTGTGAATTATGTCTTTAGGAGATTTCTTTTCTTGTCCATATTTTCCCTAAAGATGGAATCTATGTTGATCCTTCTAAGACCAAGGCAATCCAAGAATGGCCAGCACCTATGAGTATAACTTAGGTACGTAGTTTTATTGGTTTAGCAGGTTATTATTGACGTTTTGTCCAGAATTTTGCCTGATTAGCTAACCCATTAACGAAGCTCACACGTAAAGGGGTTTAATTTGTTTATAAAAAAGAGTGTGAAGAATTTTTTGAAGAACTGAAGAGAAGATTACTCAATGATCCTATATTGACTCTACCATCGGGGAATGATGGGTTCGTTATTTATAGTGATGCATCAAAGAAAGGACTTTGTTGTATCCTTATGCAGAATGAAAGGGTTTTTTCCTATGCATCACGATAGTTGAAAACTCATGACCAAACTATCCTACTCATGATCTCGAGTTAGTATCTGTGATCATTGCTTTGAAGATATGGACGCACTACCTCTATGGTGAAAACTGTGAGATTTATACTGATCACAAGAGTTTGAAGTATATTTTCTCACCAAAAGAACTCAAAATGAGGCAAAGTAGATGGCTTTAATTACTCAAGGATTATGATTTTACGAGACACTGCCACCTGGGGAAAGCAAACAAGGTTGCAGATGCTTTGATTAGAAAAGACCATGGAGTTTTGAACGTGATGAGAATTGAATGGGATCCAATTTTGATGGATCAAGTGAAGATGGACATGGGAATAACCAGGGAAGGTGAAACATCAATGCTTTTTCAAATTGTTTCCAAACCATATTTACTAGAAAGGATTAAGAGTTCTCAGACCGATGATGAAGAATTTCAAAATAAGATTAAAGCTGTGAATGATGGGAGATTGAGAGACTTTGTGTATGAAGATGGAATTTTGAAATTATGGAAGAGACTTTGTGTTCCCGATATACCTGATCTAAAACGGGAATTGCTGGATGATTCTCAGTTCCAATTTATCTATACACCCTAGAAGCACCAAAATGTACAGAGATTTGAAGGAACATTTTTGGTGGGACAAAAAGAAGAGGGAGATTGCTGATTTTGTGTCATGATGTATGGTTTGTCAACAAGTGAAAGCTGGAAGGCAACAGCCTGGAGGAGTCATGCAACCTCTTCCCATACCGGAGTGGAAATGGGACAATATTACGATGGACTTTGTCATGGGGCTACCAAAGACTCCTAGAAGGAACGATGCAATATGGGTTATTGTTGATTGTCTTACCAAGTCAGCACATTTTCTTGATATAAGAGAAGATCTACCACTAGAATGTCTGGAAAGACTATATATTAATGTAGTTGTGAGACTTCATGGAGTACCCCTATCGATTGTTTCTGATCGTGATCCCTATTTTACTTCAACATTCTGGAAGATTCTTCAGAAATCCCTTGATACTGAACTTCATTTGAGCACTGCCTACCACCCTCAGACAGACGGACAATCAGAAAGGACTATTCAAACCATAGAAGACATGTTGAGATCCTGATAACTTGACTTTCAGGGTATGTGGGATATATATTTACATTTGGTAGAATTTTCCTATAACAATAGATTCCATTCGAGTATTCAGATGGCACCATATGATGTGTTATACGGAAAGAGATGTCGCACACCAACATGTTGGGATGACGTTGGTGAAAGAAAACTTGTAGGTCCATAACTGGTGGAGGAAATGATGGAAAAGGTGAAGGTAATCCAAAATCACATCAAAGTAGCTCAAAGTAGGAAAAAGAGCTATGCCGATAATCAAAGGAAAGGTTTGGAATTTCAAGTCGGTGATCATGTTTTCTTGAAGGTATCTCCATTGAAGGGAGTCATACGTTTTGGTAAGAAAGGTAAATTGAGTCCCAGGTAAATCGGACCTTTCGAAATTCTAGAATGAATAAGAGTTGTAGCTTACCGATTGGCAATGCCGCCAAGTCTCTCCAAAGATCACGATGTGTTCCACGTATCTCTATTGAGGAAATACATGCGTGACCCAATGCATGTACTCACCTACGAGGAATTAGCACTGGAACCCAATCTGTCTTATTGCGAGGAGCCCAACAAGATTCTTGATATGAGAGAACAAGTACTGAGAAACCGGATGACTCGTCTCATAAATGTCTTGTGGAGAAACCATAAGATGGAAGAGGCAACGTGGGAACCTGAGGAACATATGATGAAGAACCAACCGAGTCTTTTCATGCGGTAGTATTCTAGAAATTTCGAGGACGAAATTATTTGATGGAGGGGAGAATGTAACACCCCAAGCTTATACGGTACGCTTCTCTTTGAATAATACGATAGCGTGTGGTGTACGCAACATCGAGTTCTAACACACCACAACCAATCAAACTAGCCGTTATGAATAGTAATACCTACCTTCTGAAATTATACATATTTTATATTTCAAAATGGACTTCATTTTTGGTTTCGGAATATCAAAATTATCCTAAGATGAATTTTTGGTATTTTTCTGAGAACTTCCAATTTTTATGAATAGTGAAAAATACTTAAAAACAAATTTTCTAATAAAAATAATTTATAGTGAGAAATTATATTATTGAGTGGTTTTAAAGTATAATTCGAATATATTTTTACCATTTTATCCAATGGTGTTCATTAGAATTAATTTCACTTTGAAATTGGACCTAAACAATTGTCAATCTTTTGATATATATTGTTTCTTAAAAACATGCTATTTGTTATAACTGCGGGAATTAATCATAAAATTAATTAATGAAACTTATATGTTTGGAATAATGTAAAATAGACATCATTTTTGAGTTTGGAATATCAATTATAGCTTAGGGTGAAATTTTGACATTGTTCTGAAAAACATCAATTTTTGATGAATAGTGAAACTACTAAGTGGTAGTTAAAAAACTGAATTTTTCATAAAACATAATTTTACCATTTCTGTAAATGGAATTTTGAAAATCCGAGAGACACGGATAATATTAAGAAGTAAAATGTGGTTCAATGAGATGAAAATAATTTTTGGTGAATAGTAACTTTTTTACTTTTATTTACCACGGTTAAAAGTAAATAGGGTAATTAAGGGTAAAAATGATATTAATATTACCCTAACACATGTCCTAATTCTCTTGAACAAGTTTATCTCGACCAAAAACAACCTTAGGAATAAAATATTATCATTTAGGTCCACTTGGATTAGATTAGGACAATTATTATTATTTAATTCAAAGAAGAGTTAAAAGAGTTAAAATCAAAGTTTATTTACTAAAATATTTTTAATATAGGGTTATACATAAGATAAATTCGATTTTAAATATTCATTAAAAAGATAAAAATATTTCCTACATAATGATATTTTATTTATAATTTTTAGACATTAAATAATTTAATTTATTTAGGACACAATGATGATGCAGTAATTACCATAATAGTAAACAATTAAAATAATTGATATTATAAATACCCAAATAAATATAACTTTTAATGAATTACACTAATTTTCTAGGTTAATATGACATGTTAGGATTTATTTAATAAACTTTGGTCGATGTAATCATTCTGTTATGAGTTTCACAAAAATCAACTATTGAATAGTGTCAAAATTGACATAAATGAGTTTTTAAAACAAATATTATATTATTAATTGATATTATATTCATAAAAATCTAAGGTTCGGAAAAAAGTCTTATATCATGATAGGTGTATCATTAATGGACCACTTGTGGGTATCTTGGATGTATATAGTAAGTTTATTAACTATATAATATAAAAATACAATGTGACATGATAAATGTCAAACAAATTAACTAAGAGTTAAAACAAAATGATATGGTTAATATAGTAACCCAAACCTGTCTAAATTCTATTGGATGAATGTTTCTAGACCTATCCCCACCTTAACATTTGAATAATCAACTTTGGATCCATTAGAAACCGAATATGAATTTATTATAAATTAATATTTCTAACTTTCCAAAGGTGCCCCTCACCCCTCTTATAAAAGGGCATTCCCCTTCTCATTACTTCACACCTTCAAAGCCTTTTGGCTCGGCCAAACTCTGCCCAAGTACTCTCTCAACTTCCCTAACTACAACCTAGAGGCCCTAGTTTGATCAGAAATCCAACCTAAGGAGCCCTTTTGATCAAATCAAAATGAAGAACCCGAAGAAGAGGTAATTTTTTCCCCACCCTTTTCCAAGTTCTTTTCTTCTTCCACTTATTCTTCCTATGTTATTACCATTATAAAATAATAACTCCAGTATCATATATATACTCTGATGTTATTATAAAAATGATACAACCATATTCAGTATTCTATTCATCCTTTGAATAACATGTCACCATACGTGCGTACGTACAGCTTACCGTCTCCACGTCGTGATTTAATTGTTATTCAATATATTATTATTTGGAGGGGTATAATAATGATGTGTAACTCATGTAAAAAATAAAATATAACATGATAATGATTCTGTATATATGATATACTATCCAATTAGATATTATTTTAATATCAAATGAATGATATTGTCGCTCGTGCGTACGTACGGACTACCGTCTCCACGAACGCGATGAGATCCATTTTCCATCGTATCCATTCAAGTATAATTAACATTTGATGATTTAAAAATAATTTTTAAGGACTTGATATCATTCTGAATATGAATAAGATACAACCTATCCATGACAAACATGTCTTACATAACAAAACATATAAAAGAAAACGAGTAAGTTAACACCAGAAACGACGATAATACTAAGATATTATTAACAAAGCAATGTTAAAAGATCATATATGATATTAATATATATGATTATTTTATAATTTAATAACAATTATTTTACCATTATACAAGAGTTTAACCTACCCTCAACCAAGGAAAATTACAAGGTAAGGGTTATTTCACAATCTCTTCATTATCCGGGGTTGTTTATATGTAATAATCTACTGGGATCTCTTTATCATCCACATCCATGTTTATTAAAAATTTATTTCAAAACATTTTTACTATTTACAAGAATATGGGATAAAGTAATTTATACCCTTGTTTGGCTCTTTATAAGAGGTTTATAAAGGAATCTTTCCGTCGTTTTCCAAACACGGTGCTTTTTATCTTTTTCGACAAAATTAAGGTAAGAATTTTTTTTAACTTATACGGCGGATGCGGTTATTTTCCGCCATTATAAAATCGTCAAAGCTTCCCTTACAAGCTTATGAGAATATTTTCAAAGAAAATGTCTTATTTTATAAATATATGACTCTTAAATGATTTCAAAATAGAAAGAGATATTTCTCTAAAAAGTGTTTCGATTTCATCTATGTCAACATCCTTTGATGGATTTTACGCTTATTTGAAGTTGATTTATTATGATACAAAACTTATATATTGTATTGAAGGTTTTGTGATATGTTTGACTATGGATGTGCTATTTTTATACCATACATAGTTTATGGTGAAATTATTGACATTTCGTATGCTAGTTTTTATACGAATGTTTATGTTATGTTTAAACCTTTTCATATGGGAATGCATTGGACTTAATATGTGACGGGTGGAGCCTGATATAGCTCCTCGATGCATCGGTAGGTCTCATGAGGCAAACTAGTGTCTTGGCATAAGTCCTTGGAAAAATCTTATTTGTATTCTTGGCACGAGGCCTTGACTATGTGGTTATGATAGTCTGGCAGTATGCATTCCATCATTATGAAAGTGGTTATAGATATTGCATGTGATTATTAGATTAGTATAATATCCATGTTAATAAGTAAATGGAATTATTTCATTTTACTTTTTCCATATTATGTTGATGTTCAAGTTTAAAAAGATTTTGTTTTAGTTATACATTGCCTTAAATGTTTATGCTTATATTTGAAAGTTTCTGTTATATTGTTATCATTACTGGCCATTTGAGCTCAACCCTTTTCTATGTTTTGTATTTTCCCAGGATGTGAAGAAGTAAGTTATGAATGACCTGCACGGATAGTATGTGGGGATATGAGTGTGGAATATGGAGACTATGTTGTTGTAGTAGTTTTTCACTTTATTATGTAATTTAAAAATTTATGAATATATCTAGTGTTTCCAAGGCTACTAAACCAATCGGTCTTTCGAGATTTGATCTTTCTTGTGATCATGACAATGTTATGTAATAATGCACCGACTCTAGGTAACTGGGGTCGGGGCGTTACATACACAATGATGACGCAGTAATTAGCTTCTTAATGAAATATTAAAGTAATTGATATTATAAATATCCAAATAAATGTAAATTGTGACTTTTGATGAATTAAACAAATTTTAAATGGTAATATGAAATGTTATGGTTGATTAGATAAATTTTTTCGAAGTGATAAGGTTGTTATGACTTTCACAAAAAAACAAAAACCAAATAGTGTCAAAATTGACATAAAATAATTTTTAAAACAAATACTATATTATTGGTTGACATAATATTCCAAAAATTCTAAGTGTAGGAAACATGGATTAAATAATATTATATATGTCATTAATAAATCACTTTAGGTTCTCTTAGATGTTGAGAGTAAGTTTATTTACCATATAGCGTAAGAATACAAGAAGCCACGGTAAAAGTTAAACTATTTAACTAAAAGTAAATATAAAATATAAGTTTAAAATGGTAACATAAACATGTATAAAACTTATTGGTTGAGATTATTTAGACCCATATCCACCTAATCCTCCAAATATATTCATTTTGAGCCATTATTAACTAAAAATGATGTATAATAAATTAATATTTCAATATTTTCTTAAAGTGACCCTCACCCCTCTTATAAAAGGGTACATTACCTTCTCTCAAAATCACCCCATCAAAGCCATTTTTCTTAGAGAAAACCTACCCAAATATTGTCCCAATTTCACTCACTTCATCCTAGAGTCCTTATATTGAGTATAAATCCAATTTATGGAGCCCTTTTGATCAAATCAATAGGAAGAAACTGAAGAAGAGGTAAATATTTCATCACACCTTTCACGTTATTTTTCATCATCCACTTCCTCTTTATTTATTGTTTCCATTATAAAATAATAACTCTAGTATATTCTATATACTGTGATGTTATTGGTACAACCATATTACTTATTCAATCCAACATATGAATGACAAAGTCACCATACGTGTGTACGTACGGCTTACCGTCTCCACATCCTGGTGTAGTTTGTTATTCAAACACTTCATTATTTGGAATGGTATAATAATGAGTATAACTGATGTAAATAATAAATATAACATGTTAATGATTCTTTATATATGATATACCATCCAATTACATACTATTTCATCATTAATGTTATTATATTGTCACTCGTGTGTAAGTACAGATTACTGTCTCCACGACGCGATGAGATTCATTCCCACGTTCACCATTCAACGACAATTATAAAACTATTATATTATCAATAATTATGTAATATATGACATAATAATGCTACTATAAATATATATATATATATATATTTATATATACATATATATTTTTCACTTACATCCGTTAAATATGATATGAAAACAGAAACAGCGTTTAGGCGTACATACGACCTCCCATCTCCATAAATGGTGCCTTCCATTTCATATATCTATCTATTATAAATATTTTTATTCTAAATATATTTGATATATAAATCAATTTTTATATCAAGGTAGTATTTAAATCTTGATCTAAATGATACGATCAAGAATGTCATGTTAAAACACATATGATAAAGAAAGTGATTATTACCCAAAATGTTAATTTAACATGGAAATCCATATTAAATGGCTAGTGTAAAGTCATAAATGTATCATTTATGATATTATAAATATGAATACAGTTCTGGTATAATTTAATAGCATACTATGTTCATTATACAAGTGTTTAAACGAACCATCGACCAAAGGAAAGTGCAAGGTAAGGGTTATTTTCTCAATCTCATTATTATCTGAAATTCTTTATGTGTAAGTATTTAATAAGACATATATATCATTGATACCCAAATTTCATAAGAACGTTTTCAAAATGAATCTTATAATGTTTTATTGGTGGTTCTATTTAACTAGATCATCATTTTAAATGTTTTAACGATTCACCATTCTAAATTATTTTAATTAATATCCATGATTTCAAAATGATTGTAAGGATATATTTATATGGAAATGAATGTTTTGAAATGATAATTAGTTTCAAAATTTTCAATGTGTTATGGGAATCTTTGATTCAAAAATGACTTTAAATTTCTTCCTTTCTAAATTTTGCAACTTTTAAATGTTTTCATGAAAATCAGATATTTCTCTCAAAGTGTTTTACAAATCATTTCCATCATTGTCAACATACTTTGATGGATTTTAAACATGATTGATGTTGATTTTTATGATACAAATCTTCCATATTGTATTGATGGTTTTGTGATATGTTTGACTGTGTATGTGTTATTTTTATACCATTCATTTTTATGTATAAATTATTGAAATTTCGTATAATAGTTTTAATATGAGTTTTTATGTTATGTTTCAAAATTATTATATGGGGAATGTATTGGACATAGTAAGTGATTGGTGGATCCCGTTATAGCTCCTCGATGCATCAATAGTTCTCATGAGACAATTAAACGTGTAATTGTTCTAGGCCTTTCCCAATTTGAAATATGTTATTGGCTAAGGCCTTAATCATTTTTAGATATTTTGGCCAAGGCCTTGAAAAAATATATCAGAATTCCTAGCATTATACATTCCCTCATTATAAAAATTATATTTATAGTTCATGAGGTTATTTGACTAGTAGAATACCCATGACTGTGTTTTATTATGGAATTATTTACTCAGCTCATATTTCTTCCATAAAGTGTTCATGTTTATTATTTGTAAAGTCATTTGATTTCAATTATTCACCATGCCTATTGTGTATGTTATCTTCCGCTAAATTGTTTACCCTTACGGATCATCTAAGCTCACCCTTTTCTTATGATTTATTTTCCCATGATTTCTAAGAAGTGTATTATTATTGATATGTAGGGTTATGTTAAAAGGTAATAATGGAATTCTCAAAGAACTATCTATGTTGTATTTTTGTTTGAAATTGTAATGTGATGTTGATGTATGTAATCTATTTCTTAGACTGCCAAACGAATCAGTCTTTCAAGACATGATTTCCTTGTATCATTCCAATGTATAAAAATAATGCACTAACTCTAGGTATCTGGGGTCAGGATGTTACAAGATTTCAATTAATTTCCTTATGTGTTTAAAGATAAATTACAGTATTTTCCTCTATATAGGTAATAAAATTTATTTATTGAATTAGTTTTTTGAACTTAATCTATATCAATTCCATTTTATTCTATGTCACTAGATAAGTTGAAAGATATAAAAATATACTTGGATGTTTTCAAATCTAAGGAATTTATATATATGAAAATATGGCCTTGGGAATACATTCTAGTCTTCTTTATGAATGCACAATGAACACCCCTCACGTACATTGATTTCTAAAAACTCAATCTAGTAACTATCAGGAAAAAATATCCCTTACCCACATCGATAATTTGTTTGACCAATTGAAATGAAGAAAGTTGATCAGAAATATTGATATCTAGAATGTATATCACCTAATCTTAATCAAGTAGTTATACATTACAAATTCTACCTTTAAGAGAAATTATATCCATTTTTATTATGTTATAATGTAGTTTGGTTTAACAAATACTAATATTACCTTAATGGAATTCTTCAATATGATTTTACACCAGTATGTTGACATGTTAGTTGTGGTGTTTTTGGATTAAATGATTGTGTACTCCAAAACTAAACAAGATCATATATGTCACTCTATATGTGTTCTAGTATTCTTAAGGGGTCATCACATATATGAAAAAATTTCTAATTGAATATTCGAGTTCTTAGAGAATATTTGAATGGGAATCATGATCTCCAAACACGGTACTCAGTTGATCCTGAATATGTAATAATTATTAATTCATGGTAATAATGACATATTTTCATTGATATTAAAGTAATACCATGCATTTTATTATTATCAATGGGTTTTAATGGTTTTCTAAAAAAAGGATTCACAATATTCTACTCTCAATTTTAAGGGCATGTTGATTTTCTAGGATAATAAGTGTTATGATGTGACGACCCAGACCTGGATGCCACTAAATGAGTGCCCCAAGCTTGATGGGCCACATGTCCACAAGTGTATCTTCCCGAACACCATTGGATTCCGACTAGTATCGAGGTCCAAGGGTGTGTTCATGGGAAGACTGTACCCTCATTAGTAGATTGTGGAACAGTAGAATAAATATAAAGGAATTGTAAATTGAAGAGGAAATATAAATTATATAAATAAATGAGAATAAGAATAGTTGTGTCAACTAGAAAAATGATGATGTAATATCATGTAACTAGAAAAATTGAAATCATGGAGACAAGATATAAGGAATAAATTTTTCTATAAGGTAAATGAAAACAAATACTACTCAAAGAATATCGAGATCATACTCGGATATCTACTATCAAGCTCAATCCTATCAGTATGCAATTGGGATTTGGATGTTGTATGCTTCCCTTTTTCAATACATGGAACCATATAATCTACTCCAAGTACCAAATGACACTCAAAGAGGATGTGAGATAAATCTTAGTGGGACACCACCAATGCTGCCTATAATATCCATCATTTGTAATGGAATATAGAAATGTACATGCATGCATATATATAAATTAAAGAAATCAGTACAATGTAACTAAATACCTATGTACCTTCTTTAACCATTGGCTAGTGTCTAAACATGTATCCAGTTTATTAATTTTGTAATTACCATTTTATGTTAATATCTCAAGTGAGGAATAGCCAACACTGACATCACCTCATGATATTATAAGTAGTGAAGGTCTCATGATGTAACAAGGAAACCTAAAAATGATCTCTAATGAGTGAGTTACAGGGTAATAAAAAAGGTAACGTAACCTCACAGAAAGTGGATATAGTAGTTTCTGAGTCTAGCTAAGGGGTAAGAGTGTAATCCAAGGAGCGTAATCCAATGCATTCCACAATAAGGTGCCTACTGAGACCAAGGAGTGCATCCAAGGTAAAACAAGGATAAGAAAGGACTGGGTCCATGAAGTGTACCCAAGGAACATATTATTCAATATTGTATCAAGGAGTGTATCTAAGGTATCCTGGAATAATTAAAGGGGACCCTACGGTATTATACCGAGCATCCAAGGAATAGACAAGAACCAGAATCTTGGTGGGTTTCAACATAATCAAATCACACACTTGAATCAGAATGGGGTTCCCGAGACCGAAGGTATTCTTAACTCATAATCCCATGTGATATCAATTCAATCCATTCATATTTGATATTGTAATCATGAGATGAATCATTTTCTTCAAGTATTTCCATCCATTAGTGTGGATAGGTCAAGTAGAGTTGATACCATTTATTTATTGGTCCAAGCCTTGTCTTCCATTAGTGTTGACAGGTCATGCAGAATTGCAAACATTTAATTAAATATTAGTTAACCATTAAGGCATATTCAATTAATGATGTTCCCTATACTACCTTCCATCTACCTAGAAAGGGTTCTATAGACATGTAACCTTTATACAATCTCTTTTAATAAAGACAAGACATTTACTTAGTATACATTCCATCCCACATTTCACATTTAGTAATCACTTAAAGCACTTACCTTAGGCATGTCAAGTGGTGATAATACATGGTACATGCCATTATGAAATTCTCATTTAAGAACAAACCATTTATTATAGGAAGACTCACTTTTAGGATGGTCATGAAAGGGCACACCCAAATAGTTGCTCGAATGTGTCAAAACACTAAAAACACAATTATTGAATAACCTAAAACATGAGGTAGATTGAGTTGTGGGTGTAACCACTAACAACTAATCATATATTTGGAAATAGCATAACCATATGATTCTTACAATTATAAGCATGGTATGTAAATTTAAAAGACGGTCCCTGATACGATCGACGGGCCCCACACGAACATTCTAAAAAACAACGATCTTTAGGGATAAGTTATAGACCACCCACCATATGGTTGTACGATCCTCCTCCTCCAGTATTGGCCCTTTATTTTCCATGGGTAATATTGTATCTGAGAAATGGTGAAAACACTCACATAGAGATACCTAGGATGAGAGTGAAAGAGAAGAAGATTGGATAAAGAGTACTGGAGTACTTACGGTTGTGCATCCAATGCGATAAAAGAAAGTTTGATCGGATTCTAGAAAAAGGAGATCTCTTAACCCATAGCCTTGGCCTTAAAAAAGCTCCAAATTGAGAGATAAATTGGTCAAACCCACATAAACTCGGATTAGAGAGGAAGTGGTGACTTAATTAGATCATTGAGGAAAAAATAGGAATTTACCGATAAAATAACCCATTCACGTTTTGTCCGCACAGTTTGGAAAACCGTGCACAATCCATGAGGAATGGTTCTACCAAAAATCACATCCTCCTCATGGTTTGATCAAACTGTGAACCAATTATGCATGGTTACCTAGGAAAAAGGGGTACTCACACGGTTAGACAGTATTGTTTTTCACCAACCATGCGAGGTGGATCTGTCCAAAAAACACCATCAGCAAAATTTGGAAAACCATGCAGAAATCCCACACGACTTACTCTAAACCGTGTGTAGGTTATGTTTTCTTCAAAATCACAGCTTCCTATCTCTGAAAAGTCCCTGGACACCCATGGAACTATTACTAACTATTTAAGAATCTATAGTAGGTACAAATTAAGGATTTATACAGAAAAAATAAAGGATCCATTTTTGGTGATAATGCAGGTTCTTATAGTCATCCTTCTATAAAAGAACTCACCCACAAGTTCTCCTTCCAATGGTAAAGAAACACTATCTGAGAACAACTATAGAAACAGGGCACGTACATCACTATCCAACTACAAATTCTCATCTTTTACTCGGTCTTGCAACCATTGCACCCATACAAGAGGGACATACTTGCCTTGGAGATCCTTCTTGCTTCAGTCAATGATGCATACTGGATACTCCTCAAAGGTAGAATTAGAATATAACTCAACTTCCTCTAGATCAAAGTTATGAGACGGGTCAGCATGATATTGGAGAAGCTCTGAGATGTGAAATATTTCATGTGTGGCATGGTACCTCTAAGGTAGTAGCAACTGATAGGCAATCGTCCCGACACTCTCAATAATTTCAAATGGCTGATGTAATGAGGCAATATCTTTACCTGCATCCTTAACCGTATATTCCCAAGACTAAGTGATTACTAACGGAAAACATGATCCCCATCCTTGAACTCAAGAAATCATTTATGACTATAGACATAAAATTTTTGTCTATACTGAGCAGTAGTCATACAATTCCAGATCACCAGGACCTATTATGCAGTCTCCTGAATGAGATGAAGACCTAGTTGGGCTGCCTCACTTGCCCCAAGCCAGCAGAAGGGTGAACTACATGACCTACAATATAAGGCCTTAAATGGAGCCATCTAGATCTTCACCTGAAAATAGTTATTATAAGATATCTTGGCAAGAGGGGTATGGTTCTCCCAATAACTGATAAAATAAAAAACACATGCTCAGATCATATCCTCTAGAACCTGTATCATCTGTTCTGATTGTCCATCAGTCTAAGTGTGAAAAGTTTTCATTAAAAGAAACTAAGTCCCCATAGATTTTTTTAAACCCTTCTAGAACCATAAAGTGAAACAAGCATCCCTATCTGAAATGATAGTACATGAAACCCCATTTAGTTGAATGATCCCACAGACATATAGTCTCCCTAATTAATCAAATGAAAAAGTCTCCCAAATTGAAATAAAGTGAGATGAGTATTTTTTTCAGACAATGACAACCCAGATAGCATCGCTACCAACTAGTGACCTTGGTAAGACAAATAAGAAATACATAGAAACATCATCACATTTCGATTCTGGGACTGGTAGCAGCTATAACAAGCCTAGAGATCTCTGGTGCTCTACCTTCACCTACTGACAGGTGGAACGCCTAATGATTAATCTTGTAATCTGACATTTCATTCCAAGCCACAAATACTGGCATTGCATATCTCGATACATCTTCGATATACATAGATGAAATTTACACTAAGAAGTGTGAGAATCTTTATCAACTCCTGTCTCATATCTCCAGAAACCCAAATATGTCCATGTAGAAGCGAGATGTTTTCTCTGTCCATAATCCAATTCGGAGGTGGGTTATCATCATGATATACTCTCACAAAGAACCAAACCATTAGGATTTGAAAACTACATACACATCAACTTTTCAAGGAGGGAAGTGGTAACTGTTAAGGTTAAGAGGTAAGACTAAATGTGACTATCATGAAACTTAGGATGAAGCTCATAAAAGTGTCCCATTAACTTCCATTCATCACTGGCATTCTGTATGGCCTATGTTTGAGTTTTCAGAAAAATGCATTAGTGACCAAATTTCTATTTCCAGACATATCAGAAATATCAATATCAAAGGATTTTTTATATTTGACCCATATCTCTTATCTGAGGTTGGAGTCACATTATGAAAGGTTATACGTGAGGATTTTGGGATCTATGTACACCATAAATCACTCACCCAACAGATAATGTATCTAGTAATGTAACGCATGGACAACCGCTGCAAGCTCGAGGTCGTGCATCTGGAAGTTTTTCTCATGTGGCCTCAACTATCAAGATCTGTACGCAATGACTATTTCATCCTACATCAACACTACTCATAGTACAATGCTTGATGCATTGCATAACATGATATAACCTTTAACAGGTTCGAGAAGAATCATAATTGGTGGAGAGGAAAGCCTCCCTTTTAACTCTTGAAAGGATTTCTCACATGTTTCTGACCACAGGAACGTAAAAACCATTATTGTATGTCTAATAAGAGGAGATTCAAGACTTGAGGTGTCATGTTTCAAATTCCATTAATATAAATCCATCCCCAAGAAACTAAGGATGTCAAAAAGTTTCTTGGGCTTCTCATAGGAAACTACAACACTAACCTTTTCAGGGTCAATGGATAATTCTGATTATGAAATAATATTACCCAAAAGGTGGACTCTATCGATCTAGAAGTTGAATTTAGAAATCTTGTAATAAATATGATTCTTTATCAGTGTACTCAGAAAGATCTCAAGATGTTTGTCATTGTCGTTACGAGTGCGAGAATACACCAAGATTTCATTCACAAAGACCAAGACAAAAGAGTCCAAATAGGGGTGGAAAAATTTTTCTTCAAAGCCATGAAAAATGTAGGAGCATTCCTAAGACCGAATGACATAACAAGGTACACATACAGATCATACCTACTGTGGAATTTTGTACGATGTATGTTTGAGGGTCTGACTCACACCTGACGATAACCCAATTGTAGGTTGATATTAGAGACCCACTTTGATCCTTAGAGCTAGTCGAAAATATCATCCATTTGAGGAAGTGGATATTGGTTATTGATCGTAAGATTGTTCAACCGTCTGTAATACACACACAGTCAAATATTTACATCCACCTTCCTAGAAAAAAAAAGCACATGTAAAACCCAAGAGAATGTACTAGGCCATATAAAGCCTTTAGCCTCTACGTCCTCTATCTACAACTTGATCTCTTAAAGATTAGTAGGTTCCAATCTTTATGGAGAAATAGACACTAGATCTGCTCACGGAACAAGTTCTATTGTCAACTCTACCTCTCTTTTAATAGGTATGCCAAAAAATTCATCGCGAACAAATTCCTTGAAATGATCAACTACTAGAGGGAAATACTTGTGAAGCAAAACATGAACCTCCATGAAAATATTCGCAATTTAAATAGTCACGTCACCTAGACCATGATGCTTCGGTCTAGATGTCACAACCTAGACATCCCAATAACCTTTGAAAAGATAAATGTTTCCTTATAGAGATTTAAAGGAAACCATATAGTTGTAGAAATCTACAAAGTCGTGATAGTGGACTAACCATTCCATCCCTTGAATGAGATCGAATCCCATCATCTTGAGAAAAAAGTGATTCCACAATAAAGGATAACATCCAACCTCAAGGGGATAGTCCCAGCACTGGCGTATTCCCTACGTCGGTATTCCCAATGGTTTATTGAGGGTCACAGCACCATAGTGACATTGTATCTCTAGTCTGATACATTTCACGATAGATACATAAATAAAATTGTTTAATCACATATATCAATCAAAGTAGAGACAATAGTAGAGGCTACTAGAGTAGTACCGCATATTATAGAGGGTCCCACAGCCTGATCATCGGGTATCGGTTGTAATGCATGCAACTGACCTGATCCATGACCCTATTAAACTGATGGATTACCACACTCATGAAAACTATATTGGTGCTTCAGGTGAATAGGGATTAGACTATCTTGTCAATGAACTCCTCATCATATAGACCTTCCAGTACTATTCCAACTCCCCACCTAATATGGTGTAAATGAACTCAATCCTGATGATGGAGCTGGAACAAAACCATTTCCACTAGAAAGATGGTGGAAGGGTCCTTTCGAAATTATGATGATTTCCCATATGGTCCCAATTTTGGAACTCTTTAGGGTCTCTATTACATTGGGGCTTCATATGCCCTGGTTTTCAAGACTGATGAATAACCACGAAGGTATCAAACTGGATACTCTGGCTACCACTTCCCTATCAAAAAACCTTTAGGGAAAGTTTCGTTCAACTAGAATAACTAATGGCCTAACGTAGCACTGATCCCTAAAATCTATTACTTGCACCATCCCTCAGTTTACGCTCTTCGATAAGGTCCATATCATCTATTGATGAAAAGGAATGAAGGAAAAAGACATTCACTTGAGTTCGGATGGCGTACCTGATCCCATCCTCCACACGTCTAGCACGAGAAAGCTTATCACTGAATAGAAGTATAGAAAATCACTATAAATCAGTGAAATGTAATGAATACTTCTTAATTGACATAGATACCTCCTCTAGATGTATGGAATCTTGAGCTCTACCATCCCTTAGTGGATTAAGAAATATTTGATCATAGAAGGTAGTCTAAAAATCAAGCCATAACATGCCATGATGATGACCAGATTGGGTAACCACATCCCACCAACGCTTGGATAATTCTTGAATCATGTATATAGCATGATTGACTCTCCATTATGGAGGTGTTTCCATATTCTCAGAGATATACAACATGGCCTCTAGGCAAGACTCAGCAGCCTGATAACCCCTATCCCATGAAAAAGTAGGAGAATTCTATTGTTGGAACTCGCAATTCAAATTAGAAATTGTAGGTGAAACCTATAGAGCATGTATGATGGACTTCATGAGTCGTAGGAAACTATCATGTATTTTAGAATTAGTGATTCTATTAGGTGTCACAGGCGGTGCCTCATGTGGCACTCCTAGAAGTAAGACTGGTTGCTCATGGCCCACCATGTATGGAGCATGTGTAGAGACCCTAAGCTTGACATACATGGACATTACATTACTTTTGCGGAATACATAATACATAACAAAAACAGACACATAAAGACCATAATAGTTTAGTGTTTTTGGAAACTTGGAACGTAATCATCTAATCGTGGTGAAAGATCTTCAACATCTCTCATAAAGATCTTCAACTTTTTGCTTCCTGACCTAAAACCTTTCTTTTGATCCTGGGGGAAAATAAAACCTAAAAAGGGTGAGCTCAAATGCTCAGTAAGGGTAGGAATGGATAAAATAAAACATACCATATACATTGGAACTTAAAAACATGAACATAATGTTTAAACATTAAAATCTTGAGCAACGACATAAAACATGGAAGTACATAATGCATAGATCATAATGGAACATAAACCATGATAAAATAGCATGGGAATAAAACATGTAATTGTGGCATCCATTAAGCACATGTAATGATTTCCATAGTTGCCAAGGAATTGCTTCCAAGACTATCTTATTGGACAAAGTCCCATTCTGAATCGAGTTCACTCCTCATTTCAGTCCTATAACACTGAACCGGATTAACTAACCGTTCCATCCATGTATATCTCATTAGATATAAAATCTTTACCCAATGCATTGGAGGGAGATATAGGTCCCACCCATCTCATAATGAAATCATTCTTACTTGTGCCACAACACAAACATAAATCATTCATCATAACCCAAAGAAAAAAATGGGTTTCATAAACATCATCCCATCATCACATAATCCATATAAAAGAGATGGATATAATTTCATAATAAGGAAAGTGAAACCATGTAAATCATAGAGACATGATACATGAAACATACACATTTGAAATAATTTAATCTTAGATGAAAAATGGTTTTGATAAAACACTTGAAATGAATTCTTGAGAAAAATATCCTTTCTTCTTCAAAATAATTTTCTTTTCACAAAATGTCATGCAATTTTAAAAGAAAGAGATTTTGTTGAAAATAGTCATGAAATATTTTGGAGGACGCTTCATGAAAATAAGTCTTTATAAAACAGTAAAAATCTTTTCATGCCGTATAAGTTAAAAAACATTCTTTTCGTACTTTTGCCGGAAAAGTCAAAAAGTACCTCGTAACGTAAACAAAAGAAAGATTCCTTACATACCATGTAGTAAAAATCAAAAATGGGTAAAAAGGAATTTAAACATACATGAAAACACTTTTATAAAACATGGACCTGGATGATAGAAATAACTCCAGTAAATACTTACGAATATGGAATCTCGGATAAAACTGAGATTTGAAAAATTATCCCTTACCTTATGTCTGATATGCTTCGTATGTATCTAAACCTCCATTATAATGATTTAAATAATGTCATTGAATTATTTCAGAATCATATTCATTGTTATTATATCATATATGGTTCACTTATGACTTTATATTACATGTTCTTTTGTAAATTCCATGTTAAAGAGTGTTTTGGGTAAAATCTCGTTTCATTTGTCATCCGTGTTTTGACTTATAATTATTCATATGATTACTTAGATCATGATAACATAATTCCAGAATATAAAAAATGATTTATATATAATATATATTCAGAATATACATATATATAATAGATCGATAAATGGAAAGAAATACACCATTCATGGAGACGGTAGGCCGTACGTACGCATGAACACTTTTTTTGTTTCCTTATTGAGTTGAATGGAATTAAGTAGATGACATACATATATACTTAAATCCAGTAGTTTTATAATGTCATATATTTCATTATTATTGCTTATATATACTTTATAATCATTCTTAAATTGTTAACATGGAGAATGAATCTCATCGCGTCGTGGAGACGGTAGTCCGTACGTACGCACGAGCGATGATATCATTTCCATAATTATTGAATTGAATTGGAGTGGATGATACAATATATAAGAATCAGTATGATGTTATAATAACTATTTATAGTTATTATTTACACCATTATACCCATCCATTTAAGGTGTTGGTGGAAAAACAGATTACACCACGGTGTGGAGACGGTATTCCGTACGTACGCACGCGTGGTGATTTTGTTTTCTGCAGGATGGATAGAAGGTGAAATGGGGTTGTTTCATATTTATAATAAAAAATCAGTATATTATTGATACTGATGTAATTACTCTATAATGAAACAACTAATGAAGAAGAAGTTGAAGTAGAAAGAAGCTTGAAAGCATCGGGAGAAGAAATTACCTCTTCTTCGATGCACCTCTTTGAAACCTCCTCTTAGGGCACTAAGATTGGTCTTTAAAGTATACCAGAAACTCTAGGATGTTTCTAGGGAAGTGGAGAAGAAAATTTGGCAGGGGTTGTCCGAGCTTGAAGGCTCAAATTGGTGTGAGGAGGAGAGGGAGGAGGATCCCATTTATAAGGGAGGAGAGGGGCACCTTTGGAATTCTTAGAAATATAAATTTATAATAAATCTGACCCCACATAAAAACCTCCAAAGATGACACATATTCAAATATTAGATGAGATAGGGTTGTAATATCATCAACCAATCAAATTTAGACATGTTTGGATCTTATTTTAAACCTTATCATTTTGATTTATCCTTATTTAATCTATTTACGTTTATTTGTGGTAATAAAATTCTAAATTTTAAATTATAACAAATAATTACTTATTTGTAGTGAATTTTCCATAATTTTTTACTTTATAACATTATAGACCATATAAATTTAAATTTATAATTTTGAAATATTATTGTGATTTTTAAACATTTTTAAAATATGTTTTTTATAAAATAACAATAGTGTCAATTTTGACACTATTCATTTATTTGAATTTTAAAAAAAAATATACAGAAGATATGTTTGAAATAAAAGTTATAATAGATTCATAAAATTTCATATGTATCTATAAAATTATTGGATCACATTAAATAGTTCATATAATATTTATTTTATTATTTTTAAAACCATTTATTTGGTTTATCTCTTAATAAAATAATTACTACCAAATTTTTGTATAATTAATTAATATACTTATTGGTTGCATAAAAATTTAAAATAAAATCCTATGATGAATATAAATATAGTAACTTTCAAAATAATACTTTTACTAGAATTTATCATCTTAAAATCACAATATTTAAATTGTTATATTTATTAAATTATGAAGGTGACGACTTTGGCATCATTTAAAATAAAATAATATAAGTGTCATAATAACTTTTATAAGGATCCTAATGGTTATATATAATGTCATTGGATGATTAATGTGTATATATACACTACCAATAAGGTTTGGTCGGGTTTTTGGGCCTTTTAATGGGTATTATTATTTCAATAAAAACTATATTACTTATTTTCCACTTAATAAATAATTTCTGTATCGTTAATGTATCACCATTAATGACAATTATTTAATCCCTAAAAATTATTAATAAATTATCATGATGTAGATAGTTTTACTAGCTTTTTGGAGACTATTCATGTTCGAAGTTTTATTATTTTTATCACTAAATTAAAATTATTATACTTATAAGATTTAAGAGAGTGACATGTTGTCACTTTCATTGGTTTTAATAATAATTAAATTATTTTCATGGTCAAAAGTCCATAAAATGAATCTAATCCGACCCTTAGTTGATACGGGTTTACTTTTAGCCATCCAATAAAATTTTGGCATGTGTCAGGGTAATTTTATAATATTATATTTACCCTTAATTACCAGATTTACCTTTAACTATGGTAAATAAAATTTACCGTAGTTACTATTCATAATTCCCAAAAATAAAAAGTATCCTATTAACATAATTTGGACCCAATGATTCCAAATATGGAATCCATTTTTTCAAATTCAATACACAGAAGTTGCAGAAATTTCATTAAAATTAATCCCGTTGTCGAATGAAAACAGGGTTTTGTTTAAAACATTGCAAAAGATTCAATTGATTTAACCTACAAATTCAATGTAAAATCAATAATAATGACATAAATTATAATAAATGGTAAAAATATATTCTATTTATACTTTAAAACCATTCAATATTATAATTTAACCATATAAAGTATTACGATGAAAAAAGTTTTTTTCCATTAAAATATAGCGTGTTTTTACTATTCATCAAAATATGAAAGTTACCAGAAGAATACGAAAAAAAATTCCAAAGTAAATTTTTATTTCTTGATTCCAAATAAGAATTTTATTTTGTCAAATTGAACTTATAAACATGTAAAAAAGTAAATTTAAAGTGGGTGCGCCATCAAAAGGTGGCAAAACTGCGTTTTTTGAAAAATACTTTTTTTAACCGAAAAATTTATTTTGTTCTTATACCATGTTATAAAAAATGTGTCAGATGAATAATAATGTTATAAAATTCAAAATTTATTTAATACTATTCAGAACGGCTATTTTGTAATAATATTATAATAATATATCGTTTTTTAGTAAAACCCGGTATTGCGTACAACACACGCTATCGAGGAAGGTCGTGATTGTGTGTAATGCAAGACAAGTTAGGGTTGCGTGTTGTGAAAGAATCCTTCGTTGTTTCGTATAATATAATCCAACCATATTTCATTTATACATTGAATATATATATATATATACTCAATGTTGCGTAGAATAACTATTATCAAAATTGTGTGTAACACGATCCAAGAATAGTGTTGCGTATACTGCAAGCTAATACAGTGTTGCGTATAGCGCAAGGTAATCTTGGTGTAGCATACAACACAAGACATTAATGCAATTAAAAGAATATTTTTCATATAATCTCTGAGTGTTACATTCTACCCCCCTTTAAATGAATTTCACCCTCTAAATTCGTCGGGGTTATAAATGGTTTACTACTCGAAAGTTTGTTTAATAGAAACCCACATCGTAAAAAGGAATACCAAAACATGGCTTTAAAAACTAAAGTATGAAATGTAACGGTTACCCAAATTAACTCATCACTGGGTTTCCACGTAGGAGAACATAGGTGAAAATATGGATATGGAAGAAAAATCTAACCATCATGTTCTGATGGAGAGTAGTAGAGAACATGGCTATGAAAAAGCCAACAATCACAAAGCCATTGAGTTGTGATGATCTATGGTACCATCTGATTCATCAGATATAAGGGAACTAGGACAACATTTTTGGTTTTCAAGATCATTTCCCTAAAGTTGATGAATTAAAAGAAATACTTCCATGATTTTGGTACAATATTACTATTTTTCGTGAATTGAACAATTTCCACTTCATCCCTTAAAGAAATGAAGTTCAATTTGTTATTCATGATGTGTTAGCAGATCATGTGACAGAATGATGGGTCATTCCATCTCTTTCAAACAAAAGGTTATCAAACGTTATTAGTCCATCTTATAGTTAGATTTATCGTATATGGTTCCAAAAATGAACTTATACTTCATATATCATACCGCTTAATAAAATAAAACTAGTTTCTACTAACTAGGGACTTCCTGTAGGCCAGTGGTAGGCGATAAAGGCCAGTCGCACTTCGGTTGTGGGTTCGATTCCCACATCCTTGTCTGACGTGATGGGTTGTCGCCCGTCCTGCATGTTTTCCTTTTTCTAAAACTACATTACTATATCATCCCATCAATAATATCGAAAAAATGTTCTATCCTTAAACAATACTAACTTATGTCCAAAATAATCCATTCCAATCATTAGGATTATCCATAATATTGCAGTCCATTGTCATATTATAGTGAAAATGATTACCAGAGATTTCATATAAGAAGCATGTTAATACCATCCTTGATCCCCATATATCATAAGATATGTCTTGTTGGTCACATTACAGACGTTCGAAGGCCTTAATCATGTATTCTCTTGAAAAATTAATACCCATTGAACCTTAGTGAAAACATGAATGCAGTTAAAAGTTAACACTTTCCACATACGAAAATCCTCAAAATTCTATATAATCAATCCATTATATCACTTAGTCCTTATATCAATCATGAGCTCATGAATACAATCAAACATCTCATTATCTTCTTATTCCTTCATTATGCGCATATCATCTACTTTACAAAAATATCTAAATAACATTCCATGGTTATTGGTACCATTCAACATATACTTTCAAATACATTTAGGAAAAACAATAGTGTAACAATCCTTAGATGATTGTTTATTCCATAGTACCATTAACTATAAAACATAACTCTCGATAAACATACAATCATTCCACTACCTTCTAAAACAACCGACTGAGCTTCAACACTTCTTTCATCTCATATATCATTTGTAGTCTCCTCATCATCATCCACATAAATACTACCCATATGACCATGCTGATTCTCTTCATGAGATTTTACATTATGGAATTGGTTTGCATAATGCCCGTACATTCCACATTTAAAACATATAATCATTGTTGATGTCGTAGCAATACCATTATACTTGTCCATGGTGTTAACTGAACCTTTTCCATTGCACTTACTGGCTTTGTGTCCTTCTTTTCCACACCCAAAGCATCTTCCAGTTCCTTTGAAACAATCTCCCTGATGCCTCTTCCCACATGATTTACATGAGGGAAATTGAACTTTCTTTCCTCTATGATAATCATGAAACTCTGTCTTTCTCTTATTATCTGAGTCGGGAAACTTACCAAAGTTGAGATTATTGATCATATTATGAGATTGCTGATTAGGCATAATAACGATGTTTGGACTTCCAGATCCCGTTTCATTTGGTTTCTCATGAAGAAAATCATTTCATTGTCCGTCATATCCTCCATTATCATGAATTTTCTTGTTTCCAGCCATTTTCAAAAACCCAAAAAGAATAGGGTGAGAGGAAAAAATCATGCTAGGGAAAACAACATAGTAAAGGGGGAGCACCCTCAATATCTAACATCTTAGGTTAAATTCTAAGATCATTACTGTAGTTCTAGGACTATATCCTATACATATTCTTATCCTTAGGTACATCCCTAGACATACCTTAGAAATATCTCTAGGGATCTCACTAATGTTTTTTCATCCTAGTTTCCAAAGGATGAATAAACCTTTCCTCTGATACCAACTGTAGAGACCCTAAGCTTAACGTACATGGACATTACATTACTTTTGCGGAATACTTAATACATAACAAAAACAGACACACAAGGACCGTAATAGTTTAGTGTCTTTGGAAACTTGGAACGTAATCTTCTAATCATGGTGAAAGATCTTCAACATCTCCCATAAAGATCTTCCACTTTTTGTTTCCTGACCTAAAACCTTTCTTTTGATCCTGGGGGAAAATAAAACCTAAAAAGAGTGAGCTCAAATGCTCAGTAAGGGTAAGCATGGATAAAATAAAACATGCCATATACATTGGAACTTAAAAACATGAACATAATGTTTAAACATTAAAATCTTGATCAACGACATAAAACATGGAAGTACATAAGGCATAGATCATAATGGAACATAAACCATGATAAAATAGTATGGGAATAAAACATGTAATTGTGGCATCCATTAAGCACATGTAATGATTTCCATAGTAGCCAAGGAATTGCTGCCAAGACTATCTTAGTGGACAAAGTCCCATTTTGAATCGAGTTCACTCCTCGTTTCAGTCCTGTAACACTGAACCGGATTAACTTACCATTCCAGCCATGTCTATCTCATGAGATATAAAATCTTTACCCAATTCATTGGAGGGAGATATAGGTCCCACCCATCTCATAATGAAATCATTCTTACTTGTGCCACAACATAAACATAAATCATTCATCATAACCCAAAGAATAAAATGGGTTTCATAAACATCATCCCATCATCACATAATCCGTATAAAAGAGATGGATATATTTTCATAATAAGGAAAGTGAAACCATGTAAATCACAGAGACATGATACTTGAAACATACACATTTGAAATAATGTCATCTTAGATGAAAATTGGTTTTGATAAAACACTTGAAATGAATTCTTGAGGAAAATATCCTTTCTTCTTCAAAATCATTTTCTTTTCACAAAATGTCATGCAATTTTAAAAGAAAGATATTTTTTTTAAAATATTTATGAAATATTTTGGAGTAATCTTCATGAAAATAAGGCTTTATAAAACAGTACAAATATGTTCGTGCCGTATAAGTTAAAAAAACATTCTTTTCGTACTTTTGCCGGAAAAGTCAAAAAGTACCTCGTAAAGTAAACAAATGAAAGATTCCTTACATACCATGTAGTAAAATTCAAAAATGGGTAAAAAGGAATTTAAACATACATGAAAACACTTTTATAAAACCTAGACATGGATGATAGAAATAACCCCAGTAAATACTTACGAATATGCAATCTCAGATAAAAATGAGATTTGCAAAATTATCCCTTACCTTATGTCGGATATGCTTCGTATATATCCGAAACTCCTGTATAAGGATTTAAATAATGTCATTGACTTATTAAAGAATCATATTCATTTTTATTATATCATATATGGTTCACTTATGACTTTATATTACCCGTTCTTTTGTAAATTCCATGTTAAAGAGTGTTTTGGGTAAAATAGTTTCATTTGTCGTCCGTGTTTTAACTTGTAATTATTCATATGATTACTTAGATCATGATTACATAATTCCAGAATATAAAACATGATTTATATATAATATATATTCAGAATATACATATATATAATAGATTGATAAATGGAAATAAATACACCGTTCATGGAGACGGTAGGCCGTACGTACGCATGAACGCTGTTTTCGTTTCATTATTGAGTTGAATGGAATTAACTAGATGACATACATATATACATAAATCAAGTAGCTTTATAATGTCATATATTTAATTATTATGGCTTATATATACTTTATAATCATTCTTAAATGGTTAACATGGAGAATGAATCTCATCGCGTTGTGGAGACGGTAGTCCGTACGTACGCACGAGTGATGATATCTTTTCCATAATTATTGAATTTAATTGGAGTGGATGATACAATATATCAGAATCAGTATGATGTTATAAAAACAATGTATACTTATTCTTTACACCATTATACCCATCCATTTAAGGTGTTGGTGGAAAAACAGATTACACCACGGCGTGGAGACGGTATTCCGTACGTACGCACACGCGGTGATTTTATTTTCCGTAGGATGGATAGAAGGTGAAATGGGGTGGTTTCATATTTATAATAACAAATCAGTATATTATTTATACTGATGTTATTACTTTATAATGAAACAACTAAATAAGAAGAAGTTGAAGAAGAAAGAATCTTGAAAGAATCGGGAGAAGAAATTACCTCTTCTTCGATACGCCTCTTTGAAACCTCCTCTTAGGGCACTATGATTGGCCTTTAAAGTAGACCAGAACCTATAGGATGTTTCTAGGGAAGTGGAGAAGATAATTTGTCAGGGGTTGGTCGAGCTTGAAGGCTCAAATTGGTGTGAGGAGGAGAGGGAGGAGGTTCCCTTTTATAAGGGAGGAGAGGGGCACCTTTGGAATTCTTAAAAATATTAATTTATAATAAATCTAACCCCACTTACAAACCTCAAAAAATTACTCATATTCGAAGATTAGATGAGATAGGGTTGTAATATCATCAACCAATCAAATTTAGACATGTTTGGATCTTATTTTAAACCTTATCATTTTGATTTATCCTTATTTAATCTATTTAAGTTTATTTGTGGTAATAAAATTCTAAATTTTAAATTATAACAAATAATTACTTATTTGTAGTGAATTTTCCATAATTTTTTACTTTATAACATTATAGACCATATAAATTTAAATTTATAATTTTTAAATATTTTTGTGATTTTTAAACAATTTTATAATATGTTATTTTTATAAAATAACAATAGTGTCAATTTTGACACTATTCATTTATTTGAATTTAAATAAAATATATACAGAATATATGTTCGAAATAAAAGCTTTAATAGATTAATAAAATGTCATATGTATCTATAAAATTAGTGGATAACATTAAATACTTCATATAATATTTATTTTATTATTTTTAATACCATTTATTTGGTTTATCTCTTAATAAAATAATTACTACAACATTTTTTTATAATTATTTAATATACTGATTTGTTGCATAAAAATTTAAAATAAAATCCTATGATGAAGATAAATCTAGTACCTTTCACAATAATACTTTTACTCGAATTTATCATCTTAAAATCACAATATTTAAATTGTTAAATTTATTAAATTATGAAGTTGACAACTTTGGCATCATTTAAAATAAAATAATATAATTGTCATAATCACTTTTATAAGGATCCAAACGGTTATTTATTAGTTAATTGGATGATTAAGGTGTATATATACACTACCAATAAGTTTAGGTTAGGCTTCTGGGCCTTTTAATGGGTATTATTATTTCAATAAAAACTATATAACTTATTCTCCACTTAATAAATAATTTATGTATCATTAATGTATCACCATTAATGACAATTATTTAATCCCAAAAAATTATATATAAATTATCATGATGTCGATAATTTTATTAGATTTCTGGAGACTATTCATGTTTGAAGTTTTATGATGTTTATCACTAAATTAAAATTATTATACTTATAAGATTTAAGAGAGTGACATGTTGTCACTTTCTTTGGTTTTAATAATAATTAAATTATTTTCATGGTCAAAAGTCCATAAAATGAATCTAATCCAACCCTTAGTTGATATGGGTTTACTTTTAGTGATCCAATAGAATTTTGGCATGTGTTAGGGTAATTTTATAATATTATATTTACCCTTAATTACCCGATTTACCTTTAACTAAGGTAAATAAAATTTACCGTAGTTACTATTCATAATTCCCAAAAATAAAAAGTAGCCTATTAGCATAATTTGGACCCACTGATTCCAAATATGGAATCCATTTTTTCAAATTCAATGCACATAAGTTGCAGAACTTAAATTAAAATTAATCTCGTTGTCGAATGAAAACGGGTTTTTGTTTTAAACATTGCAAAAGATTGAATTGATTTAACCTATGAATTCAATGTAAAATCAATGATAATGACATAAATTATATTAAATGGTAAAAATATATTATATTTATACTTTAAAACCATTAAATATCATAATTTAACCATATAAATTATTACGATGAAAAAAGTTGTTTTTCATTAAAATATACCGTGTTTTTACTATTCATCAACATATGAAAGTTACCAGAATAATACGAAAAATTTATCCAAAGTAAATTTTTATTTCTTGATTCCAAAGAAGATTTTTATTTTGTCAAATTTAACTTATAAACATGTCAAAAACTAGATTTAAAGTGGGTGTGCAATCAAAATGTGGTAAAACTGCATTTTTTTAAAAATACTTATTTTACCCGAAAAATTTATTTTGTTCTTATACCATGTTCTAGAAAATGTGTAATATGAATAATAATGTTATAAAATTCAAATTTTAGTTAATACTATTCATAACGGATAGTTCATAATAATATTATAAAAATATCTAGTTGTTTAGTAAAACCCGGTATTGCATACAACACACGCTATCGAGGAAGGTCGTGATGGCGTGTAATGCAAGCAAAGTCAGGGTTGCTTGTTATGAAAGAATCCTTCGTTCTTTCGTATAACAGAATCCAACCATATTTTATTTATATATATATATATACTCAATGTTGTGTAGAATAAATATTATCAAAATTGTGTATAACACGATCCAAGAATAGTGTTGCGTATACTGTAAGCTAATATGGTGTTGTGTATAGCGCAAGCTAATCTTGGTGTAGCATACAACACAAGACAATAATGAAATTAAAAGAATAATTTTCATAAAATCTCGGGGTGTTACAACATGGTCATCACCACCCTCTTTGTGAACAACACAAGGATAATGTCGTGGCATTGGTCAGAAAATTCCAAGCACATGCCTTATAAAAATCATAAGAAGAATAAGATAGCATGAAAAGTGGAAACTGAACATAAGAAAAACTGACAACCCAAGGAATACTACCCAAACTACCTACTTAGCCAGTGAGGCATTGGTAAGTTATAATGTATATGTTTCATGTCATTTTGTAGTTAGTTTCGAGGTTCAGTCTTTTAACATTCATAATCATGGCGAGGAAGTATAAGGAGGTGAAACAAATTTATTTGTAATTTCAGGATTCACTTTATAATGGATAACCATTTTCGATGAATTAGTGCCCATACACCTATCACTAGAAACAATACCCATTTCATTATATTATAATGGATGGACTTGGTAAATAACTCATCCCAACCCATGAGGGACCATACACCTCCAAAATTGAGACATGAAGTCACTAAATCCTAGGAAAATTAATTCAAGTAGAAGAAACTATCACATCATCACTTAGTAATTATAGGCATATCAAGCAATGTAAAGCAGTGAAATGCACCTATATGGCATGGAAATATTCATGACATGTGAATTCTTGGTGGCTGTAATGTTTCATGTCACAATTCTCCTTTCCCTCATATCATTGGGCTAAGGATGAAACAAATTATCAACAGAGTAATAATAAACAACACCACACAACATGTGCATCACCCAACAGTGGTGAAATAATATCAACTATAATAGGAAACATAGAAAAACAATTGTATCTTGGGTAACATAGAATTTACCCCAAACATGGGTTCTTGACAACCAACAAAAACTTATGACCATGTTCGAAGTGTTCCTGTTAACTAATATATTGTCTCCAAATAGTAAGGTACGAAAAGAAACCACCTTTGATACCAATTTGTGACGACCCATACCCAGATTCCACTTAACAGGTGACCCAAGCCCGGTGGGCCGCATGGCATCAAGAACATCTTCTTAAACGCATGAGGCTATTGACTAGAAGCAAGGGCCCAGGGATTATCCTTAGGAAGACTATAACCTCTTTATCAGAGTGTGGTGCAACATAAGAAAAATAAAATAATAGTAAACTGTAGAAGAAATATAAATGATATAAATAAATGAGAATAATGATAACTATATCAACTAGATCAACGATGATGTAATGTCATGTCACTAGAAAACTTAAAATCATAGAGACAAGATAGTATGCATAACATGTTCCACAAGGTAAAAGAAAATAAAGACTACTCCATGCGTCCTGATATCCTACTCGGTCATCTTCTATCAAAATCCATCATATTAGCACTTAATCAAGAGTTGTAAGTTGTATGTTTCCTTTTGTCAATACCTACAACAATGTAATACACTCCAGGTACTAAACGACACCTAGAGAGGGTGTGAAATATATCTCAATGGTCCACCAAAAATGGTTTCTATAACATCTGACCCGTGTAATGGAATATAGGAGTGTGTAGGCATGGATATATATAAGCTAAAGAGAAATGTATAATGTAACTAAATACCCAACTACCTGCTTCATCCCTTGGCTAGTGTCTAAACATGTAATCAGTTCATTAATTATGTAATTACCAGTTTATGTTAATAGTTCATCTGAGGCATAGCCATCTATGACATCACCTCATGATAGTATATGTAGTGAAGTTCTCAAGACCTAACAAGGAAACGTGAAAATGATATCAAGTGAGGGAGTTCCGAGGTAATAACCAAGGTAACGTAAACTCATAGAAATCTAACTCAGTATCATCTAATTCAAGATAAAGGGTAAGAGTGTAATCCAAGGAGCACAATCTAAGTCATTCCACAATAAGATTCCTACTAAATCCATGTAGTGCATCACAGGTAAAATAGGGCTATGCAAGGACTGGGTCCAAGGAGTTTATTCAAGGCAGCTACCTGCCAATGCTGGATCCAAACAGTGTATCTGAGGTATCCTGGAATAATGAAATGGTTATCTATAGTAGTATTCCAGGTATCCAAGGAATATAAAGAAACTGGAATCTAGGTGGGTATGAACCTAAAAAAATTTCATCCTTGAATTAGAATGGGGTTCCCAGGACCTAAGGTATTCTGCTCTCAAAATCCAAGGTGATCTTGAGTCAATCCATTCTTATTTGATATTTTAATCATGAGATAAATAATTTTGCTCTTGTTGTGTTTTATATTTGTGTGTATAGGTCAAGTTGAGTTGAAACAATTTATTTTTTGGTCCAATACTTATCTTCCATTACTATGGATAGGCCAAGTAGGGTGGAAACCATTTAACGATGTCATTGTTAACCATTAAGGAATATTCAATTATTTTGGTTCACTCTGTTACCTTCCATCAACATGGAAGGGGTTCTACAGACATGTAATATAAGGCCCTGGCCTTAAACATCTCTTAATATTGAATTAAATGAATAATTCACATTGAGGATCTTTTCAGGTTTAGAGTTTTAGAGAATTAGAACATAACTACTACATCTCAAAATATTACAAAGTAGACACTTCTACTAAGTTTCCATAGAAAAAAAAACTCCTAAAAAGAAACATGTCTAGTTCCAAGTTTTATATAGCATGACTTTGCCTTGATCCCATCCTTGACACTGCTCCACATTAGCTCATATGAAAAACATTTTAAAAAATCTTGGGATGAGCATAAAGAGCTCAGTAAGGGATACACAAAGAATGAAAACTGTTAGTTTATCAAAACAACAATTAAACCATGTATAATTTATCAACATAATACATTTCACCTTTATGAAGTAGTAAAAACTCTTCACTAAAAAAAGATCATTACTTACCCTTTTGTAACCAAAAGATTGCCATAAAACCCATAAAAGATCACATAACATATAAAGGTAACTTTGGACATAAACATACTTAAGTGGAATAACCATGTGGTCGACTTCCACACATATCACTTAATGGAATAGCCTTACAGACAACTTCCATACCCAATACATTAGAGGTTATAACGTAACCACCCGTCCTGGTATTCACGGAACCACCCGTCATATGGTTTATCACGTAACCACCCATTAAATGTCCAAGTACAAATATAAAATCATAAAACATAAAACCATTATAAAGGAATGATAACATTTCCACATTTCAATCACAATATATCATTTAAATATATTGACATAATAGAATCCTTTATCAAAACCATTTTCAATACCAAAATACATTAAAGAGTATATGTTATTTATTTTATTTTAAAAACATTACGGCTTGTTGAGGAAGCCAAAGACCAAATAATACTCGTGGCGGTGGAAAAGGTCGTTGTCATCGTGTACGTTAAAAGAAACATTCCTTTTTGTCGTTTAGTAAAACGCTTCGTAGAAAAAGATTCCTTTTGTATAAAATTAAAATTCAAAGGGGTTTATACACCGTATAAAAGATAGTTGTGTATAAAATGAAATATGCCTCAATGAAAGGAGATTGAGACGAAGTCCCTTACCTCGGGTCCGACTTCACTCGATCGTTCTTTAACGTCCTGAATAATAAACTTTAGTTAATTTATATTTTCTTAAGAACCTTTTTCATGTTCATTATTCCTTTTATATCACTTATTGCCATGTTATAAATGTTATGTAACCATTTAAGTTAATAATGTTTGTTATGTCGATATTTGGTTCTTAAGTCGAAAGTGGACTTCTTACAATTAAATGTTGTTCGTGTTGTCAAAGGTTCTTTATAACCAGAATGACATTCCTTATTTGGATATCATATATATCATATATATCCAGCATATACATGTATTTATAATATTACATAATCATTTAGAGGTAATAAATGAAATGCACCATTCATGGAGACGGTAAGTCGTACGTACGCATGAACGCTACTTTCATTTCTTTGTCATATTAATGGAATTAAAACTAAATGAGAGGTATGTATATTTTTATTACAGAATTATATTCATCATTAAGATGTGTCACTCATCATATATATCCATTATATACATGTACTTATAAGAGTACATTACATTTGGGGATAAGAAATGAAATGCACCATTCATAGAGACGGTAAGACGTACGTACGCATGAACGCTACTTTCATTTCTATATCATAATTTAATGGAAAGAAATAATAATGATATAGAGGTATATTATAATTCTATTATAACATCATATATAATAACTTTAAATCCATCCTTTATACATTCCACATATGGCATTAACGAATCACATCACTTTGAGGGGGCGGTAGTCCGCACTTCCTAAAATGAAATTATAGTGTTTACCCACAATGGAAACCATAAATGTATATCACAAATGAAAAATAAAGAAGAATAAGGAAAACATAAACATAATATATATCATATATAAATAGAGTGACATCTTAATGGCCACCTTTGAAGGTGTTAAAAGAATGTTGAACAATCATCGTTTCGGGAGGCATAAATTCGCCATCCATGGAAACAGTATGTTCTTTAACCATTAGATGTAGGTGTGTGTAAGTGTAGTTCGAATACTTCTTATAAAAACATCCTAGTATATTGAAGATACTGGAGTTGTTTCAAAAGAAATGAATAAAAAGAGTTTAGGGGGATGGAGAAGCAAAATAAAACAAAAGGACTCAAGTGAAGACACTACCTTAAAATCGGGTAACTCCCTTTGGTTTGAGCTCAAAGGCTTCCTTGGGAAGACTTCTTCCCAATGTGAGGCTTCAAGGAGTACGAGAGGGAAGTGGAGAGACAAAATGGGCAGAGGTTGGCCGAGCCAAAGGCTTTGGAAGTGTGGGTAAGGTGGTAGAGTTGGGAGCCTTTTATAAGAGGAGAGGAGGGGCACTCTTGGAAAGTAAGAAAATGTTAATTTATGTTAGAATGAGATTCGGATTTTAATGGTCACACATTGATGTGTTTCGAGGAAAATGTGATAAGGGTTCTAAATCCACCCATCAAATAGGTTTTTGACAAGTGTAGGTCTTAGATTTTATATTATCATTTCATTTTATTTAAATCCTTTATTATTGAGGTAATCGCTGCATCATCATGATGTCATAAATAATTTAATATATTTAATGTCTAATAATTATAAAAAAAATATCATGATGTAGAAAATATTTTTATATTTCTAATGAATATTTATAATCAAAAATCTGACTTGTATAAACCCATGTAAAAATTGTTTTAGTAAAACATCTCATGTGTGTGTAATTTTTACTTTAACATTAAATAAAAAGTTATTTATGTCATTTCCCAACCTAAGAGGCTCCATGGGGTCCCCAGGTTGACCCATGGATTGTCTTGGTCGGCCATGACACATAAAATGAGGGTAGGACTGTTGACGCTCCTTTCTTCACAGAATCTAAAGATCGGAAAAGGGAATATCTGAGCTCAAAGTGATTAATCCTTTGAAGAAACATCAAAAATCGACAAAGGGATGAAAAAGGAGAACATTGCCCATAGGTCGTGCAAGTTCCCTCTTGGTCGCGCAAGTACACTTGCGCACCGCCTCAACACTTGCGCGACTCCTCATGGTCGTGCAAGGGACTTGCGCGACATATGTGGTAACCGCCTGGTAACCGCCCAGTAACCGCCCGGGGTCTTCTTTTGCCTATAAATAGACCCTGTGGGCCCCCCATTCGGGAGGATCTTTTTTCAGAAACACGGATTGAAGATCCCGACGCCCAAGTCTCTTCTTAAAGCTTCCATAACACTTCTAAGGTAATTTCTTACCTAGAATGGAAGATCTAAAGAGAAGAAGGAAGGCCTAAGTGTTGAAACTTATCAAACACTTGCGTGCCGACTTAATTCCTTCAATATAACTTGCGCGTCCCTTCTCTGGAAGAACCTCAAGAGGATTGTAAAGGGTTTTATAAAGAGTCGCTCAAGTAATTCAACTCTGGTTGAAAATCGCGCAAGTATCCCTCATGTCGCGCAAGTATACTTGCGCGACCAGTACTTGCGCGCCGCCGCAGGACTTGCGCGACTTTTAATACTTGCGCGCCCCTATCTTTTTGGGTGCCCATCTTGCCCATTTTACCCCTCTTAAGCCATTTCACCCTTCCTATTCAAGATTCAGTCTTCAAGATACTCTTCAAAGCCATTTATGGCATGATTTCTTGAATTGACATCCTTATCTGAAAGGAATTCTGTGAAATATCTCTCAAAACCTAGTGATTTAAACATCTTTATGTCACCAAAGATTGAGAGTTCATTCATTCAACCTCATCCTTTAAAGATGAGAGAATCCTAACCTGGGTCTCCTTTTCAGGAATAATCCCCAGTTATAAAACCTTTGATCTGGGCATCCTCCTCAGGAGTAAGCCCCAATCAAGTCCTTTAATCTTGGGCATCTTTTTTAAGAATAAGCCCCAACCTCAAATATGGGAATCCTCCTCAGGAGTAAGCCCCAAACCTTAATCCCTAACCTGGGTCTCCTTTTCAGGAATAAGACTCAGTCATAACCTTGGGCTTCCTTTTCAGGAGTAAGCCCCAAGTCCCTTAAACCTGGGTCTCCTTTTCAGGAATAAGACTCAGTCATAACCTTGGGCTTCCTTTTCAGGAGTAAGCCCCAAAGTCCCCTAACCTGGGCTTCCTTCTCAGGAATAAGTCCCAGTCATAAACCTTGGGCATCCTCCTTAGGAGTAATCCCCAAGCCTTAATCCTTAACCTGGGCTTCCTTCTCAGGAATAAAACCCCAGTCATAAGTACCCTCCTAACTTGGGCATCCTCCTTAGGAGTAAGCCCCAAGATTAGAGTATTCAAATCTCCATAAAGCACATATACCTTTATGGACCCTGTTCCTGGATTTTCTCCCTAAAAGTGAATCCTAAACCTTCATCTATCTGGGCAGTCATCCATACATAAGCCCCAAACAAATTCTTATGATTGCATCTTTCATGGCACAATTGTCTAAATTTTACCAATACCTCTTGTTTCTCACACCGAGCATGACTCACGTGAGCTTAGAGTGTAAAAGTAATTATGACATTCATCTTTGAGCCATCAATCATAAACATCATACCCCATTCCTCGAACTACGTGGGTTCTGATTCCTTTTTTTTTAAACAAAGGATACGTAGGTAGCCCATTTATGGGTTCGATCCCAAACTTTGAAATAATCTATGTCCTTCTGAATGACGATAAACTTCAAGTGCCCCACTGAGTGGCTTTAAAACCAGCCTGGTCATCATAATGACCAAGAGACTTTTATATAAATGTTTTGAAGGATACCATTGACCAAGAATCTCTAAACAGATATGGATGATTCTCTATTGATGAAGAACCTCAAATACATATAAAAGATTCTCTAAATTTCTTGCATATTTAATCATTGATTGTTAAAACTAAAGGAAAGCTCATTTTATACTTGGTAATATAATAAGGATTCACGAACATAACTTAAATCTATAAAGAGAGTCCCGGAGTAGACAATAATTCCCCTCAAAAAGGTGTGATGAGTCCGACCTCCCATCCTCTCGACCAATGCAAATTCCTAAGCCTCATCAGTCCACATGCTAATGAGCGCCTGCCTTTGGAAAGTAGGTCCAAACGGATGTGGAATCATTGGATGTTTCTGGTTCTACGAACAAACCCGCTAGAAACCGATCGGAACGTTTGAATCTCCTGTACAGGAGGTCATCCCCGTAATCCGTGTGGAAACAAAAATGGTGAACCCGACGTGAATCCTTAACCAAGTTAAAGTGATGTTCTTCTTATTTGTTAGGCCCCTTGGGCCAACAAAGCAATCATTGACATATGCTCATCCAAAAGATGCAGTAGCCAGATTCATCTTGATTATGTCTGTTACATGGAACATGCACTCTTTTCTCAAAGATCTTCTGCAAAAAATGGCTTTCCTTAAATTCACCCCTGTGAATACTGCTGCTGTGAACACCTCTACTGTGAGGTCTGCTGCTGTGAAAACCAATGCTGCTACTCCTGCTGGAACATCATCCGCTCTGAGGATGACATCACCAACTCAGCGTCTTCAACGCTGTGTTTCTAATGCACTGGTTAAGGAGTACCGTCGCAACGGTACTATCCCAACTCTGGAGGCCGCTCGTCAAGCCCTCCAGGTTAACAACTCTACCTGGTCGTCCGGACAATGGCGGCCAGCAATCAAGAAGCAGGCGGTGCTGACTACCGTCTCTAACCGTTTCGGGTCGTTATCCCCGAAACGCAGTTTCCATTCACTCCCTTACTCCGAGGAAGTGAATGAGCAGGTCCCGCAGGACCTTAATTCAAAAAGACAGGAGTCCTTCTCAAGGGATCCCATCAACAATCGCTGCCAGACTCGTGCGGTAGTGCGCCCTCAACATGATGAGGGTACCGGCTCCAGGCATTCAGCTCAGGTTCCTCGAACCCGAGCAGGCAAGATGAATCACCAGAGACGGAATCCGGTTAACAATAGGCAGGTTGTCATCCCTGCCATCTCCGGAGAAGTCCACCAACCTAACTTGGTGGCAAATAACGAGCAGGCATACACACCTGTTCGTTTTAATCCCGCTGTCCAGCAGACTCGTCTGGCAGCATCAAGCCGATCCCGCCAGGCAATTCCGGCGGAGTACCATAGGCAGGAACATACACCTGCTTATACATCAGCAGTTAGTCAGCAGGCTCGTCTGACTACATATGATGAATCTCGTCAACCGCGTTTGGCGAAGTGTAATCAGCAGGCACATACACCTGCTAATACTAATCAAGCCTACCAACAGTCTCGCTTGGTAGCGCACGGAGAAGTCAGTCGGAAAGTCCCGACGACAAACAGGAGGCAGACTAAACTCTCTACCTCCACACTTGAGTACTGTCAGGATTCACTGACAGGAAAAGGAGGACAGGAGCAGGCACATACACCTACTCCAAGCCCGGAATGGACGTATATCCCCGTTCCGGCGGCTGAAGTCACCAAACATATTTTGTCAATGGTGAAGGAGCAGAAGCAAATTCCTGCTCATATTCTGGATGCTTGCCAGGATATCATAACAACTTCAGCATCATCTCAGGGACAGACACATAAATCTATCCCTAGCAGTGGAGTGGCACATCAACAATTCACTCCGGAATAGACACACACATTTGTTCCAGTCCAAGAGGGTTATGGGGCATACTCCCCCATATCATACGGACAACCAAGTCAGGCACATACACCTGATTTGAGCGATGATTGTCAGCCTAACCTGACCATCTTTCCTGATCAGGCACATACACCTGCTCAGAGCAATCACTTTCGTCATCAAGTGATTTCTAAAGCGAGTAAGAAGGCATCTAAGAAAAAGATCCGCCCAGCACAGTCAGGAGATCAAAGGCCAATCTGCAACAAGGCCTTGCTCGATGCTGGAGTTCTTGAAGCCCTCAGACATTTATCTGTCGGAGTTCAAGATTCTACTCCCTCAGTTCCCAATAACAGGAACATTAATCCCGAATGTCTTCAACAGACACTTCCTCATGAAGACTTGCTTCATGAAAATTCGGTCAATCTTGAAGTTTCTTCTTCAGATGAGAGCCACAGGAACCCTCTGTGTGGTCAGAAGACTAAGGAGCAAGAGATCTCATCTTTTGCTGTAACCCATCATGATGGTCCTCCTCATGGTGATGAACTTCGCTGCGAAAGTCCTCTCCGCAGTAGTGATTCACATTGCCTGGAGAATACTCTAGCAGACAATGTAGTACCGAGAAAGCCCTCTTATCTTGAGGCACTTGCAAACGTAAAACCAGTCATGTCTGATGCTTTACTATCGGCAGGTGAAACTCTTTCTCCATCAGAAGATAGCCTGGGGTTCAGGTTATTCTCCGAACCATCCCTGGGTCATTCATCTTCCAGCATGAATAGTTAAATCTCTACCAATATTGTTGAATCCGATGAAACAACAAGGAAACACCAACTCTGGTCCAAACAGGTAGAAGAATCTTCATTTAATGATAAAGAGGAAATGCTAAACATGAGGAAAAAACTGGCAAAAGGTGAAGTACCAGTCATGTTTTGGCCTTTGGCTGATTCACAGTATGACATTCCAAAGATATTGACGGATGATGGAATCCATGATATTCGTCTCAACATATGGAAAACTCTTTGTCAATTAAAGAAGAAGGTATTATCTTACGATGAATATGAAAATCATCTTAAGATAATATAAGGGTTACAACGCCAGATTGATTTGGCATCTCTATCAGTCTCTCGGTATCCGAAGGCTGAAAAGCAACAGAGAACCCTTCAACGTTCATGCCTTGGCACACTAAGAAGATTGCGTCAGTTAATTTCCAATGCTCCATCTAATGTTCATATCAGAGGATGGGGTGTTCACGGAGCACTACATTTCACAGTGCTTTCCGGTCAGCAAAGCCCGCCGAAAATGGTCTCATGCAATGTTATTGCCCATGGTCGGCCACAGTCAATGGGCTTTGTTCATAATCAAAATCTTGCTCGAGATCAAGCTTCAACTAGTTCCTCTCAACATCAAGTTTATAGAGAACAAGTTGTTGAATTGCTCCTACATCAAGCAGGCGAGAATATTGCACAAACCTCTCGTCTGGAGCAAACACGTCATCAAATGACAGAAGTTTCGGAAATCATCCAATGGTCTGTTGAACCAGGTGATAAAAGTGGATACAGGTTAATGCATCCAGCTAATTTCCGAACTACGATTCGCAAGATCAAAAGAGATTTCAAGAAGATCTCAGACATAGCATGTCAAGAGACACCCCAGCTTGCCAGACTGGGGACTTCTCTAACCCAACCCTCAGAGTCAACAAATGGGATTCGAGGAGTTGAGCGGAAGCAGCAGGAACACCCCCAGTCCACCGGACTGGGGACTTTTTCAAATCTTCAATCCCTCCCTCATAGAAAGTCAGTATTCTCTCGATTAGGGAATAAGCCTCAAGAGGAACGAAGAGCCAAGCTATCAGGAGATTCTCTCCAAGTGACGGTTTTCCAAGAAGTTCCTGAGGGATCAAGTCAACGGAATTCCATGTCTCATCATGGGCATGGAAGAAGACAATATCACAGAAATGCTGGTAGAAAGGATTCCATGCAATATGCATCCATTAATGTAATCAATGCCGTTGCTGCTGATTCACCAGATGAGGCTCAATCAGAGGGATCAGACGAAGAGGTTCCTGCTCAAGAAGTTGCGCACACAGACCTAAATGAAGAAGGTGTGCGTACACGTAATCAAAGGCTTACCCAAAATCTGGGTATTCCTTCAAGTAACCCACTTCCCCCTCTCCGAAAAGGATCCAATAAGGGGAAAGGAAAGAATCAGGTTACTTCTCACCCTTCCTCTGAAGGAGGTCAATCGCTCTCATTAGAGCAAAGGTTTGCACAACAGGAGGAAGAAATGAAAGAATTAAGAAGGTTGAATGCAGAACTACTTCAGAGTAGTCTTCTTCTTAAGAATGCTGAAGTCCGACAGCCGAAGGAATTTGTTGTAACTACTGAGATGGATCAAGAATATCCTCCTTTGTCAGTACACCCACAAAGGTCTAATCCTACGGTTCAAACGCAACAACGGTTGGCAGCACTACCATCAGTTGCAGAACCAACCACCACGTCTGTCCAAGCTCCATTCATTTCACCTACCCAAAACCAAGTTCAACCTGACGTTTCTCAAAAGTTAATAACTATTGTTGAGTCATTAACAGCTCGGTTAGAAACTATGGAAGGGAAACGGGCGCAAGTTCAACCTGAAAAGAAAGTTTACCCTGAATGGGTAGATTCAATTTCTCCTCCATCCAGTTTTGGAAACCCTATTTTCCCTACTTTCAATGGATCAGGTGACCCTGAACAACATTTGACGCATTACGTGTCTTGTTGTGATCCTATGATGGGAACTCCAGAGCAGCAAGAAGCAGTGAAACTCAGATGCTTCGTGCGAACCTTGCAAGGACCAGCTTTTGTCTGGTATACAAGCTTGAAATCCTGGTCAGTCATCGGATGGGAGGATCTTCGTCAAAAATTCCTTCTTCAGTTTAGCTCAACTTTGCCAAAAACGACAGTTTTTGATCTTACAAACTGCAAGCAAATGGAGAATGAAAGAGTCTCTGATTTCATTGCTCGTTGGAAGGGATTAACATATTCCTTGAGTTTATCACTCCCTCAGGAGGAATTGTTGCCAATCTGTGTGGCAAATTTGCGTGACGAATTACGCACGCCATTGATCCCTGTGAAATACACAGGAGGGTTTCGAGACCTTACTTCAATCGCTCAACAGATTGAAGATTCCCTTATACAGGCTAAGGTTAAATCTCGTGTAATTCCATCAGCTCCAGGAAGAAGAATGGGTAAAGCAGAAACTGCTACAGTTATGCTTAAACAGGCACCTGTACCTATTTCTACTTCAAAACCTTCATCTTCTCGAAGGGCTCCACCTCCTGAACGCCAACAACAAAGGCTATTTCGTCCAAATGATCAAAAAGATCAACGATGAAAACAATTTGAGGATATGAAGAGTAAAACATACTCTTTCCGAAGTGAGCAAGTTCCTGGTTACTTCATTTCAGCTCTGGAAAATAATTTGGTTCAATTACCAGTGCCGAAGAAACCAAACAAGGAAGGAGATGAAGACCGTCCCAATTATTGTCCCTTTCATCAAATGTTGGGGCATCCCATCCAGGAGTGTTTTGTCTTTAAAGACCTCCTGAAAAAGATGGTCGACTTGGGACAAGTCAAATTGAAGGGTTCTTCAGCTCATGTAGCGTGTATTACCGCTACAGATCCAGAAGAAGGAGGCGAGTGGCAGGAAGTCAAAAGAAAAACTGCGAAAAAATATGATGATTGGATGGTCAGAAAGACAATCAATCGGACCCATTCCATTTTGCGAACACAATTGAAGAAGCCAATTGTGTCTCCTAAAAAAGCTGCAGTAAAGCCTCCATCAAAGGACAAATCCTCAAAAGGGCAGTGCAATTCAAAGAAGAAAGATGAATCAGGAGAAGATGAGTATGCATCAAAGCCTAAATTGTCTTTGACTCTGGCAGATTTCATGCCATCTACTTCAAAGCAACGGGCACCGTCCCACCAAACGGCACAGCCTAAACAGGCCAACCAGGCAGAGTCTTTATCAGACGAAGAATTGATCTTTGGTTCTGTTAATATGATTCAATTAACAGATCCATATTCCAGTCTTGATGAGCCTGAATTCCCTGTATCAAATAAGGGAATCCGAAGAGGTTCTAGAGGTTCAGGATATAGGGGAAGACGTGGATCTTTCCGAAGCCACTACTCTAATTCTACCCCTGCTAGCACTGTATACGCAGCAGAAACTCGTGGTAGAGCCCTTCAGCGAGCTCAAAAAGAACAAGCAAGTTCTTCTGCCAATGGCCAACTCAGCTTCGGCACAGTTATTTTGGAAGACCGATTAAAGGTTCCATCTTATTTATCTCAGAAAGTAAATGGATCTAATCAGTCTAATCTTCCAAAACCAAGGATGTTGCCAACTTCAATACAAGATGCATCAGCTTCCAAAGCATCTGCTTCCAAGGTACCTGCTAAACCAAATATTCCTATTGGGAAACGCAGGCCTCTAGATCAAAAGTATGATATATTGAAACACTTGGCCCAAGTACCAGCCAAATTATCAATTTTGGATTCTTTGAATCTATCAAGAGATCTTCGGGAAGCACTCATCGAAGCTTTGTCACGTCCTCAAGAGTTTGAAGCTGAGATTGCTGCAGCTGAAATTTATCACATAGAGAATAATCCTGCAGAATGCCATGCAGTGATATCTTTTACTGATAAAGATGAAGATGATGTTGTGCATGGGCACATAAAACCTTTGTACCTATCTGGCAGAGTCAATGGTATAGATGTTCGAAGAGCTTTTATTGACAATGGTTCAGGAGTCAACCTCATGCCCATTCGTACACTTCGTCGATTGGGCCTCACGGAATCTGATTTATCTCCTTCTACCATGATGTTGCAAGGATATGATAAAAATGAACAAGAACCACTGGGAGAAGTTACACTCAAGACTCAGTTTGGAGATCTTGTTTCCAATTCGGATTTCATGATTGTTGATCAAGACTCAGCTTTCAATATCTTGCTTGGAAGACCCTGGCTACATCAGCATGCAGCTATTCCATCGTCATACCATCAATGTCTCAAATACTGTTTCGATGGTCAAGTTGGAACATTGTATGGTGATAAGGCCCCTTTCAAGACATGTGAGTCTCAATACATTGAGGCGGAATTTTATCACATGAAGGGAAGAGAAAAATCTACAATGAAGGAAATTACCAAAGTCAATGCTCCATATGGTTTGGAAAAAATTCCAATAAATCCATTTTCACATGTGAGTACAGATTATGTGTTACCTATCAGTCAAATTGACAAAATAGGCCCAAATCAAAATACTCTTATGGAAAGATCCATAATTTCAATTACGGAAATCGAGCCAGACAACATGGGAGAAATTGGTAACTTACCAAGCAGTGATGAAAGCATAAGTGGTGACGTTTTCATTTCGTCTGCTGAAGTCCAACAAGTCTATACTTCGCTAATCAGGCCAGAAGAAGTTATAGCAACACCAGAGGTGAATATTGATGTCGATTCTCAATCCATCATCTCCTCTTTGATTCCCAAAGAAGACCCTTTATCATCAATAGGGTCGGAAATGGAAGCTTCTTCTTCAAAATGTGAAAATTTTGACATCTCTTATGATCATGAGAATTTCGTTTTTTCATCTACTTTGCAAGTAGAAACGGAAGAAATAACACATGAAGAAGAGGAGGAGGAAGATCTTAGAGATGCTCCTCCGGCATTTGAAGAGGGTATCTCTACCACTGTGGATGAACTCAGAGAAGTAAATCTGGGTACAGAGAAAGATCCACGCCCCACTTTAATTAGTGCGGCCATGAACCTTGAAGAACAAGAGATGTATATTTCTTTTCTAAAGCAAAATAAAGATATTTTTGCTTGGAATTATACAGAGATGCCTGGCCTTGATCCTGATGTTGCCACCCATCATTTGGGTTTGCCAAAAGAACATCGAGGATTCAAGCAAGCCGCGAGAAGAACACACCCAACCTATGCTTCCAAAATCGAGGCTGAAGTGGATAAGCTTATCAAAGCTAACTTCGTCAGAGAAGTTCAATATCCCAAGTGGTTGGCTAATATTGTCCCTGTAAAGAAGAAGAACGGACAAATTAGGGTTTGCATCGATTTCAGAGATCTTAATCGGTATTGTCCCAAAGACGATTTTCCAGTTCCGATTACATAACTCTTAATTGATGCAACGGCTGGCTATGAAGTACTTTCTTTCATGGATGGATATTCTGGATATAATCAGATCCGAATGGCCCCAGAAGATGAGGAATATACAGCCTTCAGAGCTCCTCAAGGTGTGTTTTGTTACCGGGTGATGCCCTTTGGTTTAAAGAATGCAGGTGCAACATATCAACGCGCCATGCATCGTATCTTCAAACCTTTTCTAGGGAAGTTTGTTGAATGCTATGTAGATGATTTGGTGGTTAAATCCAAACAACGTTTTGATCACTTGGCTGATTTGGAAGTCATATTCCGCAAGCTTCGACAACATAATTTGAAGATGAACCCCTTAAAATGTGCTTTTGGGGTAACCTCAGGAAAATTCCTCGGCTTTGTTGTACGCCATCGTGGTATTGAAGTCGATCCTGAGAAGACCAAATCAATCCTTGGTATGTCACCTCCTCAGAATTTGAAAGAATTAAGAGGACTTCAAGGACACTTAGCCTATATTCGGCGTTTCATCGCCAATTTGGCAGGCAAAAGTTTACCCTTTACCAAATTATTGAAGAAAGGAGTCACTTACCACTGGACTGAAGAATGTCAAGAAGCATTTGATGTTCTCAAGAAATACCTCTTGAGTCCACCAGTACTCATGCCACCTGTTGAGGGTAGGCCTCTTATCCTCTATGTGACAGCTTTAGAGCGATCATTGGGTGCCTTTCTCGCTCAAAAGAATGATGCTGGGAATGAAAATAGTCTCTACTATCTCAGTAGAACTATGCTTGAAGCAGAAACCCGGTATTCGAGTATTGAAAAGTGCTGCCTAGCATTAATCTTTGCATTTCAGAAGCTGAGACACTACCTGCAACATCACGAGGTCCAATTGGTATCTCGTAATAATCCACTCAAATTCATCCTTAGTCGTCCAATGCTTACAGGACGTCTGGCAAGGTGGGCGGTTATTCTACAGCAGTTCGACATCCAGTATGTGTCTCAAAAGGCAATTAAGGGCCAAGCTCTGGCTGATTTCCTGGCTGAACACCCTTCAGTGGAAGACACGTATTCAGATATCGAACTCCCTGATGAGGAAGTTTTTTCTATTCAAGAGAGTCCTCAAACATGGGAAATGTATTTTGATGGTGCTTCTAGAAGTCCAACAGGGAAGAAAATGGAAAATCCTAAATTCAACAAAGTTGGTTTAGGAATTGTGCTCATTTCTCCAGATAAGGCAGTGTTACCTTATTCCTTTTTGTTGTGGGAAGGTGGTACCAATAATGAAGCTGAATACCAAGCTCTCATTGCAGGCTTGGAGTTAGCACTTCAAGCACAAGTGAATCACTTAAAGGTGAAAGGTGATTCAGACCTGGTAATCAAACAAGTCAATGGGGATTATACCATCAGAAAAGAAGAATTAATCCCTTTGTATGATTATGTCAAAGAGTTAATGTCGGAATTCCCTTCAGAACCGACATTTTCTTATGTCCCAAGATCACAAAATGCTCAAGCTGATGCACTGGCTAATATAGCCACAGCTTTAGCAGATCCAAATCGGGACGAGACAACCATCGGTATTGCCCACCGTCGTACAATTTCACCTTATGTTCAAGTCAGAACAGAGGAAATTAATGAAATTAGTCCCATTCCTGAACCGTATGGTCATACTACAGGATGGATGTCACCTATCAGGGAGTACCTTCAAAATGGAACACTACCACCTGATAGAGCCGAGAAAGAACAAATTCGGCGACGTGTGGTCAATTTTACTCTTTATGATGGTCCAAACCACCTCGAGAAAATTCTCTACAAACGTGGTTTTGATGGAGTTCTCTTCAGATGTATTGATGGTGAAGAGACAATGGCTGTCATAAAAGAAGTGCATGCAGGAGTCTGTGGTGCCCACCAGTCTGGACATAGATTGTCTGATCAAATTCGAAGGCTTGGATACTTCTGGCCCTCAATGATACAAGATTGTGTTAATTTCACAAAGAAGTGTCATTCATGCCAAGTATATGCCAACTTCATTCATCAACCTCCAGAGTTGCTTCATACAGCTAAATACTCATGGTCATTTTCCACATGGGGAATGGATGTGGTGGGACCTTACCCTTCAGCTACGGCCAAGCAGTTTAAGTACATTCTTGCTGCTACTGATTTCTTTTCCAAATGGGCAGAGGCAGTACCTCTCAAAGAAGTCAGTTCTAAATGCATTGTTAGCTTCATCAAGTCTAACATCATTACTAGATTTGGTGTCCCTCATACCATATTGACGGACAACGGCACCAACTTCTGTTCTTCTGAGGTAAAGAAATTGTATCAAGAATACAACATTAAGTCCAACCATTCATCTCGATATCATGCAGCGGCTAATGGCCAGATAGAGGCCTTCAACAAGACTCTTTCAAATATACTGCAAAAGATGGTGGATAAAGATAAGAGGTCATGGCCTGATAAACTCTTTCATGCTTTATGGGCTTCTCGGACTACCACTCGCAATGCAACGCGGTCTACTCCATATTCATTGGTATATGGAACAGAAGCAGTCTTGCCAATTGAAGTTCAATTGCCCTCACTCAGAATAGCCATTTTTGATCAGTTATCGACAGATGAGCAATCCCAAAAGCGTTTGAATGAATTGGAACAGCTATATGAGAAGAGATTGTGCACTTTTCACCACTTGGAAATCTATCAGAATCGGATAGCACGAGCTTTTAACAAAAAAGTTCGTCTTCGTTCATTCATTCAGGGAGAATTTGTATTGGTTCTTAAAGCACCAATGATACCAGGAAAGAAACCTCCCAAGCTTGAACCAAAATGGGAAGGACCTTATTCAATACATAAGGTCTACTCCAATGGAGCATATTCTCTAATCTCAATGGATGGAGAACACATCACAACTCCAACTAATGCCAGATTTCTGAAGAAATATTTTGTATGAACACAGAATATGGCCCCCAGAACCAAGACTCTTACATTTGGTTCATACAACTACGTCCAGTATGACCTTAAACTGCACCACGGTCCAGTATGACCTTAAACTGCAAATACGGTCCAGTATGACCTTAAACTGCAAATACGGTCCAGTATGACCTTAAACTGCAAATACGGTCCAGTATGACCTTAAACTGCAAATACGTCCAGCATGATGATAAACTGTACGGTCCGTGCATATGACCTTAAACTATTCGCACTACGGTCCATGCATATGACCTTAAACTATTCGCACTTATGTCCCTGCAACATGACACTAAACTGTGCAGCAGCAATAGTCCTAACTGCAAGACTTCAAACTGCATAGTCCCTGATTTTGTCCTACATGACAATAAACTGTATAGAAGTTCCTATATTTTGTCCGATATGACATTAAACTATATTTTGTCCGAGATGACATTAAACTATATTGTGTCCTAGCAACATGACATTAAACTGTGTGGCACTTATATCGTCCATCATGACGTTAAACTGTGTTAAGTCCCTTATTGTCCTACATGACACTAAACTGTATTTTTGTCCGAGATGACATTAAACTATATTGTGTCCTAGCAACATGACATTAAACTGTGTGGCACTTTCATCGTCCAGCATGACGTTAAACTGTCACATTGGTTACTAATTCGTCCAGCATGACATTAAACTGTAAAAAAGTCCCCAGAACTGATATCCTCATATTTGTTCACCTTAGTCCTAGCTACATGACTTTAAACTGTACAGTAATGGTCCAGTATGACCTTAAACTGCAACTTCGTCCCACACGACATTAAACTGTGTCATCCCTGGTCCATGTATATGACCATAAACTATTTGCAAATCCCTTATGTCCAGCAAGACGTTAAACTGTGACGTCCTAACTACATGACGCTAAACTGTATAAAAGTCCCTCACGTCCGGAAAGACGTTAAACTATATAATCATCAAAAGTCCAGCATGACATTAAAACTGCACAATCCCCCTTTCGTCCAATATGACGTTAAACTGTATTGTCCCCATCGTCCTAACTACATGACGCTAAACTGTACAGAAAGTCCTTGATATTTCCTACATGACACTAAACTGTATTTTTTTCCGAGATGACATTAAACTATATTGTGTCCTAGAAACATGACATTAAACTGTGTGGCACTTTCATCGTCCAGCATGACGTTAAACTGTCACATTGGTTACTAATTCGTCCAGCATGACATTAAACTATAAAAAAGTCCCCAGAACTGATATCCTCATATTTGTTCACCTTAGTCCTAGCTACATGACTTTAAACTGTACAGTAATGGTCCAGTATGACCTTAAACTGCAACTTCGTCCCACACGACATTAAACTGTGTCATCCCTGGTCCATGTATATGACCATAAACTATTTGCAAATCCCTTATGTCCAGCAAGACGTTAAACTGTGACGTCCTAACTACATGACGCTAAACTGTATAAAAGTCCCTCACGTCCGGAAAGACGTTAAACTATATAATCATCAAAAGTCCAGCATGACATTAAAACTGCACAATCCCCCTTTCGTCCAATATGACGTTAAACTGTATTGTCCCCATCGTCCTAACTACATGACGCTAAACTGTACAGAAAGTCCTTGATATGTCCTACATGACACTAAACTGTATTTTTGTCCGAGATGACATTAAACTATATTGTGTCCTAGCAACATGACATTAAACTGTGTGGCACTTTCATCGTCCAGCATGACGTTAAACTGTCACATTGGTTACTAATTCGTCCAGCATGACATTAAACTGTAAAAAAGTCCCCAGAACTGATATCCTCATATTTGTTCACCTTAGTCCTAGCTACATGACTTTAAACTGTACAGTAATGGTCCAGTATGACCTTAAACTGCAACTTCGTCCCACACGACATTAAACTGTGTCATCCCTGGTCCGTGTATATGACCATAAACTATTTGCAAATCCCTTATGTCCAGCAAGACGTTAAACTGTGACGTCCTAACTACATGACGCTAAACTGTATAAAAGTCCCTCACGTCCGGAAAGACGTTAAACTATATAATCATCAAAAGTCCAGCATGACATTAAAATTGCACAATCCCCCTTTCGTCCAATATGACGTTAAACTATATTGTCCCCATCGTCCTAACTACATGACGCTAAACTGTACAGAAAGTCCTTGATATGTCCTACATGACATTAAACTATGCATCGTTAAGGATGTTATTACCTCTTGTTTCTCACACCGAGTATGACTCACGTGAGCTTAGAGTGAACATCAACCATAACACTCCCTTTGGGCCACTAACCATGTGTAAGTCCCAACAACATTTTTTATTAGATTATTGTCCCAAAGAACAATCTCTTCACATCGTTTCACCACCATCTCATATGATGATGATTTGTGAAACCGCCCTTGGAATCAATATCATTACATTGATTCACTTTCGTCCTTGTTATATGACGTTAAACTATACAACACTTTTGTCCAGTACGACAATAAACTACAATATTCTTTGATCTCCTCACTTGAGAGAGAACTATTATTGACATTGATTTTTCAATCATGTTTCATTTCAAAAAGACTACGTGCATACATGGTAATGCCTAAACTTTTTATCTCAGGTTAAAACATCATTGCACTAAAGTCCCCTTTCACCCTTCACATGTACGCACCAAATTTTTACAAAGGGTAATTCTAGAACTACGTGGACTTGATTCCCATCCTTATGGGATACGTAGGAACATTCGAGTGTCCCTCGAATCCAGTCCCAAGTCTTTTGGGCCTAACCCCAAATTTCACTTTCAGTCCCTTGGCTGAAAAGTCCTCATGAAAACACACACTGTGTATTCATTATTATGGTCCGAATTCTATGACCCTAAACTAAGATCACTCATCCTTTCGTCCTGCACGACGTTAAACTGCATTTCAAGAACTACGTATGGCTTGATTCTCATTCTTATGAGATACGTAGTGAAGTCCAAAATTTCAATTCAGGACCCAGCCACAACATGATTATGGTTTTCATTGACCTATGTATCTCTATATACATTGGAAAATACCCATCTTTATGTATTATAATCCTAACCTTAAATATTTTCAGATCTTCATAACCCTTTTCATGACTTCTAGTCACAAAAATTTCAAACTTCTGAGAATTCTTTTGCCTGACTATGCAGCACGTGCCCATAGGTGGCCTTGCATAAACAGTCCACATAACAGACTTGTCAGCCAAAAGATGCTATTTTATTTGACTATGCAGCCAAGGCCCATAGGTGGCCCTGCATATTTCAACCCCCTAACGGGTTTTGTTAAATAATAGTAACTTCATTCTTGGGAAGAATGCCTCTTTTGTCCTTATTTGTCTTAAACGACAGTATGTAGGGATCCGCAAAAATAGCCATCCTTAACGTATTTGTCCCATATCCTTTTTCATGATCTGAAAGTATTCAAGTCTATGGTTTATTCTTCTTCCCTACGTTTGGGTCAGACCTTCGTAGGAGTGATGTTCATCCAGTTCTTCGATATTCTTGTTTGGAAATATCTTCTCCATATTCAAGTACCTCTTTCCATACAACAAACTCTATGCTTTAGAAAATTTGAATCTCCATAAACTTTCACTGGCTTTTTAAAGTAAATTTCTGGGAGTTCTTTTGCCTGACTATGCAGCACGTGCCCATAGGTGGCCTTGCATAAACAGTCCACATAACAGACTTGTCAAGCCAAAAGATGCTATTTTATTTGACTATGCAGCCAATGCCCATAGGTGGCCCTGCATATTTCAACCCCCTAACGGGTTTTGTTAAATAATAGTAACTTCATTCTTGGAAACTACTTCTTCTAAATGCCTTTTAGCTCTTTTTTCATATCATTCCTCAGATTCAAATATTCTTAAGCCATAGTTTACATTTTTTCCCTCATACTTGAGTATGGTAAATATGTTTTCAGATAAATTGTCAAGGAATTGAATCCATTTTAATCCATTTTCGGTCAAAGCTATTTCGACCTTAAACATTAGCCCCTTTATGTCCGGCATGCATGACTTTAAACTGGCCACACAAAAGACAAAGGAACTCTGAATAAAAGTCAAGTTCCAGCTCACTAAATATACATTTTTTGTATGATTTAGGTAATATTGAGCAGTTAAAAGATTCAAAGTTTGTAGGGTTATTTGTAAATAATCCTAGTAAAAATCAAACTATGATTACTAGGCCCGTTGGCTTAAGTAAATTTGAAGCAGGTAATGAAAGAATGCAGGTACAAATGATTGGAGACAAAAGTGTTTTTCATTGATACACAAGATTTAGAAGGACATCCACAGATTGGAGTCTCTTCTCTTTTTCAAGAATTACAAGAGGCTTTCAACATAACACTTCATTTGATTAACGGCATCCCGAGCTTCATCAGCAACCACCTGGAATTCATTCATTCAACTGGAAATAAAAAAGAAGATGCAGTGATACCAGCTCTTCTTGGAACAATTGTAAGAGGATGTTCTTGAGTGCGGTTTGGGAAAATTTTCTGCTGATCAAACAGTGACTCTGTTTCTGTCCAAGAGACTTGGAAAATGGATACATGGATTTGAGAATGGAGCATTGGAAGTAAAGAGCCATTTGGAGAGAGTACTCTTTTCAGATATTGCTCTAATACCATGTTTGTCTTCTCTCCACCAACCGGTAGTGGAAAACATTTCAGCCCATGGGTTTTCCATTTTCATATCTGCAAGGAAATGGCATGCAAGGAGAATTTGAAAGTTCACACCATTGTTGTTGCTTTTAATGCACAGCATAACCGAAATGAAGGAGTAGCAGCGCAGCTGCATTTCAGGTGTATAGTTGTTTGCATTTGGAACATTGACTCCTTGCAAGTGACCATGACCACATAGAGACAGGTAGATTCTTTGTGGGAAATTAAGATGATATTTCTTCAAGTACTTAGCCAAATCTGGAAGAGTGCTGTCGCAAATGTCATAGTAATCAGGGCCAATGATGTTCATCATGTCATCAATCCGCTTGCTAGCCAGTTCATAAGTCGTTCCAATTCCCTTGGGAACCACTGAATCTGCACAAAAGATGAATAAACTAACTCTTAAATGGGTTTATTTTTCATAAATTTTGTGAAGAAATTTGAAAAAATGGCTAAGGCATTAAGGCGCGCAAGTCTACAAAATGGCGCGCAAGTATTCACGTGCCGCGCTAGTTTTCGTCGCGCAAGTATAAACCGCGCAAGTACGAATACCTTTACAGGAGCGCGACATCAAGGAAAAACAGAGCAGACTTGCGCGGCTTAGGTGACCTGCGCGGCGAGAGCTCGAGAAGGTATGAAGTCCGGAAATCCGGATACTTGTACGGAGGTGAGGCCGTATATTTATAGGCCAGGAGGCCTACCTACGCGCCATACCAGAGGGTTTACGGCCTGCGCGACGCAGACTTCCGCGCCTCCCTCTGCGCACTGAAGACTTGCGTGCCTCCGTTTTCCTTTGGAGGGATTCGATTTCCTCAGAGTCAAATCCTCATTTCTTTCCGGATCCAACTCTGAGGGGGGACTTTTGTTGACGCTCCTTTCGTCACAGAATCTAAAGATCGGAAAAGGGAATATCTGAGCTCAAAGTGATTAATCCTTTGAAGAAACATCAAAAATCGACAAAGGGATGAAAAAGGAGAACATTGCCCATAGGTCGCGCAAGTTCCCTCTTGGTCGCGCAAGTACACTTGCGCGCCGCCTCAACACTTGCGCGACTCCTCATGGTCGTGCAAGGGACTTGCGCGACATATGTGGTAACCGCCTGGTAACCGCCCAGTAACCGCCCGGGGTCTTCTTTTGCCTATAAATAGACCCTGTGGGCCCCCCATTCGGGAGGATCTTTTTTCAGAAACACGGATTGAAGCTCCCGACGCCCAAGTCTCTTCTTAAAGCTTCCATAACACTTCTAAGGTAATTTCTTACCTATAATGGAAGATCTAAAGAGAAGAAGGAAGGCCTAAGTGTTGAAACTTATCAAACACTTGTGCGCCGACTTAATTCCTTCAATATAACTTGCGCGTCCCTTCTCTGGAAGAACCTCAAGAGGATTGTAAAGGGTTTTATAAAGAGTCGCTCAAGTAATTCAACTCTGGTTGAAAATCGCGCAAGTATCCCTCATGTCGCGCAAGTATACTTGCGCGACCAGTACTTGCGCGCCGCCGCAGGACTTGCGCGACTTTTAATACTTGCACGCCCCTATCTTTTTGGGTGCCCATCTTGCCCATTTTACCCCTCTTAAGCCATTTCACCCTTCCTATTCAAGATTCAGTCTTCAAGATACTCTTCAAAGCCATTTATGGCATGATTTCTTGAATTGACATCCTTATCTGAAAGGAATTCTGTGAAATATCTCTCAAAACCTAGTGATTTAAACATCTTTATGTCACCAAAGATTGAGAGTTCATTCATTCAACCTCATCCTTTAAAGATGAGAGAATCCTAACCTGGGTCTCCTTTTCAGGAATAATCCCCAGTTATAAAACCTTTGATCTGGGCATCCTCCTCAGGAGTAAGCCCCAATCAAGTCCTTTAATCTTGGGAATCTTTTTTAAGAATAAGCCCCAACCTCAAATATGGGCATCCTCCTCAGGAGTAAGCCCAAAACCTTAATCCCTAACCTGGGTCTCCTTTTCAGGAATAAGACTCAGTCATAACCTTGGGCTTCCTTTTCAGGAGTAAGCCCCAAGTCCCTTAAACCTGGGTCTCCTTTTCAGGAATAAGACTCAGTCATAACCTTGGGCTTCCTTTTCAGGAGTAAGCCCCAAAGTCCCCTAACCTGGGCTTCCTTCTCAGGAATAAGTCCCAGTCATAAACCTTGGGCATCCTCCTTAGGAGTAAGCCCCAAGCCTTAATCCTTAACCTGGGCTTCCTTCTCAGGAATAAAACCCCAGTCATAAGTACCCTCCTAACTTGGGCATCCTCCTTAGGAGTAAGCCCCAAGATTAGAGTATTCAAATCTCCATAAAGCACATATACCTTTATGGACCCTGTTCCTGGATTTTCTCCCTAAAAGTGAATCCTAAACCTTCATCTATCTGGGCAGTCATCCATACATAAGCCCCAAACAAATTCTTATGATTGCATCTTTCATGGCACAATTGTCTAAATTTTACCAATACCTCTTGTTTCTCACACCGAGCATGACTCACGTGAGCTTAGAGTGTAAAAGTAATTATGACATTCATCTTTGAGCCATCAATCATAAACATCATACCCCATTCCTCGAACTACGTGGGTTCTGATTCCTTTTTTTTAAAACAAAGGATACGTAGGTAGCCCATTTATGGGTTCGATCCCAAACTTTGAAATAATCTATGTCCTTCTGAATGAAGATAAACTTTAAGTGCCCCACTGAGTGGCTTTAAAACCAGCCTGGTCATCATAATGACCAAGAGAATTTTATATAAATGTTTTGAAGGATACCATTGACCAAGAATCTCTAAACAGATATGGATGATTCTCTATTGATGAAGAACCTCAAATACATATAAAAGATTCTCTAAATTTCTTGCATATTTAATCATTGATTGTTAAAACTAAAGGAAATCTCATTTTATACTTGGTAATATAATAAGGATTCACGAACATAACTTAAATCTATAAAGAGAGTCCCGGAGTAGACAATAATTCCCCTCAAAAAGGTGTGATGAGTCCGACCTCCCATCCTCTCGACCAATGCAAATTCCTAAGCCTCATCAGTCCACAAGCTAATGAGCGCCTGCCTTTGGAAAGTAGGTCCAAACGGATGTGGAATCATTGGATGTTTCCGGTTCTACGAACAAACCCGCTAGAAACCGATCGGAACGTTTGAATCTCCTGTCCAGGAGGACATCCCCGTAATCCGTGTGGAAACAAGGACATGTTTCAAGCTCATCTAATATTATGAAAACATTATTTTTACCTTAAACTACACTAATTACCTCTAATCGCGATTAAGAACTTAAAAGCTACTATTCACCAAAAAATTATTTTAATCTCATTGAATCACATTTTACTTCTTAATGAAAACCATGTATGTCGGATTTTTGAAAATCAAATCACAGAAGTGACAATGTTTCATTTAAATGAAAAATCAGTTTCTTTAACTACCACTTAGTGGTTTCACTATTCATCAAAAATTGAAGTTTTTCAGAAAAATACCAAAACATCACCCTAAGATATATTTGATATTCTGAATTCAAAAATGATATATATTTTAAAAAATTCAAAACATATAAGTTGCATTAATTAATTTAATAATTAATTCCCACTGTCAAAACAAATAGCGTGTTTTTATGAAACAAAATGTATCAAAAGATTGACACTAGTTTAAGTCTGATTTCAAAGTGAAATTAATTACAAAGACCACTATTGGATTAAATGGTAAAAATATATTCTAATTTCACTTTAAAACAAATTCAAAAGATAATCTAATAATATAAAAAAATTAGATTAAAAATAGGTTTTGAATTAAAATACAACATTTTTTCACTATTCATTAAAAAATGAACTTTATCGGAAAAATACCAAAAATTCACACAAAGTAAATTTTGATGTCCCAATCATAAAGAATAAGTTTATTTTGAAAAACATTTCTAATAAAATTTTCAAAAGATATATTTAAAAATAGTTTTCCATAAAAAGGCAGTAAAACAATATTTTAAAAATATTAGTGTATTTCATGCTTAAGATTGGATTTATTTTCATTTTAAGCCTCTAAAACACTATCTAAATCATTAATAGGCATAGATAAAAATATCTATTATTCATTACTTACTTGGGATGTTACATCCTTCCCCCTTTAGAAAACTGTGTCCTTGAAATTTATTTACTTATCGAATAAGTGGGGGTATTTATCCCTCATTGCATTTTCAGATTCCCATGTTGCCTATTCCATCATGTGGTTTTTCCACAAAACCTTTACCTGATGAATCACCTTATTCCGTAACACCTGCTCCCTATAGTCAAGAATTTGGACTAGTTGTTCCTCATAAGATAGGTTCTCTTCCAGCTGAACTACCTCTGGACTCAAAACATGAGATGGATCTGGCATATACTTTCTCAGCATCGAAACATGAAAAACATTGTGTACCTGAGATAAACTCGAAGGTAATTCCACTCTGTATACAACTGATCCAACTCTCTCCAAAATTTCATATGGTCCAATGAACCTTGGACTCATCTTTCTTTTCTTTCCAAATCGCATCACACTTTTCCATGGAGAAACCTTGAGAAAAACATGATCATCTAACTCGAAAGATAGATCCTTCCTCTGGTTATTCGCATAACTCTTTTGCCTGCTCTGAGCTGTTCTCATGTGTTTCTGAATCAACTGAACTTTTTCTACCATCTCTTCTACCAATTCTGGTCCCATCTTCTTCCTTTCACCCACTTCATCCCAAAATGCTGGAGTTCGACACCACTTCCCATAAAATGCCTCAAATGGTGCCATCTGTATACTGGAATGAAAACTGTTATTATAAGAAAACTCATCCAAAGAAATATGTTGGTCCCAACTTCCCTGATAATCCATCGAACAAGCTCGTAGCATATCTTCCAAGGTCGGAATGGTTCGTTCTGACTGCCCATCTGATTGAGGATGAAAAGCGATACTAAAATTTAATTCAGTACCCAACGACTTCTGAAGGCCTTTCCAAAAGTTAGAAGTAATCCTGGGATCACGATCGGACACAATGGGGAGAGGAACTCCATGTAACCTGACTATCTCTTTAAGATACAAACGGGAAAGTTGATCTAGTGAAAAATTATCTCGTATAGCAAGGAAATGAGCAGATTTAGTCAAGAGATCAACAATAACACAGATTGTATTATTACCTAGAGATGTCCTCGGTAATCCCACAACAAAGTCCATGGATATGTTTTCCCATTTCCACTCTGGCACTAATAAAGGCTGAAGCATCCTTTTCGGTAACTGCCGCTCTGCTTTAACCTACTGAAAAGTCAAACACTTCACAGTAAAATTAGCAATATCCCTTTTCATTCCATCCCACCAGTAATACTCTCGCAGATCTCTGTACATCTTAGTACTGCCAGGATGAACTGAAAAAGGGGAACTATGAGCCTCACATAACAACTCATTCTTCAACTGTGAATCAAAAGGCACACATAATATCTTCCCAAACCTCAAAACACAATCATTATCAATGTTGAATTCAGGCAACTTACCCTTCTGAACCAGCTCTTCCTTTTTCTGCAACTCACTGTCTTCCCTCTGTGCTTGCTTAATTCTGTCTGATATGGATGATCTCATTGATACTTGAAACAAAACAGAATAACTTCCTGCACCAACAACTTCTATGCCAAAGTTCATCAAATCAAAAACCAAAGGATCTCGTTCCAAACGTAGCATGGTTAATGAAGCATTACTTTTTCAATGCAAAGCATTGGCCACTTTATTTGCTTTGCCCGGATGGTAGTGAACTGTACAATCATAATACTTGATTAATTACAGCCATCTCCTCTGTCTCATGTTCAATTCTTTCTGAGTGAATATATACTTTAAACTTTTGTGATCAGTATATATATCACACTTTACTCCATAAAAATGATGCCTCCATATTTTTAAAGAAAAAACAACAACAGCCAATTCCAAATCATGTGTAGGGTAATTTACCTCATGAGTTTTCAACTGACGTAAAGCATAAGAAATTACCTGATCATTCTACATAAGGACACAACCAAGTCCCTTCAACGAAGAATCACTGTATATAACAAACTCACCATTCCTGGAAGGAAGTGCCAAAACTGGATCATTCACCAATCTTCTTTTCAACTCTTGAAAACAATCATCACATTCTTTTGTCCAGATGAACTTAACACCATTACGAGTTAGCTTAGTCATTGGACTAGATAATTGTGAAAAATTTTCAACAAACCTTCAGTAGTAACCTGCCAAACCAAGAAAACTACAGATCTCGATTACATTTGTGGGTTTTGGCCATTTTTCAACAACTTTTGTTTTAGAAGGATCAACAGTTATGCCATATTTTGAAACAATGTGACCCAGGAAATAAATTTGTTGTAACCAAAACTCACACTTGCTGAATTTTCCATATAGTTTCTTTTCTTTTAAGGTTTGCAAGATAAACCTTAAATGACTTTCATGCTCCTCTTTACTTTTAGAAAACACCAAAATATCATCGATGAAAAAAACCACAAACTTATCCAAAAACTCATGGAAATTCAATTCATAAGGTCCATGAATACAGTAGGTGCATTGGTTAACCCAAAAGGAATAACTAAAAATTCATAATGGCCATATCTAGTACGTAGCGCAGTCTTCGGAACGTCTTATTCTTTTACTTTCAACTGATGGTACCCCGACCTCAAGTCATTATTTGAAAAATACTAAGCTCCCTGGAGTTGATCAAACAAATCATCGATATGAGGAAAAGGATACTTGTTCTTAACAGTAATATTATTCAAGGCCCTATAATCAATGCAAAATCTCATTGAGCCATCTTTCTTTTTAACAAACAAGACTGGAGCACCCCATGGTGATGTGCTAGGTCGAATGAAACCTTTATCTAATAACTCCTGCAATTTCTTCTTTAACTCTAAAAGTTCAACTTGAGCCATTTGATAAGGGGGTTTTGAAATTGGATTAGAATCAGGAACTAAGGCAATAGTAAATTCAGCTTCCCGATCATGAATAATACCAGGCAACTCATCAGGAAAAATATCAAGATACTCATTTACCACCGGCACATCATTAATCTAAACAGTTCCTTTATTTTCAACAATATGTGCAAGGTAACATTCATTTCCATCTTTTACTAGTTTCTCAACTTCCTGATATGTTATCAAAATCAAGGGTTCATTCTTGTACACAAACTAAAAATCTTTTTGAAAAGAAACCATTTTAGCTCTGTATTCAATCTTAGCATGATAAACAGAAAGCCAGTCCATGCCCAAAATAACATCAAACTCTTATAGAGATAAAACAATAAGGTTTTCTGGTACATTCTTTCCACACACAAGGATAGGAAGGTTCTTATAATTCCTTTTTGTCTCAACATTCCCTCTGGGTGTTTTTACCATAAGTTCAAGATTCATATCTTGAGATTGAATTTCCAATTTACTAGAAAACTTCTCAGAAATGAAAGAATGTGTAGACCCTGAATCAAACAACACATTGGCATAATCTGAACAAACAAATAGTGTACCTGATACCACTTCATTCGATGGCCCAACATCTACTGAAGTTTTTGCAAAGGATTTCACCACCACTTTCTTCTTGTAGTCTGGCTGCTTTCCCCCAGTTGAGTTCTTCGTTATACACTCATTTGCATAATGACCCATTTCATTACACTTAAAACATCTTACCGCTGGCTTTTCATTGCTTTCTTGATCATCTTCCTTACAGTTACGAGCAATATGACCAGACTTACCACACCGAAAGCACTTACCAGACTTGGATAGATATTCTCCATAATGCATTTACCACACTTCTCACAGGATGGATATTTGGTTTTCTTACCTCCTTTCTTCTTTGATGAATTCTTCCCCTTTTCCTGCCAACTAAACCTCTTATTCTATTGTTTGTCATAGAACACCTGATCATCGGCAAACTCTATTTCCACCTTCTCCGCACATCGAACAAGTTTTTCATAACTTTTTATCTCACGAGAAGCTAAAGCCCTTCGATACTTTGTCTTTAACCCTGAGTAAAAACGGTTTATTTTACTATCAAGATCTCGAATGAAGTTTGGAGCATACCTTGCCAATCGAGTGAACATTTCTTCATAAGCAGCCAATGAATCATCCTCCTTCCTCAATTCTAGTAACTGTTTTTCCATCCTAAGACGAACCACCTTAGGAAAATATTTCTCAAGAAACATACCTTTGAATTCGTCCCAGTGATGATCCTCAATCTTATCACTATCCCTGATATTTTTCACCCTTGACCACCACTGATCAGCTTCACCTTCAAAACGGTAAACAGCAAGGCTAACATTTTGATGTTTCTGAACACCCCATGACATCAAAAATCTTCTCCAGTTCTTTAATCCACCCTTCAGCTTTCTCGGGGTCAGATGATCCTCTGAATGATGGGGGATGTTGCCTCATGAAATGTTCCACCACTAACATGTTCCTCTATAGTTGATCTGGCTGATCTCATGCATGGATACCACCACCATTTATAGCCTGATTCAATTGTGCCATCACTGCAACAAACTGTTCAGTTCCGATTCCGACCATCTCAGGATGCTGATTTGGAAGGTTGTCTTCCTCCTATTGTCATCCCAACATAGCTTCTTTGTTTCCTCTGCAGAAAACCATTCTGAACACATAAATATCTTAGGCGAAGCAACATGGTAATCTTTAAATGCTATATCATTTCAGTCATACCATAAATTATCTTATAATTTAACAATTTTCTAACTCTTATAGTTGTCTAAACCGACCTCTGATACATACTATAAGGCCCTGGACTTAAACATCTCTTAATATTGAATTAAATGAATAATTAACATTGAGGATCTTTTCAGGTTTAGAGTTGTAGAGAATTAGAACATAACTAGTACATCTCAAAAGATTACAAAGTAGACACTTCTACTAAGTTTCCATAAAAAGAAAACTCTTAAAAAGAAACATGTCTAGTTCCAAGTTTTATATAGCATGACTTTCCCATGATCCCATCCATGACCCTATTCCACATTAGGTCCTGTGAAAAACATTTCAAAAAAACTTGGGGTGAGCATAAAGAGCTCAGTAAGGGATACACAAGGAATGAAAACTGTTAGATTATCAATAGAACAAGTAAACCATGTATACTTTATCAAAGTAATACTTTTCACCTTTATGAAGTAGTAAAAACTCTTCACTAAATAAAATATCATTACTTACCCTTTTGTAACCAAAGATTACCATAAAACCCATAAAAAGATCACATAACATATAGAGGTAACTTGGGACATAAACATACATAAGTGGAATAACCATACGGTCGACTTCCACACATATCACTTAATGGAATAGCCATACGGACAACATCCATACCCAATAAATTGGAGGTTATAACGTAACCACCCGTCCTGGTATTCACGGCACCACCCATCATATGTTTTATCACGTAACCACCCGTCAAATGTCCAAGTACCAATATAAAATAATAAAACATAAAACCAATATAAAGGAATAATAACATTTCCACATTTCAATCACAATATATCATTTAAATATATTGACATAATAGAATCCTTTATCAAATCCATTTTCAATAACAAAATACATAAAAGATTATATGGTATTTATTTTATTTTAAAAACAGTACGGCTTGTTGAGGAAGCCAAATACCAAATAATACTCATGGTGGCGGAAAAGGTCGTTGTCACCACGTACGTTAAAAGAAAAATTCCTTTTTGTCGTTTAGTAAAACGCTTCATAGAAAAAGATTACTTTTTTATAAAAGTAAATGTCAAAGGGTTTTATACACCATATAAAATATAGTTGTGTATAAAATGAAATACGCCTCAATGAAAGGAGATTGAGATGAAGTCCATTACCTCAGGTCCGACTTGACTTGATCGTTCTTTAACGTCCTGAATAATAAACTTGAGTTAATTTATATTTTCTTAAGAACCTTTTTCAAGTTCATTATTCCTTTTATATCACTTATTGCCATGTTATAAACATTATGTAACCATTTATGTTAATAATGTTTGTTTTGTTGATATTTTGTTCTTAAGTCGAAAGTGGACTTCTTACAATTACATGTTTTTCGTGTGGTCAAAGGTTCTTTATATCCAGAATGAAATTACAGATTTGGATATCATATATATCATATATATCCAGAATATACACGTATTTATAATATTACATAATCATTTAGAGGTAACAAATGAAATGCACCGTTCATGGAGACGATAAGCCGTACGTACGCATGAACGCTACATTCATTTATTTGTCATATTAATGGAATTAAAACTAAATGAGAGGTATGTATATTTTAATTCCATAATTATATTCATCATTTAGATGTATCATTCATCATATATATTCATTATATACATGTACTTATAATAGTACATTACATTTGGGGATAAGAAATGAAATGCACCGTTCATGGAGACGGTAAGCCGTACGTACGCATGAACGCTACTTTCACTTCTATATCATATTTTAATGGAAAGAAATAATAATTATATAGAGGTATATTATGATTCCAGTATAAAATCATATATAATAACTTTAAATCCATCCTTTATACGTCCCACATATGGCATTAACGAATCACATCACTTTGAGGGGGCGGTAGTCCGCACTTCCTAAAATGGAATTATCTTGTTTACCCACAATGAAAACCATAAAGGTATAACACAAATGAAAACTAAATAAGCATAAGGAAAACATAAAAATAATATATATCATATATAAATATAGTGACATCTTAATGGATACCTTTGAAGGTGTTAAAATAATGTTGAACAATCATCGTTTCGGGAGGCAGAAATTCGCCATCAACGGAAACAGTATGTTCTTTAACCATTAGATGTAGGTGTGTGTATGTTTAGCTAGAATACTTCTTATAATAACATGATAGTATATTTATTATACTATAGTTGTCAAAAAAGAAATGATTAAAAAGATTTTAGGTGTTGGATAAGCAAAATAAAAGAAAAGGACTCAAGTGAAAACATTACCTTAAAATCGGGTAACTCCCTTTGGTTTGAGCTCAAAGGCTTCCTTGGGAAGACTTATGCCCAATGTGAATCTTCAAGGAGTAAGAGAGTGAAGTGGAGAGACAAAATGGGTAGGGGTTGGTCAATCCAAAGGGTTTGGAAGTGTGGGTAAGGTGGTGGAGGTGGGGGCCTTTTATAAGAGGAGAGGAGGGGCACTCTTGGAAAGTAAGGAAATGTTACTTTATTTTAGAATGAGTTTCGGATTTTAATGGTCCCACATTGATGTGTTTCAAGGATAAGGTTATAATGGTTCGAAATAAAGCCATCAAATAGGTTTTTAACAAATTTAGATATTAGATTTTACATTATCTTTTCATTTTATTTAAATACTTTATTAATGAGGTAATCGCTTCATCATCATGATGTCATTAATAATTTAATATATTTAATGTCTAAAAATTATAAAAAAATAACATGATGTAGGAAATATTTTTAGATTTATAATAAATATTTATAATCAAAAATCGGACTTGTATAACCCCAAGTAAAAATTGTTTTAGTAAAACATCTCATGTGTGTGTCATTTTTACTTTAACATTAAATAAAACGTTATTTATGTAATTTCCCAACCAAAGTGGCTCCATGGGGTCCCCAAGTTGACCAATGGATTGTCTTGGTCGGCCGTGACACATCCAATGAGGGTAGGACATGTGTCAAGCTCATATAATATTATTAAAACATTATTTTTACCTTAAACTTCACTAATGACCTCTAATCGCGACTAAGAACTTAAAAGTTACTATTCACCAAAAAATTATTTTAATCTCATTGAACCAAATTTTACTTCTTAATTACAACCATGTATGTTGTATTTTTGAAAATCAAATCACAGAAGTGACAAAGTTTCATTTAAACGAAAAATCTGTTTCTTTAACTACCACTTAGTGGTTTCACTATTCATCAAAAAATGAAGTTTTCCAGAAAAATACCAAAACATCACCCTAAGCTATATTTGATATTCTGAATTCAAAAATGATATCTATTTTAAAAAATTAAAAACATATAAGTTGCATTAATTAATTTAATAATTAATTCCCACTGTCAAAACAAATAGCGTGTTTTTATGAAACAAACTGTATCAAAAGTTTGACACTAGTTTAAGTCTGAATTCAATGTGAAGTTAATTCCAATGACCACTATTGGATTAAATGGTCAAAATATATTATAATTTCACTTTAAAAACAATTCAAAAGATAATATAATCATATAAATAAATTTTATTAAAAAGATGTTTTGAATTAAAATACAACATTTTTTCACTATTCATTAAAAATGAACTTTATCGGAAAAATACCAAAAATTCACACAAAGTAAATTTTGATGTCCCAATCATAAAGAATAAGTTTATTTTGAAAAACATAGCTTATAAAATTGTCAAAAGATAGATTTAAAAATGGTTTTCCATAAAAAGGCAGTAAAACAATATTTTAAAAATAATAGTGTATTTCATGCTTAAGATTGGATTTATTTTCCTTTTAAGCCTCTAAAACACTATCTAATTCATTAATAGGAAGAGATAAAAATATCTATTATTCATTACTTACTTGGGATGTTACATGTAACCTTTATTAAATCTATTTTAATAAGGCCAATCTATATACTTAGTATACTTTCCATTCCACATTTCACATTTAGTAATCATTTGAATCACTTACCTTAGGCGGGTCAAGTGGTGAGAATACATGGTACATGACCTTATGAAATTGTCATTTAACAACAATCCATTTATTAAAGGAAGCCTCAACATTAGTAAGGTCAAGGTCACACCTGAACGGTGGCTCGAATATGTCAAAACACTAAAAACCCAATTATGGAATAACTTTCAACATGAGGTGGATTGAGTTGTGCGTGTAACACTAAAAAATAATCACATATTTGGAATTATCATAACCGTACGATTCTTATAAGTATATGAATTGTGAGTAAATTTAAGAGACAGTCCCCAATGGGATTTTTGGGATCCACATGAACATTCCCAAATATCAACTAACTTTAGGGATGTGTTATAGACCACCCACATTATGGTTGTATGATCCTCCTCCTCTGCTGTTGGCCCTTGATTTTCCTCGAATCAGAGTAGTTCTAAGAAAAAGTGAAAAAATAATCACATGGTAATTCTTAGGTTGGGAGAAAAAGAGAAGTAGAACGCCTAAATATGGATTGATTACTTATTTTTGTGCATTTAACGTGATTAACAGAAGCTCGATCAGATGACAGATGTAGGAGATCTCTTGATCACTAGCCTTGTCCTTCAAAAAGCTTAAAATTTAAAGAGAAATAGGTCAATCCATCATAAACATGGATTTATAGGGGAAGGGTGACTTAATTAGATCATAATGGTAAAAATTAGGAATTTACCCATAAAACAACTAGCACACAGTTTTTTCCCATGGTTTCTTCAAAATGTGCACAAACTGTGTGGAACAGTTATGCCTGAAATCACATCCTCTGCATGGTTTGATCAAATTTTTCACTAGACATGAATGATTACCTGGGAAAAAGGGGCACATAGATGGTTAGACCTCACATTTATGCACCAATCAAGCCTCTTCTCGTCCTTCATCATAGTGGAATACAATTCCACCCAGAAGAAAAGAATTCCACCCAAAACTCCTTCTCAAAGTCTACCCACAAAATCTCACTCTCCATTCTCTCTTTGAGGTAGAGAGTCTACCACTGACATGCTTCTACTCACATATTATTGACTTCAAACTGAATCTCGTACTTATCCGGAGCCGAAATAGAATTTAAAGTTATCACCAACTCCTAGAGTCGGATTTTAGTGTCCATGTCTGAGATGCTACCCTCATACTTCCCGAGGGTCTGTCACTAGAAGGAAAAAAGTTTCATCTACCACTATTTTTCCTATTCCTCTCCATCATTCCTCCACTGATTAGCTAGATCAGCCTCCTGGGCCTCGATCACCTGCACTACTCATGGTCATCGCCTGGGTAAAATAGCTAAAAGGTAGAAAAGGAATTCCTATTCCTGAGTAGTGTAGAAGAATTCTTTTAAAGTTTTTCTGAAAGTTGTTATTTATATAAATTTCTATAATACCTAGAACACACAATAACACAAGTCATTATAATGTTTGTACCTTTCTTAGGGTTTATACCCTACAATTAGTTTAACTTCACTTGGTTATTTGGTAGTTCTAGATTCCTTGCATCGGATCATGGGGGGCCCTAAAATCACGTGTCCTAGATGATCTTCCCTGTCCTATTTCACGCACCACAATTTCCTAACACTGTTTTCATACAATCCCATGCAATCCTTACTATGGATAACCCCAAAATCCATCTTATGTTTAACTATTTACTATGATACCATTCTGTCATTACTCACCTTCACCGAGATGAGGGCAAGGATAGAAAATATCCAGACCCTTCCTTCCTCAAGGTTAAAGAGAGATAATTACTCCAATGTCCTTCCTTCAATAGTCTCCAGAGTGGCGACTATCACCAAGTGTATAGAATCACACATAATATGAACGTCACTACCCTTTTTATTTAGTATGATTGGGAGATACGAGGGTAAAAACCCAAACAACTCCAAAACTAAATGTAATAGTAAAACCAAATACCATTCCCATATGAATGTTCAAAGATAAACCAATAAAAGTAAAAGAATAAATCCAAAGGGATAGTACCAAAAGGAAAAAAAATAGCAATGAAAACGGTCCTAATGTACAAGCTAGTATGGCCCCGCACGGTCCCCAATGTCCTCCTGGAAAATTGAAAGCAGTTTTATATTCATAGGGTGAGTATACATGTATACTTAGTATGGAAAACAAAAATCCCCCATGCACAAGTGGGGAGACAATCTAATTCCCTGTGTGAAAATAGAGATAACCAAAACACCGAGAAAGGAAAACTATCAAACCAGCATCACCAAGGAACACTCCCCAAATAACACAAGTCAGGTAATGTAATAATAATGGCACATCGACATTTGGGTACTCCACACCACTTTCCCACTGGTTATTTGAGACCACATACGCATCAGACCTCCCCCGCCAATTTCACTGTAGTCCCACTGCCTCCCCCAACAAGAACCTTATGGGCCACCACATCCATGTATCCTTCCCACAGACACCTAGGCGACCACAACAATACGTAACCATGAACAAAGTCACCTGGTCCAAAACAACAGCTGCCACGCCCAAAGACACATGGGCCTCATTCCGAAGACACTTGCGAAACAAACCTTCCCACACAAACCTGGGCCAACCCCACAACATACCCTTTCTGAAGAATATTTGGCTAAAATAGACCTTCGGTATTCACAGACTTCTTGAAGAGTCTGAGGATACTCAAGAGAGGGATAAAAAATGAGCAAATAACCAGCCACTCATAGGAGTGTTGGGAAAAACACCCTCCCCCATGAAATGGGGGTGTTCGACAAGAAGATCAAAACATGGGTGGGGTGTGAATAAGAAACAAAAGAACTAAATTTATACATATATGAAAAAAAAGCATTAATCCCAACCTAAGGGTCCTAAACCCACCTTATACACAAACACCCTCATTACAATTCATTCATACAAAACACAACAGCCACAACCAAGGCACAACTCTTTCCTAGAAAACAATTCCCCATTAAACACATTCTTGTTATCATATTCAAGTGATTCTACTAAAATAATTCTTCACTTCCAGGAAATTAGAAATCATATCCAAAATCGAAAGAAGGAAAAATTGACAAGCAGTAATTTAAGCATTTTCACTCAGATCTGTTGTAATGTCACAACAATAAAAGGGATCTGTGACATCCCTCATGGTATGGAAACCAACCCAAGCCCCATCATACATCCCCACACAACCCCAAATCCACAAACCAAGTACTACACCATGGGGGATCCCCTCCCCATCCACATTACCTTACAAGAATCCTTAGAACAACCATACACATCACCATAATGGATTAAAGATGTTTTTTCAGATTTAACCACACCATTCATTGAGTTTCTTCTTTATGTATGGTTAAATGGGGTGATTGCATAAGTATTATTGTTCATTAAGAATACATTTAATTTACTTAGATTACATGATTAACCATTTTTTATGTTATATCCCTTCAATCATAGGATTAACCAAAAAAACTAGAGGATCATTAGTGCACAAGGAATGACCACCAACAACCATGATTTTATATGGAAAAAATCCAATACAATTCACAACATAACAACAAAGTTTTACACACCAACAACATTATCATTCCAACCCCTTCATTCTTTAACGGTTCACTTATTATCTTTGTTAAATTTAGTTTCATTTAAGTCCTGAGGGAATGCCATTACACCCACCCTGCATGATTTATAGAAAATAAAGATGAAGGAGGAATCCCAACTTGGATGATCAATAATCGATGTTTTCGTCCTCACACCAAGAACTAGGGATGCACAACTTGCACGAGAGAAACTCTAAGGACTCCAAGAGTGAGTAGAAAAGGCTCCAGCATGGGCGCACAACTGGCCTCAGGAAGAGGGACTCCAAATTCACTAAGGTAAGTAAGAGAGACCATCCATGAATATGATAGAAACACTGTTTGATAAAAGGTGAGATCCTAGAGTTACAAAATATTACATTTCAAAACTCTTGAAAAACAGGTTGTGTCTTGACCCTGTGGGTGGTCTGTTTCACACATTGTAAATTATTATGATTAAATAATTATCTTTGGAGATGTTTCCATAATATCTTTGAGTTAAATGATTTCATTTAAATAGAGGAAAACATGTAACAGTGACACACAGATTGGGTCCATCAAGGGTCTTCCCACTCATGGAGATTAAAAAATCATTAATAGTCTTTAAAATGGCCTTATACTACTTTTAAGTGGTATTAAACATTAATGGGGTCTATATAGGAAAACTGAGGAACGAAACCTCTGACAACCCCCTGTGACATTGATCAATGACTTAATTATGGGTGACACCATGTTGACACCCTTACACTGACACTTCCACCCTCAAGACTCACTGATGGGGTCCAAGGCACCTCAAAAACCAGAATTTGTAAAATTAATGGACCAGAAGGTCCTAAAATTTTCAATTATCACCAAAATGATTTTTAATGTACTATTTTTAAGAAAACATATATGCTTAATCATGTGACCCCCATATTTAACTTCTCCACTTTTAAATAGTTTTTTATTAACTCATATTCAAATGGGTTTTCAAAGATGACATTTCATAATATTCATTAATCATTCCATTATTTCAAAATAAACTGTGTTATCTTACCCTCTAAAATTAGAATTGATAATATTTATATCATTTAAATGATCCATTAATGGTTTTTCATTTTTAGGTAAATTTTTTACAATTTTTTGATAACACATTTTGTAAGACTTTATATATTATTCAGTGATCCTTTTTACTGATTCTTATTTTTATATATTAAATTTTCTAAAAATATTTTCACATTAATATTTTATATTCATTATGTCAATTTAGAAGTTAAATAATTTATTGTTAATTTTAAATGTAATTTTTTGAAAAAATTTCACTTCACCGTTAAAAAAATTACTTTTGAATTTCATTTTTAACTTAACCATTTCATGATAATGATTATGAAATTATAAAAAACCCCTTAAATTATTTTTCTTCCATTTTTCTATAAATATTTAAAAGTCTTATTTTGGGAGAAGTTGTTTTTTATAAACCACAAAATAAGGTTTCATATAAAATAATATATTGGGTAATTAAATTTTTAACTATCATTTACATTCATGAATTGAACTTTATTGATACCATCTATAAATATTACGAAACTCGCTTTCCTTTCCATTCGTTCTTCATTGTGTGCTTAATGGATTTTTGTTAACTTGAAAAATATGTGTGGATGGCTGATAGTTGGGGTTCTATATCCTCTCTGTAATCAATTGGTAAATTATTTATATCTATTTATACATGGTTGTTGAGCATTGATATTCTTTTGATCAAAACATGATGCATGGCCATTTTATTTTCTCACAATATGTTTCATGAATATTTTTTTTAATTCACAACATAAAGTGTGGGAATATATTTTGTTCACAAAAATAAGAATAGTTTTTTTGTTTTTAATATTATAATTTCAAAATAATTATGTTTTTAAATAATAAATTGTTATTCTATTTTTCAAGGGAATGTAACATTTCCACTCCAAATTCCTAGAATAATGCTCTCGTGGTTCATATTTATTGAGTCATGATTCCATACTCTTTTGATGCACAATTTATGATGTTATAAGAAGTGTTACATTATTTATAATCTTTTCTTTATTAACTAGATGATTATTATGTATCCTAATTATACTCAAATTATCATCTTATTCTCATATATTATATTTGATTACTAAAACTTATGTTTACCCTTGCAAAGAATTTGAGATCACCCATTTCTTATGTTTACATCCCCAAATTTATGAAGATATGAATAGTTTGTAATAACAAGAAGAGTTTATAATTTATAGAATTTTGGGTATATATATTATGGAATAATTATGGATTAATTATTTTATCTCTGGTTAGAAACAAGTTCCCATTAGTATAATGGGAGTGAGTTTATTTAGTAAATTTTTTATCATAATTATCTAAAATTATAACCTTAGATGGTATTTTGAATATATTTTAAGAAATAAATTATTTTATTAATATAATTAGATTTAAAATTCTATGGGAATCTATAAATTTCAATATAAATCAATGATCATAAAATTACATTTTGTTTGATGTAGGTTATTTTTTGTTCTACATTTATAAGACATCTTCTAGAGAATGTATAAGGAGATTATACTAGTTATTACCTCATTTTTTCGAACTATCTGATCGTGTACTTAATCCATAAAATTCCAAAAAATATGAACAAAAATTTTATGCATTGCACATAATTAATCTATAAATGGGTTAAAAAAAATTATCACTATGGTAAATTAGAAATATTAAAAATGAACCTAGTCGAATGTTAGTCAAGCATGAAAGTGATAGGATATAAATTTGAGGAAGTAAAATTTATTACCTAGGATACCTCATCGTAGTTGTATCACCCTGGTTACTTCACCTAGGGTAAATTTCTTGTTGGATTATTCCCATAGTTCATCACCTATTTTATTTTCCTAGGGTACAATTCCCAAGGTAATTCACCCTAGTGTGCTAACTCAATGCCTCTTTATCAAAGTCAATTCACTCAAATAACTTTCCTAAATTCCCTTTTAGAAGTTACCTTCACTCAGGTCCATTTACGTAGTTGAAGTGGGATGAGATTCTTATAATAAGGTAGAAAATTTTTCTAACACATACTTTAATTTAGTGAAAACGACTAGAGTGAAACGAGATTGTGGAGATACTTATTTTGATTAAGTCCTCATAGGTTCACCCATTTAGGAGGCTAAATGGATATTTAGTGAGGATATATTAAAATCACCCATGATTTACTAAACCATTATCTTAATCCCCACTACTATTTCTGTCCCCCAGACTCTAACACAAACTAACTTTCATAACCAATTTTAATTATCGCTTTAAAGTAACACTTATCTATGATTTTGATCAACTTTATTCTAATATTATTCCACTCTTAAGTGATAAGGGGATTTTTATTGATCCCATTTTTTTTTGGAAAAAGTCTAATATTTTAGATTCAAAAGGTTCACTAAGATAAAAATAATTACATCTCTATGGTCATTATAAATTCATCTTGGACTTTTATCTCGGATCCCTACATGTGCGGCTAACTTGTTGCACCATGGTTTGGCCTAAATAATGTCATGAAACTGTGAAATAGTCTACCTACATGAACTAAATTATATATTAATCTTTCTTTATAAAATATCTCTTATTTTATCATCAAATATACCCATTTGGATTAATATTGGGAGTATATTTTATATATTTTGGATGAAGAAGTGCCGCCTAAATCTCTCATCATCCATGTCACACATTCCCCTTTATATTGGAATTTTCATGCCTAAAACCTAATTTAATTTACCAAAATTAAGGTTTATTGAGTAATAATAATTATAAAAATTTATAATAAAACACTTATACCCTAGTATTTTTACACTATAATTAAGGTCCCACAACATTAATAACATAATAGTGTAATGCACCCAACCCATATGAAATTTCAATAACAGAGTGAATTTATCCCAAATACCTTTGGGGAATCCTAATTATAGTAACCCCCACTCCCTATTTCTAAAAAGGAAAAACTATTCACCCTGAATCTACCAAGGAAGACCACTCACTTATCCTTATATAGGGATAAACCCCTCACCAAGCCCTCACTAGGGAAAACACCTAGCATTTCTCTCACTAGGGAATGACACCTCACCAAGTCCTCATAACATAGAAGTTACTCTCCTAACTACCACTATATTAAATAAATTTTCCAATACCATGATTTTGAAAAGTATCTCACATATCCTCTAGAATGAGGAATCACCTCACTATTCTGATACTTGGATGAACCACCTCTCCTAGACTATATAATAGAAAATAATATCTCTTAACTCTCACTATTGTGAAGTGCATCACTTTGAACTAACTAAAGAAATGAACCTCTCCTATTTATACACCAGGGTGAAATAATTTACCAACATCAACAAAATAAATACTATTTTCCATGGTACATAACTTGTCTATAAATACCTTCATACACTCCAAAATAGGGTACCATGTTTACAATAGTTTCAATGGTATAGAATCTATACACATAGGTATCTAATGTAACTTCCTAGAAGTCAATTAATTCCCCAAAACATCCATACATGAATGATAAAATTATCAATAATGAATTATATCCATATTATGATCATGTATACCATTGATATACTTTATATCACATCATGATTATTCTTTTTTTGTGATGTAGTATGTCAAAATGTCTTAAGATTAATTGTATCACTGAAAGTTCATACTAGTATCATATTATGATGCGAAACCATAAGAATAACAAAAATATTCATAAAATTTATTTTTTATAGATATATTATATCTTTTTATGGAACACAAATGATATTAGATATCACGGGTGGAGAGTAATATGACTTTGAGAAACATTCCAATGTTGTGATCTCTTTTTACTTACTAGTGTAAGGGATTATGAAAAAATGATCCACCATAAAGAAATATACATTTATATATTCATTTAGATGTTCCAATATATAGATGTGTGTATAGATTGATAGATAATAAAAATATTATTAATGGATATAATTAGTGATCTACATTTATTTATTGATGAATACTGAGATGATATATGTTCATGGTGAAGTATCATACATTGTATGTGTCACAAGTGGTATTGGATTAATGAATAATATGAGAAAATATTATTCATTTATATTATTAATAGATGATGATATATTAATACATTTTCTAGGAATGTAATATTCAAAATATATCAATTTCCCTGGTGTTCTGTTGGTAGATTCATTTCCAAAACGACCATGAACGATACATTGAGCATATGGGTATATGCCACCAAAAGAAATTGTTATTGATTAAATATATATTCATAAAGGGATTATATTGTATAGTAAGAATTTTTATAAGGTTTTAAATAATTTAAAAATTAATATATTTCTCTATAGGTTGTATGTAATGTATTTAGACACTAACCCTCAACTTTCTGAAGCTTTGCATAATGCTATTAAGAGTGATCCTTACAAGGTCATAGGCTAAGTGTTTCCAAAACCTCTGTTATGTATTATAATTATTTCAAATTTTGAATAAATATAATTCTATTTTATGGGTTAATAATTATTTATATTTTCATGTTCCCATATATTCAGTATTTAATTATTAGTGATAATTTTTCTGAGCATAATATTTAAAAGGTCTGTAATTTATTTTTTCTAAATATAATATTTATTTATTTGATAAAAATTTATTAAAATTTACTTTGAAAATAAATAGTCAATTTTAAATGGTTGATAAACGTTTTTAGGAAATTACATCACATTTTTAAAAGTACCATGGATAAATATTATTTTAAATATTATTTCAATACAATTTCAATTATTTCATAATCAAATAATATTATAATTAATTCATGATTTTTTTCATAAAATTAAAACTAAAAAAATACTATTATATTGAAATGGAGTCTAATGGGATTAAGAAAAAATAGAGTCTCAGATGCAATTATTTTCGTTATACCCCAATCATTATTTAAAACCTATTATATTTTAAACAACAAAAATGTTGGTCATATGTTTTTTGTAAAAAAATAAATTTCGAGAATGATTTCAAGCCCTAAATAATTATTCATTAAGAATACTATCATGTATTGAAAGACATCATCCCCAACCACCCCTCTTGATTCAAGAGGGAACATTCAAATTAAATCCTTTTTGGATTATCCATGTGAAAATATAATTGTGTACACGTTATGATCTTCCTTCTTAACACATAAAGATTCCTACTATAATGACCCAGACCTGAACAACCACCTAAACAATGCTAAACAGGTCAAATTTTACTACCTAAGGCGCACCTCCCCAAACGCCAAAGGATGCAGACTAGCAACGAGGGTTTTTATAGGTATAGTGGAGAGGCTATAACCTCTTGGAGGATAATAATGATACTGGTCTGAGTATAACAAAAATGATGTAGTGAAATGAATGACTCAGTAGGTTTGAACTAGACCCGCAGAGCGAAAACACATTCACTATTGATAAACCGCATAAATAAAAAATATAAACAACAATAGTGGAAAGTAAACACAATAGTATACTGATCACTTATAAATACTACTGCACAACAAAATTTCATCCAAAGAAGGTCATACATATCCATAAGTAGAGGAATCAATGGCTAACCAACTATAGCTACATAAGAAGTATGAATGATGATACAGGAAATAAAGTAGAACAAAATAATCTTCAGCTAGGCAAGGCCTTATGGTTCATTCTGTCTCTATGCGAGAGCTAAAATAGTCCAACTCCTGAAGTTGATTTCTTTCCTAAATGTAAATTCATAAAGTATGAACGCATCCTGAAGGGCCCATGTAGGGTGTGAGATGAATCTCAGTAGGATAACACCCAAAGGTGCATACATAATATATGTGTTTGTGGAGGAATGTAGTTATATAGAAAACAATAAGCTATAAGATGCACAAATAAACACAAACCCACTGGTGCTCAGCAGCCACCATGGAGTGTCACCTGCTTCGGCTAACATCAGAATCTCTATCATGTAACCCGACACCATGTGCCCCTTGACATCTCATGTCTCAAGTACCAACATCCCGAAGGCATGTCCAGGATATAGTAACCTCAAGGAATAGTGATACTTGTCCTCAAATAAGTAACCGGAGGGACATCAGTGTCTGCCCTCAAATAAAGTAACCAGAGGGACTGTGATGTGTTCCCTCAAAATAAAGTAACCAAAGGGACAACTATGTATGCCCTAAAAATAACAGTGAGCCTCTAACCCCAACTGGATAGCCTCAATTCTATCCCTTGAAGGTTCTACACCTCCCACATGTCTTCCTATGACAAGAACCCCCAAACCAATAGTACCTAAACCAGAACTAACGGAGTCCTCTACCCACATGAGTGGTCAAAACTACCTCATCATAGAGTCTCTCTATGTGCATGTTACTCATTGTTCTGGGTGAGTGGTAATCAACAAAATAGTACACAAGAGACAACACCTCTGACAACTCTTGTCCCTAAAACCATGCCACTCAAGTCTGATGGCATCGCCATCCCAGTAACCCGGGCCATGCCCAACCTGACAATAATCCTGCCTTAAGCCAATTCCCATGACACTCAATAACGTGGTCAAAACCCCCCAATGCAACCCTAGACAAGCCCAACCTATGATCAGCGTCACTCAAGACTATCTGGGCAATTCTCAACACAACCCAAAAGTTCCAGCACATGCAATTCAATAATTACATATATAAAACATTTAAACAAAACACATAACTATGAAAAATAATCTAAATTGTTGAATGTGCTAACCATGTATTGTCACATACCATCACTGGTGTCTTTATGGGTTTCAAAAATTCATATCAAGGATCAATACACTAAACTCAATAGTTTAAAACAATAAAAAAACAATTATAACCATTTTAGCATCCCCCCGCCAAAATGACATGATGAGAAACAACCCCTCTCCCTACCTCACTCAAGAAAAATGGTAAAAGGTAATACCCAATGGCATCTTATAGGTCAAATAAGCAATTAAATAGTCAATAACATGTAAATTAGTGTCTCGCTCAAAATACCGGAAAACTCACAACATGCCACACCACCAAAAAGTCTGTGAAATCACAAAAAGAGGTATGCACCACCTACCTGAGACTCGTACGATGATACTCCTCCGATAACAGCCTCCAATTAGGTCTAAAATGCAATAGATATATAAAAAAATCAACCCCTCACACCCCTATAACTCGTTCTAGAATAGAAATCAAGAAGAACGACTCAAGATTAATCAAGGCCTTACTGAGGGGGTTCTAATAGATAAAATGATGTTTGAATCTGGCCTCGAAAGATGAAATGGGAGGTAATTGAAGCTTCAGCATCCTGGTTAGTGAAAGCCAGCAACCCCCTATTCCCACTGCCTCAAAACGAGGCTACTGCATATTTTAACAAAAAAAATACATGGCATGTACGTTAGGACTACACACCGTGTATCATTTTACTATTCATAAGGAGGATGATATTTCTCTGAGGACTTTTTGAATGACTACATGGAGTGTACCTATGGTACATGTAATGTACCTATTTACCCTACAAACATCCCCAACACTCCATCTATATACCCATATACAGACCATCTACATGGCGTGTACAAATATTACACGACGTGTCCATGCGAAAAACATTCTACCCAGCCCAAAGGCCAACACACAATGTATGGTCTCCACATGGACATGGGTAAACAACATGTCTATAACTACACATCGTGTAGTAAGAAATTAAACAATGTCATAACACGACATGTACATGATGAGCCAACGGCCGGTACTCACCCAAACCATACATGGCATGTACTCTAGAGTACATGGCCTGTAGTTTTGAAATTTTTAAAACATCTCAGATTTTCCTAGCTTTCTCAGGAACAATTCAAAAATTCTAACAGTGTCAGGATTATGACCCATTCTCAAAACCCAGGTAATAACAATATCCACACCTTAACATAGCTCATCCTCAATATATCAAATTAAACCCGGAGATGACACCAAACATACCACACCGATTTAAGTAACCCGAACTCCCCCAGTCTCAATGGTTCTGGATAAATTCCTCTTGGGGATCTCCACCTTAGGAATTTCCTATCTCAGTCTCAACCCAATAAAACTCTACATAATAAGGATTCACTAATCTATTTCTATACTCATGGTCCTCATGTGACGCATCTTCACCCATGCATCTCTTTGGTGCACCCATGTCATTTTTGACACCCCAAAAATCTCCCACATCATGTCAGTGTCCCCCTGTACGATGTCTAGCATCCTATGGTCACTAAAAATAAAAACTGATGACATACACCTCAAGTAAAATTCATCCGCGATGCCTTGATTCCAAAATCACCTCATGAAACATGGATCCTCGATTCCCCGATGCCCATAACACCTCATGTAACCTGCATCCTTGATGACCCTAATGTTATGCATCTCATTCATAAATATAATATATCATGCAGCCGATATGGCGTCAATACCACTAACTAGAATCTAGTCTGTCCACATAGATAATTTGCATCACATGCACTCAAAATGCACATGCCTCTATAGGACATGCCAAATAGAAAACATGGAAATCACGGCCACACCTGTGGTGCACCTCTAATCTTCCTCAGCTCACCAGCCTGCTCAGCCTCTGGAAGCTCCATTGTGTGCTCCTGGACTAATGTATGATTACCTAATGCCTAACCTCCCTATGGTGGTGCTCTAGCCACCATCCACTAACCCCTCAGCTGGATCCCACTGTGTATGTCACGTCCTTCTTATGTAGCTGAAACTCTTCAACCATCTCCCAGTACTGAACTTGAACCAACTCCGAATGCCACCGTCTATCCTGGTCCAAACCTACTAGCTGCTTGAGAAGGATTCCTGTAGAACATCTCCAGATGCCCAACCTGTCCACATGCCTCAAAATCTTTTGGAGGCCTATCACACTGAGTCCAAACATGTCCTTGTTGTCCACACTTAAAGCAAACCACTAAAGAACTGCTACGATGTGGTCTTGCTGAGTCCTTGGCCTGACAGCCCTGTTGGATCTCATCTCGTCCTCACTTATTGTTGTCTGAACCGTTACATGAAACTATTCCCCAACCAAACAGAGGTCAATCCCTCTAGTTTCCTTTTTCTTCGAGCACCTGATTCACTGCCTTTAATAATGAACCCAACCTGAATATATTCACCTATATATGAATAGTGTATTGTAATCAATCCTCGAAGTGCCTCACTCTTGACGCATCATTACTTACCATACCTAGTGCGAAGCGTGACAGCTCCATGAAAGTAGTTGCATAGTCCATGATGAACATGTCTCCCTGCTGATGGTTTAAGAACTCCTAATATCTCTTATCCCTCAGTGGCTCTGGGTAAAAGTGCTCAAAGAACCTATCCTTGAAGTCTTTCCATGCTAGTTCCTCATTATTGCGAGGCTGAACATGTACATCCTACCAACGCTTCACCAGTCCTCTATGAATGTACATCGCCAGCTTGACCCTCCACCCCAGAGGTGTCTCATGATACTCAAATTTCATCTGCATGCTTTCTATCCAGTTCTCAGCCTCTTGCAGACAACCCTAACCCTAAAAATGTGGTCGATGCTGTGACTGAAACTCCCACATCAGATATTCCAAAGATGGCTTTATACCCTGCACACCTCTGTTGATCCCCTGCAAGTCACGTACTAGGCTAGCTTGGAGTTTCTCGTCAATCCATGGTCCGAACACTACCAAACTCGGCTGTTATCCGGCCTGCACTGGATCCTGAACCTGATCCTATCCCTGAGCCTGTACCTGCGGCTCCTGATCTGCCTACACCAGATCATGAACCTAATCCCGAACCTGCGGCATTGTATCACCGCCCACTTGACGCTCTATCGAGACATATAAGAGGAACCCATTGAATACCATAAATTTTCAGACAACCCATATATATATATAATGATATATATTCAGTGAAGATAAGGAAACTAGTAAAAGGAACCACACAACTACCACCCTTACTCTCCCCAACTATAACCACACCCCATGGCATCTCAGCCTCATGGCCTCCTTAACCGCCCCCAAAAAAGCCAAGTATCAAAAGTACCTCAGGCCATGCCCATCTGGACAACCAACGTAGCCTCAAACCAATAACCTAGTCACCCAATCCTAGTGATCAAAATCACCTCAACCATAGTACCTGTATGTCACATGGAATTCTACAAAATTATAATTCATGGCATAACACATTGTAATAAACCAAAAATTCAATCAGGAATTTCACCTATTCATATTTAAAAGAATATAGAGCATGGTAATTGACATTTTTCACATGGTATTATCACTTCACAAAGCATATGTGAAGTTATGAAATTGAAATACCCTAAAAATGTGCCTATTAGAAGACAAACAAACAAGCCTTTCCATACCAAGCGAAGGTCCAATTCTCCTTTTCCACACCGAGTCAAAGGTAACATATCACAGTCAATAACATCACACACCAAGTGATACATCGAGGTGGAAATCATATAAAATATAATCTATGAAAAAGCAAACAACAATTCCCACCCATGGAAACTTGGTTCATCCATCATACTGGGGGCTGAAGGTACCCAAGCACAAGCTAGAAAACCAGTTTCTTGTAACAACCTCTCTTTAGTATACCATATCCCAAATAGTAAAACTAGAAGAAGAATTAAATAGAAGTCTCAATCTCATTAGTAGCAAGTGAAACACGGTTACTAAATCCCTTCCATGAAATCCTCTGTTACCACTTTGTAACGACCCAGATCTGAACAGCCACCTGAACAATGCTAAACTGGTTGGATGTTACTACCTTAGGCGCACCTCCCTAAAAACCATAGGCAGTCGACTAGATGCAAGAGTTTTTATAGGTATTGAGGGAGTCTATTCCTTCTTGAAGGATAATAATGGTACTAGTCTGAGTATAATAATAAGGATGCAGTGGAATAAATGACTCAGTACGCTCGAACCAATCCCGCAGAGAAGAAACATATTCAATATAGATAAACAACGGAAGCAATAAATATAATCAACAAAAACGGAAAGTAAACACAACAGCATTTTGATCACTTATAAATACTACTGCACAACAAAATTGCATCCAAAGAAGGTCTTACATATCCATAGGTAGAGGTTCCAATGGATAACCAACTGTAGCTACATAACAAGTAAGCATGCTGCTACAAGAAAGAAAGCAGAAGAAAATAAACTCCAGCTAGGAAAGACCTTAAGGTCCATAAAATATCCTTGAAATAGCTAAAATAGTCCAGCTCCGGATGTTGATCTCTTTCATGCACGTAAAATCATAATATTTGCACGCATCCCAAAGGGTCTGTGCAGGGTGTGAGAAGAATATTTGTAGGATACAACCCAAAGGTTCATAGCTAATATAAGTGAGTAATCAAGAATATCGTTATAAAGAAAACAATAAATAGTACGATCAACAAATAACCACATACCCATTGGTGCTCAACAGCCACTATGGAGTGTCACCTGCTTCGGCCAACGCCATAATCTCTATCATGTAACTAGGAACCATGTGCCCCCTGACACCATGTGTCTCAAGTACCGACGTCCCGAAGGCACACCCAGGAAATAGTAACCCAGAGGAACAGAGATACCTATCCTCAAATAAGTAACCGGACGGACTGCGCTGTCTTCCCTTAGATAAAGTATCTGGAGGGACCGTGATGTCTGCCCTCAAAATAAGTATCTAAAGGGAGAGTGATGTCTTCCCTAAAAATGAAGTAACTGGAGGGACAGTGATTTCTTCCCACAAAATAACAGTGAGAGTCTGCCACAAACCTGATAGCCTCAATTCTATCCCAAAAAGGATCCTCAACTCCCACATGGATTCCTACAACAGGAACCCCCAAACCAATCGTACCTAAATGGTAACTAACAGGGACTCTTCACACACGAGTGGTAAAAACTACCCAATCATAAATTCTATCTGTGCGCAAACTACTCATAATTCCAGGTGAGTATTAAACACCAAAATGTTACCCAAGTTACAACACATCTGACACCTCGTGTCCTAGTGACCATGCCACTCATGTCTGATGGCCTCACTATCCCAGTAACCTGGGTCAAGCCCATCCTGATAGTCATCCTACCTCAATCTGATGCCCATGAAATTCAATCCCATGGTCAAAACCATCCAATGTAACCTCGTCCAATCCCAACCTGTGATTAGCATCACTCAAGACTATTTGAGCCATGCCCAACACAACCGAAAGGTTCCGGCATATGCAATTCAACAATTATATATAAAAAACATTGAACCCAAATACATAAACAGGAAAAACAATATAAACAGTTGAATGTTCTAACCAAGTGTTTTCTCAAACTAGCACCTAGTTCTTTAAGGTATCCATCAATTCATTTCATGTTTCAAAACACTAAACTCAGTAGATTAAAATAATACAAAACAATTATAACCATTTTGGCATCCCCTATCCAAAATTCCCCATTGAGAAATGGCCCCTTGCCCGACCTCGCTCATGAAAAATTGTAAAAGGGAATACCTAAGGGCATACCATATGTCAAATAAACAATTAAACCAAATATAACATGTAAATTAAGGTCTCTCTCAAAATACCCAAAAACGCGCCATAGGCCGTGCCATAGGCCGCGCCACCCAAAAGTCTACGAAATCACAAAAAATGTGTGTAAAACCTACCTGAGACTCATACAATGATACTCCTCCGATAACAGCCTCCAATTAGGTCTAAAATGAGGTCAATCTACAAAAGAATCAAAAATGATCAATCCCCTGTAACATGTTCTAGAATTGAAATAAAGAAGAACAACTCAAAAGGAATCAAGGCTTTACTAAGGGGGTTCCAATGGTTTTTATAGTGTTTGAATCTGGCCTCAGTCGAAGAAACAGGATAGAATTAAAGCTCTGGTGACTTGGTTCATGAAACTCAGTGACCCCCTATTCCCTCTACCTCAAAACGAGTCTACTACCCATTTTAATGGAAAAAGAAGAAAATGCATAGCATGTACTTTAGGACTACACATCATGTATCATTTTACTATTCATACGGCTGCTGATATTTCGTTGTGAACTTTCCAACTGACTACATGGAATGTACCTATAGTACACGATGTGTACCTCTTTACCCTGCCTACATCCCCAACATGAAATGTATATCCCCATGCACAGACACTCTACACATAGTTTACAAATAGTACATGATGTGTACATGATAAAAAATTTCTACCCAGCCAACAGGCCTACATGCCATGCATGGCCTCCACATGGTCAGGGATATGTGACGTCTCTATAACTACATGTAGTGTAGTAAGAAATTCCTACATGGTTGTCAGATGTCGTATACTCGGTGAGCACACAACCAGTACACTCCAAACCCATACATAGCGTGTACTCTATATTACACGGTGTGTAGTCTAGAAATATCTAGAACATCCCATATTTTCCCAGTTTTCTCAAGAATAAGTCAAACATTCATACAGGGTCAGGATTTTGACCCGTTATAAAAACTCGGGTTCTTACACCTACAACATCACATGGAAGGTCAAGGATCATGTATGAATCACTATTATATGGATTGTACACATGATTTAAATGAAACAATGATGGTATATTGAATAAATTGTTTTATATTCATCCAAAAATAATGAATTACTACCAAGATAATTTATCGATTAGTTAAGTTATTTATAAATAATTATTTGATGATTTTTTATTTTTAGGTTAGTTGTAACACCCCATGATTTCATAGTATGTTATCTCTTTAAAGAAATTCAATAACTTTTGTTACACGCAACACTGAGTTCGAGCACACCATGACTTACCAAATTAGTTGTTCAAAAAGAGGTTATGAATAGTATCAACTGAATTTGGAATTTTATATACTCCATATAATTTTAAAATTCATATTATTTTTTTATTAGACATAATATAAGAACAAATTCATTTTCATAGATAACAGAATAATTTTTTAAAAAATGAAATTTTACGGCTTTTTAATGGAAAACCTTTTTAAAACCAATATTTGACACTTTTATATATTTATTATAATGAAATTAAATTATTCGTTCAAATAAAGACATAATAATTTATTTTGGATAATTGTTTTGGTATGTTTTGGATAACTTTCATATTTTTATGAATAGTGAAAAATAATAAATTTTAGTAAAAAAACATTTTTAAATCGAAATAATTTGTAGTGTTAAATTATAAATTTGAGTGTATTTTAAGTATCATTAGATTATATTTTTATCATTTAATATAATTTAGGTCATTGTATGTAATTTTATATTTAAACTTTTCATAAATAAGTATTATTCTTCTGATAGTTATTATTTCTAAAAAACACTCTTTTTGTTTTGACAACTGGAATTAATTTTAAATTAATTTCTAACACTTCTATGTTTTGAATTTCTAAAAAATGGATTCCATATTTTTAATCAGAAGATCCAAATTGTGTAAATAGGTATCTTTGATTTTTAGAAATTATGAATATTTACTTTATAAATATTTTATTTACCATGGTTAAAGTGTAAATCTGGGAAATAAGGGTAAACAAATATTATTATAATAATATTAAACTATACTAACATGATTCCTATTCATATTAGTTGACACATGTATGACCATGGGAATATAGGGGTAAATTTTGGGACAACATGGATCCACATGAGAGTGATAATGACACTTTTTTATTTATTAATTTAAAGTAAAGGAAAAATTGACATAAACATTTATCTTTTAGTAAAAAAGTTGCTACAAGGTGTTATATAAGTTATCTCTTAGACTATAAATACTCATTATAAATATAATAAAATTTACTACATAATTGTATTTTATTTATAATTTTTATACATTAAATAATTAAATTTATTTATGACGCAATGATGATGTAGTAATTTTTTTATTAATGAAAGAATCAAATAAATAGAATTATAAATATTAAAATAAATATAATTTCAATTTTTTATGAAATAGAAGAATTTTATAAGATAATATGACATGATAGGGTTTATTAAATGTATATTTTTCGATGTAATCAAGTTGTGATGACTTTTACAAAAACCAAATACTAAATAATGTCAAAATTGAACTAAATGAGTTCTTAAAAAAATATTATATTTTTATATTATATAATATTACTAAAAATATAAGGTTCGTCAAAAGGGCTTAGATAATATTATATATTTCATTGATGAACTACTTCAGTTTCTCTTGGATGTTTAGTGTATGTTTATTAACCATATAGTGTAAGAATACAAGAGGACACGGTAAAAGTTAAACTATTTAACTAAGGGTTAAATCTAAAAGATAAGGTTAATATGGTGACCTAAACCTGTCTAAAACACATTGTTTGAGTGTTTTTAAACCCATATCTAACATATAATATAATTTAATCATTTTTTATCCATTATAACTCGAAAATTAATTTATTTTAAACTAATATTTCAAGCTTTTCTTTAAGATACCCTCACCTATCTTATAAAAGAGTACTTCCCCTTATCTTATCATCACACCTCCAAAGGCCATTTGAATCAGCCAAAACCAAACCAAATATCCTCTCAACATTCCTAACATCAACCTAGATTCCATAACTTCATCATAAATCCATCTTATGGAGTCCTTTTTATTAACATAAAAGGAAACACCCAAAGAAGAGGTAATAATTTCACCACCCTATTTTGAGTTCTTTTCTTCTTCCACTTACACTTTCATTGTTGTTTACATAACAAAATAATAACTCCAGTACCTCATACATACTATGATGCTATTATAAATATGGTACAACCATATTCTTCATTCAATCTATCCTATAAATGAAAAAGTCACCATACATGGGTATGTACGGCGTACCGTCTCCACGTCGTGGGGTAGTTTGTTATTCAAACACTTCATTATTTGTATGGGTATAATAATGAGTATAACTGATTTAAATAATAAATATAACATGTTAATTATTCTGTATATCTTATATATCATCCAATTACATTTGATTTCACCATCAATATAATGATATTTTCGCTCGTGCGTACATACAGATTACGATCTCCCCGACGTGATGATTCATTCCCACGTTCACCATTCAACGATCATTATAAAAATATCTATTATTAATAATTATGTGATATATGACATGAAAATTATACTTAATATATATATATGTGTGTGTGTGTGTGTGGTTACATATATCTTATTCACATACTTTCATTCAATACGATAAGAAAATGGAAACAGCGTTTATTCGTATGTACGACCTACAGTCTCCATAAACGGTGTTTTCCATTTCATATATCTATATATTATACATATTTGTATTCTAAATATATAATATATATAAATCATGTGTTATATCCCAAAATTATTTAAATCATGATCTAAATGATAAGATCAAGAATAACAAGTTAAAACACCTACGATAAAGAAAGTGATTATAACCAGAAATGTTAATTTAACATGAAAATCATTATTAAATGAGTAGTATAATGTCATAAATGAATCATGTATGATATAATAAAATTAATATGGTTCTTGAATAATTTAATAACAAACTATGTTCATTATATAAGAGGTTAAATGTACCCTTGAACAAAGTAAAGTGCAAGGTAAGGGTTTTTTCCTCAATCTCATTATTATCTGAGATTTTTTATGTGTTAGTATTTACTAGGACATATTAATCATAAATATCCATATTTCAAAAAAAAATCAAAAGAAATCTTTTATGGTTTTATGGGGTGTTCTAGTTTACTAGATCATCATTTTAAATGTTTTAAAGATTTATCTTTCTAAATCCTTTCAATTAATGTCAATGAATTCAAAATAATTTTAAGGATTTATTTATATTGACATGAATGTTTGGAAATGATAATTATTTTCAAAAGATTCAAAGTGGTATGGGACACGTTGATTCAAAAATATCATTTAAATTACTTATTTTTTAAATGTGTGACTTTGAAATGATTTTACAAAAAATGAAATTTCTCTCAAAAAGTTTTACGGTTCATTTTCAACTATGTTTGGATCCTTTATTAGATGTTATTCTTTATTGATGTTGATTTATTATAATACAATATTCAATATTATATTGAATTAATTGAGATATGATTGACTGTGAATATTATATTTTTATACCATTCATGGTTTATTGTTAATTTATTGGCATTTTGTATGCTAGTTTTAATATGAATGTTTATGTTATGTTTCAACCTTTTCATATGAGGAATGTATTGGACTTATTAAATGATGGGAGGAGCCTGTTATGGATCCTCAGTGCATCGATAATTATCATGAGACAATTAGATGCGGAATTGTCTGAGGCCTTTCCTGATTTGATATATGGTTTTGGTCTAGGCCTTAATTATTTTTAGATGTCTTGGCTGAGGCCTTGACAAAATGTTTAGAAAGCCCAAAATTATACATTCCATCATTATGAAAATAATATTGATGGTTCTTGTGGTTATTCGACTAGTATAATACCCATGGATATGTTTTATTATGTAATTATTTACTGAACTCGTATTCTTTTCATAATGTTTACATGTTTATTATTTTTAACGGTATGTGTTTTCAATTATTCACCATGCCTAATGTTTATGTTATCACACATTTTATTTCTTACTCTTACTGAGCATTTGAGCGAACCCATATCTTATATTTTATTTTCCCATGATTCCATGAAGTGTATTAATATTGATAATCAGGGTTATACTAGGGGATTAATGGCATTCTGAAATGATCATTTATGTTGTGTTTTATTTTTCTAATGTGTAACGCAACGTTTATATACGTAATCTATTTTCCAAGACTGCTAAATTGGTCAGTCCTTGGATACTTGATTCCTTGTAATCATGAAAATGTATTAAAATAATGCACAAGCTCCGGGCTTCTGGGGTCGAGGTGTTGCAGTTGGTATTAGAGGAAGTTTAGAAATATCCTTGGAAATTACATTTAGAAAAACTCTCATTACAGAATATTACCGTAATATAGACTTTGAGGATGAAAATAGAAGAATATCCTAGAATTTTGGTAATGCCGATATTTTTTGAATTTTCTATGAAATAAATCCCTGTCTAGAAATGAACAAGGAGAGGCGACACTGGCATAGATGTACCTAGGAGTAAAAACTCTAACAAGGCGTTTCAGGCTTATCCCATGGAATCCTGGTACACAGCAATGGGTCTTGCTACAGTATTGGTTATGACACTCCTAGGGGATTTTCTTAAAATAATTCACATTTTCATTACAAACCATTATGAAGGGTTTATGAGTAAATACTACCTCAAAGAAAACATTTTTTGATTATAAATTATATGCAAAATCTTTTTAATTTACGTTAGGTATTTTAGAAGTTTGGAATTATGCATTGTGATTTATTAACTAACCTTGTCTATGCCATTGTTTAGAAATGGCACGTAGTGGAAGGAATGAGAATTCCAAAAATACCTATGATCGAGATATTAATAAGGATCATATCTTTCATGGTATTAATCCAAAATTTAAAAGTAAAATAGTCTCCCACATATTCTCATCATATGAAGAAATAATATAATGTGTTTATGGGATATGTAAATAATTCTCTGAGTCCTATGGATTTGAAGGGTAGCAAGAGAAGAAAATGATGGAAGAGAGAAATATGGATAAAGGGAAAGGGGGAAATAAGGATTTCCCATATGTGATAACTATATAATGAATCACCTTGTAGAATTCTTTAAGGGAATGGGATTTTGTTATTAGTGTGGAGAAAAAGGACACCAAGTACATGATTTCAAGGGTAATAATAAGGTTTCAAATATACAATGCTCCATCTGCAAGGAGTTGGGACACTATGTGAATCAATGTCCAAATCATTAGAGTATACCCCAAATACTGATATTGGATAATAATCAAGTTATTATACAACTGAAGATGAAGAGGAATGATTTGAGTTCTTATGTTGTTATTAATGTATTGTGTCATTTGAGTATTGTATTAATGATGTACATGTTATAAGAATTATAGAGTATATAAGGATTGTACTACAGTACTATGTCATTAAGGACTAGAGATTTTGTGGAACCATGAAATGTGACTCAATAAAAACTTAATTGTTTTTGGATAATATATGGTTTAGAGAAAGATAAACCGTGATATGGTTCCAATACTGAGGTAGTGATTTTGGAATAATATATTATTTATTTGGATAAATTATATTGGATATTCATGGCTCCCTTGAAACTGACTAATGATTTGTATATTCCATCATTGTTGGAGTTTACATCATTTTTCGAAAGAAGGAGTATATCTAGTATTCTATAATTAATAGGGGAGAATTAATGTAATCAATAAGTTTTTATGGTAATTTAAGGAGTTACAATGTTTTAAAATAATACTTGATGAAGGTATTCACATGTTATTATGTGGAAAAAATGGATCTACATTGTATTTACCTTCCTTATATATTTTGCTCTATGATTTTGGACAAGAGTATTTTGGAGAAGTGGAAAGGTTAGAATTGATTAAGATTGACATTGGATACTATATTAGCATTAAATCATTTCTTGATTTTTTTTGGATTGTTATAAAAAGACTACCCAGAGGTCGGGGGACAACCCGTCGCGTCCGACAAGGTCGTGAGACTTGAACCCTCCACCGACATGCGACAAGGATGCATCACCTACCATTGGCCAACGTGATGTCATGGTATTTCTAATATAGTTTTTTTAAATGGTCTAACAAATGAATTATAAATTCATTATTTTTGGAACCTTATGCGATTAGGATAAATTGAATAATTTCAAATTCTATTATCTTTTGGAGTGAAGAATGTGTTTGGGGTAGGAATCAGTTGGAGGGAGAAACTCTACATGTCAGTATATTTTTTTCACTTATTCTATTAATAAATTAATTCATAAAATATAAGGATTCGATCTTAAAACCAAAAATGTGTTATCCTATTACCTTATGTTTTTTTGAATCGATGATATTTTAATTCATCAAAGACTGATGGCTTTGAGACCCTCACTTTTACACATGTCTTTGATGGATAACCTCAATCACTCCATGTAAATATTTAATTTTTCCTCCAATAATGTGTCTCTAATTTCCACCAATGTCCTCTTAATCGAGAACATAATTTGGTGGTGACTTTTTCATTTCCCTTTCCCACATATTAAGTCAAAATTTTATTAACCCATTTTTTGATGTGGGTTTTCCCTGAAGGTATTTTTCAAGTTTTAAGAATTTGTTTTTGAATAAAAATTTCAATTTGTGAGGATGAAATTTATTGATGGAGGGGATAATGTAACACCCAATTATTTCATAGTACTTTATCTCTTCTAAGAAATTCAATAACTAGTGTTACACACAACACTGATTTCGAGCACACCATGATTTAACAAACTAGTCGTTCAAAAAGTGGTTATGAATAGTATTAACTGAATTTTTAATTTTATATACTCCATATAATTTAGGAATCCATATTATGTGTTTATTAGACATAATATTAGAACAAATTCATTTTTTCAGATAAAAGAAGTATTTTTTAAAAAATGCAATTTTACCGCTTTTTGATGATGAAATTTTTCTAAAACCAATATTTGACACTTTTATATATTCAATTTAATAAAAATTAAATTTTTATTTAGAATCAAGACATAAAAAATTAGTTTGGATAAATTTTTGGTAATTTTTTGATAACTTTTATATTTTTATGAATAGTGAAAAATAGTAAATTTTAATTAAAAAACGTTTTTAATAGAAATAATTTATAGTCCTAAATTATAAATTTGAGTGGTTATATAGAATAATTAGATTATATTTTTATCATTTAATATAAGTTAGGTCATTGGATGTAATTTCACATTTAAACTGGACATAAACAAGTGGTGATATTTTGATAGTAATTACTTCTTAAAAACACGCTTTTTTTTACAACGGGAATTAAATTTAATTATTTTCTGTCACTTCATTGATTTGAATTTCAAAAATGGTTTCCATATTTTTAATTATTATGTCCAAATTTTTTAAATAGGTAAATTTTATTTTTAGGCATTATAAATATTTAATTCAGTAAATATTTTATTTACCATGGTTAAAGGGTAAATCTGGTAAATAAGGGTAAACAAATATTATTATTATAATATTAAATTACCATAACATGTGTCCTATTCCTATTGGTTTTTACATGTACTAAACTTTTCATCCTTTGGTATATTTTGGGTCAACATGGAGCCACATGAGAGTGATAATGACACTTTATATTAATAAATTTAATGTAAAGACAAAAATGATATAAACATATATCTTTTAGTAAAACAATTTTTACATGGTGTAACATAAGTTATCTCTTCGACTATAAATATTCATTATAAATATAAAAATATTTAATATATAATGTTATTTTATTTACAAATTTTATTCATTAAATAATTGAATTTATTTATGACACAATGATGATACAATAATTACCTTATTATTGAAAGCATCAAATAAATGGTATTATAAATATTAAAATAAATATAATTTCTATTTTTTAAAATTAATTAATTTTATAGGGTAATATGACATATTATGATTGATTCAATCTATCATGTTCGATGTAATCAATTTTTAATGAAATTCACAAAAACCGAATACTAATTAGTGTCAAAATTGACATAAATCATTTTTTAAAACAAATATTATATTATTAAATAATATAATATTTATAAATATATAAGGTTCAGAAAATTGGCTTAAATAATATTATTTATGTCATTAATGAACCACTTTAGGTTCTCTTGGATTTTTAGATTATTTTAATTAACCATATAGTGTAAGAAGACAAGAAGACATAGTAAAAGTTAAACTATTTAACTAAGACTAAAATATAACATTTAAGGATAATATGGTGACATAAACCTGTATAAAACCTATTGGTTCAGTTATTTTAGACACATACCCACTTTATACTATAAATAAATCATTTTGGAGCCATTAGAAACCGAAAATTATTTTATTGTAAAATAATATTTCAAGCTTTTCCTAATGTGACCCACACCTCTCTTATAAAAGAGTACTTCCCCTTATCTCAATATCACACTTCCAAAGCCATTTGGCTTGGCCAAAACCTGACCAAATATCCTCCAAATGTTCTTCCCATAAACCTATAGTCCATACATTGATCATAAATTCAACCTAAGGATCCATTTTGATCAACTCAAAAGGAAACACTCGAAGAAGATTAATAATTTCACCGCCCTCTTTCAAGTTTTTTTTCTTTTCCACTTCCTCATTATTTGTTGTTTCCATATAAAAATGATTAATCTTGTACCTCATTCATAATGTGATGTTATTATAAATATCCTATAACCATATTCTTTATTAAATCCATCCAATAAATGACAAAGTCACCATATGTGTGTACGTACATCTTACCATCTCCACGTCGTGGTGTTGTTTGTTATTAGAACACTTCATTATTTGGATGGTTATAATAATTAGTATAAATGATTTAAATAAAAAATATAATATGTTAATGATTGTTTATATATGATATAACATCTAATTAAATACTATTTCATCATCATTATATTGATATTGTCACCCGTGTGTACGTACGAATTACCGTCTCCATGACTCGATGAGATTCATTTCCACATTGACCATTCAACGATGATTATAAAAATATATATTATTAATAAGTATGTAATATATGAAATAATAATTCTAATAAATATATATTCATGTATGTATTTACTTACATTTTTCTTATTCACTTACTTTCATTTAATACGTTATGAAAACAGAAACAGTGTTTATGCGTTCATACGACCTACCGTCTCCATAAACGGTGCTTTCCATTTCATATATCTATCTATTATACATTTATTTATTATACTTATATATAATATATAAATTATGTTTTATATTCCTAAAGTATGTATATCATGATCTAAATGATACAATCAAGAATAACAAGTAAAAACATGTACGGTAAAAAAATGATTATTACCTGAAATGTTAATTTAACATAGAAATAATTATTAAAAGGGGTAGTATAAAGTCATAAATGAATCATGTTGGATATTATAAAAATTAATATGGTTTTGGAGTAATTTAATAACATAGTATTTCCATTATACAAGAGTTTAAACAAACCCTCAACCAGAGGAAAGTGCAAGGTAAGGGTTATTTTCTCAATCTCATTATTATTTGAGATTGTTTATGTGTAAGTATTTACTGAGACATATTTATCATCGTTACCCATATTTGATAAGAAAATTCAAAAGGAATATTTTATGGTTTTATGGGAGGTTTTATTTATCTATATCATCATTTTAAATGTTATAAATATTTGTCTTTCTAAATCTTTCTATTTAATTTCCATGTTTTCAAAATTATTTTAAGGATTTATTTATATGGACATGAATATTTTGAAATGATAATTCTATTCAAAAGTTTCAAATTGGTATTGGACACTTTGATTAAAAAATTTAATTAAAATTACTTCTTTTGTAAATGTGTTACATTTAAATTATTTCACAAAAAGGGATATTTCTCTCAAAATGTTTTTCTGATCCTATTCAACTATATCAACATCTTTTTCTAAATATTATTCTTGATTGAAGTTAATTTATTATAATACAATATTCAATATTTTATTTAATTTGTTATGATATGTCTGAATATGAATGTTCTATTTTTATAAGATTCATGGTTTATGGTTATTGTATTGACATTTCATATACTAGTTTTAATATGAATGTTTATGTTATGTTTCAAACTTTTCATATGGGGAATGTATTGAACTTAGTAAGTTAAGGTTGGAGCCTGATAAAGATCCTCAGTGCATCGGTAGGTCTCATGATACAATTAGATGTGGAATTAGTTGAGGCCTTTCCTAATTTTATATATGGTTTCAGTTGAGGCCTTAATCATTTTTAGACGTCTTGGTCGAGGCATTGACAATATTTTCAGAATGTCCGGAATTATACATTCCCTCATTATCAAAATAATATTGATGGTTAAAGTGGTTATTCAACAAGTAGAATACCCATGACTATGTCTTATTATGGAATTATTTATTCAGCTCATATTACTGCCATAATGTGTACATGTTTATTATTTTTAAAGGAATGTGTTTTCAATTATTCACCATGCATAATGTTTATGTTATCTTCTGTTGTATTTCTTACACTTACCAATCATTTGAGAACACCCCCTTTTTATGTTTTATTTTCCCAGGATTCAAAGAAGTGTATTATGATTGATAAGTAGTTTTATGCTAGGGGATTAATGGTTTTCTCAACGGATCATTTATTTTGTGTTTTACTTTTATAATCTATAATGTAATTCTCATGTATGTAGTCTATTTTCCAAGATTGCTAAGATTATCTATCCTTCGGGACATGATTGCTTGTAATGATTCCAATGTATTAAAATAGTCCACTGGATCTAGGTTTCTGGGGTTAGGGCATTACAGTAGTATTATTTTGAATATTAATCCTTAAATTAATTATATTGATAGTGGAATTAACTAGTGTGTATATCTAAAATTAATCATCAATTATGAGAAAATTTCCATTTGGGAATTCCTTATTGGTTCTTTCATTTCACCAAAATCCTTCATGTTGTACGCGATTTTTCACATAATAATTTATAAATAAATTATATAATTTATTGATTTCTGAATTTATCATTAGTTTTCAATTCGGGTTCAATAATTATTTAAATTTCTATATTTACATATCCCCTTCCTCCTCTTTATGCTCAAAAATATAATAAAAAATTATTAACTACAGACATAGAACATTTGATGATCTCATACAGAGGTAAAATGGACTCTGGCCAGATAGCACAAGAATGAATAGTGTGTATCTCTTAGGTGAATGTCATCCACCTAGGTTTAATGTTCCATAATGAATCATGAATTAATCAATAATTTCAAAAATTTAATTCATATCGTATATAATTAATACACACCATGTTTCAACAAGTCCATCATGATTCATGGTTATCTAGACTATACAACATGTAACTTTTGTACATGATGTGGATTCCATTAGTTAGAGATGAGTATTTTATTTATTACATAGAATGTGTGATGGGTATCCATGTAACTCAAAGGAAATATGACATACATCCCATTTATAAGATGTTTATCCATTAATATCTAGGGAAGTCCAAGACACCCAGTACCTTGGCATGTTTCATTGATAAATGAAGAATAATAATACTCAATGAGTAGATGGATAGTATCTAATATGTATATATTACCTTTTTACATGGAACATAAAATTAATATAGTATAGAATATAAAAATAATAAACATGTGTTCAATTTTTACTTTATTTGACTCATACACACTACTTTATTGGTGGTATATATATTAAATTTCGAATAAATTTTGTACATAACATTATTAGCTACCTATAATGAGTAAAAATTAAAATTGTGACTACTCAAATTCATTAAAAAATTACATAGTATATAAATAAAATATGCCCATGTGTATATTATTTGATAGTATATACAATGATATTATGTGATAAGGAATGTATATTACATTCCAAAAGAGTAAACATTATACATCCATCATACACATCATGTGGTTTGAATGGTTACTTGATGTGTGACCTCTAACAAATTAGAAACTATATTAAAGAAATTTATTTAATTTGTTTAAAAATTTTATTTGATAATAATCTCAAGAATCTGAATATGATAAATAAGAAAAAGGAATCAAATATATAAATTAGATAACTAATAAATTTGAATATGATTTATCATAAATACGATCGATTTTGAATGAATGCTAGGTTCTCAAATGTGTAATTCATTTCAAGTATGTTTGTCACAATGATCACAGAAAATGTCATTTTTTATGATTGATTTCGTATTATTTTATTTTTTTTATTAAATTAAATTGATGGTCTAGGAACCAATTCTCCATTCATTATGTATGGTCATTTTCTCCCACAATTTACATTTATATAAACCATTAAAATCATTTGTTGGTTCCCTTCACATGTATATGTGAAGTGATTTTATAACGGATGGAGATCTGAGAAAAATAGAGGTATTTCATGTTCACTTCCAATATGAAACCAATCTAGGGGTTACTAGAGAGTATAGGAGGAATGATGAAACATGAACCAAGTCATGACTCAAGGTGTTTTCACCCTTTGGTAGAGTGTTAGTTTAAAATCTTCATAGATAAAATAACCATTAATAATGGATCATGATCATAACACTTCTCATTATCTTTTTACATTCACATTACATGGTAAATTTCATTATGTATTGTTTTATGTGATCACATAAATTAATGAATTATATTTCATGAGTGATGGAAATAAAATTAAATGGATTATCTATAATTTTAATAACTTTTATGGTTAGTCTCTTAGGAAAATCCTCTTATCATTAAAAATAGTTCAACAATGAAAAAATGGTAAATTTGGAAATAAATATAAAAATATTTCAACTATATATAATATGATTATATAACCATACAGATATTATATTTAAATCAAACAATAGTTAAATTTATTATCCATTAAATTTCAGGGACCTTTCAATCATTGGTGAATTATATCTTGATATTTTAGTCGATGTAACATATTTCACTTCAATAGTTTATTTCTAAAACCAGAATTAGTGTAACTAATTGAAATTTATTAACAAATTCCTCAAGTGGGATTATATATTCCACTCAATAGATTAATGAAAAGTGAATTAATGAACATGAATTTTATGAAGACCTAAAAATCTTTAAATAATTTTGTCATCCAATGTCTAGTTTATGAGGGGAATATGGGTTCCTTCTACTTGAATATCGAATATGTTTTATATTATGAAACCAATTATGAAGCATATTGGGTTTTTATAATATAGTTTGATATAAGTATATTTAATATGTATTATCGGGTCATAAAAATATGATAAAGTACTATAATTATTCTCATTATAATTATAGAAATTGAAACCCACATGACTTTGACTATATCACTACAATCCATTCTAGATAAGTATAACCTTCTCATGTGACATACTTAATTTTATAAAACAATTTTTTCTTATATAATAATTACCTCTTATGTGTAAATAACTTTTTTATAATAAATACATCCTTTAATCGTGTAATTTCTTTGTTACTCAAGGGTAAAAATTGGTTTTCGACCCTCTTTGTAAGGGTAGATTTTTTTTTAAAAAACATTTTATGGTATGGTGGTGGTTCAATAGGCTTCATAATGGTATGACTATATTTCCTAAATCATCATAATGGAAAACTCCTAAATATATGTGATGTGTAAGGCTAAGGCCATATTTGAAAAGGCTATGTAAGGGTTTCTCTGGTCTATAAGTGATGTGTAAGGTTAGTGCTTCAGTTCCATAAAGGTAACCTCTAAATCCTAATGATTTTATTATGGTAATTCATGACATGTTTAAGGGTATACAAGAATTTCTATTATTCTATGTAAGGGGGTTATCAACCTAAATAAGCTTATTCACATGATAGTGGGGTTTCAAAACTGTTCCACAGATTTTCCGGAGCCTGTGAAAGAGTAACAAACTGTGTAATTGTAAAACCAAGTATCATTTATACATTTCATACTCCATAAATAATGATAATTATTTTTTTCTATGTTCATTTATAATTCCCTCTTCTTCAACCATTAAATTCATGTTTTTTGATGACCTTGAATTCTTTAACTCTTGGAAAATCATTATTTTTTCTCATATTGGTCATAAATTCAAATTATGGAGTATATTAATCACATTCCAATCATGATTAATATGAATAATTAATAAAATTATAATCTAATTTTTGTTTTCTTTAAATTTACACAATTATATGTGTAATGTATTCCTTAAATTTATCTAAATACATCTGTAATTGTTTTGGATATCTTCTTGGGTCATAGAACCCTTGAAATTATTTTCTTTTGATATCTATTAATCCTCATTAAATAAATCAAAACCATTTTTACAATATTCATGAACACAAAACCTTCTTTTTCTTAATTCCACATTGGTATTGTGCTAAGAAAATATTATTTCCAATGATTATTTTTCAAGTTATTTTTGTGAGATAATATTTCTATAAAAATTTAATGAATTAAATCATAATATTTTCTAAATATTTCTAAAAATTTGGTTAGATTAAACCCATAACATCAAATACCCATAAATATAGAAATGAATAATTATAATTATTTTTATTTATCTACGATTTTATGGAGAGATAAAATTATTATCATATGAAGAAATATATTTTTCTCTAAGGATTATATGGATAACACATGCTTTGGATTGAAAATATAATTTTGAATATTCTAAAATATAGAATGTTTTTATTCTATGTGGTGTTTTTATTTCATTTGGTAACAAAATTTCAAGAATCGATTCTGGGAATCCTTGATGAATGTTTTGATCCAATGAAAACATGGACGTGATTCAGGTGACATTTCCTTAGCAAAATATAGAGTTCATTATAAAAACCATGAGGTAGGATGCCATCAACATTCTCACTTGTCTTATACATGTTATTTGAATGATTTAATGTAATATGTTTGTAGCCACTGAGAGCTATGATTTTTTTATCACATGTTTTGAGTGTGTGTGTGTGTGTAGCCTCATGGAACCTATGTTTTATGTTTTCATTCATGTGGTTTTGTTATGGTTGTGTGTGTTACATATTTGGGGTGATGCTTGATCTTTTATCTTATAAACAGTTTATTACTATTGATGTCTATATAGTTAATATAGGTGAATCAATATGAACTATACCCTAATGAGAGGTGTGGTGATATATTTATCATCATGTATGAGGGATATCGATTTTGGAAGAATAAGTCTGAAATTTTTTAGAACAATACTATGAATGTGAGGGTTATGTCAGAAATGGCTGGTGACATTCCTTTTGGCATGGTATCGTAGTAGGTTGACCCAGTATTTAAGGACCAACATATATTTTATAATATTTTATATATTTTTTTATATTTATAACCTATTTTCATTCATTGAATGATTTTGTATACCTTTTCTCTAATGTTATGGCTCATTTGGGCATCCTAAAGAATCTTATAATCACACCTTACTCAAGAATATCGGTGCTCTTATAGATTTAATTATTTCGGATGTAGAAAAGGATAAGGATCTGGTGTTGTATGACTGAGTCAGTGAATCATGAGGTTGTATATGATTTTAAGTGGATTTCAAATGGGAAATATGATGGATATTTTAAATAATTGATTTACCATTAATATGTGTTCCTTGGGTTGTCTATGGTTTATTAATTTTTCATTCCATTTTGATAATGAATGGGATGGATTACTTGTATTTTCTACTATTTTAATTATTATCTAGTTTATTTTTCTTTTTTACATATTTTATTCTCCATTATTTTTTTATACTCCAATATTATTTTGAAAATGATGGAATAATACCCCATAAATAAACATTATCACTAACTTCTGTTGATAGATTATTGTGTATTGTGTGTTTTTCTTGAGGTTATATAGTAGTTGAGTTCAGACCTCGTGGTTTGGGTCAGGTGATACAAAAATTTATTAGAGAACCAGGACCACTAATTTGTTACGTCACATTTACATAGGATGGAACTTGGTAGGAATAATAATGGAAGGCATGAGAACTATTTCATTCTCTAATAATCACTACATAGATAACTTATATGTTCCCTAAGGTGGGAAATTTATAATTTTTTTTAATTTATCAATGATTAAATTAAACTTGGGTTATTCAAATAACATTGGTATGTTATTTTTTTTGTTTTCAAGAATCATGGGAGGCATATAGGCTCACATGAAATATTTTCCATCTACATATATTAGTTAAATGAAAATTAAATAGATGCATGATTAAATTGTGATATGTACTTTGGTAATTACTCCATGAATTATTTATTTTATTGTTTTATATTATATTCATCAGTTTTTTTAATGTGGCTGTGACAAAAATGATGGTACAAGAGTCCTGACTAGTGTTTTGGTTAGTGCTAAGGGGGTTATGCTTTGTCCTTCTTGTTAGACTCTTAGGTTGGAACTTATAGTTATCCCTGGTGTGTGCCTCCACTACTTTTATTTACATTTTTTATTCTTTTATGTTTCTATATTGTCGATAGGGAAATACAACAAAAAAATATTTATTAAAGAAGATATGTCATTAGAGGGAGAGAATTATAAAAAATTCATTTTTACTAACCCATTTTGGTATAAATTCATCAATATTATTAGGAAAAAATATTTCTCTATAATAAATATTAATCTTAATCATGTATTTTGAGGGTTATATAAAGTTATAAATGGTTTTCCATGACACTTCAGAAGTGTATATTCTTCTTACATGAGTTATTTAATGCTATGGTGGTGTTTTAGTAAGTTGTGTAAGGGTAAGCCCCTATTTCCTAAGGTTTTTTAAAGGTAACCCCAAATTTATATTTATTTTTTATGGGATAGTTCTAATTTTTAAGAGATATATAAGGGTTTATATTTTGTATGTGGGGTGTGTAAGGGTAATTCTTGAGTTATATAGACATATCCTATTTTTTCCTAATAGTTACTGAAGCCTAATGCATGGCCTATATAAATGTATCTGTTACATTTAAAAATAGTATATAATTATACTGTCATCTTCCATAAGGGTATTCACATGATCATAAATTTTCCAAATAGATCTTGGATTTTTATAGCCTTTATAAGGGTTACCATTATCATAAGGGTACAACCAAGATATCCTTACATAACGCATATGTTATATGGAAAGTTAATGATTTTTACTAAGTTTGTTTTTCAAAATTCCATCTTCCTTAAACTATAAAAGTTCTTATTGATGACCATGAATTCCTTATAAAATGGAGAATCATTATTTTCAAAAACAAATTGGTAAAAAAATTCTATTATAGATGATTCTATCTACTATACATCAATGATCCATGTAAATAATGAATTAAATAAAAATTTAATCTTGGTATTCGTCATTATTGTGAAAATGTACATGGTTTTACTTCCTAAAAATTACTCACAACCTTCTTTAATTATTTTTTATACTATTTTGTTTGATAATTATTTATATATTTTTATTTTATTAGATAATCATACTTTAATCAATCAAAATAGTTCATTAGGATTCCATGCATGTGGAACCTTCCAATTTCATCCTCCTGAGTGAAGTGCTTGAAGAGGTTATTTCTAAGGAATATATTTCATGTTATTTTTTGAAATAATTTTTATAAAAAAAGTTTAATTAAATCTAAATATTTTATTAATATTTCTAAAAATATGTTTTGGTTAATTCGGTAATGATAAATACCGATAATTTCAAAAAATAATAGTAAGAATTATTGATGTTTAACTATGATTATTCTTGAAGGATAAAATTATCATTATATGTTTAAATATAATTTTCTCTAATTAATTTATAGCTAACATATTATATTATGTAAAATTATTCTTTTTAATTATCCAGTATATAGATGGTTATTAACACATGTGGGGTTTTTTCATTTCAAAATAAAATTTCTTGAATCCGTTCTAAGAATCCTCAGTGTGAAATTTGATCTAATAACCACGTGAAAGTGTTTTGGATGAAATTTAATTAATTAACTATGGATTAATTCATCAAAATCCTTGAGGTAGGTAACCCTTATGTTTCATTCTTATTTTATACATGTTATTATAATGATTTTTTGGCATACGTGTGAATGTTTTCAGAACTATGTCTAATGTTGATCACATGTGATGTATATGTTTAGCCCCATGGAACATATATTTGGAGTATCATTGCATGTGTTTTTTAGGAATATGCCAATTTATTGATATTATGTGATTATTTATCTTTCATCTTGTACACAAGTTGTCATGTATTATTTTTTTAACTATAGTTCATGCATGAGTATATATAAGGACTATGCCTTTCTGTGTAGGATGTGTCATATGTTGTTTGGAATTTGTGAGGGTTATCCCTTTTTTCTAGATGTTTCAATCATGTTTTCAAAACAATTTTTTCAAGGATGTGGATGCATCAAACATGGATATTTACATTCCATATTCCATGGTTCCAAAGTAGGTATAACTGGTCTCTAAGGACCCATAATTTTTCTATTACTTGTGCGATATATTTTGTGTCTATCTTTAAACTATTGATGGTCATTTAATTAACTTATATTTCTTATAAAAAGATGTTATGGGTCCTTTGTGGTGTCTTATAATGTCTTATACTCACATTCTACTCTGGAATTTTTTTACACTTTTAGGTTTCATGCATAGGGATTTGATAAATAGATATGGATCTATCAGGGGTGATTATGGAGATGAAGTAAGTTGATTTAAACGATGTCAGGTGTATTTCGAGTATGATATATATTTCTTCATTTACATTATATATTTTCCATTAATATTGGATTTTTTTAATTGTTTTATCTATTTTACATGACATATTGATATTTCATGTGATAGATTAATTTTATATGTTTCTAGTATGATTATTATATAGATGATTGTAGTTATTTCACCATTTGACTATCATTTGTTTTTTATACTTTTTTGTTCTCTTGGTAATGATGTAAATGTATCCCCACTGATGGACATAGAACCAAAATTCTTTTCAGAAGCCTCTTGTTTATGAGAAGGCATGAATCACGTCATGCGGCTCTCAATTTTGGACTCGGTGGTCTTGGTTAGGGTATTCTAAAGTGTTATCAAAGCAATGGGTTTATTGAATTGTTTCTTATTTTTACCATAGGTTGGAATGGGATAAGCATGATATATTAATATTATGGTTATGCCATTGGGACTGACCTGTGCTTGTACAGGAAGCCTAGCCAGAAGGCCATGCGGTGGTGGAGAGATACTATCATGATGAAGATACTAGGGAGGGGCAGTTCCTTGTAGATAGTCTGGTTGAATTCCCTAAGACCTTTAAGTCATGTAATCTCCTAAGCCTATGGGCCATGTAATCTTTTATCCTACAAGCCTTGTAATGGTTCCCCCTCATCCCTTGAAAGGGGGTTATAAAAAAACAAAAAAAATGAAGGCCTTCGGGCCATTCAGGCTATTACATGCATAAGATAAAGCCCAAATAATGAGATTCATATTGAAACTAGAATATCTTATATGGTAAATTATTCCTTGTATTCATTATTTAATCATTTTATATTGTATAATTGAGTATATATGTGTGACTGTGACTAACATGTAGTTACTAATTATTTGAATTGGGTTTTTTGATATGATTTCAAAATTTATACTATGTTCTTGTTGGTAGACTCTTATTTTGTACCTTGTTGCACTACCTTTTTTGTGCCAGTGTGATTTTTTGTTTTTGTTTTTAAACTATTACTTTACTCTAGGATTTTTAAAAACATACTACCATAAATAATTCTCAAGGGTGATAAGTCATTAGTGGATGGAATTATAACATCATTGTCATTTATATATCATTTTTTGTTTAAATTATTATGTCCATTAATGTGAAAATAAAATTTTCTAATGAATACTAAACTTATTTAGGTATTATGAGGGTCATGTGTGGGTAAAAATGGGTTTCCTATCCTCGGTTTATCTTTAGAGTGGTTTTACATGACCAGTGGAAGGGTAACATTGGGGTTAAATAAGTTGATTAATGGTAGACCTCTATTTCCTATGACATCATAAATGTAACATTCTTGGTATATGGGTAATATAATGGTAAGGACATATGTTTATGGGTTGCGTTAGTTTATCTCTTGTGTATGTGGGATATATAAGGGTAATTCATTAGTTTTTTAATGGTGACCTATTTTCCCGAATAATGCAAAAGGGTAAAACATGACCTTTATAAATGTAACCTTATATTTTCAATAGGCTACATAGGGGTAGTTCTGACCAGTGTAAGGGTATTCAGATGAGGGTAAAGATGTGTTAAGGAACCCGATCATTTTTTATGATTCTATATTAGTAACCAGTCATATATTATGAAAACCAATTAAACCTTATGTTGTGTATAATCTACATTTAAGGGAAATTATTATTACATATATTATCCACTACATCATCTAATAAACGTTTATTTATAATCATGAATTAATTATGTCAGGGAGAATCATTAATTTAAATTAATTCATTTTAAAAAACAATATTATGGATTATCTTAATCACTTCACTTTTAGGATCCAAATGAAGAATTAATTAAATGGAAATTTAATTTTGTTGTTATTCATTTGTGTGAACTTGTACATGGGTTTTCTTCGAAAAATTTATCTCAACCATTTTACCTTCATTTTGGTTATCCTATTGAGTATAAGAAGTCATGAAAATTATTTTTATGAGATGTATGAATAATTATTCAATCAATATTAATTGATATTTTGATTAATAAGAACACATAAACTTCCTCTTTTCTTTCAATAGGTTCATAACATAGAAGATATTATTTCCAGTTATGATATTTCTTGTGATTTTTTAAAATTATATTTTAGAAAAAATGGATATATTAAAATAGTATATTTTACAATGCTTTATAAAAATATTGTTGGGGAATTTATTTAATTAAAAATACCCATAATTGCCGAAAATATTAATATGAATCATTCTAGTATATAATGGTTGATTCTAGAGATTGAAAATTATTATCATATTTAAAAATATAATTTTCTATATGGTAGGTATTTTTAACACTTTATTTTTCATAAAATGATAACATAGAGTTATCAAAATGAGAGAAATTTGTAACCTCTTGTGGTTTTTTATTTTGGTAATAAAGTGTATATAATTTTTTATTGGAATCCTTGTAGTGGTGTTTTAGATGACCAACATATGGATATGATTCGTGTAATGATTCATTGATACGCCTTCGTGAAAATTTTCAATAACCTTGATGTAGTTAGTTTATAAACATTTCCAATGATGTATAAGTGTTAATGAAAGGATTTTTTTAGATTACATGTGTATGATGTGACACCTATGCTTAATTTTTATCAGATAATGTGTGTATGAATCCTCTTGGAACCTACATTTGAAAGTTGATTTTCGGTAAATTTATTATTGTACTATCACTTTCTGGATATAATGTGATTCATGAATTGAATTCTTGTATACATGTTTTTACTATCAATTTTTTTCACTAAATATTATTTAGGTGAATCTTTATTAAATATCCACTTTTAATAGGGAAGTCTAATATATTGATCAGTATTTGTGAGAGATATACCTTCTATTGGAATGATTCAAACATGTTTTTTCAAATATAATGATGTGTATGTGGATCTGTCAAACATGGATAGTGATGTTCCTTAAAGATTTTGAGTCAGTCTTTATAGACCTAACATATATTTTGTAATTGTGGGATATATTATTTTCATATAACTACCATGTTTTTGTTCATGGAATATACTTTTATATCATATTAAATTATATTAAGGGATATTGGTGGTGTCCTATTTAGTTTTGTACACACAATCTACTAATGTGTTTAGGTGTTCATGTAGATATCATTCTTAAAGGTCTAGTAAAGGGAAATGTCCATGTGGGGAATGGTTGAGTAGGTCGTGCTGGAGGATAGAGATGATGAAGATATTATTTCAAGTTGGGAACCAACTAATTCTTTTTGATATTGTATTTTTCCATAATATTTAATCCATTAATTGTTATAAGATTATTTATTTTACATTCCATATTGGTACTATATGGGCTAGATTGTTGTTGTTTTTATCTATTATAATAGTTATCTAGATATTCATTACTTTTTTATTTGTTTGATTATTAAAATTTTATTATAATATAATGTTCACCTGGTACTGGTGGAATAATATCCCCACTGAAAGAAAAAGTCCCTCACCATAATTCAAACATCACTTGAGTATAGGGAGGCATGTATGTGGTCATGTGTCACTCCAGTTTAGACCAAATCATTCAATTGGTGGATTTAGACATCACTATTAATAATTTATCTTAATGGAAATAGTACTTCTAAATTATTATATGACATTAAAAGAAATAATATTTTCTGGAAAAATAAATTCATGAAATTTTTTCCTTGAGGATATGGAGGATAATTTTCCTCTCTATATGAAAATTTTAAATGATTCCACATATATTGTGACATCCAGGCTCCAGAATACCTGGAGTCGATGCCATGAAACATGATGTGTAAATTTTTAACAAGACATGCCCTGATATTTTACACATCATGTCCCATAAAGAGGATCAATTCGGTTAAGATTTTGGGAAATCAGCTACTTTTGACTGCTTCTTCTGGTAAAACTGATACCTATAAAAATCTTCCAAAAACATAGTGTGAGAATAAGAATGCCAAGTAAGGTGTTTTAAAATAACATAATATACTAATATAAAACTTGAAAACATTACATTAATACTTTCCCTAAAACATTTTTCTTATGAAATTCTATAACCCATGTAACATATCATTATAAATGTCTATGAAAATAATGTGCACAATTAAAAGCTTACTAACTAAATTACAAGGTAACATGATTAAATTATAAGCATTCTCATTCAGAGTAACATGTAAAAGGCATTATAAATTAGTATGACATATGAATATTCAAGTAAAAGTTTAATAACTAAGAGTAATACATAATCGATGTTTCACATAAAGGTAATAACATCAATTTCATACACTACTGCTATGAAACATAAACTGGTTACTAAAATCACTGAGTTCCAAATAAACATAATGCCATAAGAATTTACTTTTTCTGATACTCATAAGTACTTGCACTTAACCATGGATATTCTAATAGTCGAATATCCACTTGGTTAATTAATTATCATAAGCATAATTAGGGGATGTATAATGCGAGACCACATAACCATAACATCATGTCCTAGTGTCAAGACCATAAATACTCATTTTTTCAAGGCCCTATTCCAAGACCGTATTTTGTCTCATGATACCTACCAATGCACCAAGGGGCTATAGCGGGCCCCACCTGACACATACTATGTCCAATACATTTCTCATATGCCAAGTTAGGTCATATATTCAAAATGTACCATGCCACTTTGAATATTTAATTTCTCATTTCATATTATTCATGATGTCCCATTCAACCTTGAATAATTTAATTCATAATTCCATTAAAGGTCATAATAGTTTTAATTACATTCATTAGCATATATATATATATATAGTGAAGCATGCATATTAATATTAATTGCAAAATAAATAACTGAATGGAGATTTCATTTAATGGTGTGTATGATAATCAGGTTATGGTATATGTGATAAAAACTAATGCACTGAAAGAAATACAAGTTTTGTTACATAAAATTATAACCCTAAATGCTTAAATCTTTACTGATAAATTAAAAATTGGAAATTCATCGTGGATTGGGTGCTTAATTAATTAAAATATATACCAGGTATTTCCAAAGGGGTATTAAACACAAAAATTCCCAAACATTCACTTCTGGTATGCTTATGTTTAACATATCACAATGTACACACAATGTTAAACATTAAAAGCATTAAGTTGAACCATAACCAATACCATTCAATATGTGTTGAAAACAAGTTATTCATTCATAAGAGTAAAAATCCCCAATAATGGCCATTAATTCTCCATAAATACTAAATGCGTCAAAAGTATAATGTTAAGAGTATCCAAAACTAGGAAAGTGTGTTGTGTAAATTTGTTTATACATAAGGGTGCATATAAAAAGTAGAATTTTAAAATAAATACATTCATAATTTGAAAACACTTGTTTTATATTTTATTTGAAAACCTCGGAAAATTCTAAATAAAATTGAGGATCCAAGTTAATGTGCATATATAAATATTCACAAAACCGAAAACACATTATGTATCAAAACGGAATTAACCCAAAAAAACAACACCCATGTGATTAAAATATGTTGGAAATGTCAATTAACAAGATTCCATAAATTTAAAATCATAAATGTGAAATTTAAAAATATTTATTTATTAAGAAACTTATATATATTTATGTTTATGTAAACGTATATATCTTACATGTATAACCGAGTACACATAAGGGTTTTATACCAAAACTATTTGGCACTCAACTGCATATCAAAAACATAAATTATTCATTGATGTTCAAGGTTGGAATTCTTTAAAACTGATCCATAGAGTCAGGTATATAATCTATATAATTATATATATGACCTTATATAATAAAAACTTTTATAAAAAATATAATTCCCTGCATTTTAAAGTTCTACGTTAAATTTGATGCTCAAGGTTTAAAGGTCTTAAAATCGGGTATAAAAGAGTTTTACCCATGACCGTAATGTCATACATATATATATTTTATATATTCATAAACCAAATATACAAATAACTGGACATATATAATGTACATAAATAAATTTTTTATGTATAATGTAAACCCTTATGTTCAAAATACTTTTTGCACTAGAATTCTAGTAGACCTAGGATCGGCATAAGAGAAGAATTTAAATAAACATTTAGGTTATATATATTTCTATGAGTATAAATATATATGTAGATACCCTTAAAACAACAAAATCATGACAAAATATCTTTTAGAAAACATAAGATCGTAAAATAAATAAATGTTTGAAACAAATATTTAACCCTTACAGAAAAATAAATTAAAACATAACATTAACTCTGTATAAATTAAATCTGTTCAATAATATGTATAATCTCTTTATATGATTTGCAATAGAAAAAGTGGAGAGAACCATTTCCTTTGCATGATTTTTTTTTAAAAATATAGACATTTGGAAATAAATATTATTTCTCTTACTTGATTGTAGAAATGTTGATCCACTGATGCTATCTCGAACACATGGACATGGATAAAAATAAGGCTTCCCCACCATTTTAAATTACACATAAATGTAAGGCTCTTTATAGCCATTGGAGAAAATTTGATAGAAAGATGAGTGTATAATTTCAATACACTTTTCAGATAACCGCACATCAAGAGAAACATAAACCATATAAAATTAATTTAAACAACAGTAAAATTAGTATAAAATTTTATTGGGATGGGTAGTAGCAGAATAAGAAAAATCAAATTGCAGATGTTCAAATTTAAAAAGAAGAATAGTACTAAGTGGGCCTTGGATTTTCAAACACGTACAGAATATAGAAAAAGATAAAAAGACCATTGTCTCAGTTAACCAAGAAAAAGACAGTGAAAAAACGATTCTGACAACTTAATGGAAAACAATGGTCGCACTAGATCTGGAAAACAGAAACCCTAAACTCACAGAACACCCATAACAGCTTCAGTAGGACTATTCATCTGAGCTTGGTGTGACATCAAAGATCATAGGCCTAGTACTCAACCATTCCATATGACAACCTCTCTATGGCTCCGGCTTCCTTTAGTGCAACCATTCCTCCCAAGACACTCAGCTTGTGCGACTCCGCCGCGACATGCACCCTCAACCTTGATCGTGCTGGCCTGATACCTCTGAAACACGCAAAACCCTATCCTATTCCTTGAAAAAACAAAGATGACACCACTTTAAGACCACCGCGATGGCGCTATACCCTAGATGAAGGGCCGACTAAAATATTAAGATCAATAGCGCAATACCCTAACTCGAGACCTCAAATCCCATTATGAGATTCCCTTCCTTTTTTTATTTTTTTCCGGATTTCATCCTTTTCTATTATTATAATATTGTTATATTTATATTATTATTACTATTTCATTATATCCTTTCTCTATTATTATCATATACTATATTATAAATAACTTTATAAAAAGTCAAAAGTTAAGCAACACTAATAATATATTTAACTTCTTTTATCAATAGTTTTAAAAAATATTATTACAAAATTCTTTTAGAAAGCATATATTTGTATATTTCATATTATATACTTATAATGTTATAAGATAAATTTAAAATTGAAAATTTATTATCAAAAGATTGTTCATATATGTACAATTTTAATCATTCTATTAAAATATTTTTATTATATATTCAAAATGTTAATAATGATATGAAACTTTAATCCAATACAAAATTTATAATCTATTAATTTTTTATACATTATATTTTCAAAAATATATAAAATATATTATGTAATTTTCCACATAACTAAAATATTGCACTTTTACAAAATAATTCTGTTAAAATATTTTAGAACAATAAATTTCAATATCATTTATAACCTTAATATAAAATTATAATTTTATTATAATTTCATATAATTTAAATCAATTATACATATGTATATATGTATATTTATACATATAAATTTTTTGAATTAAAAAATATCTATATTTATATATTAGTATAATTATTATTTAAAATATTATATTAAATAATTATTTGATTAAAATAAATTAGTTTTGACATAAATAGTTATTTGTAAATTATTATTTAAACAAGGAGAGATAATATTTACTTTTAAATATGTACTTATTACGATACAATATTAATTTCATATTATTATTATAATGAATACCATTTTCAAAAAAGTATCAATTAAAAATATATTTATTTAATATAACAGTAACGGTCATATGATTTTAAAATTTGACGGCTAAAACAAAAGTCACATGTCTTTTATTAGATATGATATGCCCTGTTTTTATTTTGAATGTTTGTTCTCGATAGCATGAAAATTAAAAAAAGCATGATATTATTATTAAATGAGAAATAAGTTTTGGGGCGTCACGTATATCCATTTTTTTATGTTATCATCGATGCCCAATGAGATTCTAAGAAAACATGGGTTTAAAAAAGTATATATCATGATATCTCACCTTCATTATCTCTATAGATAGAATGTGATACATGAGTGATGTGTGGTATATAATCCAATATTCACATGCTTTATTGGAGAGTCATCATATACTGGTCCTTGTTTTTTTAAGATAATTGGAATAAAAACATGTTTAGACATATTGGACATTTAATTCCTTGATGTGTTGCACAGAGATTTCGTTTTATCCCCATTTCCTAAATCCTAATGGGATTTTATTTTAAATTAAAATAATATTGCATTGGATTACACTTTCAAAACATCCTACTGTAATTATCCATGTTGATAAGGACATGTGGTTTGAAAATACATTAGTCCGTAATGTGAACAAGAAAATGAAGAATAAGGAAAATGGGAAGAAAACTCATTTCATGTATAAGATACATGAGAACCATCCTTACATGAAAAAGAATATTCAATGGTAAAAAACTGAAAAAATAATGTATATGATGCATTTATAAATAATTTCCTCTAGAAGTAGACCATTAACTATAAGTGAGGTGGAACCATATTTTCTTTAATTATCATTTGAAACATTTATATAATCACAAACTAGGTATTACATACACCTTTTGTTTCTTTAATGTGTATCCAAACAGCGGAATTAAGTATATTTTGAATGATTATTATTGGAGAGGTGGATCACCTAGAATCAAATATATAATAAATTAACACCGTAGAAATAGAAGACATAAACCTTCCATTTCCAAATGGATTGATTTTTTTTACTGAAAGAATTGTTACTAATTATATTATTTATTATTCTTTCTAGGACATGTTTAAATTTCATTTTAAATTTGGAAATAATGAATTCTTCTTTAAAAAAACTAAATTATTTATGTTATATACTAACTAAAAAATGGTAATTATGTATTAATTTATGAAAAATGACTATTAAAAAGTAATAAAGAAACATTTTTGTAGGACTCACATAATAGCCTTATGTAGAATCACTCCCTTTGTAATGTAAATGAGAATCATCTTACAAGGAATATTAATGATGATCATTTATACAATATTATGATAAAAAAGATTTAAATATGAATATATGATTACAGGAATAAATGACCAAGATAGAATTTAGTGGACAAATTGAAAGACCCTCAGAGCTTCTAGGATTGGTACACATTGCTTTATATGCCCCAATTCTTTTAGAATCTAGAGGTGGGTACTACTACTTCGGAAATTTTACTAATGAGATGTGTATATATGTATTTATCTTCTTTATTTCGTGTAAGCCAAAGAAAATTTGGAAATTCAAATAGTTTAAGAATGAATTATAAAATAAACATGGTATTATGATAAAAAATATTTGATCAGATTAAGGAGGTAAATATATTAAATATAAGTTCATAAATCATTTCTTGTAGTTTGGAATTTTACCTAAACAAAATTAACCTAATAAAATATAATATAATGTTTTCCATTAAAGGAGAACCCATACCATACTTATAAGAACATTACATAATCATTACATAACTATTACATTATTTTCATGATAAAAAACATAATAGTTATACAACCTATGATCCAAAGGTATAGTATATTTGGTAGATTATTCTCAAACATAACTTTTACTTAAAAAAAATTGGAATACTTTTAATCCATTATTCTAAATCCTTTTTATGTCTCTCACATTCCCTGTTGTATATATATATCACCTAATGATATACATCAATCAATGGTAGATCTAAAATACCTATAATAGGAGGTATATCATGGGGTGAATAATGGAAATGGATCAAAATCACATGGGTGGTCATCATCATATAACAACCATAAGATCACCATCTTAATCATGAGGGAACAATTGACACTTTCATGAAATTTGGTATATTCGTAAAATGAAACATCATTTCTTAGTGGTCAAATACCACACATAAATGTGAACAAGTCTAGAATCCTGTTCATTCATAACATATGTGCATTAATCATAAAATTATTATTTTGAACTAATATAGATTCATGTTACTATATATTGAACATAATATCTTGAGATATATCATACTACGCAATTCCTGGTAGGGATTTATAATTCTAAGCCCCATATCACATAATAAATGATCATGATCATACAATACACATATAATGTATAATAATCCTAGTCATTAAATAAACCAAAGGTAGGGAACTCGTTTAAAAAAAACAATTAAAAAAATGTAATGAATAATCTTTTTGTTTATAAAATTAATGAGATTAATAATAAATTAATATAATGCATATATATTTTAGACTGGACAAGAAAAATATCAATTGGAGTAAAATATGTTATTTTTTAAATTGAATTCCCTTTGAAAAAATGGATTTTATTAAAAAAAATTGACATCGTATGAAAATTTATTTCCATGAAAGAAAAGGGAAATGACAATTGAATTACATAATATGATCATTCATAATATCTAAGTGAAGATATACCAAAAAACGAATTGGGTTTGAGAATCCCCTTCCCTTAAATGACACTTTATTTTTTTTCTTTTATAACTACAGAATAATAAATATAAGATTATTAAAAAATAGTTCTAGAAGTTAATTATGTTCATTTATTTGACTATTTATCTATTATAACTATTTTAATATAATTTATATCACTCTTTCTAATATGTGAATTGTTTTGATATCATGTTTTCAATAAATTTTATGATTTTATTTTGATTTCGTTGCATTCATTCAAATTCATTTATAAATATGTAAAATTTGTTATAGAATCATAGATTATATATTAATATATTGTCAATACATCCTATTGTACATCCATTAATTTTCTTATAATCATTTAATTTGCAATGCCTTCATAGGTGGTTAAATAACCATTGACGAGTCCTTATCAAAAGGGAAGGAATGTGAATTTTGAAATTATTATTTTTCATAAATATGATAATTGTAGTAGCTTAACATCATTAAAATAATTTTATCATAAAATATAATAAATCTTATAATAACTAATTTTTAAAGGAATTTATAAAAAAGAGAATATGAAAAATAAAGAAGAGTTGGTCAAAACATAGTCTTTCCTGAGTGTGGCTTATCTTGCACGACACTAAAACTCCCTTGATGGTTGGGGTTAAATTACTCCATAAATCCCCTAAGGATTTTGTGGGTCTAATAAGAAATTTTTTTATGATTTTAGGCTTTATAATGTGATGTATGTATAATTTTACAATGGGAGGGAGTGTCTCTATTTTTACTTGAAGAGAGGGGTATTTTTAGAATAAAATATTAAATAAAATATTATAAATAAGGTAAAACATGTAATAGAGAATTTTTTGAAAAATAAATCATATATGAATATAATATAATTATTTTTATGAAATTAAACCTCGTTATTATTTTAATTGATCCATTTATTAAAAATGAATCTGGGAGAAAAGAAAAACATTTATTTTAATGGATCACATTTGACATTAAAATTTGGAAAATCCTTCTTGGTATAGGAAATTAATTTTAATTAATTTTAATGAATAATTTATTAAATTAATTTTTTTGACAATAATTGATTAATACAAATCATAATTTCATTATTATATATTTAATGATGCAATTCAAGATACAAGAGTTATACAAAAAACTGTATTTTTACTATTCACCCTAAAATTGATGTATTTCCCAAAATTATAAAAACACATCACCATTGGATAATTTAGAATTTCTGATTTAAAAAAAAGTTATTTATTTTTTCAAAATATTTTTTTATCCTAGATAATTATAATTTGAAATATAAAAATATGCTTATACGAAATACAATTTATTTAAAATGTGCGTATACATTGTTTGAGTTTTTTAATCATAATATTTAATTTTTCCAATTATGATATTTTTATTTAGTTAAAATAATCATTATAAATATTATTTATATCATAATTTATTAATTTTAGGTTAAATTATTGTACCCAATGGTCTGGTTACCACTTTTAAAGGTGAAGTTACTATTCTAATGGTCACATTTTTATTTCAATGGTCATATTACAACATATAAATACAACTTAATTATATCACTCAATATTCAATTTTTTTTACCAATGGTATATATTTTCATTTTTATATATTTTATTGTCATATAATAATTGTTATTTACATTTATAGTGTTAGTTGGGGGGTGATGATTCTAACAGATTGGTTTGATCCATATTTTCCCATTTTATCATTTCATTTTTATAATTTTTTTCAAATTTTAATGTTTGTAATTTTCAATGGTTTTTATCTAAATTATGTAAAATCATTTACAAAATAAGTAAATTTTGTAGGTTTAATTATTCTATATGTGTTTATAACAATCTATAGTAAAATATAACACACATTTATTTCAAGATACAAATAATATATATATATATATATATATTATGGGTAATTATATTCTTTCCCAATTAGAAATTGAATCCCTAAAAATTAAAATAATATTCTTGGTTGAGAATAGGTTGGGAAAAGTTTATTTTATTATTTCCTATAGTTCGTATATTGCCTTTTCGTACTTATAGTTCCTACACTAAATGTTGAAAAAGTGAGTTCTCCTTTTTGTAGAACTTTGTCTCGAGAATCCATCATTTTCACTAACTTCTCCTCATAATATATTTTATAATCTAGTTTTACCACCTCCTTCTTTAATAGATGTGACTGATCGGGTATGTAATTCATCATGAGAGAAACATGGAAGACATTAGGAATTTTAGTTGTATTTTCTAGATTTTTTAGCTGATAGGCCTCTACTCCAAAGCAATCAAGGATATAAATGGTGAAAATATAACATGTGCTAATTTTTCTATTTCTCTAAATAGCATGACACATTTCCCAGGTGATATTTAAATTAAAACTGCTTCTCCCACATCGAACTCAAATACCCTTCGGTGTTTGTCATCAACGATCTTTTGATTACCCTAACCATCATTTATATGTTGTTGGATGGATTGAACAATCTCTATAATCTCTTACACACGATTTGGTCTGGTTTGCTTTCGTTCTCCAACAACATCACAACAATTAAGAGTTCTACATCACTTCCCATGTATAACATCATTTGGATACATTACAATACATCAAAAGATGATGTTTTCATATGAGAACTCAACTAATGGGATATATTGATCCCATCCACCTTTTAAATTACATTTATCATGCTCTCATCATATCATCGAGAGTCTAAATAGTTTATTCAAATTGGCCATCAGTTTGGGGGTGATAGTCCATATTGAAATTCAATTCAGTACTCAAATATTGTTGATGAATTTTCTTGAATTTAGATGTAATCCTAGGATCAAGATGAGAGATGACCAAAAGTGGAACATAATATAGCCTCACATATTATTTTAAATATAACATATCAATCTTTTGAAATAGGAAATATTCCTAAATAGTGATGAAGTGGGATGACTTGGTGATTCAATCCACCACAACTAATATCACATTATTTCCATTAGATGTATTTGGGAGACTAGTGATAAATTCCATAGTGATGTTCTAACATTTTCATGTGGGTATCTAATATGATTTAATCATCCCCTTGTATTTCTATCACTCTACATTTTTTTCCTACATTCCAATCACTTTTAGGTGTTATCAGCAATCCCCTCCTTCATTTTTTCATACAAAAAGTTCCCTTAATGATCACTGTACATATTTGTGCTTCTAGGATAGATGGAGTAATTTGATCTATGATCATTTTTAAATAAGAATTTCTTTATCTCTGGTGTTTTATTTACACAAATTTTAGATCTAAGTCCAATGAAACAATCCTCATCAATTTTGAACTCATTATGTTTTCCTTCCATTATAGCTTTCATCTTCTTTTGAAGCTCCAAATATTCCATTTGTGCCTCATAGATATTCTCTTATATAGAAGGTTGTGCATTCATTTGGGAAAGGTAGAATGTATTCCATGCTATTTTCATTTCTAAATCAATTCTTTTAATATCTATGAATATATGGTTTTACCAATTTGTATCATGGATAGTGTACTAGGTTATTATCATCTGATATCATTAGACACCTTTTTCACCATTCTTAATTGGTAGTGAATAGAGTAATTGCAGTCCCTAATAAAATCTAATCATATTTTTGACTCATGTTAAACTCTATATATTTTTATATATATTTTAGAATCTTATGATTAGTATATATATCACACTTTTTACCATAGATGTAGTGTTTCCAAATATTTAGAGTGAAAATCACAGACACTAACTCCAACTAATTTTTTCAGTAGTTTAACTCAGGTTTCATCAACTACTATGAGGAATATGCTATTAATTTATTATTCTCCCCCTGCCTTCAACCCAATAAGTTATTTTAATCATCATTTTATATCACAATAAATTCTCATCTTGTTAGTATCTTGATTACAATAATAATTAATATCTATTTCATGAGTTCCCTAAATAATTCCAAACATTATTCTTTAAATACATACAGTACCTCAGTTCATGTGAACATACATAGAAGATAAGAAAATCCTAAATAAATCCTCACAAAATGTCAGTAGTAACCTACTATGACAACAAAACTATAAATTTCTATTACACTATATGTTCTGGCCCATTCCTCAATTTCATTTTTTAAGGATTTATAAAAATTTTCTATCATGTGATAATGTGCCACAAGAATGTGACTTGCTATATCCAAAAGTCACACTTTCTGAACTAAGTGAAATTTTAACCACTTTAATATCTCCATCACAGTCCTTATATTCTATGCATTTTCCTCCTCACTCATGGAGTAGAAGGAATATTGTTGATAAATACAACCAATTTTTTTTATTAGGGAGTATCTAAAAACACTATTCATCAAATCTATAGATATTAAAGGGGAATTAGTAAGTCCAACGAGCATCTCATTGAACCCATAGTCTCTAAACCCTATATAAGTGGTTATCATCTAAATATTTTATTTCTTAACCATTAATTGATTATATCCAAAATGAAGATCCAACATTATGAAAAACATAGATCATAAAATTTTATTGAACAAATAACCCATCCTTGGTATAGGATAAATTTTCTTCATGTTGATATTATTAAGCTCCTAGTAATTGATACACAACTACATTCAACCAACATTATTCTTGAAAAAAGGCACTAAGACACCCTAAGGTGATGCACTATGACATATGAACCCTTTGTCAAAATGATATTGTTTCTAGTTCTCTAACACCTCTTGTTAGATTTGGAGTATTCTATATTGTAATTTTGGAGATAGGATTGGCAGTGTGTATAAAATATATTAACAACTCTAACTCATGATATAGGATATTTCCTGATAAATAATTGGAAATACATCATCGTATTCTATTAAAATTGATATTTCATCATGGTTGGTACTTTTCTTCAACACAACCATTTGGTAATGGTTTTATTCTTCAAAGGGTATCACTAACCACACCATTGATGGATTTTACAAGTAATATTCATAATATAATATTCATTAGTACATGAGAATGGAATGTTCTATAGTAGAGAAATATATTTCGTTTTCCTAAATGATGACATAAACTCTATATAATGACATAGAATCCATGACACGTATAGAGTAATATTCCACCAAGGTAAGGATTACAAGATTTAATGGAAGAATATTTCCATATATTCTAATTAAAGAATAGTTCAACACATGGGTTACATTAATCACGCCATTAGGTAACTCTATGGATATCCCCACTTCATGGAATCAGGGTTTTGATTCAAGATTTCTAGAAAACATATAAGATATAAAATAATTTGTAGAACTGAAATCAATCAAAACACTTTACATTATTTATTGAATAAGAATTTTAACATGTATGAAATCATTTTCATGATCCACCTCAATAGTATTGATGGAATAATCATTCTATTTCTCATTAGGCTTTAGTATTTGTTTAAGTTTATTTCCCTCAAGGACCTATGGTTTAGTATAATGAATGGGATAGTTCCACTTCTCCAGGTAGTTAATGTATTCAACCATGGGTGGATATTTTCTTTCCTCTATCATATTGGTCAAAATATTCATGTCTCTTTGCAATTAAAAAGTTTGGTTTCCTTCCCTCCCAATCACGTATCATTTTCCTATACTTTTTAGGATGTTCCCATGATGATTAGTCTAGAAAAATTGATATATAGTTTTTTTAGGAAACTAAATATTTTATTTCATTTGTTTATATCCATGGGACCACTATCCAAACTTCATCTTTGAATATAGATCACATAGAAAAACCACTTCAAAACTCCCAATGTCTTAGTTTTTTAGATCAATTTTGAAATGTGGTTTTAAGACACTATAGAATATATTTATTTTTTTATGATTATTGATAAAATGACATCAGACATTTCTTTCATTCCATGTAAAATATTCCTCCTAAGAATTGATAGATTCACCATCATTTTTCTATTTCTATAGGAACTCTCTCTCCATGATTGATAAAGGGAATAAGGGGAAATACTTATTATGAAATAAATTTATAGGGTAATCAAAATAATTTTCTTCCATTTCATCATTTCACTTATTATTATTTATCAACACCCACCATTGATCGGCCTCTCCATCAAAATGATAGAAAACCATAATAACGTTCTACATCTTCAAATAGTGGATAACAGAAAATATTATCTCTATTGAGAAAACCCATTATTCTGAAATAAGTGGATTAAAATATCCGCTAACATTAGTGGCCATTTTCGTGTAAAGGATTGGATATCCAGTTACTCTTTATTAGGTGAAGATAGATACTCATCATTGTTAAATTTATTTTTTACAGCCAAAGATGGATGTTTGATCAATTAAATGCGTTTTCGAGCTCCAACTACCATTATATTGGGAATGTAATTAAGGAAATTGTTGCATTAACCCTCACATTGGATATTGGCATAGTTTCTCCCAGTTCTCACTACTTTATAAAATATAAAATAATAAATAATTATTTTATTTTCAAGGGAAAATTAATTCTAAAATCAGGTATTATTGGATCTATTGGGTTACCATTCTCCATAAATGATACTCATAGAATAATATAAATTAATAATTTTCTATATTTGAAGGAAATAATTACATAATCTATATATACTTCATAAGGGATTGTATTATATTTTTTATTAACCAGATCGTATCCCACAAGAGTGTCAAACTAAGTTTTCAATCAAGCTCATTTTCATGCACCAGTTCATGATTGAGTCCATATAAATATCGTTTCATCAATTTTTTTACCCCTAGGTAAATCTATGTTAGAGTCGCATCAACTTGAAGTATCCATAAAATGATTTTTTTTCTCAAAAAACCACACACTCTTATACTTTACCAAATCATATAATTTTTAGTTATACATATACTTATCCATAATCATTTACACTAATGGTTTCTAATGATAATTCAAAAAATACATAAACCATACTCCAATAAAAACTATAGTGACTTGAAGTTTTCATTACATAAATATTACGACCATGATAAGATAAAAAACAAGATAGTAATCCAATCCAAGAACCAAATATTTTGTAAAATTAGGAAATTAGGCTCAAAATCACAATTAAATAATAATACTAACACACTATTTCAAACCATATTCTCTATCATATTATTGTATATCACATTCACATTAGTATAACTAGTCACATAAGGATATTTATCAACTAATGGGGTAAGAAAAATCCCATTAGGGAGAGGTATAATATAGTGTAAATAAAAAACATTAATATGAAGTACATGGGAGAGAATAATTATATCATATGCATATTATCATATTCAGAATCATGAACAAAACATTTGGAATGTTTCTTAAGAAAAAAATGGAACAACATGGCTTAGTTTCTAAATACCACATATAGTTGTGAACAATGATTACATAATGTTCATGCATTACATAATTTCATAAATCATAAAATATTCATTGTGAACTAAGATAGAAACCATGTCATGCATATTTCACATTATATCATGAGATACATCATATTACCCAATTAATTAGATATATATATAATTTTGGCCCTACCCATCACATCCTAAATTACCAAAAACAAGCATACCACATTGAATGTATAACAATCATAGTCATGAAATAATCCAATAGAAGATATTTTTTTAAATAATTTCATAAGTGTTAAATTATTTAATATAATTATTTATACCAAAATTAATAAGGGATATCATACATGGACATAAATCATTATTATTCTTGAGTGGACAAGAAAAATTTCAAGAAGAGTAAAATTTGACGTTTTGTAAATCGAAGTCACCTTGAAATCAAATCATAGAAAACATTTTGATAGTGTTGGAACATTAATATCCCCAAAATAAAATGTATCAGACATTTAAATAACTTAATATGTAGATTCACAACCCAGTGATTGTAATTGGATTTGAGAATCACCTTACCTTAAATCTCACTGCATTTTTTCGATTTTCCACCACCTAAATAATAAAAATAGAATTATAAAAGCATATTTCATGAAGTGAATTATGTTCAATTATTATACCATAATTCAATTATAATTAGTAAATTCTATATTATAAATATATTTGATAAATGTGAATATTTTTTATTTCATATTTTCCTTAAATTTTTCTGTTTTGTTTCGATTTTACTATATTCATTCAATGTCAACTACATATATTTATAATTAATTAATAATTATTAGAGTATATATTTAGATATTATATATAATTAATATTGTCTATATGAGATGTTAGTTTTAATCATTGACTTATCAATTTATTTGTATGTGTTTAACAGACCATTGATGGGATGTTGCCGAATTATTTAGAAAGTGAATATTCAAATTTATATATATAAATAAATTATACTTCTATTAGGTTAACAAAATTAATATAATGTTAAAAAAATTACTGGATAATTTTATATGATTTGGTTTTGAATGGTTTGGTAAAAAAATATTATATGAAAAAGTGACAACATTTGATAGAAACATACTCTTTCATCGGTGTATCTTATCTTGCACGACACAAAAAATTACTTGATGTTTATGTTAGATTTTGCTAGAACATCCTTAAGGATTGAAAGGGTATTTATAGGATGAATTCATTAAGATTTTTTGGAATGAAATATGATGGATGAGTTGGTTTTCAAGGGAATGTAATGGTATTATTTATACTTGAGGAAATGGGAATTTTTAGAGTAAAATATTCTATAAAATAATATATCGAAGCCAAACCGTTTAATTGTAATTTTTTAAAATATAAATAATTTATAAATATAATATAATGTTTATATGTCATTAAATTTCATTATACTTATAATTTTTTATTTTCTTAAAAGGATCAAGGGAAAAAAAGAGAAATAGTTGTTTTAAGGGATTGCATTAATTTTTGTTCTTTAGAAAATAAATTTTATGTTTGGAAATTAATTTTATAATATTTTAATAAATTATTTATAAAATTAAATATTTTTTTGAATATTCTAATGTTCTATAAATGATTTGGATAGTATGAAATCATGAATGATATAATTTATGATATAAAAGATACATGAAAAACTATATTTTAACTATTCTCATGAAAATTGATGTATTTCAAAAACCTAACAAAAAACACCCTTGGAATATTTCAGAATGATAATATAAGAACTGATATTAATTTAATCAAAATAATTTCCTATAATAGTTAATTTTAATTTTTAATATAAAAATTAAAATTTTTAGTAAATACTATTGAATAATTTTTTTTAGAAATGTACTTATTTTTTCAATGATATTTCTAATCATGATATTTATTTTTTTAGGAATTTAAATCTTAAAATTTACATAACTTAATCATTATAAATATTATTAATTTCAAAATTCATTAATTTGAGGGTAAATTATTATTCCTAATTGTCATGTTCCTAATCCTAATGGTCATGTAACTATTACAAATTGTCACATGACTATTACAAAAGTAACATTAATATTCTAAAATTCAAATTACCTCTATTAAATACTACATTATTCATTCATTAAATATTCACTAAAACTCCTCCCATGGTTATATTTTTTCACTTTTAATCATGTTGATTGTATTAATAATATTTTGATTCATTTATATTGTTTTGGTTGTAGGGGCATGATTCTAGCATCTTGGGGTGATCTATATTTCCCATTTTAGAATCTCTATTTTATTTTAATTTTTAAATTATAGTGTTGGTAATTTTTATTGGCTTTATTTTTTACTAATGTTACAAAATTTATAATGAAATAGAATTTTTTTGGTTTAATTTTATCATGTATCGGTATAATATTATATAGAATAATATAAAACAAATTTTTTAGGACCAATAGGGGCCTATAAACCCTGAGAGGGGGGTGAATCAGGGTACGAATATTCTTTTTCAAAGATCTTCCTACCCCATTAGATCTTGACCTCTTTATTACAAGGGTCACTATGTTTGCTCTTGTGCGTAAACTATGATCACTTATTTATTTCTATATCTAATGATGATGCTTTAAATGCCATGCACGGAAGAAAACAAGCAGACATAAAGATTTCTACTTGGTTCACCCTCACTAGGCTACATCCAAGGAGCAGACGCCGACAAGTTTCCAGTCGTACCAAATTCCACTATTCTTCACTAGATCTTGATACAAAGATCGGGATATATCAGTTCTATTCCCAGGCTCACTGCCTTTACAAGGTTTAGGTTCATTCTCTGCTTTCCCAAGGGTCACTCCCTATTTCACTCTCTTTGGATCAATGCCGATGGAGAGGATCACCATCTTCCTCTTCCTTCGCTCACTGCTCTGGAAAGGATCCACTAACAGTTTATCGACCTGTTGGTCTCTTCACATGCATGAATGAATGAGTCTTCCTCTGTATGTAGATGCACTGTTGAAGTACAACTTTCACCCATAGATGAATATCTCTTTGAACCGAAGGTATCGGGAAAACTTCCAGCTTCCACACAGCCCGAAAATCCTTGTTGGAAATTAACCTTACTTGGCACGCAAGTCAATCTCGACAGGCATGTATCGGCGTGCAAGTCACAACGGGCATGCAAGTCCACCTTAGACACTTGCGCGACACAATCTTCCCCAACACCAAACATTCATGACTCTTTTCCTTTTACTCCCAAACAAATATTGGCACACAACTGCCAACGGGCGCACAGCTTATCACATTGGCACGCAACTTCAACCACCGGCGCACAACTTCAACCACCAGCGCACAACTTCACCCGCGCGACCCACACACCACTTGAGCGACCACCACACCTGCACGACGGGAGCTCTGATTTCTCAAAGTATTGAACTATGGTTATGAATGAAGAGGGGTGGTATTGTATTTATAGGCAAATTGACCACCCTGCGCGATGGCGCGCAAGTCACCTATGCGACCCAGTCTCGGCGCGCAAGTCTTCTGTCCTCCTAGACACATGTGCGACCAACTCCCAAACATGCGTGAACCTATTTCATATTCCATATTTTGATCTTCTAATATTGAAAAACATATGGAGTGCATGTTTCCTATACTCCAAGCACTCGGCGCGCAAGTTCCTTTGCAAAAAACACTTTTCTTCATTTGTCGATTTCCAGGCCCAATAATTTGGAAAACACTGGAAAATGCAGCCACCTTGTATCTATTCTTTTTGTACCGCCTCCATATCGTCCATTCCATTATCAAAGTTCTTCAATCAAATATAAAGCATTGACCAAAACTCTTGAACTCGATATTCCACCATGAAACCCCCTTTGTCATCAAATTTTTATGTCATGGATTGCATTGTTAACAATCACAACACAGATGTTCACTTTGTCAACAAACACAATCACCTCAAAAATGTTTCAATGATGCCTTGATGGATTTTTTCCAAACACATTTATATAATGAGAAAACAATAATTTATAAACTCTAGGTTGTTACATTATTAGGCATGCTGATTTCAAATAATAGATATTCCATTATCTATTTGTGGATATTCATAATAAACTATATCATACATACAAAACAGAGTACAAAAAAAAGAGAAAATTTTAATTTCTTTCATGTTATAGAGTTGAAAGAAACCCTTTAATCACATACCCATGTATGGGGAATAGAGGAATTGGTCAAGTCCTACTGAAGAAATTAACTAGATCCTTGATCCATGAAGGGTATCTTTTTAGGTTATACCCTGGAACCAAGGGGATACTATCTATAAAACTCATCATTCATGATTGTAAATGTCATGAGATATGTCTCTTTTCATGAGATATAGCACATCCTCAAGAAGGATAATAGTAGTGAGATTGAATTAAGTGAAATTGATTCTCAAGATACATAAGAGTGAGTTTAGGAATATATTTAACTATTCCCCCATGGAATAATTTATTCCTAAAATAAGATAACATTGAATGAGCATGACATAGGTTTGAGAACCTGAGAGATATGCTTTTTTTATTTTATAATGATGAAACTTTTTTGATGAAAAACAATGTCTATGTTTCTTAATAAGATGGAAGTAGATTTATACCATGTTACCAGATGAAAATTAACCATTAATTATAGGATATATTAAATTTAGTATAACTGTATTTTGGCTATGGTTGATCTTCTAGTTGTTGTAAATTCTATTAGCTGTAAATGGGTATTCAAAAAAAATTTAATATGTAATTTTTTGTAAATACATTCAAAGAATTTTTAGCATATAATGGTTTTAAATAGTCTCAATGAATTTAATATGAAGAATCATTTTCTCTAGTTTCCCTGATTACGTCCATCAATATACCCCTTTTTATAGAATCTTACCATACAGTGAGATTATGAAGATGGGTGTCCGAAAAGCATTCTTTAATTGGAATATTTAGTATGTTTTTTATATAAAATATGAATAAGTGATTGTGTAGCCCATAAATAAAAAAATGTGTGAAAGTATCAGAGATTAATTTATAGATTGATTAAAGACTCCATATCATGGAACATTCAGTTCGATAAATCATTAAAAGATTTTAGATTAATTGTTAATGAATGTGATCCATGAGATTAAAAGTAGTTTATTAGTATTTTTGTTATTTTCCATGTAGAATAATTCAATAGAATATTACATACTAGATATTATATACAAATATTATAGTCAGTTAAGGACTGGTCAAATAAGTGCTTATCTATGAAGTACATAGGTGAACTAGGATACATTCTCAAGATCAAGTTCATTCATGATAGATGCAATAATCAACATGAACTAATTCAACGTAAAAAGATTTATTAGATACTAATGAGAATATGTATGGAAAATATGATAGAGTATTAGATCCAATGTCTCATGGTTTACATATTTATAGGAAAACTTTTCCTTGTAAATAAGAGTGGAAAGGATAAAATAGTTTCATATCTTACTCATTTGTGATAGTATCAATCATGTATTATATTTTATATATTCTTATTTATATTTCCTATTCCTTGATATAAATAAGGAATATATCATATTGATCTTGGTGAAAAAAATTTCTCTTCTATTATGGATTTATAGATATGTAACTTCAAAAACTAGGTGATATAAATTGGTGACCCAAGATAGTTTGCAATGTGACCTCAAGAGCACCTTCTCATACACTAGTGTATTCCAACTATAAGTAATTATCTAATATCAATCATGAGGTTAATATACCATCTTTATGAAAGTATCATAATAGTGGTAATAAAAAACAATAACCAAATGATATAACCACAACAAGAACAATGACAATCTCATATGATGATCAAAACCTAAAATATAATATCCAAAACTAAATCAGGAAAAGTTCCATTCAAATACATGTCATGTGTTGATATGAAAAAACCAAAAAAAAATAGAGACACTGACAACTCCTAAGATGGTCTCAAACAACATCGGTTTCCGTAATCTATTCTACAACCCAACACATCCATATTGCTCTTGCCTATATCCAGTCTTGAAACAATAAAATTTATTCATATGTTGATAATGAATCCTGAGTTGGTTGTGAGTACAACTGAGTATTCCAACATCAATATCTTTGAAATCAATATCTAACCAAAAATAGTTTATGAAGTTTTATAAATAATAAAATACAACAAATAAAGTATAGAATTTATATTCCTTCGATTTATCTTTATTTAACCACATAAATTCCAATAGGTTTTCAAGGACACCCAAACTATCATTACATGGTTTGGTCTATAATACAGTCTAAACTATATCACATATTCAATTCACAATTCATTTTAACACATGGGCTTTCAATTTCCATTTCATTTCAAATCATTATCACGTCCAATTGGATCCATGGTTGAATGCCAACATTTTTTTGTCTAGGAAATCATGCCTATGACACTTTGGGATTTTGAATCAATATTATATCTCCCATACTATTTTATCACTATGGGTTTTGGATGAATAATACCATTTACCACTCATGAATATCAATTCATCTTTCATTATTGGCTTTGATGCAGTAGAACATGTCCCATACACAAATATCATCCAATTTATCCCTATGGGATTTTGATGCAGCATGACATGACTCACACACAAATATCACAATCACACATATATCACATATTTCAAATCATTTGGGGATAATCATCATTAACATTATTATCACAAACCCCAATAAAAACATCTATAAATTAATTCAATAATTAATTAATCCAATTCAATAATCTCAACATCCATAGAATTAATTAAAAAATTAATTATCCTGATTCAATTAATTTCAAAATCATAATAAATCTTATTAATTACTAAAAAAATAAATTATCTAATTCAAGAATCTTAATATTCTAATATTTAATTAAATAATTAATTTTTATAATTCAATAAATTTCTGAATCCCAATAATTCTAATTAATTAATTAATCCATTTCAGAAACTCAATATCCCTATCATTATTTCACGAATTAAGTATTTTGATTCAAAATTAATTAATTGATTAAATAAAAATTATTACTTTAAGAAATTCAATTGAAAAAAACTAAATATATATACTATAATTACGTAAAAATATTTTAAATTAGGACTTTAGGATTTAAATAATTGACCAACTACCTCATGTCGTTGATGAGTGATCGCCCAATCAAAATTCTCAAAATTGAAGCATAATGTTCAATCCCATGATGAAGAACACGGTATTGATCTGAAACCTAGATCCAAGATCAAACAAGTCAATATATAACAAAACTATATCTAGATATAATACCAATGGGGGGGGAAATTCCTAAAAAGGATGGAAGATGAATGAGAGGAGAATATTAAACCAATTGGGATGATAATCTCTTACCATGATAGGTCCATATATTCATTTCGGCCTTCAAATTTCGATGAAAAAATGTCGGGTGGGCTTGAAATCCATAATGGAGCATCAAATATGAGATGAATAGGTTATGTATGAGTTGTGGTCAATTTGAGGTTAATATGGGGGTTTTGGGATTTTATACTCCAATTTTTAGGTTAATTATAACTGCACACATGGTTTCTTGGGCAGGGTACCATAGTTTGAAAATCTATGAACCTTAAGCATGGTTATCTTATAGGAGTTTGGTGAAATGGTTACTCCTAAAAAAAACATGGTTTGAAAAACCTTACGCTAGCTATATAAATCCCCTTAGTTTGAGTTCACATGGTTTTCTAGGATGGGTACATGGTTTGGGGAAACTGTGTGCCAACCGTTCACTAGCCCTCTTCCTTCCAAAATTTTCTAATTTTCACCCAAAAATACCCTTGATAAGACCCAAACAAGATATACTCAAAATAATGAAAATTAGTACCTATAAATTATTTTAAAACCTCTCCAGAAAATGTTTTGGATCTTATAATATCCCAACCTTATAAAATATTTTCTGTGAGTTGTACTCACTAAAATATCAAATATTTTGAGTCAAAATGGTCAAGACACTAATCCTATATATCAATTTCTCTCTCCTATGTTTCCTCTTTTACTAAATGATGTTTTCACAAAACCCAAAATACCATCATAGTGTTCCTCACACCACTTTCTCACTACTTTTAAATAAATGTATTGGATTCTCCTCAATGGATGCATCAGTCTCAAGATAAACATCATGCTAATTGATCACACAAGAAATTTTAGGGCGATACTGCTAAAGACATGACACATGAAAAAATTAATGAACAATATCTTACCAATATGAATAGATAATAGGCATTCCACCATCTTGATTCTACCGAAAACCTAAAATGGCCCAAAAAAATCGGGGTGCCAACATGCCCGGTCACGGTATTCTAACGTAACCCAATCTAGGTAAAATCTGTAGGAATACACGATCACCCTCTGAGAAATGTTGGGTTCATCAACTTCTATCAGCATAGGACTTCTATCTTCTATGACTCAGAGTAATACGCTTCTAAATTAATTTAACCTGCTCTAACGTATCATGCACAAGACTCAGTCCCAAAAACCCTGATTCACTAACATCCATCCAACATAGATGTAATTTTCAAGGCCTATCATAGATAGAATCATATGGTACCATCTGTATGGTTTCATGATAACTATTGTTATAGGAAAACTCCCCTGAATCTCAGTTCTTCTCTCAAGATGAGATAAATTCCCTAATAGACGCGCATATAATATCCTCAAGAACCATTATAATACATTCTAACTACCCATCTTTCTGTGGGTGTAATTTTTTACTCTTTATATCATATTTACTAAGAACCTTATAAATTCCCTTCTAGAAATGAATAGTAAACTGTGAGTCATGTTCTAAAACAATATTTCATGGAACCCCATGTTGATGGACTATTTCTAAAACATACAAGTCTCATAACATTTCAACTAAAAATGAATCCTATATTGGTAAGAAATATTCTAATCTCATCATTTGGCCATAAAACTCCCAAATAGAATCATTCTATTGAAGTTTCCTCAAGTGACCAAGCACAAAAAATAGATAGTAACATCATAAAAATTCCATAATCAAATGGTAAACAACTATAGTAAAGAACCAAGTCATTTATTTTTGGCCTTAACCTATTGATTGTTGTATACTCTTGTCAGAAACCCTACTGTATCCTTTTCCATGCCCATCCACCAAAACTGCCAACTTAGGATAGGGTATATTTTGGTCACACCTAGATGGATAACCCACATTGAGGAATTAAATTCATGAATCATCTCCTCCCTCATGCTAGTAGTAACTACAACGTGGCCTCATACATAGTTTATCTCATCCTCATCAATTTTCTAGTCAGAGTGTGGCTCCCAACCATGAAGGATTTCCTATAACTCCATAAAAATTGGATCCTCATACATCTTATCCCCGATCTATCTCAAAAGTGTAGACTTCACTGATACTGATATTAGATTAATCTACTCTTGAATTTATTAATCCCCACCATGTATCTCAACTAGTAAATTCATTATATTCAACAAATTAGTAGACTCTTGAACAACCTAAGTCAGATTTTTTCTAAATAATGTGTCCACATGATAGTTTCTCTTTCTAGGCATATAAGATACCACAAAATCAAATGATTTCATATACTCTACCAACCTCCTTTTCCATGGATTAAAATACTGTAGTGAAAATAAATACATTAAGCTCTTTTGATCAGTATACATAGTAAAATTTTCTTCTAACAGATAATACCCTAAAAACATCAAAGAATAAACAACTGCATCAAGATCAAGATCATGTATATTGTAGTTCCATTCATGTTGTGACAATTTCTAAGACCCATATTCCAGAACTCAATCTCCCTTAATAAACACTACTCCATATCTTATCCTAGAAGCATTATAAAACACTATATAACCTTCTCCTGGCTCAGGTAGGATCATGATTGATGTCATTTTAAAACTATTCTTCAACTCATGGAAGGAATTCTCACATGCTTCAATCAATTCAAAACAAACCCCATTCTTAGTCAACGCCAAATGTAGTGATAACAAATAGAAAAATTCCTGGATGAACATCTAATAATATCTTGTTGAGCCTTGAAAAATATAGACATCAAAAATATTCTTAGGATGATCAAAAAAACCGCTATATTCACTTTCTCTAGGTCCAATAACACACCATCCTCAATAATTACATGACACAATAAGTGTACCTGATAGATACAAAATTAAAAAATAGTTAACTTAGAATATATATGATTCTCCCTTAGCTTACGTGGGTTGATTTCAAGATGTCAGGAATGATCATCATGAGTCTTGGTGTACACCCTGATGTCCTCCAAAAACACTGAAACAAACTGATCCAGGTACTAATTAATGATTCTTTTTATCAAAAACATAAAAACTGATGGTGTTTTTGTCAGAACAAATTATATCATTAGAAATTCATATAGGCCATATCTACTTCTAAAAATAGTCCTCAACATATCAAAATTCCTAAATATCAACTGATTCCACCCAGATCTCAATTCAATCATTGATAAAACATATGATCCTTTCAACTGGTGAATAGATCGTAGATTAGAGGTATATGATATTGGTTCTTCATATTCATCTGGATCAATATCCGATAAGAAAAACATATGTGTAGAATCACATCAACTGTATATACAAATAGTACTGGATAACCCCAAGGTGGCGTACTCGGAAGAACGAATCTATGATCCCTCAACTCTTCCAGTTGAGCCTTGATCTCATAAAGATATATAGTTTACATTATGTATGGTGCAATAGAAATTGGATCATCCCCCAACAAGAGATCAATCACAAAATCCAAATGCCTCTTATGTTTATGACCTGATAAGTCTTTAGGAAAAGCATCTTGAAATTTGTCCACTACTTTTCGAATGATATACTGGATTACACCTCCATCATCCAACAATAGACTAGAAACCTAGATAGTGATCTCCCCCAGTTAATGATGAATTGGAAATGGATGGTCAACCTTGATATACCGTTCTCCTTAGTGAATATTATCTTCACCCATAGGATATATAAAAATAAATCTCATGTGGTATCATTCTATGTGTGCTTGGTCTAACACTATCCAGTCCACAACAAAAATTCAGTAAAATCCTCACATGTTAAGGATGTATAGATCCAATATAAAATGTTATTATCCAACCTCTTGATGGGAACCTTTTCAAAAATAGATGTATCTCAATCATACTCCCAATGGTGTATCAATATTTATCACCCACTCAGAAACTCCACTACCATGCTCAAATCATTCACAATATGTTAAGATATAAAATACTAATAGACACTAGTACCAAATCTGGTACTAGATATCATTGGATCTATAATAATTTTACCTCTCACAATCAATGGTCCAGCCTCTCTATCCACAAGTGTAGGTTGAATGGAATGAAACATTCATACCCCACTTTCCTATGATACCCTCTAGGTCCCCTAAGATGCCCCGCTCTGCTGATATGTGCACACTTTTCCAGAAGAACCTTGTCCACTTCCTCTACCACAATGGCCAGCAGAACTCTAGCTGCCAGAATGGTATGGTGTAGAAGAAACCATTCCAACAATCTAGTTTTGTTTAGTTTCTACATTATTTCCCAAGTGTCATGGTTTCTTGAAGAAACTATATAGATTTACCATCCTACCACAGCCACGACACTCTACTAGTTGTCAGGGAAATTTCTTCGGAGGTTCCCTGAACTACCACACTATTGAAATATCACTTGATCAAGTACATGTGTTACTGATCCTCCCCCCAAGAAACTTTGTTTCCCATTACACTATATATCATTGTTGTAGAGATGCTTCCTAATATCATAAGTCATACCTCATGACTATCCAGTACAAATAACCTTTCTTCCAGTGTAATCCTCCTTGAGGTTCCCCTCAGATATGAGTGTCTGTTTTCCACTTCTAAAAACAACATCATCCTGATGTTATTCACATGTGACCTAATTTCACATTAAACCCCATCCGGAAATCATTTTTATAGGTTAGAATCATCTATAACCAAAATTGAAACAATGGTCTTTAAATATATAAATCATCCAGTATTGTCAATCACATACATGCCCTTATGATTCAACCACATGAAATCAACTTCTTTATTTTCCAAAGCATATTCAGATAAATGTTCTCCAATAAATTCTTTTCAATTTCCTTCAACTCCATATTATCTAGTATTCCATTTAGATTCCGGATGTACCACCATTGCTTCACTTTACCACAAAACATTAAGTCTTCTATCTTGGCTTTTTTCTCAGTAGGAGTCTCTATCTGGTCATGTATAGTCTAGATAGAATCAATCCAGAACACATCTACCTCAAGTGCACACTTTCCAGTAAACGTCATAGGATTATAAAACTAAAACAACTATATCAGATAACACATTATTTTTACAAGCATCCCTGGGTCTCATTCCATGAATTTCATAAACCCAAAAAGTTATCTTAGAACTTCTCTCTAACTTCCTCAACCAACATTGTCATTTCCTCAGTTCCCACCATTGTAGGATCATTTTCAGCAATATCCTCCAATCATCTTCTCAACAAGATTCATCATTGACATATATCACTCAATTACAAAAACATGTCTTAAGAAATATTTCACAACATTCATACAATTTATCAAATGGATTCAAATAGGTATATAATAATCCATTACCTCATATCTCACCCACCGGTCAAACCTGAGGCACTATCAATACCCTTAACCATCCTATATCTATATCATAATTAATAATTTTAAACTCATTTTCATTACTAAAGTCTCATTATATACCTATTTTACACATTTTTAATCCATTATCAAATCACATTAGCCACTGTTTTCAATTCTATCACAAAATCAATGAAAAAATTTCAATTTTCCGTTACATACCCAAAACCCATATTTTCATGCATTCATAAAATGATGCATGTCACATAAAAAATATTGAGTGCCGAAAATTATGGATGAGTAATCAACTCTTGTGGTATACTAGGAAACAAATTAAATCCCAGAGAAAAACTCAGAAAAAAAATTAAATCACATAACAAGTTCATCACTCAATTTGAACTAGAATTAAATTATAACAACACACATCTATATCCACAATTGCACCATGGGTTCTTAGATTTTACCCTGGTACAAGGGTTATCTACTCCCTTGAACAATATCTTATCCACGGCCTGACTCATCCTATTCTCTTTTCCAACATATCCATATAGTAATACAAAAAAATAACCATCCTATGAAACCACTTTGTAACATCCCATCATGGGTTCCACACACTAGTTCCCCAAGTTGGATCTCTATGTAACCTCAAGTTCACCTTCCCATATACTAGAGGCTTTCGACTAGCAGTGAGGATCTTATATCAATCATGGAGAGATTGTACGTACTTTATCAAATTAGCACAACATGGTAAATAAATAACAATAACCAAATGATAAAACTATAACAAGGACAATTAAAATCTCACATGATGACCAAAATAAGAAATAAAATATTGAAAACTAATGTATAATATAATTTATGTAGTTATGTTTCATGTGTCGATATTCAAAACTGAAAATAAAAAAAGACACTATAAAATAACATATGGGATCCAAACCACATAGAGTAACCTCATCCGTGATCCACACCGACTCAATCATCTAACATATCGATCTTTACCTTATCCTATCCTAAAACCATGAAGTATATTCGTGTAATGACCTGGAGGCCTGGGTAAGGTGTCAGTACAACTCAGTAAGACACCAAAAATGGTTTCTAAAATAATATCTACTCAAAATAGTGTACAATGTTTTAAAAATAATGAAATTCAATAAATAAATTAAAGAGTTTAATATTATAAAATTAAACATTATATAACCACACAACATCCCTCGAGATCTGAAGGACACCCAAACTCTCAAAACCTGCTTCGGCTCATTCTCAAATCTGAACTATATCACATATTCAATTAAAAATTATTTATAACATGTGAGATTTAATTATCCATTTTATTTCAATTCATTATAACATAAAATTGGTACCATGGTAGAATGCCAACATTTTCAGTCTAGGTCTCCAAGCCTATGAATACATGGGATATTGAAGTAGTAGTATGTGTCCCACATTCATTTATCGATATGGGACTTTGATGCAGTAAATCATGTACCACACCCAAATGTTCATAAAAATATTAGTAAGAGATTTTGATCTTTTAGACCATGTCTCTTACATGAATATCAATCAATTTATCACTACATAATTTTGATTTAGAATACAATTTCCCACACCCAAATATCCCAATCACATATATATCGCATATATCACATCAATAAAGGTCAATCAACATTAATATTATTATAAAATTCCATAGTTAATATTCTATTAATTAATTAAATAATTAATTAATCAAATTCAATCAATTCCATAATAACAACAGTTCACATTAATTAATTCAGTAATTAATTAATCCAATTAAATAATCTCAATATCACTAGAATTAATTCAACAATTAATCATCCCAATTCAATCAATTTCAAAACCACAACAGTTCCAATTAACTAATTAAAATTTTAATTATTCAAATTAAACATTCTCAATATCCCCATAATTAATTCAATAATTAGTTATATCAATTGAATCAATTTCATAATCACGACAATTACAATTTATTAATTCAATAGTTAAATAGTCCAATTAATCAATAACAATATCCCCATAATTAATTCAATAACAAATGATTCTAATTAAATTGATTTCATAATCATAACTATTCTCATTAATTAATTCCATAATTTATTAACTATTTCACAAAATTGATATCCCCGTAATAAATTCAACAATTAATTTTTCCCATTCACAATCCCTTCATTATTTATTTTTACTAATTAATTAATTCTATTTATGAAATTAAATTTTTAAAAATTCAATATAAATTCTATATTTACGTACACGTAATTGAAATAAGGACTCTTGGATTTGAATAATAGACAACTTGCCTCATATTGTTGATGAGTGGTCTACCAACAGAAATTCAACATATTAAAACAGAAATCAAAATCCCACGATGAAGAACACAATCTTGACCCAAAACGAATATCCAATATCAAATAAATGAAGTTATAACTATCCTATATATAGATATAATTTCAATAGGGATAAACATTCCAACAAATTATGGATGAACAATGGGACAGAAATGGGATACCGAATAGGATAAGAATATTATACTGTTAGAGGTGTTGATCTTCTTTCTAAGCTTTAAATCACCAAGAATAATGTTTTTGAGGTCATGAAATCTTCCTAAGTGATTAAAAACAAGAAAACAAGTTAGGGCCAAGTTATGGTCAATTTTTGTTTAACACTAGGGGTTTCGAATTTTAAAATCTAATTTATTGTTATTTAAAACAACTTACACAGTTTCCTAGGTAGTGTAATAATGTTTGAAAAACCATGAAACCTGTCTTGAGGGCTTCATGGTTACCCCTAAAAGTGTTCAAAGTTTTAAAAAATGCATAATCCATGAGAACTCCCTATGTTGAGGTTCGCACAGTTTTTTGGGTTGGGTGCATGGTTTTGGAAAACAACACACTAACCATGCACTCTCCCTTTTCCTTCTGAAATTTTCTAATTTTCACCCAAACACACACAATTGAAGACCCAAACAAGATATAATATAAACAAGGAAAAATAGTACCTATAAAAGAATTTGGGACCTCTTTAAAAAATGTTGGCATCTTATAATAAGTGTCAAAGGAAAACTAAGAATATATTCAAGGTTTATGGAGGAGATGAGGAGCTGCTCATAAGGAGTTATGCTTATGGAGTCATTTAAATATACTAGAATGATCTAATGTTACGATCATGATATTTCTTCAGTACCAATGGAGGATATATGAGAGAAAAAAGTTTAATATGGCCATTTTATCCAATTCTACAATAGAGTCTGAGTATATCGAATATTCTAAATTATCCAGATTAGTTTTTTTGTTATGAATCATGTTCCAATATCCTTTTTGGGTCCATTTAATAAAGACTATGACACATTAAATTGTGATAATGCCATAGTGAGTGTACTTTTATAGTGTCCAATATCAAACCAATAAAAATGATAAAAAATCCAGATGTATCAACTCCGCAGTCATTTTTCTCATAGAGTTAAAGTTGTGGTGAGTATAGTTTCAACAAAAGATAATGTGGTAAACCCCTTGACTAAATCATTATCTATTTAGAATCATGAGTATCATGTCATAGATTGTGGAATAAACATCTATAATAGTTGGAAATTATGAAATTGGTTATATGTTGGATTTTGTTCCCCATAAAAACCAATATAAACTTTTTGATTACCTATATTCACTATTTTAGTTATTATTGAAATTATTATCAAGTCATTATTTTTCTTCTATGTGATGTAGTATTTTGTAATTTCTTAAGAGAAATTGTTTCACTAATAGGTTCTTGTAGTCTCCAACTATGATGAGAATAGATAAGTGCTATTAAAGTATTCTTAAAATTATTTTATATATCTAGATGATATTATTATATAGGAGAAAAATAATACAAGCTATCAAGGGTGGATACTCATAGGACATTGAGGTACTTTCTCATGGTGTATGTCATTTAAAATTTTCAGTATATGAGAATATGAAATCATGACTTGATTATTTGAAATCCATATTCATGTTTTTTATTATATATTCCTACATTTAATCATTTTTATTGATCATTAAACAATTATATTACTATTAATTTATATTATTAGTTGCATACATTTATGTATAGATTAAAATTGGGGTGACATATGTTTTGAGTGAAGTGTTATACATTAGGTGTATCAGGAGTGATATTTCGTTAATGAATAATAATATATGGGTTTTACCTATATTTTAATTTAATGAAAGTACATATATTGGCCCCTTTTATGGGAATGAAATATCTTATGTAAATCTAGGGACATGGTGATCTATGGACATGTTCATTTCAGAAAATCAAAGAAAGAGACATCGATCACATAGTTTGATGACACCAACATGCATCCTGCTTGATTAGATATATCATGATAAAGTTATTATATTGAATAGTATTTTTTAATAATGGTTTATATCATTTTTAAAATAACTACATACTTTACCTACGCCTTTGGGTGTTTCTACACTCTAATATTAGACTTTGGGTATCTCCACATAATGTCCCTGGGAAAGAGTGCAAGAGGGTCACACATTATGTATATCCAAAACAATAATTTAATTTTATTATTTATCATGTTGAATAAATTTTAATTTCATATGTTGTTTAATAGTTATTCATATATTCTTGATCACATATATTTGGTCACTGATTGTTGGACAAAATATTTTTACGAATAATACTTACAAATATTTATTTTCAGTTTAGTAAATATAGTAATTATTAATTTTTGAATAATGTAATTTTGTTTATTTATTAAATGATTATTCATCATGAAAGGATAGACAAAATTTATAGAGTATTTGATTATTATGATTAAATGTTCTAGGGAGAAATAACATATTAATAATTATTTTAATAAATATTCGATAAATTATTCTAGAAATAATATTTAATTAATTAATGCGTTTTTCACATGTTAAGAAAACTATTATTGTTATTATAATTATTTTTACATGGGATCACAATTTATTATGAAAATAATAAGGGACCATGTAAAATTATATATTTTCTAACCATATATCTTTTTAAAACCTATTAAATTATATCAAATAGTAATGTTATCCATTTGTTTGGTTGTAAATAATGGAATCCAGATAATTTACTATAGACCTAGAGAATTATTCTCTAAGAATTCTCTCAATAATGTATAATTATCCTCCTCCGCCTCACCTATTTATGAATGAGTCAACAAGGATAGTCTTTTTTTTTTGAAGTTATTATTATAGAGATCAAAGGATAATGGAATAAGAGTTAGGTTCTTCCATGCTAGCATTCGAAGATTCCTACATAATCACACAGAGGTTCATGGTACCCAAGTGGATCACTGTAGGAGGGAGTTTGAAATTAATTTATATTTTCTAATTATAGTAAAACAAAGATATTTTTTAGATTTATCAATGATTAAAAAATTCATTATAATATAATTCCTTAATTGATTAAATTAATTATTAATAGTTATGCCATTATCCTACATTTAAGATAAGGTGTTTTTTTAAATTAATCACTCAAATATTTACAATGTTCTTGAAATTATATGTCGGTTACATCTTGGAATAACCATCAATTATGAAATAACATTTATTTATGCATTCCCTACCTATGATTCAACATCACCTGCAACCATAAGTGTTCACACAGTTATCCTACATAGATTCCTAGTTGGAAAGGTTTTCTCTAAAACTCTATATATTCATGATGAAAACATTAGTATTTCTAGAGTGTCCAATTTCAATCATGTATCACATTGATAAATCAATGCTTTAGTATTTTCCTCTTAAAAAGGATGGGACCTCTGTAAATTTTTATTCATGTTACTCTATGATAATGTGAGTAAAATTTGTGAGGATATTTGTGGAGACCCTAATATATCATGTTTTCAAATCATATGAACCATATACAACACCTTTTAATTCATATAAAATAAAAGAATACACTTCCACTAAAAGATTCATTAGGTTAAGGGCCTCCTCCTTTGGTGTAAGCCTCATTCATGTTCCTATTGATGAATTTATCACCATGAGTTATCAACGATCATGAATAGAATTCATACCCATTACACTGGTGTATTATTTTAAAGACATATGTAGAATGCATGGAATTTTCCCCATGGATCCATATACCTAATGACTGTAATTATCCTTCCCATTTTAGACATCAAACTGTAGTAAACGGACACCCACTTGGTCACCCATATTATAGGTAATTCACGGCCCAAGTTCAAAGGGTATCTAATGTGTAACCCCTTAATCACATTCAAAATTTCCAATAATTACATAAATTATCCTCAATGGGATTTATTCCATGTGACTCATCTTACTAAATGAAACATATTCCCTGCAACAATTATCTTAGGTTATCTGATGTGTATTTTCTTTGTAGACATCGATTTTCATTCCTTTTATGAAAGAGATGCCCATTTCATATGACGTAAAAATTCAATATAACTATTTCACCAGGAGTTGTCAAACTGTATGGCATGGTCTGATCACTTGGTCTTAAATTTTGAAAATTGATATACATGGGCATTGATTTCTATTTTAGAATGATATATAGGAATCCACCCCATGGTTCAAACACAACATAACTATTGTTTAATATATTAACATGGTTCATATTCCTTACTGACTAATCAGTATGGGTCTATAATCCTCATGAAATCATGTGGTTTTTTCATTTCTTGTATATATTTTTGATAATTCTCGATTTCCCTTTATATTGTGTTATATTCTCTCCATGAAACCCTATTAACCTCTACATGAAACTTATTCCCTATGAACTATCCTTTAATCATGTAATAATAGTAATTATACCATATCATTATTGGTGTTCCATGTCTTAATAAGATATCCCATCTAAATTTCCAATGGGACTAGTTTTCCTATGAAAAAAAATAAATTCATTGTGTTAGCATCTAATTTATTTCAAATAGAAAGCAGATCTAATTCATATGTCACACATTGACCATTGATAGGTATATTTTTTCTATTAATTACACGTTGTGAAAAAATAGACTTCTTAGAATCTGTTTTTGTAAAATGACAATAAAATTTATGATGTGTTCTACAAAGTGAAAATGAACTACATGGGTTTTTTATTCCTTTCATACTGATATATTGTAATCTCTTCTCAGGGGCCCAATACTAGCCCCATAAACACCTACATCCTTCCATGTTTGTAATTATCATTAGAGCTCTAAATTATTTGTTTTCTAACAACATAATAAAAAAATAAGATATATATACACTAATATTTACATATGTAAACATTCATATAGAACCTCTTATATAAAAATATTCTCACATCAATAGAATTTGATGAAAATAGTTATGATAGAGGTAACAAATCCTACGTACGAATTTGGGAATTCTTTATTTATATGTATTAAATCTACAAGATATAATCAAGGAAGGAGAAAATTTATCATAAAGGGATTCAAGGATCTATACCACTCATCCTATTAACCAATGTGGAATCCATGTGTAACTCGTAAATCCCTAACGACCACATTCCTTTGTAAATTATTTCTGCATTAACTAAAATAAAAATCATTGGCATATGGTAAGTTATAAATAATAATATTATGGGGGGATGTGTAACCCATCCATCCATGTAACTTATTAAATTCATTTATTATCGAAGGACAGTGTGTCCCTCCCATATTAGTCATATATATATATATATATATATATATCACATCAGGTGGTTAGTGTGTCCCGCCCATTTATCCCATGTCATTATCCTCATAGGGGTCATCCATTGCACAAACTCATGATGTGTCTCATATGATGGACTCTAAAGATGATTACTTATATCCATAATTAAAAACATAATTTAATATCTTTTACTAACCATTTGACACCAACCCTTTATAGTGTCATTATAATGTTGGGTCACCAATTAATATTCCTGAAGATATACCATTTTCTAAACACTCAAAATAAGGTCTTCTATCTCACTTATAACTATAGTGATAATGTATAACACTTTTAAGTCATTAAATACATAAACAATACAATAATTAAATAAAGACCTCATCAAACACATAACAAAAATAACCTTATAATAACTCTAGAGAGATGCAATAATACCCATCTGACTTCCCTATGTTTCCTTGGTAGTCCTCTCATGACTAGACAACACATAATCTTACCTAGATTATTCCATCATGGGTACTCACATACAAGGTGGAGGAACACTCCCCCCCCCCACTCTCTAATAATCAATCCAAAATATCATTACGTATCTCAAGGTTCCATCATTTCCTACTCTATCCCTTCATTAATGTTGACCCCCTCCTCTATAACAAGGGGAATAAGGGAAACAATAGAAAGTGAGATTATGAAAATTCATTATGAATACACCATTATAGGTTCCACATACTCAATGATATGAATTTATTATCAATCAATCATTCCCAATCAACTAAAGAACCAAACATGTATTTAAGGTCCATCATCACTCATGACACACTAAATCTCATTGTGGTGTTTAATGGGATAATTTTTAGTTTTAAATTAATGGTTGATCATATAAATATGGGGAGTTGACATATCACTTTATAGATTAAAAAAGTATTTAAAAATATATGTGTTCATGGGACCACCTAAATAATTTATATAATTATTTCCTTTAATGTAAGCCTAGTGACCCTTTAAAATCCCATCCTGGACCATATGTCCATCTCCCGTCAATAAAAAACAAAAAAATTATACTATGTGTTGAATACTTTAGAATAGTTATTTGAATAAAACCTAGTGTCCTTCTATACATTTACCATATAAAATAAAAAATGCCCCATTTTTAAAATCTATATATATTACTTTTTTTTGAAAACCATAAATAATTATATCAGAAACAAATATCGTTGAATCTGCAAAATACATAGTGAAATAAACCTCTTGGGTTCTTTTTCAGAAAATATAAAAAAAGTTATATTCATATCCAGATAGCTCAGCAAGGATCTTATGGAATAATCACTTAAACCCTCTCCCAAAAAATTAAAATAAATAATTATCATAATAGTATATATCCTAATAAAATTATCTTAGACAATTAGATATACCTTAATCAATATCTAGGATCAACTGGAAATTTAATCCATTGAGAAATGATGATAATCTAAATCATCTCAGTAGAGGATAATGAGATCTCATTTCTAAAGAGATTTCTATGTATAGCTAAGGAATAAACACAAAATTACCTTTAAATGTTCATTTTTTATTATATTTAATATTCATGAAATTATATAAAAACAGTTGTTGAAAATATTAATAAGTCTACACACTAGTGAAAAATATGTCATTTATTAACCCTTGTGATCTTATATGTAATTTATTGTTAATAAAAATAATTTTTTCTACTTCACTATAATTTTAAAAAAACATTTTCCATATATATTTAAATTTTTTCATTTTTAATCAAATCTATAAGTGATATATATATATATATATATATGTTTTTCATCTATTCAAAAAAATCATTGGAAACATTTTAATTCATACATAGAATTCTTCTCTTTAATGTTCCTCAAAACGATGATATTTACCTTATATGTATAGTTTTACCTTTGAGTAAGGATTTTCCATTAGCCAATTTACCTTAGGTGAGGTTCATCTTTATGGGTATGGTTTTTTCCATTGAAAATGAAATATGTAAAAAACAATTCCCAAAAATAAGGTTTTTCCATTATGATTACCGAATACATAAAATAATAATATATGTGAAAAATATTTCCATATAATTATATTTTCTATTTGTGGAGAAAAAAGTATATAGGATTTTTAAACCATAGTTATTGTACTGAAGAAAACTATATTATACATTAAATAGGTATGATTATTACTTTATGGAGAAATTCATAATTAATTTATTATGTTCCAAGTGTAATATATTACTCACTTTTGATATATTTTCCTTAGAATAAATTCATACATAATATATTTTTTTCAATGGATAATACATTTTTTATGTAAAATATTTTACATAGACATAACTCGATACAGAATATATTACTTCATATGCAATATATTATCTATATAAACATAATATATATTACTTAGGAAAATATTTATACATAATATATTTTACAAACAAATGGTTCTAGGATAAATAAAATTTATATATATTATTAATTAACCATATATTATATAATTTTCTTATGAGGAATTCAATATGAAATATATTAAAGTGTGCCTATGATATATGATAAAGGGAAAATTAAATATGTAATATATTTCATTCATAGTTTATATATTATTCTTCACTTAAGGTTATTAATCTTCCAAAACACAATACAAAATATAATTTTCCATAAATAAGGATTTCCCATTCGGGAAAATCCTTATGTGACATATATTTTGTACGTGAAATAAAAATTTTATCCCATTTGTATGAAAATTATTCTTCTTCATGTGTTGTTTAGTGTTATTGTTTCGTAGGTCCTTGAAACATGATATTCTAGATTTAAGAATCATTGTTTCCCGACGGTTTCTATTGGATTTATTCATGTAACCGTAAACTCCCGACCTTTCTTTATGTAAAGAGGACCTTCTTTCTAAAGGCAGGCATTCATTATGTTCTGAAAATTGTGATCCTTAAGAACATGCATTGGTCGAGAGGATGTGAGTTCAGACTCATCACACCGTTTGGGGGGATTATTTTCTACTCCAGAAATCACTTTTAAATTAAAATATTTTCATGAATTCTTATTAATTTACCAAGTATATAATAATTATACAATGGAATTTAAAATCACTTATTTAACATGTGTAAAATTTTAGAATCATCAGTATGTATTCGAGGTTTTCCATCAATGGTATCCTCTAGTATACTGATTAGAGAACCTTTTAATCATCATTAATGAAGATATTGGTTTTTAGGCCACTCAGTGGGGAACTATAGAGTTTATTGTCATCCGGGGAGGTGTGGTTTTTTTTTATCTTTGGATCGTACTCATAAAATGATCTACCTACATATCCTTGTGAAAGGAACCATAACCCTCATAGTTTGGTGACACTTAATGGGATACATCATTCCTTTTAAGGTCATGTGATAAGGACCTCTAAGCGGTAGGTTCTTAATTTAAACATAGTGTGGGACTTATGCTGAATAAGACAAAGGAACTTTTATAAAGGATACATGTTTCCAAGTAGGATCAAACCCTATTGGGAATATGGCCCAAAGAGAACAGGGTTTATTTGAAGTGATGGGTTTCAACCATCAGTAGGATTCTTACGTATCCCATATGGATGAGAATCAAAGCCTACGTAGATCGATGTGTCGCATAGGAGAGTACAATCCTTTGAAAGAGATGATTTTGGGCTTACATCCTGAAAAAGGATGTCTTGATGATTTGAGGATTTAATTTCGGGCTTATTTTCTGAGGAGGACACCCAAATTGGGGGAATTAGGGTTGGATTACTGAGGAGGATATCCAATGAGCTCAGGCCCTAAAAGGGAATCCTACATATCCTATTTTGAATTGGAATCAGAGTTCTCGTAGTTATTTCCGATGAGAGTGTTTGTGCACACTTTGTAATCATCACATGTCTCTATGCCCACGTGATTCATTCTCGATTTGAGAAACAAGAGGATGTGAAAGATTCAAAAATGACATTCATACTTCCAAAATTTTCCTCCATGGTGATGGAAGAGGGCATGTCAACTGTGGAAGATGGTGGGGATACGAGCCTTCCCTAAGTTCCATTTACATTGGACAATAGTCCAATGTAAGAAAGAAGGGATGAAGGAGAGGGGATTATACCAGGATGGTTGATATTAAATTCCCAACACTGTTAATGTGAGAAAAGTCCATGTGACTGCAGATATACAAATCCACAAGCATCCCATGAATCTTAACCCCATTGTGAATCAAATGTGGTAAACCTATGACTGCGGAAATACAAACCCAAATTGGAGAAACACTGATCTTCCTTACCAAAAGGTCTGATAAGTCAAAAGGTTTTAGGGGAGGATTTAACGTTTCCCCTTTTGAATAAGGGAACCAACGAAAGAGATAACCCGCTATGAAAGGGTTCAAACGGTATTTGATTTTGTCGCCTAGGTACCTCGCACAGCTATGCCGCATAGGTACCCCGCGCTGCTCAATCGTGCAGGTATGGCACACAAATATACCACGTAGTTGTAATACATAGGTACACCGAATAGGTATGGATGAGGACTGAAAAAAATGTGAAGAACTTCAAAACATGCCTATCCCTTTAATTATCCATTTTTTGTGTAGTTTAGAAAACTACCTGAGACAATTTGAGAGATCTAGGTGGAAGAGCTACGCAATAGGAGCTACAGAGAGACTTTCAAAAAAATTCAGTCTGAAAATGGGGTGCCCAAGTGTACTATCTATAGGCTTGGAAGGGCCTAACCGAGAAAACTTTGGTCGCGCCGATATGTTTCATATCTCCACTGCATAGATACTTTGCGCAGAGGAATCACAAATCATCGCACGTGTAGTTCGGACGTGGAGGCATATCACATAGCTCAGCCTTGGAGCCCTATCACGCAGCTTGGACAGGGAGCCATGTCGTGCAGCTCAGCCGCATATCCCTGTCACGCAGCTCGGCCGCATAGCCCTTTCGTGCAGCTCGGCCGCGTTTTTCGATCATGATGCTTCTGGATATAGGTTAATGTTTCCTTTAAGTGGTGTCAACAAAATCCCCCCCCCCTCAAAATTAGATCTGATAAATATAAAAAGGAGGGCCTTGTCCTGAGGAAATTTCATGCATTTGAATCATGCAGATATGTCACACATATATTCCGTGTAGATACGCCGTGTAGGTCTTCTGTTTCCTATAAATAGGTTTCAATATTTCACGTTTTTTCTTCACTTGCGCTTTCTTATGTTTGGAGCTCTCATTGCGTAGCTCGTTCGTTCAGCTGCACCGCGTTGTGCTCTCACATAATTCTCTTGAAATTTCTTCAATGTAAGATTATTTACACGATAGAGCTATGCCAAAAGGACTTCACCGATGGAGTTATGCTGAAATATTTATCGAAGGACTTACATGACTCACTTGGTCGAAGGAACTCGTTGAAGGACCTCGTCGAAGGACCTATGTGACAATTTTCATTTTCCAATTTTCATACTTTCTTCTCTAGAAGTATGATCTTTAATTTTGTTCATTTCTTTTTCAGGAAATAATGACTCATTTGATGATGCATATCGAGGAAGCTAAGGCTCGCAAATGTGAAATGATGAGGATTGTTGGGCCAGATTATTATGAAACTGTTGAGAGTACTCTTCCTGGGAAATGGAAGGGTCTAATCCTATACCAGTGTGACTATCAACAAAGTCCTTACTTACCTTGGTACGAGCATGGACTTTTTCTAGATTTCCATTTTCCATCGATTAATAAATACATTCCAAAGAATTAATTTCTTTAGTATTCCAACTGTAACTGCATGAACATTAGTGTAAGGGGGTTCCAATACAAGAAGGAATAGTCCCTATTAGTTTCATCCATCATCACAGTGGTTGTGCTCTAAATATGAAGGATCATGTTGTAGATCCAATACCACATTTTTATGATTCCACTTTATGAGCTTCTAAAACAGATCAATCGAATGGTTTGAAGGGAGATTTGGACCTTCTTTCTGGAGGGGGTGTGAAACCAAATTGGATGTGGGAATTTCGGGTACGTTGGACATGTGCAGAATTCATAAATGAATTATCAGATGTCCAAATTTATGAAGCTTTCTGGATGGGGAAAACTTATGTTTACAATAATTAACTCATTCCTAAATTACTGAGCTGATGGAACTAACAAACAAACTCATTTCATCTGACGCACGTCGAAGTTGGTATTAGTCTCTAGGACATTTACCAAATAGCTAGAATTCATATTCTTAGGGAAATTTATAATGACTTCATTCCACCTACTTCAACATGGGGTGATGTTACTAGAACACCACCACTGGCCGATGAATTTTTTACGATAGCGATGAATTTACAAAAAGTTTAGAAAGATATTCATGTTGGATTATGGATGGAAGATTTCATAGAACTAACTACAGAGAAAGGTCCAAACTGTGGATGTCCTACTATTTATCCTTCTACTAATAATCGAGGCAGTTCAGGCGCATATTGTCCTACACTAGAAAAGGTGATTACAAGCATTGGGGTTATATATTCAATCCTGATATAGATGCAAAAGTATGCTTAGCTGCCTTCATTACTATGCGGCAAAGTGTTTATTTTCTTCTAGTTCGCAAATCTTGTGGTGGTGTAAGATCAAGGACTTTTGTAATTGCTGCTAAATTGGGAGAGGGAAAGTATATTGGGCTATAAACTCTTGTTTTGGAAATAATTTACAATCTTTTGCTGAATTTATACAATGGGAAGGCTCCATTTAGAATTGAGTTCCATTTCAAGTGTTGTGGGGCTGGATTGCAACAAATTTTTCTTTGTACTCAGTATTGAACTCAGTCAAGGATCCTAATGGCCAATTCACCCCGATTTTAAAAAAACGTTTCTGGAATTAAGCCCTTGAATTTGAGACCTGATGAGGTAATAAAAGTATTGAATGTCTCAGGAGAATTCAAATTCTTTACTTTTGGTTATCCACGAACTGGAACATTTACTGATGATGTTAAAGGAGAGTATGAGCTAAGATCCTTCATGATGGAATTCAGGGATAGTGTACTATCAACCAATATTGATGGTGAAATTATCTGTGAGGCTTATGTGACCTATAGGTTTGATCATCAGTTCGGCTGACTTCAACAGTCAAGCACATTTCAACCCACACATGTTAGATATGAGAAGCACCCATTGGTAGTACGACAATTATGGATTCTCACAGGTTTAGAGGTATCCAAACTGTCAATTACATTACCTAAATCAGATGCATCAATTGGTTTGGAAGCTATGTATATCAAAGCTTGTGCTTCTTCATATCCTCAAGGGGCTTTGACAAAAGGAGTATATCGAGTGGAGACTACAACGACTGTTGCATGTCGAAATAGTGGAAAGAAGTCCAATACTAAAGATGATACAAAAACCATCAGAGGTTTCATCACCCTCAATGAATCATTGTAGGAAGTATACCAGGAAGAATAAGGATAAAGTATCAATACCGCCAACACAAAGGGAATCTGGTCACCATCAACAAACAGATATTCCTATTCCACTTATTGAATTTTCTAAGGAAGAAAGGTCTAAAGAAGATCTTAAATCGAAAGGTGTCGAACCTCTTCCACAGTCAACTAGTCCATGATTGAATTATGTGAAACCTTCATCCGTTCATTACTGGGAGAGTATAACCCGTGATCTCAGGGATGCTTGGGCCTTTCATCAAAATGTCATTCAAATACCAGATAATGGTGATATCAAAGAACCTTCTGATTTCAATATGTAAGATAACTAGGTTGATGTACCAAAATATATTGAGGAGTTAGATACTTTCAAATATGCAACAGATGAAAAAATCCTAGATTCTAAACGTGTATCACATATGCTGAACTTATGAGTCCGTGAATGGGTAATTATCAACTCTGAGGAGGAGTGGGATATTTATCTTAATACTGAGAATGTATTTCCATTTATGTTTCTTTGTCTCAAATATTATTTATCATTTGACATCATTAATCTTGATGAAAATGTATTTCTGCAGCTTGAATGTAGAGAAGGATGATTTGCACTGACTCTTGACTCGTCTCAGTATAGTCCTGCAGGTTCTCCCATTGGTGCAACGAATGATCCTCCCACATCACCAGAACATTCTCCAGGGACGAGAATCATGACTAGGGTAATGGAGACATATAATCCCCAATCATTACCTCAAGTTTCCCATGCCAAGAGAAGTGTTTCAATCTCTCATCAATCTTTTGAACAGAAATGCAAAAGAGCAATGATATTGCGTCGAAGCGTTCGCCGAAAGAGTAAGTATTTATATAATCTTCAGGGCATACAATTTTCTCAAAATGTGTTGCTAACCATGATTTATCCTCTTATAGGATCTATTCCTCATTCCTCTCTCATGGGATTATGAGCTGATGCTTTAAAACCAGAAAAATAAGTCTCAGAGGAAACCTAGGTTAATGCTTACATATCTGTACAGTCAAAAGATTCTGCTATTCCTACTCCTAGATCTATTGAGAGAGAGGAAGGCCATGGTAATATTAAATACATTTCCCCTATTACTTTTGATGAAGGATCCTGAAAACAATTAATACTAATAATCTTATTACTTCAGAATAAAGGACTAAGGATCTATGGAAGTCTGAAACAAATGTTGAAATTAACCCGAACTCGGAAAGATCTGATGTTGGAGTACCAATTGATGATTCAGTAGAACAAAATGTCATCGGAGCCAATTTGGGCATCAACCAACATTTCTTTGATACCTTAAATGGTGATGATACTGTAACATTTTTGGCCGTATAAACTAAAATAATGGACATCCTTCAACCGAATATTGATATTCCATGTTCCATCAAGGAGTTTGTATATTTCCATGAGGAATTCCAAAGACGTAAGTTCCTATTCCTACAATTTGCATTCATAGTTTCTTCTTCAACATGATTCTTTACATCAAAATTCACCTTATGCAGCTTTATCTGCAAAAAATGTCATAAAGGCTCTTCATGAATAGGGTGTTCCACTCTATCCTTCTACTAGGGATGAAGAAACACTCACAGAGGATCCATTATCGGGAAACGTTCTGGAGTCGTCAAATGTCATATCTGAACAAGTTCAAGGGAATCTCAATCATTAAGAAACACCTGCTGAAACCACCAGAGCGGAAAATATAGGGGATGAATCCATTCAAGTAGCTAACTTATTTTTGGGTAAATATAGTCAACCATAAGAGTCATATTTGTTTCCTCCCTTTGAAACAAATAATGATCTTGATTTATTATTTAGGGATATAAGCTCCTAGATCAGAGGGTGAAGCTTCTACTATCCCAAGAGAAGTAGAATGAAATGATTCTTTAAGAAACCTATTTCCAGAGTAAATTTTACCTCATGGTAGTGACTCAGATTCAGATTTAGAGATGCAATATGCTCTTGGCCTGGCACGTAAGAAAACATGACGTAAAATTTGGAACATAATTGCTGACAAGCCTTTGGAAGAATTATCGTCCCATTTTCAAAAACTACCAGCATTATTCTATGTGTTGGGATTAGGTGGGATCAATTATTGGTTGGTCTATAATTCCATGAAAGAGACTATCTAACGATGGGAGTAAGAGCATAAACTGCGAAAAGATTTTGAAGATTCTAAATGACTCTTCAATATTAAGGTATTTCAAGATGTAGTGGTGGATGTGGAGGAAAATCATAACAAGAAATCACTCAAGATTAGCCAAAAAATCAAAGAAGCCACGAAGGAGTTATTATCTCTTCAACATCAACTGAATTTTGTTCATAACAAGATTGAGAAATTGAATAAGACATTAAGAGAATACCAATTGGAGGGGATAACTACCATTTCAACAGATAAGGAAGCACATCATCAGGTAGAGGAGGCTAGATTTTCTCAATTATCTCAACTTCAACAGGCAGCTGAGAGAGATTGTGAATCGGTTCCACAATTGAAAAGTCATGTTAAAAGTTTGTCTTAAAACATGATAGAGAGGCTCTGGTTTGTGGATGGTCCTCCATTTTCTCATGAATGAAATAAATTTTGATCCCTATCATATACCTGCCTTCATTCATGTTCTTAATTCATGATTAAAATATTAATGGTAAATAATGAAAAGGATTCCATTATGTTAAACAATCGTCATTATAATAACAAGAATGAGGTGCTTAAAATTTTCTTATTAAGCTGAGGGATTTAAGGAGCACAATTTGATTATTGCTATGGTTATATGTATAACCCTAAAAATTTTGAATCTTTTGACTCTTCCATTTATCAATATTACCTAAATCATACAAACAAATGTATATTTAGTGACCTAGGACTCTACTTTTATTCAAAGCGCCCTTTGCAGGTTGTTAGTTTGATGAGTATCATGTCTTTTGATTCTGGAAGTTTAATGTCCTGAATATTGGATGATAAAGTGATAATATTTAGGGTAGAATAGCTTTGATAGTAAATTTTGAAATTGGTACTATGTAGTTTTAAGTCATGCAGCAAGAAAATTGGGTAATGTTCAGTTTTAAGACATGCAGTCAGGACATTGGGTACTGTGTAGTTTTAAGTCAAGTAGTGAGGACATTGGGTGGCTTTAATTTAAGGTCTTTAGCTTTGAAAAAAAGTACGAAATTCTCCCGATTTCATGATAATTTTTTTGTAAATATACTATCATATTCGGGTATGAAAGAAAAAATATTAAACTGTTATTTGAAAATTTCTGAAACTGAGGAATGATATGGAAAAAGGGAAAGAAGCATTATAGTAACTCTATTCTAAGAACGAAGTTACCATTACTTGAAAACCTCGTTATGAGGGTCGTATTATGCATGTCCAATTGGGGAATATGCTGCATAGTCATGTCATGGAATATTTTGAATGATAGGCCTGTTATGTAGGCAACTTATGCAACGCCGCCTAAGGGCACGTGCTGTATAGTGAGGAAAAAGATCTCTCATAAGTTTTAACGTTTTATTGATAAAAGTCGAAGAATGTTTATGGAGATTCTAATTTTCCAAAGCATAGAGTTTGGTTTATGGAGAAAGGTAACATAATATGGAAATAGTATTTCCAATCATGACATCCAAAGAATCAGAGAAATATGGCTTTTTCAACAGTCTAACCCAAATGTAAAAGATATGGTGTCTGTAGTTTTAGGTCATACAACTAGGACCAGAAATGGAAAAAATATATAACATGTGGTCAAGTGATTTAAAGATTATTTCATAGTGTATGGAGCACATGATGAGGGAAATGTGTAAACCATAGTCGTGAAGACTTTCAGATTGTGAGAAAGACAATGGGACAAATATACTTGAATGACTATTTTAAAATACAGATTCTTGTATATTTTCATCAAAGATTTAAGGTCTCAAAGATACTATAACCCAAAATGAAGTAACCATTACTCGAAAAACCTAGTATGGGGACTGTATTATGCATGGCCCACTAGTGTATATGCTGCATAACCAAATAATTGCATCTTTGGACTGAAAGGACTGTTATGTAGGCAACTTATGTAAGGCCACCTAAGGGCACATGTTGTATAGTCCGGAAAAATAGCTCTCATGTATTAGAAACCCTATCGCTAGAAACCCTAAGAAATATTATGAAAATATGAAAGAAAAATTCAATATTTAGAGTGTGATATATGGAAAGGGGTTATGCCCAATTTATATGTGTTAGGACCAATAGGGCCCTATATACCCTGAGAGAAGGGCGGGTGAATCAGGGTATGAATATTCATTTTCAAATTTCATCCTACCCCACTAGATCATTACCACTTTATTACAAGGGTCACTTTTTTGCACATGTGTGTTTATTGTGATCACTTATATCGTTCATTATCTGATGATGATGCTTTAAATGCAATTCAGTGAAGAAAGTAGGAAGACACAAAGAATTTTACTTGGTTCTCCCTCATTGGGCTACGTCCAAGGAGCATATGCCGACAAGTTGCCGATCGTAACAAATTCCACTATTCATCACTAGATATGGATACAAGGGTTCGGGAATAGTCACTCTGTCCCAGGATCTCTTCCTTTAGAAGGTTTAGGGTCAGCTCACAGCTTTCCCAAGGGTCACTCCCTATTTCTCTCTCTCTAGCTCACTGCTGGTGGAGAGGATCACCTTATTCCTCTTCCTTGGCTCACTGCTCCAGAACAGATCCACTCACAGTTTATAAACTTTTAGGTCTCTTCATTTTCATGAAGGAATGCATCTTCCTCTGTATGTAGATGCTATGTTGAAGTCCAACATTCACCCGTAGATGAATCTATCTTTTCACTAAAGTTATCAGCCAAAATTAAATATTCCATGGAGCACGAAAACAGTGCCGAAAAATAAACCTTACTTTGTGCACAGGTCTAACCCGGCGCGCAAGTCTCGGCACGCAAGTCAAAACTTCCGTTCAAGTCATGATCAGACACTTGCGTGACACAAGCTTCTTCAAATCCAAACATGAGTGACACACTTCCCTTTATTCCCAAACAAATATTAGCGTGCAAAAAACAATAATTTCCCTTCATCAAATCTGGCGTGCAAGTCCCACTTGTACGACACACTACCACTTATCCGACCACCACACCTGCGTGATGGGAGCTCTGATTTTTCTAAGTGTTGAACTCTGTTGGGAATGAGATGGGATGGTCCAATATTTATAGGCATTTGGTAAATGTACGCAGTGGCGTGCAGGTTACCCCTCGGCGCGCAAGTCTCAGCATGCAGGTCTCTTCCCCTGCAAGTCACTTGTGTGACCAAACCAATACCTGCGCGACCCACTTTCCTTTGCCATATATTGATCTTCTGATCATGAAAAACAATAGGCATGCAAGTTCTCATGCATCCAAGGCATTTGCATGAAATTCTCTTCACGGCGTGCAGGTCACATGCGCGACCCTCTTTCCTTTGACATATTTTGATGCTCTGATCTTGAAAAAATATGGCACACAAGTTTCTTCTACATCAAGTCAATGGTGTTCAGGTCCCTTTTCCAAAAGCCACTTGTCTTCATTTGTCAATTTTCAAGCCCAAAAATTTGGGAAACACTGGAAAATATCGCCACCTTGTATCTGTTCTTTTTGTACCGCCTCCAGATCATCCATTCCTTTTTCGACATTACTGAATCAAACATGGATCATTGACCACTGCCCTTGAACACGAAATTCCACCATGAAATGCCCATTGTAAACAAATATGTATGTCTTTGTTTTGGTTTGTCAACAATCACAGCATAGATGTCCACTTTGTCATCAAAAAAATCACCTCAAAAATGATTCAATGATACCTTGAGGGATTTTTTCCCAACAATCTCACGCGTTGGATTTGTTGACAACTCTTCCATAAAAAGATACATTGTTAATTTTTTAGCCACCATTATCCATTTGTGATTATGATTGTGATCAAGTATTTACTCAACACATACTCTAAGCCCACTTGAGAGATGATCGGCGTGAGAAACAAGAGTAAATGAAAATTTCATCAATGAATCACTTCATCTCTGACACTCACTATTGACACCAAACTATTACCAATTTTTACCAAACTAATACCAACTGCTTGAAATATTCTTACAACATTCCAACATCACTCTTCTGTTACCATCATGATCCTCAGTTTTCGTGATATCTATTCTTTGATCGGTTTCTTCTAGAATCGTCAGATTAAAAACACTCCCCCTATCTGCTCATAGCTTTAACTCTCGTCATTTTCAAATCCACTTCTGCACATCTTCAACTCTGCCTATTTGGCTTCTCCACTTGTCACCTTCTCCCTATATCTACCATGATTTATTAAATTGTCATAGTGTCTCCCCTTGAACATTCACTATTTTATCCCCCTATGTCAATGAACCCAAAGTTCACTATTTTGCAGTCTGGAACAGAGTAGAGAACACATATCAGCACATTTAGGGAAAAACACATCATACCTCTGGGAGAGGGGGGGTTCCCACATCCACACTCTTTTAAGTGAGAGAAGTTGACTGAACTCCCAGATTCAGTCGATGCCTTTCAAATGCTTCCTTGGGTATGACGTTTTTCATAATGTCTAAAACCTATAGTTCTGTAGGCACATATTCCAATTTCAAAATTCCTAGCTCAACCTTCTCCTTGATGAAATGATATTTGATCTCAATGTGCTTGGTAATTTAGTGATGGAAGGGGTTTTCTCTAAGTTTGATAGCACTTGAGTCATCACACTGGATTCCAATCGGAGACATCACTTCAAATCCCTTATCATCAAGTTTCTCCTTCATCAAAAATAATTGTGTTCATGCATCAGTGGCCACAATATACTCAGCTTCCACGGTGCTAAATGAAATGAAATATTGTTTCTTTCTTAGACAAGAAATACATAATCCACCAAGATAGAATGCACCTCCTGATGTTGATTTTCAATCATCTGTTAATCCGGCCCAATCTGCATCTGTGTAACCCAATAACACTGATTGAGATTTGTCATTATACATCAGATCAAAATCCATGGTGCCTTTGATATACCGATGTATTGTTTTTCACTGTAAGCATGTTTATTTCACTCCGATTACTCTGATATCTCGCTGCTTGGCATGTGGTGAAAAAATATCAGGCCTTGTTGCAGTCAAGTAAACAAACATCCAATAATTTTCGTGTATTCTGTGATATTAACTACCTTGCCATGCTTATCTTTTGATAATTTCATCTGGGTCACAACCAGAGTCTTCATTTCCTTGTAATTATCCATTCCAACCCTTCTTAAAACCTATTTGGAATATTTGGACTGGAAAAGGAAGTTCCATTCCATCCTTGTGTCACCTGTAGACCAAGGAAAAATGTTAGCTCACCAATCATATACATTTCAAATTAATTTTTCTTGAATTCGGAAAATTGTATGCACTGAGCTTCATCTGATCCGCCAAAAATTATGTCATCAACATACACCAACACCATCATCCTTTGATTAAAGTCATTGCTGAAATAGAGATTGTAATCAACTCCTCTACATTGGAATCCAAGCTTCTTTAAGTATTGATCAAGCCTTGAGTAACATGACCTTGATGCTAGTTTCAACCCATACAATGCCTTCTTCAGCCTGAAAACTTTGTTCTCATCCTCATGAATGAAAAAATAATTTGGCTGCTCAATATAAACCTCCTCTTATAGAACTCCATTCAAGAATGCGGATTTGACATACATTTAGAACACTTTGTACTTTCTTTGAACTGCTATAAAAAAATAATCTGATTATCTCCATCCTTGCAACATGTGCAAATGTATCATCAATATCTATTCCCTCTATCTGGGAGTATCCATTTCACACAAGTCGTGATTTGTTCCGAATCACTTTTCCTTCTGCATTCATCTTGTTGTGATAGACCCATTTAGTCCAGATGACATTCTTGTCTGTGGGCCTCGAAATAATCTCCCACATCTGATTCGTCTCAATCTGATCCAGCTCTTCATTCATGGCCTGAACCCAGTTTTCATCTTCAACTATATCAGCAAAGCATTTTGGCTCAATCTGTGATGGTAATGATTTATACTGCAGGGATTTTATTCTTCTTGTCTGAACTGGGGCTCACTGATCACTAATGATATTTTGCCTGTCAATTTCATCTTGACTCTTTGGCTTTTGTGCAGATAAGGATTTTACGTCCTCATAATCACTATCAGTATCCTCTTCTGGATCATCATCAGCCAAATCTACTCTCCTAGAGTCTCTTAACAATTCCTCACTTTTAACAGAAATATTTTCAATGTGTCGTTGTTAAATGACATCATTTCATTGAGCATCTTCAATCAAATTTTTGTGGACACACCTTTTATTTTATCTCACAGCATCTTGGTATCCTGAAAGCAGTCAGCTCATACCACACTATTAGATCAAAATTTATAAGCATGAGATGAATTATTATTGCTTCTTCTATGACGATAAATCTTCCCTCAATTGAAAAATCCTGAGTTGATTCATCCGTTTATTGTATTGATGGATCTTGCATCTAATTTTCCCATTAAATGACACTTTCCCTATGTTATGAAACACTACCTTGGGTTAGTACCAATATTTATAATCATAACCATTCTTCTCCTCATGCATCATTTATTCTAATATGGCACACAAAATCAAGACATTAACCAAATCTCCAAGCGTACTGAGTTGAATCTTTGTGTAAGAAACAAGAGATGGAGTTAATAACACAATCACTTCTTATTGTTCTCTATTTCTCCCATTCTTCTTCACCTTACGTGCCTGATTTGACGTAATTGAACATCTGGAGTAAATCAAGTTTTTCAATTTTTATCTTTACATGCCACTTCCCCTTGGATCTTATCTCCATAAAACCTGAAACTCATGAATCCTCAATTTATAATATTTTTATACATTGGGAGAGGGGTATCTTTCGGACTCCTCAAGATGATTATTGTGGTTGACCCTGATGGGTCAACCCTTTGATTCATTCTTGAAGATCATCACACTCCTTCCGGGATTCTTCTAGCTTCCTAGCTAACTTCAACTGCTCTGGCCATTTGACTAAGCATCCATCACTTGTATGCTGAGTCTTTTTCTGATATGATGATTCAGTAGGCCTGGCCTCTCTCACCATTTTGGGTTTTCACCCACTAGTACACATTTCTATCTTTGATGTTCCACCAAATCTCCATTTCCCTTGATTTCTTCTATGAGCAGGAATATCTCTTCATGTTATAATCCCTGGCTCTTTCCTACATTGTAGGGATCTTCCACTTTTCTCCCCTTCTTGTTGTGGAACACGACTTGCAAATTCTCAATGCATTTTTTTAATTTTCCTTTTATCATATTTCTAAGTCACAATACTATTTTCATTCGTGGTGGGTCCTCCACTGAATGTACATTCTTCTTACTCACTACATTAGAGCTTCCTCCATTTTTCTTCCAGATTTGTTCACATTCATTCTTTGAGGGTGGTTGTGAGTGTGACAGAGGAGGTGATTGATACAACTTTTGTTTAGCTCCAGGTGATTCTCCTGAGGCTCTAAGCCTATTTTCCAATTTATCACATTGACTTCCAGTGTAGGTTTTCTCATTATACACCACTCGAGCCGTGAATCTCCTTTAATTTTCTTTTCCATTTCCTACTTTTATCTTGTTGCAATTTCTTCCCAAATGCCCATAATCAGAACATATAAAACATTTTCCATTAAAGGAGTACCTAATTTCATAATTTATCTGTCGAGATGTTGATGTAACTTTAGTTCTCCCTCTGACATTGATCTCTTGAGCTTCTTGAAACATACTCATGGTGTGTCCCATTCTTCCACAATAATAGCATCTAATGAATGCCTTCTTCTAAGAGACTCTTATTTCTGATTTCTCATGACACATATTCTTCTTCTCAGATCTAGTAATGTTTCCATTTTCACACCCTTAGATGTATTCATGTGCCTCTGAAAAAAAGCTTGATGTGTGGACATGATTCGCACAGAAATAACACGTGTTATCATTTCTTCCTGTAAAAGCCTTTTCAGGTCCATCTCTAGCACCTACAAGGTTTTTCTTATCTCTGGAGATTTACACTGCACTTTTCCTATCAGGCATAGGAGTGAGATCATCAAATCCAATTCCAGATTTTCCCAATATGGATTGCCTTTGGGATGGTACAATCCTTTCATGCTTCTCCTCTAATGTAGCATATTTGGCTTTCATTTCATCCTCGCCTTCCGAAGGATAATCAAATAATAAGTGTTGTGCATCCTTCAACTTGGGATTATCTTTGGATTTAGATTTATCTATTTCATTCTTGGATGATTCTAGATCTTCTTAAAACTTTTAAATCATCATATTTCTTGATTCATGTCTGGAATTGAGTAGTCTTCTGAGATTATTTCCACAACTCATCTCATATTCTAGTTGTCACGTGATCTTTTCTACCATGTCACGTTACTCTATTACTTTTATTTTTTCTTGAAAAACAGATTCATTCTCTTGTTTTAGCCTTTGATTCTTTTGAACTTATTCAGAAAACTGTGTTACTAGATCTACATTTCTATCATTCAGATTCTGAACATCATCCTACTTTTGATTCTCTTCATAATCATCATCTTCTTCTTTTCCTTTCATTTTAGGCATCTTTTGTACTTCTTCACTTTGAGAATCATTCTTCTCTTTTAGGTTAGTAGCCACTTCAATAAGCCTTTGATTTAAGTCTCTTATCTTTTTGACCTCAATTCCCAATACTTGAATCTGGATATCTTTAGATTTAACTTCATCATCTAATTTATGATCCAATTTCATTGTCAAGTTGACAACATCTACTGGTGGCCTCCTTCTTAAAACTTCTTCATCATCAGTTGTTTTAGTATCACATTGATGTTCATGAACCTTTATCAAGCCAACAATATGATTGACTGAAACATTATTTTCCCTATCAAATTCATACAGGCCTTCCTTCAATAAGAAGTTTGATTCTTTTAGTTGAATCACAATTTTTCCATAAACACTTCCACAGTGAGGGATATCACTGGACTTCTGATTCTTCTTTGATGTTTTTCCATTTTCCATGGAACACCGAGATAAAAGCTAACTGATTCTTTAACCACACAGATTGACTACACCAAGTCAAAGCAAAAAACACTGATAAAAGAAACCTTCCCCCTGATACCAATTGTTAGGACCAATAGGGGCCTATATACCGTGAGAGGGGGGTGAATCAGGGTATGGATATTCTTTTTCAAAATTATTTCTTCTCCACTGGATCTTGACCACTTTATTACAAGGGTCAATTTCTTTGAACTTGTGTGTTTATTTTGATCACTTATTTCCTTCTTTATCTGATGATGATACTTTAAATGCAATGCAGCTAAGTAAGCAGGAAGACACAGAGATTTTTACTTGGTTCACCCTCACTGGGCTAGATCCAAGGAGCATACGCCGACAAGTTGTCGGTCATACCAAATTCCACTATTCTTAACTAGATGTGGATACAAGGGTTCGGGAACAATCACTTTGTCCTAGGATCACTGACTTTATAAGTTTTATGTTCAGCTCACCACTTTCCCAATGGTCACTCCATACTTCTCTCTCTTTGGCTCAATGCTGTTGGAGAGGATCACCTTCTTCCTCTTCCATTGCTCACTGATCCGGAAAGGATCCACCCACAATTTATAGACATGTAGGTCTCATAATTTCCATGAAGTAATGCATCTTCCTCTATATGTAGATGCAATGTTGAAGTCCAACATTCACCCATAGATGAATATCTCTTTGCACCGAAAGTATCGAGCAAACATCCAGCTTCCACGGAGCCCAAAAACACTACTATTAAATCATCCTTACTTGGTGCGTAGGTCTAACCTGGAGCGCAAGTCTCAGCGCACAAGTCACAACTGCCGCGCAAGTCCACCTCAGACACTTGCGCGACACAATCTTCTTCAACTCCAAACTTGTGCGATAGACTTCCCTTTATGACCAAACCAATATTGTCGCACAAGAAACAATAATCACCCTTCTTCAAATCTGGCGTGCAAGTCCCATTTAGGAAACACACCACCACTTGCATGTACACCACATTTCATGATAGGAGCTCTAATTTTTTTAATTGTTGAACTCTATTGAGAATGAGAAGGGGTGGTCAAGTATTTATTGGCATTTGGTAAACGTAAGCGGTGGTGCACAAGTCACCCCTCGGCGGGAAAGTCTCAGCGTGCATGTCTCTTCCCCTACAAGTCACTTGTGCAACCAAAGAAATTACTACACGAACCACTTTCCTTTTCCACATTTTGATCTTCTAATCTTGTAAAACAACAGGTGCACAAGTTCTAAAGCATCCATGGCATTGGCCTGCAAGTCTCTTCACGGCGTGTAGGTCACCTGCGCAACCACACCAATACCTGCACGAACCTCTTTCCTTTGCCATATTTTGATGCCCTAATCGTGAAAAACAAATGGAACACATGTTTCATCTACTACAATTCTACGGTTCGCAGGTCCCTTTTCCAAAATCCACTTGTCATCATTTGTCGATTTTCAAGCCCAAAAATTTGGCAAACACTGGAAAACAGTGCCACCTTGTATCTTTTCTTTTTGTACCACCTCCAAATCCCACTTTCTTTTGTCATCATTCTTGAATCAAACATGGATCGCAGAACATAGCTCTTGAACAGGACATTCCACCATTAAATCCCCTTTTTTAATAAATTTGTATGCCATTGTTTTGCTTTGTCAACAATCACAACACAAATTTCCACATCATCAACAAACACCATCACCTCAAAAATGATTCAATGAAACCTTGAGGGATTTGTGCCCAAAAATATGAGAAATATTTGAATCAATATTCACCATGAATTTTATTTCATTTACATTTATCTGACTCATACGTAAAATGGAGGCTTTATTTGTTTCCTTTGAATGAATATGGTAATGTGCAGTTTTATGTCATGCATTGAGGATATTATACTGTACAATTTTGAGACATGCAGTGAGGACAATGATAACCCCATAAGAAATTTAAAACAACCTATTTATATAAAGAATCCATTTACCCAATTCTTAAGCCCAGGTGAGTTATTCTCGGTGTGAAAAAGAAGGATCAGTAAGGGTTTCTTTTATAATATAAAGGTGATCCAAGTGATAAATAGGGGTGTTAAATCTCCATGCAGTTTATCATTATACGGTGAGGATGAGAAGAAACAAATATGAAATAAAAGACACATTATAACTAGATTCAAAAGCTATATGTTGTTATGTTTATTTTAGAATAAAGAATCAATTCATGCATAATACTTTTAAAATGTTTCCTATGTATATTTTATTCTCATACATGAAATAATAGGTGTTTGTTGTTTTTTTATCGTGGTTGGGCCCAAAATAGAGATTTAGGCATCTCTACGTATCTAATTAGAAAATGAGAATCATTCCATATGTAGTTCCTGAAATAATCATTCCTCATGTTAATCAGATTTGGCATGAAAAATGGGGGCTTTTAGAAAATTCTAGGAGAATGGTAAATCTTAAGACATAAAATGGTATATGGACCAAATCATATATCTTAAGGAAACACTCTGTATAGATTTGATTCATATATAGGAGGAGAAAATAAATAAGAAAATTTTGTCATTATGGTTGGGCCCCGAACTAGAGATTCAGGAATTTCTACGTATCTCATTAGACAATGAGAATCAAGCCATACATAGTTCTTGAAACTTTGTTTCTATGAAGGTTTGACTCTGACATAGGAAATATAGGGACTCATGTACTACTAAGTAGTAGTGATGTTTTCAATAATGTTTTCTTATGGAAATTTCTAACATCTTATAGAGAAAACGTTAGTTGTATGAATGATGTCGGGCATTTTATCATCATGTGACAAGGATGCCAAAGATATGCACTTTAACGTCATGAAGTATGGACACTTATGGTTGTTATGTAGTTTAACGTCATGCGACATGGATGTGGGGCTGTGTAGTTTTATGTCCTGCAGCAAGGACTTGTTACCGTTCAGTTTAAATTCTTGCAGTGAGGACTAATTATGCAAAACTATACAAAGTATTTTTTTAAAAATCTTGCATTGGTTCAGGATGTGATGAGATATCCATCCAGTGAGATTAATTCATATGATCCATTTGAATAACCTATATGTATGTAATAAGGTCTTTCCCACTTTGGCTCATGTTTTGGAGGTTTCTTTCCTGGTATCATTAGAGTTCTAAGGACCAATACCAATTCTCCTATAATGAATGAATGAAGACGAACATTGTTATAAAAACTGTATCTATTCGATTCTGATAGACTTCTAGATGGTGTAGTGTGAACAATATTTTTTTCATCTAGTCATTCCAATTCATCCAATCGCTTTTGAGATTGTTCATCTGTAAATAACTAATCACAAATGGCGACTCTAAGCAATGGTAATTGTACTTCAATAGGACAGACTGCTTCTATTCCATACACCAAAGAATATGGAGTTGATCATGTAGTAGTGTAGGTGGTAGTCCGGTAAGCCCATAGATCATGAAAAAGTTTATCAGGCCATGAAAACCTCTCTTTATCCACCATCTTTGGAAGTATGTTTGAAAGAGTATTATTGAAAGCCTCTATTTTACCATTTTCCACTGCATGATACCATGATGAATGGTTGGATATGATATTGTATTCTTGATACAATTTTCTTACTTCTTGTGAACAAAAGTTGGTTCCATTATCTGTCAAAATACTATGAGGGATGCCAACTCTAGTGATGATATTAGTTTTGGAAAAACTAATGATGTCTTTAGCTCTAACTTTCTTGAGAGGTATTGCCTCATCCCACTTATAGATGAAATCTGTAGATGTGAGAATATAATTGAACTACATAGCCGTGGATGGAGGATAAGGCCCTATTACATCCATTCCCCATGTGGAAAATGGCCAAGAGTATTTAGCTATATATAGTAACTCTAGGGGTTGATGAATGAAGTTGGAATGTACATGACAGGGATGACATTTTTTTCTGAAGTCTATACAATCCTATGTCATTTAAGGACAAAAAAATCCAAGCCTTCATATCTGATTAGAGAGTCTTTACCCAAATTGGTGGGCACCACAAGCTCTAGAATGAACTTCTTTCATGACATTCATTTTTTCTTATCCATCAATACATATGAATAGAATCCTATCAATTCCCTTCTTGTATAGGATCTTTCAGTGGTTTGGACCATCATAAAGAGTAAAATTAACCGCTCGTCGTCAAATCTGCTCCTTCCTAACCCTATGTGGTTGAAGTATCCCATTTTGAAGATATTCAATCATGGATGTTCTCCATCCCATGGTATGACCATACGGTTCAGAAACTGGTCTAACATCATTGATTTCCCCTCTCATGGTTTGAACAAAATGTGAAACCATGCATCGATGGGCTATGTTGATAACTGTCTCATCCTAATTTGGATCTGCCAAGGCTATAACTACATTAGCTAGGGCATCTGCTTTGGATTTTTGTGATCGTGGAATATAGGATAATGTTGGATCTGTGGGAAATTCAGCCATTAATTTCTGATGTAATCTCACAAAGGTATTACCTCTTCTTTTATAATAGAGTATTCCCCATTTATTTGTTTGATTACAAATTCTGAGTCGCCTTTTATCTTTAAATGATCCATTTGTACCTAAAGGTCCAATTCCAAACATGGGATGGGAGCATGATATTCTGCCTCATTGTTAGTACCACCTTTTGTTAATAGAAAAGAATAAGGCAATACTGCCTTTTCTGGGGAAATAAGGACTATTCCTAATCTAACTTTGTTGATTTTAGGCTTTCCTAGTATCTTCCCTATTTACTTATAGATGCACCATCCAAATATATTTCCCATGTCTGGAAATTATCTATAATAGGGAAAACCTATTCATAAGGAAGTTCAGTATTAAATGATGTATCTGCCATGGATGGATTCTCTGCAAAGAAATCAGCCATGGATTGACCCTTTATTGCCTTTTAAGGCTCAAATGGGATATCAAACTATTGTAAAATAACTTCCCGCCATGCTAGACGTCATATAAGCATAAGACGAATGAGGATAAATTTGAGTGGGTTATTATGAGATACTAATTGGACATCTTGATGTTGTAGATAATGCCTCAATTTCTGAACTGCAATGATTAATTCCAGACAGCACTTTTCAATACATGAATATAGATTTTCTGCATCAATCATAGTGAAACTCAGATAGTAAAGGATGTTTTCACTCCTGACATCATTCTTATGGGAAAGGAAGGCACCTAGTGATCACTCTAAAGCTGTCACACAGAGAATAAGTGGTATTCCTTCAACAAGTAGCATTAATACTGGTGGAATCAAGAGATATTTCTTGATGATATCAAATTCTTCTTGACATTCTTCAGTCTACTGGTAGGTGACTACCTTCTTCATTAATCTGGTGAAGGTAAAACACTTGTCTACCAAATTGGCAATGAAAAAACGAATATAGGCCAAGTTTCCTTGAATTCATTTAAATTCCTTCAAATTTCTAGTAGGTGACATGTTATGGATTGATTTTTTATTCGCAGGATCAAATTTGATAACATGATGGCATACAACAAAACTGAGAAATTTTCTTGAGGATACCCCAAATGAACATTTCAAGGAGTTCATCTTAAAATTTTGTTGTCGAGGTTTGTTGGATATAATTTCCAGATCAGACAAGTGATCAGAATGTTGTCTGTATTTATCCACAAATCATCCACATAACATTCAACAAATTTCCCTAAAAACAGTTTTAAGATATGCTGCATGGCACGTTGATACGTTGCACCTGAATTATTCACGTCAATGGGCATTACCCGATAACGAAAAACACCTTGAGGGGATCTGAAGGATATAAATTCCTCATCGTATAGAGCCATATGGATTTTATTATACAAATAATATCCATCCATGAAGGAAAGAGATTTGTAGCTTGCTGTTGCATCAATTAGAAGTTCTGTAATTGGGATTGGAAAATAATCCTTAAGACAATGCTTGTTAAGATCTCTAAAGTCAATGCAAGCTCTAATCTATCCATTAATCTTTTTCACAGCGACAATATTGGACAGCCATTTGGGATATTGAACTTCTCTGATGAAGTTATCCTCGGTAAGCTATCAACATCAGCTTCAATTTTGGAGGTATAAGCTGGGTATGTTCTTCTTGTTGTTTTCTTTAATCCTCGATGTTCTTATGGAAAACCCAAATGATGAGTGGAAACATCGGGATCAAGACCTGGTATTTCTGTATGATTTCCAGAAAATTAATCTCTATTTTTCTTTAGAAATGATGTATACATTTCTTTCCCTTCAGGAGTCATGGCTGCAATAATTAAAGTGTGGCGTGGATCTTTTTTTGTACCCAGGTTTATTTCTCTGAGTTCATCCACAGTGGTATAGATACCCTTATCAAATTCTAGAGGAGAATCCCTGAGATTTTCCTCTTCTTCTTCAATATGTGTTACTTATTCTATTTTTACTTTCATAATAGATTATGAAGAAAAATTTACATATTTAGTGGAGAAGTTAAAATTTAAACATCTTCAAGAAGAGGCTTCCATTTATGACCCTGTTGATGATGAAGTATAGAATTGATGGATTTTATTGGATGAAATAATGACATCCCCATTTAAAATTTCATCACTGCTTGGAGAGTAAAAAATCTCTCCCATGTTTTTTGGCTTGGTTGTCATAATTGACATTATGGAAGTATCCATAAGAGTATTTGGATTTAGGTCTCTCATGTCAATTTTAATGATAGGAAACACATAATCTGTACTCACATGTATGAATGGGTTTACTGGAATCTTTTCCAAACCATATGGAGCCTTAATTTTGGTGACCTTCTTTGCCATGGATTTTTTCTTCTCCTCTATGTGATAAAATTCAGCATCAATGTATTGAGATGAACATGTTTTTAATGGGGCCTTGTCACCATACAATGTCTCAATTTGACCATTGAAACAATATTTGATACATTGATAGTATGAAGAAGGTACAACCGCATGATGATGTAGCCAAGGTCTTCCAAGAAAAATGTTGAAGGATGTGTCCTGACGAACAACCATGAAATATGAATTAGACACAAGATCTCCAAATTTAATTTTGAGTGTTATCTCGCTCAGAGGTTCTTGTTCATTCTTATCATATCCTTGTAACATCAAAGTAGAAGGAGATAAATCAGATTCGATGAGGCCCAATCGACGAAGTGTATGAATAGAAATGAGGTTGACTCTTGAGCCATTACCATTGAAGGCTCATCGAATGTCTATGTAATTAAATTTGATAGATAAATAAAAAGGACTAATATGTCCATGTACAATATCATCTTCATCATCATCTGTTAAAGATATCACTATATGGAATTCTGTAGAATCATTCTCTATATGGTATACTTCTCCCGCAGCAGTTTTAGTTTTGAATTCTTGAGGACTTGAAAAAGCCTTAATATGTGCCTCCCAAAGATCTTTTGATATATTCATGTCATCCATAATTGATAACATGGAAGGTACATGGGCCAAATGTTTTAAGCCATCATGATTTTGGTCTAAAGGTAAGTGTTTCCCATCATGAAAATGTGGTTTTTCATGTTCCTTGGATGTTGATGGTTTGGTAGTAGATGCATCCCGTATTGGGGAAGGAATTGGAAACACTCCTGGATTTGGTATATTAGACCAACTAGGTATATATATTTGCTGAGAGGAAGAATGTGTAACCTCCAATCAGTCCTCCAAAATAACTGTGTTAGGACCGAATATGTCATGTCTGGATGACCTTTCTCATTCTTGTTGAGCACGCTGAATGGATTTTCCATGAGTTTCTACATCATATACAGTTCTAGCAGGGGTAGGATTGAAATAGTGGCATCTGGAATATGAAATTATTCCCCTGTATCCTAGACCTCTGTCTCTTCCTCTAATTCCTCTGTTAGATACAGGGATCTTTGGCTCATTATATTTGAATCTGTTATTGGAATAGGGATCTATTAAATGAATCATTTTAACAGAATTGAAAATAAACTCTTCATCTGATGAGGATTTTTCCTGATGAACCAGTTCAGGCCATGCCATTTGGTGGGGTAGTGCCCGTGTTTTTGAAGTAGATGGCATAGAGTCTGCCAGTGTCAAAGAAAACATAGGCTTTGATAGGAGCTTGTATTCTTCTAACTGCTCTTCTTTTTTCAAATTATGTCACTTCTTTGAGGATATTCCTTCTTATGAAGGGGTTTTTGCTGGGGAAGACATAGAAGAAGAAATAATTGGTTGATTCAATTGTGATAATAATATGGCATGAGTTTGGTTGATCATTTTCCTGACCATCCAATCATCATATTTTTACACATTTTTACTTTTCACTTCATGCCACATGCCTTCTTCTATGGGATCAATAGCAGTAACACTTGCTACCTGATCGGATGAACCTTTAAATTTTACTTATACAGAGTCCACCAACATTTTCAAGAGGTATTTGAAGATAAAACACTCTAGAATGGGATGCACCAACATCTGATGAAATGGGAAATAGTTGGGGTGGTCTTCATGTCATTCCTTGTTCAGCCTTTCGGGCCTTGGTAATATGACTAGATTTTTTTCCAGAGCTAATATGAAATAAATATGAACTTGTTCATTCTGGAAAGAATAAACTTTGTTCTTTAAATCCTTGAATTGTTTCTACCTTTGATTTTTTTGATCATCTTGATGAAGAAGTCGTTGTTGTTGACGCTCAAGAGGTAGAGCCCTTTGATATGATGAAGGATTTGAAGTGGAAGCAGTTATAGATTCTTGTTTAAGTATAACTGTAGTAGTCTCTACATTCCCTATTCTCCTTCCTCAAACTGATGTAATTACACGAGTTTTAGCCTTAGTCTTTGTAATAGAATCTTCTATCTACTGAGTGATTTAATTAAGGTCTTGAAACCCTCCTATGTACTTTACATGGATCAACAGTGTTTGTAATTCATCACATAGATTTTCCACAAAGATTGGAAAAAATTTATCTTGAGTTAGTGAAAAACTTAAGGAATGTGTTAATCCCTTCCAGTGAGCAATGAAATCTGAAACACCTTCATTTTCCCTTTTCTTATAATTGGTAAGATCAAATATTGTCATCTTTGGAAATGTTGAGCTAAATTGAGGAAGGAATTTTTGACAAAGATCTTCCTACCCAATAATTGAACGAGATTGTAAACATGTATACCAGACAAAAGAAGGTCCTGGTAATGACTATACAAAACACCTGAGGATAACTACTTATTGTTGTTGAGGAGTTTCCATCATTGGATCACAATGAGAAAGAAATCTGTTAAGTTTTGTTATGGATCTCCCAATCCATTAAAAATTGGGAATATGGTATTCGCAAAATTTTATGGGGGAGGAATTGCATCCACCCATTCAGGGAAAGCTCTGTTTTCTAGTTGAACTTGTGCATGCTTTCCTTCCATAGCTTCCAACCAAGTTGTTAATGACTCAATGGTAGTCATTAATATTTGAGAAACATCTGGTTGATCTTGGACCTTTGAATGTGCAATAACTAGAGTTTGGACGGGTGTGGCAACCGGTATTGCCACTGATGGTAGTATTGCCAGTTTCTGTCACATATGACCCATAGGATTAGACCTGTGAGGGTGTACTTGTAAAGGGGGGTATTATTGATCCATCCCAGGAGCTGCAACAAATTCCCTTGATTGATTAACTCCAGCATGCATAGGAGGAAGACTACCTTGAAGTAGTTCTACATTTATCCCCCTTAACTCCTTCTTTTCTTCCTCTTGCTCTGCGAACCATTCCACTAATAAGAGTGACTTTCCTTCTCTAGAGGTAGGATGGAATGTATCCAGTCATTTTCCTTTTCCCTTATTGGATGCCTTTCAGATAGGGAGGAGTTGGTTATTTAAAGGAATACCTAGATTCTATTTAGGCCTTTGATTTCGGGTACGCACACCTTCTTCAATTGTCTCCGTACGTATATCCTTTTGAATAACAACTTCTTCATCGTATCCCTCTGAATGAGCCTCATGTTCTAGGTGTTTTTTTGCAGTGGTATTGATAACATTTACTAATACATAATGCATTGATGGAATTCTATAAGTTATTCTGCTAGATTTTTTCCCTTTGTGTCTTCAATGAGAATCTATTCTCCTATGTAAGGAATTCCGTAGAACTATTTGGTGGATAGTAATCTGAAGGGAATCATTGGATAATTTAGTTATACACTTTTCTTATGGCTTCATCCCTAGTCGGGAGAAATCTGACTTCCGCTGAGGGGGGATTGAAAATGTGAAAAATCCCCCAGCATTATAGGCTAGGGTTGTTCTTGTTCTTCTTCTTCAAATATTTGAACATTGTTTAATGAATTCAAAGTTTGATTTAGATGAGCCCCCAGCCTCACAAGCTGGGGTGATTATTGAACTGCTATAAATGAAATCCGTGCAAATTCTCTTCTGATTTTACGGATTTTGTTTCAAACATTAGTTTTTTGCATTATCTAATCCTCATTTACACCACCTGTTTGAGAAGACTGTTGTACTATTTCAGACATTTTCATCCTTTGACAACTGAAATCTTCTAAATGAGATGCCTGCTAAAGATTCATAGATGCTTGATATAAATGTAACTCAATAACTTATTTTCTCTGAGCCTGATTCTGATGAGAACTGATTGAGGTCTATTCTTGATCATACATTTGATTACATAAAAAACCTAATTATTGCCTTTATAAGGTTTATGTTCAGCTCACCACTTTCCCAAGGGTCACTCCATATTTCTCTCTCTCTCTCTGGCTCAATGTTGTTGGAGAGGATCACCTTCTTCCTCTTCCATTGCTCACTGATCCGGAAAGGATCCACCTACAATTTATAGACATGTAGGTCTCATAATTTTCATGAAGTAATACATCTTCCTCTATATGTAGATGCAATGTTGAAGTCCAACATTCACCCGTAGATGAATATCTCTTTGCACCAAAAGTATCGTGCAAACATCCAGCTTCCACAGAGCCCAAAAACACTACTAGAAAATCATCCTTACGTGGTGCATAGGTCTAACCTAGAGTGCAAGTCTCAGCGCACAAGTCACAACTACCGCGCAAGTCCACCTCAGACACTTGCATGACACAATCTTCTTCAACTCCAAATTTTTGCGACAGACTTCCCTTTATGCCCAAACCAATATTGTCGCACAAGAAACAATAATCGTCCTTCTTCAAATCTGGCGTGCAAGTCCCACTTGGGAAACACACCACCACTTGCGCGTACACCACATTTCATGATAGGAGCTATAATTTTTTTAATTGTTTAACTCCGTTGAGAATGAGAAGGGGTGGTCAAGTATTTATCGGCATTTGCTAAACGTAAGCGGTGACGCGCAAGTCACCCCTCGGCGGGCAAGTCTCACCGTGCATGTATCTTCCCCTACAAGTCACTTGTGCAACCAAACCAATTCCTACGCGAACCACTTTCCTTTTCCATATTTTGATCTTCTAATATTGTAAAACAACAGGTGCACAAGTTCTAAAGAATCTATGGCATTGGCCTGCAAGTCTCTTCATGGCGTGTAGGTCACCTGCGCGACCACACCAATACCTGCACGAACCTTTTTCCTTTGCCCTATTTTCATGCCCTTATCATGAAAAACAAATGGCACACATGTTTCATCCACTACAATTCTACAGTTTGCAGGTCCCTTTTCCAAAATCCACTTGTCATCATTTGTCGATTTTCAAGCCCAAAAATTTGGCAAACACTGGAAAATAGTGCCACCTTGTATCTTTTCTTTTTGTACCACCTCCAAATCATTCATTCTTTTGTCATAATTCTTGAATCAAACATGGATCGCAGAACATAGCTATTGAACATGACATTCCACAATGAAATCCCCTTTTTAATAAATTTGTATTCCATTGTTTTGCTTTGTCAACAATCACAACACAAATGTCCACATCATCAACAAACACCATCACGTCAAAAATGATTCAATGAAACCATGAGGGATTTGTGCCCAACAATATGAGAAATATTTGAATCAATATTCACCATGAATTTTATGTCTTTTACATTGATCTGACTCATACGTAAAATGGAAGCTTTATTTGTTTCCTTTGAATGAATATGGTAATGTGCAGTTTTATGTCATGCATTGAGGATATTATACTGTACAATTTTGAGACATGTAGTGAGGACCTTGATAACCCCATAAGAAATTTAAAACAACATATTTATATAAAGAATCCATTTACTCAATTCCTATGCCCACGTGAGTTATTCTCGGTGTGACAAAGAAGGATCAGTAAAGGTTTCTTTTATAATATAAAGGTGATCCAAGTGATAAATAGGGGTGTTAAATCTCCATACAGTTTAACATTATACGGTGAGGATGTGAAGAAACAAATATGAAATAAAAGACACATTATAACTAGATTCAAAATCTATATGTCGTTATGTGTCTTTTAGAATAAAGAATCAATTCATGCATAATACTTTTAAAACGTTTCCTATGTAGATTTTATTCTCATACATGAAATAATAGGTGTTTGTTGTTTTTTTATCGTGGTTGGGCCCAAAATAGAGATTTAGGCGTCTCTACGTATCTAATTAGAAAATGAGAATCATGCCATATGTAGTTCTTGAAACAATCATTCCTCATGTTAATCAGATTTGGCATGAAAAATGGGGGCTTTTAGAAAATTCTAGGAGAATGGTAAATCTTAAGACATAAAATGGTATATGGACCAAATCATATATCTTAAGGAAACACTCTGTATAGATCTGATTCATATATAGGAGGAGAAAATAAATAAGAAAATTTTTTCATTATGGTTGGGCCCCGAACTAGAGATTCAGGCATTTCTACGTATCTCATTAGACAATGAGAATCAATCCATACATAGTTATTGAAACTTTGTTTCTATGAAGGTTTGACTCTGACATAGGAAATATAGGGACTCATGTACTACTAAGGAGTAGTGATGTTTTCAATAATGTTTGCTTATGGAAATTTCTAACATCTTATAGAGAAAACTTTAGTTGTATGAATGATGTCAGGCATTTTATCATCATGTGACAAGGATTCCAAAGCTATGCACTTTAACGTCAGGAAGTATGGACACTTATGGTTGTTATGTAGTTTAACGTCATGCGACATGGATGTGGGGTTGTGTAGTTTTATGTCCTGTAGCAAGGAATTGTTACCGTTCAGTTTAAATTCTTGCAGTGAGGACTAATTATGCAATACTATACAAAGTATTTCGTTAAAAATCTTGCATTGGTTCGGGATGTGATGAGTTATCCATCCAATGAGATTAATGCATATGCTCCATTTGAATAACCCTTATGTATGTAATAATCTTTTTCCAACTTTGGCTCATGTTTTGGAGGTTTCTTTCCTGGTATCGTTAGAGTTCTAAGGACAAATACCAATTCTCCTTTAATGAATGAATGAAGACGAACATTTTTATAAAAACTGTTTCTATTCGATTCTGATAGTCTTCTAGATGGTGTAGTGTGAACAATATTTTTTCATCTAGTCATTCCAATTCATCCAATCACTTTTGAGATTGTTCATCTATAAATAACTAATCACAAATGGAAACTCTAAGCAATGGTAATTGTACTTCAATAGGACAGACTGCTTCTGTTCCATACACCAATGAATATGGAGTTGATTGTGTAGTAGTGCAGGTGGTAGTTCGGTAAGCCCATAGATCATGAAAAAGTTTATCAGGCCATGAAAACCTCTCTTTATCCACCATCTTTTGAAGTATGTTTGAAAGAGTGTTATTGAAAGCCTCTATTTTACCATTTTCCACTGCATGATACCATGATTAATGGTTGGATCTGATATTGTATTCTTGATACAATTTTCTTACTTCTTGTGAACAAAATTTGGTTCCATTATCTGTCAAAATACTATGAGGGACACCAAATCTGGTGATGATATTAGTTTTGGAAAAACAAATGATGTCTTTAGCTCTAACTTTCTTGAGAGGTATTACCTCATCCCACTTATAGATGAAATCTGTAGCTGTGAGAATATAATTGAACTACATAGCCGTGGATGGAGGATAAGGCCCTATTACATCCATTCCCAATGTGGAAAATGGCCAAGAGTATTTATCTATATATAGTAACTCTAGGGGTTGGTGAATGAAGTTGGAATGTACATGGAAGGGATGACATTTTTTCTGAAGTCTATACAATCCTATGTCATTTAAGGACAAAATAATCCAAGCCTTCGTATTTGATTAGAGAGTCTTTACCCAGATTGGTGGGCACCACAAGCTCCAGAATGAACTTCTTTCATGACATTCATTGTTTCTTATCCATCAATACATATGAAGAGAATCCTATCAATTCCCTTCTTGTATAGGATCTTTTAGTGGTTTGGACCATCATAAGGAGTAAAATTAACCGCTCATTATCAGATCTACTCCTTCCTAGCCCTATTTGGTGGAAGTATCCCATTTTGAAGATATTCAATCATGGATGTTATCTATCCCGTGGTATGACCATAGGGTTCAGAAACTGGTCTAACATCATTGATTTCCCCTCTCATGGTTTGAACAAAAGGTGAAACCATGCGTCGATGGGCTATGTTGATAACTGTCTCATCCTGATTTGGATTTGCCAAGGCTATAACTACATTAGCTAGTGCATCTGCTTTGGCATTTTGTGATCATGGGATATAGGATAATGTTGGATCTATGGGAAATTCAGCCATTAATTTCTGATATAATCTCACAAAGGTATTAACTCTTCTTTTATAATAGAGTATTCCCCATTTATTTGTTTGATTACAAATTCTGAATCGCCTTTTATCTTTAAATGATCCATTTGTACCTAAAGGTCCAATTCCAAACATGGGATGGGAGCATGATATTCTGCCTCATTGTTAGTACCACCTTTTGTTAATAGAAAAGAATAAGGCAATACTGCCTCTTCTGGGGAAATAAGGACTATTCCTAATCCAACTTTGTTGATTTTAGGATTTCCTAGTCTCTTCCCTATTGACTTCTAGATGCACCATCCAAATACATTTCCCATGTCTGAGAATTATCTATAATAGGGAAAACATATTCATAAGGAAGTTCAGTATTAAATGATGTATCTCCCACGGATGGATGCGCTGCAAAGAAATAAGCCATGGATTGACCCTTTATTGCCTTTTATGGCTCAAATAGGATATCAAACTGTTGTAAAATAACTTCCCGCCATGCTAGATGTCATATAAGCATAAGAATAATGAGGATAAATTTGAGTAGGTTATTATGAGATACTAATTGGACCTCTTGATGTTGTAGATAATGCCTTATTTTCTGAACTGCAAAGACTAATTCGAGACAGCACTTTTCAATACTTGAATATAGATTTTCTGCGTCAAGCATAGTGAAACTCAGATAGTAAAGGATGTTTTCACTCCTGGCATCATTCTTCTGGGCAAGGAAGGCACCTAGTGATCACTCTAATGCTATCACATAGAGAATAAGTGATATTACTTCAACAAGTGGCATTAATACTGGTGGAATCAAGAGATATTTCTTGATGATATCAAATTCTTCTTGACATTCTTCAGTCTACTGGTAGGTGACTACCTTCTTCATTAATCTGGTGAAGGTAAAACACTTGTTTGCCAAATTGGCAATGAAAAACCTAATATAGGCCAAGTTTCCTTGAATTCCTTTTAATTCCTTCAAATTTCTAGTAGGTGACATGTTAGGGATTGATTTTTTATTCGCAGGATCAAATTTTATACCATGATGTCATACAATAAAACTGAGAAATTTTCTTGAGGATACCCCAAATGAACATTTCAAGGAGTTCATCTTCAAAATGTGTTGTTGAGGTTTGTTGGATATAATTTCCAGATCGGCCAAGTGATCAGAATGTTGTCTGGATTTATCCACAAATCATCCACATAACATTCAACAAATTTCCCAAAAAATAGTTTTAAGATTTTCTACATGGCACGTTGATACGTTGCACCTGAATTCTTCAGGTCAATGGGCATTACCCGAAAACAAAACACACCTTGAGGGGATCTGAAGGATAAAAATTACTCATCTTATAGAGCCATATGGATTTGATTATACAAATAATATCCATCCATGAAGGAAATAGCTTCGTAGCCAGCAGTTGCATCAATTAGAAGTTCTGTAATTGGGATTGGAAAATAATCCTTAGGACAATGCTTGTTAAGATCTCTAAAGTCAATGCATGCTCTAATCTATCCATTAATCTTTTTCACAGCGACAATATTGGACAGCCATTTAGGATATTGAACTTCTCTGACGAAGTTATCCTCAGTAAGCTTATCAACATCAGCTTCAATTTTGGAGGTATAAGTTGGGTATGTTCTTCTTGTTGTTTTCATTAATCCTCGATGTTCTTATGGAAAACCCAAATGATGAGTGGAAACATCAGGATCAAGACCTGGTATTTCTGTATGATTTCAAGAAAATTAATCTCGATTTTTCTTTAGAAATGATGTATACATTTCTTTCCCTTCAAGAGTCATGGCTACACTAATTAATGTGGGGCGTGGATCTTTTTTTTACCTAGATTTATTTATCTGAGTTCATCCACAGTGGTATACATACCCTTATCAAATGCTAGAGGAGCATCCCTGAGATTTTCCTCTTCTTCTTCAATATGTGTCACTTATTCTATTTTTACTTTCATAAAAGATTATGAAGAAAAATTTACATAGTTAGTGGAGAAGTTAAAATTTAAACATCTTGAAGAAGAGGCTTCCATTTCTGACCTTGTTGATGATGAAGTATAGAATTTCTAGATTTTAGTGGATGAAATAAAGACATCCCCATTTAAAATTTCATCACTACTTGGAGAGTAAAAAATTTCTCCCATGTTTTTTGGCTTGGTAGTCGTAATTGACATTATGGAATAATCCATAATAGTATTTGGATTTAGGTCTCTCTTGTCAATTTTAATGATAGGAAACACATAATATGTACTCACATGTATGAATGGGTTTACTGGAATCTTTTCCAAACCATATGGAGCCTTAATTTTGGTGACCTTATTTGCCATGGATTTTTTCTTCTCCTCTATGTGATAAAATTCAGCCTCAATGTATTGAGATTAACATGTTTTCAATGGGGCCTTGTCATCATACAATGTCCCAATTTGACCATTGAAACAATATTTGATACATTGATAGTATGAAGAAGGTACAACCACATGTTGATGTAGCCAAGGTCTTCCAAGAAAAGTGTTGAAGGATGTGTCCTGACGAAAAACCATGAAATATGAATTAGACAAAAGATCTCCAAATTGAATTTTGAGTGTTATCTCACTCAGAGTTTCTTGTTCATTCTTATCATATCCTTGTAACATCAATGTAGAAGGAGATAAATTAGATTCGATGAGGCCCAATCGACGAAGTGTATGAATAAAAATGGGGTTGACTCTTGAGAAATTACCAATGAAGGCTCATCGAATGTCTATGTCATTAAATTTTATAGATAAATACAAAGGACTAATATGTCCATGTACAATATCATCTTCATCATCATCTGTTAAAGATATCACTGTATGGAATTCTGCAGAATCATTCTCTATATGGTAGACTTCTCCCGCAGCAGTTTTAGTTTTGAATTCTTGAGGACTTGAAAAAGCCATAATATGTGCCTCCCAAAGATCTTTTGATATATTAATGTCATCCATAATTGATAACATGGCAGGTACATGGGCCAAATGTTTTAAGACATCATGCTTTTTGTCTAAAGGTTAGTGTTCCCATCATGAAAATGTGGTTTTTCATGTTCCTTGGATGTTGATGGTTTGGCAGTAGATGCATCCCATATTGGGGAAGGAATTGGAAACACTCCTGGATTTGGTAGATTAGACCAACTAGGTATATATATTTGCTGAGAGGAAGAATGTGTAACCTCCAATCGGTCCTCCAAAATTACTGTGTTAGGACCGAATATGTCAAGTGTGGATGACCTTTCTCATTCTTTTTTAGCACGCTGAAGGGATTTTCCATGATTTTCTACAGCATATACAGTTCTAGCAGGGGTAGGATTGAAATAGTGGCATCAGGAATATGCAAGTCTTCCCTTGTATCCTAGACCTCTGTCTCTTCCTCTAATTCCTCTGTTAGATACAGGGATCTTTGGCTCATTATATTTGAATCTGTTATTGGAATAAGGATCTATTAAATGAATCATTTTAACAGAATTGAAATTCAACTCTTCATCTGATGAAGATTTTTCCTGATGAACCAATTCAGGTCGTGCCATTTGGTGGGGAAGTTCCCGTGTTTTTGAAGCAGATGGCATAAAGTCTGCCAGTGTCAAAGACAACTTAGGCTTTGACATGAGCTTGTATTATTCTAACTGCTCTTATTTTTTCAAATTATGTTGCTTCTTTGAGGATATTCCTTCTTATGAAGGGGTTTTTGCTGGGGAAGACATAGTAGAAGAAATAATTGGTTGATTCAATTGTGATAATAATATGGCATGAGTTTGGTTGATCGTTTTCCTGACCATCCAATCATCATATTTTTACGCATTTTTTACTTTTGACTTCATGCCACATGCCTTCTTCTATGGGATCAATAGCAGTAACACTTGATACCTGATCTGATGAACCTTTCAATTTTACTTATACAGAGTCCACCAACATTTTCAAGAGGTCTTTGAAGATAAAACACTCCAGAATGGGATGAACAAACATCTGATGAAACAGGAAATAGTTGGGGAGGTCTTCATGTCATTCCTTGTTCAGCCTTTCGGGCCTTGGTAACATGACTAGATTGTTTTTCAGATCTAAGACGAAATAACTATGAAATTGTTCATTCTGAAAGGAATAAACTTTGTTCTTTAAATCCTTGAACTGTTTCCACCTTTGATTTTTTTTATCATCTTGATGAAGCGGTCGTTGTTGTTGACGCTCAAGAGGTAGATCCCTTTGATATGATGAAGGATTTGAAGTGGAAGCAGTTACAGATTCTTGATTAAATATAACTGTAGTAGTCTCTACTTTCCCTATTCTCCTTCCTCAAACTGATGTAATTACACGAGTTTTAGCCTTAGTCTTTGTAATAGAATCTTCTATCTACTGAGTGATTTAATTAAGGTCTCAAAACCCTCCTATGTACGTCACATAGATCAACAGTGTTTGTAATTCATCACATAGATTTTCCACAAAGATTGGAAAAAATTTATCTTGAGTTAGTGCTAAACTTAAGGAATGTGTTAATCCCTTCCAGTGAGAAATGAAATCTAAAACACTTTCATTTTCCCTTTTCTTATAATTGGTAAGATCAAATATTGTCATCTTTGGAAATGTTGAGCTAAATTGAGGATGTAATTTTTGACAAAGATCTTCCTACCCAATAATTGAACGAGATTGTAAACTTGTATACCAGACAAAAGCAGGTCCCTGTATTGACTATACAAAACCTCTGAGGATAACTACTTATTGTTGTTGAGGATTTCCCATCATTGGGTCACAACGAGAAAAAAATCTGTTAAGTTTTGTTATGGATCTCCCAATCCATTAAAAATTGGGAATATGGTATTCGAAAAATTTTATGGGGGAGGAATTGCATCCACCCATTCAGGGAAAGCTCTGTTTTATAGTTGAACTTGTGCATGAATTCCTTCCATAGCTTCCAACCAAGCTGTTAATGACTCAATGGTAGTCATTAATTTTTGAGAAACATCTGGTTTATCTTGGACATTTGAATGTGCAATAACTAGAGTTTGGATGGGTGTGGCAACCGGTACTGCCACCGATGGTAGTATTTCTAGTTTCTGTCATGTATGACCCATAGGATTAGACCTGTGAGGGTGTACTTGTAAAGGGGGTATTATTGATCCATCCCAGTAGCTGTAACAAATTCCCTTGATTGATTAACTCCAGCATGCATAGGAGGATGACTACCTTGAAGTAGTTCTACATTTATCACCCTTAACTCCTTCTTTTCTTCCTCTTACTGTGCGAACCTTTCCTCTAATAAGAGTGACTTTCGTTCTCTACAGGTAGGATGGAATGTATCCAGACATTTTCCTTTTCCCTTATTGGATGCCTTTCGGATAGGGAGGAGTTGGTTATTTAAAGGAATACCTAGATTCTAGTTAGGCCTTTGATTTCGGGTATGCACACCTTCTTCATTTGTCTCCGTACGTATATCCTTTTGAATAACTACTTCTTCATCGTATCCCTCTAAGTGAGCCTAATGTTCTAGGGGTTTTTCTGCAGTGGTATTGATAACATTTACTAACGCATAATGCATTGATGGAATTCTATCAGTTCTTCTGCTAGATTTTCTCCCTTTGTGTCTTCAATGAGAATCTATTCTCCTACGTAAGGAATTCCCTGGAACTATTTGGTGGATATTAATCTGAGGGGAATCATTGGATAATTTAGTTATACACATTTCTTATGGCTTCATCCCTAGTCGGGAGAAATCTGACTTCCGCTGAGGGGGGGATTGCAAATGTGAAAAATCCCCCATCATTATAGGCTAGGGTTGTTCTTGTTCTTCTTCTTCAAATATTTGAACATTGTTTAATGAATTCAAAGATTGATTTAGATGAGCCCCTAGCCTCACAATCTGGGGTGATTCTTGAACTGCTATAAATGGAATCCGCGAAAATTCTCTTCTGATTTTATGGATTTTGTTTCAAACATTAGTTTGTTGCATTATCTGATCATCATTTACACCACCTGTTTGAGAATACCGTTGTACTATTTCAGACATTTTCATCCTTTGACAACTGAAATATTCTAAATGAGATTCCTGCTAATGATTCATAGAGGCTTGATATAAATTAACTCAATAACTTATTTTCTCTGAGCCTGATTCTGATGAGAACTGATTGAGGTCTGTTCTTGAGCATACATTTGATTACATACAAAACCTAATTATTGTGGCTGGTCGTGGAAAATAACCCTACATGAAACCAATTTTGGAGGACTTTGCTAATTTTGGAGTGCAGTAAAAGGCAATTCTCTATATGCACCCCAGCCTCTGACATGAAAATTAGATGGGTAATTAGAAATTAATTGGTGTAGCCTCTTCAGAGCATCGAGACACGCATGCTAAAGGGATCTATGTTGTTTTTCAACCCTTGTATGTTAGGAAACCGAAAGAGATTCCAAGTCAATTTGGCACTACAATTCTTTTATTACCTTTACATGATTCTGATATTAAATATATAGTAATACATTAGTTTTCAGATGATGAATAATTTTCCATTAGTTTAGATGAATATCATGAATGCAATCTTCTGCCATCCATTCTGCAATATCAAACTAAGAATTTTCTGAAGGCCAGAACTTGATTGGTATTTCTCCTTTAGCTAATTGTTTCCTCATGTTCAACACATCTTCATCATCTTCTACTAGAGATTTCTCCACTTGGTTTGACCAAATTGGATGATCATCAGTTGAGGATAAATAACCCAAGGGAGGTTCAGAGAATGATCATTCCCTTAAGGTGTCTTCTAACAGAGAAAGTGTTTCACCTGTCAATGATGAGGCATCAGACATGACTGACCCTATGTTTTCAAGTTCCTTGAGATAGGATGGCTTTATGGTTGCTACATTGTCAATTATTGAATTGTTTTGACAATACGTAAAACTACTACGGAGATGACTTTCACAGCGAATACCACAACGGCGAGGATCTTCAATATGTGTTATAGCAAGGGATAAATCTTCTTTCTCCTTGGTCTTCTATCCACACAAAGGGTTTCTATGGATCTCATCCAAAAATAGACACTCTGGATTGACCTAATATTCATGAAGCAAGCCTTCATTATGAATTGTCTGGTAAAAAACTATAGAATTACAGTTACCACTCCCAAAATTTTGTAATGAGAAGGTATAATCATGAACATCAATAGATCAATGTATGTGGGCTTTAAGAACTCCAGCATTAAGAGGAGCTAAATTACAGCTTGACTCATGATTTTCCAATGGTATTTGATGAGATTTATTCATGGATGTTCTCTTATACTTAGTTGGGGACAAATGCTGGGAAAAGTGGTTATCATATGCAGGTATATGTGCCTGTCTTGGATTAGTTACCAGAACAGACTGGTAACCTCCAATTGGAAAGTGTGTATATTCCCGATCCTGTTGTCTGTATGATATGGGTGTGTATGCCCTAGGACACTCCTGGACTAGAATAGAGGTGTGTATCTACTCTGGGATGGAATATTGATGTATTATCCCTTGTGTGGGGACATATTTGTATGTCTGTTCCCCTGATATTGATGAAGTAGTTGTTAAAATATTATGAGAGGCTTCCAGAATATGGGTAGGGATTGCCTGCCCATTCAACATTGATAAGATGTATTTGGAGACTTCAATAGCTGGAACAGGAATAATCATCCATTCCGCATCTGGAGTAGGTGTATGTGTCTACTGATGTTTTCCTTCTCTTGTCAATGGATATTGAAAGTACATATGCATAAGGGTAGAGAGTTGAGTCTGCTCAAAATTTGTCATCGGAGCTTTCTGACTGACTTCTCCAGGTGCTACAAAACGAGACTGTTGGTAGAATTGATGAACATTTGCTGGTGTATGTGCCTGCTGGTTATTCCCTATCGAGTTTTGTTGATGGGTCTTCTTTAATACAAGTAGTCTAGACTACTAACAGAATTGGTGATTTTAAACAGGTGTATATTCTTTCTTATTATTTTCAACCATATTAGATTGGAGGGTCTCTTTGAATGTAGTCAGACTAGCATGTTGACTGGCTAGTGTATTATAAATAGGTGTATGTACCTGCCTATAGTACTCTGCCGGAATTTCCTGGAGGGATTGATGTGTTACATTCAGTCAAGTCTGTTGTGTAGTGAAATTAGGACGGACAGGTGTATATTCCCGCCCATTATTTTCCATCAAGTTAAATTGATAGGCTTCTCTAAAGGGGGTAGAGGTGAGAACTTACTTCCTATTAACCAGACGTCATCCCTGGCGGTTTGTCTTGCATGCCCGAGTCTGAGAGACATGGGCCAAACATCCCGAGGCAATATCCATATCATGTTGGGGATGTACTACAGCATGATTCTAGCAGTTACTACTAGTGGGATTCTTTGAGAATGACTCATGTATTCTTGAAGTGAGGCCTTAAGTTGTCTCTTGATTAACCTCCCTATTTTATGGGAAAGATTTAATGTTGCGTTCTGGGGATAATGACCTGAAATGATTGGAAACGGGGGTTGGATCTATTTTCATCTTGATCATTGGACGTTGTTGGCCAGATAATTGAGGATTATTGTTGACTTAGAGGGCCTGTCGAGCAGCATCCAAAGTCGGAATTTTAACATCTAGGAAATATTCCTTTATAAGCACATTAGATACCCAATGTTGAAGATGTTGGGTTAGTAACAACTTCTTTCCCGTAGATGGATATCCAACTTTAGCAGTAGTTAGGAAGTTAACAGATGTAGTCTTTGAGAAATCCATTCATTGGTTTGAAGGGAACTATGTGGAAAACTGAGACAATAACAAGTTATATTAAGGTGACCACTTGTCAGATAGATACATGCATGATTTAATTCCATTGTCTAGACTTCCTTTATCAATTGATCAGAGCCTAACATGTGGGTAACATTATTAACATGGTTAAGGATTCATGTCAGGTTCACCAATTTTTGTTTCATAGGTCCTTGAAACTTGATATTCTATATTTAAGAATCCTTGTTTCCAGGCGGTTTCCATTGGATTTATTCCTGGAACCAAAAACATCCAACAGTTATTTATCCAAAGAGGACCTACTTTCCAAAGGCAGGCGTTCATTATGTTTTAACCTTTATGATACATTCATTGGTTGAGAGGATGGGAGGTTGGAATCATCGAACCCTTTTGGGGGGAATTATTGTCTACTCCGAGACTCTCTTTGAAATTAAAATATTTTCATGAATCCTTATTAATTTACCAATTATATCTAAAGTATCCCATGGAATTTAAAATCACTTATTTAACATGTGTAAAATTTTAGAATTATCAGTATATTCAAGGTTTTCCATCAATGTTATCCTCTAATATACTGATTAGAGATTCTTTTAATCATCATTTCTGATGATACTGGTTTTTAAGCCACTCAGTGGGGTACTCCGGAGTTTAGTGTCATCCAGGGAGAGGAAGGTTTGTTTTGATCTTGGGATCGTACTCATAAAATGAGCAACCTATGTATTGTTGTGAAATGAATCAGAACCCTCGTAGTTTGGTTCCACTTAATGGGACACATCATACCATTTAATTTCATGTGATAAGGACCTCTATGCAGTAGGTGCTAAATTGAATCATAGTGTGGGATTTATGCTGAAGTAGCCCAAGGAACATTTGGAAAGGAGAGAGGTTTCCAAGTATGATCAAACCCTTTTTGGAATATGGCCCAAAGAGAACAGGTTTGATTTGATGTGTTGGGTTTGAAACTTAAGGAGGCTTCCTATGTATCCCATATGGACGGGAATCAAAGCCTACATAGTTCGATGTGTCCCATATGAGAATATAGTCTTCTGAAAGAGATGAGTTTGGTCTTAATTCCTAAAAAAGGATGCCTTGGTGATTTTGGGATTGAATTTGGGGATTATTTCTTGAGGAGGATGCCCAAATTGGGGGAATTAGGGTGGGATTCCTGAGCTGGATATCCAATGAGCTCGGGCCCTGAAAGGGCTTCCTACGTATCCTATTTTGAATAGGAATTAGAGTTCTCATAGTTCTTTCCATTGAGAGTGTTTGTGAACACGTTCTAATCATCACATATCTCTAATCCCATGCGATTCATGCTCGATGTGAGAAACAAAAGGATGTGAAAGATTCCACAATGACATTCACACTTCCAAAATATTCTTCCATGGTGATGGAAGAGGGCGTGTCAGCTATGGAAGTGGGCGGGGCGATGAGCCTTCCCTCAATTCCATTTACATTGGACAAAGGTCCAACGTAAGGAAGAAGGGGTGAAGGTGAAAGGCTTATACCAGGATGGCTACCATTAAATTCCCAACAATATTACTTGTAGAAAATTCCACATGACTGCAGATATACAAATCCACAAGAATCCCATGAATATTAACCCCATTGTGAAAAAAATTTGGGAAACCTCTGATTATGGAAATACAAACCCAAATTGGAGAGAGACTGATGTGCCATACCCAAAGGTCTAATAAGTCAGGAGGTTTTGGGGGACATTTCAACATAGCCCATTTTAAATAAGGGAACAAATGAAAGATATACCATGTCATGAAAGGATTCAAAGGGTTTTTGAGTTTTCCAAGTAGGTACCTCACGCAGGTATGCGGTGTAGGTACCCCACGCTGCTCAATCACGCAGGTATAGCATGCAAATGTACCGCACATTTGTACTGTGTAGGTCTGGTGCACAGGTACACTGCCTAGGTATGGATATGGACTGAAGAAAATATGAAGAGCTTTAGAACATTCCTATCCCTTTAATTATCTATTCTTTTGTAGCTTATAAAACTACCTGATACAATTTGAGAGATCTAGGTGAAGGAGCTACGCAATGTGATCTTCAGAGAGTCTTTCAAAAAAATTCAGTCTGGAAATGGGGTGCCCAAGGGTCTTATTTATAGACACGGATGGGCATGGCCAAGAAAACATGGGTCACGCAGATATGTCGTGTAGCTCCACCTCATAGATACTCCCCAGAGAGGCATCCCAAATCCTCTTGTGCGTAGTTCGGACACGGAGGTGTATCGCATAGCTTGGACGTGAAGCCCTCTCACACATCTCAGACCCGTAGTCCTGTCGTGTAGCTCGGCCGTGTAGCCCTGTCGTGCAGCTCAGCTGCGTTGTTCGTTCGCGAAGCTTCTATATATTGGTTGATGTTTCCTTTAAGGGGTGTCAATAGTTATATAATTAGTAAAAAATGTAAAAAGCATCCAATACTCACAAATGCCAAAAATAATTAAAAATTCATCTAAATAATAGACAAAACCCCTATATATTTTGTAAAATCCCATTTTTGAACAATTATTAGTAAAATATATCTCAACTTGATATAGACCTCATGTTAAATTCCCAACTTATTCCAATAATCATACACCCAAACTAAGCCTAAATTCTCATTTCGACATATTCAACCTTTGCACTAACACTTACCCAAAACGTTACCAGAGAACCCATAGACTCCATGGGATTCTATCAGTATCCAAAAATATTACCTCGATGTCCTCTAATAGTTAATGATCTTATATAAGTCCCAATTCTCAAAGCACACCCCTATTCAAGATCAAAATTAGAAATTTACAGTCATTTTACAAATCCATATTGGAATTGGTCACTACATTATTTATAATACAATTGGTTCATGTCTATTTATCATATCATTTTCTTTTTTAATAAAATAAAATTCTTAATTAAAAAACTTACCTTCACAAAAACATCCTCAAGAACTCCAATATGGTGTGTGGTACATCATTTTTCAACTGTAAAACTATACCTATATGATTAAAATAACTAATAATTAATGAATTGAATATATAGTTGAAAATAAAATTTTTATAGGTACCCAAATCAATAATTTTATTCAAAATTTATTATTATCCTATAGTACATGGAATCAATAATATTCCAGGATCATTGCATTTGGAGAGAAGTGACAGTTGTATCAATGATAATAATTTCATCTCTAATCACTATATGGAATCACCTAATAATAAACATTGGTATTTAAAACATTCATTACATAACATGAAATATCATATAATTTACTTCACAACTTCTATCAATTTAACCTTAACTTATTTTTTTAAAATATTCAAATTTATCCTTTTTTTGGTTCATCAAATATTGGCTTCAATGGTTGGGTTCACCATTGGGGTAATAGAAAATAGTTTTTTTTATATGGTTTAATCTAAATAATCTACCTATTTATTGGGGGGGAATTATTTTAGTATAATGATTATCCACATTAAAGGATGTCTTTAATAGAGGGATAATTTGGATTCTTTATTTTTACCACTCTATAGAGTGATAGAACACATAATATGATTTTCACATTGATTAATTAGAGGTTGGAAAGATTATTTTCCCAACCCCTGACATTATATTCTCCCAATATAGTTTATTATTTTATATAATTGTTCTTTTTATTTCTTTAATGGTAGATATATTTGTTTATAGTAATTTATATTATTTGAATCCATTTATCACATTAGGTATTCCAGTATATGATCATGTATTGGAGGCGGTTAATGGAATGTATTCTATTACGGTTGAGGGTTTTTTGCTTTTGTTAGAGTATGAATAACCTATATTTGTTAGTTCTATGATAATTATGGTTGTTTGGAATAACCCCAATGAAATAGGCTTGGTTATTATTCCATCAAGTGTTGGAAGGATGCTATGGATCCTGCCTAAATAGTTGGTTATACTTGTGGCCTTAGATAATTTCATCACAAAACTCATATAGTTTTATATTTGGTTGGAGTTAGTCAAAATATTTGGTTTTAGTGGTGTAGATACTAACATGAAATAGAGGATATTTCTTTTATTTATTGTGGTTAATAGAATGTTTTCTACAAAAATTACTTACCCCTTAATTATTCATGTCCGACTTTTCTCAAAATCAAAAAAATAAACCTAAATAACTCCTATAACATTCACACACATCCTCAAATTCAATTCTTACATTTTTTTCAAGTTTTTAATATGTTTCCTTAGAATAAATATAGTATTATATACTAGAGAAAAACCTAAAGATACACAAACCATATTATGATACATAGGGATTGGACCTTTATATAAATAATGGATTAATAGTTTGTCAACTATTTGATGATGAACAAAGAATATAAATAAAATTTTAAATTATACCTAGTATTAATGTAATGTTTCTCCATTTATTGTAACATTAAAAAAATTCCTTTTCTATTTGTTGCAGTTTATGTGTCTAAGTACTGATTTTCATGAAAATATATTTTCATGTATACCCAAACTCCAACTATTGTTTTCAAATAATACAATCAGTCTTTTGTAATTTCATCAAAATAAAATGGAAATGATCATAATTTAACAAGTTCCCTAGCCACACCCATGGGTTTCAGTATATAGAATAAAATATAATACTCTTAAATGTTTATTTGGATCCTCCAGGTTAATTCCATGGTATTTATGTAACAAATGAATTAAATTAGATTGTCTTATACCAAAAAAATTAATTCTTTTATTATAAGAACAATAATATTTTCTATAGAATATTCCAAAATTCCTTCACAGTTCTCTTATTATAATATTATGAAACTAAAACATTATAAAGGGTGACCATAGATTCTCAGTATGTGAATTTGTATAAAATATTTTATATTATAATAAACAAAGTATCAATAATATGGAAAATCTATACAACAATAAATTATTTCATATAAATAATATCATCAATGTGGAATATGTTAATTGATGATATAACAACATAAATAATCACATGGATAATAATGAATAGTTTTATAATAATGTAATGTATATTTTTAGATATCATAATATAGATATCAAGGCCTCAAGCCAACACATAATACATAAATAGGTAATTCGTACCTAAAATGACAAAACTAGTCATTTCATAAGACTTGTTAAGGTATTGAGGATGTATAAAAATACTTGATTTTCATTTGATAAGTCAAATTCATTTTTTATATTAATGAAATGAATAATAATTCAGCGCATAATCAATATAATCATCCATACTAAAAACAAGCATACAAAATTTTAATATTTTATATAATCAATCACTATATAATCATGTTCATAATCAGTCTAGAGAAATATATTGGATAGTTTCATTAGAATATATCACCAGTGAATAATAGGATTAAACAATGTTTGTTGACATAAATGAAAATAATTTTAAAATACCAATTGAGTATTACCTGATAAAAATAACATTTTAATTTAAAATCACTAATTAAAATACCAAATCCCTGTATAAATATTTGGAAAAATATTTACACATAGGAAAATGAATAATATCACTATGACTATATAGCAGTACACATGTACACACAGGTAATAATTTTATTTCACATTTGATAAAATGGTTGTGGAAAATAGATTTCATATAATCACAGTACCACCTCAAAATATATGACATTAGTCTTTTTGAAAGGATACAATATATTTAGAGGATGTAGAAGAAAAAATAATCTTTTGAAAAGTCATTTAAGAAAATTAAATTTTTTATATACTTCCGTTGGATTACAAATTAATCTTTTACTAGATAATGTTAGGGTAAAACCAAATTCTTATGAATGAAGGGAAGGAATATTGGAATGTTTTTTAGAAAGGATTTTATAAGATAGAGGGCTCAATATTTATCACTAAGGCTGGATAAGGGGTTACATTTTATTAGTAAGGTGAGGGACACATGTGGAATTATATTAAATATTAAAACAACATATTTCTTTGTTGCGAAATTAGAACCAAGATTACAAAAATTTAATTTGAAGATAATATATAGTCTAAATAAATTTAATAAATTTTATTTAGAGATGTTTGAGTGGAATATTTTTCCTTACCTTTTAATTTATCCCCATGGGAAACCCTTTATAACCGTAAAAACATTAACAAATATTTTTAATTTTTACTATTGAATATGAAAAAAAATTATTACTACCTAAAAAACTAATATTAATTATTAAAAATAAAAATATATAACCCATTTTAAATTATTCAATTTCCATAAATATTAAAAATTAATTTTAACATATGTTTATAAAATGTAATAAAAACTATCTTTGTAAAAAAAATTAGAGGAAGAAAATGATTTAATAAAATAATCATGTATAATAATGATTATAAAGGATTTAATTTGATTATAATAAATAAAATGATTCTAGTTTCATTTAATGAAAAATAAAAAAAAAGAATGGATGATTATAAATAATTTATTGATAGAGAATAGATAAAAAATTTATTTTTTTAAACAAAAACATTTAATGGAATTCTAAAATGATAAAAATGTTTTTTAAGATAAAGTTTTTATAAATTACATTAGTTATTTAATATTTATAATTCTCATAAATAGGGTTCGCATATTTTATGTTTTTCTTATATCATTATAATTTTATAAAATGTTCAATTTTTCTTAAATCAACATTTTTCGCAATTGACCCAAAAATGTATTGTTTCATAAAAATATCAATTGTTCACCCTAAGACATTTCTTCCATGATTAATTATAAAATGAAAATCATTTCATCAAATTTAATTTTTTTTATTTGGGAATTTATTTTTAAATCGCAATATAGAATAATGTTATGCCTATTTTGTTATTGTTTCATTTAAATGAAAAGATTATTATAATTGAGGCTCAGGTGTTAGATTATTCTATACATTAAAATTTTTATCCTTATATTATTTATAATTTTATATAATGAAATTATATTTGAATATATTCATCATAACTTTTTCAATATTTCATGTCTCCTTTTCTAGCATATTATTTTTCAAAAGTACCATTACTAACATGGTGTTCTAATTCCTCGACAATTGTTCTCTATGCTCATGGATCTAGATAATAACTTATTATTAAGATGAATAATGTTCCAATACTATTTTACATGAATTGAGAACATGATTTTGGTCTATAATTATAAAACTCACCATCTGTATGGGTTCTCTAAATGGAGGAAGGATTTGAATTTTCAAAATTGTGAACAAGCAAGTTTCAAAATATGGTTTCGTAGAAAAACCATGATAATTTGTACCCATAAAATGATGAAATTAAACATTTAATGATGTTATATTATGGATTTATAGATCTTAAAGATTTTATAGTTTTATAGTAGGCTTTTCTAATTTTTGGGAAACAATTTTGGTCGTACAATTAGCGCATAGATTTTCTTTACCGTGAACCCTGATTGTGAATATTGGTTTTTAAAGGGACATGGTTTTCTAAAGCCTACGATGGGGTATATAAAAACTAGATGGAACTTGTAGTAAATTACAAATGATCTATCATAGTTTGCACTATGTTTAAAACCCCATTTTACTAACCATGCATAGTTGAGTGAATTTAGCTAGAGGGGAGTGTATGGTTTGGACAATCATGTCAAAAAAACATGTACTCATTTAAAAGTTGTTGATAAGTGATTTCATCTATTTCATAATAACCTTATTGTACCCATTTTAATTCTCCCACATGTGTTACCCTGCCAATATAATTCTCTCTTATCCTCTTATTCATCCACCTTCAATTTTGTCTGGGTTTATATCATTTTGTTAGCATTTAAGGCGAGTACCCATCATCTGGTTGATTCCTTTAATCAACTTCTTTATCCTATATAATTTTGAGGTTTATGAATTATGGTATTTATTTATTCCATTAATTCATGGTTGGAAGACCCATTTCACTTTGGGTTTCTACTCGGTGTGCATAAAGGGTCCCCTGAGATTATATATTCATGCCTTTGTTTGGTGTGATGGTTAAGTTATGTGGATATTCATATTTTTTGATTTTTTCTATTACATTAAATATAATTTTAGGTTCATTTTCATTTTCCTTTTAGTGATTTTTCCATGATTGGTGTTGGTGGAATGGAATAGACCTTTCATGTTTGGTTATGGGAATTTCGTGTCAGCATTGAGAATCTAGTGAGAATTAAAACTTCATATGTATTTTTAATTATTTATTTAATTAATTAGTATAGTTTTTAATTGTTTTTATGGTCCCTTTTCTTTAATAATAGGTATACAGTTGGTTACTTGGTATTGGTATGCCTTTACAACTTGTTGTCCATTATAGTTAATGCGTGAAAGCATATAATGTGTTTTCATCACAATACTTTTAATGAAATTCAATCTTATAAAAATCATGAAATTTAATGTTTAAAATTTTGTTGGGAGTGGTAATATGATGTGAAAAAAATATTCTTAGAATAAAAAACATTCATTTTAAAAAATTATAATTTCTTAATATAAAATGAGATGTGAAGATTGATTTATGTATCATAGTGTTGAGTTCCCATTTTTTGTATAGACCTTATGTATGGATTGTTTTGGGATATATAGAGAGCAAGGCTATAGTGACCCTTAAATATGGGTGATGGTACATTGATTAGTTGGATGAGCTATATATTATAATGTTTTTTGTTTTGGGTTTATTTGTGTTGTGACCTATAGGTTGTTAAATCTATCTTTGAATTAATTCATATTGTAACCCATCTATGTTGAAACCCTCAAGGGTTTCCTAGAAATCTATAGTGTGTGTTTGTTTTATGTCACTAATTTTTGGGGCTGCGTACCTTGGGTTGTGGGTCCTGAAGTGAATTTTTAATCTTGACTCTATTAAAACAATTTTTCTTCGAGTGTAAAGTATGGTTAGATTCTTTTCAAATGGAATCGACTCATATAAGGTGTTATAAAATGTTATGTAAGGAACGGTTCTTTCTCAGTTTCTTTTAAATTAATAAACTAAAGCGATGTTGTTTTTTGTGTTTATGAAAATTTTGGAATGATTATATTTTTATGATACTTTAACCTATTTTTCTGAAATTGACTTGATGAGGTTATTGGTGGTGATTCAAAGTGGATGGATTGAGGATAACTGAAGTATGGGTAAATTATTCTAGTCTTGGAGTGATGTCTATAACGATGGTTAATTGTGTGGTTAGAATAGACTCATTTGAAATGTCATGTTGGTTTTTTGAATCATCAAGGAAACATTGAATCTAGTGAGATGGAAGAACCAAGATGAGATGATATATATTATAGTGGTTATATGAGCCTAGTTATGTTAAATAAAAATTCATGGGACTGTGAGTCTGGTTTGGTTAGTGGTCATTGGTGAGCTTGTGGACTTAGGTTATTCATTATGATAGAGGTGGTAAACACATGTCAGAGGTGCATCATGTCATTAAGAGATTGTGGATGGGTGGATTAAGAGTAACCACCTACTATATATGGTGAATTCAAGGTGATGTGTGTGAGAAATACATGGGGATTATTTAGATCTATGTTAGAAAGATTTTTTGTGTTATATGGAATCATTTAAGCCTTTATAAAAGATAATGAGATATTTGGGGGTGGTTTCACTACATGAAACATAACTCATGGGTACTTGGTGTTGATAAATGATGTTTTTATGATGTCGGTTAGTATACCCCACTCAGAATGAGATGGTTGTAGGTTGATGAAACAGTTATGGGTATAAATGTCTGATACCAGTGAGTTGGTTTGTGATATCCATGCAGTGGCATGTGGAATCAACATTAGATCTTAGATTGGTGGCCTGTATTGTCTTTTTCGAATAGACATGAGTTTTTGGAGTTAGTTTGAAATATTTTGTGTTGATCGAGATGACTCTCAGATGTTGTTTCATGTTAAAACCATGAAGGTTTTGCTCAAGGTGTGTTTTAAGTGATTCAATGTGATCAGGAGGGTGCCATCAGATATCATTGGTTAGAGTCCTTATTATCGGATGAGTGTTAGTGAATCTCATGGTTTTTAGTCTTGGTACCTAATAAAGGGAGGTGGATATTGTTTATTTTTTTTCTATATGATATGATTATGAGAGCCAGATGTGATTCTTAGGTTTGAAAATGTATATAGTTTTCTCAAATTGGATGGGAGTTTAAAAGGTGGAATGATGATGATGACTATCCTATGAGGGGTAGTTGAATATTGATCAAGGTGTAATGAACTATATTATATATGGGTGATGGTAATTTGTAAATAACCTTGGTATAGTTTTGGTGGTATCTAAATTATAGTGAGAAAACAATGATGTGTGTACTTGGATTCCATGGGTAAAGCCAAACTGAATATTGAGTGTAGTGGCTGATTGGGGTTAAGGGTTGGATTTGGGCTTGGGATTATTTTATATTACCTGATTATTCCTAGATAGGTAGTGTGTCAGTGTGTAGTAGGGATCAAAAATGGTTTTAGTGTGGTTGATCAATTAGCCATGGAATCACACTATGATTTTTGTGTAGGCTCTAGTGAGGTTGTTTATGTAATTACAAAGTGTATTCTAGCATGTTCATTTAGGTTGGTAAAGAATAAATATGTGGAACTGAGTATATTTATTAGGTTAACTTGTTATCTATTATAAAAGGCTAATATTCATTTGATTATATTTTAATATTTATTTTTTTCAATGTCCACAAACATTTTTTTTAGTATATTTTATTAATTGAACTTCATTGTCCATCATTGTTCAATTCATGTTTAATGTGTTCCAATTTGGGAATAATTAATCATGATCATGTGGAATATATTATTTTTATTATTTTAATTCTATATTATTTGATATGATTTGTCACTTTTAGTATAATATTTTATCTGTTATGATTAATGGATGAATCAAAGATGAAGATATACATTTTTTACCGTAAACAAAGGAATTTCTAACCAAATAATAATGGGCCTTAGGCACATCAAATAAAAGTTGATCCCATATTTCAATCAAAATGAAGTTTAAATTTTAACTGTAGATATATAATATTATTGGTATCATTTCATTATATTGTGTAAATATATAACTTTGATGTTTTCAAGGATATCCATAGATACCAATTAGATGATTAAATTATGGGCCAGATTTCAAGGCCTTTAAAATTATCCATCCATTTCGAGCAAAAAATATTATTGGTTGATTAAATTGGAATGAAATTTTTACAGAAATTATAGGAAACATGTAAAAATATATTTCACTTCTACAACCATCTGGGATTTGGCTATCTTAAATTTCATATTTTCACACAACAAATGTGGGAGGAATCTAGTCTGAATTTTATTGTCAACTTTGAAAATGTAAAATTTCCTTTTATTTATCACCCACCATTTAATATCCTGATTAAATAGGATGGAATTTATTGATCAGGGATATATCATTGGACCCAAAAAAATTCCTATTAAATTTGTATTCATGATGTAATTGAGGGGATATTTTTTATTCGTTCAATTTTATTATTATACTTTCTAGTAGAAATCATAATATAAAAAAGAAGAATCTCTTAGGGGAAAACTTATATTACTCACTAGCAAGGTTGAAGAGATTTATTTTAGTGAGTTCCATGAAATTAATGTTGTTGACCATGATTTCACAATTAAAAATTTGACCACAGGACTAACATCTTACTAAATATCACCTCGATCAAGGATTTTCCTTTATGAGAACCTCTAGTAGAGATTAATGCATTAAATATTCAAAATCCAATATACCAAAACACATTCATTCCAACGATAAATTATGATCAATGATTTCATTAGAAAAAAATCAATAGCAAACATAAAATAAATTTCTCATCCCCTACCCTAAATAAAATTTAAAACACATACCCAGTTTCAATCACAACTGGGCCAATACCAACAACCACCAGTGCAATTCCAACAAACAATCTAAGAACCTAATAAACTACCCATCCTATATCTAAAGTATCCACCTAGGGTAAACCAACTGACACAATCCCCTTACCAATCCATCCCCCACACAATCCTTGATCAATTTTGAATGAAAATGAAAGAAATTAATGCAAAAGACTCATCACTTAGACTTGAATAAAAAACAATAAAAATTGGAAAGGCAGACATGCCCATTCATGTTGTTACTCCCCTAACCATTAGTGTAGAATCTAGTAGAACACATTCCTCTAATGAACAAATCATTGTTGTTACTATTTTAAGAAGTGTTAAAACCATAAAAAACATGAACCAACAATTGTAATACATAAAATTATTCAATATCTCCTAAAAATAATGAAGAAAAATCATTTAATATGAAAATACTGATTATAATGTTGAGGATGCACCACTTCCCCAAACAATCGAATACCATGATCCATTACCCAAATGTGTGAGAGGAAAATACAAACCTAAACTTAGTTAAACATTGTGTACAATATTCACACACTTTATGTTCAACAAACCCCTTATTGATTCAACAAAAACCATACCAGCATACTCCATGTACCTAAAAAGATTTGTGTGCATTCAAAGGGATATTTTCATATCCAACAAATGTTTTTTAATCTAATTTGAGTACCAAAATTCAAGGAACCATCCCACTTATGTTAAGGGTCCCAAGTTGTTATTACATCAATATTGACTTCAGAGAGAAAAAAGATCTCGATTCCCTTTGTAATCTAGGAGCAAGTGTGAAACTCATTCTTTATGCATGTATTATCAATTAGGTATTGAATATATAAAACCAATATCTCTCACACTCCAACTTATAGACCATAGTGTTCATGTTCCAAAGGGGATCTTAATATGTGTTTGGTGAATATTAAAATCTTCATTGACCCTACTGACTTCATTGTCCTGGAAAATCATCTTAGCTTAGGTCCACGGGAGAAAACCCTAATAATCCTTAGTCATCCCTCCTTAAAAACAATCAACCCGGTCATCGAATATAGAAATGGGAACATGAAAATAACCCATGTAAATGTAATCCTTGACCTCAAAATATATAACTAGATCTATCTTTTTAGTGATTATGATGATGTTTATGAGGTGAATTTGATATGTACTACTAAAAATGATCAAAGAATTGCTAATGGATTTCAATGTCAAGAGGAATTATATATTTTTCTTCATATGAGTTAAACTTGTATCCATGTATTGAATTTATTTTAGATGTGTCCCATAGTAATTTTTCAAGATCACCGATCATTGAAACATTAGGGTAATCCATAAAAATTGAATCTATACCCATTTCTGAAAATAATATTCTAATATGGTTTTTGAAACACCTATTTAAAAGGAACATATTTTGTTGACATTTTTTTAAACAAAAAATGAGTATAAATCATAGAATTGACTTATGTATGAATTTCTTAGTCAACCAGAACTCTAATTAAAAGTATATCCTTCCTATTATTGGTATTCCTTCATAGTGGTTATCTAAAAAATTCTATTTTTTGTTCATACTCTCTCAATGCTAATGATATGAATATTCTCCTTTATGTATTCAGAAAGATTAAAAATGGAATTGGATGGATCCTTTTTAATATTCATGGGATTATCCCATTAACTAGGTTTTATTTTATTTATATTGAAACTATTTCCAATCCTTTCCATCAACAACAATAGTGACTAAATAATTATCTAATTTATGTGTTGAGAAATTTAATACATAAGATTGTGAAATTTGGTATTCGTTAAGTCAGTGGGGTCTAAGTTGGGACAAAAGATCTAAAATTAGCACTTTCTAAGATTTGACCCAGATTCTACATTGTTTTTTTAATGTTATTTTATCAAGGGAACCATATTAGAGTATCCAATGTGATACAATTCTTCTTGTTTATGGGATTTACTATCTGAATCACAATATTAGTTTCAACTGAGACAAATTTATGTAAGAGTTCATACCCAACCTTAAATCTCCCCAAAGGAGTCTCCATGTGACATAGTGAAAAAGTGATAAATTTCTTATTTATGGTACATAAATATCAAACTAGGTGGTTTTGTTCCTTTATTTCATTTCAAATTTCATCTCCACTCATTCTTCTGAATATTACTCTATCTCTTATTTTATCTTTCAACACTGAGGGGAGTTTATTTTTATATTATAAGGTATGAAAATATGTGATTTCATGAATGAAATAGTATTTATTGTAAATTTAAACTCATTATACTTTAATGTTTTAATTTAAAATTTGAAATTTGAAAACTGAATGCCAAATGATTTTTAATTCTTTGATTCTTGTATTTATTCAATTTCTAGTACAAGAGAATATGTGTTGGAATGTGATTTTATCCAATGTTATTTTTCAATTATAATGATTTATTAATTTTCATCAATATTCCAATATGTATGTCCATTGTATTTTGGGTGCATAATTGAGTTCATGGTTTCAATTCTTCAAACTATAGGGATTAGGCCCAATTTTAGTTTAATCTTTTGTATTCAAAAAAAATGAAAAAATGGTGACTGCATAGAAAAATATTTTCTCAAAATGAATGGTGGATAGAACTCCGGGATTGTGTCTCTATAGTTTTATTTCCTTGGGTTTGGATTTATATATCTATTATAGATCATGGAATTTGTAAAATTTGTGGTGTTTTGAAGATGGGGATCATGTCTCCAAAGTTGTATTTCATAGAGTGGTTCTTTTCATCTCTATTTTTGTTAAAAAAACAAAAGAAATTTTACAATAAAGAAAAATATTTTTTTTACTCATCTTAATGTTTAATGTGATTCCCACCTAGAACTTTGATTTGTTCCCTTGAATAAGAAAATGGCCCTTGTGTATTTTGTGATAAACAACACATCATCATGCTTAATTGAAGTTGGATGAAATGTGATGATAAACTAGAATAAAGTAATAGGATTGGTATTTGGATATTAATATGAAACTATATTTTGTGAAATTAATTTTATAGGTTTAATGATAGTTTGGAATGATATTTTTTGGTTATAATTGTTTGTTAAAATGTTTTTGGGGAAAGGAATTCGATTTCATATTTTTTATATCCTTTTTTCTGAGAACTGGAAAACCCCATGTTGGGGGGATGTGATTGGCCAATGGAAGAGGATAATATTGATTATTTATATTTTATTATTGATTTGTTTATATATCCATAAACATCAGTTTTGTTTCAGTTTATAAATTGAACATCATTTCACATCATTGTGCAATTCATGTCTAATGTGTGTCAATTTGGGATATATTAATCATCATAATTTTGAAAGAATTATTTTGATTATTTTAATTAGAATTTTTATGTGACTAATAATATTGATTGAAGATTATTTATTTTATGATGTATCAATAAATCATAATGGAATAAAAAAATATATGGCCATTGATTTTGAAATTTATGATCAAATCATAACGTGCCTTAGGCATATCAGATAAAAGTGGAGACCACATTTCAAGACTAATGAAGATGAAATTTTAAAGATAGATTTATAATATTATGGGGATTATTTCATTAATATTTTGGAAGTGCTAGTTATGATGTTTTTAAGGATATCACTATAACACAATATGAGGGTTAAATTATGGGCTAGATTTCAGGTCGCATAAAATCATCCCACCGTTTCAAGCATAAAATATATATCATTGATCCAATAGGAATGAAATTTTTACTCATATTTGAGGTAAAATAGAATAAGATATTTCTTTTTCAAAAAAATACTAGACTCATCCATCTTCAATTTCATACATTCACACCAAAATGGGGATGAATCTACTCTCAATTTTCTGGCCAACATTGAAAAATTCAAATTTTATTTTATTCCTCATTCACATTTTAGTATCCTAATAAAATGGTATGGAATTTATCATTGGATAATCTATCCTAGGACCCAAAAAAATAATATTTAAGGTTTTTTTATTAATTGAGGGGATTTGTTTTATTCATTCAATTTTTTTGATACACTATAATTTTTTAATCGTATGGTTAATTTTCTCATGTATGTTTTTCAAATCACTATAGCTTCATTGTAAAAGTTCTTCTTCATCAATTTTTTTTTATTATTTACAAAAAATTTATTACTTTTCTTTATGGATTGAATATATTCACATCGTATTTTTTTAAAATCCTTACATCGCATTGGAGTGGTCGTTATTTCACTATTGTCTTCTTCAATTCCACCCTCATGAGACTACTTTCCACTTCCTTTAATAAAATAGAATCAATTGAGGGATAATAATATTATGGGTAAATACAAAGGAGTATAAATGGGATATATTGGATGTTATATTTCATTTTAATTATTCTCAATCAATTATTTGGTTGATTTTTTCTTTCAATTTCATTCTTTCATCCTCTTACTTATTGTATTTTATCACTACACATTTCACGTGCTAATAAGATATTTTACCTTATATTTCTCATGAAAATATTCCTATAATTGTATAGGTGATAATTATTTATATTTTAAGCTTTTAAAACTGTATGTGATGTGCTTATATTGATTTCATATAATTAATTCTTCTTGGGATAATGAAATTAAAATAATTTAAACAGTAATTCATCCAATAAACCGAATGTGATAACATAGGATAATATAATTATATTTATTTTAATTCAATAATTTATTTAGAATTAATTAATTATCCACTATATTCAAACCCATGTTTTCCACAAGCTAGAAAAATCACCCATATAGAATATATTCTTCATTAGGTTTCTTTCTTGGTTTTTATGATTTTGATAACCCAAGCTGTTCTACAATTAAACACATAAATCATGTATCTTGGGTAAATTTTGGTGTCACCAGTCTTCCATTGGAGGTCTGACCAAACTTATTCATGTATTTGGGAATGGGGATTTTTAAATCACTTTTGGAATGTGTTTTTGGATATGATAGGTTCATATCAAGAATCAAACGAGACCTTTATAGAAATTTTGCTGAGTTGTTAACATGTACATGGATTATAGTTATGCATCCTACCTTACATGTTTTTCATAAATGAGGATGAGTCACAGATTTGACTTGTGTTCGCATAGATGTTTTGGTGTGGGGAGTTATAAACCATGTTATTCGTGTATTAGTAATTAAATAGTTGTGTTTACTGATATTTTTTATGGTGGGTGTACTAAAGAAATAGAATTGGTTATTTTAAGTTAATGTTTGTAGTGGGGAACACCATTAGAATGTTAGGTGTTATTACGGTATAATTATCTATGTTTCAGGATGGATGTTCTTGGGTTATATCTATATTGGTGTTATGGTTTTAAAAATGGGTGTTGGATGGGGTTTGTTAGTTTGAGTGACTTGAGCAAGAGGATGCCATGGAAATGTTTCTGGTGTTTGAGAATAGTATGAGGCCATTTGGCCTTTAATATATTGATGACATAACATGGGAGATAAAAATGGATTATAACCAAGAATTATTAGGAATGAGAAGTATTATATTATGGAGAGTGTTAAACCCCTCATCTGTATGTGTGCACATAATTAGAAGAAGAGTTTAAATTTTAGAATTGGGGGACATGATAGTTTCAATACCATTTTTCAAAGCTGATTCCTAGGGGTTCAAATCCCTAAAATGATATTAATAAAATATTTAATGAAGTAATCATGGGGTTTCAGTGGTTTTATGAGTTCCAATGGTTTTGAGGCATTAATATTAAACTCTTGGGAAAAACTGTGTGCATGTTTTGTATTAACCATGAAGCATGACCATGTGTCTTGGTTTATGAAGGGGTATGGTTTATTAAATAGTTCTAAGGGGACTTATAATCCTTGTGATAACCCATAATATATTTATGAGGGCCCCAATATGGTTGTTTCAGGGTGTGTAAAACTATGCACTAAACCTTATGAAGTTCGGTGCTTTTGGGAAGAGAGGATCACATTATTAGAGAACCATTTATTCATCCATGTAGTGAGACCATTCCATAATTAAATTATAGGAAATTTATATTTTCACCCTCCATTAACTTCAACTTCCCTATCACTATTTTACTTCTCCCTCAAACACACCCCTCCTAAATGATTGAGCTCCTCTCATACTCTTCAACCATATTTATGTTTAGGTGGTTTATTAATGCCTCTTTGGGGTGTTATGTGATTATCCTGCCTCTGGTGTATTTATTTTCTCTCCTTCTTCCCCCGTATATTTTTTTAGATTTATATATTATAAATTATTTTTTGATTTCACAAGAGTATGGTGGAATCACCTATTTCACTCAACATGTATTCTCGGATTGTATAGAGGAGGTAATGTGACAACATATATATGTCACTACTAAACATTTCAATAAAGGTAAGTGTAATTAGAAATTTTATTGTGATTTTTAATTAAGATAAATTCAATTTTCTATATTATTTGTGATTACCCATTGATATGTTCCTAATATAGTGTTAAAGGAAAATCACATACATTTGGTGTATAGTTGGTCACTTTTCATGTGTGTTCCATCCATCTAGTGAAAATTTTGGATTTTTTCCAATTTAAATTTAATTTTTCAATTAATTAAAATTATTTTAAATATCTTATTGTGGTTCCTCATTGTGATAATAATTTATCAATGCGTGAAGTGGTCTTGGAAGTCGTTAATGTCTTTTTCTCCAACATATTTATTATTTGAAAGTGTTGTGTAAGTTAGTTGGTCCCTAAATTCAACCATATTCGTGTTTTACCCTTTGATTTTATGTGTTGGAATCCACTCTAGTATAAAAAGTGATGTCCACATAAATTAGTAAAATTTATTATAATGGAAATGGTATTTTGGATAATGATTTTGGAATGGAAATTTGAAATGGTCCTTTTGGAATGGTAGGTTGGAATGTGTTTTTGATTTCATAAGTTGTGTTTGTTTTTAAAATGAAAATATAGAATAGAATTGATGGATTATGTTTATTATTTTTGGAATTGTTTTCAAATGGATTGGAAAAAATATTGAATGGTATATTGGAAATGGTATTTTGAAATGGATTACCTTTTAGTTATTTGTAAAATTCCCAAATGGGTGATTTTGAATTTGTTAATGAAATTTTCCAAAAGGTCTATTATGTTATTCTATTGTTTAAACTCCCATATGGGTGGTTATATTATTTTTATATGGACACACCCAAGGGAGTGTGATTAGATATGAAAAATTAAAATCCCCATAATAGAGGTCCACAATAACTAATGAATACTTTGACATGGGAGGCCTATGATACCTTTTGGACTATGGCCTTCATGAAAAAACACCCATTTTGGGTGGTCCATGATAACTCTGAATATTCACAAGGAGGTTCTCTATAAAAAAATATGAAAACACGCATAGATGTAGTGTGTGGTGAATATTGAATGCTCCTTGGGTGGATGTTTGTAATAAATTTAGTACATCATATGGGGAGGTTTGTGATAACAGAGAATACTTTTTTAGTGTATATTTTTGATCCTATGGTTGAAATTGTCTACGCAAAATTCTTAGAGATTCCTCAGTAATGGAGAAATTAGGTAGGGAATGATACCATGCGTTATTGTGGAGCCTAGGGTTTGGTTGCTATTTACAACTATTGTTTAAATTGTTAATTGTTGGAGTTTTAATTTATTGAAATTATCTAATTATAGAACCTATAAATGAAATACATTCCAGACTGGTTATTTTAGGGACACCATTAGTGGTTTCCTATTGAGTTGTACTCAAACCCTACTCAGAAAACCCTGGATCATGGGCACCTCAACAGAAGCTACCTAATTTCCTGTTATAGGTATTTGGTGATATCTAATGTTTTTTAATGTTATTTGGTCTCCTAGGGTATATTTTGATGATGGGATTATGTAGTTATCTTTACCAGTTGTATATAAGAAATTGGAAGTAGGTTTACCTTCTATTATATCAGTATTATTTTAATTTAGCCCTCCCATGTGGTTTGATTGGTATGTATGGAATTTTCAATCGATATTACATGTGACTTTTTGGTATATTATTGGAATGAATCCTAGTTTCACATTTATATCTAGATAGTATCTATTTATTTTACTTTTAATTTTATTATACTCTTGTCATGAGGAAATATTATCTCCATGGTAACCACTTAGGCCATCATAACTAGTTGGAATCCTCTAGCATAAAGGGTTTCATACCTGAGTTATGCAGTTATTTCTAGTCCTAAAATTGTACAGTGGATTTGGGTGGTGGTACATTACTAGAATATACATATTCAATAATGAGATATGTAACATATTTTGAACTTTTGAGAGGGTATGTTACATTATCAAAGGGTAATCCATGGCTCCATTTCTCTCTATATTTTCAAAAGGCCATATATACCTAGTAATTAGTTTCCTTTAAATGTATACCATAAAACATCCTTCTATTGAAGAACCTTTAATAAAACATGATCTCCCACTTAACATTTGAAATCCATCCTTTAGTTATCAGTTTATATTTTCTTTCTAAATAGTGCTAATTCAATATGATTTCGAATACTGATCATATTCATTATTGTATCTTCTCTCAGATATGGGAATAAAAGCTTCATTTGACAAAAATCATCACAACCAGTTTTTGTATGAATCCCTTTAATACAAAATACTTGATATAGTGCCATTTTAATTATTGAATAAGGGAAAATAATATATGAAAATCCCACAAATGATAAACACTGATCATATATACCATGAATGTCATGTGTAAACAACATCAATCAGTATTATAATGACTAAATAGTCCTTCCAAACTACCCATATGTTTGAGGATGATAGGTGGTTCTCAAATTTACCTATGTATTGGGATCCTTTGTGAGATATTTTTAAATTTCTATGTAATCCATGGATAATTATCAAATATAATTAAACATGGTTCCCCTATAAGTCTAACAACATTCTAAATATATATCTTTTTTATGCCCCCCAAGTGGTATATTTTCCCATATAGTGATGAAATACGTATAAATTTTAGGGTAATCAATAATATACCATATGAAATAATTATTTATACTTTTTTGTTTGAAATCCAATAGTAATTCCTCTTTTAACTTCAACCTATTCCAAAAATCAAATTTGTAAAGGTTTTGTAACTCCTTTTGGATGTTTTCCTTCAACATTTACCTATTGAAACCCATGAATCCTGATGCATTGTTTACAATTCACTATTTCATATTATCCCACAAAATATTTTCCTTCAAATCATGATACATTTTGATTCTACCAAGGTGTATAAAGGAATTTTAGCCATTATATTCATCTAAAAATTATATTTTCTTCTCTAGATTTGATGGAATATATGGAAATTTTAAAAAATTTATTATACCATCTTTATAGATATTCTCTAACAATGTTCCATCATTCACATATTTAACTTTCTATTAATTTTTTATCATTAGAATGGGAAAATTTTATTATCTCAAATCATGATGGTTTGGATATCGTTTACAGTTGATGTATTGTTTCCCCTCCCTAAATTTTTCCCATGTTAAACTTTACTAAATCCATTAGTATATGATATTTTCAAATCCTAATTTTAGTATAAAATCTTTGATCATTCCTACTCAAAAAATCATCCACCATTAGTTTCATACCAATATTGTATTTTATTTAGTAACCATAAAACTTCAGTAGTTCATATAATTTTAATTCTTTCATGTTGATCAATTTCATTGAGAATAAGTACTACAAAAAAATTTATTCAATATATATTACAAATCATTCACCATAAATGAAATTCCTCCATATCTTCAATGTATGGATTAGAGACTCCAACTCGAGATCAGTGGTTCGGTAATTCTTCTCATGAATTTTTAACTATCCTGATTCATAGGAAAAAACTATATCATTATGTATAAAGATGCATCCAATTTCCTTATATCATACTTTATAGTATATTACTAACTCGTCCCCTCTAAATGGTAATGTTAGTATTGGTGGATTAAAAAATTGCTTCTATAATACTTAAAAACATTCTTTATATTATTTTTACTATATAAACATAACCATTTTACATATCAACATGGTTAACTGGCTAGGTAATTTTGAAACATTTGGAATAAATCATCGATAGTAACCTACTAATACAAGGATGCTACATTCCTCAGTGATATTCTATAGAATCAGTTATTCCATTATCTCTTTTTCCATTAATGTGTTTCCTCATATTATATCATTGGAGATAGAATTTCCATGAAAATAAACTTCTTGAATCCATAATTTTCATTTTCTAATTATTTTTAAATGAATACATTTTTCTATGAGTCTTATGAGTGATGTGAAATTAAATTTTTATCTAATCATATCATTTATAGTATACCAAGATATAATAAATAAATTCAAGCCTAAAATTATCAATATAATCTATAAATAGTATTTTCATCTAATACAAAAGGTAGAGGGTACATTAGTCAATCCAAAAGGTGTTTATTTAAATCCATCATTTCCATACCATGAAAAAAATTCATCTTAATAATATTCTACTTATTTAAATGAATGTAATGAAACTTATAATAATGAAAAATATATGACAAAAATTGTCCCACTCAATTTTGGTCTCACGTGTCATCAATACGAGGAAGCTAATAATTGTTATTTTTAGTAATGTCATTTATTTCCTTGTATTAGAAGCATAACCTCAAAAACACGTAATTATTCATAATGAAAAGAAGAGGGGATATCCATGTTGAAACACTTATTGTATAAATACCTTTTCACATAACTCTTACACTTATAACAATTCCATTATGATCATCTTATAATGAGTCTTAGATATGGGTTTTTCATCATGTTTTAGATCAATGGAAAAAATTAAACTTAAGTTATGGTGGATGTCAAGGTAGTTCATTTGGAAACACATCAATGTATTTACACAAAATTGGTATATCGTTTATTCTAGGTATATATTTCCCAATGACATGATTTTTATTCCCTTATTCTAATATAATTATATTAATCTGAGCACTGGGAGGTAGATCTGGACATGATTTAGATGATGTTTTGTCCCTCTAAACATAAGGGATTCCATATCTCTAATAAAAATCATATTAAAAAACTCCGGGAAGTAATTTTTAAAATTATAATTTAAAGGGAATCCAATGAATGATTATATAAAACTCAACCATGGGTACAATAATAATCTTTAAAAATTGGATGTCTTTATGTCATAACATGAATAGAATAAAATATCCATGTTTCAAAGAGATTCCAAATTAGAGTATTGATTTAAAACTCCCTTTAAAAGGATTTAGGTAAATATTTAATTTCCCCAGAAAATAGGGTACATATTAAAGAGTGATAATATATAAAATAAAATAAATAGTTATCTAAATTTAAGGTTATGATCAAGGTATCTAAAACCAAATCAGTAGGAACATCAAACTTAGTTTTAGTGATTACATATTTTTTCCCTTTCTCCCTTGTAATTTTCTAGGGGAAATTCCATAACTCATGGGGAATTCATCCTAATAGTTCCTCATATCATAACATTTTAAGCATTGTACATTGGAAAATTATTTATTAATAATTCAATCATGATATTTATATCCTTTATCTCTACACATGAAGGAAACTCACATTCCCATTAAGAATTTTCTATGGAATTTCTTTCGACATTTATTTCAAGTCGAAAATTCCATAGTTCCCTTCATACCTTTTTCTGTATCTCCTTTTTAGAGTGATCATTATCATTTTTCTTTTAATTGATTCATCAGAAAACATAATAATTTTATAATGTTATATTTTTATTGATGGATAATTATATTATATCCCCATATATTGAAAATTTCTGAGAGACTAGTTCCCTTTGAATATAGGGTTTTTCCCATAAAATAAGAAATAAATCTTACTTCATTGATTATGAAAATTATATGATACTTGAATTTCTTTCTATATAATTCTTACTTAGAATTAAAAAAATTATTCAACTGTTATTTAACTTAGATTGTGAAATTTCATCTCAGTAACAACTCATTTATTTTAAATAAGGTATTTTTCAATGATTATCTAACTAAAATTAATCAATATCATACTATTTATTTCTTGTAAATTCGTAGTGCTTTGGACAAATTACCATTGAAGATTATAATCCCATTAAAAGTGATATAATTCCATGAAAAAATTATCTTTAACCACTTCACAAAGTGAGAAATATATTTATTACTCACCAAATATTCCTCTCAACCTTAAAAATTCATGTCTATCCCAAATAAAATAAAATAAAAAATCCAAGGGTCTTTTCTATATTGAACTGGAAATATGTGTGAATCATAAAATATTTTCATCAAACACCCAATGCTAGCATGAAAATCACTTTCATGATAAACAAGACTTTGAATCCTTAATATTAGAGGGATGCTTCAAAATTCATAAAAAAAAATAGACAAGGCCCTAAACAACTCTATTCACTTTTTCAGAATCCTAATTTAGTGCATGTAATTAAAATCAGTGATAAAGGAACTATTAAAATTTAATTTTATGGGATATTCCCCTCGAATAAAAGTCATAAAATTCGTGTAACCCATGGTTGTGTGAGAGAGTCAGACAATTCATGACATAGTTGAGTTTGGGATAACCATCCCCTGTTGGGAATGTTTTCCTTTAAAAATTGCATCACACCCCTACCCCATCCATTTTTTTGGTGGTACTCTATATGTAAAATCATCATTCACTCATTCATACAAAACGTTTTTTCTAATACTCATGGAACCCTAATCAAAAATGGAATTATACAGGTAGAAAACATCCAAAAAATCGATCAAAAAAGAACCAAATATCTTCTTTTTGTGGAATATACGTTATAACAAAACTTCCATATTTAGATATATGGGTTTTTTCAAGATGAATTTCTTTTTTGAAATCCCAATCATAACAAAAAAAACAAATTTTTTTTACAACTATGCCCCCTAAATCAAGAATGATCAATATTTTACTTGTTTATTTTTATATAAAATGAAATTATTATGTTTATTAAATAAGTGTTCATGAATATATTTAATTATTTTTATATTTTATTGAAATATATAGAATATTATTGGGGAAATGGTTAAAGACAAACAATAACTTATGAATATAATGTACCATGACATACCATAGGAAAATGAAAAACTCCAAGTCTCAAAACTAATGATACAGATGGAAAAGGATCCAAAACTATAAAAAATTGATGACTTAAATCATAAATTGGTCATTTATGATGTAAAAAGATGATGATTTAAAAGCATAAATCTACTTGTGATGAAAAAGTAAGAGTATAGAGTATGACCACATTTTTTATGGTATGAATCATATGTTTCACATTGTGACACACCCATGATATTATTTGGACATTATTTCAGGTTTTAAACTATAATATTTTGTATTAATTCAAAAAATTTATGTCATCAATCCCCTTTTTCAGCATCAAATATCCAAATAAGAAACATAAGAAATTTGTTTTGATGAATATTATTTTGGGACTGCATGTGACGACCCAATTATCACTCATGATAGATTTTTACACATTCATATGGATTATTAATAATGAATTATCATTATTTAGTCCAATAAATAGGTGGATCTAGGGAGAATTTAGGTAATCACTCAACTAGGGGAACCTCCGGACAATGGTCTGGTACTACACTTCTTTTCGATTTTCCATCATTCCCTTATATTTTTTTTCATTCTCAAAATTCTTTCCTTCTCACACTTTATAAAGTTTTAGTAATCCATGTAGGTTTAAATACATTGAGTGGACTGGAATGGGGGAGGCTAGATATATTGAGTTATTTTTGAGTTTCTTTTCATTAAATGTATATAATAATTTCTATTTTCCTATTTACTATTTCAATTCATTGTTTTTAGTTTTAAAAACGAATGTGATTGTGTTAGGTTTTGAATCCATTAATTTCAATTTCCTTGGATGATGATCCATATCCCTCTATAAAAAAATTTAGTTGATATATGATTGAACATATTTTGTGTGGGTAGTTAGTACTCGACGATTATCAGTATGAGTATGTAATTTAAATATGCAAAAAATGGTTTATTAACGAACAATAATACCTGATCAGTGATTTTTCTAATTAATCAAGAGGACCTATCGAAATTCCCCAAACATATGATGGATGGTAGTCTGACTTGATATCACTATTTGGGATAACCATATCATGACAATGTATCCTAGGAAGAGAGAGGAATTGATAATGTAATCTATCTCTTTCAAAATGATGGAATAATATTAGGAAAAATTGAAAATACATATACTATTACACTATGTCCATCCAATCCTAACCAGATCATCATTCTTCATCAATAATTTCAAGTCAATTGTTTAATATTCCTTCTTTACAACCTAATTTATCAAAATAAAATCAAATAATTTTTATTTAAATCAACTAAATATTTGAAACACAATTTTGTGTGGACTCCTCTCAAGGAACTACCTAGGTTTAACACATGAATAAACCAATAAATCATATTTTTTTTGAAATTCCCAGTAATAAAGTGTGTTTCAAACATGGAATCATTACCCAAGAGGAAATGCAACAAAAAACCAAAAAAATTAAAATTAAATTTATTAATAATTAGATCAACTAGTCAATAAATTTAACATCATTCAAAAATTGAATGAATCCTATCCCAATTAAGAAAAATAAAATGGAAATATTATTTCATAAAATAGACCTCATAGATTCATGTGAAACTGTCAATGATCACTCTGAACCTAAAAATATAGATGACAATCACAACCAAACATTTAGAGACCTATGTAGACTACAGTTTTCTAATCCAAAAAAAACTTCTTTTCCATCTTTATATATTGATTTTGAATTTTAATTTACATGATTCAAGTGTTTATTCAATTTTATGTTATTATAAGAGTATTATTGTATTGAAACATCCATGAATTCAGAAAAAATATACTCTAATATCATGAACCATGGATCAGGGAAAGTGTAAGTAAAGATAAGAATTCCCCTTTTCACTAGGAGTTGCTATGGAATAGTTGTATAGATTATAACTAGGATAAATAAATGACATAGGATATATCAAAATATACTTAATGAAAATATTTTTCCCACATCTAGAAGAACAAAAATAAAAAATATATATGTGCCACCAACAAATTTATTGAAGATACACTCTACAAGTATTGGGAGAGGATTTATAAGATATTCACATGTTTCCAACAAAGAAATTGGGAGGTTAATCACTTAATCCTATTAGTATAAAAAGGATTTATTGGTAATGTTCATAACCAACATTATTCTTCATCTGGAGGAACCTTGATAGAAAAATCACTATCATAAGGAAGAGGGAATAATGAGAATATTATGTAGAACTCATAAAAATTCCTCACTAGAGGTATGGTAATAAGATACATACATGAGGTATGAACTTCATATTCATTATAGTTATTTTTAAATATAGTTATATAAATGAAATTTTTATTATGGGAAATGGATTTGAATTAAGTAAATGGGAATAATACCCCACCTCATGTATGTGGATGAGGTTCTTCAATAGATCATTTTAATAACCAATGTGTTGATATGAATGGAATGAAGGGTCGTGATAATGTATTTTATCCAAGGAAATTCCAATAAAATAGTATATATTCCCATTTCAATATCAACACCAAAATAAAACTCCCTTCTAGTAACAACAATACTAAAACCCACCATTTTTCAGCAACTCTATTATATTCCTTTTTTATGAAGAAATTTTTAACACCAAATTTCATACATAAATTATATGAAACCCCATAAAAAATTCTCTTATGAACCACAAAGGAGTAGAGATAGTTGAGTTGAAGCACTTGGCTACATGTTATAATAGTATGTTTTCTAATAATATGGAATTTGAGACCATGAATCTAGAAAATCTATCATCCTAGACAATTGTAAATCCCATATAGATTGTACGAGTGATTAAAAATGATGTGTAAAATGGATATAACCACTCGAATGGAGCGAGGTTAAAAAAATTAGTGGAATTTTGAAGATTGACCCATTCATCCATGATAATTGGATACGAAGCAAGATGAATTAAAGACAATGATTAAGAAATTTAGAACTAAACACTAATTAAAAAAGAAACAATGATATAATTGGGACATGAATTCACCATTACCTTTTGTGTGAATTTAGTAAATGAAGATATAATAGGAATAAATTTTAAACAAAAAAGATATTAATAATACCATTCAAAATTAAGAAATCAATATCTGTCTTTTGGAAGCGAGCCAAAAAAATCGCAATATATATAACTTTTTTAATGAACTATGGACCAATATAATTTGACCATATGGAAATGTATGAATAAATATATAGGGAAGCATCTTAGCTCTCATCATACCTCTGATTCCCAAAAAATATCATGATCTTCAGACATTTTCTATTTTATGCACCATCAAATCATTAATTTTGGTTGATGATTTTAACTATCTCGGAGCATTGATACACATCAAGACTAAGTCAGTTTTTATGTCTTAATAGATTGAAAAAACTCACTCTTCTAGTGGTCCATCTAACTAATAGATCCATAGTTTTCCCAATAAGAGTTCTAGAATATGACATTATGAAAGTCAAAGAACTAGAATTACCAGCTGACTTTTTTAAATAAATATGGAATAACAACTGAGTTTATACAAACTACCATAATTAGGGGTTAATGATGTAATAACCTATTAGTAACATGAATTAAGGAACAAAATTTCTGGAGATTCAAGTCAACATGGTGTACTTAATCATTATTTACACCATAAAACATCCTTCATCACACATTCACTTTTCACACTCTCCCTAAAATATGGTATAGAACCAAATGAAGAATTATTTTTACATCAAAAATTATTATCCTTTGAATATACTTTTTTCAATGAAAATACCATAGAATAAGAAAGTTCACTAAAATAGGGTAATTTTGATTTCAATAATGAATAATAGATAACACAGGAATTCATCGATAGTTTATTAAAAAAATAAATGAATAAAATTATAATTAAATAATGGGAAAAATATGTAAAAAATTATAGAAGAAAAAATGAAAAAATTATCACTGATTTGTAGAAGGAACAGACTGTGAAAGAGGAATAACTAGCTGAGAGTCAGTCCATATGTCTCATTGTATAACACGAGTCGATTAAGGTCAGATAATAAATCACTAAAATTTAAGATATTTTTGGAAAATATTCAACAACCATTCATAATAATTGGTCATTAGAATAAGGTAAATATATAATACATAAAATTCCATGTAAACCTAATCATATCAACATTGTAAAGTAAGAAACTCAAACCAAGTTTATGTTGGTCAAAAAAATATAAAGGAAATATTCTACATTAATGTAGGAGGAGAATATTTCATTGATGACACAGCCCATTGGGAATATATATTTTTGGTTTACAATTGGAAAGTAATAATACAAATAAGGATAGATTAGGAACTAATATGATCGAATAATGAATCTAGTTATTTTCTACTGTTTTTTTTTTGGTAATGGAAAAAAGTGTAATCTTGATGGTATAACATGTCATTTATAGGAAGGAGGCCATAACCAATGGAATATATTGATCTTATTCACCCTGATTATCAATGAATACCCACTAGGTTGTTTTATTCATTTATATTTTATTAAAATGTGGTAATTACAATTCAAATATACTTAATTCAATAATCAATTTTAATGTATTATTGATACTTCATAAATTAATTACATGGTAGGGAATAATTTATTTCTATGAATTAATTGAAATTAATTCATTTTTGAGTCAATCTAATGGCATTAATCAAAACCTCATCCAGGAGGCAACAAACATTTTTTTCCATAGATCACTCTTCTCCTATCCATTCTTCCCATGAGTCCAATTTTAGCATTAATTAAAATTATCTACACAACTAGTTTGGAGAATCATTTCTATAGGTAGTTCCCATTTACGTACATTATCATTACAATGCTCTATATTTTCACTCAAAAAATATTTTTTTGATTCAAAAAAAAATTAATTACCACAGTAAGTATTCTTATTTTACATGACTGGTTGAGGATATATGAATATCCTACGAATACCCTAATTTCGTGTTTCATATTTATATGTTAATAATATTGAATGATTAAAATACCGAATTGAAAATTTAGGGGGATCCATTGGAAGTTAATTTTTATTAATTTTGACTTAATGGGATTAGTATATTCAAGAAAATATATGTTCCCTAATATTTTTTATACATTTGATTCTTTATATTTTTTTGTATTGATTTGTTATTATTATTACATTCCTTGACATATTATTTCAAATTTTATATCGATTACCCAAGAGGATTTCTAGACCAATTAATTTTTATATTACCTATATAATTTTTCTTGATTAATATTTATGCATGCCACGTGCTTGTAATTGTGTTGGATCATGTAAAATCTATGACTGTGCTAAATCATATTTAATAAAATTGAGGCCATTTTTTATTCTTTGTCCCTTATACTTGCACCCACCATCACATAAATTCGTTCTTATCATGTACAATCCATAAATATATTCACTAGAAATAAGAAACATTATAATACATTTATATTAATTCCTTTAATGGTTAATTTTATTGCATGATATGTTAAATATTATATGTGGGGGTGTCAAATGTCTTGGAAGATTATATATATTAAATTATATATAAAATGTTTGGGGGATTAATATTAGGTATTGGGACCAGATCATGTTGCATTCATTAATAATATTATTTTCCCTTATTTAATGAATTATATATATTTATATAATAAAAATGTTTTGTTACTTTTTGGGAAAATCAATCATCATCATTTCCAGACCAACAACCTTTTTATTTTATGTGGTATGGTGGTGCATGTGAGATTTATTCCAATAAAAAAATTCATAAAAATGAAATAGAAAATTTAAATAAGTTTCAATTATTTTATTATACATATATTGATCTAGACCTTACATATAGTTTTGGGAACTATGTGATTTCATTTTATAGGAGATATTTTCATGACACATAATATATATATTACGCAGTACGACTTACAGACAACCTAGATTTTGAGCCTTATTAATGTTAACTTCAATCCCAAACAACAATAAGGATCAAAGTTATCATATCCTTTATTGAAAATTCCTCATGATTTTATGATAAAATTTATATTAAAATGTATCGAATGCATATCCTTTAATATCCTATGGAAAAAAGTGAATGTATTCATTAAAAGAACATAACTCAAACTGATTCTTGATCGTGAGTGATTGTAGAACTAAATAAATTGTTATGTAAATCATGAGGATTAATATTTGATAATAATTAATTATGAAATATGAATGAATGAGGGGACAAGCTTCACCAATTTTCAATATGAACAAGTACAATACGAGGATTTTTGGTATCTTTTATGAGTTTGAATTTGAATTTATGTTTTTCTATGGAACTTGGATGGTTGATACCCCATTGATAATCAATTGATTTAATTTATTTCAAATTTTAATATTGATAATATTGTGTTCCTCTTTAATTTTTGTTGACATTATATGCCTAAGGACAACAAAAATATATGTGTGGGATAATTTACAAAAAGAAATTCAAATTTATCTCAATGTAAAAAAGAATTTATTATGTTTTTTATTTGATTAATTTTGTTTATATTTAATTATTTTTATGTTTCGTGATATTATATATATATATTTTGAGAATGAGCTTCAATTTAATGAATTCAGGTTCAAATTATTTCTCATGAGATTCCATGGGAAAAAGAAAAAACTTCATGGCTCAGAAGTGAATATCTATGTGGAAATAGAGGAAAACTATATGCGGATGAACACATGGGTCAGAGAGTGACACATAATGGTCACATCATGGTAAACCCATATTATTTTAGGACATAATTTTTTGATAAAAAATCTCATCTCAAGTACTGACTCATCAATTTACACCATAACACTTATTTTCATAATGTAAAATAGCCATACCTGGCACAAAATTACTTGTTCTAATGCATTTAATATCAGGACATCTTTTGAATTCTCTAATAACACCTAGGATAATATTTCATGCTTTTATTAGGATGATTAAGGACAATAGGGAATCATTTATGCCTATAAACAGAATGTTGTAGGGAGAATTTATGAGATCACACTACACAGGGATACTCTGGATAAAGGTCTGATACTACCCTAATTTTATATTTTGTTAATCATAACATTACCTTTCCATTATTAACATGTTGATTTTCTTATCCTGCATCAACTCACATTTCTTATACATTGAGGGATAAATACTTTGAGAATTCGAGAAAGTTGGAGGATTGACCAATTATGATATTTCTATGTTTTTCACATTAAATGAATAAAATATTTTCTTTTTTATTCTTTCAGGAATCAATTATTTATTTTAATGTTTAAATATTGAATTTGATTGTGTTACTATTTGAATCTATTGATTTCAATTTACATGGTGAGTGATAAATACCCCCCTCCACCAAATTATGATCACTATACAATGGAATAGATTAGGGTTTGGTGGTGAGTTCTCAATGATTTAGAGCATGTGTGTGGAATTGTATATCAGAACCATTTGTTTATTAAGGAACAAAATTACTTCATTAATGATTTCACAAATTAATCATGTGTGCCCACAACAGTGTCTCACAAATAGAAAGGAGGGTACAATGACCTAAAATCCCAATTAGGGATTTCATCATCATCACCATCTAGCCAGGTCATAGAGAATATTTTATAGGGGAATCTATCTATAGCCTTCTAATAGAAAAATATTATCTAAAAATTGTAAAATCATGATAGCATTTCACTAGGTATAGAAAATATCAACTAAATCATTGTTTATCATCAATGATTTTAATTAAATAATTTAATATGATTTATAAAAACACAATTTTTCAAAATAAAAAAAAATTACTTAAATAAACTAACAGAGTAAAAATCCAATTTTTGTGCATTCCTCTCATGATACTACCAACGGATAACATGTAGATTATTCCTAGGAAAATTAATTATTTTGATGTTCTCTATGATAAGGAATGTATAATATTATTACCCTTTTCTTGTTCTAGAGTCTACATATCTTGAAAATTAAAAGTTTCAAACAACTCTAGAGTTTCATGACCCAACCTTTGGTTCCCTAGCATAATTACACCATCCACAAAACATTGTGGACAAAAGATGAGTGCTTAGGTTCCTTAAACTCATCCAACCCATGTTAATCTTTGTTAACTATACCTGAATGATGAGTATGATCATCCCTACATCCTAAAATCTTTTCACCAGGATGAAATAGGTTTCCTCATTTCCGTCTCCAAATTGTAGGCTATCTAACATTATGACCCCTACAAACTATTTGAAATAGGTAGTTTCTATTCCTCTTACTATCCAAAATCACATTCGTAGTGGACATCTATGGAATAATTGTGGCATTATGAAGGGAAACATGATGTTTTTCCCTCAATGAGGGAATGTAGGATTCACATATGCTTTTCTCATTAAACCCTAATGGGGATTGATATTACCCATGTTTAATTACGAAAATAATGTCTGAGGGGTATGAATTTAAACTACATATAACAAGCAACATAGTATTATGGGGTTAATATGTATGAAAACACCCGTATAACAGGATGTTAATATATATCCTTTACCTATGTTCCAAGAATGTGATTCCTTAGAGTAAATCCTCTGAATCCACAAATAATGAGTATAGAATGAATCATATGAGATTATCTCTCCAAATTATTGTGTATCATATATGCATACTCCCCACACCATCACTTTTGGTTTCCATTCATGACATACGCATCCTTATCACATGATGTTAAACTATATGTACATATTCTGCCACACAACATTAAATTGTGAACTTGAACTGTGTGGGTTTCTATCCCGATCTCATTTAAGTATATGTAGGATTCTTTCCTGGGGTTCAATCCCAATATCATAACATCACAAAAATGGTGTTTATCTTCCTTGTTTTAGTAAATGCCCATGAAGTGTCATCATTAAATCTAGGACCACATTTGACCTCATATTAATCAAACCTTAGGTCCCCATTGAACCTTGGATACACCATAAAATGCTAGACTATAGTCATCTACAAGTAAATAAACTTTTTATCATGACCCCACATGTCAACAATCCTACGATCACATCCCCAAAATTCAAACACCATGAAATTCTAATGTAAGAACATTGTATTTTATGTCGTGTATAGCACTCAACACCAAGAGTGTAAGGGAATGAAATATCCTGATACTTTAAAATATAAATTAAAATTTTAAATAAATTTTGTACATTCTATAGATTTCAATTCACAAAAACACTATGTTATCATTCCTTACAAGTAAGAATGACCTTTTTCGATAGCATGCATTACAAGAAATACCATGTTTTAACCGAATAAATATATATTATTAAAATATTATTATTTAATATAATAAGATATAACCTAGCTGTTAAATTATTGGTTCTGAAAAATAATAACTAAATTATGAAAATATTTTTTTTACACAAAAAAATATAAATTCATTAGTTAAAAATTGATTAGAAATATTTACAAGAACCAATTGAATATAAAATATATTTTTTCATAAAACCTATTTTTATACACACATTGGTGTTTTACGTTAATAAATTAAATTGATTTAAATTATTGGATTATTTTAATGAAATATATATCATATATTCATTCAAATATTTTTTATATTCATCCAATATATTTGATAGGCAAAAGAAAATAAAAACCAACTTTTATTTGTAAAAATTAATATTTTTATAAAGGCATTTTTACTTTATTTTAAGGAATAAACCATTTTAAAACAAATTTATGACACTTTTATATACTATATATGTCAAAATAAAATTCATATTTGAGATATAAATATAAAATTTATCTAAGGGTGATTTTTTTGTATTTTTCTATAATGTTTCATTTTTTAATGATTAGAAGAAAATAATATATTTTAATTCAAAACTGCTTCTTCATATAATCTATTTATAATGATAAATTATATTTCTAAATATTTTTAATGTTTAATTTGATTAAATATTTATCAATTAATCCTATATACATAATTGGAATCATTTTCACCTTGAAATTAAATATAAAAACCTTGCAATCATTTGTCCGTTTTTACTTTAAAAACTCGTATTGTCATCTTGTCTATGGGATTAATATTAAATTAATTTTTTCTACTTATATGATTGTAATTTCCAAAAATTGATTCCTTATTTATAGTAAGAATAATTTGTAATACCTAATAATTCCTTATTTGTTTTATACAACAAAAAAAATTATGAATGTAATTAAACATAATTACAATGACTAAAGTGAAACAAATTTTTACAGTGGACTAATCCTTAATCATATTTGTCCAAATGACCTAGAAACTTGTAAAAATCCATCCTATGGAAATATGTTGACCCTATAGTCCATTTTATAAAATATTTTAACTTATTTTATCCACATTCAATTGTGAAAAAGTGGGTGGGATTGATTTTCCAAAAGCAACTAGAGTGTCACTCTGCCTACACTATGAAAAGGCCTCGTCTACCCCCACATCCTCACACATCTCAAGAAAATTAGGATAAAAAAAATATACCCTCAATATATCATAAAAATATCTCCCATATTCTTATAACCCTCCCCTTTGGTATAAATCCAACCAAATTATCCCTTTGGTTCAAACCAAATGGAGTTACCTAAATAAGAGGTAACATCTTTCCTTTAGCTCTTTAGTTTTGTTGCCATTATCCACCACCAAAAATCATCAAAAACCTTGATTATATAACAACAAAATTATATTTAATATACTAGTTTCTTATGTTACTTTTTCTACCAATACTCACTCGCACTTTTATCTAATTGGTAAATAACGGACTGTTTATGTGTACGTCGAACTGTCACCTCACGAAACGATGATTGTTAAATTTTTCTTTACCTCTTTTCATGATTATGAGTTATGCTGAATAGTATATTTTTATATGTCGTATATGAAATTTATTATTTATTTATTTTTCTGAAATTTTTTTATAACACATAAATTTATATTTTCCATTTTATGTAAATACGATAACATCATTTCTGAAAGTATGGACTATCTCCTCCTCAAAGTGAAGTGATTCATTCAAACTATACATAAAACTTATCAAGAATTATTATAATTAAAAATATGCAACATAAATGAAATATAAATAGTGTTCATTATGTAATAACCTATATATAATTATAATATATATCTTTTTCTTTATTACACTTTCACACACTTAAAAAGTGATAACTTCATTTGTGGACATGCGGACTACCACCTACTCAATGTGATTCCATTCCATAAAAATAAAAAGAATTATGTATATAAGTAAATATTAAAAAATAATATGGTATAATTATAAATCTATAAATATTTAATTTACTTACCCTCTTTCCATAATGATCAATGAAAAATGGTAATCTTACTCATACATACTTATAGCTTATCATCTCCATGATTGTAACATTGTTTCATTTTTATAACCATATTTGATGATTGGTTATATATGTATAATTTATGTATAAATAATCTAATTATTTTCTGATTACTATTCTATATATGTTTTTATAATCAACCCTTTCACCATAGTCGATATACCAAAGTCGTGTTTCACACATAAACCGAATATGGACAAAACAACCAGTGTAAACATCGTTTAATAAATAGTACTTTAAAACATTGTAATATGTTAACTAAAACTTATAATAAACATGAAACAGTTTATCAAGAATGTAAATAATTAACATAATTTTATTATTTATGAATATAAAGACACATGTGACAAGTAAAACTAAAAGTAAGGAATTTCGCCTCAATTTACATTTCATGGAGTCTTATTTGTTATTGTGAACAAGTTGAATTTTATATGGTGTGTATACTTCATTTTGACATTTTATATAATGAAAGTCCTTATTTAAAGGATATTATATGTTTTCTTTAATTTTATTATTTAATGGGGATTATGATTCAAATTTTTCAATGTGGTATGAGACACTTTGGAATGTTTATGGATTATTTTACACATGAATGTTTTAATGATCATTCAATGGTATTTTCATAAATCAATGTCAACAGACATTATTGTAACATATCCTCTATTAGGATAAATATTGAGAAAAAATTTTCCCCTATTCAGTGTAAATGTTTACTAATCTGGCCCACTTTTTATTAATTAAATTGATTATTTGATATATGAGGTATGATTGGGTCAGGCAGATACAGGAAGGTACCCATTAATGAGTGCCCCTCAATGGATTATTATTATCATTAGGTGATTCAGTTTGACAAATAATAGTAATTTAAACTATCTTGATAAAATATCTTGATTGTATAGTGGTTCATGTTCTAGATACATGACATACAATATTAAATCATTTCATTCATTTCATTTTTCATTTTTTATCCATGAGATTTTGTGTCAAAGTAACTATGGATGAATTTCATTTTTAGTTCATTGATTAAATATAATGTTTTCCAATTTAATACATTACCATATTTATTTTTCCTCATCAAGTTAATTGAATGTAATTTGTTATCAGTTTTTTAACTTTCTATGTTGACTATTCACATTGATTCATTATCAGTTCCCCTTTACTTACCATTACTGTAACATCCCAATTAAGTAATGAATAATAGATATTTTTATCTATGTCTATTAATGATTAAGATAGTGTTTTAGAGGCTTAAAAATAAAATAAATGCAATCTTAATCATGGAATACACTAATATTCTTAAAAGATTGTTTTATTGCCTTTTGATGGAAAACCTATTTTAAATCTATCTTTTGACAATTTTATAAGCTATGTTTGTCAAAATAAACTTATTATTTATGATTGGGACATCAAAATTTACTTTGTGTGAATTTTTGGTATTTTTCTGAAAAACTTCAATTTTTGATGAATAGTGATACCACTAAGTGGTAGTTATAAAAACTGATTTTTCGTTTAAATGAAATTTTAACACATTTGTGTTTTGAATTTCAAAAATCATACATACATGGTTTTCATTAAGAAGTAAAATTTGGTTCAATGAGATTAAAATAATTTTTTTGTGAATAGTAACTTTTAAGTTCTTAATCGCGATTAGAGGTAATTAGTGCAATTTAAGGAAAAAATGATATTATAATAAAATTAAAATACCTTGAAACATGTCCTACCCTTATTGGATGTGTCATGGCCGACCAAGACAAGCCATGGGTCAACTTGGGGACCCCATGGAGACACTTTGGTTGGGAAATGACATAAATAACTTTTTATTTAATGTTAAAGTAAAAATGACACACACATGAGATGTTACATGGGGTTATACAAGTCATATTTTTGACTATAAATATTCATTGGAAAGATAAAAAGATTTCCTACAACATAGTATTTTTTTATAATTTTTAGACTTTAAATAAATTAAATTATTTATGACATCATGATGATGCAGTGATGACCTCATTAATAATGGATTTAAATAAAATGGAAAGATAATGTAAAATCTAAGACCTACACATGGACAAAACCTATTGGATGGGTGGATTTCGAACCCTTATAACCTTATCCTAGAAACACATCAATTTGGGACCTCTTAAATCCGAATACCATTTTAAAATAAAGTGACTTTTCTCTACTTTCCAAGAGTGCCCCTCCTCTCCTCTTATAAAAGGCCCCCACCTCTACCTCCTTAACCACACTCCCAAAGCCTTTGGCTCGGCAAAACCCTGCTCATTTTGTCTCTCCACTTCCCTCTCTTACTCATTGAAGACTAACTTTGGGCATAAGTCTTTTTAAGGAAGCCTTTGAGCTCAAACCAAAGGGAGTTACCCGATTTTAAGGTAATGTCTTCACTTGAGTCCTTTTGTTTTATTTTTCTTCTCCAACCCCCTTAACTCTTTTTATTTATTTCTTTTGTAACAACTACAGTATCTTCAATATACTAGGATGTTGTTATAAGAAATATTCAAGATACACTTACACACACCTACATCTAATGGTTAAAGAATATACTGTTTCCGTGGATAGTGAATTTATGCCTCCCGAAACGATGATTGTTCAACATTATTTTAACACCTTCAAAGGTGTCCATTAAGATGTCACTATATTTATATATGATATATAATATGTTTATGTTTTCATTAAGCTTCTATATTTTTCATTTTGGGCATACCTTTATGGTTTCCATTATGGGTAAACACGATATCTTCATTTAAGGAAGTGCGGACTACCGCCCCCTCAAAGTGATTTGATTCGTTAAATACCATATGTGGGACATATAAAGGATGGAGATATGATATTATATATGATATTATACTGGAATTATAATATACCTTTATATCATTATGATTCCATTCTATAAAATATGAAATAGAAATGAAAGTAGCGTTCATGCGTACGTACGGCTTACCGTCTCCATGAACGGTGAATTTCATTTCTTACCTCTAAAGGATTATGTAATAATATAAATGCATGCATTCACTGGATATATATGACATATATAATATCTACATCATGAATACCATTCTGGATATAATGGATACACGAACAACTTGTAATTATAAAGGGCTTATTTTTTACTCAAGTACCAATGATCGTTAAAATGACCGTTATTAACATAAATAATTACATAGTGTTAATGACATGGAAATATTGATATAAAAGGAATAATGAACTTGAAAAAGGTTCTTAAACAAGTATAAATTAACTCAAGTTTATTATTCAGGAGATTAAAGAACGACCGAGTCAAGTCGGACCTGAGGAATGGGACTTTGTCTCAATCTCCTTTCATTGAGGCATATTTTATTTTATACACAACTTTATTTTATACAATGTATAAACCACTTTGACTTTTAAATTTATCCAAAAGGAATCTTTTTTATACAAATCATTTTACAAAACGACAAAAGGGAATGTTTTTTTCGTACGTATGCGGCGACAACGACTTCTCCGCCGCCGTGACCATTATTTGAGTTTCGGCTTCCTCTACAAGCCATAACGTCTTTTTAAAAAGGAAAATAAATACCATGTTTTACTTTTATTTTATTTTGGTATTGAAAATGGTTTTCATAATTTTTTTATATCAATGTGTTGTATTTATATCTTGTGATTGAATGGTGGGACTGTTATGATTCCTTTATTCATGTTTTATGTGATATGATTATGTTGAGGTTCTTAGGCATTATTATGAAAACGGGTGGTTCCGTGATAAACTAAGGGCGGGTGAGCCCGATATAGCTCTCCAATGCATTGGGTAACGCGAAGGAGTGAAATGTTAAGGTTTCTCCGAAGAGATTTAGGGAATATACTCTGATGGTTATTCCAAACGTAACCAAGAGGGTTACTCCCCACGTAAGAATGTTATGAATGCCTCAAGTTTCCTTTATGTCTTATGATTTCTATGATTTATTCATGATTTGATGAGGTATGTTAAAGTGCTTATGTTTTATGGGTAAAGTATGATCTCATTATTATGTATATATGTACCCATGTTTCCTTTCCATATTTTTATATCCCTTACTGAGCTTTTTATGCTCATCCCAAGTTTTTTGAAATGTTTTTCACAGGTCAAGGGAAAGGTACATGATATGATGATAGTGTCAAGGAAGTGTCAAGAAAGAATCCATGTTTTATTTTAAATATGTTTCCATTTATGGGAATGAAGAATAATATCTTTATGTAACCACTTTGTTTATATGTGGAATGTAATGCAAGTTTTATGATCTAATTCTCTAAAACTCTAAACCCGAAAAGATCCTCAATGTGTAATATTGTAATAACTTAAGATTCAGTAAGGTTTAAGGCTGGGGCCTTATAATTACTGTGAATTTTTGATCACCCTTATTATGTTTCCTTTCACTAGGTTATAAATATGAAATCATTAAATAATATTTCAATGAATCATTGCAGTTATTTTTCTTTTGTATCATGTTTTATTTTATATTTTCCAATGTAATATGAGTATCATATATATAATCTGGTTTAACAAAATTGTTAAGCTATTCAGTCCCTTCATATTTGAAGCATGTATATAAGCTAATTTAATAAATTAATTCACTGGATTCATTCTTTATGGTGTCAGGGCATTATATTTGGTATTAGAGCCGTTTTTGCAACAACCTTGTAAACAAAATTTAGAAAACATAGATTAAGGAACATAACCCTAAGATTGAAATTGAGGATAAGTATATATAAGATTCCACTATATTTGGTATGGTGTAGACTATGTAGTTATTTCTATTAATAAATCTATGTATGGATACTACAAGTGGATGTGGTTATGACACATATGTACCTACAAGTGACAACACTTACAAGGTGTTCCAGACATGACTCGACATAACTTGGTACACAACAATAGGCCTTACTGCACACATGGTTTGACAATCCAAGTGGATACGTTTAGTATAATTCTCATTTTCATTACAAACCAATGTGAAGGATTTAAATGTAAAGATATACCCATAGAATACATGTTTATCATTATGAGATGAGCTATGCATACTTTTTTTAATTATGTTATGTGTTTTGGTAGTTTTGGGATTATATGTTCTTTTATAATTTAATACAGTCTATCAGATTATTTAGAAATTTTTCCTATTATAAAGAGTGTGAACTCCACCAATGCATGTGATCCATAGAGTAAGAAAGATCACATATTTTATGGTCTTAAGCCAAAATTTCAAAGGAAAATATTCTCCCAATAATTCTTATCATATGAGGAAATAATATCACATGATAATAAGATAGGTGAATATTTCTCCTTGTCCTGTTCATTTTAAGAAAATTATATGATGAAGAGGATTTCATATAAAAATATGGATGAACGGAATAATGTGATTAAGTACTTTCCCACATGTGAATATTGTGGAAAGAAACACCCTGGTATATTCTTAAAATTAATGGGAGTGTGATACAAGTGTTGAATGAAAGGACACCATTGTTGTGATTTTAAGGGTATGATAAAGGTTTCTTATGTTCGATGCTTTAACCACATTGATATGGGACACTATGAAAATCAATGCCTCAAGTTTCAATGGAATATACCCTAAATGATTCTATAAGATAATGTTCACAATTTTATATTATCATAGATTATTATGAATGATTAATATTAATATTAAATAATTGTGTCATTTTTGTATTTTATCAGTGATGTACTGGTTATAAGAATTATGGAATATATGAGGATTTTACTATAATACTTTTTCCTTAAGTATTTGAGATCATCTGTTGAATAGAACCAATAAAATTTATTTAGTAGAAAGTAAAACGTCATGAAAAATATATGAATATGGGAAATAGAATCCATAATTCTTTCTATTTTTGAGACAATTCTATTTGGATACTGAAATGGTTGATTTGGATATGTTCTAACTACCTTGGAACTGATTAATTATTTGTCAAAAAAATGTTACATGCTATGATTGATGGATGTTACAAAAATTTAGGTTATATGGAATCTATCCAATAACATGTTTTTTACTAAAGGAATAAAGACTAATTCTTGTTCCAACAAATTATTATTGTAATTCAACATATTATAATATTTCGAGATAATGAATTGTGAAGGTGTTCACATATTCAATGTCTCATGATTAAAGAGCTACATCGTGTAGATTAAAGGATAATGATATATTCAGTTTTTGAAATTCAGTTTCCTTCCTTCTAATGTGTTGGATTATAATATTTTGTAAATTGTAACCATTTATGAAATGGTTCAAGTAGATATTTGGACAAGGATTTATATATTTTCTTATGATGTCACCATATAAGAAAAAAGTATAAAATTTTCAAGGAACAACCAAAAGATATTATTTTGTTTATAAAAACATAAATTTACTTATATTATTATAGAGTGAAATAATTCATCTTGTATAGAAAAATGTGGCTTTTCCAAAAATATTATTTTAAAATATCAAACCTTTGATTACAAAGTTCATGTTTACATTAAGAAGAAGAAATTAAATTTATTTGGGGAGAATGTAACACCCCAAAATTCAAAAGTAAGATTATTTTATTTGATAAGGTGTATAACACACAACACCAAGAACATATGGGAATTTAATGTCCTAATAATTTACAATATTATTTACTATTTGATAAAAAATTAATATATTATGTAGCATTGTTTTCACAAAAACACTATGATACCTTTCCTTACTTGAAAGAACTAACTAGTTCGAATCCTTGCATTCCACACAAGTCCATGTTTTAATCGAACAACAGTATAAAATTAAAATATTATTATTTAATGTAATCAAACATACCCATGAATTTCAATTAGAGTTTATAAATGTTATTAAATAACTGATGAAAATATATAGTTTACATAAGTAAAAATTTAATTCATTAGTTAAAAAATGATTAGAAATGAATATAATAACCAATTGAATATAATGGAAATCTTTTTCATAAAAACCCATTTTTATGCACATAAAGGTGATTTTTAAGCTATTAATACCATTTTCTTTATAAATCCAAAATTATAATTACAAAAAAGTGTATAATACTCAAGGATTAACAATAAATAATAATTTTTACTAAATGGGAAGGGGGAAGATAATGAATAAGACTCAAGGAGGTCTAAAGAAGTGGAGACCAAGATCATACCCAATAGACACTTCCATTCTTCCTTAGGGGAGGTAACCAAGGGAATTAAAATCTATAAGATGATATGACTAGGAAGACCTAGAGGCCAAAACGATTTCCAACTGGTTTCCCTCACACCATGTATGGAGAATCTCGATGCCATTGGGGAGGAGAGCCCTGCATTTGTGGATGAGGTATGTTATGTGACAAAGTGGAGAGGCGTCACCCTTGAGATAACTTAAGGTGATTTTAGAATCAGTCTCCACCATATCAAGGGTAATATTCCAAGATCTAAATATTTCTAATCCTTCAAGCATGGCTCTTGCATCAATAAAAAAGAATCACCATTACCATAATGTGCATTGAACGCCAGGCACACCGACCCAGAACAATTATGAACTACTCCACCATCCCTCATGATTCCTTAACCGTAAGAACCATTAGTATTGATTTTAAATCCATGAGAAGGGGTACCATCGTACCCTTGAGCTCATTAGTATTGGTCCAGGGAAACCAGTAAAACATCTTCCAGAAGAATAGCGATGCAAGGAGTGGGACAACTCCCAATTTCTATGTAGACACGCCAGCTCCGACATGAAGAACATGGTTTTAAGAAACAATTAATGGTAATAAGGAAGAACATTGTGGGGACTTCTATAATTGTTATCCTTCTAGATACATGAGAATCCTTCTATGATAAGGATGGAGCAGGTATCTTCTTTATAATTGTTCGAAACCCCAATGAACCAAATTTGAAAAAAAACCATCATAAGGATTAACCCCTATGGGTAGTTCCATGAACACATCATGATCCTTCCAGGTGTGGTCTACCCATTCACTATGAACAAAGACGTCAAGCGTGGACTTATCCTAGGGAGAAAGGTAGGATGTGCATCTTGGGGCCATAGAAATACCACTAGCCTTAATTATCATCTCTATGGGAATAGCCTTGGAGTGAGCTCTCCATAATAGAAAATAATACTTTTTTGGGATATGCTTACACCAAGGAACTAAAACCCATATATTCATAGATAGCTAGTGAAAAAAGGCCATACTATAATCCAACTTTGAAAATTTACCTAAACAGGAGTCCAAAAAATGCACCTATTAGAGGAACCATCCAAACTGATTATTTGGAAGAAATCTGCCTGGGTGAAGTTGATGATAGCCTTGATGAGGGAGGGATGAGGTATGGCCTCCATGAAGGAAAGTTCAAGAGCAAGGTGTCATAGAATGCCAAGATGCCCACTACCCGAGTTTCACTCCTAGAAGATGATGTCCCCCTAGCCAAGAAGCCATTGAGAATGGTCCTAGGGAAATAGAATGTTCCTAAAAAGAAATGTCTACAATGTGTAAGGATTCCTACTGATCCAACTTAAACTATATCCATATTTTATTCTAATGAATCATCTTCACAATGAGTTATCCTCAATTACTTCCCAAACCATTCTACCCTTCAAGAATTACATAGAATCGCTTAAAGTTCCTCACATTGATACCTTCATGATCCAAAAAATTTTCCAACCTACTCCAAGAGGCCCATCTGCACCTTCCCTCAACATGGGAACCCCATAGAAAAGACGCCAAGATGTTCTCCATTTGAATGATAATTTATTTTGTGAAATTAAGAATAGATAAAATGTCCATAGGGAAAGAAGAAAACACACTATTGATAAGGGTGATCCTTACTCTAAATGGGAGGAATCGATTTTTTTAATTATTAATGTAGTTGAAAATCCTGTTATCCATGTACTCAAAGTGTTGGATCTGAATTCCTCCAAGAGAAATTGATGAACCCAAGTATTCCATGGGGATGTTTTTTCCCCATATTCCAATAATAGTCTCAATATTACTCTTGCACCTCCCCGAGTAGTGAGAAGAGAGATATACCCAACTCTTCTACTTTTTGATAACCTAGCCACTCAATTTTGAATATTCCATTATCAACATGAAAAACTTTTCTACCTATGAGCTCCTTCCATTGATGAAAAACATATAATCATCTATAAATAAGAGGTGAGAAATCCCATTAAAATGAGAACCATAGTGAAAAGGCTGAACCATGCCAACCCACATTGTCGATGAGATAAATTTTGTAAGTGAATCCTAGTCTAGACTAAAGATAATTGGAGATAAGTGGTCACCATATCTAATACCTCTTATATACTGATGAACCCACACTGTCTCCTTCAGAAAATGATGTTGAACCACATTGAGATGAAGCAATGAAATAAATGATCAATAAAAGTCGTAGAGAAAACCATACACCTCATAACATGAATAATGAAGCTCTACTCAATATGATCATAGGAATTTTCCATATAATTTTTGATAACCACCTTCAATCTAATCACCTTTCTGTTGATATCCCAAACCATCTCCTAGGCAACCCTAATTTTATGCATAAAAATAAAATTTATATAAAAGAATTTTTACAACCTTTTACTATATAGAACATTTTAAATATAATTTTGGAAGATTATATAGAATATATATATAAAAATATACTTAATTACAAAATTAAAATCATAAAAAATTATCTTGGGGTAAATTTTCAGTATTTTTCGTGACATTTCATTTATTATGAATAAATGAAAATAATAAATTTTAATTCAAAAATAAATTTTCATATAAATTTATTATAAGATTACATTTTATATTTATATGTTTCTAAATTTTAATGATATTATTTTTCTATCATCTAATACAATTTATTTCATAGGAATTAATCTCACCTTGATGTTTTATATAAATACAAATCAATCTTTTGGATGTTTTCCCTTTTAAAACCTATATTGTCGTCCCATCTATATGATTAATTTTAAATAAATTTCTGAATCTTGTGTGATTTTAATTTCCAAAAATGATTCCATATATATACAAAAATTTATATATAATTTCTAATACATTAAACTTAATTTTTGACATAAAATTTCAGTGAATGTAATTAAAATTGATTACAATTATTTAAGTGAAATTATGATTAACAGGGGACTGAACCTCAGTCTTCAAAGCCCAAATGACATAACACTTGTCCAAAATCCATTTAATAGGATTATTTAGACCCTGTCCTCACTGGGATCTATTTTTTACCAATAGATGATCCAATTTTAATGGTAATAATATAGGTTGAATTATTCTTCCAAAATTAACATGAATTTCACTCCTCCGCCACTATAAAAATGTAACCTCTTCTCCCACATCCTCACACCTATAAATACACTTTGGATAGACCAATATATTTTAAAATATACTTAAAAATCCTTCCCATTATCCTATTTGTCTACCCTTGGGAATAAATCCATCCAAGGATGCCCTTTGGTTGAAACCAAAAGGATTTACCCAAAGAAGAGGTAACATCTTTCCTTAAGATATTTAGTTTTATTTATGTTCTCTATAAACTCTTCTTATTCAATAATAATATAAATGATTTATCATAAATATACTAGGACGTTTTATTCTATTGTTTTGACATAAACTCACACAAACGTCCATCTATTGTGTAACAAACTAATAGTTTATGTGTACGGTGAACTACCGCCTCATGAATCGATGACTGTTATTTTTTTCATTTACCACATCTAATTATTTCAAATTATGATGGACAATATATAAATATATTTCATATCTGATATTTTTTTATTTATGATACTAAAATTATTTTATTACATATAACCATATACATTCCATTTTGTGTAATTATGATAACATCATTTGTGAAAGTGTGGACTACCACCTCCTCAATGAAATGTGACTTGTTCACACTCAACATGGAACATATAAAGAATTGATTTAATTAAAAATATATAACATTAATGAAATATATATGATATTCATGAAATAATAACCTTCCTGAAAATATAATATACATCATTTTAATTATTATCTATTCAGACACTTAAAAAGTTATAACGTCATTCATGGACGTGTGGACTACGAATTCCTCGAGATGATGTGATTAATTTTACATCAAAAAAATTTATAAATTATTATATATGATTAAATAATTTTTTATTTATCATATAATTATAATTCTATAATTATATAATTTATGTACCTTCTTTCTATAATGATATTTGAAAATGGGAACGTGACTCATGCCTGCGTATGGCCCACCGACTCCATGATTATAATATAAGTACATTTTTCATAACCATATACCATGAATGGTTTTAAAAGTATAATTTATGTATAAATATGATAATTATATCATTATTATTCTACTTTATCTTTTTATAAAATGATTCCTTTGACTATATTTGATCTACCAATGCTTTTTTTACACATAAACCAAATATGGTCAAAACATCATATGTAAACATCGTTGTTTAGATAGTAGTTTAAAAAATTATTATAAGATATGTAATGGTAATAAAAAACTTTAAAAGGTTATAAATAAAGTAAATAATTAATATATGTTTATTAATCAAGACTATAAAGACACACATGACAAGTTGGACTCATGTAAGGGGTTTCATCTCAATTTTCCCTTTATAATTAATTATTATTAAAGAATAAAATAACATTTTTAGGGTCTATGTACATCCATTTTACATGTCATATCATGAATATATTTATTTGAATGATATTATAAGATTCATTTATTGTTATTTCTTCGTGAGTATTATGATTCAAATGTTACAATTTGAAATGGGACACATTGGAATGTTTAAATATTATTTACATCAAGAATGTTTTAATGATCATTAAATGGTATTTACATTCATAAACATCAGTATCCCTTGTTGTTTATCATCCTCCACTGGTGAAATTATTAAGAAATCAATATCCATTATTCAATACTAATTTTTGGTGATAAGTAACAATATATATTAATTAAATCAATTATTTGATATATGAAAAATGATTTGGACTGAAAGATATGGGTGGGGATCAGTTATAGATAGACCCTCAATGAATTGGTAGTCTCATGAGATGAGTCAGTTATAGAAATAAAAAAGATTAAAATGTCTTGAGAATAGATCTTCATGTTCTAGTGGTTACTGTGATAGATACATGGAAAATAATATTAAAGCATCACAATGATTTAATATTTCATTTATTATCCATGAGGTTATTCATCGAGATATCCATGGAATCATTTCACTCTTAGTTCATTGATTACATTTAATGTGTTTCAATTTCATAACATACAATATTGATTTTACCTTATCTTGATTTTTGAATGGAATTTTTTACAAGTTATTTACCGTTCCATATCAATTATTCTCATTGATTTATAATTTCTTCTACATTGCATACCCTTACTGAGCATTTTACCTCACCCTTGTTATGATTCCCTTTTCAATGTTATAAAGATAAAATATTTGAATAAGATTTCATAAATGTAGTTCATTTAATTTTCTTTTATATCATTTATTTTTTTTTATTCCAAAATGTAATATGGGTATCATGTCTATAGTCTAGTTTTTCAAAACTAATAAATTATTCAGTCCCTTAGGATTTTAAGCTTGTATATATTCAAATTTAGTAACATAATGCACCATCCTTGAGATTTATGCGGTCAGAGTATTACAAAAAAAATTAATTGTGACCCCTCCTTATGCATTAGAATCTCTACGTCATCTATGGAAGATGAGATCCCCTAAGAGATGAGGCATTGAAACCTTATGCTATGTGTATAAGTTGTATAGAATGAAAATTTTGATATACATCACGTAACACATACTAAACATGAGTCTCCATGTCTGATATCTTTATGATGATTGAGGAAATGATCCATGGATGCTTTATGCCCCTTAAATAAGTTTCCCTATAATAGAAATTGCATTTCATGGGTCCTACACCTAAGATACCCCATACATGAAATTATCTTAACAATGAATGGGAAATAATTTTAAATATTAAAAAATAGAAATTTTTATAGATTCTTGGCATTCCCAACATCTTCGTCATCTATGACCATATCTAGAAACCTTATGATGATAGTATGAACACTAATTGATTTTTTTCATTTCAAGATGAGGATGGGAACTATATTTATGAACATATCTCAATATTATTATGGGCACATAGACATTAAAGTGAACTCAAGGATAAATCCACATAACAAATTAATAAAAACTCATCATCACATCATGATCAAGGATCCAACATCATCAATAATGGTTGTAGAGGTCACCTGACATTACAAAGAGGTAATATGGGGAAAATACATTGGAGGTTTCATGACTAGTTTAAGGACGTGAACCACTTTATGAATAGATAACCCGATGTGTTTCCAAAAAAAGAATCAAAAAACTAAATTATAAACCCCATGTGAATCTCTTCCCATTAAAATGGAGAATATGATGGGAGTTGGGTATCATCATTACTAAGAATCATTAAGGTGTTACCATTATCCTTCCTCCAGAGAGAAAAAATAATGTTGGGAGCATTAGGCATCACCTTTTGTAGACATTTAGTAATTTTTGATCTCATATATCCAACATTAATCAAGCTATGAGTCATGATTGATGACCCACATTCAATAGGTATGTCAGATGGAGGATTGATGGTGTGACAATCCCAAAAAACTTCACTCCTTCCATGATAGCCACTTCTCTAATGGCTACTGAGAACCATTTCTCCATCTCCCTCTCTAATAGCATAAAATAAAAGGGTGATTGAAGCCCTGATTTCCCATTAAAAAAAATAGGTGTGATCCCAACTATAAACATGATCCACTAGGGCCTAGATGATATTGAACCATGGCGATACCATGTCCCTCATGTGTCGTACATGGGGAAATCACCCCCCTCCACACCCCACTATCATGGTGATGAATCATTTAAGGAGTATCTTTCCATAATTTTCAAAAAACTCATTCCCCTATAAAGATAATGTTGTGGATAGATGGGTTTCTCAAATCATAAACACTATTTGAGACACACTCATATTGGATCCCACCCATCCATAGCAATAGTGTCACAAGGCTCCATTAGCTAATGATCAAGATGATCCTATCACTATTCTGCTGGCCCTTGTCTAAAATTAACATCATCAATATCAAGGATGGTTTCTAACCCTACCTTACATAAGGCCTCTCCAATAACTCTAGTATCCCCTTCCACTTATGGATAACCTTCATCCCTCACTAGTACTATGCATGATAATTTCTTCTCTCAATTTGTGTAAAAACCCAAAATACTTAACATGAAGGTCATGTTGACTCTCCCCATCAAAAGAACCACTCGCATCCAATACAGTACATCTTATGGTGAATAGTTTCAACATTGTGGGAATTCCCAAAACACCACCATCCAATACAGATATCATCCCCATGATGAATACTTAAACTTCCCTAATGATATGTCATGAGGTAAAAGGATCGATAACATCCATGGGGCGCCTACCCATTTAACTAGTCATTTAACATGAAGAATAAGTCCCCAATACCATCAGAGGATCAAAAGATAGAAACTCCCACATTATCAAAGATACAACCATAGAAAACATCAAATCACCATCAAACTCTCAGAGTATAAGTTGAATGAAAACTTGATAGTGATACTTCTGCCTCCACCACCAAATTGTTGGGTAGATGAGTGATAAGGTGAAATTATATATATATATATATATATACTGGATAAATTCATTTAATTATTATTCATGAATTATTCCATAATTCAGTAGTTTTTGGTTTTAAATTACAGGATTTATAAATGATGTACTTAAATGAAAAAAATGGTGAAAAAGATCCAAAAATAGGCTTTACATATCATGTATTACATACACTATGAGTAGGATCCATTCATCGGATTCTTATAGTGTAGTAGAACAACCTGTGATGCTTTTGTATGATTTGAATGCAATACATAGTGTGTAAATCCATTAAATGACATGAAACATAAAATAAATACAATCCTTAAAAAATTCAAATTCAAACATGACATGAATAGATTTCACAATGTGCAAGATTCAAAGGAGTTCCTAGTCAAATATATGAAAAAAATCATCAATGGAAAAATTGGATCTGATTTACATGACATGAAACTAGTTTACCTGAAATGAAGATGTCAAGACGCAAGGAATTTAATCGAGTACATGATGTATCATAAATTCAAACCATGTAATTATTAGGTGTATTAATATTTCCACCACATTCTTCTCAAAAAAACCTTGAAAGTCTCTAGTTTTCTCCCATTTTTTATCCTACTTTTTCTTTATGTATTTTTCTAAAATATGTTTCATTCATAACTTTTATTTTTTTAATATTAGTGAATTTGTAATAATTCCATCAGAATTATTCACTTTTTTCAATACCAATTTCTATACATAAATTCCATTCCAAAGCATGACTTCGTTCATCATCAAATCAAGAAAGAATCATCAAATGAATATTCAATCACTATAAGTTTGTGATTTTTTTATTATTTTTTGTATAGAATATTTATCTTTATTCTTTTTTTTCATTGTGAAAATTCATTTTTTAGTTAGATTTGTGTTTATTCCATTTTTTTGATGTTGACACTTTATCTTTTATTCCCAAATTGTGTCTTCTGAAATTCTTTTATGATTATGAAAATCATGATTGATATTTCCATATTTTTGTTCATTAAATCTGTGTACAAATAATCTAATTAGGGTTAGGGGTTGAGAGTAAGATTGTTTTGAACCTAATGAATATCAATAAATTAAAACTAGGTAACCCTATTGCTAGTAACTAGGTTTAGACCATTTATCAATATCATTATATTGGAATATCACAGACCTACGAAGGTGTTAAATGAATAACCATGACCTAGTTAGAGAATATCAGTCTATGATTATTAGCATATAATTTTTTCTTCTTGGATTCCACGCTTCCTGAGCATAGGTTTCCAATTACTCTATAAAAAGGATTCTTTTCTAGATCATGTTGATCCAATTGGTTGGACTATGGTCAATTGGTTTTCATTGAACCACTTTGCATCATATGACATAGGTTGAACCCAAGTTATATTTAGGATAATTCCCTTGAATGTACCTTAAAATTGACCATGATAAATTGTTTTATTACTTGAAGTTATACCAAAATTCTTAGCTATAATAGACACCAACATTAAAGATTTAATGTGAGGAATCCTTCAAAACGATATTTTCCAATGGTCGATGACCTACCATTCATCCTCATGATATCAACCCCTCACTACCACTTTTCTATTCCTTAGTAGTAAGTGTAGTTTAGGAAAATTAAAATCTAATACGATCTCAGCCTACATGAATTCAATGATGCATGCATGTGATTCAAATTTTGGCATCGTTGTTAGGGAACAACTGTTTCGTAGGAACAATGACCTTTATGTCAAAACCAATATTACCTCACCCATTATCCTTTCTTCTTTTTTTACATTTCATTTTTTTATTATTTTCTATCACTTTATTTATTTCATTAATTCATGGGTAGTGTATGTTCTATGGTTTCTTGACTAGATTAAATGCCTAAATAAAAAAGAAAAAAATATTATTTGATATCAATATTTATATAACCATCATTGCTTGTTTTCATTACTCAATGGTAGAGCATAAAAATATTATGTCCCCATATATTAAATGCCACAATTATACACCACATTTTAATCAGGGTGAATTTCCAGCAGTATAGGATATAGAAATTATTGACTATGGTTTAGTATGGTGTTTCCTATAACATTGTGTGCATGTATATTCAGGTGTTCACCTTCTAGATAAAACCAGGACTCAATTATAAGATCTAAAATATAGGTCGGTTCAATGGGATTTGTAGAACAGACCTCCACAGAAACATATCAACCTTTATTGAGGTTTTCGATACCTTTAACAATGAAGGCATATCATCATAGGAAATTCAAGTCAGAGTATTCCAATTATCCTTGCATGATAGATCCATGGACTAGAATGAAATTAATGCTCCTGAAAAAATCATGACATGGGATGGAATAGAAAATAATTTCCTAGAAAAGTACTTTCCACCATTCCAAACATGGAAACATCGAAATAAAATATAAAACTTCACTGAGGAGGATAGTGAATCACCAGGGGAATCCTGAGAAACATTAAAGGTGTTATCCTGAAAAATCACACATCATAGACAAGATGTGTGACTTCAATTACAAATGTTTTATCATGTACTTCAGCTTGTTGTTTGAACTATGCTAAATTTCACTTATGATAGAAGAATCATGGTAAAGATGCCTAAAGTCGTCAAAAACAAATTATATGAAGTCTCTCACAACTCCAATTTATGAAAAATATGTAGAGGAAATATCCAATGAGGAATTCATCTAGTTGAAGAAACAACCCACCTTGCCGCCCATGTTGCGGAACATTCTAGAAATATAGAATCATTCCAATTACCTATTACACCACCACCTTCTTCTTCTCCTATTATGGAAATAAAGGGACTTTAGTTGGGCAAGGTCCCACTTTCATACCAATATTATAGGGCAGGCATGGAAGAACTTCAATATCAATGTTGTAATTATATCAATTACAATCAACATGGCCAATTTTAACATCATCCACCACAATTTCAATTGAAATAAACATATCTATAGAATCAAAATCATCCACACCATCAAAATCAAAGTTATTTTCATTAGAGTGAACATGTTCCACCAAGAAATTAGATAACACCTAGGTACTCACCACAAGGTCTATCTCCTCGACATCAATAGCACTTAAAACAAGATTTTCCCATAGATAACTAGTATCCACCATCAAAACAACAACAATATCAAGAAGCCCCATCAAGACCACCTCAACAAGGGAAACCACTCATAACTAATCTTGAAAACATTCTCACAACCTTCATACAGAAATAAGAAAAAAGGATAAAAACCCATGAAACGGTGATTCAAAACCATAAGGTTTCACTCTGCACCCTCGAGAATCAAATGAGACAATTTTTAGAGACCTTATCGAGTCGGTTACCAGGATGTTTGATCGGTAATACTAAGGCTCGTCCGAGGGAAGTGGCTAAAGCTATAATGGTCAAAAGTTAAAATATGTTTTATTTTAAGTAGGAACATAGAATTTTAGAAAACTAGTTAATAGAATCAGATAAAGATAATCAGTAAAAGACTAAAATGGTAGAACCATATAAGGAAGCTCTAGTTGAATAAAATCTAAAAAAAGATGATGACTACATGGCCACACCAACATATAAGACACATCTCCCATTTCATGAATTAATTAAACAGGGAATAGAGGTGGTGTAATTTAAAAAATTCCATGATTTTCTTAGAAAATTACTTTTTAATTACCATTTTATAAAGGAAATTTCATACGTTCCCACATATGTATGATCTTTAAGGGATTTTAATAGAGTGAAAATAAATTTGATGACTTGGGAATCGTCTCTCAAAATTAATAACGCTATGTAGTAGTCCAAATGAAATTTCCTCCAAAAATTGAGATAACTTGTATCTTTTTCATTTCTATGCACTATTGAGACATGTAATTTTAAAAGGAAATGTGATATATGGGTTCAAGTCTTACTCTAATTCACATGTGTCTACAAGAAGCTTGGGAAAGTATAATTGTATCAAAAAATGGTGGTACTAAAACTAACTGACTGTTCAGTCAAGTAACCTAAAGTATTTCTCAAGTATGTCTTACTTAGACATGGAAAATTCATTTCCCTTTCTGATTTTATTTTCCATGGTATGTAAGAGGAAGGCGATAGCACCCTTATTCATGGAAGAAAATTTCTCACCACTTGAAAGGAAATGATTGATGTTAACCTTTGAAGGTTTATTTTTATATTTGGTTGAGAGCGTCATTTTTTAACATAGATAATACCATTAATAAAAGAAATGTGTCATTAAATTTTAAAAAAAACACACATTCTATTAAAAATGATAATCACATGGATTGTGAAAATGACATTAAGATACCACCAACAGTGAACAAAGAACCAAGGGCTCATAATAATAAAAATCTTACTATATCTTTGATGACAGAGGTCAATATTCCATTCATTCCTTATGTATTAAAAAACCATTTTACGAGGGGTATCAATTCAAAGATAATGTATTCAGATTCTAATAAAATTCTATCTCTATAAAATAAATAAATCAATGACTGGGAGGAAACCTAGGGTAGATTTGATAGGCTTGGATAGGGTAGTATAGTATTTAAGATGCTTTATAGGGATGTTATAAGTATGTTGAGAGGACCTAACCCAAAAAATATCAATGTTTATAATACACACCGTGTAAAATTTACACATCATAAAAGTGTCGAGAAAACTGAAAAAATGAAAATTTATGAGTTTCTTATCCTGTATTCAATATAGAATGTGTATTTATTGTTGAATGTTTTGATGAAACCATGAAACTAGGGTTCAACGTGACCCTGCATCCTCCCTCATCACTCCCTCTTGTTTATGACCTCTCACCTCCATCTTTGACCACCCTCACTAAACCCAATCCCCTCTCTCCCGACCTCTATCCTAGATGATCGAGAACCCCCTGTTATTAGCCAACTCTCCTTTGAACATCCTCCACTCCATTCCATCCTTTATAAGTGTCTAGTACAAAAACCATCTACAACCCACCTTCTGACCTCGTGCCTATGTACGAGGACATGCCTCCTTCACACAAGTGGTGGATGAATGTACCTCATCCACCCAAGCGATAGAGTAACACAACTCCTCCCCCATCCAAAGATACATCCTCTTGAACTTCCACTTCCTCCAATACTTCTCCTTCCACATTGGGTGACTCCTAATCATCTTATGATATATTTTAGGGGTGTTATCATCCTCACCTTCATCGATGATTACATTTTTTCAACCTGTCACAGTAGTTCCTCATGGACCATCACAAGGCCAAGCCAATGCGAATGAAAAAAACATTAGATCTCATCATCCTAGAGCACATTCACATCCACCATGAGGTTCTTCACTTGAAGGAATGCTTGTAGCAGAACTTTATCACATAGGTGTAAGAGGAAACTTATAGGGATATCTTCCTAGATTTCCATACCACATTTGTATCATGCATCGACTTCACACCTGATTCTGACTCAGAGTACAGGCATGGGAGCTCAGGATGGGGAATTTCGCAGTTGGCCTCAATATTTATTCTTCCATTTTTTTCCTTCAACTATATTCTTCACATTACATCTCAAGCCCATCAAGGATGAGAATGAAAGACTCTTGGATAAGATCTTTATAGACTGTCAGAGTGTTTACGACCATCACACCATGAAGGGAACATCTCTTTAATGTTTTTCCTACAAGATCCTTTATTGGGCCCTCTCTTATGATTTTCTGGCATGTGCAGATGATTTTTGTATAGTTATCCAGATTGAGGTTCTTATTCTAACTTCATTAATGGGAGGCCCCACTATCAACATGGGTAGATTGTTTAGAGAGTTATACAAGTGATTGGAAAAGATGACTCATGTATCTATGATGGCTGGATCATTCATTACCCATATGACCGAGCATCATGATTCCCTTGAGGCTATCAAGTCCCACACATCCCTCTACCCTATTGAGGTAATATCTCTTTTACTTATCCAAAATATAGGACTTCTCACAAAGGATGGAGACATATACCGACAGGCACTAGTATACATAGAGGATAATGATGATGCTAACACTCAACATCCTGTGGACCCAACAACCCATGCCTCCCCACATCATGCTCCGACTTCCACCACCATTAATAGCCACATTTCCACACCCATCCCTACCCTTTTCACTAATAATCCCATGGAATCACTAAACCCATCCATACCTACTAACCTATATCATTACGATAATTATATTCATGTGAACCTCCTCCATATATGTCACCAAATAGGAATTCCATTCATTTCACCCCAATTTATTATCAACCCTACTACGTCACCATCTAGACTAGACCCTCAACCACCACCACTAATAGTCCCTCCATCCTCCTCTGTGCCCTTACCCACTCCTCCCAAAGCCAACATACACTAGATATGATAAATTATATTTCCTGGTAGTTTTTTTGGTAGAGTAGTCCTGAAAGGGAAAGTTCCCCTGCCCTTCAATCATCCACTGAGTTTCCCTTCATGGACCCTGCTTCCGGAGATGTGGCAGATTATAGGATTGAAACCACTCCTCCACAATCATCTATGATAACTCCCAGCACCATAACACCCACTATATAAGGGGATACTCTATCCCCTTCATCCATCTCAAATATCATTAGGGTTTCCCAGCTACATACACCTACTGTTTGGGAAAGGTATCTTGATTAATAGATCAACTATTTTGATTATTTTTAGTATTTGCTGATATCCTACAGTATTTTTTGTATTCTTCATTGGTAAATTTTTTTGTACTTATTATATTCCATTCCACATGATATATAATTTCTCTATTTATATACTTGGGATATAGGTTTTCCTATAGTTTTGGTTGGATTATTTTTCATTTCATTATAGTATTACTTTATCCATGTCCATATCTTCTCCCTCTTCTGTGATCATCAAAACATCTATTCCTCCACCATATTACCTCCTACATAGGATGAATAAACAAATGGATGATGTCATGTACCAGTTAGTGGGGTTTTATCTAATGATATGTACCAAGAATAAGTCCCTATCATGATGGGCATGAATGATTTGTTTCCACATGAGATTCATGCTCAGTTTGATCCTTAAAAGGTTAACCACTACAAGAATCCCATTGATATTGATGTAATAACTACAAATTCATGCATGAGTAAAAGGATTTCTCGGTAGCTAGAAGACACTACCTAACACTCGTGCCCATCAGCCTGGTGGACAATGTCAATGTTATCAATTTTTGAGAGGCAACGCATATTTTATTTTATTTCATTATTTTCTATTTTTAATTAGGATTTTTGTTTTTTTAGTATGATTTTTTCATAGAAAACAATGAACTACACTGTACCCACATATCTATAGGTATTTAAGCTACTTTTTATTACTATTCATTGTGTCTTCCTTCATATATAACTTCATTAATAGTATTTAAACCCATTGGACTAATGTTTTATCTAGTATTGGGTTCTTCATTTTAAAACATTATGTAGTTACCATAATTTGAAATCATGATCCGCATAGTTTAACCATGTCATAACACTCATACATGAATCTATAGATTATATAAAATCAATATCAATGTTTCCATTTCATTTTTCCTATGTTATATCTATGTTATCTATCCCATTATAATTTCCATGACAGTATGGAAACTATCACATTTTTATTTTGGTGGAGTATTCCTTGAGATTTACTGTTGGCACACTTGTATTATTACTTATTTTCACCTATATAATAGAAAATTCTCATAGAAACAATTACATAAACCTGAAAAAACATTACGTCCATTTAAATAAAACAAAAAGATATGATGGAAATTGTTGAAATTCCATGTATTACTCATTTTAATATTTTTAGAATGATTTATGAGATCAGTGATTCAATTCAAATTAAGAATCTATGAAATTAACTTTTATTGACTTATTATTATATTTTATACACTGAGTCATTTCCACTCATTTTTGTATGATCCCATTCTAGAGTGGAATTCTAGAACCATAATTTTATAATATTTTCTCAGAATATTTATTTAGAGACACCTAGGGCATTTAATCCTTTCATAACATTCATGAAAATCTTATTGAGGCAATGAATTAACAAATAAAATTTTACATATGATTGATAAAATATTTACAAATCCACTATTTCATGGAACCCACTTTTAAATTTCATTCATTAACTTATAGTTTCTTTGAATTTAATTTTTAGTATATAGATATTTCTAGCTGATTATCCCTTCATACCCTGCTCTTGGTATTATGCATGGTTATCCTTTAAACAAGTGTGATGAAATTTTCTGTTGATTGATATGGGATGTATTTATTTAGGATATTTATTATTTAATTTCTATCAGAATTATATGATTTTATCCATGATTATTCTTTTCATTTTACACCAAACCTATTTTCTAAAAAAAATAAAAAATAATGAAAAATATTTTTTTGTGTATTAGGAAGGACAAAAATCACCATTTCTATATAGTTGAATCCTCTGATGAATCATATGTTGTTTGGGGATACATGTGATATATGTATAAAATATGACATGAAAAATAATTAAATAAGAGAAAAATAAATAAAGGAACATGGTAAATCATTGATACATACTTGATATACTTATGGATCCACTTGAGAGGCTTAGATCATGGAAAACTTTTCATATTAAATGAGTTACTTCATGAACCATTTCACTACAATCATTAATTTTACCTTAGATCTTATCCTCCTTTTTAGATTTATTATAACTTCCTAAACACCTATCGTCAGCCTCAGATTCATTTGAACCAGTCTTTATGTAGCCCTCGTAATTTATTTTTTATTTTTATATTTTTAGTTGAGATGATAAAACCAATTCAAGTCTATGGTTAAGAATAACTATTTATGGAATGACCATAACTCTAGTAACATTTTCACACTGAGTAATGAGAGAAAATTTATCTTAATGTAAATTGAAAGATGGGTATATAATTTATGAAACAATTATGATATTATAATTAAAATAATAAATAAAATCCATAAAAAATGAATTATGAGGAAAGAATAATTTTCCCTGCTAGATTGATTTTTGAGGGTTGAACTTTTTGTATTACAATTAGTTTTATTTTATTATTTGTAATACATGTTTCCTATTTTAAAAATTATTTCTTTTTCGAATCCCGATTGAAATATTTTTTTCATGAGGACAGGAAATTATTTACGTGTTAGAGAATTAGATAATATGAATTTATATACCTATTTTCAATATAATAATTTTATGATTATTCATAAATAATTAAATAATGCACTATTTTTTGGTTTTTATTTATGAGAATTATTAATTATGTACAAAAATGATTAAATGATGAAAAAGTGAAAAAAATAGTCTTCACATGGAATGTATTACTTACATGACATGTATGATTCATTCACAGCATGCTTATATGGATGAAAACCATCCCATGAATCATATTCAAGACATGAAGACAATACACAACATGTAAATATTTAGAACTATGTAAATAATTAAAAAAATAAAATCCCACAAAAATTGAAATTCGTACATGAAGTGTATAGACTATAGGATGTGCAATCTCTGTAGGGATTCCACGTCAAAGATACAAACAAATTATTTTGCGGTAAAAGTGGATTTGATGTACATGGTGTGTAACCAATATACATGACATGAAGATGCTGGGACCCAAGTCATTTAATCCAATACGCGAAATGTAATACTTTCCCACAATGTGTTTCTTTGGCCTATTAATATTTTCATCACCCTCCACATGACAAGTCCATTTTTATTTTTTCTTTTCCATGGTTTTCCTTCCACCTTTTTCATTCCTTATTTTTCCTAACTAGATTTTGTTCATTCCTTTCATTGTTTCATTGAATCTTAGTGATTTTTTAATCATTCATTTTCCTATATTCATCCATTTCAATACTATTTTCAATACCAACATTATTTTTCAATTTCACACTCCATTAATCATCGAATCATTCATCTATCATCATACTCTTCTTTAATCGCAGTACATTTGTGATTTCTTCTTATTTTTTTGTAAACTAGATTTCACATTATTCATTATTTTCATCATGTAAAAACTATTTTTGGTTAAATTCTTGGTTATTCTAATTGTTTGACATTGATTCTTCCTATTTGATCCTAGATTTTATCTTTTTCAACTATTTTATGATTATCCACAGTATGATTCATATTTCCTTACTTTTGATCATCACGGCCACGTGCGTCTAATCTGCATAGGGTTATGGGTAGTGAGTACATATGGTTTCAACCCAATTAATATCTAATGATAAAAAATGGGTAACCTAATGGCGTGTAAATAGGTTTAGATTTCCTGTAAAAATCATTCTATTTTTTAATCCCAAACCATTAGGGGTGTAAAATGAACTACTATGACCTAGTTATATAGGATCGGTCTAGGACCATTTTCATTTAATTATTTTTACCAAGAATCCAGGATTCATAAAATTAGTTTGTCAATTAATAAGGGTTGAGGAGTCTTTTCAATCTTAGGTTTTCTAAATTGGCTGGTCTAAGGTCAATGGGTGTTCTTTACAACAACTTGTAGCCTATGACATAAGTTTATACCATGTTAGATTTTGGATTAACCTTTTTCAGATACCCTGAAGGTGACCCTAATCCCTTCATTTATTACTTTATTTATTTCCAAACTAACTATTTTTAATAAAAACCAACCCAGAAGAGTTAAAGTTATAAATCCTATAAAAATGTTTTTTTTAAATGGTTACTAACCTTACGTTCGCCCTCAATGGATCAACCCTGCACTACCACCTTACTACGTCGTTGTAGTAAGTGTAGTTTGGGAAAATAAATTATAATCTAATGTCATCCTTCACAAATTCAATGATGTTTGTGGGTGAGAAAATTCTTTTCAGTTAAGAATGACCATCGTGGAGGACGATATCTATAAGGTCCCTGAATCCCTTTTTAGGTACATGCATGTGGAAGATGTATTTTCTCACATAAAGGGGATCTCAAGTAAATCATCCATACCACCATAAGCTTCCCCCCACTCCACTTCCACCTTGAAATTATAGGAGAATTCAATATCTATATCGGTCCCATCAAATGAAGGTGAGAACCTTTCTTTTTTTAAGAGCATGATGACCATCCTGATCATAAGGAGGATATAAATACCCCATACTATTGGGATATGGTTATTATAGTGGATAAACCATTAGAATACACTATTTTATTGAAGGGAAGATTATCCCATGTGATGCCCCATATGTTATAAAATCAACCAAATATTTTTTGTGAATCATTATCTCCCCTAGATTATTATCCATGACCAATTAGAGCTTGGGGTGATCAAGAATAACATTACCCTATATCAAATTATATTGAGGAAAGCCTATGGGATATTCTATCCACCATTCAGATACCAGTAATGTTTTGGTCAATTACCAAAATATACTTCACAATACTAAAGTTCATAACTATATATCATCATGCATGTAACCTCTTAAATATATTGTATTTATTCTATAATATTTGATAAATCTATCAAACCGTACCCAAAATTGTTGTAAATATTTATTCCATCCATTAGTAGTTCCATAAGGTTGATATTGTAGATCACCAAGTTGATTTGTTTTTTCACCCATATGGTTAACACTATTGATTTCATTGAATTGGAATAAAGAGCCTCAACGTGCATTTATGGTTCATGTAGGTGGAATCTTTCTATGTACAGATTAGGGGATGAGTCTAGTCATTCCAATCCATTTCAGTCCCCGTTCATAGAGTTTTTTTTCGATAACCTAGTTTGTGACAATGAAAGTTACCTTTCAACCACTGACACTATAAACATCATCCTTATCAATCCCTTCGATGAAAAGGCAAATCAAACTAACAGCTAGAAATTTAATATGAAGAATATATCCAAAGGATTTATGAAACATTATGAAAATTCTCTGGAAAGTGCATATAATCGTCATTATAGAAAAAAAATGATCCTTCTATGTCCCACTATTTGGATGATTCAACATTCTATATAACATATCGAAACGGGAAAGGTGATCTCTTAGCCCATCAGCCCATCTAAGTATATTCCAAAAACAAAGACAGGAAGCATATGGATATTTTACATTAGTATGTTTAGGGAACAAGAGGATCAATATCAAACATCTCATCAATAAGTTCCTAGTGTGATAACATGTTTGAAGGAAACTTTCCCCTCTCCTGGTCAAACATCTGATCCTTTATAGCTAGACAACGAGGGGTGAGGCGTATGTCTTATGCAACCAATCATGATATAGGATGTTGGATCCATAAAATGAATGAGGTATGGACCACTTACCACTCATGAGTAGCATGAATACCCACCATTGGACCATGATAAATTTACAACTTGATCCATAAGGTTGGTCAAAGAACTGGTAACTACCAACCCTCACACTAATGATGTGATAGTTTCTCTCACTACCCATCGTGAGGATTTTAAGACATGGTTGGATTCTTTATTTTATGATGGGAATCCATATTTTAAATGAGTATATTATGTTTTATACCCCTACAATAGAAAAAATTTATCACGAACACATTCAATGGGAAGGGTTATCTATTTTATAATCGAGCCCACTTTGTCTCTTGATTCAGCTTAGTGCTAGAAACATCAAAGAAGTAGGAATCATCGAGGATTCTATGTTTCATAATTACCATGGATTGAAACACATTAATTTGGTTCAATTTTCTATCATCGTGATCTATTGGTGGTTGGAATGATCTCTATCAGTAGTTTCTATACCATTATAGCTCCACCATGCATAAAACTAGCCTTGATCACATATCCAAATGCAAGAAATGGGAAAACAAGTGACCTGGTGACGTCATTACAAGATGGAATGAGGTCATGTCCTACCATTATTTGTATTATACTTAGTTATTTCTATTGTGAGTGTATATAGATAATTTCTATGATGAGATTTTTTGTACCCTAATATATTTGAGATATCCAAGAATATTTCTATAATTCACTAATGTATATCATCAATTTGAAGAAGCCTTAAAGTTGACTGAGAAATGATCATTCCCACAACCTCGTCTACCTCCTACATAAAATAATTTGATGGAAGAAAAAATAAATGTTTCTAGACTTAGACCTCACAATTGTTCTACCATTTGGAAACTCATCCTAATTGGCCTCTCCAAACATAGTTTCACTGTGAGAATGTTGTATAGGACCCCTATCAGGACTAGGAACACATGGCTCCCATCATAGGGTCGAAGAATTGGGTTGAATACCAGAAGGATTACCAGGTCCATGGGTACACCATTTATTCCATGTGGAATAATATTAGATGAATCCTAGAGGCCCAAAGAGGTCAGTATGAAAATTTCATCTAACTTTTGTCCATAATAGAGGGTACTGGGAAAAAAATAAAATCATTATTCATATAAAAAGATCAGATCTAGGAATAAGTATACCATGGCCTAATGGAGTTTGTTTATGTCCCAATGTAGTTGTATATGTATCATCCCCTATTGATAGTGATGGTGAACATTGGGGTGTGTGCCTATAGGATCCTATATGAGTTATGCCAAAGTATAATGATTGGATTACTATTGATATAGTCACTCACACTCCCATCATTATCCATTCCCGGATGAGTTAACTAGTACCTCCTATGACCACCATGTCCTCTATGGACAACCCATAAACTTCTCATTATTTTATATCTTATAAAAAATTTTACTAACTACACCATGATAATCATATTCCCCCACAAGTTCCAAAAGCATTTTGTGCTCTTGGAATATTCATCCTCACTACCTGAATTAGGGGAAACCACCAGAATCTGTCTCAAACTAGAATATTCTACCATTGAAATTATGTGCATACCATTATCAACATTATCATTTTACTGGATGGTTTTGAAATTTTAAATGATGGGGAATTCCATGTAGCCCCTGTATCCACCATTGGTATATACCATTAAAGGAATGGCATGTGGAATGTTAAAAGAAAATATGTCTATGTCGGTATATAAAAATTGACTATTCATTCTGGTGGAAGAATATCTTATGCCTCATTTATTGATCAATTAGAACAGCCCTCACATTGAATATTATCATGTACACCTACACAAATGAAAAGATTTTTTGATCATGTCAAACAACCAAAGAATCAGTGTACACATCTGTGGTCGACCAAAGCCCGACCACATCCCTCTAATGTTAATTTTTAGTCATCCAATCCAAAGTAGAAAAAACCAACCAGCAGCCATGCCTTTGTGCCTTATCCAAATTAACCCAATTATCTACAGATTAAATTGTGACCTTCAGTGGATAGAAACATATCCCTTAATAAAGATTATGGCATGTTGGAGTACCACTACACTATACCAGTGGGACTCTCAATAATTGATGAACTCTACCTATCAAAATAGTTTCATAAGGATCTCATCAAGTCCCTGAATATACCTCTTTAGTTTGATAACAAATTATCTACTAATGATGCATATCTTTCAAGTGAATATGTAAATGAATAATTCAAATACATTATTTATTTCTTTGAGGATGGTGAGGGTGCCACTATTTTGGGGGACAAACACCTTCTATATATAACATTATAGTTTAGTAGTGTGGAAATGTTTTGATTCCTAGTGGAAACTGGCTCTAGGATCAATCTCAACCTAACTCCAATGCTCCAAAAGTTATGGCTCTCAAAAACAAATCTGACCCCCTCCAACCTATCAGTTCGAAGGTATTAAAAAATTGAATAGAATACATGTTGAAAGATTCATCTCAAGTCCCATTTTGATGAATTTGTAAAAAACACTATGTTTCATGGTAGTGTAATAGGAAATTAATTACCAAATCCTATTGGGGAGGCCATAGATCCACCTGCACACTTTTGTACCATATTCATAACAATAGTGCCTCAAATACTCCCTCAATAGTTGAGTAGGGTACTCATAGAATATTTTTTCCTATCAAATCTAGTGAATATCCCCACCTAGATGATCAACACTACAAAATGGTGGTGATACATCTCAAAGATAATGGGGAAGATCATTTCAATTCCCCCAATGATTTGATATCTTACTCTATGGATCCATGTGATGTTTTGAAAAAAACATCATCATATGAATCCAAAGTTTGGATCCAACAACCGTAGAGATTGCGATTCATTTCATCCTTACCAAGAAGAAGTAATGATCATCGATTACCTTGTATTCAAACATATGAAATCCACAATTTATTCTTAAAATTAATACTCTTATTGTGTATCTAGAGATCTATACCTTAGTTACGAACTTGTAATAGAACTGTACCTTCTAGAGAACATGGTTGATCTATTGGATGTCAACCCATCATATATGTTTTCAAATAAAATGGGGATCTCGACATAGTAAAGCACATGGGATTGTTTCATCAACCATCGTAGCCAAGATCACTATAAAAAGGAATTTTCCTTCTATGATCCTACCCCTGATCAATTAAATATAAGCACCACATCACAATTTATGTCTCCCTTGGAAAAACTTCTTTCAAGTGATCCTCCTATATTAAATGATGAAGAGGATTTGGATGATTCCCCATGATCCTTTAATGAAGGTGCCTCCACCACTATTGATGATTTGACATAGGTGAATATGAGTGTTGAATAATATCTGAGGCTAACCTTGGCTAGTATATTCATTTCTCTATAGGAGAATAAGGGATATGTTTCATTATTAAAGTAGTATTGTGAGGTTTTTTTCTTATAGTTATAAGGAAGTTTATTGGATATAAACCAATTTTTTCTCCACATGGACATCCCAATAGGCCACTATGGGTTCAAATAAGATCCCATGAAAATACACCCTTCCCATGGTTCAATAGTTGGGGCTGAAATTGACAATAACATTTGGGGGAACATTATTTGGGAATTCTAGTACACCAAGTGGTTGGACAACATAATCCCATCTAGGAACAAGAATAGAAATATTATATTCTTAATTGACTTTTGGGGCCTCAATGACCATTACCTATAGGATGATTCTCTACTCCTAGTGATAGACCTATTTTTTTTGAAACTATTAGTTTCCATGAAATTTCCTTCATGGATTGGTAGTATGGGTATAATCAAATCCACATTATTCCCAAGGATGAAGAAGCCACTACATTTAGGGTGACTTAGGGACCCTTTTATAGAATTATACTGTTTAGATTGATGAATTTTAGTTTCACATACCAAAATTCCCTAAAACATTATTCATGAATCTACTTAGAGAATTTAAAGAATGAAATTTGTTGGAGTTGGTGGTCAAATCATACCAAATATAGAACCACATCTTGTAAAATTTAATTTTGTAAAACTTCCTATACACCCATCAACTGAAGATAAATCCCTTGAATTTTCTGTTTAATGTCTCCTCAAATAATTTACTCAGATTCATATTCTGGTATATACGAATAAATTTAAATTCATTTAATATAAATTTTTTCTTCCAAGTACCCCCTACATGCAAGATTTGAGAGTTGTAGGGTCACCATGGACACATGGCCTACAATTGGCGATTCATCGTGATTTTATTTGGAATGTGTAATATGTTTTCAAGACTTGTGAATAGGGAAAACAATTATCACTGGGATGAATATTTCCAGATCACCTTCAAGGTAATAAACTAGTATCTATTACATCCTCCAATATTGACTCCACACATTCCAAAAAATTACATGGTCCTTTACATGACCACACTATAATAGTCATTTATTTCTATCAAAGAATTAAAACCGCAATGAAATGCACCATGATATCGACATCCTAGATGATGCCATAATTTTTATTGATCATTTCATGCCATATTGACATATTAACATTTCCTAGACCTCTCAGTGTGTGAATGGGAGAGTTATGAACAACCAAAAACATAACAAAGTGGGAATTGGGATATTATTTATAACCTATATATATGGAATCATTCTATACTCATTTTATTTTTTGAATGGTTGTAACAATAATTAAGTTATCATCGGTATTTATTTTCTTCTCATGATTGAAGTCACCCGACTACAAGTGAAGGGAGGCTCTATGATTATCATTAATAAGATAAAAGGGGATTACATCATCAGAAAGAAAAATAATATCACATATGAGGATTATACTAATTATTTTATGGACCATGTAACACAACAATATTTTATGGATTGTTTTATTTATAAATGAATTTAATTGAATCTTTTTCATTCAACACTATGTTCAAATGCACCACAATCTATTAATAAGGGACTATTATAACCTAGCCATTAGAATGGAGATAATGAATTGTATTAAACACATTATGAAATTTTTATATTTAATAATTTTACTCTCATTCATACAATAGACATGATTGGCATAAGAAATGAATAAATTAAATGTTGCGCATAAAAAGCCATATTTTTTTAAAAGGTATTATTGCCACCTTTAGTGAAGCAAATGCTTTAAAAATAAATTTTCAAAATTTTATAAATTTTATTTGATAAAATAAAAAATATATTTTAAAGGTGAATATAAAAATTAACTTTGTTGTAATTTTTTTTATTTCTAATATGTTTTTTATGGATAGTGAAAAAATAATGCATTTTCTTTTAATTTATTTATATAGATAAATATTAATTTAAATTTTTTTTAAATTAAAAAATAGTTGAATTATATATAATTTAATCAAACTTATATTATTTAAATCAAATTTAAAATGAAATTAGATAATAAAACATTCCAATGCTTTTACTAGTTTTTTTACATTAAACCCTCGTTGTTTCATCCCATCTGTATGATTAATTTTATATTAATTTCAACAAATTCTCAGAATTAAATTATTCTAAATGGATTAAATATATGTAGTATTATGTTTCGTATTTATTCAATAGGTACCTTTTAATTTTTGACAAAATGAATATAATTTTTAGTAATTTTTATTACCACGGTTATGGGTAAATCAGGTAATTAAGGGTAAAAATAATATTATAAATTGTATAAAATTACACTAAAACTTGTTCTATTTTTATTATCTGAGTGATTTCTAACCACAATCATCATTGGCCTGATTTTATGGACTCTTGGATCTACTTTAATGACTTTATTGCTTTTATAGTATTTTATTTTTAAGAAAAGTCAAATATGTCATACTCATGTTTTTAATAAGTATGAAATTTATAATATGTGGCCATTTAGAGAATATCTTCAACTATAAATATTAAGTTGAAATATAAATTTTTTATATTCTTTATGATCATTTATTTTAATTTTTATGAAATAAATAATTAACTTAAATACTTGCACAATGATGATGTAGTTGTTGTTTAATTAATTAAAATATCAAATTAATGATATTAAGAATATTAAAATAAATATAATATGAAATAATTATTATAATACACTAATTTTATAGATAAAATTTACATGTTATTGATGTGTTAAAATATTTTTTGGAATATATCATGTTGTTAAGTGATGATTTAAAAGGCAGTTCATGAATAGTAATGAAATTGAAATTAATGATATTCTAAAATAAATAATATTTAATTAAATGATATAAAAAATCTATGATTGATTGGGATAAGGTTGAAAATTTTATAAATGATCCATTTATGGTTATTTTAGAATTTTAGAGAACTAATTTAACCTTTAACGCGTAAAACCATGTGTTTTCATGATAAGAGTTAAAGTGATTAAATAAAGATTATTGAAAAAATATAATGGTATTAATATGATATAAACTTGTATAAAAGTGTTTATTGAGCATATTTTGACTCATAATCTTAATATATTCAAAATAAATCACTTTAGAGTCATTTGGAAATGAAAATTAATTTATATTGATTTAATATTTTTTGAGTTTCCAAAAGTTCATGTCACCTCAATTATAAAAGGGAACATTCTCCCTCAGTTCCTCACACAACATTGAGCCTTCTATACCAACATAAATCTATCCATATCTCCTCAAAAAACCCTTAGGAATATTTTTGAGGTCCTAGTTTTCAAAAAAAACCATCTTTATATCCCGTAATAAGGGATCTACTAGAAGTCCACCAAAGGAGATGTAATTGGTTTACCGACTCATTCAAGTTAATTGTTTTCTAATTCCTCAACATGAATTGTATCCATAATAAAGTAATGAATTCAGAATAATATATATTTTTACTTGTTAATATGATTATGGTATAATAAAATTCAACCTTTTACCCATCCTACCAAAGATAAAATCACCGCGCATGTGTAGGTACTACTTACCATCTCCACATCATGGTGTAATTTGTTTCCCATGAACACATTATTTGAAGGCGGAATAATGATGTATATAATGGATATAATATATATACATATATATATGATATGAAATTTATTCTTTAAAAATTATTATAAAATACAATTTATTTCTCTTTATCCATTAATGGAATGATATCGTCACTCTTGCGTACGTATGGCCTACTGTCTATACAAAGTAAGGGAAATCATTTTCAATGTTCACCATTAAATAATGATTATAAAAATTTATATAATTAATAAATATTATATATATTTATATGATATTAATATTATTTTTTATATGAAGAAACAATACTATATACACAGTAATCATGATTTATCAGATGAAAATGTGCATAGGTAAATGATGAAACTAACACCTCAAACAAGGAAAATAACAAAATATTATTAAAAAACCGGGGATAAAATAACATATTAATATCATATATAATATAATAAAAATTAATATGGTTCTATTAAAAGTTAATAATATTATTCAAACCATTATATAGTAGGTTTATATACATATAAGGAAAATTGGTCCTCGTGTAAGGGTTATATCACAATTTTATTATTATTCAAGATTATTTAAGTTTTAGTCTCCAATGATAAACATTTTTCTTCCTTTTCCATGTTTTATAAATATTTTCTCAAAAATACTTTCAATATTATATTACAAAATGTTAATGACATTTTACCCATGTTATATTTTTTATAAAATGGTTTGAATGGATTCTTTTTTTCATTCTCCAAAGGATGTTCATTATGAATTTCTCGAAAAAAATACATAAGGAATGTGTTAATAACTATTGTTTCATTAGAATATTTTTACATAGTCATGATGACTTATTTTCATGATTCGTACTCTATTAATTTTCAAGGATCTTTCCAATGAAATTTATTTCATTTAAAATTCTGCAGCATTTTAAATAAATGATTTCAAAAAAGGGGGTATTTTTCTCATGAATTTTCAATCATTTTATTATATTATTTTCATTTATGTCAACATCCATTGTTGAATTTAATGATACATTGAGATTGGTCTATTATGATACCATATACCATATTTATTAATTTTTTTGTGATTAGTTTTACTTTTGATGTTCTATTTGGATTACATTCATCATATTACTCAAAATAGATTGTGGTAATGTTTATTGATTGTGGATTGTTATTTATATTTAGTATGTATATGTTTTTTATGTTTTACCCCAATCTTATTAGAATTACATTGGACATAGTATGTGATGGGTGGGTCCCTATATAGCTCCTTGATGCATCAGTGGGTCTCGGGGGACAAACCATATTGGGATTTGGTTGAGGCCTTACCCATTTATTCTTTAATGTCATGGTCGATAACTCAAAGGTGTATTTTAGATGTCCATCATCATGTATTACATCATTATGAGTTATTTATTGATTTCTATGCGATTATTTAGTTATTATAATTTACATGGATACATTTTCTTTCTGATTGGATTTTTTATATGACAGTATTATATTATCTTTTATAACAACCATATTATTCCCAAGTAATAGATTAAATTGGATAAGTTTTTGCTATTTACCTTTTCATAATTTTTATTTCATCACTTATGTTGTATATATAGACTTACTGAACATCTAATCTCACCCTTTTCTTATGTTTTATTTTTCCCATTATGCCATGAAATATATTATCGCTGATATGGATGGTAAATATAGGAGACTAATGGTGTTTCCAAAAAAGATTAAATGTTGTATTTTATATGTTAAGTTGTATAATACGATTTATGTATGTATCTAGTTTTCTAAGGCTACTAATCTATTCATTACTTTGGGATATGATCTGTTGTATATAATAATAATGAAATAATGTGACCATAAACTTTGGGTTATTGGTTTTGGGGTCTTTATATATGAGTTCCCATCCTAGACGAAGGTGAATCATCTTCCCTAATCCTAAGAAAAAACAATCTAATACCATGGTCATGTCCCATGTGGATCACATCCTAGATGATTTGGTCGTACATATGGAACTGGGGAGAGTGATTTCACACCATCACTTCTGATTATGAGGAATATAAGGGGAACTAGATGGTCACTAAATAATCTAAAGTAATGACCTAAGATGCCTTAGTGGTCAATGAATCATCCAATTAGTTGAATCACTTGAATAAGATATCTGACACCTGACTCTCCCACTATACCATAATGAGAGGGTGTGAATTCTCTATAATGTATTGTAATTTACCCTTTGTGATGGAACCAACCTAAATAATACCCTCTATATGAAAGATTTTTATGGGAGCCCACTCTATTGTATACAAATGGTGGGGGTTCCTATTGTCATGAATGAATTCCATGTTTAGTCATGTGGGGCCAATCATTTAGGAATAAAGCTTTACCAACATATCTAGAAATTATATTACTTTTGGTCAACCAATGTTCATGATTTCATTGAGTTCTATATGAGGTTCATGAATGTTTGATCCATGAAAACTTCTTGCATTAACCATTGGAGGTTCTCCAGGGCACCATGTAATGATATCCCTTTACTATATGTCGACTCAATGAAAGAGGTCCATACCCTGTAGTAAAACCATGATAATTAACGTTCATTCTAACATACACAAAGTTATTCTCAATATGGGAAGAATTTATCCCCATTTAACAAGTGATGACCTGATCTATTATTGAATTTTTGAAGTCCCATGTCGCTCATCAATTCATGATTACCCAAACCATTCTATTAGAAATTTGCACCAATTTCTTATCTACGTAAATGAAGAATTTGTATTCCAAGAATATAATCTATTCAAATTGCACCTCCCTCTATCACACATATGTGAATGGTCAGATTGAGGTGTTGTAAATAAAAAATTACATCCTATAAAAGATGTATGGTCAAAAAAACTGCTGGATAAAAAATCTATCCAATTCCCTCTGGTTTTATCAGATGACTACTCTAAATTCCTCCTAGAAAACCCCATACTCCCCTATGTATGGGATTAAGTCATTTTTACTTATAGTGGTTCAACTTTTTTCACTCCAGATGTCCATTTATGATCTATAGGCATAAAATGAGGTTTGAAATCCCTATATCCATGTTATAATCCTTAAAATAAAATAGGCTCCATTAATTACAAAACATGGATAGGAAGAAGGTGGCATAGGAATTCTATAAAAAGGTCTTCGTATGCTCCTTCCTTCAATGAGATTTGTAATTAGATCTATGGATTATGAATACATCTAGAAAGTATAGACTAAATATAGAACTCGAATGGGAATTTCTTTATTTCATTCCTAATTCCAACTCCAACGGTGTATACTCATTGATCATCACTAATAGTAAATTCGTCCCACCTTCAATAAATCTTAGGTTCCTTAAGCATTAAATTTTCTGTCTCTTAAACATTGGTCTTGGTCATGTGTTGCTAAAATATGAGACAATGTCCAATTAAATTATTTTAATCTATATTGATCCTTTGTAAAAGATATACTACCATAAACTATAAAAAATCATCCTAGTTTCACATTGTAAGACTGCAAGACAACATTCTAATCACACATTGTAAAATTTTAGTAAAGTGGCTTCATTAAAATTCGTTAAACTGTATGGAACATCATCCATACCTTATGACATTAAACAAAATTTCCGACATCCTTTCAACAATATGTTATAATAATGGATCAACATCCGCATCACAATATGTAAAAATATGTGATACCATGAACCCTACCTTGAATGAGTTATCCCATCCAGTGTAAATCTCTAACCACGCCTCTATCGAAAAAAACATATGGATTTATACCAACATGAACAAGGATATATAATGTTTCCTAGAACTCACATCCTGGGAAACATAAAACCACTATTTAATGGATATTCCCCATGGGAATATGTTCAATTTATGAAAACTCATATCTCCACTGTGTGCTTTCAAGAACATGGTGGAAAAACATCTAGAGTGTCTACACCTCCCCAAAACATCCCACCATGTTCTGTTATATACTTCATTATTTCCTTGGATTTGATCCTCATAATCTTCTCAATCTGAACAGGATAACCTAATGAAAATAGTGCCTAGAAAAACTGGATCACCTACCATCCTAAAAATATACGTTGATATATATATTAATAAAATTGATGTCTCTTGTTTTTCATATAATTAAAATAGGAGATATTATATATTCTTCCTCATATTTGGATGGGTGGTTGAGGAACGTTTGTTTTAGATAAGGCCAACAGATGTTCCTTACCTCCAGGGTCTCCCTCCTTTCATGGTCCAAAACCTAGAAGTACTGATTTAATATATTTTAACCACCCCTATTCTGGGGGTGCGTTAACACCCTTGGTGTTATCCCCCCATCAATTCAAGCACATTGATCAATCAATTTTATGTCATTGGTGCACTCCCATATAATCGGGGGGAGTCATTGTCGCTCCTTATTTATAACATTGAGCATAGATTATGTGGGATATGATGAAATGAAATTTTCTTCCCAATAATGTTTAACTCACAAAAAAATTACAATGTTGGAAATTATTTGGGTACATCATCAATGAAATTTAAATATTGAGAACATATCTTGAATGTGTTTTATGTTGTGTAGGGGCTCCACAACCCTTCATTAAAATTACATTTTTAATTGTATGTGATGTAAAAATACTCAAGGTACACATCCCCATGTTCTGAGAATCATGACCATAAACTATATTCAACCCATTGCTAAAAGCTATATGTCCTTAAATTGATGCTTCCATCCATCCTGGTGGCATGAAATTAAATTTCAGGACAACATCTTATCTACGTGACATTTAACTTTATAACACCTTGTCTCTAATGTTTATAACCCAAAATAGGTAGAAACATTTTATCATAGCTACATTTCCTTAAATAGTGTAGTTAGCACATCCTTATATGATATTTCAAACTAAATAATCAAGATCATCATCCTCTCCTAAGATGATATTCACCATACTTTCATTGTTGGTCTCCTACCATGCGGAATTCTATAATAATTTTAAGGATTTATTTATGTTTTTGTTCGATATTGTGTTTTTACATAACCCCCAATCTCATTCTAAGAAGATATTTTTACCCTAATGATATTTAATTCACTTGAATTCATCTCCTAGGGCCACTACTCGTACCTTTTTTTACTAAATACTTGAAAAGCTATCTCATCCTTGCCTTTAGTAAATTATATGAATCAATAAACTAGAGATAATAAATGTCCTAGTCCTAAGATGTAAAATTGTTGGAAAACATCCTTATCAAATGAAATTAAACAAAATGATTTCACCATACTCATCATATGAAATTATTTTATGTTTTAAAAGTATTCTCCATAAGATGTTAAACTACATGGTTCATATATATATCATATTATGTGAAACTGTATAATACTCTATCCTTTTCATGAGAGGACCAACTTTGTCGAAATCATTAATCTACCACATCAAATTACAGAAAAACATGATGATTGATTACCTATTTCATAGGAAATGTAGAGACAATCAGATCCCATATATTGGGTTCAACTTTCACATTAACCTACTTCTGGACCATCATCATCAAGATTTTGTTCGACAAGAAATTGTTGGTACTCCCCTTCGATGTGATTGACTATGTAGTGTCTTAGTACATAGAGTGCTGAAATCCACTCGAAAACCTACCTAATTTATATTCACTCTCCATATATTCTTTGATTTTTCTCCACCATCATTCTATAAATCTAAAGAGGATCCCCTAACGATAGTGGTTCCTAGACAAACTATCTCACCTATCATCTTAGGTGAATTCCTTGATGGATATATTATGATTGGTGATGGGTATTATTTTTTGAATATGTTCAAGGACTTATCTTTCATTTTCTCACCCCATCATTAACCGATATGGTTGTGATGCCATTGTTTGGAATCTAGTCATTTGTTTTTTGACATCCATTGGTCATCCCCAATTTATAACTGAAAATTTATATCATCTTCACCGCCCATTATTCTAGTTTACTTCTAACATCTTTAGTTCTACCCCCCCCCCCCACATACATTCACACATGAAGAATACGAATCTTGGTATTTTATGACTCTCTCTACCTAGATTCTCTTTGACTTTTTTGCTTACTCCCATAGGAAAATGGATCTTCATCACCATTACATTTTTTACAAACATAGCATAGATAATATATGGTTAGGAATTTTGTTTGTTCCCTCCCCAAATGATCAAGTCAAACCAAGATCCCATTTTTTCTATCATCCATGTCCATAAACTTGAATCAACCCATTTATTCATACGAGTATCATGGATATAAAATATATTAAGTGACACATGCATATGGTTGTAAAATGTATTCCCCTTATTATTTGAGAAACCTATTATAGCAATGAGACTGTAGATCCCTACCTAGGGCCTTCCATTCCCATTGACCATGATCCACTTTAGAAACATAGGCCATATCACCCCTTTTTTTCTAGGCTATATGACCTTAAGCTAAAAGACCTGGTATATGAAACATGATATTAAGATGTTTTCATATTCTGGGGATTTTTACATGGGGAGAGTACGCTTTTCCCCTCAATTCATGTTGTGTTTTTAACTCTCTAATATTTCACAAATTGTTCTGAAACTATTCCCTTTATTCTAATCTCTCTGGTCTAAAATTGAAAGTAGCTTCCTTGTCCAAGGGTCAAGACCTTAAAATACATATTAATTTTCTTGAGGATGTTTGTTATCATAATGCCTCCTTGGATTTATTTTCTAATCTGGTGAATACTCTATCCTATGAATGATGAACTTATGCATATTAACCAATTTGGTATACATTTTATGAGATTTATTTTTTCAAATAATACACACATATTTCTTGTTCCACCATTAGTGCCTCAAAGACTAATGACCCCCTTTGGTAGAATTCTTTCTAAACTACCTCCTAGAAATAAATTTGTCTTGAATCCCAGTTCCATCGGATATTTAGAGATTCTTGGATCTCCAATATCATTACTAGCAACAAATCCTTTTACCACCCATGCATTTTCTCACACCCCTAGTTCAACTTCCAACCTTAGAGACATTTTTCATAACAATTTTTTTTTATGCTTAAATGAAAGTGGTCCAAGAATTATGACCTTAAACTATGTACTCCCTCTGTGTAAATACTTGTGTAGTACTAAGGCTCATGTTGGCCCTCCATTCTCACCGAATTCATAAAACATTAAATACCACATAGGCTTCCCCATGACATTTTCAGTCTGAATGGAATTACACTATAGTGGGAACGGAAAGACGAATAAAAAATTTATGTCGAAAATACAAAGATAGAAACATTATAAAAAGTCAGGATATCACCTTCAGAGCCACCCATAATAATTGGTAAAAATATAGTGAATGGAAAATTTTCCAAGCCCGTAAGACTTACCACTGGGCCCCGATAATAACCTGATTGTGCTCACTAAATCCACTAGCTCTGGAAAAAAACAAGGGAATCCCCTCCCCTTTTAGGTATCCAATTATGTTGATATGTACATTTTATTTCGTCAAATCACACATCCTAGTCACATGATGCCAAACTATCCAACACACAACTTGGAAACATAATGATAAACTAGTAGACACATAATTAATTCCATATAATGTTAAACTATGGGTTCAATGTCCACATAAAAACATGTCAAAATTTATTTTTCTCATCCTTAGTGCACAATATAAAACTAAAAAAATAACTCACATTATAGGAGCTCATCCCCCACCATTCGTTGTCCATCACCTACTACACCACTCGGGTTCCTTGACCATCACTTATAAACCATGATGATTCTCTCCTCCGGAGGCTAGTCAGGCCCACACTCAGGTAAATATTTCCCTTAAATCTTCTCAGATACATTGAAGACTTATTCCTAGATCATTGAACTCCTCTCATGCATTTCCTCAGTTTTACCCCACACATCACTTTTTCCTTTAGCTGGCTCCCCATCAATATCCATATCCAAAATAGGCTCCTCAAATGGTTTTGGGGAATATCCAAACTAGATTAAAGCCTATCTAGGTCAGAGACCTTAAATAAGTTCAAATTAATATATGATGGGTCCTACATGGTGGTATATGGGAATGAATCAGATGTGGTGGGATGTTGATTTAAGAAATTTCCAGTGCTGATCAATGTAACATCATCATCACCAAAGAAGAACAGACCTAGTATGGTCATAGGATCACACATGATGAAATTTAAGTACAAAAAAATAAATCATAAATACCCAGTTTGTTCTGAAGTCATGCTCGACATATCATTGTCACCGGTGATCAATTCTCAATGAATCTGAAATCTATTTTATATAGATCTCCCACATGCATATAAAAAATCTATGTGAGTGTTGAATGTTGAATTTTGGGGGGTAGTGTGGATATCTGAAGATGCCTTCATTGTTTCAATGATCATAGTATCAATGTACCTTCGATTCACAAGGGAGAACTAGATCTAATCACCTTGATTGAGATATTCTATCTCTAGAAATTTGGAGGGGGTAGAGAATATATCAATATCTCTCCATGAATAGTCATTGGAGATAGCCTCTCCCTTTCTAGTTATAGTTTGTTAGGAAATTACTTATAAATTCTCACTAGGACCATATCATTTTTACACACTATACAAATGATATATTATGACTAATGTACTATTTCATAATTATAATTTTTATTTTTATCACATTCTTATAATATAATAAATATATTACATGATAAAACTTGATCCATTTACTCAAATCATCATTCATGAAAATATTAAATGAATCTTGTGTATTTTTAAACTAATATTCATTCATAAAATATTTTCCATGAATTTACATTAAAGCATGTAAATACATTTAAAAAATAAATTTGATTCCAGTTATTCTTAACAAGAATAATATTAATTTATTTATTCTTTTTCTGATCATAAATTCTTGGAAAAAGTAAGACCCCATTTGTATGGTTCACTAAGTCCTATGTACATATTCATAATAATAGGGAAGATTTTGGAAAACCATATTGTGTGCGACTCTCTTGGACCTTATATCAATATTAGTGAATATCATTCATAGACCAAGAATGGAATCTAGCAAATCATCATGGCCCCTAATAAGATAAAGAGTATTCATTGAAATGACAACCAACCTGCGAACATACATTGTATTATATAATCTTTTTTACATTATATATCTAATAAAAAATGACATGTGCTTCTATCATCTTCCTTTTATAACATTATTATTTATTGATATTGCTGGCCTGATTTACCTTGTATGACCATGGACATGGAATTATCAAGGCACTACCATCCCGATCAACCAGGACTGAGATATAATACGTCATCCACATGGAAGGACCATATTCTATCTTAACCATTAAACCAATATCATACCACCAATGATTCACCCAAAAAAAGTTACCTAACCATGATTTCATTATCATGTTTTTTCTATGCATCAATGTATGTGATAAAATGGCACATATTGGTAATGATATCATGTTAGGAGACTAATATAGTTGTTCATAGATTGGAACATCCAATCACATAGAATCATGTGTTGTTCCTATTATCGGGTCTATCCTCGTGATCTCAACTATGGGAGATAACTAAGTGAAAACAGGAATTCTCAACGGTTCTGAGCCCCCAACACTTGATATTCACACATTAACTATGTCCAGTCAGTTTGATGTATCAAGACTATAGAAAATATTTTTATGATTAATGTCATAGTATATCTATGTTTATATTATATCCTAGGATCTAGTATAACCTTTTTGTTTGAAAATTAATCTATGGAAATTACAATTAAATAGTGGATGTAGAAATATATAGACTATAATGGTAAGTAAAAATCATGCATATCCCACTATATCAATGATATTATAATTAAAATTAATGATAATGTTGGGTATATGGATCCCACTTATAATATTGTCACTCATTCACTAGATCTGTCTTGATAACCAACCTTCTTACCACCCACATGGTGAAAATCATGTTTTTGTAGATTCACTTATTTGTTCTTTGCGTCTTCTATGCCTCGGCTTCATGGCTATTCAACAATTTTCTACCAAAATATCACGAGTAAAACTTTAAAAGACAGGAAAACCCTACTTTTATGCTCTTTTTACCACTACCAAAACTTCTAATCAAGGATATTAATAGTGTAATAATTTATATTTTGATAATACATTACTTACTAGGTTTGATTATATGAACTGTAACAAGTCATTGAGTTTAATAACTACTTCTTATCTACAGTGAAAGATGCAATGTACTCTGTATTTGTAGGTATAGCGACCACTGGCTTATATGATCGTGTTCCACTCATCACCATTTCTTGACTAAAATATTAAATCACATTTTTTTGAGTAATTCTACTTTTTCCCTAAAAAATAGTATCCATTCTTCTGTACATACCAGGTATCTATCTCATATACTTCTTCAAGTAAAATTGGATAGTTTTGACTACCTCCTGTATAGTTCTTTGGTATATAATTGATATTTTCTTACTATTATTTATATCATGGCAGTATCAATTCATATACATATCATGGCAGACATGATCGATCTATCTCTAAAGAGTATAAAATTCAACTCACTGGGTTAATCTCCTCATATTCCTCAAACATGTCTACCTGGGGAGATATATTCCATGTTACACTAATAATAATTATCTCTAAAAAATTTCCACCTTTTATTTTTCAATACCATATTTATATATGTATTATTGACATGGACTATGAAACCATTACATATACCTCAATTAGTCCTATTTACTAGAACATTGGTTTTTACTTTATGTTAATCTCTATAGAGATACTTACATCATGTTATTAACTAACTAAAAAATAATAGTTGTTTTCAATATGTTATCAGACATATTATACATAGAAAAATATGCTTCTCCCACTATCATTAGGTATAAACATGGAAAATATTCAGTCCAAATGATTATTTTATGATCATTTTTCTTACTTCATTCCTAAAATCTATTTGAGTAACTGGATCTTTTTATTGGAATTTTGTGATGTCCCCATTCCATTCTACATGTGTGGTATAGACACCTTCCCCGATTGGTGGAATTTACATTAAATTATAAATAAAATGGTCATAGATATTAGCTATGACTAGTAAAATTATAATGGATTGAGGTATAATTACTTAGTATAATCAATCAAACCCTATTGGTACCATGCTTGTACCATCCCTATATAATCTCATTTTAATACCCATATCAATATTCAAAATAATATGTCATAGGTTTTTCGATACATGGAATCCATTATTGAATTTTAATTTATAATGTCTTGGATATTCAATGTAATTGTTTTTATGGAATTATTTTGAGATCTGGCACTGAGATGGAAATCGATTTTGAGGCTCGGAGTGCCTGGAATAATTCATAGAAAATGTTAAACTTTAAATACAATTTTTGTGTGGTTTTCCTAAAAAAGTTGAATAATTATTAAATAGGTACCTAGATCAGAAATATGAGAGGATGGTAGCATTCAGGATGGATGTTTTACCCTGGGCGCGACTTAAGATTAGTCAGCGTAGGCCTCCAGTGAGAAAACACAAAAATGGCATAACCATAAATAAAATTATTTTATTTTTCAAATGAGTATAACTAATGAACAGTTACACTGATTGAAAATACAAGACCACCATTGATCCCTTGAAGGTATTCTTTCTTTAGGAAGATCCTAACATTGGACTATGTGGGCAAACAATTGAAATTAGTTTTTGGCCGTAAATAAAATAATTAAGTAAAAATTATATTATTTTCAAATCCCTATAACTCCTAAACGGTAACTCGGATTGGAAATCCGAGAGTACCGTTGAGAACGTAAGGGTGACTTATCCTTAGGAATAGTATACACTCAACTGGCCTGGGTTGAGGGTGAATGTTAATTTTTGAACTATGTTTAATGTTAATTTAAATAAACGTGCATGAAGGTCATTCTAACATTTAAACTGGTGGTCGGATCAATAATATAAGGGCACCATTGAACTCAAAATGGTGGGATTCACCTAGAATAGACCTAACCTCAACCTACACGCATCGAGGGAAAAAGTTATTTTTCTAACTTTTTAATGAAAAAGTTAAAAATAAAATAAACTTGATTTATTTTATTTCTCTAAATTTTCAAATCGTTGTTGCTCTATGGATTTCCATCCATGAAAAACTGAATACACTATTTCATTAAATAAAATAGTGTAATGATTTCATAACAGAAACATAACTGAAACACTGATTCGTGAATCATCCTTTAATGGCCAAGCAGACAATGCATGATTGTTGACACAATCCTGGTTCTTCTCTACAGCTCTAGGGGTGATGAAGATGAGTGCCAATGATTGCCAAACATCTTATCATGGAGCAATGAATGGAAAGCACATTCTTCTTCCACCCTTCGAATGGATTTTCACCAACAAAGAATGACCAATGACCATAAACAAAGGATCTTTGAATGATGAATGCAGTTAAATTGTTCATTTCCAATGAACGATCCGACCCAGGTAGGGGTTTAATTGTTTATGCTTTCCCTGTTCTTATTCTACAACAATGAACATGGATCAACCCATGAACAAGGTTATCCTTTAATCATGTGTTCTTGTGGGAGGGTGTCTTACATGTTGTTTTTGAACCAATATTGGTGATTATCTTATATAAATATGATCCCTAGACTCCACTATTTTTAAACTTCTAACGTGGAGGGTATGGGCTAACACGAACAAGGCTCGAGCCCCTTCGGTTGTGTGTTCTGTGTGGTCTCATACTTATGATGGAGACAAGTTGGATCTAGGTTCGTGTTAGTTATCGTGGTGACCTGAGAGGCCTGGGGGCCAAGTGAATTTGAGATCCGACCCCCGGAGTAGACCTAGTGGCCCATAGAATGTGTCACCGGCTCGGTAGCACTGGCGGCTGCAGGTGAGAGGTGGCGCCAACCGACACCACATGTGGGATGAAGGGGTCATCCCTCGCTGGCTGCATGCCATAGTGGAGGAGGGTTGTGGCCCATTGGCTGTGGTTGGTGGATGAACATGGTTTCAGTGCGATACCATATTGGAGGAGAAGCCATTCCATGTGGGTTGCATGCTGACCACAAGGGATAGTCAGTTGACTGCATGCTCATGTGCCAACCAGATAGGGCCAATGAATCGGGTTCCCCAAGCGACCCGCCTAAAATTTCTATCCTTTCCTCTTTAGAAGATAAGGACGATGCGATAAAGCCAAGTCGCGTGGTATCATGTGCTAAGAAAAGAGACTGGACCACTAGTGCGGGTCGGGCTGGATAAATTCAGGTCACTGTGAGACCGAGGGTACTAGACCCACTACCAACCTTGACTAGGTCCAGTGAGGCCCATTGGGATAGACGGCCAGGATCAGGTCATATGGGACCTCGGGTTGGGTTGGTCGGGTCGATCTGACCCAGTAAGACTGGGCTGGGATGCAGTTAACCCATGTTTACAAAGCGGGACGTATCTCCCAGAACAGGGGTCCGATTGACACACCATCTTCAAGGTTGGGACCCACATGATGCGGCGGTCCTTATGAAATCCTCTAAGTAAGATTTCATAGAGGTAGACCCTATAAGACTTTGGGACTTAGATACCTAGTGAGACATAGTGACTCAGTTATTAGTGAGACTTCATGACCTAGCTACCCAGCAAGACTTTGTGACTCATCTATCAGAAATATTGCATGACTCAGCTACCCAGCGAGCCTGACATACATGCAGTTAAGGATTGGCCTAAGGTGGAGACTATGTTTTCCATCTAACCAGGGAACCATTATATCAAATGCATGTCCTAGTAGTGAGCCTCTTACGTGGCTCAGTAGGGCGATGGTAGGGTTTAGATTACCTGATATTGCAATGAGGTTACTTTACCATTGACAGATCTTGAGATCCTCTCAAGGATAAAGGGATCTTTCCATAAAATATAAGGGGTATGTGTGTTCAAGTGATTCTATGGGATGACATGTCAGTAGCTAAGTATACATTGAGGCATGACAAATTTTCTAGGTACTTGATTAATACGATACAGCCAGTGCTTCTAGGCTTGGACCTCTGAGAAATGTGTGTTTAGATACATATTATCTAGTGTCCTTCCTTTGTGCTTTCCAACATATTCAAGGGTGATAGAAGGAAACTTTGTGGTTTTAAGTCTTTTGGATGAGTAGATACAGCCATTGGATGTCAGTAGTGGGCATGCAAGAAAATGATGTCAGTCTCAGATACATGGACGTGTGAGATGTTCTGAGAAGAGGTCCCAAGGTAGGGGATCTACAGCTCACAGCTTGTAGGGTGAGTCCAGTCGGCCTAGGAAGATGTAATGATTTTAAAAAGATGGTAGGAGACATCTCTCTAGATATTGTCATGTCCTACATGCTAATTGTGAAACAGTGGATGGTACACCAGGGAAAAGGATGTGACGGGAACAGATGAATATATAGGGAAATAGACATGGAAGAGGAGCTAGGAGAGAAGTAAGAGGTGTTATACTTTTCGACATGTTACAACCACCTCCACAATGTGGTCCACACCAGGCTCAAAGAGATAGAGGATAGGGGAACAAAGTATCTTGATATGGTCAATGAGTATGACCTGAGGGCTCCATTAATTATTCGTGGTATGGTCTATGTCTACTACTATCCACTGTATTAATAGACATAGGTACCAATAATTCCTTCTTTCTAAGAATATTGTTCAAGACCTAGAGTTTCAAGTTAAAATTATTGACTCAATCCTTATTTCTAGATATGTCTATGGGAGGAGACTCGATAATCACACTTATGCTGATGGTGTGATCTGTTCCTTGATGTGAGAGTTGTAGTTGTAAAATCATAGTGGCAGCATTGAGGCCTTATGAGGTTAGTTTTGGCATGGAATGGTCATTTACATTTCATGCTCAAATTGACTATTTTAGTAAAAAGTATTTGGTATATCCACTGCATTAGAATGGGGTTTTCCTTGTTCATCAAAAAAGGAAACCCAAGAATAATTGGATAAACTCATACAAATGAGGATGCAGTAAATCACTCTTGAGTCATCAAGCCTTACCCTTGTGCTAGTGGATTTTTTGAGTTTTCAGTTCCCAAAAGTAGTGGTGGAGTGCGGGAACATCCATTCAAAGGATTTTTCCATGATTACCTCCCCAAAGGGAGAGGGACTTCTACATCATTCTACACCCTGAGATGGCACCGATATCAGCATCAGTATATCAGAAAGATTTCGTTGAGCTTCGTGAGCAGGGAGAATAGGTGGGAGACTTGTAGAGGAAGGGCTTAGTATGACCCTCTGTTTGAGGTTATGTGTGGATTACCAACACATTATCCAAGTGGTTTTGGAAAATGAGTACCCACTTCCAAAGGGTCAATGGGAACATCAATCAGTTAAAGGAGTATCCACTCACATGGATGGAAAGGTGCTCATAGGCTTTTCAGGAGTTGAGACTAGGATGATGGTTGAAGTTCCTCCAGGGTTATGAGTTCAAAGTAGTCTATACTCTTGGTATGGGAAATGCGATATAGGATGATTTTAACAGGAGACCTAGTTCACAGCTACAAAATGATGCCTCAAATTAGTTGACATTTCTTCAAATATCCTTCAAGGATAGAGAGGAGACAACATTTCTTTAGTCGATGGTTATTTCCCCTCTACTCTTACAGTGAGTCAGGGGTGCGCAACTCAGAGATTTCAGATGTTAGGTCTGGCATGCTCAGTTATCCTCAAGATATGCACCTAATGGTTTTTTGATAGTTAGAGAGAACGTCATCCTTTTTAAAGGGTACACGGTAGTAAAAGTGGTGTTTTAAGATGATATTTTGAGGGATTTCCATGCCTCCCCATTATTGGTACACCCAGGAGTGGCAAAGATGGACTAGGATCTCTGATGTCAGTACTGGTGGCTAGGGATGCATAAAGTAGTGGCCTAGTTCATTTCACGATACCATCTGGGTGATCATAGACCGAATAACCATGTCGGCCCTCATTTTACCCATTCAAGAGAAGAATTCAGCAGAGGTCTTGGGATGCCTCTATATACAAGAGATAGTTCAAATCCATGGATTCCCATCTATGATATTCTCATATCGTGATGCACCCCTTGCATCCTAGTTATGAAAGTGATTGTAGGAGTAGTATGGGACTCAGCTATGCTTGAGCCCAACCATTCACCCACAGACTGATGGTCAGATAGAGAAGAACATACTGGCCTTGGAAGACATGATTTGTTCTTACGTCCTAGATTTTTGTTGTAGTTGGGAGGACCACCTTCCACTAGTGGAGTTTTTATACAAAAACAGCTATCACTCTACCATTGGAATTGAACCATTTGAGGCTTTTTACGAGTAGTCTTGTAGATCACCTCAATGCAGGATAGACATAGGGGAGTCAGTACTCATGGGTCCAAAGTTGGTACGGTCTAGCTTTGGGAATGTGAAAATCATCCAGGAGCAGATAATGACTATACAAAGCAGACAAATATATTATTCCAATAGAATATGGGGGCCATTGGAGTACGAGGAGGGAGACCATGTTTTCTTTTGGGTCTCACCCCTATAGGGTTTACATAGATTTGGACGGGTATGAAAGTTATCTATGAGGTTTATCAAACCTTTCCTGATTCTGAGTAGAGTTGACGAGGTGGCATATCTTCTAGCTCTTCCACCAAAGATGCATTGGGTCCACGGTGTTTTTCATGTGTTGTAGCGAAGGAGGTATGTTCAGGATCTATCACACATCGTCGACTGGGAAAGATGGACATTGATGATGGGGCAACGTTTGTGGATTTCTTAGTGAAGATGGAGGCTTGATAGGATTGGGTACTTCTTGGACATTTTATTCCTCTATTGCGAGTTTGTTAGCAGCATGGGAACCTCAAAAAGAGCACAGGGGAGTGGAAAGCTCTGATTTGTGCTCAGTACCCCCATTTTTTTGTTTAGTCTTATTTTGGATTATTAGGAAATGAAGCCCAAAAAGGGTGAGTAATGTAATGTCTCGGAAATTCCATGAAATGTTTTTATTATATGGAATTATTTTGAGACCAAAAGGTGAGATGAAGAGAGATTTCAAGGCCTGAAGTGCCCAGAATGATCCATCAAAAAATATTAAACTTTAAGTAGCCCACATTAGTGGTTTTTCTGAAAAACAAATGGAATAACTCTTAAATGGGTGCTGGGATAAGAAATCTGAGGGCACTATTACATTTAGGATGGGGGTTTTACACTAGGTGTGACTTATGTTTAGTCAACGTAGGCCTAAAGTGAGAAAACACAAAAATGGCACAACCATAATTAAAATAATTAAATAAAATAATTTATTTTTTAAATGATTATAACTCATGAATGGTGACTCAGATTGAAAACATGATAACACCATTAAGCTTGCAAGGGTGTGTTTTTTTATGAAGATCCTAACATTGGTTGGAGCGTTCCAATAGTAGAAGTTAGTTTTTGGACATAAATAAAATAATTATGTAACAATTATTTTAATGTCAAATCCTTATAACTCCTAAATGATAAATTGAATTGAAAATCAGAGAGTACCTTTGAGCTCGTGAGGGCATTTTCAACTTAGGTAAATCCTAACAATGACCGCCAAGGTTCGAGGGTGAATGTTAATTTTTGAACTATTTTTAAGGTTCATTGAAATAAACGTATGAGAGGGTTTCACTAACTTTTAAACTGGTTATCTGATCAAAATAATGAGGCCACATTTGAACTCATATTGGCAGGATTTGCCTAGAATGGACCTAAAATACCGGCATGGGTTGAGGAAAAAAGTTATTTTTTAATCTTTTTAAAAAAAGTTAAAAATAAAATAAACATGTTTTATTTTATTTTTCTATGTTTTTCAAATTTTTTAAGCACAATGGATTTCCTACCAAGGAAAACTGAATATGCTATTTCATTAAATGAAATGGAATAATGACATCATAACTGAAACATAACTAAAACACGAATTTGTGTATTATCCTTTAATGGCCAAGCGGACAATGCAAGATTGTTGGAACAATGCTCGTTCTTCTCTGTTGCTCTGGGGGGTGATGAAAATGAGCACCAATGACTGCCAAACTTCGTATTGTGGAGAAATGATTGTCAGGAATTCTCTTCTTCCACTATTAGAATGGATCATCACCAATGAAGAACGACAAATGACAATAAAAAGGGATCGTAGAATGACAGACAGAGTGACATTGTTTATCTACAACGAACAATCCATCCTTGGTAGGGGTTTAAATTTTTATGTTTTCCCTGTTTTTATTCTAAAACAATGAACGCGGATCAATCCATGAATATGGTGATCCGCGGATAATATGTTCTTGCTGGATGGTGTTTTACTTGGGGTTTTTGAACTAGGATTAGTGATTATCTAATAGAACTATGATCATAAGCCTCCCTTATTTTTAAACATCTAATGCGGAGGGCGCAGGCTGACACGAACTAGGCATGAGCCCCGCCGCTTAAGCATTCTGTGTGGCTACATCCTCGAGGAGGAAGAAAGGTGTATTTTAGGCCTTGGTATTGATGGAGGTGACCTGAGAGGCCCGAGAGTGCTGGTGGATTTGAGATCGGACCACCGAAGCGGACCCAGTGTCCCACAGAAGGGGTCTCCGGTGACCGGCGTTGGCGTCCACAGGTGACATGTGGCACCAAATGACACCTCATGTGGGATAAAGTGGTTGGCCCTCATTGGCCGTACACGGTAGTGGAGGAGGTTCGTGGCCCATGAGCTGTGGTTGTTGGAAGAACGAGGCTTCAGCATAGCACCATATAGGAGGAGGAGACTGTTCCATGCGGGCCACGTGTTGACCACGGGGTGTGGCAAGCTGACCGTCCACACACACTTCATCTAGACCGGGCCAACAACCCGGGCCTCCCAAGCGGCCCGACTAGAACTTCGAGTCCTTCCACTTTAGAAAATTGAGCCGACGGGATAAAGTCAGGTCGTGCAGCTGCTTGACCCAGGAAAAGAGACAGGCCCGCCAGTGTGGGTCAGGCTAGATAAATTTGGTTCACTAGGTGACCAAGTGAACTGGGCCCACTGCAAACCTTGGTCGGGTTCAGTGAGGCCCAATGGGCTAGGTGGAAAGGATCGGGTCACGTGGGACCACCGTTCATGTTGGTCGGGTTAGTCCGAACCAGTCAGATCGGGCCCGAACGCAACCGTCCCCTATTTTCAATGTGGGACATAACTCTCAGACCATGCTTCTGATTGATGCATCGTCTTCATGTTTGGGACCCACATGACTGGGTGGTCCTTTTGATTTCATCTAAGTAAGATTTTAGGGATGTTGACCATATGAGACACTGTGACTTAGTTTCCGAACGAGACTTCTGGACTTAGTTATCAGCAAGACATTGTGGCTCGGCTACCTAGTAAGAATTTGTGACTCAGTTAGGAGTGAGACTACAGGACTCAGCAACCCATCTAGACTCCATGACTCAGCAATGAAGGATACTCTATGACTCAGCTACCTAGTGAAACATCATGACTCCTCTACCCAAAGAGACTCCATGAATCAACTATCAGTAAGACTCTATGACTCAGCTACCCAGCGAGACTTCATGACTCAGCTATCAGTGAGACTACCTGAATCAAATGCCTAGCAAGGCTTCCTAAATCATCTATCAGTGACACTCTATGACTCAGCTTCCCAGCAAGACTTCATGACTCAGCTATCAACGAGGTTATGTGACTCAGTTACCCAGTGATTCTTCATGACTCAGCTACTGAATAGGTCTAGGAAACATAGCTAGACTAATTTAATCATCATAGAATAATGCCCTTTAAATAAGTGATATTCAGTGTTTTCAATCATTGGATTTGTTATCAACACTTTTTGTTATACCTGTGTCGAGATGACTCTAGTGAATCTAATCTTTGAGCTTTATTTTGTGATTTCATTTGTCGATTTCTATGAGACCTGAGTTGGTTTTGAGGTCCCTTCTAAGTATTTTGTTACTCCCCCATGCATGGGCTTCGTCTGCACGTGTTTTGTGTAGTGCATATGACCAACGACTTAGCGAAGGACTTGGTGGCCCAGGATTTGGTTGTACCCAGGGAGGTCAGGGAGGAAGGACTTACTTCTACAGCTTCTGAAAGCTACTCTATACATACCCATATGGTGGTGTTTCTAGAGGACAACTATCATTGTTTCCTACTATTTTACTATTTTCACTTCTTCCTTGTCAGGTTGGTATTCTAGTGCAGTTGATCTATAGTTTTTACTTTAACTCAGTGGTTGTTTAGTGGCATGCATGTTTACTTTTCCAGCTTTGGGGCATGGTTATGTGTGTGTGTACATGTACTCTGGAAAATTTCTCTCTTTTCTAGGTTGACTCCTTCAGTGCTAGTCACCAACCCCTAGCCTTTTGTAGGAGGGCATGGGGTATGTCACGACACATGCCCTAGGGGATGGGTCATGAAAAAGTTTTATCAGAGGTGGTCAGTTCTACTAGAAGAACTGGGAGTCTATAAATTTGGATGGGGAAACAATGTTAAGTGTTTTAAGTTTGGATTTTTGGACAAGGGGTCAAGTTTTACTGAGGCGACAGTTGTATCCATAGACCAGGATCCTGAATTCTGTTTTCCGATCCGATACATGAAAACACTAGTTGCATGCATCTTTAATTTTTTTCCATGATCTTTTTGAGTTATATTAATCTCACATGGTATAATAAATTTATTTTCATTCATCTTGATTCTCGTTCAAGATGCCTCCACATAGACATCCAACGAGGATTCCAGTGTGTGACCATGAGGATGGTCCACATAGTGATGATGCTTCAATACGGGGATTGGTTCCCGAGATGGAACCTTTGGGAAGTGTCCCAACGATACCACAACCCATTGGTCATCAGTTACTAAAAAATATTCTGGTATAGGAAACATGTATGCTATTTTCTTTACATGAGTTTCAGCGACGAAGACCCCTTTGGTATAAAGGTGAGCCAGACTCATAGTTAGCCAAGGATTGGACTAAGGTGGTGACTGAGTTTTCCATCTACCCAGGGCACCATTAGATTAGATAGGGGTCCTAGAAGTGATCCTTCTATCTGGCTTAGCAGGGAGATGGTAGGGTTTAGATTACCTGATATTACAATGAGTTGACTTTTCCATGGATAGAGCTTGAGAACCATTCTCAGAGAAAAGGATCTTTCGATACATGCTAAAGGATATGTGTGCCCAAGAGCTTCGGTAGAACAACATGTTGGTAGCTGATTGTACATTGAGGCATGCCTACATTTCTTGGTACACGATGAATATGATATGACCAGTTCTTTAGGGATCTAACCTCTATGAACGGTGTGTTTAGGTACATCTGAGCTAGCTCCATTCCAATGTGAATTCTTACTTATTCTAGGGTTATAGGGAAAACCATTATGGTTCGAAGTCCTTTCGATGAGCAGATAGATCCATTGGATGTCAGTAGTGGGAATACAAGAAACTGATGTCAGTATCAGATACATGGACGTATGAGACATTCCGATAAGAGGTCCCAAGGTAGGGGATCTATAGCTCATGTCTCATAAGGTTATCCCATTCGGACTAGGAATTGGTCATTCTTTTCAAAAGATCATAGGGGACATCTCGCTAGTGATTCTCAAGTCCATCATGATAATAGTGAAATGGTGGATGGTCCACCGGAGCATAGGAAGTGACGGGAATAGATGAATTTTCAGGGTGGATGACGTGGAATAGGATCTAGGAGAGAATAAGTTGGTGGTATACATTTTGACATGTTACAACCACCACACCAGCATGGTCCACACTAGGATCAAGGTGCTATAGGACAAGGGAAGGGAGTAGCTACATACAGTAAAGGAGTATAACCTGAGGGATTCATGAATGATTTGATGCATGGTTTGTCTCTACTACTAGCTTCTGTATTAATAAACTTAGGTTCTAATCATTCCTTCTTGTTACAAATACTTTTCAAGACTGAGAGTTTCTAGTAAAACATATTGACTCAATCCTTACGTCTTGAGATACCTATGGGAAGATAATCGATAATCACAGTTATGTATATGGACTTATTTCACCCTTGGGGAGAGAGTCTTAGTTGGAATCTCTTAGTTGCTGGGTCAAGGCATTATGAGGTTAGTTTGGGTATGGATTGTTCATCCACAATTCATGTTCGGATTGACTTCTCTAGGAAAAAGGATACAGTATATCCACAACATTGGAATGTGGTTTTCCTTGGTCAGTAAAAAAGGAAACCCATGAAGCATTGGATAGACTCATACATACAAGGGTGAAACTGATCACTCTTGAGTCATCCATCCTTACTCTCATGGCTATGGATGTTTAGATTTTTCAGTTCCTAACAGTAATTTTAACACCCCGACCCCTCTAGACTATAGCTGGTGCATTACTTGTTACATTGGCATGGATATAAGAAATGAAAATCCCGAAGGAACGATCATTTTAACAGTCATGAAGAAACTAGATACATAGATGTAATTTAAATTACATTGGAAAAGGATAAAAAATACAATACATAACAAAAACATAAAACTGTATCCACAATAACTCAATAAATGATCTCCTCTTCACCACATATTGAAAGTAAAAAATGAAAGCAGTGAGCTAAAATGCTCAGTAAAGGTTACAAATAATGGAAGCATGAAACAATAATAACTGAATTGTAAACAATTTTACTTAATCCATATGGCATGGTGATTATATGAAAAAACTCACAATATATATAAACTGAGAATGAAACTACATCCATCGATTTTGTCATAGTGAAAACATCATGGATTGTAAGAAATGTTAATGAATAATGATAATTATTATTGATTTAAATTCATGTATCTGGAAAATGATACCATAATACCGTAAAAACGGTTTAGTTCTATGGGTAGAAACCTGTTTGATTTTTGGAAACAAACTCGAAGGGTTTGTCACCAATTGATTAGTCTCATGAGATCTCCTGATGCATCAAGGGGCTATAGTTGGCCCCACCTACCAATTCATGTCCAAATAATTCATTATAAAATGATTAACCATAATATTAATATGACTTTACAACATCTGTATAGAATAGAGGATACGAATTCATCAATATTTCCATAGTCAAAAATAACATTCAAAATAAATATCCTATGTAAAATTGTATATGTCTTAGATAATAATCATATCCATGATATGAGAATATGGAAATATAAATATAATATAATTTCAATTTAAAAGTGATATCAAATCAGTAGTAGGTACACCACATAAGAAACATTAGGTGCACAATACTAAGAAAGTCACAATGAAGTGAAAATAGAAACAATGATTGTTACCATGTTGTAATCAATTGAGTCGTATGACATGAAGTTACTAACCAAAAAATTAATAATAGAATACCATGAATATAAAAATAATCATGATAATATATATCAAATGTCAGTACACCAATACCAAAAATAATAAATAATATGGGAACAATGTAAATCCCACAGAATTGAAAGTGAGATGAGAAAACCCCTTACAACATTTTGGCATAATAACGAGTGTTCTTGCAAGGGATTAATGAGAGATAAAGGGGTATAAAAATATTTATATATCATAAGGGAAGTATGGGGGAGGTGAAAAAACACACCCCATCATTAGGTATTAGAAAAAAAGGCACAACATATATGAGATTCATGAACAAAAGTGAGAGAGAGGATCCCTTACTTAAATTTGTTGGTGTTCTCAATTTGTTATTAAAGACATGAATAAAAAAATTCGGTTTATTAATTAATAAATACATAACATATTCTATGTTTAATTGGTTAAATATAATAATTTTATGTTCTGTTATAACTGTTTATATTGGTTATGAGGTTCAATATCATTGTTCAAACTCGTTTTTTACTTGGTTTTAATGACTGGTTTGCTTATATTCATGTTTGAATAAACATGTTACATGAAAGTGGTTGTATAGAATTGAATTTATATTATATTAGTTCACATCTAGAAGATTACATGGTTCTAAATTTAATTTGGATACTTTGAGTGAAGTCAAATTATTATATAAAACCATAGTGACAACCGTTTTTGTTAATCGGTGGGTTTGATTACAAAGAACATGTTTTTCATTATAACATTATTCCATTTGTACAGAAGGATTACAGAACCAAAAATAGTATATATATAACATATATAATAATCTTGTTCAACCATTACACAAATGGTTTCATGATCATAATTAATGATAATAATAGAAATCGACAAACTGTTGTCCTTGAATGTGCTAAATTTCCACATCTCAGATAGTGTTTTCATTTCATTAAAATAAATGGTTGGGAAAGGAGAAAAGATAATCAAATATCCCATTAGAATAAAAACATTCCATTACATTTATGTTACCATAGTTATCATATTATTTGGGTGAAGGGAGGTGAGTAAAGAAGCAAAAAGACATGAACTTAAAAGAAAAGAAGGAACTAGAAAGAAGAATTTACCTCTTGAGACTTCCTCCTTTGAGAACCTCTTAAGGGGAGAGGTTTCGGTATTTTTAAGAGGATATGTACAGATACTCAAGCCTTTTACATATAAAATTGCATTATTTTATGTATAATTATACATCATAGTACAGGCTAAGGATAGTTAAGTCTAGTGTCTCGGAAGACTGGGTACATAAAACATAAAACATGGGTCTAAAAAACATTACCTCATTTAATATTCATAAAGATCTACTAACTTCATTTGATCCCTTACATCTACATAGGGTACCCTGGAGAACACATGAACAAAGGTATGTGCTAAAAATCCCAGTAAGGGAATGAATATAAGGATACATCTTAATCACATGAGTTGGGAGGGATGAGATAATGATAACAAAGAATGGAACATATGAAATCACATCATATAAGCATGGGATCATATAAACATGGAATTATATAAATGTGGAATAATCATAAAACATTTATTTAGTATGGTTCAAGCCTAGCTTCAAATCATGATTCCCATTTTCGTACGGGTCAAGTTAAACCATCAATCTCGTTTCACATCGCATCTCATGAGACTTAACTTTACCCAATGCATTGGAGTGCTATCTGGGGGCACCCATCTCAACATTTGCATTAATGTTCTTTCCACATAAATATTATTTCCCCATAAATATTCTTTCCACATAAATAATCAAAAATAATCAATCATTCATAAACATAAGGATACCCATGGAAATAATTGCGTACCATAATCATGAAATAAACCATAACCAATGAGTGTATCATGAAAGTGTCCATGAAAGAAATGTATTAGAACATACATGGACGTTGTAACACCCCGAGATTTTATGAAAAATATTCTTTTAATTTCATTAATGTCTTGTGTTTTATGCTACACCAAGATTACCTTGCGCTATACGCAACACCATATTAGCTTGCAGTATACGCAACACTATTCTTGGATCGTGTTACACACAATTTTGATAATAGTTATTCTACGCAACATTGAGTATATATATATATATATTCAATGTATAAATGAAATATAGTTGTATTCTGTTATACGAAACAATTAAGGATTCTTTCACAACACACAACCCTGACTTGGCTTGCATTACACGCAATCGCGACCTTCCTCGATAGCGTGTGTTGTACGCAATACCGGGTTTTACTAAACAACGATATATTATTATAATATTATTATGAACTAGCTGTTATGAATAGTGTTAAATAAATTTTGAATTTTATAACATTATTATTCAACATACACATTTTCTAGAACATTTTATAAGAACAAAATAAATTTTTCGGGTAAAATAAGTATTTTTCAAAAAATGCAGTTTTGTCACCTTTTTGATGGTGCACCCACTTTAAATATTGTTTTTGACATGTTTATAAGTTCAATTTGTCAAAATAAAATTCTTCTTTGAAATCAAGAAATAAAAATTTACTTTGGATAAATTTTTCGTATTATTCTGGTAACTTTCATATTTTGATGAATAGTAAAAACACGCTATATTTTAATGAAAAACAACTTTTATCATCGTAATAATTTATATGGTTAAATTATAATATTGAATTGTTTTAAAGTATAAATAGAATATATTTTTACCATTTAATATAATGTATGTCATTAGCATTGATTTTACATTGAATTCGTAGGTTAAATCAATTCAATCTTTTGCAATGTTTTAAATAAAAACCTGTTTTCATTCAACAACGGGATTAATTTTAATTTAATTTCTGCAACTTCTGTGTATTGATTTTGAAAAAATGGATTCCATATTTGGAATCAGTGGGTCCAAATTATGTTAATAGGCTACTTTTTATTTTTGGGAATTATGAATAGTAACTACGGTAAATTTTATTTACCATAGTTAAAGGTAAATCGGGTAATTAAGGGTAAATATAATATTATAAAATTGCCCTAACACATGCCAAAATTCTATTGGATGGCTAAAAGTAAACCCATATCAACTAAGGGTCGGATTAGATACATTTTATGGGCTTTTGACCATGAAAAGAAATTAATTATTATTAAAACCAAAGAAAGTGACAACATGTCACTCTCTTAAATAATATAAGTATAATAATTTTAATTTAGTGATAAACATCATAAAACTTCGAAAATGAATAGTCTCCAGATAGCTAATAAAATTATCTACATCATGATAATTTATTTAGAATTTTTAGGGATTAAATAATTGTCATTAATATTGATACATTAATGATACAGAAATTATTTATTAACTAGAAAATAAGTAATATAGTTTTTATTGAAATAATAATACCCATTAAAAGGCCCACAAACCTGATCGAAACTTATTGGTAGTGTATATATACACCTTAATCATCCAATTACCTAATATATAACCGTTTGCATCCTTATAATAGTGATTATGAAACTTATTTTATTTTATTTTAAATGATGGAAAAGTTGTCACCTTCATAATTTAATAAATATAAAAATTTAAATCTTGTGATTTTAAGATGATATATTCGAGTAAAAGTATTATTGTGAAAGTTAATAGATTTATCTTCATCATAGTATTTTATTTTAAATTTTTATGCAACAAATCTGTATATTAAATAATTATACAAAAATGTTGTAGTAATTATTTTATTAAGAGATAAACCAAATAAATGGTTTAAAAATAATAAAATAAATATTATATGATCTATTTAATGTGATCCACTAATTTTATAGATACATATGACCTTTTATGAATCTATTAATGCTTTTAGTTAGAACATATCTTCTGTATATATTTTATTTAAATTCAAATAAATGAATAGTGTCAAAATTGACACTATTGTTATTTTATAAAAATAACATATTATAAAATTGTTTAAAAATCAAAAAAATATTTAAAAATTATAAATTTAACTTTTTATGGTCTATAATGTTATAAAGTAAACAATTATAGAAAATTCTCATCAAATAAGTAATTATTTGTTATAATTTAAAATTTAGAATTTTATTACCACAAATAAACATAAATAGATTAAATAAGGATAAATCAAAATGATAAGGTTTAAAATAAGATCCAAACATGTCTAAATTTGATTGTTTGATGAGATTAGAACCCTATATCATCTAATCTTAGAATATGAGCCATTTTTGGAGGTTTCTAAGTGGGGTTAGATTTATTATAAATTAATATTTTTAATAATTCCAAAGGTGCCCCTCTCCTCCCTTATAAAAGGGCACATCCTCCCTCTCTTCCTCACATCAATTTGAGCCTTCAAGATCGGCCATACCCTACCAAATTCTCTTATCCACTTCTCTATAAACATCCTAGAGGTCCTGGTCTTCTTCAAAGACCAATTGTAGTGCCCTAAGAGGAGGTCTCAAAGAGGCGCTTCAAAGAAGAGGTAATGTTCGTTACCGATTCTTTCAACTTTATTTCTTCTTCCACTTATTCTTATTTAGTTGTTTAATTATGAAGTAATAACATCAGTATCACTCATATACTGATATGTTATTATAAGTATGAAACAACCCTATTTCAAAATTTATCCATCCTACGGAAAATGAAATCACCGCGCGTGCGTACGTACAGAATACCGTCTCCACGCCGTGGTGTAATCTATTTTCCACCACCACCTTACTTGGATGTGTATAATGGTGTAAATAATGACTATATATGATTATTGTAAATTAATATTTATTATTAAATATTATACATACACTTGAATACAATTCCACGATCATGGGAATGATATCATCGCTCGTGCGTACGTACGGACTACCGTCTCCACGACGAGATGAGATTCATTCTCAATGATTAACCATTCATTAATGATTATAAAGTATATATAATAAGTAATAATTAAATAAATGAAATAATAATACTAGATTTATTTATATATATATATGTATTTCATCTACTTAATTCCATCCAATTCAATAAGGAAACGAACACAGCGTTCATGCGTACGTACGGCCTACCATCTCTATGAACGGTGTATTTCTTTCCATTTATCGATATATTATATATATGTATAATCTGAATATATATTATATATAAATCATGTTTTACATTCTGGATATAAGTAATCATGATCCAAGAAATCATATTAATAATTACAAGTTAAAACACGAACGATAAATGAGACGATTTTACCCAAAATGCTACATTAACATGAATTTACAAAATAACGGGTAATATAAAGTCATAAGTGGACCATATATTATATAATAACAATTAATATGATTCTATAATAAGTCGATAACATTATTTAAATCATTATACAGGGGGTTCAGATATGTACGAAGCATATCTGACCTAAGGTAAGGGATAATTTTCCAAATCTCATTTTTATCCGAGATTGCATATTCGTAAGTATTTACTGGGGTTATTTCTATCATCCTTGTCCATGTTTTATAAAAGTGTTCTCATGTATGTTTAAAGTCCTTTTTACCCATTTTTGACTTTTACTACATGGTATGTAAGGAATCTTTCTTTTGTTTACGTTACGAGGTACTTTTTTATTATTCCGGCAAAAGTACGAAAAGAATGTTTTTATTAACTTATACGGCACGAACAGATTTTTACTATTTTATAAAGCCTTATTTTCATGAAGCCTCCTCCAAAATATTTCATGACTATTTTCAACAAAATCTCTTTCTTTTAAAATTTCATGACATTTTGTGAAAAGAAAATGATTTTGAAGAAGAAAGGATATTTTCCTCAACAATTCATTTCAAGTGTTTTATCAAAACCATTTTTCATCTAAGATGACATTATTTCAAATGTGTATGTTTCAAGTATCATGTCTCTTTGATTTACATGGTTTTACTTTCCTTATTATGAAATTATATCCATCTCTTTTATATAGATTATGTGATGATGGGATGATGTTTATGAAACCCATTTTATTCTTTGGGTTATGATGAATGATTTATGTTTATGTTGTGGCACAAGTAAGAATAATTTCATTATGAGATGGGTGGGACCTATATCTCCCTCAAATTCATTGGGTAATGATTTTATATCTCATGAGATAGACATGGCTGGAACGGTAAGTTAATCCGGTTTAGTGTTACAGGACTGAAACGTGGAGTGAACTCGATTCAGAATGGGACTTTGTCCACTAAGATGGTCTTGGCAGCAATGTCTTGGCTACTATGGAAATCATTACATGTGCTTAATAGATGCCACAATTACATGTTTTATTCCCATGCTATTTTATCATGGTTTATGTTCCATTATGATCTATGCCTTATGTACTTCCATGTTTTATGTCATTGCTCAAGATTTTAATGTTTAAACATTATGTTCATGTTTTTAAGTTCCAATGTATATGGTATGTTTAATTTTATCTATGCTTACCCTTAATGAGCATTTGATCTCACCCTTTTTATGTTTTCCTTTCCCTAGGATATAAAGAAAGGTTTTAGGTAGAAAAAAAAGGGGGATGATCTTTATGGGAGTTGTTGAAGATCTTTCATCACGATTAGAAGATTACATTCCAAGTTTCCAAAGACACTAAACTATTATGATCCATGTGTGTCTATTATTGTTATGTATTAAGTATTCTGCTAAAGTGATGTAATATCCATGTGTGTAAAGCTTAGGGTCTTTAAAGTTGGTATCAGAGGAAAGGTTTAGTCAACCTTTGGAAACTAGGATGCAAAAACATTAGTGAGATCCCTAGAGATATTTCTAAGGTATGTCTAGGGATATAGCTAAGGATAAGAATACGTATAGGATATAGTCCTAGAATTATGGTAACGATCTTAGAATTTAACCTAAGATGTTAGATATTGAAGGTACTCCCCCTTTACTATGTTTTTTTCCCTATCATGATTTTTTCCTCTCACACTATTCTTTTTGGGTTTTAGAAAATGGCTAGAAACAGGAAGATTCACGATAATAGAGGATATGATGGACAATGGAATGATATTCTTCATGAGCAACCAAATGAAATGGGATTTTGAAGTCCAAACATCATTATTATACTGAATCATCAATCTCATAATATGATCAATAAAGTAAAATTCGGTAAGTTTCCTGACTCGGCTAATAAGAGAAAGATGGAGTTTCATAATGATCATAGAGGAAAGAAAGTTCAATTTCCCTCATGTAAATCATGTGGGAAGAGGCATCAGAAAGATTGTTTCAAAGTAACTGGAAGATGCTTTGGGTGTGGAAAAGAAGGACACAAAGCCAGTAAGTGCAAAGGAAAAGGTCCAGTTAACACCATGGACAAGGATAATGGTATTGCTACGACATCAACAATGATTAGATGTTTTAAATGTGGAATGTACAGGCATTATGCAAACCAATTCCATAATCAAAAATCTCATGAAGAGAATCAGCATGGTCATATGGGTAGTATTTATGTGGATGATGATGAGGAGACTACAAATGATATATGAGCTGAAAGAAGTGTTGAAGATCAGTCGGTTGTTTTAGAAGGTAGTAGAATGATTATATGTTTATCGAGAGTTATGTTGTATAGTTAATGGTACTATAGAATAAATAATCATCTAAGGATTGTTACACTATTGTTTTTCCTAAAAGTATTTGAAAGTATCTGTTGAATGGTACCAGTAACCATGGAATTTTATTCAGATATTTTTGTAAAGTAGATGATATGCGCATAATGTAGTAATAAGAAGATAATGAGATGTTTGATTGTATTCATGAGCTCATGATTAATATAAGGACTAAGTGATATCATGGTTTGAGTATATAGAATTTTTAGGATTTTGGTATGTGGAAAGTGTTAACATTTAACTGCATTCATGTTTTCACTAAGGTTCAATGGGTATTCATTTTTCAAGAGAATACATGATTAAGGCCTTCGAACGTTTGTAATGTTACCAACAAGACATATCTTATGATATATGGGGATCAAAGATGGTATTAACATGCTTCTTATATGAAATCTCTAGTAATCGTTTTCACTATAATATGACAATGGACTGCAATATTATGGATAAGACTAATGATTGGAATGGATTATGTTGGACATAAGTTAGTATTGTTTAAGGATAGAACCTTTTTTCGATATTATTGATGGGATGGTATAGTAATGTAGTTTTAGAAAAAGGACAACCTGCAGGACGGGCGACAGCCCATCGCATCGGACAAGGCTGTGGGAATCGAACCCACACTGAAGTGCGACTGGCCTTTATCGCATACCCCTGGCCTACAGGAAGTCCCTGGTTAGTAGAAACTAGTTTTATTTTATTAAGCGGTATGATATATGAAGTATAAGTTCATTTTTAGAACCGTATACGATTAATCTAACCATAAGATGGACTTATAACTTTTGCTAACCATTCGTTTGAAAGAGATGGAATGATCCATCATTCTATCACATGATCTACTAACACATCACGAATAACAAATTCAACTTCATTTCTTTTAGGGATGAAGTGGAAATTGTTCAATTCACGAACAACAGTGAGATTGTACCAAAATCATGCAAGTATTTCTTTTAATTAATCAACTTTAGGGAAATGATCTTGAAAACCAAAAATGTTGTCCTAGTTCCCTTATATCCGATGAATCAGATGGTACCATAGATCATCGCAAATCAATAACTTTGTGACTATTGGCTTTTTCATAGCCATGTTCTCTACCACTCTCCATCAGAACTTGATGGTTAGATTTTTCCTCCATATCCATATTTTCACCTATTTTCTCCTACGTGGAAACCTAGTGATGAGTTAATTTGGGTAACCGTTACATTTCATACTTTAGTTTTTAAAGCCATGTTTTGGTATTCCTTTTTACGATGTGGGTTTCTATTAAACAAGCTTTTGAGTAGTAAACCATTTATAATCCCGACGATTTTCGAGGGAGAAATTCATTTTAAGGGGGGTAGAATGTAACACCCCGAGATTTTATGAAAAATATTCTTTTAATTTCATTAATGTCTTGTGTTGTATGCTACACCAAGATTACCTTGCGCTATACGCAACACCGTATTAGCTTGCAGTATACGCAACACTATTCTTGGATCGTGTTACACACAATTTTGATAACAGTTATTCTACGCAACATTGAGTATATGTATATATATATATATTCAATATAAAATAAAATATGGTTGTATTCTGTTATACGAAACAATGAAGGATTCTTTCACAACACGCAACCCTGACATGGCTTGCATTACACGCAATCGCGACCTTCCTCAATAGCGTGTGTCGTACGCAATACTGGGTTTTACTAAACAACGATATATTATTATAATATTATTATGAACAAGCCGTTATGAATAGTATTAACTAAATTTTTAATTTTATAACATTATTATTCATCTTACACATTTTCTAGAACATGGTATAAGAACAAAATAAATTTTTCGGGTAAAATAAGTATTTTTCAAAAAATGCAGTTTTGCCGCCTTTTGATGGCGCACCCACATTAAATCCTGTTTTTGACATGTTTATAAGTTCAATTTTACAAAATAAAATTCTTCTATGGAATAAAGAAATAAAAATTTACTTTGGATAAATTTTTCGTATTATTCTGGTAACATTCATATTTTGATGAATAGTAAAAATACGCTATATTTTAATGAAAAACAACTTTTTTCATCGTAATAATTTATATGGTTAAATTATAATATTTAATGGTTTTAAAGTATAAATAGAATATATTTTTACCATTTAATATAATTTATGTCATTAGCATTGATTTTACATTGAATTCATAGGTTAAATCAATTCAATCTTTTGCAATGTTTTAAACAAAAACTCGTTTTCATTCGACAACGGGATTAATTTTAATTTAATTTCTGCAACTTCTCTGTATTGAATTTGAAAAAATGGATTCCATATTTGGAATCAGTGGGTCCAAATTATGTTAATAGGCTAATTTTTATTTTTAGGAATTATGAATAGTAACTACGGTAAATTTTATTTACCATAGTTAAAGGTAAATCGGGTAATTAAGGGTAAATATAATATTATAAAATTACCCTAACACATGCCAAAATTCTATTAGATGGCTAAAAGTAAACCCATATCAACTAAGGGTCGGATTAGATTCATTTTATGGACTTTTGACCATGAAAATAATTTAATTATTATTAAAACCCAAGAAAGTGACAACATGTCACTCTCTTAAATCTTATAAGTATAATAATTTTAATTTAGTGATAAATATCATAAAACTTCAAACATGAATAGTATCCAGAAAGATAATAAAATTATATACATCATGATAATTTATTTATAGTTTTTAGGGATTAAATAATTGTCATTAATGGTGATATATTAATGATACAGAAATTATTTATTAAGTGGAAAATAAGTAATATTGTTTTTATTGAAATAATAATACCCAATAAAAGGCCCACAAACCTGACCAAAACTTATTGGTAGTGTATATATACACCTTAATCATCCAATGACCTAATATATAACCGTTTGGATCCTTATAAAAGTGATTATGACACTTATACTATTTTATTTTAAATGATGCCAAAGTTGTCACCTTCATAATTTAATAAATATAATAATTTAAATATTGTGATTTTAAGATGATATATTCGATTAAAAGTATTATTGTGAAAGGTAGTCGATTTATCGTCATCATAGGATTTTATTTTAAATTTTTATGAAACAAATAAGTATGTTAAATAATTATACAAAAAGGATGTAGTAATTATTTTATTAAGAGATAAACCAAATAAATGGTTTTAAAAATAATAAAATAAATATTATATGAACTATTTAATGTGATACACTAATTTTATAGATACATATGACCTTTTATGAATCTATTAAGGCTTTTAGTTTGATCATATCTTCTGTATATATTTTATGTAAGTTCAAATAAATGAATAGTGTCAAAATTGACACTATTGTTATTTTATAAAAATAACATATTATAAAATTGTTTAAAAATCACAAAAATATTTAAAAATTATAAATTTAAATTTATATGGTCTATAATGTTATAAAGTAAACAATTATTGAAAATTCACAACAAATAAGTAATTATTTGTTATAATTTAAAATTTATAATTTTATTACCACAAATAAACTTAAATAGATTAAATAAGGATAAATCAAAATGATAAGGTTTAAAATAAGATCCAAACAAGTTTAAATTTGATTGGTTGATGCGATTACAACCCTATCACATCTAATATTCTAATATGAGTCATTTTTGGAGGTTTTTAAGTGGGGTTAGATTTATTATAAATTAATATTTTTAAGAATTCCAAAGGTGCCCCTCTTCTCCCTTATAAAAGGGCACCTCCTCCCTCTCTTCCTCACACCAATTTGAGCCTTCGAGCTCAGCCAACCCCTGCCAAATTCTCTTCTACACTTCCCTAGAAACATCCTAGAGGTTCTGGTCTTCTTCAAAGACAAATTTTAGTGCCCTAAGAGGAGGTTTCAAAGAGGCGCTTCAAAGAAGAGGTAATGTTCGTTACCGATTCTTTCAACTTTATTTCTTCTTCCACTTCTTCTTCTTTAGTTGTTTCATTATGAAGTAATAACATCATTATCACTCATATAAAGATATGTTATTATAAGTATGAAACAACCCTATTTCACAATTTATCCATCCTACAGAAAATGAAATCACCGCGCGTGAGTACGTACGGAATACCGTCTCCACGCGGTGGTGTAATCTATTTTCCACCACCACAATACTTGGATGGGTAAAATGGTGTAAATAACTACTATATATGAATATTGTAAATTAATATTTATTCTTAAATATTATACATACACTTGAATACAATTCCACGATCATGGGAATGATATCATCGCTCGTGCGTACGTACGGACTACCGTCTCCACGATGCGATGAGATTCATTCTCAATGATTAACCATTCATGAATGATTATAAAGTATATATAATAAGTTATCATGAAATATATGACATAATAATACTGGATTTATGTATATATATATGTATTTCATCTACTTAATTCCATTCAATTCAATAAGGAAACGAAAACAGCGTTCATGCGTACGTACGGCCTACCGTCTCCATCAACGGTGTATTTCTTTCCATTTATCGATATATTATATATATGTATATTCTGAATATAAATTATATATAAATCATGTTTTAAATTATGGATATAATTAATCATGATCCAAGTAATCATATTAATAATTACAAGTTAAAACACGAATGACAAATGAGACGATTTTACCCAAAACGCTACATTAACATGAATTTACAAAATAATGGGTAATATAAAATCATAAGTGGACCATATATTATATAATATCAATGAATATAATTCTTTAATAAGTCAATAACATTATTTAAATCATTATACAGGGGGTTCATATATGTACGAAGCATATCAGACCTAAGGTAAGGGATAATTTTGCAAATCTCATTTTTATCCGAGATTGCATATTCGTAAGTATTTACTGGGGTTATTTCTATCATCCATGTCCATGTTTTATAATAGTGTTTTCATGTATGTTTAATGTCATTTTTACCCATTTTTTGACTTTTACTACATGGTATGTAAGGAATCTTTCTTTTGTTTACGTTACGAGGTACTTTTTGACTTTTCCGGAAAAAGTACGAAAAGAATGTTTTTTTAACTTATACGGCACAAACAGATTTTTACTGTTTTATAAAGCCTTATTTTCATGAAGCTTCATCAAAAAATATTTCATGACTATTTTCAACAAAATCTCTTTCTTTTAAAATTTCATGACATTTTTTGAAAAGAAAATGATTTTGAAGAAGAAAGGATATTTTCCTCAAGAATTCATTTCAAGTGATTTATCAAAACCATTTTTCATCTAAGATGACATTGTTTCAAATGTGTATGTTTCAAGTATCATGTCTCTATGATTTACATGGTTTCACTTTCCTTATTATGAAATTATATCCATCTCTTTTATATGGATTATGTGATGATGGGATGATGTTTATAAAACCCATTTTATTCTTTAGGTTATGATGAATGATTTATGTTTATGTTGTGGCACAATTAAGAATGATTTCATTGTGAGATGGGTGGGACCTATATCTCCCTCCAATGCATTCGGTAATGATTTTATATCTCATGAGATAGACATGGCTGGAACGGTAAGTTAATCCGATTCAGTGTTACAGGACTGAAACGAGGAGTGAACTCGATTCAGAATGGGACTTTTTCTACTAAGATGGTCTTGGTAGCAATGCCTTGGCTACTATGGAAATCATTACATGTGATTAATGGATGCCACAATTACATGTTTTATTCCCATGCTATTTTATCATGGTTTATGTTCCATTATGATCTATTCCTTATGTACTTCAATGTTTTATGTCGTTGGTCAAGATTTTACTGTTTAAACATTATGTTCATGTTTTTAAGTTAAAATGTATATGGTATGTTTAATTTTATCCATGCTTACCCTTACTGAGCATTTGAGCTCTCCCTTTTTATGTTTTCTTTTCCCCGGGATATAAAGAAAGTTTTTAGGTAAAAAAAGGGGGAAGATCTTTATGGGAGATGTTGAAGATCTTTCATCACGATTAGAAGATTACGTTCCAAGTTTCCAAAGACACCAAACTATTACGATCCTTGTGTGTCTGTTAATGTTATGTAATAAGTATTCCGCTAAAGTGATGTAATATCCATGTATGTCAAGCTTAGGGTCTTTACAGACGTTCATATGGTAATATATCCTTATAAAATGTTAGGAGGTGACAAATTGTATTTACAACATATAATAAATTTATTTGAGAAACATTAACATTAAAACATTTTTGTGCGGTTTTAATGAAAATACTATATAGCTTTTAAAATAGTAAAGAGGAAATTCTTTTATATAAAACCAGAATTGAACCAATAAGGTTTTAAAAATAAAAATAATTATTTTATGAAGACAATTTTTTCTTAATATAAGGGATAGAGTGCGCTTGAAATGGGGTAAAAATTCAGAATGTCCCTTTAAAACGAGTATGCTTATTGGGAAGTATTGAGGAGGGATTCCCTTAAAATCATGTATATCCCCAAAAAGGAATGAAATATGGATCATGGAACATGATTTTTTATCATATAAATAGAATTTATAAGTTTTACATAAAAATAAAAGAAAAATACATTTTGGTAAAAAGAACGATAGAGCAACCCGAAGGAATAAAGGATGTGCAGGTAGAATCCATTAAGGTTTATCGGCATGGTATCAGGTGTAACTAATAGGGATTGATGAGAGAGTTAAGGGGTTTTTCATCACTTATAAAACATTAAGGTAGTATGTGAGAGGTGAAAAACATACCCCATCACTTGGTATTACACAAAAATTCATAGCATAGGGAACGATCTTGATTAACGGTGAAAAAGAGAGGATCCCTTACCTTAAATCTATTGGTGTTCTCCACTTTTTATTAAAGAACTGAATAAAAAATTTAGACACATTAATTAATAGTTACAGAACCTCTTCTATATGTAATTTATTTATTATAACCCTTTTTACTTCATTCAAGGCCTTCTTGATTAGTTATAAGGTTCAATTTATTTTTTCGGGCTCGTTTCTTTACTTGGTTATAAAAGATCGGTTCACTTATATTCAAGTTTGGATAAACATTAAATATAGAAGTGGTTTACCAAAATGAACTTTTATTCTATTATTGAACATCTAGTAGATTACATGGTTATAAATTTAATTTGGTTAATTAGATTGAAGTTGAACTATTATATAAAACCATAGTGACTACTGTTTTTGTTAATTGGTGGGTTTTATTACAAAGAACATGTTTTGATTTATAAATTAATAACATTTTTACAAAAAGATTACAGAATAAAAATAAAATATATCAAATATATATATTCTGGTTTGATCATAACAAAATTGGTTTCATGAACAGATTTAAAGATGATAATAGAAATTGATAAACTGTTTTCCTTGAATGTGCTAAATTGGCACATCTCAAACGGTGCTTTCATTTCTTTCAAACAAAATATGAGGAAAAGAGAGAAGATAATTAATATACCATTAACATAATAGCATTAAATTAAATGTATGCTACTATATTTATCATACTATTCTGGTAATGGGAGCTTAGGAAAGGAACAAAAAAAATAAAAGAACTTAAAAAAAATGAAGGAATTGGAAAGAGGAATTTATCTCTTGATACTTCCTCCTTTGAGAACCTCTTAAGGGGAGAGGTTTTGGTATTTTGAAGAGGCTAGGAGGTTTTGGACTTGGGGGAGGATCATGAGGAGATATTGGGAATAATATTGGCAAGTAAAAAGGCTTGATCGGAGTGAAGATAAGTGGTAAGAATGGGTGGTATTTATAGTGCACCGGAGAAGGGTTTTCATAAATATTTAATCATTATTTTATTATTTCATCACAAGAATGTGAATAGTAGTAATTCAATGACCTAGAATAGTAATAAAGGCATGTGACTTCAAACCAATTGGTCTTACATCAGAATATCATCATCAATGACTCAATTAATCCATTATTTAGCATTTATTGTGAATTATCAGATTTTACTATTCATAAAAAATGAAAGTATTTCAGAAAAATCACAAAAATTTAACCTAACCATTTATCGATGTGTAGAATTCAAAAATATAGTCCAATTTTCAAAAATAATTTTCTAAATATGATTATTCTAATATTTTATTAAAATCACAATTTATTATCTAAAAACTTGTTTTAAAACATTCATTTACTTATTCTAAAGTATAGGTATATGATAATTAGAACGTGAATATTATTTATATATTATCATAGGTAAGGTTACTATTTATTAGGGTATATCACTATTCATAAGAGTATGTTACTATTCATAAGGGTAGGTTTCTATTCACCAAAAATTATGTTTTTCTTATCGGACTCAAAAAAACATACTGATCACAACCGTGTAAATCAGATTTTTGAAATTCCGAACACAAAAGTGAAAAACATATGTTTAAAGGTTACATAGAACTTTGTAGTTCATTATGCTGTGTTTTCATGTGATTTTATGACATATTTATAAGAGAGTAATTACCATTTATAAAACATTAGGTCAATACATTCTTCCCCCCTTATGACATTTCTCCCTCGAAATTTTGTTTTACATTCTAAGACAAAAACAGGTGTGCGTACTTTTCATTAATTGCTTCCTCAAGTTCCCAGGTTGCCTCTTCGTACTTATGGTTTTGCCATAGTACCTTGACCATATGAGTAGTCTTGATGCATAGAACATTGTCTCTATCATCCAAGACCTTCACTAACTGCTCCTCGTAAGAGAGATCATCCTCCAAATGTACCATCTCTGAATAGAGTACATGTGAAGTGTCTCGTATGTACTTCCTTAAGAGGGATACCTGAAATACATCATGTACTTTCAACATGTTAGGTGGAAGTGCCAGTCGATAGGCCACAACTCTAACTCGATCAAGGATCTCGAAGGGGCCTATATACCTGGGACATAACTTCCCTTTATTTCCAAACCTCATGATATTCTTCCACGGTGATATGCGTAGAAATACCTTGTCTCCAACGTTGAACAAAATGTATCGTCGACGGTTATCTATAGAACTCTTCTGTCGATTATGGGCTGCCTTGATATGCTGTTGAATAGTTTTCACCTTCTCCACCATTTATTCGACAATTTCAAGTCCTAGCAGCTTATGCTCAACGACATCATCCCAAAACGCTGGTGTTCTGCACCTTTTCCCATAAATGGATTTATATGGTTCCATTCAAATTCTTGAGTTGAAACTATTGTTGTAGGAGAATTCAACCAGTGGAAGATGTTGGTCCCATACTGTAACACCCGAGACTTTTATAAGAAATATTTTGTTTTTATATAAATCATCAAAGGAATCTTTCACTACACACAACACTAGCTTGGCTTGCTTTACAGGCAATCACGGCCTTCCTTGATAGCTTGCATCGTACGCAATACTGAGTTTCACTAAACAATGATATGATATTAAAATATAATTAAAACTTTCCATTATGAATAGTAATAACCACTTTTTGAAATTTTGTAAATCTTATTTTTCAAAATGGACTTTGTTTTTGGATTCGGAATATTGAAATTATCCTAGGGTGAAATTTTGGTATTTTTCCGGAAACATTCAATTTTTGATGAATAGTGAAAACACTGGGTTACTATTTAAAACCCGAATTTTTATTTAAATAAATATTTAATTTATTTTAATTTATTTTATGTAAAAATTTATACATAATACCTATATATTTTCAATGTAATTCACTGGAGTAATTTTATAATAATTTTAGATATATAAAAATTTTATTGAACTTTTCACCGTCTTTTACCCACCTCCTAGGAGAATTTGCAAATTTACATAAAACTTAATTTTACCACATCTGTGAATGGAATTTAAAAAATTTGATAGACACTGTTGATGTCAGTATGTAAAATTTGGTTCAATGAGATGAAAATAATTTTTGGTGAATAGTAACTTTTTACTTTTATTTACCACGGTTAAAAGTAAATAGTGTAATTAAGGGTAAAAATGATATTATTATTACCCTAACACATGTCCTAATTCTATTGGATAAGTGTAATTCGACCAAAAGCAACCTTAGGAATAAAATATGACCATTTAGGCCCACTTGGATTAGATTAGGACATTTTATATTAATTTATTTAAAGAAGGGTTAAAATAGTTAAAATTAATGTTTAATAATTAAATAATTTTTAATATAGGGTTATACATAAGATAAATTCTACTATAAATATTCATTATAAATATAAAACGATTCACTACATAATGATATTTTATTTGTACTTTTTAGACATTAAATAATTTAATGTAATTATGACACAAAGATGATGCAGTCATTATCTTATCAATAAAATATTGACATAATTGATTTTATAAATACCCAAATAAATGTAATTTGAGACATTTTATAAATTAAATTAATTTTATAGGTTACTATGACATTTTAGTATTGATTTAATTAACTCTTTTTGAACTAATCATTCTGTTATGATTTTTACAAAAATTAATTACTAAATAGTGCCAAAATTGACATAAAATAGTTTTTAAAAAAAATATTATATTATTAAATGTTATTTAATTACTAAAAATATAAGGTTCGGACAAATGACTTAGATAAGGATATATACATTAATAATAAACAACTTGGGTTTCGTTTGGATTGTTATAGTAAGTTTATTAACCTTATAGTGTAAGAACACAAAAAGACATGGTAAAAGTAAAATTATCTAACTTAAAGTTAAATCTAAATGATAAGGTTAAAATAGTAACCTAAACTTGTCCAAATTCTATTGGATGAGATTATTTCAACCCATACCCACCTTAAATTCGAAATAAATCAATTTGGAGCTATTTAAAACAGAATATGGCTTTATAATAAAATAATATTTTTAGTTTTTCCAAAGGTGCCCCTCTCCTCCCTTATAAAATGGCACCTCCTCCCACTCTTCCTCACACCACTTTGAGCCTTCAAGTTCGGCCATCTCCTGCCAATTTCTCCTCTCCACTTCCCTAGAAACATCCTAGTGGTCCTGGTCTTTTTCAAAGACCAATTTTAATTCCCTAAAAGGAGGTCTCAAAGAGGCGCTTCAAAGAAGAGGTAATGTCTATTACCGATTCTTTCAACTTTATTTCTTCTTCCACTTCTTCTTCTTTAGTTGTTTCATTATGATTTAATAACATCAATATCACTCATATACTGATATGTTATTATATGTATTAAACAACCCTATTTCACCATCTATCCATCCTACGGAAAACGAAATCCCCGCGCGTGCGTACGTACGGAATTCCGTCTCCACGCCGCGGTGTAATCTATTTTCCACCAACAACTTACTTGGGTGTGTATAATGGTGTAAAGAATAAATATTTATTATTATTGTAAATTTATATTGATTCTGAAATAGTATACATACATTCCAATAAAATTCCACGATCATGGGAACGATATCATCGCTCGAGCGTACGTACGGAATACCGTCTCCACGATGTGATGCGACTCATTCTACATGATTTTCATTGAATAATGATTACATAAATGAATTGAGTGAATAAATATGATATATATTACACTAATACTATTCTAGAAATGAGGTATCTATAACCTAAAAATAAGAATAAGAATTTATTCGACAAAACACGCATAAGAACAAAAAGTAATAAACACCAGAATAATAAGTAGCAATGAAATATTACTAATAATAAGCCATGAATATGACCATATATGATATCATAACAATTAGTATGATTCTGTAATAAGTCAATGAAATTATTTAAATAATTATATAGGAGGTTCGGACACTTACGAAGAAAATCGGACCTAAGGAAAGGGAAATATCACAATCTCATTTTTATCTGAGATTGTTTGTCCTTTGAAAATTACTGGGGTGTATTTTATCATCCACATCCATGTTTCCTCAATATTTAATATTATTTCCATCCTCCTACAATTGTTTAAATCCAATTTTACCCTTCAGTGAGTTTTTAGTAAAAGATATGAATGGAATCTTTTGTCATTTTTCGTACGAGGTACTTTTTGACTTTTCCGACAAAAGAACGAGAAGAATGTTTTTCTAACATATAAGGAATGAATGTATTTTAAAAAAATTATTTCCAAGAATCTTCCTTTAAAAGTTTTCATGTTTATTTTTAATCAACTTCATTTAGTTTAAAATTGTATGACATGTTATGAAAGGAAAAATGTTTTTGAAGTAGAAAGGATATTTTCCTCAAGAATGGAGTTCAGGTATTTTATCAAAATTATTTTCCATCTAAGATAATATAGGGTTATGTTTCTATCCCTATTATTACATTGATTTGATTATGTTGTGATGGAATTATTTTTATGAATTCATTTATCTAATATGAATTGTTCTATGATTTCACGATGTTTATGAATCCCATTTTTATTACTTGGGATATGCAATGATGTGTGATTTATGATTTTGTGGCACACATAAGAATGGTATAATTATGAGATGGGTGGGAACTATATATCCCACCAATGCATTGGGTAAAGATTTATATCTCATGAGATAGACATGGCTGGAACGGCAGGTTAAACCTGTTCAGTGAAACAGGACTGAAACGAGGAGTGAACTCAGTTCAAAAAATGGACTTTGTCCGCTAAGATAATCTTGGAAATGAGTCTTGACTAATAAGAAATGATTCTCTATGATTATGTGTGTATTCCACAAAGTTTCATGTTTTAAGTTATGATTATTGATATTTCATTTCAATATTATGATTTATCCCATTTTATGAAATTATGATTTCTTTTGCTGGTTAAGATTCCCAAAATGTTATGTTCTTATAAATATGATTTAATTGATATTTCTTTTGTTTACCCTTACTGAGCATTTGAGCTCAGCCTTTTGTATGTTTTCTTTCCCCAGGTCAGGAAGAACGATATTGAGTAAGATATTCCAAATGGGATGATAGATATGATGAAATAAATGGGAGACAGTGTAGATGCTTTATGAACCAGTTGTTTATGTTTCCCAATTTCTAAAGACACTATACCTATACGGTCCTTTCATGGTTTTGTTATATGTTGTAATAAGTGTACTTCTATTTTGAAGTACTAACAATGTATGTAAAGTATGGGTCGTTATAGTTTGTATCAGAGGAAAGGTATAGTCATCCTTTGGAAACTAGGATATGAAAGCCTTAGTAAGAATCCTAAGGATAAGTCTAAGCATAGAACACAATCTTAGTGTTTTAGAAATGGCCATGAATAACCTAGGATAAGACCTTAAGAGTGAATTTTATTCTTGATTATTTGGTTTTCCTATTATAATTAGTGTTGCTCACACTATTATTCTTGGTTTTAGTCAATGGATGGAACCCAAAGGAACCGTGTTAATGCGGAATGCGATTGGCAATGCAATGATTGTCCCACTGAGCAACCAAACGTTATGGGAGCTGGAATGAAAAACCTTGTAGCCATTCTCACACAACTTTCTCATGCTATGAATCATGTAAGACATCCAAATGAGAAATGGAAGGAGCAACATTCTGTTGAATACTTCATGAGGCAGCGTCCACCTTCATTCAGCGGGTCTTTTGATCCATTAGTGGCCGAAAAATGGATCAGTACCACTAAAAAGATATTTTCAGTTATTTAGTGTTCTAAACATGATAAAGTCATCTTAGCAGTGTATCGTTTGGAAGGTGATGCTGATCAATGGTGGAATCTTATTAAGAATACGAGTCAAAGGGATGAAATTGAGTCCAAGGAATGGGACAAGTTCAAGAACTTATTTTTCAATAAGTACTTCCCTCGTATTCTTCGAACAAAGATGGAGAAGGAGTTTCTTGAACTAAAGCAAAAGGATGATGAATCTGTTGGTGCCTATGAAGCAAATTTTACAAGACTTTCAAGTTATGCTTCTGTTATTATTATCCAACCTGAGAGTAAGATCGATCGATTCTTTTGTGGCTTAAAACCAATTCTTCAAAGGGTGTTATCCATAAGGTACTTCAACAGCTTCAAAGAAATTGTTTGATGTGCTCTCAAAGTTGAGATGGAGATTGGAGTAACCCATCAGTCACATGGGTTTGATAAGAAGAGGAAAATGGACTTCAAAGGAAAATCTAAAGACCAAACTGAAAAGAAGATGAGTTTTCCCTTATGCCCAATGTGTGGAATGAAACATGGAGGAAATTTTCTTAAGGGGACAAGCAAAAGTTATAAGTATGGAAAAGAAGGTCATCGAGAAATTGAATGTCGAAATAATGGGAAGAAGATGTCTAATGATGCAAACAAAGGAGATGATACACAGAATGAACCTACTACACATCAATGTTTCAAGTGCAAGGAGATGGGGCATTATGCCAATCAATGCCCAAATCAAAGGGTTGATGATGATGATCAACGTCAAAAAAATCTTAAGGCCAAAGACAAAGGAAAGTCACTTGCAATTACTATTGGCTATTTAGAGTACGACAAAGAAGCGGTGACAGGTACACATACCATCCACTCTAAAGTAGAAAATTCTTTATTTGATTCTGGATCCACCCACTCTTTTATTTCTGAATAATTTTCTAAGGGTATCTCCGTATTACCTCAACAATTAGATGTTGAGTTGGCTGTGACAACTCCAAATGGCACAACAGTCACACCAAAAGTTTAAAATTCTTCTCTGATTGATGGTTTTGGGAAAGTTCTTAATGAAAATATTGTGATTCTTCCTATAGTGGAATTTAATGTGATTATTGGCATGGATTGGCTTTCTTTATATGGAGCTCATATAAATTACCAATGAAGGGAAGTCACATTTCATATTCTAGATCAATCTATGATCGTCTATCGATGAAAGGATGAACATAACCTTCCAGTGGAAATTTCTTCTATCTTATGGGTCTTGATTCCACTAAATGAAGGTTATTTATCTCAAATGGTTGCAGAGAAACTCACGATTAATAATATGCCCATTGTACGGGAATTTGATGATGTCTTTCTATAGTAATTTCTTGGTCTTCCACCAAATCGTGAAGTTGAGTTTTCAATAGAACGCGTACCAGGTGCTTTGCCTATTTCAAAGACACCTTATAGAATGGCCCCAATTGAGTTGCAGGAATTTAAGAAGCAACTCCAAGAGAATCTTGATAAAGGATTCATATGCCCTAGTGTGTCACATTGGGGAGCACCTATTCTATTTGTTATGAATAAAGATGGATCAATGAGACTTTTCATTGATTATAGAGAACATAACAAGATCACTATCAAGAACAAATATCATCTCCCATGCATTGATGACCTATTTGACCAACTACGCAGAGCTTAATACTTTTCCAAGATTGATCTTCGTTCAGGGTATCATCAATTAAGGGTCAAAAAGGATGATATACCAAATTAGGCTTTCCGTACAAGGTATAGACAATATGAATTTATAATGATACAATTTGGTCTTACTAATGCCCCTGCTCTCTTCATGGATCTGATGAATAGAGTCTTTAGAGACTATCTTGATCAGTTTGTGGTAGTATTTATAGATGATATTCTTGTCTATTCAAAGAGCAAGGAAGAACATAAAGATCACTTGAGAATTTTATTAAAGACCCAAAGAAAGGAGAAGCTTTATGTTAAATTTACCAAGTGTGAATTTTGGCTTCAAAAAGTTTCATTTTTCGGTCACATAATCTCAAAAGAGGGGATATCTGTGGATCCAGCAAAAACAGAGGTTATCGAAAGATGGTAGAGACCAACAACAGTAACCGAGATCCGATGTTTTCTTGGTTTGGCTGGATATTATCGACGTTTTGTGAAGGATTTTTCACGATTATCTAATCCACTCACCAAGTTGACTCGGAAAGAAGTTAAGTTTGTTTGGACGGCGGAATGTGAAGAGAATTTCAAGGAGTTGAAAAGAAGGTTATCCAGTGGAACTGTGCTCACACTGCCTTATAGTGGAGAAAGGTTTGTGATCTACAGTGATACATCCAAGAAGGGATTGGGGTGTGTTCTTTTGAAAAATGATATGGTGGTAGCTTAAGCCTCACGACAGTTGAAAATCCATGATCAAAATTACCCAACTCATGATTTGGAATTAGCTGCGGTAATCTTTACATTAAAGATTTGGAGGAATTATCTTTATGGAGAAAGGTGTGACATTTATACTGATCATAAAAGTTTAAAGTGTATTTTCACAAAAAAGGAGTTGAATATGCACCAAAGAAGATGGTTGGAGCTGATTAAGGATTACGACTGCTCAATTCATTACCATCCTGGGAAAGCAAACTAGGTGGCAGATGCATTAAGTCGACAAGACCATGCTAGCATATCCATGATGAGGCTCACAAAAGATCCAATATTTATCGATTTACAAAGGATGGATCTTGGAATTATAATGAAAGGGGAAAAATCGTATCTTTCTCAAATGAATGTTCAAACATCTATACATGTGACGATTAAAGAGGCACAGAAAGAAGATGTAGAGTTACAAAAGAAGGTGTGAAATGTTCCTGAATTCAACCTTGATTGTGATGGGATAATAAAGTTCAGGAATTGGGTTTTTGTTCCTCCCACCCCAAAATTAAAGAAGCAGCTATTGGATGAGGCTCATAGTTCTTCATTCTCTATTCATCCTGGAAGCACGAAGATGTATAGGGACCTGAAAGAGTACTTCTAGTGGGATGGAATGAAAAGAGATGTTGTTGAATATGTCTCACGATTCTTGGTTTGTCAGCAAGTTAAAACTGAGAGACAGAAGTCTAAGGGGATGTTACAACTATTACCCATACCCGAATGGAAATGGGAAAACATCACTATGGACTTTGTCACCGAACATCCTAAAACATCCAAAGGAAATAATTCTATCTGGGTTATAGTTGGTCGTCTTACAAAGTTGGCACACTTCATCGCTATTAGAGAGGATTTATCTCTGGATCAGCTTACCAGGATATATGTGAAGGAAGTGGTAAGATTGCATGGAGTACCACATTCAATTATATCTGATTGGGATCCAAGGTTTACCTGAAAGTTATGGCGAAGTCTTCAGCATACTCTGGATAGAGAGTTGAGTTTCAGCACTGCTTATCATCCTCAGACAGACGGTCAGTCTGAGAGGACAATTAAAACTCCAGAAGATATGTTGAGAGCTTGGTCTATGGATTTTAAAGGTGGTTGGGATCAACACCTACCTTTGGTGTAATTTTCTTATAATAATATCTTTCACTCCAGTATTCAGATGGCTCCTTATGAAGCTCTCTATGGAAAGAAATACAGGACTCCAACTTGCTGGGATGAAGTTGGGGGAAGAAAGCTATTAGGACCTGATCTTGTTGATGAGATGGCAGAAAATGTCCGATCTATTCAACAACACATAAGAGCAGCTCAGAGTCGACAAAAATTTTATACCGATAACCGATGAAAAGACTTTGAGTTTGAAGTGAGTGATAAAGTGTTCTTACGAATATCTCCTTGGAAGAGAATAATGAGATTTGGAAAGAAGGGAAATTTGAGCCCTAGGTATATCGGTCTTTTCGAAATACTGGATCGTGTTGGGAAGGTAGCTTACCGATTGGAACTTTCACCGAATCTCTCTCAAGTTCATGATGTTTTCTATTTATCTCTCCTGAGAAAGTACATACCTGATCCTTCACATGTACTCAGCTCAGAAGTTGTACCACTGGAGAAAGATCTTTCTTATGAAGAATAGCCGATAGAGATTCTGGATCATAGCGAAAAAGTCCTAGGGAACAAGACCACTAGCTTGGTGAATGTATTATGGAGGAACCACAAATTAGAAGAAGCTACATGGGAGCTTGAGTAAACGATGTGGAAGAGGTATCCTCATCTGTTTGTTATAAGTGACGAACTTCGAGGGTGAAATTCATTTTAAGGGGGATAGAATGTAACACCACAGACTTTTATAAGAAATAATTTGTTTTTATATAAATCATCAAAGGAATATTTCACTACACACAACACTATCTTGGCTTGCTTTACACGCAATCTCGACCTTCCTTGATAGCTTGCGTCGTACGCAATACCGAGTTTCACTAAACAACGATATGCTATTAAAATATTATTAAAACTATCCATTATGAATAGTAATAACCACTTTTTGAAATTTTGTAAATTTTATTTTTCAAAATCTACTTCGTTTTTTGATTTGGAATATTGAAATTAGCCTAGGGTGAAATTTTGGTATTTTTCTGGAAACTTTCAATTTTTGATGAATAGTGAAAACACTCGGTTACTATTTAAAAATCGACTTTTTATTTAAATAGTTATATATTTTATTTAAATTTATTTTATGTCAAAATTGATACATAATACCTATATAAGTTCAATGTAATTAATTGAAGTAATTTTATAATAATTTTAGATATAAAAAAATTTTATTGAACTTTTCACCGTCTTTTACCCACCTCCTAGAGGAATTTGCAAATTTACATAAAACTTAATTTTACCGCTTCTGTGAGTTGAATTTCAAAAATCAGAGAGACACGGTTGATTTCAATAAGTAAAATTTGGTTCAATGTGATGAAAATAATTTTTGGTGAATAGTAACTTCTTATTTTTATTTACCACGGTTAAAAGTAAATAGGGTAATTAAGGGTAAAAATGATATTATTATTACCCTAACACATGTCCTAATTCTATTGGATAAGTGTAATTCGACCAAAACAACCTTAGGAATAATATATGGCCATTTAGGCCCACTTGGATTAGATTAGGACATTTAATATTAATTTATTTAAAGAAGGGTTAAAATAGTTAAAATAAAGGTTTAATAAGTAAATAATTTTTAATATAGGGTTATACATAAGTTAAATTAGACTATAAATATTAATTAGAAAGCTAAAAAGATTTCCTACATAATTATATTTTATTTGTATTTTTTAGGCATTAAATAAGTTAATTTATTTTTGACACAAAGATGATGCAGTAATTATCTTATCAATGAAATATTGACATAATTGGTGTTATAAATACCCAAATAAATGTAATTTGAGACTTTTTATGAATTAAACTAATTTTATAGTTTAACATGACATGCTAGTATTTATTTAATTAACTTTTTTCGAGCTAATAATTCTGTTATTATTTCAGAAAAATCAATTACAAAATATTGTCAAAATTGACATAAAATAGTTTTTAAAACAAATATTATATTAATAATTGTTATTTTATTCCAAAAAATCTAAGGATCTTCCAAATGACTTAGATAAGGTTATATATATTAATAATAAACAAATTGGGGTTCGTTTGACTTGCTATAGTATGTTTATTGACCTTATAGTGTAAGAACACAAAAAGACACGGTAAAAGTTAAATTATCTAACTTAAAGTTAAATCTAAATGATAAGGTTGAAATAGTAACCAAAACTTGTCCAAATTCTATTGGATGAGATTATTTCGACCCATCCCCACCTTACCTTCTAAATAAATCAATTTTGAGCTATATAAAACCGAATATGGCTTTATAATAAAATAATATTTTTAGTTTTTCCAAAGGTGCCCCTCTCCTCCCTTATAAAAGGGCACCTCCTCCCTCTCTTCCTCACACCATTTTGAGCCTTCAAGGTCGACCAACCCCTGCCAATTTATCCTCTACAATTCCCTAGAAACATCCTAGAGGTCCTGGTCTTCTTAAAATACCAATTTTAGTGCCCTAAAAGGAGGTCTCAAAGAGGCGCTTCAAAGAAAAGGTAATGTCCATTACCGATTCTTTCAATTTTATTTCTTCTTCCAATTCATATTATTTAGTTGTTTCATTATGAATTAATAAATTCGGTATCACTGATATACTAATATGTTATTATATTTATGAAAAAACCCTATTTCACAATCTATCCATCCTACGGAAAACAAAATCACCGCGCGTGCGTACGTACGGAATACCGTCTCCACGTCGTGGTGTAATCTATTTTCAACCACCACGTTACTTGGATGGGTATAATGATTTAAAGAATGAATATTTATGATTATTGTAAAGTGATATTGATTTTGAAATAGTATACATACACTCCAATACAATTTCACGATCATGGGAACGATATCATCGCTCGTGCGTACGTACGGAATACTGTCTCCACGATGTGATGCGACTCGTTCTTCATGATTATCATTGCATAATGATTACATAAATGAATTGAGTGAATAAATATGATATATATTACACTAATACCATTCTGGAAATGAGTTATCTTTAACCTTAAAAGAAGAATAAGAATTTATTCGACAAAACACGCATAAGAACAAAAAGTAATAGACACCCGAATAACAAGTAGCAATGAAATATTACTACTAATAAGCTAATAATATGACCATATATGATATAATAACAATAATTATGATTCTAGAATAATTAAATGACATTATTTAAATCATTATACAGGAGGTTTGGACACTTACGAAGCAAATCGGACCTAAGGTAAGGGAAATATCACAATCTCATTTTTATCCGAGATTGTTTGTACTTTTGAAATTACTGGGTTGTATTTTATCATCCACATCCATGATTACACAATATGTAATATTATTTCCATTCTACTAAAATTGTTTAAATCCAATTTTACCCTTCGCTGAGATTTTAGTAAAAGATATGAAAGGAATCTTTTGTCGTTTTTCATACGAGGTATTTTTTGACTTTTCTGACAAAACTATGAGAAGAATGTTTTTTTAACTTATACGGCACTAATGGATTTTTAAAACATTATTTCCAAGAATCTTCCTTTACAAGTTTTAAAGTTTATTTTTAATCAACTTATTTTATTTTAAAATTGTATGACATGTCAAGAAAGGAAAAATGTTTTTGAAGTAGAAAGGAAATTTTCCTCAAGAATGGAGTTCAAGTGTTTTATCAAAGTTATTTTCCATATAAGATAATATAGGGTTCTGTTTCTATACCTATTATTACATTTATTTTATTATGTTGTGATGGAATTATTTTTGTGAATTCCTATATCTTATATGAATTGTTTTATGATGTCACGATGTTTAGGAATCCCATTTTTTACATGGGTTATGAAATGATGTATGATTTATGATTTTGTGCCACACATAACAATGGTATAATTATGAGATGGGTGGGACCTATATATCCATCCAATGCATTGGGTAAAGATTTATATCTAATGAGATAGACATTGTTGGAACGGCAAGTTAAACCGGATCAGTGAAACTGGACTGAAATGAGGAGTGAACTCGGTTCAAAAATGGACTTTGTCCACTAAGATAGTCTTGGAAATGATTCTTGACTAATAAGAAATGATTCAATATGATTATGTGTGTATGCCACAAAGTTTCATGTTTTAAGTTATGATTATTGATATTTCATTTCACTATTATTATTTATCCCATGTTATGATATTATGATTTCTTTTGTAGGTTAAGATTTCCAAAATGTTATGTTCTTATGAATATGATGTAATTGATATTTCTTTTGTTTACCCTTACTGAGCATTTGAGCTCACCCTTTTCTATTTATTCTTTCCCCAGGTCAGGAAGAAGGATATTAATTAAGATATGCCAAAAGGGACTATATATATGATGAAATAAATGGGAGACAGTGTAGATGCTTTATGAACCAGTTATTTATGTTTCCCAGTTTCTAAAGACACTATACCTGTACGGTCCTTTCATGGTTTTGTTATATGTTGTAATAAGTGTACTGCAATTTTGAATTACTAACAATGTATGTAAAGTATGGGTCGTTATACATACTCCTTTGAATTCCATAGCACATGCTCTCATCATGTCGTCTAGTGTCTGAATAGTTTGCTCAGATTGGCCATCAGTTTGAGGATGATAGGTCTTACTAATGTTTAGTTCAGTTCTTAGAGCATGATGGAGACTTTTCCAAATCTTCAAGGTGAATCCTGGATCATGATAAGATACAATAGATAGTGGTACTCCTTGGAGCCTTACCACTTCTTTGATGTAAATCCACACATGTTGATCCAATGAGAAGTTCTCTATAACTACTATAAATGAGTTGTCTTTGTAATATGATCCACAATGACCCATATATCATTGTTTCCTCTATATTTATTTAGATGTCTAGTGACAAAATCCATGATAATGTTCTCCCACATCTATGCTGGTGTGGGTAGTGGTTGCATCATCCCCTTATACTTTTCCCTCTCAGCCTTCACTTTCTGACATACCAAGCACTTTGATGTATATTCAGCAATCTCCATTTTCATATTGTCCCACCAAAAGTTTTCTCAGAGATCTCGATACATCTTTTTGATCCCCGGGTGGATAGAGAAGGTAGAGCTATGTGCGTTATTCAATAGCTTCTTCTTTATCTCTGGATCTGTTGGTACACATAATCATGTCCCAAATCTTAAAACTTCTTTCCCATCAATTTTGAAATTATGGGATTTCCCATTTCTGATAGCTTCCACCCTTTTCTGAATTTCCACATCATTTCTTTGAGCATCCTAGATTTTCTACAAGAGGGATGGTTTAGCAATAATTTGAAAAAGGATTTATGATTTTCCTTCCATAATGATTCCCATGTCCATCCTTTTCAAATCTAAGATGATCGGATCCTTTTCAATTCTCATCAATGATAATGATGCTAGATCCTTTCTACATAGAGCATCTTCTACCTTGTTTGCCTTACCGTGATGGTAGTGAATTGAGAAGTCATAATACATGATGGGCTCTATCCAGCTTCTCTGGTGCATATTAATATCTTTCTATGATAATATATTTGAGACTCTTATGGTTAGTATATATCTCACATTTCTCCCCATAGAGATAATGCCTCCAGATTTTCAACGTAAAGATCACAGCTGCCAACTTCAAATCATGTGTGGGATAGTTTTGCTCATGGATTTTTAGCTACCTTGAGGCATAGGCTATCACTTTATCATATTGAATTAGCACACATTCTAATCCCTTCTTATAAGCATCACTATAAAACACATATAGTTCTCCACTTGTATGGAGAGTGAGTACAGGCATAGTGATAAGACTCAGCTCACACAGGTATACACTTCGCAAGATGATATAGATGATCAGATGTATCCACTGATTCATCTAAGCTATTAGACCCCCATAGGATACAAGACCAGCTAAGCTGTCGGACCCACAAAGGATACCAGACCAGCTACTCTGCCAGACCCGCATAGGATACAAGTACTGAGTCAAATAGTGCCGGACCCACATAGGATACAAGAACAATAGTCAAGTACTGCCGAACACACATAGGATACAAGAACAGTAGTCATATCCATCGAACCCATGGAGGATTCCAGTATGGAAGACGTCACTGTCGAACCCATAATGGATTTCAGTATAGTCGTCATCATCGTCACAATCACAACCATCTCTTGGGTTTCCGCACATAGCTTGCTCGATTCCGAGAGGGTCCTCTCTAAAATCCAAGAGGATCAATACATAAATTGACACAAAGTCCAGATTTTATGTATCCCATAGTTCAATCTTGTCAATAGGAACTCAATGTGACAGACGGCGTGTCAATCGGACGCCGGGTCTGAGAGTTATTGGCTTTTTCGTCCCAGAGCCCGGTTGGTTTTTAAGTCAAAACCAACCCGATCGTACTCTAACTGTGTCGAAACCTTGACCGTAGTAAGAAAAAAGATCTATCTCGCTAAGAGGAATCCAAAAAATTTGATGGCACGTCAATCAGACGTCCAGAGATCAGGTTTTAAGTGTTTTCGCTCCGAGGGCCCGGATGGTTTCGTGTTCAAACCAACCTAGCCATATCTAATGTTCTCAAAAACCTTGAATGTAATATAACAGAACAACAATATCAATCCAAGGATCTCTACGCAACTAATGGTGCGTCGATCGGAGGTCTGTATCCCAAGTTATGGGCATTTGAATGGATCTGTCCGAAAACAGGGTGTTCGGGCCCGGTCCGACCCGACCCGATACCCCTGGGTCAGCCTGAAGAGGGTCGACCCAACCTAGGTCTGGGTCCAACCTAGTTGGGTGTGGCCCGACCCGGCTGGTGTGACCCAACCCAACCGGTGCGGCCCGGCCCGACGCGGGGGTTCGGCCCAGCGCTAGCGGCCCGACCTAGTGCGGGCGGTCCGGCCCAGCCCAGGCGTCCCGACCCAGCGCGGGCCACGGCTTGGCTTGAGGCCGAGCTGGATGCAGAGGTGGGGGGTGTTCCCCCCTCCCCCAGTTGACCAAAACAGTGTGGCTTTAATTCCGCGCCCCCCTAAACCCGGAACGGCTTTGTCGTTCCGGTCTGCCGTGGCTCAGCCGCTGCGGTCATCTCCAGCGGTGCCCCACCACCGACGCCGCTCTCGGCAGACCACCGGACATGCACCGGTGGTCTATTTCACCCGCTGTCTGAGCTTGAGGTCTTTACGGGACCCGAAATTCACTTCAGGAAAATCAAAACACTATCGGGGTCCCGTTTCATCATCGCCTTCAATCCGCGCACCAACAACAATCTGCGGAGGGTTCTCGGGCCGTGTTTGTTTGGCCTGCGCCCTCCGTGTTAGGTGTTATCAATTGGAAGTCGTTACAACACATGATTTTAATATTTAAGAGGGTATAATTTATTCAAATATAAATTATAATAACATCATACTAGTAAACGCTCAAGCACGTGAGATAAAACCACTCAAAATAGAATTAAAAAAATTTTCCCCTACCTCGAAGAAGATGTCGAATGATGATCATCACGGAAATAGAGTCGTGAGGTGAAGCTCCGTATATGTTGATAGATAACATTCTAGGTGGAGCGGCATCTCACACCGGCTGCAGAGAGGAGAAGAATGGCGTGTCGATCACTCCTTGCGGTGATGGCATTCTTCGTCGAGGTCTTGACATTCTTCACATTCTTCAAGACATAGCGTAAACTCTCCCAAAATCTCCACACAACAAAACCACCCCCAAAATAAAATAAGGTACATTCTTTATTTATTAACTCATGTCAAGAATTCAAGAATTCAAAATTCAAACTCTTAATTAAATAAATTTAATAGCTTTAATCAATCTAATTAATGTGAGAGTTGACATGCCATTAAAGTGGGGGAGTGGGTGAGTTACAAAATAAATGCTAGAGGGGGTTTAATGGGGTGTTAGGGAAATTGATGGAGGTGGGGGCTCATGTGGGCCCCACCCCAACTTCATCGCAACATTCTTTCCCATAACACTTAAACCATCAGGGGTGTAATAAAAATATAATTGTAAAAAAACTATATTTTTATTCTCTACATTTTTAACAACTCCTCCAAAGCAATCACACCTTCATAAAAGGTGTTCCAAAGCAATTTCTGGCACTGTGGTTTCATCGATGACCTCGGATTTCAATTCTAAGAACTAGTTCAATTGTTAGGAAAACTCGCTCGTTCGTTCACTGAACGTACCTAAGCTAATCTTTGGATAATGATTCCGGGGCACACCGGGCCTTGGAATCAGGTGCCATCAAAAACGGTGTACTCCTAAAATCACAAACAAATTATGAAAAAATAATACCTGAAATTTATGGGTATTTACATTACTCCCACCTCAGGGCTTTACATCCCCATAAATATACTTCACAAACTAGGGGAGAAATGATGGTAATGAGCATGCATCTGAGCCTCTCGCTCACAAGTGCTCTCCTGTAGGTTCCCATGCTGCCACTTGATGCGCACTAGAGGAATCGACCGTCCACGTAGGACTTGCTCATGTCGATCGTAGATCTCCACCGAGACCTCCACAAATGTCACCCCATCATCAATGTCCAGCACCCCATGGCCGATGATATGCGTTGGGTCGTGCATGTAACTTCTCAGCTGAGATACGTGGAAGACGTCATGCACCCAGTGCAATTGAGGTGGTAGAGCCAAGCAATAAGACACCTCGCCTATCCTGCTGAGAACCCGGAATGGTCTGATTAAGCACGAAGATATCTTTCCCCCTGGCCAAATCTCCATAATCCATGCCGAGATGAGACCTATAAGAAAACATGGTCTCCATCCTCAAACTCTAGTGGTCTCCGCCTCCTGTTAGCATAAGACTTATGTCAGCTCTGAGTTGTCATCAACTGCTCCTGGATGACCTGGACCTTCTCTGCCATGGCCTGGACCATCTCTGGTCCCACAAGTGCTGACTCCCCAGGGTCTGTCCAGCACAGAGGTGACCTGCAAGGTCGGCCGTACAATTCCTCGTATGGTGAAATCCCGATGGTGGAGTGGTAGTTGTTTATGTACGCAAACTCCACCAAGGGTAGGTGATCCTCCCAGCTAAAACTAAAGTCAATGATACATGCATGAAGAATGTCCTTGAGAGTCTGAATGGTCCTCTCCATCTGACCATATGTCTGAGGGTGAAAGGTGGTGCTCAGACGTAGCTACATCCTGAATGCCTGCTGCAACCCCTTCCAAAGATGGGAAGTAAAGCTAGCATCTCGACCGGAGATGATAGGTGATGGAACACCAAGAATCCGTACAATATCTTGAACGTAGAGGCATCTCAATCTCTCTACTGAGCCCTATTCTCTGATGGGTAATAATTGGGCTGACTTGGTGAGTCGGTCGACGATCACCCAAATAGAGTCGTGTCCTCTGGATGTACATGGAATTCTAGTCATGAAATCCATAGATATCCCGTCCCACTTCAACTCCTGGAACTCTAAGGGTTGTACCAAGACTACTGGTACCTGGTGCTCTGCCTTCACGTGCTAACCGGTGAGGCATCGATAAATGAACTCTACCACAACCTTCTTCATACCCGGCCACCAGTGCTGTCATTTGAGATCCTGGTACATCTTCACTACTCCTGGATGTACTACTAAGGGGGAAGCGTGAAAATCTCTCATCACCTCCTCCTGTAAAGAAGTTGGTACCATGGTACGTCCTTTGAAAAGGAAGATTTTCTCTCCTCCTATAGATAATACATCATGTGTATGTCCTGAGGAAATATGTACACGCTGCGTTTCACAGTCAACCCCCCCCCCCCCATTGTGCCTCTCTGACCCGTTACAAAAGTGGAGGAATGACTGTGAGTGACTGAAGAAAGGCTTCTCCATCTCTATCCACAAAGTATATCTGCAAACCGGATAACTGCTCCATCACCTCTCTATGTAGATGAATTCCCGTCCTCCTGCTGAGAGAATCAGCTACTACATTTCCCTTTCCAGGAGTATAGAATATCTCAAAGTAATATTCCTGGAGGAACTCGAGCCATCGTCGCTGTCTCAGGTTCATTTCCTTCTGCGAGAAGATGTACCAGAGTCACTGGTGGTCAGAATAGACTGTAAAGCGCTCGCCCATCAGATAGTGTCGCCACATCTTCAAGCTGAAGACTACTACTGCTAACTCCAGGTCACGGGTAGTGTAGTTCTGCTCATGCTTCCTCAACTGTTGTGATCCATAGGCAATCACTTCCCGCTCCTGCATAAGGACACACCCGAGTCTGGTCCCTGATGCATCGAGATAGACTACTTACCCTCCTCAATCTTCGCTAGATCCACCGCAACTCCAGCCTCAGAGATGATGTGCCCCAAGAAGTGGATCTCACGTATCTAGAACTGACACTTTGAGAGCATACCATAATGCTGGTGTTCTCAGAGTGTATCCAATACAACCTACAAATTGTAGGCGTGCTCCACCTCAGTGGTCGGGTATATCAAAAATTCGTCGATGAAGACCATGAAAAATCAATCGAGGTAAGGCTAGAAGATCTTATTCATGAGACTCTTGAACACTGCTGGTGCATTGGTTATGCCAAAAGGAATATCCAAGAACTCATAGTGGCCATACCAACACCTGAAATCCATCTTCTGCACATCCTCGTCTTGAACACTAAGCTGATGATAGCCTGACCTGAGGTCTATCTTCGAGAACCACCGTGCTCCCTTGAGTTGATCGAAGAGGTCGTCAATCCTTGGAAGCAGATACTTGTTCTTCACAGTCACATAGTTTAGGTGATGGTAATCGACACATAGCCACAAGCTCCCATCCGGCTTCTTGGCGAACAAAATCGGGGAAGCCCAGGGTGAAACACTAGTTCGAATGAATCCATTGCCCTACAAGTCCTCCAACTGTACCCGTAGCTCTCAAAGTTCGCCGGGAGCTATTTGATATGCTAGAGTAGATATCCAGGATATCCCGGGGTACAGATCAATATAGAAGTCTACCTCTCTTTGAGGAGGTAGTCCTGGAATGTCGTCAGGAAAAACATCAGCATACTGATCCACCACTACCGGAAATCTCGGACTCCACGCGTCAATTGCTCCTAGGATGAGGCTAGACAACTGATTAGTGATCAGCTATCCTCTCCTCTACGAGAGTCCATCCTGTGCTGCAAAGGCTCCCTTCTCACCGGTGAAGGTGAACCTGCTCCCATCGGTGCGAACACACCGCACCTTATGCCTAATACAGTCGATCTGATCATGGACTGTAGATAACCAATCCATGCCCAAGATGACGTCGTAAGGCCTCGACACCACTACAAGCAGATCCTAGCCAAAGCTATCACCTCCTAGAGTAAGATCACAGTGTCGCCACCAGTCCCTTATCTTCGAGTCTGCTCTTGTAGGAGTCTATAGCCGTAAGGATCGAGCCAACGACTCCATCAGAATCTCCGAGCTCCGAACAAGGGCAGCGGCAATGAAAAAATGACTCTCTCATGTGTCTTTAAGAACTGCAACAAGGGTGGAGTATAAATAGATAATACCTCGAATCATTTCTGGTACGTCGTGGTCATAGGCCTCCACTTCCTGAAGCTGAGAATGTCTCTATCCTCCAGCTCCCTGTGGTCAGGGCAGACGTCCTGGTGGTGGTGGTGCTAGAGCCTCAAAGCGTCGCCCACCACCTGCTGCTCAGCTAGCTCATCTGCCTCGTCTGCCTTCTCCCTGCAGACCATCATGGTCGAACCTCTACCTCTGCCTGGGAGGTCCCTCCATAGTCTACTACTCAACTGCAAGTTGGGTCGGGCAGTCACGAGCCACGTGGGCCTGCCCGCTGCATGCACAGCACTGTCTGCTCCTCAGAAGGTTGGCTCTGTGCCGTGTTCCCAGCACCTATGATCCAGAATCCTGAGGTCGACTGCCCGATGGTCTGGTCCGCTTGGACCCCTGTGACATCCGTCGATTTCCAGCTGTAGAATACTCTGCAACGTGCCTCCCTGGGGTAGGTCTCACTGCTAGTGTAGGCTCAGAAAGAAAGCTCTCTAGAAGAAGAGCTCGCTCCAGTACTCCTACATGCATCGGAATGCTGGGAGAGATCATCGAAGCCATGATATCATGCATCAGTCCATGCTCGAAGGTCCAGGCCCGAAAGAAGGGGTCTTGTACCATGTCCGTGGAATAGCACGAGTGATCGGTAAATCTCGCCGAGTACTGGGCTACCGTCATGTTGCCCTGCTGCAACTATATCAACTCCTTAATGCCCACCGCACGGAGGGTGGCTGAAAAGAACATCGAGTGGAAGAGGCTCTCGAAGTCCGACCAAAGAAGAGATGCCTCCTCATCCACTTGAAACATCAAGCTCCACCATCTACCTGCTTCCGCGTGCAGGAGACTCGCTGCAAGGATCAACATGAGGTCAGCTGGTGTCCACAGTAACCTGAAAACTCGTACAACATCCTCCAGCCAATCCTCGGCTACCTGAGGGTCCATCACCCCACGGAACCTGGGCAGTCTCTAATGCTGAAACTCATGTAGTGCACTAAGGTTTTGTGCACTCTCAGCGGCTAGGGTTGGTGGCATCGGTGGCTCGACGGGTAGAGGTATTGTCGGTGCCTCTGCTGTAATAGGGCCCTGCAACGAGGCCTTGCCACTCGGTGGGCTGTCATCTTGCAAAAAGCTTAGACCCCATGCTGGATTCCATTGTGGGGCCATCCTAAAAAGAGAAAGGTGTGCCAAGGTCAATACAGTATACCTGGTGAGCTGACACAAAGTAATCACAAATAAAATACTGTAACACACATGCAATCAATGTTTTCCTACACTGAGTCGAAAATTAGAGGTCAGGGTCCTGGTGTATGGATACGTCGGTCACCGCACCAACACTGGAGTCCCAGGATTGATAACCACACTCAATACCCTTAACACTATTGATTCACACAGAAGAAAGATCAGAGTTCTGAGTTCTGCGTTAGAACATAACTCCTCTGATACCAATTTGTCACGACCCGTCCTCAGGGCCCGTGTCGTGACTTCCCCAAACCCACCATCCATTGGCCAGGGGCTGGATACTAGCACCAAAGGCATAAATCTCGATAAAAGGGAAGGCATTGCCTTTATAAAGTAAACAAACACCACAGTGTACACAAGATGAGTAAACACTATGTAAACTGAGTACAAAAGTAAGTGCTGAAAAGTAAATGGGCTAGAATACAAACACAAATGAAAGTAAAGTACAACTGAAAAGAAAGTACATCTTCAGAAAAGTAAAGAAGCAACTCTGAGCTTTCCTCTAGTAATCCCACATGAAGGGTGGGTACAGTTAGTCCCCTCTGCTCCTCGGCTCCAACCGTCCACTCTGAGTACGTCTTGTCCAGTGATACACCTCCAGGTACCGTCCATCTCCACGAGCTCCCACCCTGATCAGTGTTTTCTGTCGTCTACATCCAACAAAATGAAGTGCGGGAATAGCCCATGCAGGGATGAGTATACGCTACTCAGTAGGGACCCCGAGAACCCCGAAGGTCTTCCAGAATCCACAAAGGATAAACCTCAAGGGAAAGATACAATCACTAAGTAACAACCAACACTACTTAGGTATATGCCCATACATATACCTAAGTCACCACTTCCATATCGTCTCTAGCACACGAGCCCAAGATACAACCCAGTCCACACAGGAATAACATAACCCATTCATCATAGGAATTCACAACCAAATCCACACAGGAAAGCACAACCCAATCCACACAGGAAAGAACAACAATATTATTGATGATAATGATTGCATGTCAAGACTCAACTCACACAGGTATACACTTCGTAAGATGATAGAGATGATCAGATGTAGCCACTAATTCATCTAAGCTGTCGAAACCATATAGGATACAAGACCAGCTAAGCTGTCAGACCCACAAAGGACACAAGACTAGCTACTCTGATGGACCCACATAGGATACAAGTACAGAGTTAAATACTGTCGGAGCCAACTAGGATAAAAGAACAGTAGTCAAGTACTGCCGGACCCACATAGGATATAAGAAAAGTATTCATCTTCGTCGAACCCATAGAGCATTCCAGTACGACAGTCATCGCTATCGAACCCATGGAGGATTTCAGTATAGTCATCGTCGTCGTCACAGTCGCAGCCAGTTCTGGGGTTTCCGCACACTGCATGCTGGATTCTGGGAGGGTCTGCTCTACAAGCCAAGGTGATAGATACATGAATTGACAAGAATTCTGATGTCGATGTATCCCAATGTTCTGTCTCGTCAATAGGAACTCAAAGTGACAGACGGCGCGTCAATCGGACACCCGGTCTGAGAGTTATTCGTTTTTTCGTCCCAGGGGCCCGGTTGGTTTTTAAATCAAAACCAACCCGACCATACTACAACTGCCTCCAAAACTCATGCGGAGTAATCCAAATGATCCGCCTCACTAAGAGGAATCCAACAAAGTCGACGGCACATCAATCGGACGTCTGGAGCTCAAGTTATAAGCATTTCCGCTCCGAGGGCCCGGTTGGTTTTGTGTTCGAACCAACCTGGACAAACCCAAATTTCTCTTAAACGTTGAGTGTAATATATCAAAACAACCGTCTCGATCCAAAGATTTCTACCAAACTTCTGGTACGTCGATCGTAGGTCCGTAGCCCATGTTATGGGAATTTGAATGGATCTGCCTGAAAATAATGGGTTCGGGCCCGGTCTGACCCGGCCCGATACCCCTGGGGCGGCCCGACCCGGCTGGTGTGGCCCTGCCCAGCTGGCTCGGTGTGGCCCGGAGCAGGGTTTCGGCCTAGCACTAGCGGCCCGGAACAGCGTGGGCGGTCTGGCCCGGCGCGGGCGGTCCGTCCTGGAGCGGGCGGTCCGGCCAAGTGCGGGTTGCGGCTCGGCTCGAGGCCGAGCTGGACGCGGAGGGGGGTGGTGATGTTCCTCCCCGGTTGACCGAAACGGTGCGGCTTTAATGTTATTCCCCCTAAACCCGGAATGGCTTATCCGTTCTGGTCCACCGCGGCTCAGCCACAGCGGTCTTCTCCGGCGGTGCGCCGCTGCCGCCGCTCTCTATGGACCAATGAACGCGCACTTGTGGTTCTTTTCACCCGCCGTTTGTGCCTGAGGTCTTTACAGGACCCTAATTTCACTGCGTGAACTTCAAAACACTACCGCGGTCCCATTTTATCATCGCCTTCAATCCGCGCACCAACAACAATCTGCGGAATGTTGTCGGGCCGTGTTTGTTCGGCCCGCGACCTCCGGATTAGGTGTTATCAATTGGAATTCATTAAAACACATGCTTTTAAAATTGATGAGGGTATGTTTTATTCAAATATAAATTATACTAACATCATACTAGTAAACGATCAAGCACATGAGATAAAAGCACTCAAATTAGAATTAAAAAAAGTTCCCCTACCTCGAAGAAGTTGTCGAATGATGATCATCGCAGAAATAGCATCACGATGTGAAGTTTCATATATGTTGATGTAGAATGTCCAAGGTGGAGAGGCGTCTCACGCCGGCTATGGAGTTGAGAATAATGGCACGTCGATCACTCCTTGCAGTGACGATGTTCTTCGTCAAGGTATTGACGTTCATCACATTCTTCAAGACTTAGCGTAAACTCTCCCAAAATCTCCACACAACAAAACCACCCCCAAAATAAAATAAGGTACATCCTTATTTTATTAACTCATGTCATGAATTCAAGAATTCAAAATTCAAAATCTTAATTAAATAAATTGAATATCTTTAATCAATCCAATTAATGTGAGAGTTGACATGCCATTAAAGTGGGAGAGTGGGTGAGTTACAAAATAAATTCAAGAGGGGGTTTAATGGTCTATAAGGGAAATTGAAGGAGGTGGGGGATCATGTGGGCCCCACCCCAACTTTCTCACAACTTTCATTCCCATAACACTTAAACCATCAGTGTGGTAATAAAAATATAATTGTAAAACAATAGTATTTTTATTCTTCACATTTTTAACAACTCCTCCAGAGAAAAATCACCTTTGGAAAAGGTGTTCCTAAGCAATTTTCGGTGCTGCGGATTCATTGGTGCCCTCAGGTTTCGATTCCGAGCACTGGTTCAAAAGTTAGGAAACCCCGCTTGTTCGTTCACTAAAAGTACCCAAGCTAAACTTTGGAAAATGATTTCGGGCACACCGGGCCTCAGAATTAGGTGTCATCAAAAATTGTGTACTCATAAAATCCCAAATAAATTAATAAAAAAATTCTTGAAATTTATAGGTCTTTACAGAGTGCACATGAAATTGGGTAAAAATTTGGGAACTTCCTTTGAAAGAAGTGTGCTTATTGAGAAGTATCAAGGATGTATTCACTTAACAGTATGTATATCCCCAAAAGTGAATGAGATATGGATCATGGAACATTATTTTGGAGCATATAAATAGAATGTATATGATTTACATAAAAATAAAATACAATTACATTTTGGTAAAAATAAAGATAGAGAAACCCAAAGGAACAAAGGAAGTTCAGGTAGAATCCATTATGTTTTATAGGCATGGTATCGGGTGTAACTAAGAGGGCTTGATGAGAGAGAAAAGGGGGCTCTCATAACTTATAAAACATTAGGTAAATATGAAGAAGGTGAAAAAACATACCCCATCACTTGGTTTTACAAAAAAAGGCATATCGTAGATAACAATATTGCTTAAGAGTGAAAAAGAGAGGATCCCTTAACTTAAATGTGTTAGTGTTATCCACTTGTTATTAAATACCTGAATAAACAAATTATGATTATTAATTAATAAGTCAAAAATCTCTTATATATGTAATTGATTTATTATAACCCTTTTTAGTTCAATAATGGCCTTCTTAAATAGTTATAAGGTTCAATTTTATTGTTCGAGCTCATTTGTTTACTTGGTTTTAAAAGATCGATTCACTTATATTCATGTTTGGATAAATAATAAAGATGGAAGTGGTTGTAAATAAATGAATTTATATTCTATTTTTGAACTACAATGAGATTAAATGGTTATAATTTTAATTGGGTTTCTTATTTTGAAGTTGAACTATTATATAAAATGATAGTGAAAAACGTTTTTGTTAATTGGTGGGTTTGATTACAATGAACATGTTTTGATTTATAACTGAATACCATTTTTACAAAAATATTACAGAATAAAAATATGATGTATTACATATATATAATCTGGTTCAAAAATAAAAAAAAGGCTTCATGGACAGATTTAAATAAGATAATAGAAAATGATAAATTGTTGTCCTTGAATATGCTAAATTGGCACATCTCAAACAGTGCTTTCATTAATTTCAAACAAAAGGTGAGGAAAGGAGATAAGATAATGAAATATACCATTAGAATATTAGAATTACATTACATAATTCTACTAGAGTTATCATACCATTTGGGTGAATGGTGGTGAGGAAAGAATCAAAAACAAATAAAAGAAGATAAAAGAAATAAAGGAATTGGAAAGATGAATTTAACTCTTGAAACTTCCTCATTTGAGATCCTCTTAATGGGAGAGGTTTTGGTGTTTTGAAGAGGATATGAGCTTTTGGACATGGGGGAGGATCTTTGTAGAGACCCTAAGCTTGACGTACATGGAAATTACATTACTTTTGTGGAATACTTAGTACATAAAAAAACACACACACAAGGACCGTAATAGTTTAGTGTCTTTGGAAACTCGGACTATAATCTTCTAATCATGGTGAAAGATCTTCAACATCCCCTATAAAGATCTTACCCCCTTTTTTTTCTTACCTAAAACCATTTTTTATATCCTGGGGAAAAGAAAACATAAAAGGGTGAGCACGAATGCTCAGTAAAGGTAAACAAAAGAAATATCAATCACATCATATTCATATGAACATAACATTTTGGAAATCTTAACCTGCAAAAGAGATCATAATATCATAACATGGGATAAATAATAGTCGTGAAATTTAATCCCAATAATAATAACTTAAAACATGAAACTTTTTGACATACACACATAATCATAGAGAATCATTTCTTATTAGTCAAGACTCATTGCCAAGACTATCTTAGTGGACAAAGTCCATTTCTGAACTGAGTTCACTCCTCGTTTCAGTCCTGTTTCACTAAACCGGTTTAACCTGCCATTTTAGCCACGACTATCTCATGAGATATAAAATCCTTACCCAATGCATTGGAGGGAGATATAGGTCCCACCCATCTCATAATTATACCATTCTTATGTGTTCCAAAAAATCATAAACCATACATCATAGCATAACCCATGTAATAAAAATGGGATTCTTAAACATCGTGAAATCAAAAAACACTTAATATAAGATAAATTAATTCATAAAAATAATTCCATCACAACATAATCAAATCAATTTAATAATAGGAATAGAAACAGAACCCTTTATTATCTTACATGGAAAATAATTTTGATAAAACACTTGAACTCCATTCTTGAGGAAAATATACTTTCTACTTCAAAAACACTTTTCCTTTCTTAACATGTCATGCAATTCTAAAATAAAAGAAGTTGATAAAAATAAACTTGAAAAATTATAAAGGAATCTTCTTGGAAATAATTTTTTAAAAATCCATTCGTGCTGTATAAGTTAAAAAACATTCTTCTCGTACTTTTGTCAGAAAAGTCAAAAAGTACCTCGTACGAAAAATGACAAAAGATTTATATCATATGTTTTACTAAAAACTCACCAAAGGGTGAAATTAGATATAAACAATTTTATAAGGATATAAATATTACATATTGAGAAAACATGGAGGTGGATGATAAAATACACCCCAGTAAATTCCAAAGTATAAACAATCTCAGATAAAAATGAGATTGTGATATTTCCCTTACCTTAGGTCTGATTTGCTTTGTAGGTGTCCGAACCTCCTGTATAATGATATAAATAATGTCATTGACTTATTTCAGAATCATAATCATTGTTATGATATCATATATGGTCATATTCTTAGCTTTTTATTAGTAATATTTCATTGTTACTTGTTATTCGGGTGTTTATTGCTTTTTTGTTCTTATGCGTGTTTTGTCGAATAAATTCTTGTTCTTATTTTAGGTTATAGATACCTCATTTACAAGATGGTATTAGTGTAATATTTATCATATTCATTCACTCAATTCATTTATGTAATAATTATGTGATTAAAATCATGTAGAACGAGTCGCATCACATTGTGGAGACGGTATTCCGTACGTACGCACGAGCGATGATATCATTCCCATGATCGTGGAATTTTATTGGAGTGTATGTATACTTTTTCAGAATCAATATCACTTTACAATAATCATATATATTCATTATTGACACCATTATACCCATCCATGTAAGGTGGTGGTGGGAAATAGATTTCACAACGGCGTGGAGACGGTATTCCGTACGTACGTACGCGTGGTGATTTCATTTTCCGTAGGATGGATAGATGGTGAAATAGGGTTGTTTAATACTTATAATAACATATCAGTATATAATTAATACTGATTTTATTACTTCATAATGAAACAACTAATGAAGAAGAAGTGGAAGAAGAAATAATGTTGGAAGAATCGGTAACAGACATTACCTCTTCTTTAAAGCGCTTCTTTGAGACCTCCTTTTAGGGCACTAAAATTGGTCTTTGAAGAATACCAGGACCTCTTGTATGTTTCTAGGGAATTTTAGAGGAGAAATTGGAAGGTTTTGGCCGAGAATGAAGGCTTAAATTGGTGTGAGGAAGAGGGGGAGGAGGTGCCCTTTTATAAGGGAGGAGAGGGGCTCCTTTGGAAAAACTAAAAATATTATTTTATTATAAAGCCAAATTCGGTTTTAAATAGCTCGAAATTAATTTATATCGAAGCTATGGTTGGTATGGGTCTAAATCCTCTCATCAAATATAATTTGGACAAGTTTAGTTTACTATTTTAACCTTATCATTTAGATTTAACTTTAAGTTAGATAATTTTACTTTTACCGTGTCTTTTTGTGTTCTTACACTATAAGGTTAATAAACATACAATAAGAATCCCAACGAACCCCAAGTTGTTTATAATTAATATATATATCTTTAACTAAGTCGTTTTCCCGAACCTTATATTTTTAGGAATAAAATAACAATTAATAATATAATATTTGTTTTAAACATTGTTTTATTTCTATTTTCACACTACTTAGTAATTGATTTATGTGAAAATCATAACAGAATGATTAGTTAGAAAAAAGTTAATTAAATAAATACTAACATGTCATATTAACCTAGAAAATTATTGTAATTCATAAAAAGTCTCAAATTACATTTATTTGTGTATTTATATCATCAATTATGTCAATATTTCATTAATAAGATAATTACTGTATCATCATTGTGTCATAAATAAATTACATTATTTAATGTCTAAAAATTATAATTAAATTACCATTATGTAAGAAATATTTTTATCTTTCTAATGAATATTTATATTCGAATTTATCTTATGTATAACACTATATTAAAAATGGGTTAGTTATTAAACATTGATTTTAACTATTTTAACCCTTCTTTAAATAAATTAATAATAAATGTCCTAATATAATCCAAATTGTCCTAAATGGTCATATATTATTCATAAGGTTTTTTTTGGTCGAATTACACTTATCCAATAGAATTAGGACATGTGTTAGTGTAATAATAATATCATTTTTACCCTTAATTACCCTATTTACTTTTAACCATGGTAAAAAAAGTAAAAAAGTTACTATTCACCAAAAATTATTTTCATCTCATTGAACCACATTTTACTTACTGAAATAAACCGTGTCCCTCGGATTTTTGAAATTCCACTCACAGAAACGGTAAAATTATGTTTTATGTAAATATGCAAATTCTCCTAGGAGGTGGGTAAAAGACGGTGAAAAGTTCAATGAAATTTTTATATATCTAAAATTATTATAAAATTACTCAAATGAATTACATTGAACTTATATAGGTATTATGTATCAATTTTGACCTAAAATAAATTTAAATAAAATAAATAATTATTTAAATAAAAAGTCGGTTTTTAAATAGTAACCCAGTGTTTTCACTACTCATCAAAAATTGAAAGTTTTCAGAAAAATACCAAAACTTCACCCTAGGCTAATTTCGATATTCCGAATCCAAAATTGAAGTCTATTTTCAAAAATAAAATTTATAAAATTTCAAAAATTGGGTATTACTATTCATAACGTCTATTTTTAATAATATTTTAATAGCATATCGTTGTTTACCGAAACTCGGTATTGCGTACAACACACGCTATCGTGGAAGGCCGCGATTGCGTGTAGTGAAAACCAAGTCAGGGATGCGTGTTGTGCAAGCTCCTTTTGGTGTAGCGTAAAACACAAGACATTAATGAAATTAAAAAGAATATTTTTCATAAAATCTCAGGGTGTTACATTCTACCCCCCTTAAAATGAATTTCGCCATCAAAATTCCTCTGGGTTATAAATGGTTTACTAGTCAAAAGTTTCTTTAATAAAAACCCAGATCGTAAAAAGGAATACCAAAACCAATCTTTAAAAACAAAAGTATGAAACGTAACGGTTACCCAAATAAACTGATCACCGGGTTTCCACATAGGTGAAAATATGGATATGGAAGAGAAATCTAACCATCATTTTCTGATGGAGAGTGGTAGAGAACATGGCTATGGAAAAGCCAGCAATCACAAATCCATTGATTTGTGATGATATAAGGTTCCATCTGATTCATCAGATATAAGGGCACTAGGACAACATTTTTGGTTTTCAAGATCATTTCCCTAAAGTTTAAGAATTTGAATTAGAATAAATACTTACTTTATTTTGGTACAATCTCACTATTGTTTGTGCTTTGAACAATTTACACTTCATCTCTTAAATAAATTAAGTTGAATTTGTTATTAGTGAAGTGTTAACAGATCATGTGATAGAATGATGGCTCATTCCATCTGTTTCAATCAAAAGGTTAGCAAAAGTTATCAAATATACATAAGTCCATCTATGGGGAGGTTAATCGTATAAAATTCTAAAAATGAACTTATACTTCATATATCATACCGCATAATAAAATAATACTTTTTTCTACTAACCAGGGACTTCCTGTAGGTCAGTGGTAGGTGATAAAGGTCAGTCTCACTTCGGTTGTGGTTTTGATTCCCACAGCCTTGTCCGACGCGATGGGCTGTCGCCCGTCCGACAGGTTGTCCTTTTTCTAAAGCTATATTACTATAACATCCCATCAATAATGAAAAAAAAAGTTTTATCCTTAAACAATACTAACTTATGTCCAACATAATCCATTCCAATATTTAGGCTTATCTAAAATTCTTCGGTCCAAACTCATAGTATAAATAAAATGATTACTTGAAATGTCACATAACAATCACGTGAATGCCATCATTTATCCCCCATATATCATAAGATATATCTTGTTGGTCAAATTACAAACATGTGAATATCTTAATCATGTATTCTTTTGAAGAATGAATACTCACTGAACCTTAGTGAAAACATGAATGTAGTTAAAATTTAACACTTTCCACAAACCAAAATCCTCAAAATTCTTTATACTCAGACCATGATATCACTTAATCCTTATATCAATCATGAGCTCATGAATACAATCAAACATCTAATTATCTTCTTATCCCTTCATTATGCACATATCATCTGCTTACCAAAAATATCTGAATCACTTTCCATGGTTATTGGTACCATAAAATTATTGAAAACCAAGATAGATCAATACATAAATATTCCAATATTCCACGATACTATATACAACATTATTTTGGAATCCCATTACATAAACTCTTAATCATTCCACCACATCGTTGTCATATTCAACATCGCCAATAGTGATCTCATGTGACTTCCCTTTGTCCTTTTCCTTAAGTGGTTGCTCATGTCGATCATCATTAACCCTTGGATTAGGGCATTGATTAGCATAATGCCCCATTTCATTGCACTTGAAGCATTGAAGTATTGTTGGTGCGTTCTCTGCAGTCTTTTCTTTATTCACACCATTAGAAACAATTTTTCCATTACTTCGACACTTAGCTGCTCGATGAACTTCTTTTCCACACATAAAACATTTTCTAGTCCCTTTAAGACAATCTCCACCATGCTTATTTCCACAATTTGAGCATAAGGAAACATTCATATTCCTTTCACCATTATTATGAGATTTCTCCTTGAACACCATCTTTCTTTTCTTGTCAAAACCATGAGATGGATATGTAACACCAACTTCTATTTCTACCTTAATAGCACAGCGTACAATTTCTTTATAGCTACTGAAGTCTCTTATAGCTAGTTCCCATCGAAGATTTGGTTTTAAGCCACTGAAGAATGGATCAACATTACATTCAGGTTGGATGATAAAGCCAGATGCACACCTTGTAAGCCTTGTAAAATTCGCTTCGTATATACCAAAAGATTCATCATCCTTTTGCTTTAGTTCAAGAAACTCCTTCTCCATCTTTTTAAGATGAATACGAGGGAAGTACTTATCGAAAAATAATTTCTTGAACTCGTCCCATTCCATGGACTCAATTTCATCTCTTGGCCTCGTATTCTTGATAAGATTCCACCATTGATTAGCTTCACCTTCAAAACCATATACTGCTAAGATAAATTTATCATGTTTAGAACATTGAAGAACTGAAAATATCTTTTCAGTGGTACTGATCCATTGTTCAGCAACAATTGGATCAGAAGACCCACTGAAAGAAGGTGGACGTTTTCTCATGAAGGACTCAATAGAATATTGTTCCCTTCTCTGTTCATTTGGAAGTCCAGAATGATTCATAGCTTGTGTAAGTATTGCAATAAGATTTTGGACTCCATCTCCCATAACATTTGTTTGTTCAGGAGGACAATCATTGCATTTTCCATTACATTGATCAACACGGTTTCTTCAGGTTCCATCCATCATCTAAAACCCAAAAAGAATAGTGTGAGAGGCAAAAATCACGCTAGGGAAAACAGCATAATAAAGGGGGAGTACCTTCAATATCTAACATCTTTGGTTACTGTAATTATAGTACTATAACCTATACTTATACTTAACCTTAGGGACATCCCTATACATACCTTAGAAATATCTATAGGGATCTCAATAATGTTCTTGCATCCTAGTTTCCAAAGGTTGACTAAACCTTTCCTCTGATACCAACTGTAGAGACCCTAAGCTTGACATACATGGACATTACATTACTTTGGCAGAATACTTAGTACATAACAAAAACACACACACAAGGACCTAAATAGTTTAGTGTCTTTGGAAACCCGGACTATAATCTTTCTAAACATGGTAAAATATCTTCAACATCTCCCATAAAGATCTTCCTCTTTTTTTCTTACCTAAAACCTTTCTTTATATCCTGAGGAAAAGAAAACATAAAAGGGTGAGCTCAAATGCTCAGTAAGGGTAGACAAAAGAAATATCAATCACATCATATTCATATGAACATAACATTTTGGAAATCTTAACCTGCAAAAGAGATCATAATATCATAACATGGGATAAATCATAGTAGTGAAATGTAATCTCAATAATCATAAATTAAAACATGAATCTTTGTTTCATACACACATAATTATAGAGAATCATTTCTTATTAGTCAAGACTCATTTCCAAGACTATCTTAGTGGACAAAGTCCATTTCTGAACCGAGTTCACTCCTCGTTTCATTCCTGTTTCACTTAAACGGTTTAACCTGCCATTCCATCCATGTCTATCTCCTGAGATATAAAATCTTTACCCAATGCATTGGAGGGAGATATAGGTCCCACCCATCTCATAATGATACCATTCTTATGCGTTCCACAAAATCATAAACCATACATCATAGCATAACCCATGTAATAAAAATGGGATTCTTAAACATCGTGACATCATAAATCAATTCATATAAGATAATGGAATTCATAAAAATAATTCAATCACAACATAATCAAATCAATGTAATAATAGGGAAATAAACAAAACCCTTTATTATCTTAGATGGAAAATAATTTTGATAAAACACTTGAACTCCATTCTTGAGGAAAATATCCTTTTTACTTAAAAACACTTTTCCATTCTTAACATGTCATACAATTCTAAACTAAAAGAAGTTGATTAAAAATAAACTTGAAAACTTGTAAAGGAAGCTTCTTTGAAATAATGTTTTAAAAATCCATTCATGCCGTATAAGTTAAAAAAACATTCTTCTCGTACTTTTGTCGGAAAAGTCAAAAAGTACCTCGTACGAAGAACGAAAAAATATTCCTTCCATATGTTTTACTAAAAACTCACCGAAGTGTAAAATTGGATATAAACAATTGTAGAAGGATATAAATATTACATATTGGGGAAACATGGATGTGGATGATAAAATACACCCCAGAAAATTCCAAAGTATAAACAATCTCGGATAAAAATGATATTGTGATATTTCCCTTACCTTAGGTCTGATTTTCTTCGTAAGTGTCGGACACTCCTGTATAATGATTTAAATAATGTAATTGACTTATTCCAGAATCATGATCATTGTTATGATATCATATATGGTCATATTCTTAGCTTTTTATTAGTAATATTTCATTGTTACTTGTTATTCGGGTGTTTATTGCTTTTTTGTTCTTATGCGTGTTTTGTCGAATAAATTCATATTCATCTTTTAGGTTATAGATACCTCATTTACAGAATGTTATTATTGTAATATATATCATATTCATTCACTCAATTCATTTATGTAATAATTATGTAATGAAAATCATGTAGAACGAGTCCCATCACATCGTGGAGACGGTATTCCGTACGTACGCACGAGTGATGATATTGTTCCCATGATCATAGAATTTTATTGGAGTGTATTTATACTATTTCAGAATCAATATAACTTTAAAATAATCATATATATTCATTCTTTACACCATTATACCCATCCAAGTAAGGTGGTGGTGGAAAATAGATTACACCATGGCGTGGAGACGGTATTCTGTACGTACGCACGCGCGGTGATTTAGTTTTCCGTATGATGGATAGATGGTGAAATAGGGTTGTTTCATACTTATAATAACATATCATTATATTAGTGATACTGATGTTATTACTTAATAATGAAACAACTAAAGAAGAATAAGTGGAAGAAGAAATAAATTTGGAAGAATCGGTAGCAGACATTACCTCTTCTTTAAAGCGCTTCTTTGAGACCTCCTTTTAGGGAACTAAAATTGGACTTTGAAGAATACCAGGACCTCTAAGATGTTTCTAGGGATGTTTATAGGAGAAATTTTCAGGGGTTGACTGATCTTGAAGGCTTAAAGTGGCATGAGGAAGAGGGGGAGGAGGTGCCCTTTTATAAGGGAGGAGAGGGGCTCCTTTGGAAAAACTAAAAATATTATTTTATTATAAAGCCAAATTCGCTTTTAAATAGCTCCCAATTGATTTATTTCGAAACTAATGTGGGGATGGGTCGAAATATTCTCATACAATATAATTTGGACAAGTTTAGGTTACTATTTTAACCTTATCATTTAGATTTAACTTTAAGTTAGATAATTTTACTTTTACCGTGTCTTTTTGTGTTCTTACACTATAAGGGTAGTAAACTTACTATTAGAAGACAAAAGAACCCCAAGTTGTTTATTATTAATATATATATCCTTATATAAGTCATTTGGCCGAACCATAGATTTTTAGGAATAAAATAACAATTAATAATATAATATCTGTTTTAAAAACTATTTTATGTCAATTTTGACACTATTTAGTAATTGATATTTGTGAAACTCATAATAGAATGATTAGTTCGAAAAAAGTTAATTAAATCAATACTAACATGTCATAGTAACCTATAAAATTAGTGTAATTCATAAAAAGTCTCAAATTACATTAATTTGGGTATTTTAACATCAATTATGTCAATATTTCATTAATATGATTATTACTGCATCATCTTTGTGTCATAAATAAATTAACTTATTTAATGTCTAAAAATTATAAATAAAATACCATTATGTAGGAAATCTTTTTAGATTTATAATGAATATTTATAGTTGAATTTATCTTATGTATAACCCAATATTAAAAATGGTTTAGTTATTAAACTTCGATTTTAACTATTTTAACCATTCTTTAAATAAATTAATAGTAAATGTCCTAATCTAATCCAAGTGGGCCTATATGGTCATATTTTATTACTAAGGTTTTTTTTTTGGTCGAATTACACTTATCCAATAGAATTATGAAATGTGTCAGGGTAATAATAATATCATTTTTACCCTTAATTAACCTATTTACTTTTAACCGTGGTAAAAAAAAGAATAAAGTTACTATTCACCAAGAATTATTTTCATCTCATTGAACCACATTTTACTTACTGACATCAAACGTGTCTCTCAGATTTTTTAAATTCCACTCACAGAAGTGGTAAAATTATGTTTTATGTAAATTTGCAAATTCTCCTAGGAGGTGGGTAAAAGACGGTGAAAAGTTCAATGAAATTTTTATATATCTAAAATTATTATAAAATTACTCCAATGAATTACATTTAACTTATATAGGTATTATGTATCAATTTTGACCTAAAATAAATTCAAATAAAATAAATAATTATTTAAATAAAAAGTCGGTTTTTAAATAGTAACCGAGTGTTTTCACTATTTATCAAAAATTGAAAGTTTTCAGAAAAATACCAAAATTTCACCCTAGGCTAATTTAGATATTCCGAATCCAAAAATGAAGTCCATTTTCAAAAATAAAATTTATAAAATTTCAAAAAGTGGGTATTACTATTCATAACGGCTAGTTTTAATAATATTTTAATACCATATCGTTGTATAGTGAAACTCGGTATTGCTTACAACACACGCTATCGTGGAAGCTCGTGATTGCGTGTAGTGCAAGCCAAGTTAGGGATGCGTGTTGTGCAAGCTCCTTTTGGTGTAGCGTACAACACAAGACATTAATGAAATTGAAAAGAATATTTTTCATAAAATCTCTGGGTGTTACAATCTTTGGGAGTGCATTGGGAAGAATATTGGAAAGGCACAAGGCTTGAGAGGAGTGAAGATAAGAGGTAAAAATGGGTGGTATTTATAGTGGGGGCAGTGGGTTTTCATAATTTTTTAATCATTAGTTTATTATTTTTATGGTGCCTAAATTTATTTATACATTCATGGGGTGGATAGCATTCATAAGAGTCATATTACTATACATAAGAGTGAGTTACTATTCATAAGGGTATGTTACTATTTATAAGGGTAGGTTACTATTCATAAGGGTATGTTACTATTCACAAAAAATTACGTTAATTCTATCAGACTCTAAATATCATCCTAAATACAGCTATGTATGTCATATTTTCAAAATTCAAAACACACAAGTGTAAAATTTATGTTCAATGAATTGGATATCAATATCTCCTAAATAACCAAATGTTGTTTCAAAAAAACATAGTGCTTTATGAAATGTAGGCTATGATTCAAATATATTTTAGAGAAACATAACATAAAATGATTGGGGTGATACATTAATCCCTCCTTCAGAAATATTTTACTCAAAATTTTTCATTTAGAAATCCCACCAAAAATTTGTGGGTGGTTCTTCTTCATAACTTCCTCAGTTTCCCATGTTTCTTCATCTATATTCTAGTTTTACCAATGATCCTTGACTAGGCGAGTCATCCGATTTCTCAATATCTGCTCCCTTGGGTAAAGGATCCCAATAGGCTCCTCAAACTATGAAAAGTCAGTTTTTAGTTCTATTTCATCATATATGTGTATATGCATTAGGTCTAGCATTTATTTCTTCAATAATGACACAAGGAACACATCATGAACTTTGGAGAGACTTGGAGGAATTGCTAAATAGAATGCCATAGCTATGATTCTTTTCAGAATTTCAAATGGCCTGATATACATGGGGGCTCAGTTTCCCTTTCTTACCGAACCTTAAGACAACCTTCCATGGATGTACTTTAAGAAATATAGGATCTCCCACATGGAATCTAAAATACTTTTTTCGGTTTTCAGCATAACTCTTCTTCCTACTTTGGAATACTTTAATATGGGATTTATTTTCTTCACATTTTCCGTGGTCTATTCATTATGTAATGGGTCTATAATTTTCCTCTCACCAACTTCACCCCAACAAGATGGAGTTCGACATCTATTTCCTTATAATGATCTATATGGATCCATTTGAATACTATAATGGAAACTATTATTGTAGGAAAATTCCACCAATGGCATGTATTGATCCCACATTCCATGGAAGTCAAGAGGGCATGATCTCAGCATGTCTTCTAGAGTTTGAATATTCCTTTCAAACTATCTTTCAGTTTGGGGGTGATAAGTAGTAATCATAAGATGCTCGATATTCAAAGGCTTCTGGATACTTTTCCAGAATTTTGAGCTAAACTGGGGATCTTGATTAGACACAATCGATAGAGGTGCACCATGAATTCTTATAAATTCATTAATATAAAGTCTTTACAGGTTATCAAGCCGTAAATCCTCTCTTATAGGATGGAATTGTACTGATTTTATGAGATGATCAGCAATTAACACATATTTCATCATTTCTTCTAGGTGTCCTCAGTAGTCCAATGAAAAAATCCAATGTAATGTTATCCCTCTTCCACATATGAATTGGTAGAGGTTTCATCACTCCTCTATGATGTTGTATCTCTAACTTCACTTGTTGAAAAACTAGACACCTTAACACGTAGTCAGCAATTTTCCACTTCATATTATCCCACCAAAAATATTCCTTCAGATCACTATACACCATTATGCTACCTCGGTGTATAGAGAAATTTAATCTAAGAGCATCGTTGAACATTTCTCTTTTTAACTCGGGTACTAATGGGACACATAACATCTTCCCAAAATTTAGAACTCCTTCCTCATACACGAAGTCTTCCAATATCCCATCCTTAACAGCAATAATTCTCTTATGCAGATTCCCATCATCAGATTGAGAGATTTTTATCTTCTCTAATAAATATGGTTTAAATATCATTTGAAAGATGAAATATGTTTCCCCTTCCTTAACAATTCCCATATCCATCTTCAGTAGATCCATGAATATATGATCTCTTTGAATCCTTATTTGGGTCAGGAGTCTGTGATCTTTCCTGCTTAATGAAACTACAACCTTATTTTCCTTTCTTGGGTGATAGTGTATAGAACAATTTAATCTTTGAGTAACCTGATCCATCTCTATTGCCTCATGTTGAGATCTTTTTGAGTTAAAATGTATTTAAAACTCCCCTTCTCCGTATTAATATCACATCGTTATCTGTAGAGATAATATCTCCCTATTTTTAGAGAAAAGATTACAGATGCTAACTCAAGATCATGAGTTGGATAATTTTTCTCAGGAGTCTTCAACTGTCTTGATGCATAAGCAATAACTTTATTGGTTTTCATAAGTATGAAACTCAATCCATTCATTGATGAAAAACTTTATATCAGAAATCCCTCATTTCCAGAAGGAAGAGTCAAAATTGGATCATTGATCAGTCTTCATTTCAATTCATCGAATCATTTTGTACATTCTTTTTTCCACACACACTTAACTCTTTTATGTGTGAGCATGGATAGCGGGTTAGCCATTCATGAAAAATTATGAGCGAAACGCCGATAGTAACCTGCTAAGCCAATAAAACTACGTACCTCAGTTATGTTTTTTGGCATTGTCCAATCATGGATTACCTTTGTATTTGCAGGATCAACTAAGATTTCATCCTTAGAGAAAATAGGGCCTATAAACCAAACTCATTAAAGCTAGAATTTTCCCTTGATAAACTTCCCATATAATTCATTTCTTCTAAGAGTTTTCAGAATAGTCTGCAAGTGATCCTCATTGTCTTTATAGCTTTTTTATTATACCAAGATATCATCAATGAATACCACAAAAAAGATATTAAGATATTCCTTGAAAACATTATTCATTAAATCCATGAAAATATATGGTGCATTCTTCATTCCAAAAGGCATCACTGTAAACTCGTAATGACCATACCTAGTTTGAGATGTTGTTTGTGGAATATCTTCCTTCCTCACATACCGTTGATGATATCCGGATTGAAGGTCAATCTTTGAAAAGTATTGATCTCTATGAATTTGAGCAAATAAAACATCAATCCGGGGTAGAGGATTCTTATTCTTTATTATAATAGCATTGATTTCCTTGTAATAAATACATAGCCTCATGGATCCATCTTTCTTCATGACAAAGAGGACATGGGCTCCCAATAGAGAAACACTTAGTCGAATAAATCCTATTTCAATCAAATATTCTAGCTTTTTCTTTATCTCCACTAATTACATAGTTTCCATTCTATAGAGGGTCGTTGATATATGTCTTGCACCAGGAATTAAGTCAATGGAAAACTCAATTTCCCACTCTGGAGGATGTCCAGGTAAATCCTATGGAAGTACATCAAAGTATTCTTGCACTATATTCACATATTCAATTTGAATATTTCTTTCCTAGCCTATAGATATAGGGTTCTATTCCTCTCCAAGAATTGCATTTAGTAGAGCTACTGGGGATGGATCTAGATAAGAATCTGATGGTGAGGTTTCTTCTCTAAAGGTAAGGGATTCAACACCATTTTCAAAAATTGTATCTTTTTTATTCTTTCAATAAATCATCCCATCATAATTGGGAATCCAATTCATACCGAGAATTATATCAGATTCATTCATTGGTATGATGATAAGGATAGTAACTAAAGCATGTTTATCTGTCATGAGGGGGGCTAGTTGACATGGATTTGTTCCAATGATGCATCCCAAAGGACTTTTGACTAATAACTCCTTTATTAAATCAAATTGTACATGTATAATTATATTGTACAAATGGGAAGATATAAATGAACTTGATGATCTAGAATCAAATAATGTTTAGGATAATTTGAGGAAACAATTAAAGTACCTGCTACAAAATAATTAAGAACATCAACTTTTTTGGTTGAAATCACATAAACTCTCCCTTACTCTCTTGGGATTTTCTGAGGAATGTTTTGTTGGCACTTAGGACACTCATTTCCATAGTGTCTCATCTCTCTACAATTATAGCATTGAACATCATCAAATTGTTTCTTCCCCTTGCATTTATTAGATAGATAACCCTTTTCTCCACACTTTTTGGAGACTCTCGTGCCTTTCAAGCATTTCCCAAGATGATTATTTCCACAATTCATTCATAATGGGAAATAGTTCATTCCATTGTTCCACATTGATGCTTCACCTTTACCATGGTTATCGGAGTAATACTTTTTATCTTGGTTTCCCTTGAACATATTTGACCTACCAAATTCCTTCTCTGTTTTGATGGAACTTGATACAGTTTCATCGTATAATGAAAATGTTTGAGAGGCCAGTTCCCTTAGAAGACTTGTCTTAAGACCTTCAAAGAAATGATCAATGTTACTTTCTAATTCACGCACGTAATATACATAATACCCAGCTAGCCTTATAAAGGTAGCCTCATACTCTAAAACACTATATTCTTACCTTTTATTTAAGCCAAATAATTTCCTCTTTATTTCGGTTCGTTTATCACGAGGGAAATATTTTTTGAAGAATATTTCTTCAAAAGTCCTCCATTTCATATCTTCTATTTCTTCTTCCTCCGTGGTATTCTAAATCAAGGACTGCCATTGAGCAGTGTCTCCCTTGAGACAATATACTATCGATACTACCTTTTCATTTTCATTGCATCTTAATTCCATGAATATCTTTTCTAGGGACTTGATCCATTGCTCAGCAACCACAAGATTAGTAGTCCTGTATAATGATGGCGGATTTTGTAGCATGAAATGATCCAACATAGTTGTGGAATGGTTATTCTTCACAACCTGAGTAAGTTGTACCAATATGTCCATGATCTGATCTACTACATCATTGACTATGTTGACATGCTTAGCAGGGAGATCCCTACATCTCCCACAAGTATTGATTCCCATTATTCCATTAGACACCATTTCTAAATAATAAAACACACTAAACTAGGGTATGAATCATAATGTATAATCTTAACATAACAAAATACTTAGCATAAATTGAGATCATATGCATGACTAATCCCATAATCATAAAAATGGTTTCTTTGCGAAATAATTTACATTTCAATCCTTTGTAATGGATTGTAATGAAAATATGAATTATTCTAATCATATCCCCCTGGAGTGTCATAACCAAGAGTGCAGCATGTCCTATTGTCGTGTACCAGGATACCCTAGGTCAAGCCCGAAACTTCTTGTCGGAGCTTTCACTCTTAGGTACATCTGTGCCAGATCCATCTCTACCTTCTCATATCCGGAAATAGATGTATTTCTTGAAAGATCCACATAATATTTTCCTTACATAAATATCAGAATATTATTGTATGTTTGTCCTCAAATACTACCTTAGGGATTTATTCCCTAATCTACATATTCTAATCTAGTTTCCATGTTTGCTACTAAACTTCTTCTGATACCAACTCTAACACCCCGAATCCCCTAGACTAATGTCTATGAATTACAAGTTATATTGGCATGGTCTCAAGTCAGTTAGCCTTACTTCAAATTTTTTTTGTGGATAGAGTGGAGATAATGTTTCTTCATTTAACCGTTGTTTCCCCATCCACTATTATAGTGAGTTTGGGAGATGCAATTCAGAGATTTTAGTAGTGAGGCTCGATGTCCTCAGTTATCCATAGGATTTGCACATGATGGGTTTTCGATAGGTCAAGAGCACATAATCCTCTTTAAAGGGCACACGATAGTATATGTGGAGTTTCAAGAGGTGATTTTGAGGGTGTTACATGTCTCCCCCTTAGCAGTAGACCTTGGAGTGGAAAAGATATACCAAGATCTCTGACGACAGTACTAGTGGCTAGGGATGAATAAAGTAGTGGTCGAGTTTATTTCATGATACCATCTGGGTGATCAGACCCCGACTCGCCAATTCATCCAACTTCCTACCCATTCAAGAGAAGAATTCAGTAAAGGTATTGGAATGCCTCTATGTGGAGGAGATAGTTCGACTCCATGGAGTCCCATCTATGATAGTCTCATATCATGATGCACACCTTATATCCTGGTTGTGGAAGGGATTACGGGAGGAGTTTGGTACTCTGCTATGCTTGAGCACAACCTTTCACCTAGAGAATGATGGTCAGACAAAGCAGACAATAGGGGACTTGTAGGACATGATTCGTGCTTGCGTCCTTGATTTTTGTCATAGTTGGGAGGACCACCTGCCACTAGTGGAGTTTGTATACAAAAACATTTATCACTCTGATATTAGCATGGAACCGTTCGACACTTTCCGAGGGCAGCCTTGAAAATCACCTCTATGCTGGACATACCCAGGGGAGTCAACACTCATGGGTCCAAAGATGGTACGGTCTACAACTGGGAATGTGCAGATCATCCAGGAGTGGATGTGGACTGCACAGAACAGACAAAAATCTTATGCAAATAGAATAAGGGGGGCCATGGAGTTCGAGGAGGGAGACCATGTTTTCATTCATGTCTCACCCTGACGGGGTTTGTGGAGATTTGTTCGGTTTGGAAAGTTATCTCTGAGGTTCATCGATCCCTTTCAGATTTTGAGAAGAGTTGGAGAGGTGGCGTACATCTTAGCTCTTCCCCCAAAGATTCACAGGTTGTACGATGTTTTTCACATGTTGTATTTGAGGAGGTATATGCTTGATCAATCGCACATTTTCAACTGGGGAGAGATTTACATTGATGATTGGGTGAAGATTGTGGATTTATCAAGGAAGATAGAGGATCGAAATGATCGGTTACTTTGTGGATGTTCAATTCCCCTAGTGCGAGTTCGCTGGAAGCACATGAACCTCTAGGAGAGAACATGGGAGTGGAAAACTTTGATTCGTGCACAGTACCCCCATTTTTGTGCTTATCCTTGTTTTGTCTTATGAGAAAGTGAATCCCAAAGGTGGGGAGTAATGTAACATCTCATAAATTCAATCTATTTTTTTATTATATGGAATTATTTCAAGTCCATATGTTGAGATGGCGAGTGATTTTGAGGCCCAGAGTGACCGGAATGATCCGTCAAAAAATGTTAAACATTAAATAGAGCGCGTGAGCGGTTTTCATGTTAAAGTGAAATATCTCTTAAAAGGTTGCCTATAGTAGAAATTTTATGGCACCATTGCATTTAGGATGGCGGGTTTATCCTAGGTAATACTTAAGTTTAGTTGGTGAAGACCTCTAGTGAGAAAGACCGAAAATGGAATAACCGTAAATAAAATTATTAAATAAAATTATTTTACTTTTCAAATGATTATAACTCACAAACGGTGACTCATACTAAAAATCTGAGACCACCATTGAGCTCATGGGGCTATTATTTCTTTAGGAATATCCTAACATTTTCCGGTGCGGGCCAACATTGGAAGTTTGTTTTTGGACGTAAATAAAATAATTAAGTAACAATTATTTTAATGACAAATTATTATAACTCCAAAATGGTAAATCAGATTGGAAATCTGAGATACCTTTGAGCTCATGAGGGCATTTTCACCATAGGTAAATCCTAACCTTGACCACCACAGGTTGAGGGGGAATGTTAATTTATGAACTATTTTTAAGGTTCATTTAAATAAAGATACGAGTGGGTTTTTCTAAATTTTACACCTTTGCTCTGATAAAAAATTTGAGGCCACCAATGAAGTTAGAATGGCAGTATTTTCCTAGAATGGACCTAACCTCAACCAAAGTGGGTCGAGGGAAAGGGTTATTTTTCATACTTTTTAAAGAAAAAGTTAAAAATAAAATTATTCTTTTTTATTTTATTTTTCTAAATTCCCAATTAGTTGTAGTTCAAATATTTTCCAACCAAGAAAAAATGAATACGATGTTTCAGTAAATGAAATAGAATAATGAATTCTTAACAGGAATTCCATTAAAATGCTGATTCATGCATCATCCTTTATTGTCCAAGAAGATGACACAGGATTGGTGGCACAATCTGGGTTCTACTCTAGAACTCTGGGGGGTGGGGGGAAGTGATGACGATGACCACCAACGACCGCCAAACATTGGATCGTGGTGCAACGAATGAGATACACATTTTTCTTCCACCATTTGAATGGATCATCACCAACAATGAATGCCCAACAGCCATAAACAAAGGATCGATGAATGGGGAATTCATCAACACAATTCATCGCCAATGAACAATCCAAACCAGGTAGGGGTTTAATTGTTTATGTTTTCAAAGTTCTTATTTGAAAAAAATGAATGTAAATCAACCCACAAACAAGATAATTTGTGTATCATGTGTTATTTCAGGATGGTGTTTTCCTTGGGATTTTTTCACTGAGTTTGGTGATTTTCTGATAGAATTATGATCCCAAGCCTCCCCTGTTTTTAAAAATCAAACACAGAGGGAAGGGGAAAACACGATCAAGGCTCGAGCTCCTCCACTTGCGTGTTCTTCATGGACGCATCCTCGAGATGGAGTAAAGGTAGATCTGATGTCGTGGCAGTGATGACGGAGACGTAAGAGGCTTGAGGGCATAGGTGGATTTGAGATCGGACCACGGGAGCGGACATGGTGCCCTGTGGAAGGTGTCATCGGTGCGGCACCACCAGCACGGTGGTGCTGAAAATCAACGGAGGTGGTCGTAGGCGGGAGGTGGTGCCAACCAGCACCACATTATGGGTGAAGCGGCTGGCCCTCTCCAGACATGCTGGAGGAGGTGGTGCGCCCGGCGTGTGCCACGATGGAGGAGGGTCGTGGCCTGTCGGCCACAGTGTCTGGGAAAACGTGGTGCCAGCGTGGCGCCACGTAGGAGGAGCAGTCGGCTTCATGCCAGTCATGTGTTGACCACAAGGATTGACGGCTGACCAACCGCACATGCCCCAACAGTACCGGATGAGCTAGTTCGCATTAGAAAACCGTGTCGATGGGATAAATTTGGACCGCACAATGGACGGGGCTAGGATATGTGACTGGCCCACCAGTGTGGGCCAGACCAGATAAATCTGGGTCCCTGGGTGACCAAGTATACTAGACCTGTGGCCATCCTCAGATAGGTATAGTGAAGCCCAATGGGCAATGTCAATGGGCCAGAAAGACAAGATCGGGTCATGTGGGACCCCAGGTTGGGTTGGTCAGGTCTGTCTGAACCAGTCAGACCGACCCAAACACAACTGGCCCCTGTTTAGAGAGAGGGATGTATCTCCCAGACTGTGTGCCAGATTGATGCACCGTCTACCGCATTGGGACCCATGTGACGTGGTTGTCCATATGAAATCCTCTAAGTAATATTTCAATGAATTTAACCTAGTAAGGTTTCATGACTCAGCCACCCAATGAGACTTCGTGACTCAGCTATCAGCATGACTATGTGACTCAACTACCCTACCGGATTCTAGGACTCAGATATCAATGTGACTACATAACTCAGCTACCCAGCAAGACTCCGGGATTCAGCAATCAGTGAGACTTTGTGACTCAGCTACCCAGTGAGACTACATGACCCCACTTCCCAGGGAGACTTCGCGACTCACCTATCAGCAAGAATTCGTGACTCAGCTACCTAGTGCGACATCGTGACTCACTTATAAACGAGACTCCATGACTCAGCTACCCATAGAAGCTTCGTGACTCACCTATCATTGAGAATTCATGACTCAGCTTCCCATTGAGGCATCATGACTCAGCTATCAGCGAGGCTACATGACTAAGCTACCCAATGAGGCATCTTGACTCAGCTACTAAATAGATCTAGGAAATCTAGCTATCCTAAAAGACTCATCGGGGATGAGTTCCCTTCCAATAATTCATGTTCTCTGTTTGCAACTGTTGTTTTTTCTATCAACATTTTTATATTATTCTTGTGTCAATATTACTCTAGTGACTCTAATCTTTTTATTTCTTTTTTGATTTCCATTGTGGATTTATGTTAGACTTGAGTTGTTTTCGGGGTCCACATAGAGTATTTCATTACTCACCCATGCACGGGCTTCACCCACATCTGTTGTGTATGGTGCAGATGAAGAACAACATGGTGGAGGTCTTGGTGGCCCAGGACAGGGTGGTGCCCAGTGAGGTCATGCAGGGGGGACATGCATCTACAGCTTCTGAAAGCTACTCTATACTTACCCATCAGGTCAGGTTTCCAGCGGACATCAATCATAGTTTCCTAGTATTTTTCTGTTTTCAGTTCGTCCTTGTTGGGTTTTTAGTATGGCCCATTCGACATAAGTTTTTACTTTTACTCAGTGGTTTTCTGGTGGCATCCATGTTTACTTTTGCAGCTTTTGGGCGCAATTGTGTGTGTGTGTGCATGTAATCAGTAAAATGCATCCCATTTGTTGGTTGACGGGTTCGACACTAGTCGCCAACCCTGGGCCTCGGGAGTTGGGCTTGGGGTATGTCATGGCATGGGCCCGAGGGGACGAGTCATGATATAATTGATCTTCTCAATATCAAAAAATTATCATATACTAATTACATGAAGGAATTATTATCCATGATGAATAATGGATCACTAACAATGGTGAATACAAAACCATCACCATGGTATTATCCTTCATATGCAGTACCAGTCTTTGGAACATTCTCTTCCACATGCTATTGTGGAATTTGTTCCTATTCCATCTACTTGTGGGCATTTGGAATTGACTAAACCCTAGTCAATATGACTACCACTATCTCAAATACATATTTTCACCCTTATATTGGACTATAGTCTACATCGTGACTATATATTTTCTATCATAGACATTTCTGTAATATCCAAAAACAACATTTTGGATAATTAATATAGATTCACATTGTGTTTTTTCTTGATCAGTGTTTTTTTATATCATCAAAAAACTATTTGCATCTAAATGCATGTTCTTAAAACATTATGGATTTATATCCTACTATGTCTTATATGATATACATTTTCCATGATAGTAGGCATATGGTTATGGGATTTCACTATTATAGTCAAAGAAAATCATGAAATATAATGAAGTTTATGCACTACATATATATCTTATCATTGATGCTCCAATTACATACATCATGTCTCTAATGTGTATAAGGAAAAACGTGTTTAGAAATTACTCCATGTTACATTTTATTATTTAATTATTATATGTAACACCTCAACATTGATCCTCCTTATAAGAATGATATCCATTATGTGAATAACGTAATGAATGTTTATGAATCACTCCAAATTAAATTATAATTATCGATGAATGATTGGTCAAAATATTCTTCGGCATATCAGTCCCAAAGAAACCCATACCTTCTAACCATGCATATACCATACTTCACTTTCACATTCCATAATAACTTAAAAATATTTTATGAAGTATAGTTACCACTATATTACCCTCGGAATTTTTTACACCCTCTTGATGAACTAATTCCAAAATATTCGTAGTTTACCTTTATTTTGAACGGTTTTTTATCCAAACAAAATAATGTTATACGTCAAGAACAACAATGGTGTTTAATTCAGCTTAGTGAAATGCCATAATGCGTATATCCTCGATGACCATTTTTAGTTTCTCTTGAAAAGGTAATATCATGCCATAATTGGGTATATAAGTCTTACAATCTATATTCATCAAGTATTTCCAATTATTTGTGTACCACTGAACTATTTGTTGTGTATGATGCATAAAAGGCAAAATTTAATCCTAAACCTAGAATAATGTCTCCTAGTTTCTAGAGGAGACATCAGATAAATTTTTTCTTTATATTCAATACGAGTTAAACTAGAATAATTCAATTGGAAATGTATAAGTCACGTAATTCTCTCTGTTGAAATAGCAACCACTCTTTCCTAACCGCTTGGAGAATACACTTTACATCAATGAATGTTTCTATACTTGGTTATTGTATTTTAATACACATATTTGATTGAAATATTTTATTTAATACCAATGAATCATGTTAGAAATATTAGTTGAGGAATATATACTACATAAGAAGTGAGAGCACAGTTATATGATTTATTCCATTGTATTTATCTTCAATATTATATTTCAAGATATATGAAACATATATAATCCAATTAATACCTCTTTCCTTGAATGATGTTGGGAATTTTTCTTTGGAATTTCACTCTCTATTGACCTATTATCATTGTATTTCAATTTTTGAATCATAAAATTTAAATATTATACATTCTTTAAATTCTTATGTTCTTGGAAAACCATTCCCAAAAGGTAACGAAGAGGTTTTCTAAATACTAATAATTTTGCAACCGTAAACAAGACTGGAGTAATGGATAAATTTTGATATGAGAATGGGATGTTTTCAAATATTGTGATATTCCTTGAAATTTACACATAGCCAGTGTAATCATCACATTCATATCTTTCTTCTCTTTCTCCTCATAATATTCTCGGAGATGAGACTACATGTAATATCATCCATGGCCTGATGTAGTATCCACAAATCACATCATATTTTGATGATATAATTATGACATAAATATCAAATAAGTCATACATGGGTCTTTTGTAATCATTTTAACACCCTCGATTCTTGAGGTGGCTTGACAAGTATTGGAGACACTAGCACATTATAGTTCATATATCTTAGTATTCTGCACAAGTTCGTGTAATATTACTTGGAAACTCAAGCTAGATATGACATTAAATTTTTCCAATAATGAACACATTATGTCTAGAGGTATCACTTTTTATTTTATACAAAACTAAAATCTAACAGATTGGTAATTTTAATCTTGATTAATGATTTCGACATTATTTATTAACTAATTAATTCATTAGATATCACCCACTAGTTTATCGAATTCTAGGAACTCCATGTACTAGAATAGGAGTACTCAATTACTTGATTATTCTAGTTCCAAGGATCTTTTATCCTCCCCTCATAGTATATATGTTATGGTTACACTAAAACTATGAGATTTCAAGGTAGGTGTTTGACTGACCAAGTGCATTAACTCGCGGCTCCTAGATCTGTTGATTGAATTCCCTACTTCTTGGAAATGTAACATTGATCCACTCAACACTTTTGCAACTACAGTTATAAAAAGATAGTTATGGATAATTATTACATCCAACTTCAGTTAATTCATCCCATCGTTCTCATAGGAACTCCCCAATAGTAAGTGGCAACCACAGCTATGGTTATCCAAGAACCCTGAACATGTGGTTGTGTTCAAATTTAAATGACAGAATTCATTCAACACTTAATATTTCATTGAGGGTTTTATTATTAATTGATGAAATGAAATCATTTTCTATCATATAATCGTTCACTTTGTGATCTCACTCACAAATGGCCATACAATAAATAGAAAATAATTGTCATGTCTCGTGTTCATTTTATCCGTGCTTGCTTGTTTATTACTTTATGTGATCATTCCGATACTACATATACATAAAATAATAATCCATGCATAAATAAAATGAAGATTTGATCATGAGACGATACTAATGTTTGATTCGTTGTGTAGATAATGAATCCACCTAGACCCTAGGGTAAACTCCTTGAGTTGTGTTTCTTACAACAGAAGTTGCAATGCTCTCCCTTCCAATGCATCAAACTCTTTTTTGGGGTGTTTCTATAGCTCTTTATGAAGTAAATAACTACTCATCTTCATTCTCATATAACAATACTCACATGTAGGTGATGGGGTCTCGGGAATAAAAATACAATGGAGAAATTGAACGTGCATGCTCTTATACATTTAATGACAATGAAAACTTGAAGATTGTCATTTATTAAACTAACTATTATGAACAATATTTAAAATAAATAAATAATTAACAAAACATACTCTCGGCGTGCATTAGTCGATCTATGGATCATGATCAATCAATACACATTAACCTCACATATTAAAATAAATTCATAAATAAAATTAAACTTTCAATAAATTATACTCGAGGGAAAATATATTAAACTAATAAATCACACATATTTAATTTAAAAAAAATTTAGGCCCCACTAATTAATTTCACTTCAATACCAAAAATTAAAATAATGAATTAATTTTATTCAACATGTAAATTAAATTAATTTAAACCACAATGTTAAAATTATGTTTTAAACCAAAAATTTATATTTTATTAATATAATTTAAAACTAAAATAAAATTAATAAATTTAAATTACATGATTATATAAACTTACCAGGGCCATGAAAACTACTTGTAGAGCCCATGTGGGTTAAAACAATCCTACTCAGGCTCATATTGGGTGGTGCAGATCCCATGTGGCGGTTTCTTGGGTAGAGGATCTCAGTCTAGGAGTTGGTGGTAGAATGATTCGGGAGGAGCTTGCCGCATCCGGTGGTGGTCAGCATGGGTGGTCATAGTGGAGGGTCAAGATAGTTCATACAAGCATGGATCTCGTGTGGGAAGGGGCAACTAATGACGGCTGGGGGAAATTGGACAATGATTTAGCCAGGACCTCGCAGGAGGGAGATGGTGAATGGGGCGCCGTAGAGAGATTGTTTAGGGGAGGGCATGGGCATTCAGGGTGAGGGAGGATCCGCCGTACGAGGTGGAAGAACTGTATCCGTCTGATTGCTTCTATTGCTGGGACGAGGACTGCCCGAACTATTGTGTTAGGCCCATGCGCACAAATCTTCCACTAGAAGATGATTTTTTTGGATGGTCTTGTATGATAATGTTTAAAATTTTCAAAGTCATAAAGTTGTTGAAAATGACTCATTCCCTCCTTAATACATTCCACCCATCTTTTAGATGTACTAGTACTCCACCCGTACAAATACATGAGACTATACAATTTTCTTTGAAATCATTTGGTTATGCATCATTCAAAAAAATTGTAATGTCGTTATAATCCAAATAATGTTTAGAATAAAATGATGATAATGAAGTGAATGTGGTGTCTGTCACTTGAGGAAATGAAGTGAATACTAATTGTGTTGGAGATGGAACATGATGATATGGAAGAGTTAGAGATAAGAGACATAGGTAAAACAAAAGGTGGAGGTGAAGGCAAAGTTGGTGGAACTAGGTGAGATTGCGATAAATGGTGGAAGGCATATTAGAGAGAGTTTCAAGGTTTCGGTATTTTGAACGGAGTTGATGGGCCTAGTAAGATGTTGGGGTGAGGATTAGTATGAATCATGAATTCATTCAGTTTGGTGTCTTACAAAGGTAATATAGTTTGGAGTTTATATTTTTAACCTATCATCATTATAAATAAATTTCACTTTATGATGAAAATATTATAACACACTCTTGATTTAATTTAATAAGAATTTTTATCATTATATATATATGTGACTTTATGTCCAGAAGAATATCCAAATAGTCCAACAATAGAATTATTAATTAGTACTGGAATCATGGTATCATCCATGAAAACAAATCAATATTGTAGAATACATAAACCATTTGGATAACTCATGAGTATACCAAATAAGTATATGATTTTTATTAGGAATGTTTAAGCACCAATTGTCGTTTTAATCTTTGGAAGATATCTCCATAGTTAAATAATTCTACAGGATGGAATTGGAATTTTATTCCACTTCAATGTTGACCAATCCAATTTTTATGATGAATCATGTTTTTTTGTCTTGCAAAGCTTTTTATAGGACCACATTCGAGGAGATATACATGTAATTTTTTATCCTTAACTAATGACATCCTTGTTGCTTTTAGTGGTGTTCAAAAAACAATTATCCCTTATTGTAGGGCTTATGTGTGGTTCATATAATTCTATATAGATACTAGTTTGTTCAGATAAAGATTGTCTATATATGATTCTATTAGCAATAGTATGTCGTGGAATTCTTTAACAATATTCTAGGATTTTCATGTCACGACTCCATCCCACTTCCTCTCCTCTCCCCTCAAAGTAAAACTCTATTTATATGGTTGAGATGGACTAATGATAAACACTTCATTTATAATCATGAGTTGGGTAATGATAAACAGTTTATTTATGATTTTGAGATGGGCTATTGAGAAATGGTGTAGAGGAAAAGTTGAATCTAACCATGGGAATGGATAAAACCTTCTGAAACTACTGAAATTTTAGGCTTTCTCCTTAAGTGGGGTTGATTTTGTGACAAGATAATATTTTCAATGACATTTAATGACACATTATCTTGAAAATATTTTTTATTGCATCTTTTTTTAGTTGTAATTAAAATTTTATTGCAATAATATTCTAGTATTTTCATGTAACTACCCCATCCCTCTTCCTCTCCTCTCCCCTCAATGTAAAACTCTATTTATAAGCTTGAGCTGGACTAATGAGAAACAATTTATTTATAAGCTTGAGTTGGGATAATGATAAACAATATATTTCTGATCTTGATATGGGCTATTGAGAAATGGGGCAGAAGAAAAGTTGAAACTAACCATGGGAATGGATAAGACCTTCTGAAACTACTGAAATTTTTTGCTTTCCCATTAAGTGGGGTTGATTTTGTGACAATCTAATATTTTCAATGACATTTTATGACACGTTATCTTGAAAATGTTTATGATTTCATTTTCTTTCAGCTATAATTAAAATTTTACTACAAAAAAATAAACATAATATAATACAAGCAACACATATCCATTTCATTTCTATCTAAACATTGAATGAAAACCGTAAATTAAAAGAAATGAACTAATAACACTACTCAACAACATATGTGATTAATATAGTTGGATGTTCATTGTAAAGAATACAGAAAACTGAAATTCTAGATGAAAGTAATGACTTAGACAAAGGAGGTGTCTTTATAGGCCTCAACATATTTAAATTATACAATAAGGTGACAGGTTTCAAGCCATTACTACAGGAATCTACATTAATGGACTCTCAATACTTGTCTGATTGTCTTGGGTCAAGTGGTCTCCCCATGATTAAATAATCTGAAGAAACTATTCAGACCACAATTCAATTCAATATACATTTTAAAAATAACAATATACTGTACCTGTAGCATGAGCAATGGGAATCCTTGCTAAGGCCCATCATCTGGGGAATTAATAGATGAAGTAGTTCCTTGAAACCATGTCATTCACAATGAATCATCCATATGCATAATCATATTCACCTTCATTACTTCCACCCAATACACATCCAGTCGAGAATCCACAACCTCAGTACCCACCACGAAATATGCAACTGAGCACATAAATTTCTCAAGATCACCCGTTTGGAAAATGACTTTAATCAAAATGATTTATCTATAGACATCAGGGGGTATTATACAACTTTTCACTTCTTCTAAAACAAAAAAAGCATCAGATAGTTCACCACTGAGTCACAAACCATAAATAACAGCATTATAACTATAACAGTTGACATTAATCCCTCTAAACCTCAAATCCCTAATAATTTCCAAAGCCAGCTCTATACGTCCACATAGATATATAAACTATATGTTACTACAGTAGGATTCATCCCACTGATTGCCAATTTTAAAATATCATTATCTTGTGCAAGATTAATTTCACACTGCCCTTGATGCATCTTACAATAAAAGATTCTCATAATGTAGAAGGTGTAAACATTTGGTGAAGGTCGAGACATCTTTAATTCATCAGAAACATATTTGATGTATAAATATAAGACTGCATATTCAATATAATAAATAAGAAATATAATCATTCATATTTAAATGTAATTTTGTTGTTTTTTACTAAATATGAAGCGGTGTGAAAAAATATGAATAAATCTAAACCTATTTTAAGAAAACATCATCCTATGTGATCAAGTTTGTATAAACATAACAGAAATGTGATATAAAATAAGAACAAATAGGAAAAACATGAACCTATATATTAAATTAGAATCAATTATAAATAAATATAATCTGATAAATTTGAAGAAGAGTTAAATGTAAGAACAAAAAATACGAACCTATATGAAAAAAATAGACCTGATTTAAAAAAATATGAAAATATGATAAAAAATATGAACCTATTAAAAAAATTAAATCTATAAAAAACCAAACTCACTATTATAGCTGAACTAAAAAACATCCACCATGGGATATGCCACAGGTGTTTTGAAGCACAGATAGACAACACCAACAACCAAAAACATACATATATTCATCATATTTTAGGAAAACATAATCTTGCATTGCATCTATTCATTCCCAATTGAATTCTCACCACTATATGACATAAAGAAGAAATAATATTTTTCTTTTTCCACCAAAACCTACAGAAATAACCATCAATGATAGTATATACATCGGTCATTAAACAAAATTCTTAGAAATGAGGCTCAAAGAGTCTCTTGAAAAATTTCCACAGCATAGCTATGGTGCAACCATAGCTAGAAATGAGGCTAAAAGAATCTCTTGAGAAATTTCCATAGCATAGCTATGGTGCAACCAAAACGATCTTTATCCATGTAGAATATAGACATAATTCTAAAAAAATTATTTAATGAACATTAAGAAAGATAGTTTTGTCAACATTCAAACAAAAATCCCATAAATTATGGAGAAACAATATAAAAACAACAATCAAAACAGAATCCAATCAGTAGAATATATAGAAATATTTTTCACAGAGTATAAAACATTAAAAAGAAAATCCGATCAGTTGTATATATAAAAATATGTTATAGAGAGTATAAAAACAATCAATGCAGAATATAAAAACAACCAAAAAAGAATCTGATCAGAATTCATTAGGAAAAAATAGAATTATGCAATCAATGTAGGGGTATACGCATGTACTAACTAACAACAATATAATAAAAACTGAATCTGATCAACAGAATTTATAAAAACATGTTATAGAGAGTATAAAAAGTGAATAGTTTCACTGTATTAATAATTTATACTAATCAAAATTGTTGGAAATAAAGGTAGGAAAATAGATATTGAACAATCACATATTGATAACTAAAATATGTAGTGTTTTTTTGAAAATCGTTGTGAATGTAATTGAACCAAAAAAAGTATAATATGCAAGAGATGTACTAATCCAAGAAATTCATTAAAACTTTGTAACTATTTAATGTGACTTTACATTAAATCTATTCAAAATTTTATGAATCTTTTTATGAAAACATTAATCTATTTTCCCATAGCAGTGATGTAAATTTCATTAACTGATTAACCTAAGACGCAACTTCCACTCCACATTATGTAAACTTCTTGACATAACCGCAAATGGATCTCTTGACATTTGTTAATCGTATAATGTATTGTCAAGATGGGGAAAGAATGTTAGGATTCATAAAATGTGTTCTTCATATACAGTGGATTCAATATTGAAAACAAATCACAAATAATCAATGGAAATATATATACTGTTAAAATACGTATAAAGCTAAAAACACATATGCAGTAGAAACACAACATATTAGTAATGAAAAATCTAACCGATTATGAGGCATCCACCAATGGTACAAAAATACATGAAAATACAATAAACTGAATGTTATAAAATGAAAACTGTAATATAATGGAAAGAATAAAAAACATGAAATTTATAAATAAAACTTCTTTAATTAAAAATTTAATATACAGAACAAATTAATAATCCACATAAAACCTTAAACTGAATTTGTTGATTATAGTTTACATCATACCTATACTATGCAGCGACAGTGGTGATGGAAGAAGGATGGTTTTAATAGTTAGGCGATCATTCATGATAGATTGACATAAGATTATGAACAATAATCAAATAAACATTGATTTTTATAAAATTAATTTAAGAAAACTGAATATGATGTTACTTATGTCATTAGATATTACAATGAAACATCAAGGTAATTCATTCTTAGTGGTCAAGAGCATATGCCTTTAGGTAAAAAAAATAGAACTAACCTTCAAATGGTTGTACATTTTACCCATTTTCATGGCCTCTCAAATTCCGCCAACTTTAATGGTTTAAACTTTACATTCACTCGAATTCCCCAACCTACATACTAAATTGACCATACCAAAAAATAAATTAGTCAAATTAGGAAACCATACTGAAAAATAAATAAATTCGAGGAAGTAGATTCCAAGAATAGGTAGGTTCAAACATAAGTGTTCTGAATTAGAATGCTTATTACATATATTTAGAGAGACATAACATGTATTCACAATGACATGATTATAAATATGTAAAAATATCAAAATACATAAATTATAATAGGAATAATTACCTTAAAATGCCACATGAATAACTAAATTTGTGTATGCATGTAAAATATAATAGAATATATTTATAACTAAATCTGTATAATGAAAATAATAATGAAAAAATGAATAACTTTATTTAAATAATCATAAGTTTAATGGAATCATCATTATTAAAATGAAAACAAATTAGAACAAACCTTAAAGTTGTAATACACGTTACCCATTTACATGTCCTCTCAAATGCCTCCAACTTTAATGGTTTCAACCTTACATGTACATGAATTCCCCCACCAAATGATAAATCTATAAATCAAAAAAAAATTCTCAAATTGGGAAACCATTGTGAAAAATAAATTATTATTGGAGGAGATTCCATGAAAAGTTAAGTTCATACATAGTGTTCTGAATGAGAATTCATATTACATGTATTTAGAGATAGATGACATGTATTTATAATGACAAGATTATAAATTTGGAAGAATACAAAAATACATTAATTATAATAGGAATAATTACTTTAAAATTCATATTGATAATAAATAATTGATGAATGAATCAATTACACTATAATAGTGACCACAATGATCTATAAATTGGTCTGGAGTTCATCATGAGTCTCGATGGAAACATGAACTAAATTTGTGTATGCATGCATGATATGAAATGATATATTTATAACTAAATCGTTAAAATGAAAATAATAATGGAAAAATGAATAAATACTTTTAAATAATAATAATTTGAATGGAATCATCTTTATTATAATGAAAACTAAAATAAATCAGAAGTAACCTTCAAGTAGTGGTACACTCCACCCATTCGGATGGCCTCTTTGAATAATGAAGCTTCCATTACAGTAGTAATGCAGGTTAGTAAATATGAAATAAAAAATGAAATAGTGAAACAATGGACAACAATAATATGAACAATTTGAGGAAATTCTCTTATTAGGTTATCATTAATTCAAATTTATGTGCTATGAGTAGTTAAAATGGAATCATTCATATTCATGTCACACAAGTTGAGTTCAAGTGCATACAGTAAACTACATGTTGATGGAGATGATTTTTTTTAGAATGCAATTCAATCAAACTAATGCATATAATATATATGTTCATTCATAAAAAAATAGTCCTAGGTATGAATGTGATCATAAAGAAAAATATATTTAAAGTAGTCCTTTATACACCAGGGTGACTGGGAAACAGCAAATTAATTGAAAGTTTCAAGATAAAAACCATCTTCCAGACAACCAAGATCATTTCTTAAACACATTTGAAGTCATATTATGTGCTTGTTTTTCGTAATCTTTCTCTGAAGCACATACACAAGCCCGACTACAAGCACAAATAGATATGCAATGAAACATTATTTTATATTTCAACATATACCTTAAACCTGATGAAGTTTAATTCAAGAATATGATTGAATCTCTTCACCAGATGTTCTATTCAGAGATTTTTCACCCTGAATTAGAATTTAGATTCAGAGACCCATCATCCATGAAAAACAATACAGATTAACCATCTAATAAAAACACAATAAAAAATAAAATGCATTGAGACATGAAGATCTTTGACAGTGGTTTATACAATTGAAATTGGTTTATACCTGTGCTTACTCAGTGCGTGATCGAGGGAATGAGAACTCTAGATGGAGTAGAGGAACCGAAAGTCGGGTGTTGATGTGTGATTAACTGGATATAGAGAAGGCATAGTAGGAGGAGCTGAAGTTAGAGGAGCTGAACCCAGAGGAGCGGATGTCGTAGGAGCGGAAGTGGGAGGAGCAAAAGTCGTAGGAGATGAATTTGGAGGAGCTGATGTTAGAGGAGCTGAAGTAGAAGGAGCTAAAGAGGGAGGAGCCGAAGTAGGAGCTGAAGTTGGTAGAGCAGAAGATGGAGGAGCTGAAGTCAGAGGAGCTGAAGGCGGATTACACGCAAGTAGAGTCGCAGCTGGATAGGGGATTCGGGGAGGGGAGCAGAGTAGGAGAGCGGAGGTAAGGTTTGTGTGGGGACGGAGAAGGTGGTTTCATAGATGTGAGTTCGAGGGAGATGGATACCCGTAGAAACCATAGGATTGATTGAATGATTTTGCGAGGGAATGAGATGATTATGATGGAGAAAAAATCACAAAGATGGGTATTTTGGATATGTGGAAATGCGTGGATGTGACACATCAACAGGAGAAAATCCTTCTTTAGTATGTATATAGATTTCACTCCATTTTTTATTGGATAGTAACATTTCTTCAAAACTTCAGAAAAATATTAATTAAATGTTATTTTGTCAATATATCAATTTTTTGGATGCTCTTATATAATATGGCATTCACGCATCCTTTGATGATGGGATGAAGGATGTCTGAACCCTGTTCATGTATCTCACCGAGCTAAATCTATAAAAGGGGTCTCCCCCCCTCAAAATTCATTCTCCTCCTCTGGATTTTGCTGCAAACCCCTACAAAATTTATTTCTCAACAAATATTTACTTATTTTAATAATGTAAAATTTCTATTTAAATTTTTAATTGTTTAATTGTGTTTATTTATTTCATTTTTATGATTTATTTATTGGATTTCTGATATGTAAAAATTATTGTTTGTGTATATGACGTATTTATTTCATATGTATTAATGTGTAAATTAGTATCTTTTGTATGATTTATTTTTTGAATGATGTGAATTTTTTATAAATTCATTTTTAATGTCTAAGAAAATTAATTATGTTATATCAAAAATGTTGTATGAATTCATATTAAATGTTTATGAAAATTAAATATGTTATTTTTAATGTAATATTAATTTAAATTATAATATTTTATACACTATATACATAATTTATGAATAATATATTAGTTATATGTATCATATTTAAATTTATTAAAAAATACATAGAAAACTCTTTTTTTAATGGCATCAAAACAATTTTGTATAAATAATAATTGTAAATTATATTAGTTATAATTAAATTTATTAAATGTTATTAATAAATATATATATACACATACCAATTGAAAAGTTAATTTTCTGGAAGAGATGTGTAGGTATTTAATATATATTTCTTCTAGTAATAGATATAATAATATACCAAAAAACAAGGTAAGTTGTGTGATTACTGATCTTGAGATGACCGACCAATGCATAATTAAAACTGTAAGTCTTATTTTTCAAATGTTGTTATTTAATTTTTAATAATTGAATTTATTTTTCCATATTGATGACTAGTGAGTCATCTCTGACTATGTATGCAAGGACTTGCAAGTCTTCTTAAAAAAATTTATTTATTTCATACCCTTATACCCCTCACATGCATGTGAGTAAATTTTTAATTAAAATACAATCAACTAGAGGCGTTCCTAAAGATTCATCCCTGAAGAGGCATCCTCGAAGAGGCATCCCCGAAGTGGCCTCCCTGAAGAGGTGTCCCTAAAGAGACGTTCAAGAACAAGCGTTTGATAGAGGTGTTACTGTTTGAAAGGAGACTGGCGGTTGCTGCAATATTTGATAATAGAGACTCCAGGAGTCTACCCATAGGTTTTTGTTAGTTTATCAAATGATGATAAAAAAATCATAAATCTCAAGATCAATTTATGATTATTTAATAAGTAATTAAAATATATAATTTTATATTAATTTCACTTCGATCATAATACCACCATCACTATACCTCAATAGTGATTAATCAATATATATAATAAATTCTTAAGATAAATTCAATTATTAAAAACCAATTTAAATAATGTAAAAAAATTTATGTAGTATATAATATTTTATTAGTTGTTTTTTATAGGTAATAATGTTTGCGCAAATATATTGTAACAGTGAGACTATTTATACTTCATAGAGATTTAGCTATAGTGTGCCACCTATCAGAGTGATAAATCATCATGGTTGAATGAAATTGGATGTAGTTCGCAATAAGATTCATAATCGGTTAAATCTGAGGGTCGATCAATCCATTTCTTCAATAACATATCAACATCTACAGCATCTTGAACGATTACATCGAGTACCCTTTGGTCGATGATCATGATTGGATGGATGTGTCTTCTTTATTTAGACAGTAGTGTGCAAATGGTTTGATGGAGTTGTATGTGGTGACTTCTAATATATATTTCGTGCAACCGACTACTACAAAATATTTTTTTGGGAACTCTGTAGAAGTTGGTCCTTCAGATCAGTTTTTTTCATTGCTTCATTATCATATGACTCTTGTGATAGAAGTAAATTATGATGAATATGATCAAAATTTGGAAGGAAATATAGATGAAATCCCTTTGTCTGCTGATATAGTGAATGAAGGTTTATCTAAGGAAGAAGATTCTAGGGAGCCATCAAGAGACGATGTGGGTAAGGATGATGTAAGGAATGAACCTTCTGAGGTTCCTGTGAGAGAAAAACATCCAATACATCTTCTAGTTTTTGGTAATCATCTTTTAGTATTCAGTTCCTTAGTTGAAGGAATGTCTCATGAACAACATTTTTATTGGGATGTCATTACATCAGCTTCTAAATTCCCCGGAATTATCGGGAATAAGTCTGCATCAAATGACAGTGCCATCTATATCGGGTAAGAGTTTGAAAGTAATCATTCCATGAAAAATGTGATAAAGAAATACCACATTGAATGACATTTTACATTGGTGGATGATGAGTCAAATAAGAAAAAATATATAATTCCTTGTGAAGAATATTGTCCAAAATGAAAATTTCGATTAAGGGAAATATTTGATAATTTTTTCTCATGTTGGAGGATAACCAAATTAGAAGGGACACACACTTTTGTGTAGCCAATCTTGTCACAGGATCACTCTTTCCTTGATTTAGAGTTTATATAAAATGTTATTTGTGAGATGATATGAACATGTCAAGATGTTCCAGTTTCCCTTATTCAGGAAAGAATTCAATAGTTGTATAACTATAAGATATCATACAACAAAGTATAGAATGAAAAATAGAAGGCAATTGAAAAAGTGTATGGTGATTGGGGTAAATCTTATGCAATGTTTCCACAACATATGGAATTATTGTCTCTCAATAATCATATTTTTTATTAGTTGGACACTGTTGAGTATGTATCCCCCAATCACTGAATTGATCGAACAGAGGTGAATTTCAATATGATTTTATGGGAATTCAGACCATGCATTTTTGCCTTTCCCTATTGTAAAAAATTTATTTAGGTCGATCTCACTTTCCTGCATGAAAATTATAATAGTGTTCTACTCATTACTACCAAACTGAATGGTAATCGTGCTCCTCTACCACTTTCTTTTTCTATTGTTCAAAAATAGAATTTTTTATTCTGGAGCTGGTTTTTCGCATGTGTACGTGTTCATGTCACATAAAAATAGGGTGTGTGTCTGATATCTAATCTCCATTGAGTGATTATAGAGGACGTGGATAGTGATGGGGTTTCATGGACTAAGCTGAATTCTTATCATCGTTATTTCAATAGACATATTGAAAGTAATGTGCATAAGCATTTTAGTGATGATGCTATAAATAAGAAGATCCTCAAGTTGGGTGTGTTTTTCTATGCATACATATAAAAAAATTAATATCCATTTTAATACATTATAAACTTATATTTTTAGCATATGATCCCCAACAATAAATGTTTGATCGATGCCATGAAGAGATTCAAATTGGAAATGAAGATGTGTATGAATATATAATATATATTTCGAAGGAAAAATGGTCATTAGAATATGATGGTGGTAGATGATATGGTCATATGGCCACTAATATAGTGGAGTGCACAAATGGGGTCCTCAAGGGTGTGAGAAAACTCACAATCACAGGGTTAGTGTAAGATACAACTTATAGATGTGTTCGCTACTTTGTTGACCGAACCCAAAAGGCCTATCAGAGGATGGAAAATGGAATGTGTTTTACTCAACATTTCTAAAGATATATTGATTAGAAATAGAATGAGTCTTCAAGATGGACTATCCTAGACTTTGACAAAGAAAAGGCAAGATTTCAGGTAAGACAATGCTATGATCAGGCTACATGCAATAGTGGTTGAGTGTTTGTGGTGATGTTAGATAACAGGTTCTGTGATTTCCGAAACTCTCAAGATTTTAGATAACCATGTGCACATGCTATCACAGCTTGTTCTTTGGTAAATATATCATGGGAGACATATGTTTACCCAGTGTATCACATGAGCAATTTGGTTAACTGTTATAGGGTAGATTGGATGCTTGTTGGTGACTTTCATTCTATCTCAATACCTGTTGATCATCCAACCAACATCCCTGATTTTTCCAGGTTTCATAATTTTGTTTTGTTTTCATTTATTATATTTTCAATATCTATCATTTTTTAAATTTTTGGATTCATACTACCAGGTTGCAGCCAAGAGGAATACCAAAGTCAACTTAAATAAAAAATGAAATGGGTTGGCCTCAGAAACAAGGAGATAGAATACAATATAGTATTTGTCATGTAGAAGGACATACTCATAAGAGATATCCCCAAGTGGAAGGATGTAAATTCATATCTCATCATCCATGATCGAGTCAATGTATTGTATCCTAAATATGTATATATATTTTTGTATGTGAATATTTCAGTATTGAATCCTTTTATTTCTTATTGGCTCTATTTCTAACATGTTTCAATTTTGGTTTGTCTCATTTTTATATTCTATATTAAATAATTTTGTGATACTAAAACTATTAAAAAATATTCATAGAATGAAAATGAAGATATCATTCTTCAACATGTAATAGAGACACCAATACAGACAAAATAATTCAAGCATAAATAGAAAATATTAACACAATAAATTTTCATTTTCTTGTTGTATATTTTTTCAAATAAAAGTTTATCATTTTTATTGAATTTAGTATAAAAACGTGACGTTGATATCATTTGTGAAGATGACAGGTTTTCTATTTCTCACATCCCAGACTACTCATGTTTCATGACTACTTTTATAGGGACGTCTTGTGCCTCTGTTGAGTGTACCCAGATCTCACCATTTCAATCATACTGTACCACCTCCCGCTATCACCTCTCATCTTCGTCGCAATAGATTACATGGCATAGCGATGGGAGACTTCACCATTCTCGATCATCAACTCATTACTGTGCTTGTATAGATATGGAGGCGAGAGTCATTTGCATTCCATTTTAGAGAGTGGGAGATGACTATTACCCTGTAGGATGTGGCCATTATGTTGGGCCTCCCCATCAATGGTGTGACTCTGACATGCTGAGTTGGAGAAGATTTTCCCAAGCCTGTTCATAAACTACTGGTCATAGTGGTCGTCGATGATGGAAGGACCATCATCAATGGAATATTACGCATGCCTTGGATAGACCAACATTTCACACATTTAGCAGAGGATGCTGATGAAATCACCGTGCAGCGATTTCCATGTGCATATATTTCTAGGATGATTAGTTGCAAACTTTTTTTGATCACTCCACTACTTTCGTACATCTGATATATTTACCATTTTTGGAGCATTTAGATAAGGCTGGCCAGTATAACTGGTGGACTTCTTGTCTAGCATGTATATACAGGGTGTTATGTAGTGCATGTCGCATCGATAAGATGTAGATCACAAGATGCATGGTTCTTCTACACATGTGGGGATGAGAGCACATCCCTCGTTTAGCTCGACATGCTCGAGCACCATTTCTAGCAGATATTGTAATAGAGTCTCCATGAGGATGTTGGTATGTTATTCTTTCTATATAATATCTAACTAAATCGTATAACTATATATTATGAAATTTATGTATAAAAATATTATATATAGGTGGAGTCAGGCACATCGACATTTAGATTCCCCCAGCCACGACGTCCACACCTACAGACTTATGTTGGACAGCATTCGACCACACAATGTAAGTGATTATTATTTATATTTGTTAAATCATTATTCTTTACTGTATATGTCTCCACTTATTAGTTGATTATTTATTTTTTCTTTTATATTACATTGATTCCATATATAGATGATATTATCCAGATTCTTCTAACGTACTACACGGTGAGTATTTCTATCGACTCTTGCAAGGTTCCATTGATTCATTTTCATATATTCAAGTAACATCAGACAGATAGAGTTATGAGGCAGTTTGGATTCATTCAGAATATTCATGACCTGCCCAGTCAATTAGATTTAATGCATTTCTGGAAGATCTCAGGGAAGATATATTTTAATTGGAAGAGATACCATGCCATATATATTGATTAATGGGATAGACGATGGGACTCCCGGTTGCGAGGTGTGGGGATAATACGTTTTCATTTGGCGGATCAAATGAATTATGCATCCTGGTACTGCAGGTCCCCAATTAAATTTTTGAAACAATACAGACAGAGCATTCATGAGTTGGTATAAATTTTTCCTTCCACTGTTCAACATATTTTTTATACATATTACTTAACAACGGAATTTATTTTTTCAGGATGGTAACATCTGTCATCTACTTCACATGTCTGATCTAGTAGAGAGAGTTTTATTTGACACGACATATTTTCACAGCCTTGTGAAAGTGTTTCTTCCTTAGATGGATGAGATTTATCATGACAATTTTGTTTGATCCACCACGTACTGAGGAAGATGCGGAGCCTTCTGAGATGCATATAGATGTACTAGGGGTGATGACCCTCTTATGGATCTTACTATTCTAGAGGAGGAGGGTGTTCAGCTTGATTAGTCAGATTTTAGTATTCTACAAGAGGAGGGTGTTCATCATGATCAACCATATGATCCTCTTGCTTCATAGGTTTATCCATAGGTAGTTACAAATTTTGACTGGGTTGAGATGGATTCTTTATTACAGACATCTACAACACACCATCCATCTTCGTTCAATTTTGGTGAGAGTTCCAGCAAGCACCCACTATCCGTAGATGTAGGACATGGTACAGATGGTGAGACTGTATATCCACCGCCTATCTCATAGGAGGATGTGGAGGTGGCTGATGATGATGATGCATAACGTAATCCAGAGCATAGACATATACAAGAATGATGTGGTCATATCCAGTATATGCCTTACTGTGGAAAAGAGGAGTATCCACGCTAGAGGCTTATAGTAGGTTGATTTTTTATTTTTGATACATTGTGTATGTGCATTACTATTATCATTACTGAGTTCTAAATTTTTAATAACTGTATTATTTTCATTAAATTATATACCAAAATTAAAATTTTCTATTTGATATTCATTAATAAATATTAATACTCTAGACGAAAATATCCATGAACATCAAGAAATCATGAAAAATATTATTAATCTCAATGATGTGAATCAATAAAATCATGGAACATGATTCTTTGTTTGAAAAAAAATAAATTTCATGTAGAACAATTTCAATGAATAATTAATAATATTGAAGAGTAGATGATTATTATTGAAGATAATAAAAACCACAATATGAGATGTATGGAATCATAAGTTCATTTGGACAATTTTGAGAAGACACGTATTCACACTTTATAAAAGGACATAGGTTCTACTCGTACACAATATTTATTGGAGGATTTTTCTATTAAAATACCTCCATAATGTGATAAAATTACAATCATTATGAAAAATATTTATTTCATATTCTTCTAGAATAATAATCAATCCTTAAGAGGGTTAAGTTTTCACCATCCATGATGGCTAATAAAAAAATTATCCAAAAAATCAAAATTTAATATAAAGAGATCCATTCTAAATAATATTAATTTGAATAGATGTTTAGATATACAATCATTAATATAGGAGGAACTGGGCCAAATTCATTGAGAAAAAACAATAACCTTCCTATTTACATTAAGAAGTATGGAAGATCCACCATATTCCCTTGATGATAAGTTCATGAGTTATCATTTCACGTGGTATCATAATCAATTGGTAAAGGACACCATTATTTACAAAATTAAATCCAATTGTTTTCTAGAAAAATTATGACTCATGTAGACATAGAGTGAAACAATGGAACTTGTATTGTAAACCCCTGAAGGAGGTAGGGATAGTCATTAAAAAACTACCTCTAGTAAATTGTATTATTCTATTATTTTCAATCAATCCTCGCATTAAAAAAACAAAATCAAATCTAATGATTTATACTAAATTGATGGCTTCTAAAAAAATTCTAATTTGAAATTCTGGATGTGTATGTGGTTGGCCCTCCACTAATGGATGCTTTTAATAGAAAATTACAGGACTCAAGTGTTATTATCACAGAAAAATTTTAACTAATAAATAGATCAACTCCCCATATCTATAAGATTTCCATTTATTCATTTTAATTCAAGAAAATAAATAAAAAATCTATTTTGGGAGCCTATAGTACATGGTTCCCTTACCTGTACACTTTATTAAAACTTCTATATGGAAAGCCTTTGAAAACATCCTCTTGGTAAAATCCTCTTTTGTTGTTTTGGATTACTCCTTCCAAGTACACTATTATCTGTAGGTCATTTTTTCATATATCCCCACAAATGAATGTCTCATGAATACTGGCATGTTCCTCTTCCTAATGTGAAATGATTGAATGGATGGAGAAGATTACATAAAGAACATATACTTTCAGTGATTCTTTTCTACGACATTTTGGATCATAATAACAGATTTCTACACAACGATACATCTACCCCAAATGATTTGGGAAATAATATTCTTCACTATTTAATATTTATTTATATTTATTGATTTATTATAAATATTGATGATTTTTAATTAAAAATTTATTTATAATTAATTAATGTTTAGAAATATTTACTATTTTTATTTTAATTAATTTTTTATGAAGAGTGAATATTTATTAATAATTATTTAAGGGATATCTATTATTCATGAATATTTAATAATAATTATTAACATAAATTAATATTTATTTAACATTTATTAATAATTAATAAATATTTATTTATATTCATTAGTATTTAATTAATATTTATATTTTTAATAAAAGGGTTTCGCACTCAACCTGTTAAAAAAATTATTAAAATTTGTCAATATTAAATTAATATTTTTTAATATTTTTTAATATTTTTTAATTTTTACATAATATTTTCTAATTAATATTTATAAATATAGAAAAAAATCTGGTTTTTATTTATTACTATTTCATTTATATTATTTATTATTTAATTAATATTTATTAATATTAGTTTAGTATTTGTGAATTTTTTTATTTAACATTTCTGTAGGATGCGTGAACGACATTCATGAATCCTTTACAAACTTCATACATTATGCGTGAACCCCGTTCATGCTTCATAGTGATGGAAGATGTGTAAACAAGGTTCATGCATCTCAAGACCCATTTTTAAAAATAATCTTAACCATATCCTATTTTGATTATTTTAAAACCACCATTTTAAAAATTAACCAAAATCCCCTATATGGGTAGGCCCATGTGAAAAAATCATCCACTAGAAGATGATTTTTTTGGATGGACTTGTATAATAATGTTTAAAATTTTCAATATCATAAAGTGGTGAAATTGATTCTTTGCCTTCCCAATACATTCCACCAAACTTTTAGATGTATTTCCCTCCATTTTTTGAGGGATAATTACATTTCCTAAAAAAATAGGAATGTTTTTTAATTATATGTTATTTTTCACTATTAAAAATTTTCAAAATGGAGGAATATTATTGTGGCTGGAAAAAATTATTCCTACCGAAAGGTTCTTCGACAAAAAACACTGTTTACCAAAATTCATCTATACCAATTACTTCATTCATGTTAACATAACATGTAACACACCAAGGATTTACAAGTATATTAAATATATAATGCATTAAATTAAAACATAATGAACTACTAATTTCTATGTGACCTTTAAACAAATGTTTGTCACTTTTGTGAAGAGAATTTCAAAAATATGACATACAAGGTTGTGATCAGTAAGTTATTTGGAGTTCGATAAGAAAAACATCATTTTTGGTGAATAGTAACCTACACTTATGAATATTAACATACCATTATGAATAGGGATATAAAATAATGAATATAAACCTTACCTATGATAGTATATAAATAATATTCAAGTGAAAGTATGATATACCTTTGTTTTGGAATAAGTAAATAAATTTTTTAAAACTGTTTTTTTAAAATAAATAGGATTTTAATTAAGAATTATATTAATCAAATTTAGACAACTATATTTGAAAAATGGACTTCATTTTTAAATTCTGAATGTCGAAAAATTGTTAGGGTGGATTTTTGGTATTTTTCTAAAATACCCAAATTTTTTATAAATAGTGAAATACGGTAAAATACCATATATAAAAATATTCTGTTAAATACACTATTAATTCCATAGTAAGTGATATAATACCACTTGGTTCTAAACCACATGCATATATTACTATTAATGGTCATGGAATCATCACTATTTATGGTCCTGAGTGAAATTAATAAACTAATGATTAAAAAAGTATAAAAACCCTCCTCTCCTCTACTATAACCCCCCCCCCCTCCCTCACTTCATCTTCTATTCACTCATCTAAACCTTGAAGGTCCTCAAATTTCTTCCCAATTAACCTTTACTAGTCACTACCCTTGTCCAATATGTTCTTGGTCTTTCCATAACACCAAAACCCCTTCTCTTAAGGTGGTTCTCAAGGATGTTATTACAAAAGTTAAACCATCTTTCTTTTTCATTTAGTTTCATTTCAATTTATCTTCTTTTCCTATTCTCTCCAAAGAAAATATTTCCAAATGAACATGATAAACCCATTATAATCAATATATTGTAATTATATTATTTTAATTAAAGAACAATCATCCATAATCTTACTTTCTCTTTTTTATTTTATAAAGGAAATCAAGGTGCACGAGGTTCCAATTTATAACCTTCCTAGATGACGAAGTTTCGTTCTCCAATTTATCCATCATTACTGGTCATTAAAGCATTTTTATGGTTGAAAAACACTATAATATATGTATTATAACCTAATTAAAATTTAGGAACCATTATAAATACATATTATTAAATTTTATGACCAAACTAGTTCCTAATAATAAAAATACTTCTAAAATAATATAAGTGAATGTCATAAATATTTCATATAATAATTTATCCTATTTACATGTAACTAAATGATATAAATGACCATTATAACTTATTTATGTTCATAAATAATATTTAATTTCAATTTTGTAGATTAAAATACATTTCACATGAACTCCATTATTTAAGAACAAGTAAACCGATTCTGAAAATAAAGAAAAAAAACACTCCAGAATGATGGAATTCATATAATAACTTATAAATAAGAACATAAATGAACTAAACATAATTATTATAAACTAAATAAATTTATAATAGGTTATGAAATAATTTATTTATATGTTTAATTTTATATTATAGGACCTTAAGTTCAAGAGAGGAACAGATCCATACTTAAGGTAAGGGTTTCTTTATCTCCCTCAAATTTTTTGAGATTTTCCATTTCCATTACTAATAATTGTGTATCGTGTATATATAATTATAATTTATGTAACATATCATTAGTATATTTATTTTCATGGTATTAATCATTTCATTTTAATATTATTAATTTTGGGGCATAAAAATAGATTGATTATAATGTTGTAAGGGTTTTTCTACTCGAATCTGCATATTCATTTGGGTTAATTTTATTGTCTAATTAGCTCAATGAAATTATTATGTATTTTTATATAATACTCATAAATTCTATGGTAATGTCCTATATATTTTTACCATCCATAATACATCTTTATTTTTTTGGGATTTACATGTTTTAAAAGGATGATTCAAAATTTTTATCCCGATAAACAACCTGATTCAATGGATATTTTCAAATTCTCACCCATTTTTAAGTGTGTACCAGAATCTATTTTAAGCCACCATTATTTATATAAAAACAATCATTTTATCATGAAAAATAATCTTGGATAATTTTTGTATTTAAGAGAACAAACATTCCTTTCCATATTAAAATTATCTTTAAAACATTCCTTAAATTTATCTAAAATGTTTTATTTATAAAGATTCATAAGAACTATTTTTACATTATTTTAGTACAATGGGACATCATTTATTCCTAAAATATAATTTAAAGGTCCTGGTATTATATTTTATTGGAAATTCATTCTTACAATCAGATTTCATGGTGAATATAAATGATTTTCCAAAATAACACTTCCGTCAAATGTAAAAAGGAATTTTCTCATATCACAATATCTTTTATGTGATATATGCATTATTCATCACTTATTTTTATATTATGGTGTATGTAATCCCCTTTGGTATATCATATCAAGAGTAACCATATTCTCATGATATTATAAGGTATAATGATTTGAATTTTTAAAGGTGTTATGAGACACTTTGGAATGTTTAAGGATTATTTCCACAAGGATTTTTCAATGGTCTTATTCAAAAGTATCTTCATATTTGTCAGTGTCATTTGTTGAATCTTGTGCCTCATTGATTTTTATCTTCTTTGATATCATCCACCATGTTTTATGATTGGTTTGATTGTGGATCTTCCATCCTAAAACCATTCACCAACTTACTCTGAATGGTTAGTGTTTATGTTTAATGATTGGTTAAAGTTAAATACATTTCATGTGTTATTTTCTATATGAATGCATATGTTGATTATATTTATCCCCACTCATATTAAGAATGTATTGGACTTATTATGTGACAGGTGGGGCCTGCTATATCCACTCGATGCATCGGTAGGTCTCACGAGAAAAATAGACGTCGAATTAGCCACAGACTTTCCAAATATGATATATGGTTATGGACGTGGCCTTAATCATTTTTTGACGGATTGGAAGAGGAATTGAAAAAATGTTTCATAATTTCTATCATATGCACTTATCTAATTATGAATCTAATAATTGAATGTTCATGCAGTTATTAGAATAGTATAATACCCATGATTATGTTATATTATGGAAATATTTACACAGTTCATATTCCTTCATATTATGTTCATGTTTATTTTTTAAAGGAATAAATTTTTAATTATTCACTAGGTCTAATGTTTATGTTGTCTTCCACTATATTGTTCACTATATTTGAGCATTTGATCTCACCCATATCATGTGATTCATTTTCCCAGGATATTAAGAGGTAAAGTTTCAATGACTTTTAAGAATAATCTAGGAGGCATGGATGTTTCTAATGGATTAAATTAGTGTTGTTTTACTTTCATGATTTATTGTTGAACATATATATTTATCTTTTTCCCGAAAACTACTAAACTATTCATTCCTTCTGGATTCATGTCCCTTGTTTATATTCTAATGTATTAAAATATGTCATCGAATCTGGACAACTAGGGTCGGGTCCTTACAATTGGTATGCGAGAAAGTTTATTAGAAAACATGGAAACTGGATTAGAAAATGTAGATTAGGGAATAAATCTGTAAGGTATTAATTGAGGAATAACATACAAGAACATCATGGAATCTGGGTAAGGAATAGATTATGTGGATATTTCTAGCAAATACATCCTTGTATGGATATAAATGGGTAGATGTTGCTTTGGCATAGATGTACCTAGGAGTGAAAACTCTAACCAAGAGTTTCGGGCATGACCTAGGGTATCCTAGTACATGACAATTGGCCTTGATACACTCTTGGTATTGACAGTCCCGGGGCATATGCTTAGGATAATTCACATTTTATTTACCCACCATTATGAAGGATTTATTCCCCCAATTTAAACAATGTATATGGTTCTCATATTTAAGATGTATAAATTTTTGTTATGTGTTCTACCATGTTTATATTAATAGAAAGTTCATAATGTTACCATCTAATATATAATATGTAATTGATTAGAAATGACACCTATTAGAGGAATTGATAACTTAGTCCATGCATAAGATGCGAAGAGTATGAAATATCATATCTTTGATGGTATTAAGCCTTCATTTCATAGGAAGATTGTCTCCCAAGTGTCCTTATCATATGAGGAAATAATGTCATGTGTTTACAAGGTATGTAAAGACATCTATGAGTCCTATGGATTTTAAGGGAAGAAAAAAGAAGAAGAGAATGGTTAAAAAAACATGGATAAAGGGAAGAAGAGAAAGACGTATTTTCCCACATGTGATAATTGTGGAAGGAAAAACCTTGGTATATGCTTGAGAGGGAAAGGAGTTTGCTTCAAGTGTGTAGAAAAAGGCCCCCATTATCATAATTTCAAGACAAGGAAATAATTTCCCTATATTCAATTCTTGAACAGCAAGGATATGTGACATTATGTGAATCAAAGTCCCAAGCGTAAAAGGAATATACCCCAAATGATTATTTTTTATAATGATCAAGTTATGATGCTACTGTAGATGAAGTAGAATGATTAATATGACTAGTCAAGAATCATTTCAGTTGAATATGTTTTTCCTGTAATGTACTAGTTGTAAGAATTATGAGATATATAAGTGTTGAACTGTAGTTCTATTTAATTAAGTATTTGAGTTTGTATGATGAATGGTACAAAAAGAAAAGTGATTCAGTAGAAAGATAAATTTTTTAGAAAAAAGACATGATTGAGGGAAAGACAACCCTTAATATATATCTGATGTTGACATACTAATGAAGAAATGATTGATTCATATAAGTACTGACTACCTTGTAACTGATTATTAGCTACTCGAGAAATGGCTTATGCTATCATCGATGGAGTTTTCAGCCCTTTGGATTTAATGAAGATATCCAATAACATGTATATTACTTATGGAATATAGAAGAATGTATGTTTCCAATATGGGTTTTATGGTAATTTATGTTATTTCCATATTTCAAAAGGATACATGATGAAGTTAGTCACATGGTTAGAATGTAAATTATAGAGCTTCGTCTTGATGATTAAGGTTTAATGATAATTTCACCTTGTAAATTTAGTGTCCTTCCTTTTAATGTGTTTAAAAATTATACTTTTAAATTTTAACCATTTATGAAATGGTTTATGTTCATAATTATATGGTTTTTAGAGTTTAATGTTTCTACATGATGGTTTATTTATTATTTCTTGACCATGTTTTCTAATTAGAAAGTGTTTTATTGTAGTAAATGATAATTTTCCCTTTCCTCTTATTAATAGAATATTTTTACTATATTCTTGATGTGGTTTTCCAACAAGGTAATTTTGATGTATCAACCATTCACTTTTGAAGTTCAATTTCAAATTTCTAGGACAAAATTTTTATAAGGAGGGGATAATGTAACACCGAAAGAATTTACAATTATATTTAATATAGAAATCATGAAATCAAAATATAATGAACTATTAATTTCTATGTGACCTTTAAACTTATGTTTTTCACTTCTGTGATGTGAATTTAAAATGTTTGACAAACACAGTTGCGATCAGTAAAATATTTGGAGTCTAAAAAGAAAAAGATAATTTTTTGTGAATGAATATTAAACTTACCTATGATAGTATATAAATAATATTCATGTGGATATAGGATATACGTATGTTTTGGAATAAGTAAATAAATGTTTTAAAACTGTTTTTCTGAAATAAATTATAATTATAATTGAATATTAAATTAATAATATATAGAAAATTATTTTTTAAAAATGTACTTTTTTTGGAATCTACACATCGAAATATGGTTAGGGGTAATTTTTTTAGTTTTCTAAAATAATCAATTTTTTATGAATAGTGAAATACACTAAAATACCGTATATACAAATAATCAGTTAAATACAATATTTATGCCATCATAAGGGATTCAATCCCACTTGGTTTGAAACCACATGAATTTATTACTATTATTGGTCATGAAATCATCACTATTTCTGGTCTTGAGGGAAATTAATAATCTAATGATTAAAAAATTATGAAAACCCTGCACTCCTCCATTGTAAACCCCCCTCCCTTCCTCTTCTCTTCACTCCTCTAAGCCTTGAAGGTCCTCAAAGTTATACCCAATTACCCTTCCCTAGTTACTACCCACATCCGAGAAGGTATTTTTTATTTCCCAAATACCAAAACCTCATCCATTAAGGTGGTTCTCAAGGAGGGTATTACAAAAGGTAAATCATGTTTCTTTTTCATTTAGTTTCATTTCAATTTATATACTATTAATATTATCTCCTAACCTCCTCTATACAAATGACCATAATAAACCCATTATCATCTATATAATGTAATTATATCTTGGGAATGGAAGAGCCCTAATCAATAATCATACTCTCTCTCTCTTTTATTTTATAAATGAAATCAACATCCATGAGGTTCCAATTTATAACCTTTATGGATGAAAAAAATTCGTTCTCCAATTTCTCCTTCAATACTGGTCATGAAACCAGTTTTATGGTTTAAAAACTATAATATATGTATTATAACCTTATTAATATTCAGGAACCATTATACGTACATATTATTAAATCATATGACAAAAATAGATCCTAATAATCAAATTAATACTAAAATAATCTAAGTTAATGTCATAAATATTTCGTCTAATGATTTGTCATCTTTCCATGTAACCAAATGATAAAAATTACCATTAACACTTATTTATGATCATAAATAATATTTAATTTCAATTATAGTGATTTAAATACATTTAACATCAACTCCATTACTTAAGAACAAGTGAACTATTTCTGAAAATAAAGAAAACAAACACTCCAGAATGACGAAATTCAATATAATAACTTATCATTAAGAACAAAAATGAGCTAAACATAATTTTGATAAAATAAATACATGTATAATATGTTCTGATATAAGTTATTAATATGTTTAATTTTATATTCAAGGACCTTAAGTTCAAGAGAATAACGCATTTGTACTCAAGGTAATGGTTTCTTCATCTGACTACCATTTTTATTAGATTTTCCGTTTTCACTAACAATATTTGTGTATGTTGTATGTATAATTCCTAATGAAGTAAAATATCATGAATATATTTATTTTAATGGTTTTAAATGTATCATTTTAGTATTATTAATTTTGGGGCATACAAATCTATTGATTACAAATTTGCAAGGGTTTTTCTACTCGAACCTCCATTTTCATTCGGGTTACTTTTAGTGTCTAATTACATTAATGAAATTGTTATGTATTATTATTTACTCCTCATTAATTATATGAGAATGTACTCTATATTTTTACCATACAGAATCATTCATTATTTTATTGATATTTACATGTTTTAATAGAATCATTTGAAATTTTTATCCCTATAAAGAAAACTGATTCGTGGGATTTTTTCAAATTCATTACAATTTTCAAGTGTAAACCAGAATCTGGTTTAAGACAGACTTATTTTTATAAAAACACTGATTTTTTCATGAAAAATGATCTTCGATAATTTTTAGTTTTAATAGAACAAATTTTCCATTCTTCTTTAATATTCTCTTTATACTTTCCCTAAATTACTCTAAAATGTTTTATTTATAAAGAATCTTAAACACTATTTTTACATGACTTCACTTCAGTTGGACATAATTTATTCCTAAAATTTAATTTAAATGTCATGGTATTTTATTTTGTTGGAAATACATTCTTACAATCTTATATCATGGAAAATATAAACGATTTTCCAAAAGAACTATTCATTCAAATGTAAAAAAGGATTTATTTTATGTCACATTAACTTTTATGAGATATATGACTTGTTCATAACATACTTCTATCTTGTGGTGTATTTACTTCCCTTTGGTATATCATATCAAGAGTACCCTTATTCTCATGATATTATAAAGGATTATGATTTGAATGTTTCAAGGTGGTATAGGACACTATGGAATGTTTAAGGATTATTTCCTCAAGGATATTTCAATGGCCTTATTTAAAATTATCTGCATCGTTGTTAGTGTCCTTTATTGAATCTTTTTCCTAATTGATCTTTATATCCTATAATATAATCCACCATATTTTACTGAATAGTTTATGATTATTTTTATTATGGTTGTTCCATCCTAAAACCATTCACCAACTTACTTCGAATGGTTAGTGTTTATGTTTAATAATTGTGGAAAGTTAAATACATTTCATATGTTAGTTTCAATATGAATGTATATGTTGATTATGTTTTTTCCAACTCATATGAGGAATTCATTGGACTTATTATGTGACATGTGGGGCCTGTTATATCCCCTCGATGCATCGGTGGGTCTAATGAGACAAATAGATGTGGATTTGGATGAGGTCTTTTCCAATTTGATATATGGTTTTGGCCGAGGCCTTAATCATTTTTAGATGTCTTGGTCGAGGCCTTGAAAAAATGTTTCAGAATGTCCGAAATATGCACATCCCTCATTATGAAGTTATTAATTGAAAGTTCATGTGGTTAATCTTATAGTATAATACCCATGATTATGTTATATTTTGGAAATAATTACTCAGTTCATATTCCTACCATATTACGTTCAAGTTTATTTTATAAAGGCATGTGTTTTTGATTATTCACCAGGTCTAATGTTTCTATTGTCTTCTGATATATTGCTTATTATTACTGGGAATTTTATCTCACCCCTTTCTTATGATTCATTTTCCCTGTATAAGAATAATTAAATTATTAATGCCTTTTAATCATAATCTAGGAGGCATGGATGTTTCTAATGGAATAAATTAATGTTGTTTTCCTTTCAATATATAATATTGAACTTATATATGTATATAATTTCAAAAATCTACTAAACTGTTCATTCTATCAGGATGCACATTTAATGTTTATATACTAATGTATTAAAATATGTCACCAGCTCTGTAAAACAGGGGTTGGGTCCTTAGATAACATATATATTAAAATTATATGTTCATCCAAAATTACTCATAAATAAGTGTGTTCAATCAGTATTTAAAACATCTGATGACCTCAACATGGACATCCATTCCCGAATTGAACCACTTCCTGCAGCATTGTCCCTAGAACAATGCCCTCTATTGAATTAACTAAAAATTTGTTTATTTTTAATATACTCATCACAAGTTACATTGATACCATTTGAATGTACTAGGGTGAACAGAAGAAGCCAGTGGGTCGAGAGATAACGTTTTTCCATTGTAGGTCAACAAAACATCATTATCACCAGAGAAACACATCTGGTAAGGCATGGGGATCACACGTGAAAATATTTAACCACCAAAATCAATACATAAATGCCTGGTTTGTTTTGAATATGTGCACGACATATTACTTCTATCGATAATCACTTATCAAATACTTCAATGTCGAATTCCTTTATATCATCAACTTTTGATTTTAAAATTTGTGGGAGAATATAACATCGAATTCAGAGAGATAGTGCAGAGACTCGATGATTCCTTTTACCTTCCAACGATCACTACAATGACTTACCTTTAATTCATAATGGAGAGATCGATCCAATCACCTAGATCAAGATATTATATCTCTAAAAAGTGGGAGAGTATAGAGAATCTCTCAAGAGCTCTCCATTAATATTCATTAGTGAGAGATTATCTCCTGCTTTTTATAATATGTAGAGAAATATATGTCTCACCCAGATTTTCAATTCCATGCTTTGTTTGAAATCCTCTATTGGTTCTTATATTTCTCTTGGTTTTTGGGCGTTCTGGGTTTGAATTATTGTTTCCTTTATATTCTTGACCAATCACATTTGTATTGGGGGTATTGGATGGTAAATTTCATCCTCTTTTTTCAAAGGTATGATGTGAGGTTGTGGTGTTTTGGAGATAAATTAGTGAAACTCCTAGTGACACCACTTGTGGGGTATGTTGTTGAGGTGTTTTGTACCCATGAGTTGGATGAGTTTTGTGGTGAAAAGGATGGTTTATTTTGGTAATTTTTCTCCCATATCCTTGTTCTATATTTAACCCTAGGTTTCCCACTTGAACCCACTTAGAATTGGAGTATAATGGCATGGTTTTGGGTGGCCAGTATAGGCCGCACGGTTTGGCTGTACGGTTTACTAAATCGTGAAGCCAAACTGTTCAAGGTGTCTAGGTTATTAAAAATATTTTTGAAATTCCCATTTTCCCTTCCGAAATAAACCCAAATCTGCCAATTTTTTACCCATTTCGATCCCTACCTCCATGTACAAACTCCAAAGTCTCTCACGCTTCCTTGGAACTCAATTTTGAATGGATATTTGATGGGGGAAACTTTATAATCATGGAATTAAGTCTTTATCTCTTTTATTTCATCCCTTTCCATAGGGTATCCTTCACCCTTTCATGAAAAACTAAAATTTCCAAATTCTAGTGTTCATACCAATGGGTTTTGTTTGTGTTTCTTGTTCCAATATTGAGGTTTAAGGTTGCTTTTCACTTCCTCAATGTGCGGCAGTGGTGTGGTTGATGTTTTACACCGAGATTTGAGTGTTTTAACACTTTTGGTAGGTAATTCCATGTGTAAGCATTTCATGACGAGATAGAATGATTTATATAATTATTTTTAATGTTTATTATATGATTTTAATTGTGTTAAAACCATTTTTTATTGAGTTTGTTAAGCGGTTAATTTTATAGTTGCAGTTTTTCTTCAAATTGGGTGTTTTCCATGTGTAACACCTGTGGTAATATTTGAGTTTATTTTATAACATATTAAAGTGGCTTATTAAATGTTGTTTGGGATTACAATTTCTCTTTGGTAGGGTCTTGGTGAGATTTTGAGATAAAAAGAGGGTTTTGAAATGAGTTTTGTGTGTAAAACATGGTTCTACCCCTTAGGATTGTTTAATGAAAATTGTAAGTGATTTATTGAGTTAAATAAAGAGGGAAAAGAATGTAAATATATTGTTTTGGTGATTTTATTCACATAATATGGATTTTTTAAAGTTAAAGATGTTATTTAAGATGTCAAAAAAATTAGAATGTTTTAAAAATTGCTGATGTGTTTTACTAAATTGTATGAAAGGGGTGAACATGTTTGTGGGCAGTTTCGTGTGAGTATGATGGAAAAATGATTTTAAAGGTCAAAAGGGTATTATGTGACATTTTTTTTGATATTATGTTATTATTAATATATTTTAAAGGTTTTATAAAATTGTTTAATAGATTTTTTAAGTGTAAAAGAGATGCAAAAAGTGTTGTGGGCTGATTTGGTGTGAGTATGATTTGAAAATAAATTCAAAAGAAAATGGGGGATTGTGTGACTTGTGAAATATAAATGAGGTATATTTGATTTTTTTATGTCTTGTAACTAGTATTTTAATGATAAAATTGTATTTCATGGCTTATGGAACTATTTTGATCACAAGAGGGACAACCCGGGTATCTAGGTTGGTGGATGTGTACTAGTGTGGTAGTGATCTTGTGGGGTTTGGCCTCAATTTCACCTAGAAAGTTTGATGATAAAAACACTAACTAAACTATGAGGATGATGATGATGATTATGATGATGATGATGTTGGTGAACCACTAGTTTATGGGTATTATTCCTTCTAGTGGATCGTGTGCACATGAATGGGTATTTGATTGGTTACTTTCACCGAGAAATGAGGTACCTGGGACCCACAACGAGCAAGTTCCTCAGGGTTATTTCTTATTTTTTATGCTCAATGGATTATTTATTCTTACCATCAGCATATGGTATGTTTGTCTGGAAAATTATGTATCTTTGGAATTAATTTTAAAAAAATTATTCTTTAAGGTATCCCACATGAAAACTATTTTTAGTTAAAGTTGCATCTCTTTAAAAATTATTATTTGAATTTCATGTTCAAAAAAACATGAAAAATTTTCATATTTTAATGTTTATAAAATATAATAATTTAGTGGTGGCATCATAATGGGATTTTTATCACACAATAATTACACCATTGGGTGTAAGTAGACTTGGTTGTTTTTTGTCACAGGATTGGGTAAAGATTTTAGTGCCAATGATATGGGTTTCTAGCGGTCCTTCATGGTGCAGTCTCATAAAGATGGCTTGAGGGTGGTGCCTATTTCTAGGAGGAGGTTATTGGTCTGTTCTTTAGTATTTTTTTTTCTTTTTAGTCTTTTATTAATGTTTTAAATTTTATAATTCAATTATGATTTTTTTAAAAGATGGTTCTGCTTGAAAAATCCAGATTTGTTGTATTGGATTTGTTTGTTGTTTTATGTTTATAAACTCAGGTAAATCATTTCGAAATTTTATTATGTGATGCCCGTTAACTTTTTCTAGCCCATGGGGATCAGGAACGCCCTTCACGACTTTTTTTGGACTAGGTTTGGTGCCATTTTTGTTGGTGATCAGGTTCAGTTCGTGACAATATGTCATTTATCTCATAAAAATAAAAAGATATATAAAATTCCCTTACCTTAAGTCTTGAATTCATTCTCACACATTAAAACCTCTTGTATAATAAATATTATTTTATTTTATATCTAACACAGATTCTTATTTATATATATATATATATTATTTTCTTATGATATTATATTTCCTATTTTATTAACAATTCCCATGTTAAAGTATCAATTTCGAGTAACAACCGCTTTTTTTATTGTATGTGTTTTGACTTTTCATTCTAGTTACTCTTAATTGAAACATGATTTAATTATTTTTAAAATGTAAAACATGAATTATTTATCATATATATTTAGTATATAAACATTTATAAAAATAAATAAAAGTTAGATATATGAAATGGAATACAATATTCTTGGAGACGGAAGGACATACGTACGCATGAAAATTGTTTCAATGTAATTTTCAGGTTAAAAGAAAAGAAATTTTATGATATATTATCATTCCATAATAATTTTTATTTCATATACAACATATATATTCAGTAAAAGTCAACCTTATTACCATCAATGAAATATAGGTGAATAACGAATCACATTGCATCATGGAGATGGTAGGTCAAACGTATACACGTGTGACATTATAATTTTCAAAAAACCTTATATGGTATAATATATATCATTTAAAAATATATTTACCATCATCATTCCCAACCACAAGTGGTGGAAATGGAAAAATGAACAATATCATTTCAGGTGGTGGTAATTCTCCATGCACAAGAATGATAAGTTTGTAACCCACTAGATGGAAGTGTGTATTAGTATTGGTTGAAATAATAATAAAAAAAATATCAATATATTGATGATTCAATGGTTTTTATATAAAAATTAATAAAAAATAATTTAATGAGTCAGAGGAATAAATAATATAAAAACATTAGTTGAGAAACATTACCTCTTTTTGGGGAATCAACATTTGATTTGCACAAGAGGACTCATTTGGTTGGATTTATGACCAAAGTAAGGCTTATAATATTAAGGTAATAATGTTGTGAGGATACATCCATAAATTCTGGCTAACCCAAAGGTATTTATAGGTGTGAATAAAATATCAATAGATGTGACCTTTTATAAGACAGGGGAGGGGCACTCTTGGAATCTTCTAAAATATTAGATAAATATAAATTAAATTTTAATTCCAAATGACTCCAAAGTGAGTTATGTAGAATATAAAATGATTATATATAAAAATACAATAAAAAAATAGTTGTCTTAAATATTTAGGTCATATTATTACCCTTATCTTTTCCCATTAACTATTAATTAATCCCTCTAACTCTTACTGTGAGAGCATGTGTTTTTAATACTTATGAGTTAAAATAGTCCCTATAAAATTCCAAAAAACCATAAATGAGTCATTTATGAAATTATTTGTACTTATAAAATTTAATATTAGAAAACTAATATTTTTATATAATTAATATCACCTAATAATTTTTTTTAAATATCAATAATGTAAATTTTAACACTATTCATTACTTGACATTTTAAAAATATCATAACATTATGGTATTTTAAAACCAATTCATATAGATTATCCCTAAAATATAAATTTCATACATAAAATTAATTTATTTTACTATTTATATCAACTTTTATTTATTTTAATTCTTTTAATATCATTTATTTTATTTTTCCATTAATTAAACAATTTATGCATCATCATTGTGTCACAATTTAAGGTAATTATATTATCACAGTATATTTTAAATGAATTAACATGATGTATAATTTTTTTTATCTTTATAAAAATTATTTATATCTTAACATATTTTTTATATAACACCATATTAAAAATATTTCTCTTGTTAAAAACAAAAGTGTGACAAAATTGTCTTTCCTTTGAATATAATACTTTAAAATGTTTAAATATCATCAAGGTAGATCCATGTGGTCATAAAATCTCCCCAGGGAATATTTGTGTTGATAAAAACTCATTAAATGTAATTATTACAAGTGTTAGGGTAATTTTATATTAGTTATAATATTATTTTTAACATTAATTACCCAATTTACCCTTAACAGTTGTAATAAAAAAATATTAGTATAGTTAATATTCATAATGGGAAAAAATAAAATTGACCTTTTTAAATAAATTGGGACATTTTATTACAAATATGGAATCCATTTTTCCATATTCAGAACACATAATTAATAGAAAATAATTTAAAATTAATCTCATTGGTGGGGTAAGAAACTAGTTATTAAATCTAAAACATGAAAAATATTGAAACATTTTTAAATATAATTTCAATGTAAAATTGATTCAAATAACCTAAATTATGTTAAATTATTAAATTTTTATATAATTATAGTTTTAAAATAATCAAAAATATAATTAAACATAATAAATTATTTCAATGAAAGAGGTGGTTTCAATTAAAATTCAATATTTTTCTCTATTCATAAAAAATGAATCTTATTTAAAAAAATACCAAAATTTTGGCCAAAGTAACTTTTGATTCTATTGTTTAAAATAATAATTTTTTCCATATTTTTTTTAAAGTGTCAAAAATTATATTTAAAATGGTCTCTCCTTAAAAAGGAAATAAAATTACCCTTTGAAAAATATTACTTTTTATGTATAATATTTGGTTTGATATTATATTATGCTTATAAAATATATTGGGTTAATATAAAAAATATTTGATTCAATATATAAAATATATAATTCATTAATAGAATTAAAAAATTGTAATTAATTTAATTCATTAAGACAAAATGACATTGGTAGCGTAAAAATAAAACTATTTCCATTATAATCAATTAGTATATATTTTCATTTCAAATTAATATTTAACCAATGAATTATTATTCTAGACCTTATATTTTTATAACATAGTTAAAAATATTCATAACCACTAATTTAATGGCAAGGTTATATCTTATTACGTTAAATAATAATATTTTCATTATATACTATTTTTTGGTAAAACTCTGTCTTTTGTATAATGTAGGATATGAAAAGAACTCGATTTTTGTTGTAACACAAGACACACATAGTGATTCATTTACCACAATCTAATACAAGTGTTGTGTGTAGCATAATCTTAACTTAGTGTTGTGTATAATGGAATACAGATAAAGTGTTTTTCATATAATAGAATCTCTATTTAGTATTGTGTGAAAAGATAAAATATCAAAAATATTAAAATAATTTGAAAAGAAATTCAAAAAATCTATAGGTGTTACATTTTACCACCTTTAGAATAAATTTCTCCCTTTAAATTCATATAGGTTATCAAATGTTTAATTCTTGTATGTTTCTTTCATAGACAGCAACATCTGATAAATGAATACAAACACTTACTTTTAAAAAAGAAACATGAAAGCATAACAATTACCTATAGTAACTCATAGTTATGTTTACACATAGAAGAACGTAGGTGGAAAGTGTAATCATAGATATGAAAGTGAAATATAAATATCATGTTCTGATGGAGAGTGATGGAGAATGTGTTAAAGAGAATGTTCATAATCATAGGTCTATAAATCTGTGAGGATCTCAGGGACCATTTGATTCATAGAAAAAAAGGTACTATGATAACATTTTTTGTTTCAAGATCATTTTCCAATAGTTGAATCATTATCATGATAATAAATACTTACTTGATTTTAGGAAAAGATCGTCTTTTTTTCTTGATGAATTTTCAAAAATGGTGAATTTTTCATTTATGAAGCATTAGAAAATCATGAGATCCATAAATAGAATATTCATTAATTCCAAATTTATTTATTATGAAAAATGGTCAGCACAAGTTATCCAATATGTATAAATCCTCATAAGATGAGATAATAATTTAATATTTAAACCCAAATCTAATGTTAACTTAAACCATTAAACGAATGGTTAACCTTATAACCCTTCTGAAATATGAATGTCCAAAATATTATAATTATGTGAACTAAATAATCATAACATTTATCCCCCATATATCATAAGGTACCTCTTGGTTATCACATTCAAAACTTGTCAATACCTTCATCAATTATTCTTGAAACATGGTAATAACCTATATTACCATAAAAACGTACTCATATATATTGTTTACTCAATATAATGTTTATTGGATATTTTATATAAATCCAAAAAAGTTGTAAAATTCATCCATGATAGTATAAACCACTTTTCAACAAAACCTTATTCAGTTACAAATAAATCACTACCATCCATTTTACATATTCATATTAAACATATCATTATAAAAACAACATTATGTTAACATAAGGAACACATTAAGGGTTATTTTTCTCTAGTAAAAATGTCACATTTCCATTAAATAACTTTTCTTATCCATCAGAAACATTCCAAAAAAAATTTAAATCCTAAGATAAAGACATAAACTGAACAATTAATGTATTTTTCACCAATCAAATAACATAATTATTCAATAAAAATAAGTTAAAACTTTGATTATTACACATAATTCATAATATATAATAAGGATACCTCATCCTATTACTTAATACCTTTTTCTATTCACATTTCATTTGTAGTCTCATCATTTTAAGCAATATAACCATTACCCGTACCACCTTGCTTATTCTCTTCTTGATCATTCCACATGGGACATTAATTTTAAAACTGAATATTAATTACACACATAAAGAATGTAACCTGTTATGATGTCTTAGGAAGACCAATTTTACTATCCATTCCATTAACCAAACACTTCATTTTTCTATTGTAGTTACTTATTTTGTGTCATTATTTTCCCCTGTCAAAACATATTCTTGTTCCTCAAATACATTCACTTCGATGATTCTTTCCACACTGATGACACAAACTATACTTAATCTTCTTTCTTATAAGGTCTCTAATACCCAAAATCTCAGTGAAATCCTTCATTATCTTCTTTGGTGACTCTAATAGTTGGTTAAGGTACATGTTGTTAATCATGTTCTTTGAAAACTGACTAGTCGTGATCAAAACATCATTAACTCCTATTTCCATCCCATTTTATTTCACATCATAATATTTTCTGTCAAATTCAATATTAACTCAGTATCTTCTAGAACCCACCATTAACAAAAATTAGAAATCATTGAGTAAAAGACAATTATCATAGTGAGGAACCACATAATCATGAATAATCAGTTATATGGCATCTAAATTATGATAATTTCTTTAATCTACGACACCTTATGTTTATCCTAGGTTATTTACATACAACATCCATTTAAAACCTTCATGATGGTTTTTAATGTGTATTTTAATTTCCAAAACATATCCCCCAGGAGTGTCAAACTAGGTGTGCAACAAGGCCCATTGTTGTGTACCGGGTTATGCCGAGTTTGGACTGACACACCATGCTAGAGTGGTTAACCCTAGGTATATATGTGCTAGAGCCACATCCACTTATAGTATCCAAATAGGTATGTAATGATATTAAACCAATAACTCGATCCTTTATAAAAATTATAGGACATTTTCCTAAACATTAAATAATCCTTAGAATTATCCTTAGAGACACCCCTGGAAATATCCTTAGAATTATCTCTAGGGATCTAACTAATGTTTTCATATACTTCTTTCAAAATTTTTATTAAACCTTTTCTCTGATTCCAACTTTAAGGAACCAAGGATATCATACATATAATTTACATAACTTTTATAGAATACTTAAAACATTACAAAAATAGATTCCCAACGTCCATAATAGTTTAGTGCCTTTATAATCATGGAACGCATTATTCTAACTCAGTGAAATATCTTCAACACATTCTATAAAGATCTTCCACCTTATTAATTATACATGGAAAACTTACTTAAAAATTGTGGAAGGGAAACATAAGAAAGGGGTGAGCTCAAATTCTCAGTAAGGGTAAATAAAGTAAGTGAATAAGAATACCATGAACATAAGGCTATGTGATGATGATCATCATCATTAGAAGATCTTACTCCTCATATGAAATATCATAAACATGAATCATTGACTAAATATTGTAAAATCAATAACACATGCATCATTATAGAATCAATAGCATAATCCATGAAAATATTACATAGGAATAAGTCATGAAAGAGTGGTATACCCATAATCATATAAAAATTCTATGACAAGGATGACTTACAAGACCTTAATAACTTGTTAGGATTCTGATAAAAACTCATGTACCAGATTCAGTATTGGGATTCCCTCTCATGTACCCTCTTATTTTTATCATGGGATTCCCTCTCATGTGACTTCATAATTTGGTCTTGGGATGCCCTCCCGTAAACACTTTGAGATGAAAAAACATTTATCATTACCCAATTCATTAGAAGGAGATATAGGTCCCGCCAATGACAAAATGAAAACCATACTTTTTTATTCTAAAAGAACATAAATGATTCATCATATCATAACCGATGAGAAGAAATGGGTTTCATAAACACTTCATCACAACATAAATCATGGAAAAGAAAAGGGTTTCATAAACATCCTTAGATAATAAACATAAAAAATCAAAAGAATAATAGAGATATAATCCTTATAAAATATCCTCATTGATGTGTATGTAATATAAAATAATTTTATCATAGACGGAAAGTAATTTTTGAGAGGTCACTTGAAATAATTATTGAGGAAAATATTCTTTCTTATTGAAAAACAATTTCTCTTCATAAAATTCCACACAATTATAAAAGAATAAAATTTCCATGAAAATTAACATTTAATATTAATATGGAATATTCCAATAATTAAGGAATCATGTTGGAATAAATTTCTATTTGTGACACATAGGTTAAAATACAATCCCTTTTTACTTTTTTCTAAAAAGTAATAAAATTAAATTTCTTGGAAAAACATAAAAAATATTCCTTTTAAAACATTTACTAAAAATTAAATAATAGGTAAAAACGACAATAAACATTCATAGGATAATATTAAAAACATTTATGAATTTTTTTTAGAATACATGGATGTTGAAGTTATATATTCCCCAATAGTGACTTAAAACGATGTAATCCCAAATATTGATGAGATTGTGAAATAAATAATCATCACTTTATAATCAGTATAATCATATTACTCATGAATGAAATAAAATTATATGGATATTAAAATAATAAAATCTTATAGATAAGACTCATAAAACACATTCATAGGTAGAATATACAACACGTAGATGAAACAAGTTATGTATAAGGAAAGTGTGCTACTGAAATTAAAGTGAGACATAAATCCATTATTAGCTAAGTAACATTAGAATCGTAAACCCCATAAAATAATAACATAAATTAGTGATTTTAATATCAATAAAATAAAGGAAATTAATTACATAACATATCATATTTTAGTATATACACCACATAAAAGAAGCAAGTGGTGAATATGACATGTATCTCACATAAATAAAAAGTGAGATGAAAATCCATTACCTTTAGTCATAAATTCCTTCACACATGTTAAATCCTACAATATAATAAATATAATTATATTATACATCTACCATGGTATCATAGTCATATATATATATATACCATACATGATATTCTTATGACCTTATATTACCAGTTTATTAACAATTCCCGTGTTAAAGCAACATTTTTGGGTAACAACCACTTTGTTTATTGTACATGTTTTGATGTTTCATTCTTGATACTCTTACATAAATCACTAATTAATTATTTTTGGAATCTAAAACCTGAATTATATATCATATATATTTAGTATATAAACATTAATAATAATCTATAAAAGTGAGATATATGAAATCAAATACACCATTCATAGAGATGGTATGTCGTATGTACGCAAGAATGACATTTCCATTTTCTATTCGGGTTAAATAAAGGGAAATTATATGATATATTATAATTATATAATAAATTTTATGTCATATAAAACATTTATATTTATAAAAAGTTACCCTTATTACTATCCATTAAATAAAGGTGAATAATGAATCACATCTCGTCATGGAGATGGTAGGCCATATATAGGCATTAGAGACATTATTATTTTACCACAATATTAGATGGTGTAATATATATAATATAGAAAATTGACTTTCCATCACAATTCAAAACCATAATTAGAGGTAAAGGAAAAATCAAGAGCATCGTTTCGTGAGGCGGCAGTTCATCGTACATTGGAACAGTATGTTCATTAACCATTAGATGAAAGTGTGTGTGAGTGTAAGTAGAAACCTTAACAAAGAAATCCCAATTTATTTAGGATAAAAAGTTTATTGTAAAAACATGAATAAAAATAATTTAATTAGATCTTGGAATAAATAAAATAAACATGATTGTTGATGAATGTTACCTCTTATTTGAGTATCTCTATTTGATTTTCACAAAATGGATCTTTTGGTTGGATTTATGAGCACAATAAGTCTTCTAAGATTAAGGTAATATATTTTGGAGGATAATGGGGTATGGTTTTGCCGAGATAAATGGATTTAGAGGTGTAAAAAAGAGAAGGACACGTTCCCTTTTTTAAGAGAGGCGAGCATCCCTCAAGGAATATCCTAAAATATCAAATTAATATAAATTAATTATTAAATCAAAAATTTCTCCAAAGTGAGTAATATCAAAGATAAGATGATTTTAGATATAAATCCTATAAAACAATATTTCTATAAATTTCTAGCTAATACTATTACCCTTATATTTTGGCTTTAAATGTTAATTAATCCCTTTAACTCTTACCATGACAACATATATTTTTACTACTTATGGGTCAATACACACACAAAAAATGCCAAAAAGATCATAACTGTGATAGTTTTAAAAATTTAGGACTTAATCAAGTTATTTTATAGAATATTATATTTTTATAAATTCTTTATAATATAAAAAAGTATTGTTTTGTTTAGAATATAAATAATTTCAATTTTGATAGTATTTGTTTCATATCTTTTTGAAAATATCATAACAACATGATATCTTCGAACCAACTCAATTAAAATATCCCTAACATGTAAAATTCATCCAAAAAATTGTTTATGGAATTAATTATATAAAATATATTTATTTTAATTTTGTTAATATCATTTATTTGATTATTCCATTAACTAAATAGTTCAAGTATCATCATTATGTCACAATTTAAGATAATAATATTATCACTAAAAATAATATACAAATTACCATGATTTATAAAAAAATTTATATTTCCAAATTCTATTTATATTCAAACATATCCCTTATATTACACTATATTAAAAATATTTCCGTTACTAAAAACAAAAGTGGGAAAATTTATTTTTCCATTGAATATAATACTATAATACTTTTAGAGTCCTGCACGTGGCTCCATGTGGACAAGAAATTGTCCCAAGGGTGAATTTATTAGATAAACATAGATTTAATGGAATTAAGACAAGGATTAGGTTAATTTTATATTATTTATAATAATATGTTTTTCTTTAATTATCTGATTTACCCTTAACCATGGTAATAAAACATATTACTAAAGTTACTATTTATAATTTAAAAATATAAACGGGACATATTTACATAATTTGGATATTATGAATCCAAAAATGGAATTAATTTTTTCATATTCAAAACTATAAATAGGATGAAATAAATTTAAAATTAATCCCACTGATGGGGGTGAGAAAACATGTTATTAATGATAAATCATGAAAAATATCAATACATTTTTATATCTAAATTCAATGTAAAATTGATTCGAAGAACCTAAATTATGTAAAATGATAAAAAAAATATATCTAATTATATATTAAAACTAATAAATATATAATTAAAAAATATAAATTGTTTTTATGTGAATGTTCATTTCAATTAAAATTCGGTATTTTTCAATATTCATCAAAGAAAGAATTTTATTAGAAAAATACAAAAATTTCAACCAAAGTAAAATTTCATACTCTGATTTAAAATAGGAATTTTATTTTTTTCATATAAAAATTCTAATGTTGTTAAAATTATATTTAAAATGTGTTCTCCATTAAAAGGTGATAAAATTACCCTTTTGAAAAATATAGGTTTTTATGCATAAGATTGGGTTAGTTCTTATCTTATGCCTATATAATCTATTGGATGAGTATAATAAATATTTAATTGAATATATAAAATATATATTTCATTAATATCATTCTCTTGTTATAATTAATATAAATTATTAATACAAAATGACTTTGGTATCATAAAAATATGACAATTTCCTTTATAAACAATTGGTATATATTTTCATTTCTAATTAATTGGTAACAAATGGTATAATATTACAAATCCAAAATTTTCATAATTTATTTAATCTTATTAATAATTACTAATTTAATGGATAGATTATATTATATTATATAAAATAATAATATTTTAATAATATACTATTGTTTGGTAAAACACGGTATTTCATGTAATGTAAACTCTCAAAATAACTCTGAGTAATGTGTAACACAAACTATGAATAGTGTTGTGTATACCAAAAGCTAATCCAAGTGTTGCATTTAGCATAATCACAACTTGGTGTTGTGTATAAAAATTTTTTGGCATAGTTTTTTTCATATAACAAATGTAATACTCATTATTGTATGAAATAAAAAATATCAAAAATATTAAAATAATTTAAAATAACATTTTATGAAATATTGGGGTGCAACCCAACCAACCTATAGACATGAATTTTTCAATATAATCTCTTAATCATTAGATATCTCATAATATTTTATTCATACTTGTTTCGTCATCCTTTTCATTTATTATTATTTTTGTATATAACTAGAAGGATTTTCCTTGGACTACAATGGCCATGGATTTATCCCAGTAATACCTTTTTGATCAACCAGGCCCGATATATATTACTTCCTCGACTTGGAAAATCAAAATTATTTCTTGACCATTCAACCAATTTCATTCCACCAATGATGCACCCATCACAAACTACCATAACATGATTTGATTATCATTTTTTCCTGTAATCTATGTACATGATCAAATGTAACATGTTGGTAATAATAAAAATACAATAGACAAATACACAAGTTTATAGATAGAAACATATAAGGAATGCCAAAACATGAGGTGTTAATATTTCCATTCCTTTCCTCATGATATAAACAACTAGATATCACAAAGTGAAAACCTCATTTGAAGAAGTCTCAATTCTTATGAGCATCGGACAACTAATAGTATAACATCAATTATGTCTAGTTATTTTGATGTATCTAGACCATAAGACATATTTTTAAGATTAGTTTCATATTATATTGAGTTTCCCATTATATCCAAGGATCTTAACTAAACATTTGATACAACAAATAATCTATGGAAATTACCATTAAATATTAGATGAAAAAATATCTACCGTATAATCGTAAGTGAATATTTTTCATAATCCATCTTATCCCTAATATGGTAATCAGATGTAATGATAATGCTGGATTGAGGGAACCTACTTTTATAGAATCATGTTTTCAACATGGTCAATGGTTGACCACAGTTTTAATGACCCCACTCTAGGAATGGATATAGTGGAATCTGTGTCTCTAACATGTTCATTAGTCTTACTCAATCAACATGTCACGTCACTTTGTCTTCATGTCTTAGATGTATTGATTCATGTCCTCTATTTACAGATTTTTTCTATTTGAATCCCATGCCATTGTAATTACCCCACTCATTTTCTTTCTCATGTTGTGAAAGAATGTATATTACAGAAATCCTCTCTCTCTAACCAATGTTTCCCTTGTCAAGAAACTCCCAATGGTTAATAGACCATTAACCCCACAACTATTCACCCCCCATATAGTGTAGTCATTTAAATAATAATAATTAAATTAATTTCAATATTTTTACAATAATTATAAATCATGTGATCTTAGAGATTTATTTTTTGATTCCTTATTAGAATTATAGATATGTACCAAAAAGATAATGTGGAAAATTGATGGAAATAATTTTTTTTCATCAATACAAAAGAAAATGTAGAGGGTATTATATAGTTTGAATCCTATCAATTTTTAAGAAAACATGATCTCTATCGATCATATTGGGTGAGGTACTGCTCTAGATTTACCATCGATTTCCTAGGGTCCATAAGAGATTTCCATCCCGTATCAACCTCCACGATATCCTACTCAAATTTAGGGTGCTCCTTGTAAAATCGCATTTTCACCCGATTCTCTTCGGCTCAACAATCAATTTCCTAGAATATTGACAATGCTACCTCATCCTCGACCACTGACATATGTGACCTCAAATGGATGATTATATTTCCATTAGTAGCGATGGGATTTGAATTCTATCATGCCTCTCCCTCCATCTATGTGGGATATTATTCTATAACCCCTAGTTCTTCATTTCATTCAAAGGAATTATAATTCATAGAGGTTTCAAATTTTAACTATTCTGACCACACACACTCTGATAGAAAATATTTGTCCATTTTATGGGGGGAACAATAATCCATACGACAAGTCCTTAAGTTAATCAGATAATAGTGGATGGAACCCAAATGACTAATCAGGTTATCCCATTGAGTGATGGTGATGAATCCTTATAATTTCCTCCACACCGTATTTCATACCACCATATTCTCATCTACAACATTGTTTATGGTGCTTTTATGATCTTTTGGTGGAATGGGATGGTACTCTGGGAAGTCTGTAAGCATGTTAGAAGTGGGATCCTCATGTGGAACCCATTTAATCAGACTAAGTTCTATATTAAGGGTTCGATTAGCCTCACCTCACTCCCACTATAACCAAACCTCCACCGAACTCTTTGATGGATTGGTAATCCACTGGATCCCTGTCTATATCATTCGATAAGGTGGATTTATAGTCCTATATTGTGGAAAATTTTCCATGGACTACCACCCCCTATGAGTTTAGATTGACCACTTATATAATATCAAAATCCCTCAGCCTATCAAACATTCTTGGAAGCTGATAAGATTGCATAAATACAATCATAGATGAAAGGGAATTTGTCATACTTGTATTCAGGATCATGTAGGAAAAATATATTCCCCACAAGAGGTAACATATTGTTTGTACGGGAATTAATGATGACTGTTTTCATCACCCCTCATCAATTTCATCGCTAGTGGATTCCACCCCATGAAATATTTAAAGTGGAAAGGTTCTAGAAGGGAGGACCCCCAATGTAGAACCCTCCACATCAATATGAACATCAAAACAAACCATGAAATCTTCTATCATCACCTGATCAAGGGATTTACCAAATTAGAACATGCATGTAAAAAAGGTTTTTTAAATATCAATCAAATGTTAAAAAATTAAAATTCAATATAAACTAGAAATTTACATTAGGGATGCAGTTGAAACTTCATGGTTACCCATCCTAGGAAACCTTCTCCACTATTAGAGTGATACACTTCTTGAACGATAGAGTGAGTCCCCAAATAAATTACATGAAGGGTTATAGAACTATGGGCCTACTTTCTATCTTCACATATGGACACTACATCTACTGAGGTTTCAGTAGTAGACTATAATGTGGGTACCCTAGAACAACTAGAGGCTTTCTACCCACCATCATAATTGGCTTCCTAGACCTATCCTGAAGATCCCTACATTGATTGAAAGAATGAGTTAGAAATTTAAAATGGAATAGAAGGTCCAACTGTGAAATCAAGCTCATGATATGGAATCTTTCCCCACAAAAGAGAAGCCCAGTCAAATCGGCTTCTTTAGGGGTGACTTACCCACTCTCTTAAGGAATATGTTTTGTAGTTCCAAATACCTAGTAATCATCACTATTAGTGTCTGGAGATCTAGATTCATGATCTTACTCTTCAAGGGATAAATCTTTATTGGTGTTCATCTCATAGGGATCCCGACTGAGCACATCCCACACTTAGACATGATCTCCATCCTCATAGCACTATTCCATAGTGTCAATTTGCATTAGTTATAAAGACCTCTCACAAAAGTATACTTGGTTTTTGATCCGTGGAAGAATGAAGTCAAATATATTTATCCCTCCCAACATGACCCTTCAATATAATTTCTATAGAATTTAGGATAACTATAATATATCCCACTCCTACTAGAGTTTCAAATAAATGGTTTCATTTTCTACCTAAAGAAGATTGACCAGCTTCTTCCTTGATGCCTCTAGGGACTTTATTTATCCTACCAAAGAGATCTCAACCTACCTCTGTAACCATCTTTTAGGGATCAATGAACATTCATGTGTTCTTTATCTGGGGGTCCCACTAAAATATGGTTGTTTGGTGGGCCCATAATATCCTTCTACCATTATCGCTCTAGATTTAACTCTCTTTTCAACCTAGAATGCACCGATGATAGTAGTAAAAATTCTAAGTTTTTGCTCATGATGTTCATATTGAGGATCCGTATTTTTCACTATTACCACCAAACTATGACTTGGCATTCCTTCACCAGGTTTTTGGAATAATTTTGTGTGGGTGAAATGTTTTCATTGGTGTGCGACAACATTATATTCTCTTAAGATTCCTGAATAACTGAAAGATAACATTTTTATTGATTAATGAAAAACCATCGTACAGTGGTAGACACAAGAAACTCATGGTGGCCTAAATTAATGCAGACCCAAAGCATCACTGACAACAAATTACATCCCCTATTTAGGAAAGGAACCCATGAAAAAAAAGAACACATACACTGATTAGCTGATGTTGTAGATGCCAAAAAATCAGCTACCATATTCCCCTCCCACCATGTATGAGAAACCTCAATATTATTACCTCTGAGCATATTGCATTTTCTGACAGTATAAGAGATGTGCCATGGAATACTACCGTTACCTATCAGAGAATTAAATAATAGCATGGAATTCATCCCCACTATTTTAATATTTATCTTCCTTTGATTTCATAACTTCATTCTGGTAACCATAGCCAATGCTTTCTCTGGTAGAACATCTCCTCTCCCGAAAAAAGGATGCAAACACGGCAACAGCTGATCCTCTTTGGTCCCTAATGACCCCACCCCCATGCATCTCCCCTTGGAATAAAGAACCATCAGTATGGAGTTTTCGACCCTGCCTTGGAGGATGCCAGCGTACCCATCACCCCTGCCCAGAGATCCCCGACTGAAAATCCACTACAAGAGTCGGGACTAAAGAATGCACAGTTGGAGAAGAATGGCAATCGGGGCACAACCGCAGTAGATCAAGGAAGGTGTTCTTCATTTTAAAAAGGATATTAACCTAGGATCCCGAGCCATTTTGTGTCGAGCATCATTCATGGCCTGCTAGATTGTTCAACATCCAGCAATTAGGATTACATTCATGGCCTTCTTCTCAGCCTCGTGAGAACCTGCTCCTCTAAACCACGAACAGATGAACCTTTCATGTTCCCCTGCAGACGCATCCCAGCAAAAGAAGGCCACAAAAGTTTTCCAAATCCCTATATCCCATTCACTGTTATAAAATAAATTCCCCACAGTTTCTTGATTCGGGGACCTAAAACACCAACACCTGAAATCCATATGAACACCCATCCGCTTAAAATTATCATTAGTAGGAAGAGCCTTGTTCCATACATGCCACAACATGAAATTATATTTGGATGATACCACCTTACACTACAAGGTGACCCCCCACTGATCTTCAATTGAACTGTCCCTCGTAATATGAGCAAACTCTTTGATGGAGAAAATACCTGGCATCGAACCAGTGAATATAAGTTTATCTGGAACATCACTAGGAACAATTCTATTAAAAACAGCACACTTATCCTCATCAAGAATGGCCTGTATGAACCTGGGATGACCGCTGCCCTCACTGAAAGATATGTTCGGGGTGGGGAATCCTGGGAAATACAACCTACCCGCCCCCCAGTATTGATTCCAAAAATTTATGTTCCTTGTATCCACTATCCACTGAGAATTCAGATGTAGAATTTCAATGTAAGGATGAATCAAATTCCATATCCTGGATGACCTCAAGCTCTGGCCACACATATTCTGACCATAAATGTACTGCATAGTCCTTCCCCAAAGAGAACGACCTTCCATAACCTCCCACACATGCTTTGCATGAATCCCCCTCATGGTTGAGAAAATACTCCTCATGATGATACCCTAGTCTGAGAGAGGTCTAGTGAGACATTTCCCTGATGCCCAATGATATCTACCTTCCATTTGACAATCCCAAATGAAAGACACCATAATCTTATCTAGAATGGATGTTACACTCTTGGGAACCTTCAGAGTGGAAGGAATGTGCATGGTAATGGAAACCAGGACACTGTTAACTATGGTAATGTGACCCTTAAAGGATAAGAATCTATTTTTCCAATTAAAAATGCGACCATAGATCTTATTGATGAGTTTATCAAAATGATGAACCTTGAGGGAGAAAGTACTAACCAGATCCCCATGGTATTCCATGGGAAAAGAACCTCTCTCCATACTCAAGCTTGCCCCCACATCCCTCTCTCTGCTTTCGGAGACATTCCTGGTAATGTAAAAGGTGATTTTCTCTTTATTAACCACCTCCCACTCAACTTGCAATATTCCCCATGAAGCTCATTCCACCCCTGCACAGACTAACTACTACCATTAATAAAAATAATTGTGTCATCTGCGAACATCTGGTGCGATATCCCCCTTGTTGTAAGCCTGTTATGATAAGGAAGAACATTCCCCGTGTAGAGAAATTCGTTAATAAAACAACTAAAAAAATTATGATAGATAATGAAAAGAGTGGGAGACAATGGAACCCCTTGTCGAAGACCACGACAAGCTTTGAAAAAACCAAGTTTCTCGCCCATAAAAGAAGGAGAAATCCATGCCAAACTGAAGCAGTTGAAAAGCAAGTCAGTAGTCCATGTTGAGAAGCCCATGTAGTCCAAGACTCTGAGAACAAAACCCCATTCCACTCTATCATAATCTTTTCTCATGTCTATTTTAACCACCATGTAGCCCCCGAAAATATTGTTATTAATTCCACTCACCATTTCCTAGGCTACACCAATCGTGCATTGAATTGACCTCCCTTTAATGAAACCATGTTGTTCCGAATCCATCCAAGAATCAAGATAAAAGTCCAATATCTTATTGAGAATTATATCCAGAGTCTTGTATGGTATGTTACACATACTAATAGGATGATACTAATCAACAGACTGAGGGTTACCCACCGCTGTAATAAGAACCATCTTTGTTGCACAAGAAATTTGTGGCAGATCCCCACTCTAAAAGAAGTCATGTATAGCTCTCACAAGATCCCCTTTGACACATTCCCACGACACCCTATAAAAATAACTAGAAAAACCATTGGGCCCTAGAGCACTCTCAGGGTTCAAAGACCAAATCGCCTCACGAATTTCATCCTCCTCTGGAGTCCTCCTCAAGACCTCATCAATTTCCACAGAAACAGATCTAGGAATACCCTAAAAAAGCTTAGAATTACCATGCGGATACCCCCATTCATATTTGGATTGGGGTCAGCCAGTAAAGATTTAATAGCCCCATTAATCATGGCCCCTTACTGATCAAGATCACTGGAGTAGGATCCATATTCTCTACAAATATTAGGAAGCTAAACCCAAAGTTGTTCTCTAATGCAAGCATGAAAGTATCCAGAATTATGACCCCCCACACGAAGCCATATGATTCTTGCTCTCTCTCTAGCCAGCCTTTCCTGCCTAAAAAGATTGTCAGTAAGATGAATCTTTTTAACTCTAAGAGCATTTAATACAAACTCATCCCACTCTTGTTCTAGACACTCCCCAATGACTTCCACCTCTTTACTTATTTCAACCAAGTCCTGATCACGAGCAGGTAGCATCTTTTTCTTGGATCGAAGAAAAATAATTAACCATCTCAGCTTATTCTGAAGTGAAATCCATGGATTCCTTTGATGATGTAAACACCTTGCATCCCTAACCACATCCAGGAAGCCTGGTTCCTCCATCCACAATTTAGAAAACAGAACATAATCCTCCCCTGACGACCCTGCTCCAAGAGAAATACAAAGTGGTGAATGGTCAGAAAGACATAAAACCAGGTGAGAATCTTTGGAGTCTAGGAACATAGTTATAGCTGCATCGGTCATCAGGCAGTGATCAAAGAGACAATAGGTTCCACTCCTTCCCTACTGATTATTACACCATGTGAAACTAATGCCCACATAGCACACATCCAGCAAGCCATTCCTAGCCACGAATGAAACAAAGTCATGACTAGCATTTCTGGGGAAAACGTCTCTCCCTTTCTTTTCCTCACGACTTTCCATAATGTTAAAATCACCCCCAAAAATCCAAGGAACATATTGGGGATTAACACCTTCTAACTCACTCCATAAAGCCTCAATGTCCTCGATATTACATTTTTCTAGATGAAGGAAAATAAAAAGGCATGATTTCCAACTGTAATTTTATTATTCAAGGACTGTTCCGACATACTCTGAAGATCAATGAGTACATGATCCTTCCAAAACAGCCATATATGAGAGTTAAGAGGATCCTAGTGCATAAATCCACTTACCTTTAGCCTCTGAGCATACTCATTGATCTTGTTGGAAGCCTGTTTAGGCTTCAGAATAGCTACCATAGAAACTTGATTACTATTAAACTCATTGAAGATGAAATCGGACATCGCCCTGGCCCCTAAACCCCTGGAGTTCCATATATGAACATTATATATTAAGATGAGCTCGTCTGGATTTGGCCATAGACTCCTGTCTCTTTGCATGAAGAGGCATGGTTGCACCTGCCTGCACACCATATTTAGATTGAGAACGAGTTCGCATGATTGCATGACCCAGAGGAAAGATGATCCCTAGAGAAACCACACCATTAAAATAGGCCTTGGGAGAAGCATCTGGAGATGCAAAGTCCTTCCCTTCCATCAAACTGAGATACATCATCAAAACCACTATTGGAGAACGGGAAGGGGAAGAAGGAGGAAGCAGAGTTGGAGAAGACGGAGGATAGGACACGACTGGAAGAGAAGACAAGTCCTGAGGGAGATGATCCCTGGATAAAGAGGATGGGGAGCATTCATACGGGCCAGAGTCCACCAAGATGATCTCTGAAATGCGAATGGAACCCAGAATCCAATTCTTCACAGACAGAGAACGTCGCGAAGAAAAAACTCTAGGATCCACCCCGTGGAAGAAAGACTGTCCTCCGGAACCTGACCCCATGGAACCCCTCCTCATCCTCGGTGAACTGGAACGAGATCACAAGAGGAGGAAACAACACTGGCATCAACAAAAACATGCGTGGAATAGGATACCTCCACAGAATGGACATTGGGGACCAAAACAATCCCTTTACCCCGGTCACACCCCTTAGAGCCTTAAGGGAACCGATAATGAGGAGTCTGAGGAGAAGTCATTGATGACGCCTTAGGAAATTAATCCCTTCGAGCTTTGCGGAAGACCTGTAAATAATGACTAGAAATTTGGCAGAGATTTCAAAACCTGGTTAAGGCCGGATAAACTAGAATTTGATGACGATCCATCATTCTTTAGATCCTTATCTACAGATGGTCCTGAAGCAGTCGAGAAATATCCATCTCTACGCAAATCCTCGCAACTGAAGCTTCTGCCAATTGAGAGGTCCTTTCATCAATGCAAAAAAATCACCCCAGGGAATCCCCAATATCCTTAAGGAAAGACCCATTCAGGAGGGGGAGGGGTAACCTTGGGAGGAAGATCAACACTGCCGCCTTGGAGAATTCACAACCAAAATGAGCATCCATCGACCATCTTGAAAGGGAGAACCTCCATGGAACCACAGAACGTGAAATCATGCACCAAGCCTTTACGAAGTCTTCCCTAGAAGCCAAAATGATGAATAAAGCCTTCTGATCCAGAAAAGAAACTATCACCGGCAAAACTATACCCCAGCTCCAGACGCAATCATAGAAAAAGAAAGGGGAGGTTTGTTAGCACCAAAATGTGCAATCAAGGTCCACTGAAGATCTGAAAACGCCACTGTGAAGGATTCCCCAAAAATCATGAGAACAGGGGAACCATCATCCAAGAAGGAAAGCACATGATCGGTTGACAAAACCTCCTTGTTCAGATCAATGTCTGGATGAGGACGAAGAAGTGCCTCATTGAAAGAGGGCTGAGGGGGATGAACCGAGCCGACGCCGATCACCGGTGAACTACACGCAGAAGAGGGAAATCCCTCCAGGGGAACTAAAACACCCGGCGAGAGAAAATTCGAATCAATATCCTCCTCTGATCCCCCAATAATGAAAATCCACCATAGATGGTGTAGGATGCATGAGTTTATTTCTAAGTGGACCTATTTATTCACCCTCTTAACTGTATTCTTGATGGATCTAGACCACTATGAAATCTATTATGAGGTATATGGTGGTATTTATATGTTTTCTTCAATCCATGAGATAACCACCCCATCTCGAAAATCATATAGGTACTCTATCTTCTTTGAAATACCATATAGGTTATCTTTCATCTTATTATTCATGGATGTGATGGGTGGATGTTTAAATTCAAACCATTACGGATGCTGGAGGCCACCCCATCTTTAAAAATGGTTACCCAGCAGGTCATGGTAATATTGACAAGGTATGGTCATAAACCAATTTTTTGGAGGGTAATTCCATTTAAAAATTAAAAAACCTTAAAATTATGCACAATCTATCTATACAAGAACTAGAATGGACCAAAAATGTACATGGGGTTGTTCCCCCTTAAAATTTGTTCTTGATAACTATTCAATTTATCTTTCACTATGACACCTAGAGCCACCTGTTTGTTAGATTCATTGATATCCACCATTACTATGGGCCCCTACTATACAATCATTCGGGCATCTATTTCTAGAAGAAACCACAAACTCCAGAAGGTATCCAAGAGCGTCGTTTACTAGTAATGTGGGTGTTAGTACACCATACTATATCCCCATTCCATATATTGTCCATCCAACAGTGTTAAAAAGTACAACCCCAACCTCTTATGATGTCATTCCTTATGTAATTTATTTGGGGACCCCAATACCTTTTCTAGGAACATGTTTAATAATATGCCAATTATTATCTTGAAGAGAATTTCATGGGGTAGGGGTGGGTAATGCTTCAAGATGAATATTAGCTAACCTTGTAAAATCTTCAACGTTGCCATTATCTTATCTGAATCACCCAATAATTAGGATCTTGAGGAAATGTTTTGTATTAAAATCCTATCATGTTGATCTTGATAATGTGGTGAATGTCCCATATTTTGATCCCCACCTCCCTAGGATAGTGGTTGGATGAATTATTAACTAGGGTACATTGGATGAGGAGATCTAAAAACATATCTAGTTGGAGATATATGTGAAATTGGGATTTCTACACTACCTCATATAACCAAATACATCACATCTCATCCCATTACTCTTGAATGGTGTTAGGAACCCAATACACAGATTCACACTCATTAGTGAAGTTCCCCCAAACCAAATCTCCAATTATTTATATGACCCCTATCTAGTTGTTTGAAATGATGGACTAGACAATGCTTTCATAGTGTGGCAAAACCTCCCCTTATGTTGATTTCTCTCTAGTGATTATCATTATAAAGCTGCTATGGATTTAGATTGAACTATCATCAAACTCCCAGATAATGTTTCAAGAAGAAAAGATGATCCATCATTAATTTCAATCATGGAATGGGAACCAGAACCACAATGATTTCATTTTCACAACCAAAAAAGCCACATTATTATGTAGCTCAATATATTCAAGTGTTCATCTATTTTAACCAATTACCCCCTCAATATCTATTATAGTTGACTAATAAGTTCCCCATTATCATAAGAAACCCCCTATCCTAAGGGATTTTAGTATTTATGACCATTCTAAACTATTGAGGGAAGTAACAACAATATGATTAGCTTGGTCAACAATTTTTGAGAGGTTTTGGTTCATTCAATTTATGGATCACAAAAGTAAAGCTTATATACTTAATTTCACTCAATTTCAGTAAACTAGACCCTAATTAACACAAATTAATTATAGAAGAGTAACTAATATTGATGAACGTGAAGTCACATAAGCAAGAGTATGGGAGAACATTGCAATACTATGGATTGATAGGTTACACATATCAATTGAGTTATATTCCCAAGAGAAAGAATAATGTTTTTGAATGTTATGTAATTGGACTTGGCCTCCCTACACAATTTATAGGAATAGTTCCTACCTTATTATGTTCATGTGAAACTAAGTTACATCAACTCTACATAATGTTGCACAATAAGAGGAAAAAATACCCATAGTTTCAAGTTTTACTTGGAATTCGACCCATTATTCCTCGTTATTCACATATTCATGTTAGGGGTGGTTTGCATTGAAAGTTTTTCCTAACCTTTAGGATGAATTTTATTCCGAAATAAAATGGAAAAAAATGCCTCAAAGACTATTCAATACTAATAGAATATTTTGATGCCAGATTTGGGATTTTGCACAAAAATATCAATGTTAGAACCAAAATCACCTACATAAGAAAGTTTACATCAAATACATAAAGTTTTTTAGATAATAGAAAAACACTCATGAAAAGGGACATGATCATTCTTAGCTCTGGAACTTTTTTACAATCTAAACTACAATGTGTAAGTCAATTTCTTGAGAAAGGTAGCGTTAAATCACATTTCTCTTGATCATCTTCCAATGGAAAATGCATGAATATCAAGAAACCAAAAGTTTTTTGAGTCAATTTCAAGTTTCAAAAAAATGGTTTCTATTCTGTGACATAACCCCTAGTAAGACTATGATCCTATAAATAGAGAACCACCCCCACCATTTTAGGAATGGATATATGGATGCTAAAGGGTCAAGTAATCTTTTGAAAACCCTTTAATTTGGATGGATCTGGAAACTAAAATATCCCATTGATTAATATAGGTTGATAAAATGCATGATATCCCTCACATAATCTCAAAATAATTTCATTTTTTATAGATATTTACCCATAAAACTTCAATTGACGTCTAGATGGTTTCATTCAAGGTGACTTTATTTCCCTCTATGTCAAGCTTCACAAATCCCCAAAAGTATCACCCAACTATTCCCTATGAATCCTTGCCTCTAAATTATGCTAGATCTTATGGAACTCACAACATTCATGGTGTGGGAAAATCGAAAGTTAGGTGACATAATATTTGGGTCCTTAACCTAATCCCTCCATCATCCAAACATAGTTATATTTAATTTGAGCTCTCAGGTTCCCTACAACCATCCAAATTAGGTCTATTTGACGAAACCATACTTGAGCAACAAATATCATCAACCCTCATTCACAAACCCTTTACTCCCAATATGGCATAGGTAATATCATATTTTTATCTTCCTAAAAATAGAATCTCTTATATTATCTCCCTAATGTAATACATGAAACTGATATTCCCTATACCATTTTACATCCAAAATCACTCATGTTGTGGGTAGCTAATTCCCAATGGTGGAATCATCAAGATAAACCAGATTTATTTTCCTTCAATGAAGGAATATAAGATCCCTATATACTTCTCCCATTATAACCTAATGGGAAATGGGCTACCCATGCATAATCTCTGAAACAATGTCCAAGATGTATGACTTTAAATTGCATAGAACATACATCCTCACATGTGATATTAAAATTCATGGAAACGACTTCATTGAATTAAGTGAAACTGTGTATTTTTTTCTATAAAACACATATTGTATTGCCTATGAGATAAGACTACAAAAAAACCTATATTAATCATGGTATACCACATTCGGTATGATCTCCCATAATTTCTAGACATCCAATATTCATAATACACACTATCTCTTATTTATTATCCATTCACAACACAATAATCCTTATTTCATGATGTTAACGTGTATGGATTGGTCTTACTACATGGTCTCAAACTACACACTCAAAATACATGTGTTTTTATCCTTATCTATTAAAGAGTTATATAGGATTACCTTTTTAGGTTTAATCTGGATATCATAACATCACCATGAATTTGTCTATCTTCCCCCTAAGATGGGAGGAACCTAAACTATGATCACTCATCCTAAGAATATTCTTCACCTTTTAACACTAAAACACTAGTTTTTTATTCTATATCTACACATTCATGTGTAAGTAATCTATATTTTTTCATATACATGGAATTTTTCTTGGTAACCATCCATATTATACATTAAATCGATGGCCACATCTGAAAAATAATTTAAACATATGATCACATCCCCAAATGAAATTAATCTTGTAACCACTTCTAATGCATTGGATGCTCTACTTCATGTGTGGAGCAGGCTATTATTTAAGTGATGAGACTAGGAATCCTTATGTGAGTATCATATGTTTCTTGGATTTTCACGTGTCATATGAATCATGTAATAAATAATACATGTGATACTCCCTATCTGATTAATACAAGATGATGAAGGCAATAAGCCTCAGATGCCTTACATCCCTCATATATTTTTACCTATAATTTAAATGGGATGCCTTGTATTATGAACCTATGATTCCTTATTCATTATATTCCCTCAACATCAATAGAGGATGACATTTATATATTCCCAACATCCCCACTATCCACTGATGCTAGACATGCCCAATGTCATCATCTACTCTGACCACAGATAACATCCTTACCACAATAGACAGTGTAATTAAAAGGAATCCACATAAATATGGAACCAAAAATTATATTCAGGAACATGTATTAAATATTCGAGGGAGTCTTGTACTAGGAGGTGAACACCAATGGGAAATCTATGGAAGGAGGATCTGAAATTCTATCATATAGTTCTATTTAAGGATCGAAAATCATCAATCATGGTGGTAGAGGCCGACCAATACTATAATGTGGGGATATGGGGAAACCTCACATGATATTCCATAACCATTCCAAGTACATGAACCATTTAAAGAAGACCACACTCAATGTGGGCCCTAGTGGAAGCATTGAAAAATAATTTTGAAATGACCTTCATCGTTATAATATTTGAAATTCTATATAAACCTATGTTTTCATTTAGTGGATATATCATTCATAAAATCAATTGTTAAGGTGAGGAAACTAATTTTTTAACACCCTTAAGGGGTATTTTTTGACATGACTAATGTATTGTGATCTTACATGAACATTAGGTTTTTAATGGATAAGGATATGTTATTTGGGTTGATGCCACATCATGGACTCACTTATACCCCCACTGACTAGCTGGTAGGGAGGGAGGTAGCCAAATTTCCCAACTTATCTCATCATTTAGAAGGGGATCCTACACCTTGTTGTCTATGGGCCACCAAATATCTAGTGGGGGAACAATAGGTATGAGGTTAATAAATTTTTCTTTTCTCTTTTAGTTGATCATTTCCATTCTTCTTTTAACCGCTTGGCTCTCATTTTTTAGAAAATATAATTCATGTACCTCATTTATCATCCATAAATGGTATTAATTTTATCCAAGGTGGATATAAATGAGATTTTATGGTGATCATGGATGAAATCATCCATTATTCTTCTCTCTTAACCTCATTCTTCTTCATACGGTGGGGAATGATTGTATCTTTCATCATGTATGATCATCTTGGATATTTGGTTCCCTTATGATTCTTCAATGTATTCATTCTCCTTGAATCATATTTCTATAGATCTTCATATTGTTCTATTAATAATTGGATGGATCTTGATTATAAAATTCGTGAACATTCCATTGGATATTGATATAATTGGTTGGGAATGAAGATTATTTGGATTGGTAAGGCTTGAGGATTTCCCATAATGATGAATTTTTTTTGTTGATGGGAGTTTCGATTAAAGTATTTCCATATATGATATTTCAATTAATTTTTTTCCAATATTGAAAAATGTTACATCATATCATGGAATTTATTTGGGACATTTTCTCATAATTGAATTGGGAGTGTTTCGGGTGTGGCTAAAAAATCCATTGGGTGAAATTATCATAAGGTACATCATTAGGTAATTTTCTAATCTGGGTTTTATTTTAATTGTATTAAATTATCCTTTTTTAATGTGATAATATTTTTTCTAAAAAAAAAATCATTAGAATAATTTTATAAACTATCCATGGTATGTTGGTCATGATCCTGACTATGAGGTGACAATTGATACGTTTTTGGATAAGAATGTATTATCCTTTAGTCTTAATCTTATAAGTATTCATTAAATTAAAAATAATATTTTTTACAACTTATTATTATGAATGTTTGGGATGGAAAATAACTATATAGTGATTGTTTGAGCCTAAATGGATGCGGACAATGAAGATATTACAATCAGAATCACTTGGATTGGAGTTGACGCCATTTGAGGTTTGTGGTTCTGTATACTCAACCCAATGGTATTATGTATCATTTGTTATAATGTGGTATGTGTTTGTTTTACAAAGGAGGGTTTACCTTAAGATACATGTAAATACTACAAAAACCATATAGATACCAAGTAAGAAATTGTAGCTGATCGATGCAGTCAAATAAAATGAGATACATAGTTCCGTGATGAATTAGTTAAGGAATTCCATGTCTTCAATAATTAATAAATATATTCCTAATAAATTGACATGGTTCCATGGAAATTTTGAACCTTGGGTTGTGTCTTTTTTCATGCATACCAATGGCTGAGCCTTGATTGGAATTGTATCCTATGAGATAAGGTTTGATTACTCGATCACATATATGTGTGTGTAGCCTGTGGGAGCTATTTTTTTTGTTTTATCACATGGTGTCTATGTGTGTTGACCATTAAACTAATGTTGACATATGATCACATGAGGTATTCATCTGTAGCCTCATGACCGATGACTGATGTCATCACATGTAAATTTCTTATGACTACTGTTATTTATATATTTGATTTGTTGCTTATCTGAAATTTTTATCTTTATCTTATATGATATTACTCCATCTTATGCAGTTGAGAATATAGATTGAGGCCAGCGGACTATCCCCCTATAGGAATGTTATAAGTAAGAGGTTGAATTGAATTATACTATTTCTTCAAGAGGGTTGTATCATTTAATAGTTAGACTATTCCACCAAGTGGTATGTGTTAGCTATTTTTTAGATACTCTTTCTGGTATGGGGATGATTCATGTATAATTGGGGTTCAAAGTGGTCAAGGGATCAGACAATTCCTCAAAATATGGGTGTTCATTTCAATTTTTTATTTTTATTATATGTTATTCTTGTATAATTAATTTTTTTACTATTTACTCTATACTGAGCTTGTCACATGAAATTACACTAAATTAATATATTAGTTAAAGGATCATTTTGGTGGTTCCATAATATGTTGTAATCACTCCCTTATTAATAATCCTTAGAAATTGGGTAGTCGAGAATCCCTAAATTTTTGTTGGTATTGGTTTGGTTGAGGCTGATTTTGATCATCTAGATTAATATCTCACTATGAGTCTGGAGACTTGGATGAGTTATGTCTTGGATTTTGGTGAAGATAAAATTTTATATTCTTAGATTCTTAATTTTCAATGTGATAATCTTGATGGCTGATTAGTGCATTAATTCAGGTTTGAGTTTATTGATTCTATATTCATTTATAAAAGTGGTAAATTATTTTTTCCAATATACTTTGATTATATATTATATTTATGTTTTTCATTTTATAGTTATTGTGTACTAGTATTAACAGAATATAATACATATGAATTTATATAGACCCTTGTTTTTAGTCAGCATCCTCTGGCATATGATGAGCTAAGATTGAGTTTATGTTGTAATCTTGCTCCGATCTGATGATTCAAGTTGGGGTGTTAAAAATGGAATCATATACTATCATGTTTTACTATTTTGGTGATTTTTTAGATTGGTTATAATGAAATATGATGGGGTTTGTGATGATACTTGGTCTGGTGTATTGTGAACACATTTCATGAGGAATTTCTAGGTTACCAGAGTATGTTATTATTGTTTTTTTACACTGCTTTGGTTGTATGTGATCTCAAGTCATGTGAGAATCATTTAATTTAAGACTTGTGATTTAATATGTATTTGAATCTTAGATATATTTGTTAGAGTAATCCCATGCATCATATTCAGTAAATAGGTTCCACATGATATATATGGTTATTTTTGTGATTTTACTATTGATGGAAGAATTAAATGTTTTTTCTCAATAATGTGTAATATGTTTTCACAAATTAATTCCCAATGATTTTCTATTATTGAAAACCCACAAGAGTGTATAATTATTATAGCATGTCATGAGATACTGTGGTGTGTTGCACCTGTGCAATGATGATTATGATGGTGGTAATGAGGATGATAAATATGTATACCATCTATGCATGGTTCGTGTAGTATTCTTAGTTAGGTTATTTTCAAGTGTTAAATACCTTAGTAATGAATATTGTGTGAGTAGCCATTTTGTTTGTTCAATGAAGCATGGTTCCAACTATATCCTATGATGTTTTATCCATATAGCTCAGTGTGTTATTGTATTTAACCTAAACATGTATCTTTGACCGTGATGTGGTTATTCTATGGGATAATTCATTGTGGAATTTCTCTAGAGATCTTCCTACATGATATTTTAGGGCTTGTAACATCTATTAAATCATTTTACAGGTTTTTTAATGACCTATTTTTTAAAACAAATATGACCTTTTTACTAGTGATCCAATCTCTCACTTAGTTTAAATGTATCCCCATTATGGTATTACCTGGTTTAGGGATATTTAAGGTTAATTCCTTATAAAATATTTCTTTAATAAACGTTTCTCAAGAATGTGAGTAACATTTGGATGTCCTAGTGTAACATACCAAGTAAGTAATGAATAATAGGTATTTTCATCTATGTCTATTAATGATTAAGATAGTGTTTTAGAGGCTTAAAATGAAAATAAATACAATCTTATGCATGGAATACACTAATATTCTTAAAAGATTGTTTTACTTCCTTATAATGGAAAACCCTTTTTAAATCTATATTTTGACAATTTTATAAACTATGTTTGTCAAAATAAACTTATTCGTTATTATTGGGACATCAAAATTTACTTTGTGTGAATTTTTGGTATTTTTCTGACAATGTTCATTTTTTAATGAATAATGAAAAATACTGCATTTTACATCAAAACTGCTTTTTAATCTAATTTATTTATATGATTAGATTATCTTTTGAATTGGTTTTGAAGTGAAATTAGAATATATTTTTACCAATTAATCCAATGGTGGTCATTGGAATCAATTTCACTTTGAAATTGGACTTAAACTGGTGTCAATCTTTTGATACTTATTGTTTCATAAAAACACGCTATTTGCACTGACAGCGGGAATTAATTATTAAATTAATTAATTTGACTTATATGTATTGAATTTTTTAAAATAGAATTCATTTTTGAATTCGTAATATCAAATATAGCTTAGGGTGAATTTTTGGTAATTTTCTGAAAAACTTCAATTTTTGATGAATAGTGAAACCACTAAGTGGTACTTATAAAGACTGATTTTCCGTTTAAATGAAATTTTGCCATCATTGTGTTTTGATTTTCAAAAATCCGACATACATGGTTGCCATTAAGAAGTAAAATGTGGTTCAATGAGATTATAATAATTTTTTGGTGAATAGTAACTTATTAAGTTCTTAATCGCGATTAGTGGTAATTAGTGTAGTTTAAGGTAAAAATAATGCTTTAATAAAATAAAATGAGCTTGACACATGTCCTACCCTCATTGGTTGTGTCATGGCCGACCAAGAAAATCCATGGGTCAACTTGGGGACCCCATGGATCCACTTTGGTTGGAAAATGACATAAATTACTTTTTATTTAATGTAAAAGTAAAAATGACACAAACATAATATGTTTTACGAAAACAATTTTTACATGGGGTTATAAAGATCATATTTTTGATTATAAATAGTCATTGGAAAGATAAAAAGATTTCCTACATCATAGTATTTTTTTAATAATTTTTATACTTTTAATAAATTAAATTATTTATGACATCATGATGATGCAGTGATGACCTCATTATTTAACGATTTAAATAAAATGGAAAGATAATGAAAAATCTAAAACCTACACATGGCCAAAACCAATTGGATGAGTGGATTTAAAACCCTTATCACCTTATCCACGAATTATATCAATTTGGGACCTTTTAAAACCGAAACACATTTTCAAATAAAGTAATATTTCTTTACTTTCCAAAAGTGCCCCTCCTCTCCTCTTATAAAAGGCCCCCACCTCTACCTCATTTCACACACACCTCAAGACTTTGGATCGGCAAAACCCTGCCCATTTACTCTCTCCACATCCCTCTCCTCATCCTAGAGGATTCCCTTTGGGAATAATCCTTTCAAAGGAATCCTTTAGGCTCAAATCAAAAGGAGTTACACTTTTAAGGGTAATTCATTCTCTCATGTTCATTTGTTTTATTTTGTTTCTCCAACCCCCTAAACTCTTTTTATTTAATTCCTTTGTAACAAAACCAGTATCTTCAATATACTAGGATGTTGTTATAAGATTTATTTGAGCTACACTCTCACAAAAATACATCAAATGGTTAAAGAACATACGGTTTCCGTGGATGGCGAAATTTTGCCTCCCGAAACGATGATTGTTCAATACTCATTTAACACCTTCAAAGGTGGCCATTATGATGTCACTATTTTTATATATGATATATAATATGTTTATGTTTTCCTTAAGATTATGTTTTTTTTCATTTTGGGCATACCTTTATGGTTTCCATTATGGGTAAACACGATATCTTCATTTTAGGAAGTGCGGACTACCGCCCCCTGAAAGTGATTTGATTCGTTAATACCATATGTGGGATGTGTAAAGGATAAAGTTAATGATATTATATATGTTATTATACTGTAATTATAATATACTTCTATATCATTATGATTCCATTCCAGAAAATACGAAATAGAAATGGAAGTAGCGTTCATGCGTACGTACGGCTTACCGTCTCCATGAACGGTGCATTTCATTTCTTACCTCTAAATGTGATGTAATATTATAAATACATGTATATGATGAATATATATGATATATATGTTATCAAAATCATTAATATCATTCTGGATATAAGGAACCTTTGACCAAATTAACAACATGTAAGTGTAAGAAGTCTATTTTTGACTTAAGAACCAAATACCGACAAAATGGACATTATTAACTTAAATGATTACATGATGTTCATAACATGGTATAAAAGGAATAATGAACTTGAAAAAGATTCTTAATCAAGTAGAGATTAACTCAAGTTTATTATTCAGGAGATTAAAGAACGGTCGGGTCAAGTCGGATACGAGGTATGGGACTTCGTCTCAATCTCCTTTCATTGAGGCATATTTTGTTTTATACACAACCTTTTTTTATACGGTGTATAAACCCCTTTGACTTTTACGTTTATTCAAAAGGAATATTTTTTATATGAAGCGTTTACTAAACGACAAAAGGGAATTTTTTTGTTGTACGTATGCGGCGACAACGACTTCTCCGCCGTCGTGACCGTTATTTGAGTTTCGGCTTCCTCTACAAGCCATACCTTCTTTTTAAAAGAAAAATAAATACCATGTTTTACTTTTCTTTTATTTTGGTATTGAAAATGGTTTTCACAATGTTTTTTGTGTTGTATTGATATCTTGTGATTGAAATGTGGAAATGTTATGTTTCCTTTATGCATGTTTTATGTGATACGATTATGTTATGGTTCTTGGGCATTGTTATGAAGACGGGTGGTTCCGTGATAAACTAAGGGCGGGTGAGCCCGATATAGCTCTCCAATGCATTGGGTAACGCGAAGGAGTGAAACGTTAAGGTTTCTCCGAATAGATTTAGGGAATATACTGTGATGGGTATTCCAAACGTAACCAAGAGGGTTACTCCCTGCGTAAGAATGTTATGAATGCCTCAAGTTACCTTTATGTCTTATGATTTCTATGATTTATTCATGATTTTATGAGGTGTGTTAAAGTGCCTATGTTTTATGGGTAAATTATGATTTCATTCTTATGTATATATGAACTCATGTTTCCTTTCCATGTTTTTTTTAACCCATACTGAGTTTTTATGCTCATCCCAAGTTTTTGAAATGTTTTTCACAGGTCAAGGGAAAGGTACATGATAAGATGATAGAGTCAAGGATGTGTCAAGAAATAATCCATGTTTTATTTTAAATGTGTTTCCATTGATGGGAATGAAGAATACTATCTTTATGTAACCACTTTGTTTATATGTGGAATGTAATGCAAGTTTTATGATCTAATTCTCTAAAACTCTAAACCTGAAAAGATCCTCGATGTGTAATCTTTTAATAACTCAAGATTATGTAAGGTTTAAGGATGGGGATTTATAGTTGGTATCAGAGGTCGGTTTAGATAACTTTAGGAGTTAGAATTATATTAAATGATTATCCAAAAAAAAAATTTGAAATGATATAGCATTTAAAGATTACCATGTTGCTTTATCTAAGACATGTTTGTTCAGAATGGTTTTCCGCAGAGGAAACAGGGAAGCAGTGCTAGGAAGGCATACAGAAGGAAATAACCTTCCGAATCAGCATCCTGAGATGGTCGGAATTGCAACTGAACAGTTTGTTGCAGTAATGGCGCAGTTGAATCAAGTGATAAATGGTGGTGGTATCCATGCACGAGATCAGCCAGATCAACCGCAGAGGAACATGTCAGTGGTGGAACATTTCATGAGGCAACATCCACCATCTTTCAGAGGATCATCTGACCCTGTGCTAGCTGAAGGGTGGATTAAAGCACTAGAGAAGATTTTCGATGTCATGGGGTGTTCAGAAAATCAAAAGGTTAGTCTTTCTATTTACCGTTTGGAGGGTGAAGCAGATCAGTGGTGGTCTACGGTTAAAAATATCAGGGACGCCGAAGAGATTGATACTCTTGACTGGGATGAATTCAAATGTATGTTTCTTGAGAAGTATTTTCCTAAGGCTGTTCGACTTAGGATGGAAAAACAATTCTTGGAATTGAGGCAAGAGGAAGACTCAGTGGCTACCTATGAAGAAAGGTTCACTCGATTGGCAAGGTATGCTCCAAATTTTATCCGAGACCTTGATAGTAAAATCAATCGTTTTTACTCAGGATTAAAGCCAAAATATCGAAGGGAATTAGCTTCTCGTGAGTTTAAAAGTTATGAAAAGCTTGTTCGATATGCTGAGAAGGTGGAAATGGAGTTCTCCGATGACCAAGTGTTCTATAACAACCAGCAGAACAAGAGACCGAGGTGGCAGGAGAAAGGTAAGAATTCTTCAAAAAAGTCTGATGGTAAGAGAACTAAGTTTCCAGTTTGTGATAAATGTGGAAAAAGGCATGCTGGCGAATGTCTTCTGAATTCTGGAAAGTGCTACCGATGTGGTAAGATGGGACATAAGTCTCATGATTGCACTGAAAAGGATCAAGGTGAAGGTAAGAACAAATTTGATTTACAGTTAGTGAAATGTTATAAGTGCAATGAGATGGGTCACTATGCAAACGAGTGTTCGACAAAGAGCTTGAGTGATGGGAAGCAGTTAGACTACAAGCAGAAAGGGGTGGTGAAATCCTTTGCAACTACTTCAGCAGATGTCGGGCCATCAAATGAAGTTGTATCAGGTACTTTGTTTGTTTTTTCAGATTATGCCAGTGTGTTGTTTGATTCGGGGTCTACGCATTCTTTCATCTCTGAAACCTTTTCTAGTAAAATGGGAATACCATCTCAAGAAATGACTCCTGAACTTTTGGTAAAAACACCTGGGGGTAATGTTGAGGTAAAAAGAATTTATAATAATCTTCCTATCCTTATCTGTGGAAAGAACCTACTTGAAAACCTTATTGTTCTACCTCTAGTAGAGTTTGATGTTATCCTGGGTATGGATTGGCTCTCTATTTACCATGCTAAGATTGACTGTAGAGCTAAAGAAGTTTCTTTTCAGAAAGACTTTCAGTTTGTTTACAGGAATGAACCCTTACTTTTGATAACATATCAAGAGGCTGAGAAACTTGTAAAAGATGGAAATGAATGTTACCTTGCACACGTCGTTGAAAATAAAGGAACTGTTCAGATTAATGATGTGCCAGTGGTAAATGAGTATCCTGATGTTTTTCCTGATGAGTTTCCTGGAATAATACCAGATCGGGAAGTTGAGTTTACTGTTGACTTAGTTCCTGATGCTAAGCCAATTTCAAAACCCCCTTATCGAATGGCACAAATTGAACTTTTAGAGTTGAAGGAGAAATTGCAAGATTTATTAGAGAAAGGTTTCATTAGACCTAGCACATCACCATGGGGTGCTCCTGTTTTATTTGTTAAAAAGAAAGATGGTTCTATGAGACTTTGCATTGATTATAGAGCCTTGAATAATATCACTGTTAAGAACAAATATCCTTTGCCTCATGTCGATGATTTGTTTGATCAGCTCCAGGGAGCTCAGTTTTTTTCAAAGATTGACTTGAGATCGGGGTACCATCAGCTGAAGGTAAAGGAGGCAGATATTCCGAAGACTGCGTTCCGTACGAGATATGGCCATTATGAATTTGTAGTAATGCCTTTTGGGCTAACCAATGCACCTGCTGTATTCATGGATTTAATGAATAGAATTTTCCATGAGTTCTTGGATAAGTTTGTGGTGGTTTTCATTGATGATATTTTGGTGTTTTCTAAAAGTAAAGAGGAGCATGAAAGACATTTTAGGGTTATCTTGCAAACCATAAAAGAAAAGAAACTGTATGGGAAATTCAGCAAGTGTGAGTTTTGGTTGCAACAAATTTCTTTCCTTGGTCACATTGTTTCTAAAGATGGAATAACTGTTGATCCTGCAAAAACAAAAGTTGTGGAAGAATGGCCAAGACCCACAAATGTAACCTAGATTCGTAGCTTTCTTGGTTTGGCGGGCTATTACCGAAGGTTTGTTAGAAATTTTTCACGGTTATCTAGTCCAATGACTAAGCTAACTCGGAAGGGTGTTAAGTTTATCTGGACAAAAGAATGTGATGATTGTTTTCAGGAATTGAAAAGAAGATTGGTGAATGCTCCAGTTTTGGCACTACCTTCCAGGAATGGTGAGTTTGTTATATACAGTGATGCTTCATTGAAAGGACTTGGTTGCGTCCTAATGCAGAATGATCAGGTAATTGCTTATGCTTCACGACAGTTGAAAACTCATGAGGTAAATTACCCTACACATGATTTGGAATTAGCTGCTGTTGTTTTTGATTTAAAAATTTGGAGGCATCATTTGTATGGAGTAAAGTGTGAAATATATACCGATCACAAAAGTTTAAAGTATATATTCACTCAGAAAGAGTTAAACATGAGACAGAGGAGATGGCTAGAATTAATCAAGGATTATGATTGTACAATTCATTACCATCCGGGAAAAGAAAATAAAGTGGCTGATGCTTTGAGTCGAAAAAGTAATGCTTCATTAACAATGTTGCGGTTGGAACGTGATCCTTTGGTTAACGATTTGATGAACTTTGGCATAGAAGTTGTTGGTGTAGGAAGTCCTTCTGTTTTGTTTCAGGTATCAGTGATATCTTCTCTATCATATAGAATCAAGCAAGCACAGAAGCAACACAGTGAGTTGCAGAAAAAGGTAGAGCTGGTTCAGAAAGGTAAGTTGCCTGAATTCAACATTGATAATGATTGTGTTTTGAGATTTGGGAAAAGATTGTGTGTGCCTTGTGATTCACAGTTGAAGACAGAGTTGTTATGTGAAGCTCATAGTTCTCCGTTTTCAGTTCATCCGGGTAGTACTAAGATGTATAGAGATCTGTGGGAGTATTACTGGTGGGATGGAATGAAAAGAGACATTGCTGATTTTACTGTGAAGTGTTTGACATGTCAACAGGTTAAAGCAGAGCGGCAGTTACCGAAAGGGATGCTTCAGCCTTTACCAGTGCCAGAGTGGAAATGGGAGAATATATCCATGGACTTTGTTGTTGGATTACCGAAGACATCTCGAGGTAATAATGCAATCTCGGTTATTGTTGATCGGTTGACCAAATCTGCTCATTTCCTTGCTATACGAGATACTTTCTCTCTTGATCAACTTTCCCGTTTGTATCTTAAAGAGATAATCAGGTTACATGGAGTTCCTCTCTTCATTGTATCGGATCGTGATCTCAGGATTACTTCTAACTTTTGGAAAGGCCTTCAGAAGTCATTGGGTACTGAATTAAATTTTAGTACAGCTTTTCATCCTCAATCAGATGGGCAGTCAGAACGAACAATTCAGACATTGGAGGATATGCTATGAGCTTGTTCTATGGATTATCAGGGAAGTTGGGACCAACATCTTTCTTTGGTTGAATTTTCATATAATAACAGTTTCCATTCCAGTATACAGATGGCAGCATTTTAGGCATTATATGGGAAGCGGTGTCGAACTCCAGCTTTCTGGGATGAAGTGGGTGAAAGGAAGTTGATGGGACCAGAATTGGTAGAAGAGATGGCAGAAAAAGTTCAGCTGATTCAGAAACACATGAGAACAGCTCAGAGCAGGCAGAAGAGTTATGCGGATAACCGGAGGAAGGATCTATCTTTCGAGGTAGGTGATCATGTTTTTCTCAAGGTTTCTCCTTGGAAATGTGTGATGAGATTTGGTAAGAAAAGAAAGCTAAGTCCAAGGTTCATTGGACCATACGAAATTCTGGAGAGAGTTGGATCAGTTGCATACCGAGTGGCTTTACCTCCGAGTTTATCTTAGGTACACAATGTTTTTCACGTTTCGATGTTGAGAAAGTATATGCCAGGTCCATCTCATGTTTTGAGTCCAGAGGTAATTCAGCTGGAAGAGAACCTATCTTATGAGGAACAACCGGTCCAGATTCTTGACCACAGGGAGCAAGTGTTACAGAATAAGGTGACTCACCAGGTAAAGGGTTTGTGGAAAAACCACATGATTGAAGAGGCAACATGGGAATCTGAAAATGCAATGAGGGATAAGTACCCCCATTTATTCGATAAGTAAATAAATTGCGGGGACGCAATTTTCTAAAGGGGGAAGGATGTAACATCCCAAGTAAGTAATTAATAATAGGTATTTTCATCTATGTCTATTAATGATTAAGATAGTGTTTTAGAGGCTTAAAATGAAAATAAATACAATCTTATGCATGGAATACACTAATATTCTTAAAAGATTGTTTCACTTCCTTATGATGGAAAACGCTTTTTAAATCTATATTTTGACAATTTTATAAACTATGTTTTTCAAAATAAACTTATTCGTTATGATTGGGACATCAAAATTTACTTTGTGTGAATTTTTGGTATTTTTCTGACAATGTTCATTTTTTAATGAATAATGAAAAATACTGCATTTTACATCAAAACTGCTTTTAATCTAATTTATTTATATGATTAGATTATCTTTTGAATTGGTTTTGAAGTGAAATTAGAATATATTTTTACCAATTAATCCAATGGTGGTCATTGGAATCAATTTCACTTTGAAATTGGACTTAAACTGGTGTCAATCTTTTGATACTTATTGTTTCATAAAAACACGCTATTTGCTCTGACAGCGGGAATTAATTATTAAATTAATTAATTTGACTTATATGTATTGAATTTTGTAAAATAGACTTCATTTTTGAATTCGTAATATCAAATATAGCTTAGGGTGAATTTTTGGTAATTTTCTGAAAAACTTCAATTTTTGATGAATAGTGAAACCACTAAGTGGTACTTATAAAGACTGATTTTCCGTTTAAATGAAATTTTGCCATCATTGTGTTTTGATTTTCAAAAATCCGACATACATGGTTGTCATTAAGAAGTAAAATGTGGTTCAATGAGATTATAATAATTTTTTGGTGAATAGTAACTTATTAAGTTCTTAATCGCGATTAGTGGTAATTAGTGTAGTTTAAGGTAAAAATAATGCTTTAATAAAATAAAATGAGCTTGACACATGTCCTACCCTCATTGGTTGTGTCATGGCCGACCAAGAAAAGCCATGGGTCAACTTGGGGACCCCATGGATCCACTTTGGTTGGAAAATGACATAAATTACTTTTTATTTAATGTAAAAGTAAAAATGACACAAACATAATATGTTTTACGAAAACAATTTTTACCTGGGGTTATAAAGATCAGATTTTTGATTATAAAGAGTCATTGAAAAGATAAAAAGATTTCATACATCATAGTATTTTTTTTATAATTTTTATACTTTAAATAAATTAAATTATTTATGACATCATGATGATGCAGTGATGACCTCATTATTTAACGATTTAAATAAAATGGAAAGATAATGAAAAATATAAAACCTACACATGGCCAAAACCAATTGGATGAGTGTATTTAGAACCCTTATCACCTTATCCACGAATTATATCAATGTGGGACCTTTTAAAACCGAAACACATTTTCAAATAAAGTAATATTTCTTTACTTTCCAAAAGTGCCCCTCCTCTCCTCTTATAAAAGGCCCCCAACTCTACCTCATTTCACACACACCTCAAGCCTTTGGCTCGGCCAACCCCTGCCCATTTACTCTCTCCACATCCCTCTCCTCATCCTAGAGGATTCCCTTTGGGCAGAATCCTTTCAAAGGAAGCCTTTAGGCTCAAATCAAAAAGAGTTACACTTTTAAGGGTAATTCATTCTCTCATGTTCATTTGTTTTATTTTGTTTCTCCAACCCCCTAAACTCTTTTTATTTACTTCCTTTGTAACAACACCAGTATCTTCAATATACTAGTATGTTGTTATAAGATTTATTTGAGATACACTCTCACACAACTACATCAAATGGTTAAAGAACATACGGTTTCCGTGGATGGCGAAATTTTGCCTCCCGAAACGATGATTGTTCAATACTCATTTAACACCTTCAAAGGTGGCCATTATGATGTCACTATTTTTATATATGATATATAATATGTTTATTTTTTCCATAAGCTTCTGTTTTTTTTTCATTTTGGGCATACCTTTATGGTTTCCATTATGGGTAAACACGATATCTTCATTTTAGGATGTGCGGACTACCGCCCCCTGAAAGTGATTTGATTCGTTAATACCATATGTGGGATGTGTAACGGATAAAGTTAATGATATTATATATGTTATTATACTGGAATTATAATATACTCTTATATCATTATGATTCCATTCCAGAAAATACGAAATAGAAATGGAAGTAGCGTTCATGCGTACGTACGGCTTACCGTCTCCATGAACAGTGCATTTCATTTCTAACCTCTAAATGTGATGTAATATTATAAATACATGTATATGATGAATATATATGATATATATGTTATCCAAATCATTAATATCATTCTGGATATAACGAACCTTTGACCAAATTAACAACATGTAAGTGTAAGAAGTCTATTTTTGACTTAAGAACCAAATACAGACAAAATGAACATTATTAACTTAAATGATTACATGATGTTCATAACATGGTATAAAAGGAATAATGAACTTGAAAAAGATTCTTAAGCAAGTAGAGATTAACTCAAGTTTATTATTCAGAAGATTAAAGAACGGTCGGGTCAAGTTGGATACGAGGTATGGGACTTCGTCTCAATCTCCTTTCACTGAGGCATATTTTGTTTTATACACAACCTTTTTTTATATGGTGTATAAACCCCTTTGACTTTTACATTTATTCAAAAGGAATATTTTTTATACGAAGCGTTTACTAAACGACAAAAGGTAATGTTTTTGTCGTACGTATGCGGCGACAACGAATTCTTCGCCGTCGTGACCGTTATTTGAGTTTCGGCTTCCTCTACAAGCCATACCTTCTTTTTAAAAGAAAATAAATACCATGTTTTACTTTTCTTTTATTTTGGTATTGAAAATGGTTTTCACAATGTTTTTTGTGTTGTATTGATATCTTGTGATTGAAATGTGGAAATGTTATTTTTCCTTTATGCATGTTTTATGTGATACGATTATGTTATGGTTCTTGGGCATTATTATGAAGACGGGTGATTCCGTGATAAACTAAGGGCGGGTGAGCCCGATATAGCTCTCCAATGCATTGGGTAACGTGAAGGAGTGAAACGTTAAGGTTTCTCCGAAGAGATTTAGGGAATATACTGTGATGGGTATTCCAAACGTAACCAAGAGGGTTACTCCCTACGTAAGAATGTTATGAATGCCTCAAGTTACCTTTATGTCTTATGATTTCTATGATTTATTCATGATTTTATGAGGTGTGTTAAAGTGCCTATGTTTTATGGGTAAAGTATGATTTCATTCTTATGTATATATGAACTCATGTTTCCTTTCCATGTTTTTTTAACCCATACTGAGTTTTTATGCTCATCCCAAGTTTTTGAAATGTTTTTCACAGGTCAAGGGAAAGGTACATGATAAGATGATAGAGTCAAGGATGTGTCAAGAAATAATCCATGTTTTATTTTAAATGTGTTTCCATTGATGGGAATAAAGAATACTATCTTTATGTAACCACTTTGTTTATATGTGGAATGTAATGCAAGTTTTATGATCTAATTCTCTAAAACTCTAAACCTGAAAAGATCCTCAATGTGTAATCTTGTAATAACTCAAGATTAAGTAAGGTTTAAGGCTGGGGCTTTATACCTAGAGGATGTTTTTTCTTTTTCCCTCACAAAATTTGAGCATAGAGCACCTTGTCTAGTTGTACTCATGTATCAAATATGGGTTTCATGGTGCTTGGATGCAAGTAAAATCATGGGTGGTAAAATTAGTAACCTAACCTATTGGCTATGAATAAAAATATTATTGGATGCTAAGTGAATTCCGTAGGTGGTTGGACCAAGGTGGCATAGAGCATGGGTGGATTATAAATGGATTAATTTGACTCTTATTTAACATGTGGGATGTGGTAAAACTATGTAATAAAGTTTTTTATTCTCAAATGTGGACCAATAAGTGTCCTCATGTTTTGTTTTTTGGGATATTTTTTAATCATGTATAATTATAAATCAAATTTATTCATGTCTTGAAGGTCTTGTACTCATAATAAATCACTCAGTATTAATAAAATATTGGTATTTTCTTGAATTTTTTGGAATCCTTAATTTGTCAGTGTACATGGTTGTGGTTATGCATGGGGTAAATCGAAGGTCGGAAGAGGATGGTGAGCTGATCATTGAATATGTTTCCAGTTCAATGGATAAACACGTATAAGTTCGTGATATTAGGTCTTCGAAAAATTCGATATAGAGTATCCCTTACAATATAAAACCATTTATTTTTTCATGAAGCTCACAGGGCTTTGTAGAATGGATGTTGATTGAGTATATGTATCTATGTATAAATACATCATTGAAAATATATCTATTATTTTTTATTGACAATATTATTTCATTGTTGAGATGTTTTGGTTCTAAATAGAGGCTTACTTGTGGGGATGAGAACTATCATGGTGGAGGTTGTAACATACAACATGGCTATTGGAATATTTATCACACATTATGAATGAATGATTGGATAAATTTAACTATTTTCTATGAAAACCATGTATGTGAAATGATTATTTTGTTTCTTGGAAATTGATAATAAATGGAGAGTCACACATATTTCTCATTTTTGTTGATGGACTATTTATGGATCAGTTTAAACAATGTATATATTGAAATGATACTATAAGAATACTCCTATGGTGGAGATCATTAGCCTGATCACATGTAAAATGACATCTTTTGCGGGTAGGATCATGGTATTTCATAGGATTGACCATTAAACTATCATGGCCACTCTAGGATATTGACATTTGGTGGACCCCATATTATCTAGTATAGTGATAAAAATCTTATGATTATTTCATATGTAACATTGGGTGGATATCATATGCATGTTTTAGTCTCTGAAAAAAATTAGTGTGATTTGAGATAGACATTGATTATTGGTGCATTGGAACAAGTGGTCGATGAAAAAACAGGTGAATTTAAATTGATGTAATTTTAGAATTCGGTTAGTTTGTATTATTTTTATAATTATTACTTGTAGTATTATATACTTTTTAGATGTTTCTTCATGTAGTATTAGTTACACAAGTCAGGAACATTTATAGGTTTCCATCAAGAAGTGTACTAACTAGTGTCTTTAGTTGAACCTGAATGAACTGGTTGAAACCACATCATTATCTTCTTGGGTTTTATTACTATTGTGTTTCAGAATTTATAGGGGCCATTTTAGAAAGGTCAATTTGTATAGGTTTCATTGATCAATAAATAATCTTTGGTTTGGAATGGAACTGGGTATGATAATTTTTATTTAAAATTTACTCATGTTTTGTGTTTGATTGGTCACGAAGGATCTGAACTAAAAATGGTGTATCATTGGACTTCCAAAATCTTATTTTATTATAATAATTATTTTTGTTGTTAGAGTACTGATTATTTTCAATGAATCAATGGGGGAACCCTGATTTTCTGAGTTTATCAATTTCAATAATCATAGAATCAATGTTTTCAAAATATCTAGTTTGTTTTCTTGGCTTCTGATATTATCCTTGGAGTCAAATCATGGGAGCATTATGGTTGTTTAAGAGTGAGTTAATCCTTTATAAAATGAGTTCATGTTCATGGATATATGAAAATAATCCTTGTGGATGCTGATTAAGGAAAATTGGAAGGCGTGATTGATATTCTACCACAACTTATTTAGGAAGTGAAGCGTTACTATTGGAAAACTATAATGACTCAGGTCATTATATGAATTGAAATATTGAGTATAATTTCATTCATATCAAGTGAGTGGATAGATTATATAATCAGGTCCCAAAATACACTCCTTATTTGAGAACCATAAAGGGGTGTTTTATAACTGTAATAACGGCTCGAGATCTAACTCAAACCTCATGTGTTTAGTAGAGAGACTAGGCCAGTCAGGCTATTATAGTAGCACCTGCTATATAGTTTTCCAGAATGGAGATCGAATAGCGTAAGAAGCATACTAGATTCCTATAATCTATCACTATCTATCCAGTGATTATACACTGACCATCTACTCAAACATGACCATATAGTGGATGAGGTGCACATGTAGGGGATTACAGAAGTTCAGTTTAGTCTTTTAGACCCAAAGGTATATTCAGGAAATAAACCATTATATTGATTTTTTTATGTAAACTAGTAGTAAAAATATCCTCTCATCCTTCAAATATATTCCTCTACTTTTTTGGTGGACGTTAAATCAAATCTTTTGTGAATTTAGATGAAATACTTCTTTCATTGTCAATCATGGCTTCATTTTTCCTTGTACAATGATTGATTGGAGTGTCATTTGATGTGGATGATCCTCTTCATATGTTGGTTCAAATAATATATATATATATATATATATGTCTCTAATATCCATAGATTATATCTCTTTTGATCATCTGTGTCATCAGTATATCGTGGTAACGAACATTATTAGAGAATTGGTGACAATCCCATTGTTTTTTGTGGAATTTTATAATAACAATGAGAATTTGGATCCTCATATCTAGAGGATGTCTCATACTAATTGATGTGTTTTATTGATGGTTATTTTGATAATGTATGGCCCTAACTGATCTATCCCTTGGTTTTGGTGAAATTCAAACATATAGACCATTATATATTGTAATTGATTTGGGGGTTTTCTAATATTAGAAATGGGTGTGTTGGTCGTGGATCAAACTATATTTTCTAATATTGTGAAAAAGGTATTCCATTGGATTTTTTTTATTTAAGGGTACCAATTAAATTATATTAAATATACAATTGTTTTACAATCACACAATAGGGATTTCTCCATGAAATATGCTAGAAGAATTTTGTAGACCTCCAATGGCCCGAAGGCCTTCATTTTTATTGATTTTGATAACCCAAATAGGTGATGACACTCAGTAAGTCATTTGTAATTTATTCTCAAATTTTGTTAAAATCATACTAGTTTCCATTTAATTAATTATAATATAATTATAATTAATGATTTGGAATGCTTTGGTATGGGAAGAAACTAATGGTGATTTTTGGTGGCATAATGGCATGGATGACTTTGAAAAAGCAGTTGGGATTTGTCTGGATAGGATTTGGATTTTTTTAGATAGATGGATCTATATACTCTATATGATGGGATTATGTATCATTTATATCCATGTTGTATATGGTTGAACTAATATTTGGTTTTTGATTAGGAGAAACATGTAATTCTTAAAAAAACTAAATGGACACCAAAAATGCTATTTTAATTGATTGATGGAATCGAATAAAATGAGGGATCTAATGTTAGGTAGAATTAGTCAAGATATTACCTATCTTAACTAATTAAAAAATATGATTCATAAACTAATAATGTTCCAAGGTCATGATGGATATTTTCTACTATATTGTTTCTTGGACATTGATGGCCAATGATTTATTGGTAGTGTAGCATGTGATACCATGTTTGATGCCTTTATCACATGTGTGTGTAGCCTAAGAGATAATTGTTTTATGTTTGATAACATAGTGTGTGTTTCTATATTCTGTGACAACAATTTTTATGCATGGTCACATGATGTGTATGTGTGTAGCCCTATGACCTATTCTGATGTTCCCCACATGTGGATTTTTTTAAATTATATTACTTCCTGATTTGACATGATGTTGATCTATCATTTATATCTTTTATTGTAAGTATGGTTTTTTACTACTGTAGTTGAGAATGCAGTTTGAGTATAATAGACTATCCCCCTAGAGAGATGTTTTATATAAGAGGTTAACATGTATTATATTATCACTCTAAGAGGGTTGTGTTAGTAATTTTTGGGGTAATCCCATTGCGGGGAATGTGTTTGTTAGTTTTTCGATATCATTTTCAACATGGGGTTGAAACAATTAAGGGTGGGGTTCAGAGTGGATCCCTGAGTTAATGACTCTACGATACAAGGGTGTTTATTTCATATTTTATTCATTGGTGATTATATTTTAATCTTACATTTTTTATGATTATCATATATACTTTATATTTATATTAGAACATGTATGTACATTGAATTTACCAGTTATAAATTTGACCGCATTGGTGGTACACCATGGTGTTGTAATTGAACCCAACATGGGTGTCTATAGAATTTGGGTACCTTAGAATTCCTCCCTTGTTGTAGGAACAAATTTTTCTGAGTTTGAGTTTGATCATCCAATGAGATATGTCATTATGAGTATTCTAACCAGGATGAGTTGTTTCATAGAGTTATATAAAGATCATTTTTTACATTTTTTTCATATTTGTAATTGTGGTTAGCTTGGTGGGAGATCAGTTCCTTGTATTCAGGTTTGAGTCTCTTTTTTCAAAATTCATTAATATAGATGCAATGTTAATGGTTTTCCCACCTACTTTGGTTTTCTATTGTTTACATGTTTGTTTATTTACTATTTTATGTGTATTGTGATTCCCCACATCATTACATAGACCCTCACTACTAGTCAAGTGCCATTGGAATATGGGGAGGCAAGCCTAATGTTATGTGAAACATTGGATTGTACATGGTGATTCAGGTTAGGGGATTACATAACATCTCAAGGTATATGATTCATTCCCCAACTACTAAAAAATTACTTGTCCCATTGAAGGATGAAGGTTTTGTTCTAAATGAAGGATTCCATCATTTTTGAACCATTATAGGGAACATCATGCTCCTATATATGGGTTAAGATATTTTTCATTACCTATGTCATATGCTTCAATATACTGATAATTTGTTAAACTCCTCCACTAACTCTAACTATAGATTTACTATGCATCTATAAAGGTAAATCCATTCATTTATTATGTTCATGGATATGGGTTACACTCCTTCTAATAGACAACATATCTAAATAACTCTATATGATGAGTTAACTCATAAAATTATTAATTTTAAACCAAATCATAAAATTCTAAATCTAGTGTAACACCTATTTTTTTAACAAAAAATATGCATCTCTAATATAATATTTATAGTCATAGTATCTTTTAGGATATCTTTAAATGATTAAAATATTTTTAAATCATTTATAATAGTTCATAATGAGAATATGAATCAACCAATAATATCCCTTGGGAGTGTCTAGCAAGGCGTACAGTCATAGGCCCACTCCAAATGCAACAGTGAAGATTGAGTTAATACCCAATCCACCCATTTAAATGTTGTTAACCCTAAATGCATATATGACATAGTTAAATCCACATTCTAGTATCCAATGGGGTTGTATTTTCTATCATAATAATACACTTTTTTATTTAAAAAATAATAAAAAATTATCCTATATGTAGACTTATCCTCAATTTGTGTCAAAGGATTATTATCTCTATTTTATGTTTTCATAAATATAGTTCCCAAGGTTTCTAACAAACATCCTTTGATACCAACTATAACAATCCTAATATAGGAACCAATATATAGTAGTTATATTAATACAGTAGAACAAAATGCATGTGATTTAATCCTTAAGGTTTCAATAGTTTAGTTTTATTTAGAGACTAGATACATACATGATTTACACATTACATTTAAAAACCAGAAATACAACTTATAATTATTTTGGGAACTCTGTTATTTATTCTTGTATATCCATGAAATCATACATATGTCCCTTCATAGTATATAGGGTAAAAGAAAACATAATTACAGTTGAGCTCAGATGCTCATGAAGGGAAATCATAAAACAGATGCTATCATATAATAAATAAATAATGAATAATATGAAAATTATAAATACCAATAAAGTATTAGATAAAAATAATACCATAAAATGGGAATATATACATATTTTTTCTAACAAAATAAATAACCTTGGGTAATAAATATCATACCATGAAGGCCTTGTTCCAATGCATCATACCTTACTAGTTAATATATATACTACATAACCATAAAAGTTTGTTTCATGAGACCTAATGATAAATTAAATGGCTATAAAGGGCCCCACTCATCACTTATTATGTATAATTCATCGATCTTATGAAATAAAAAAATTAAAATTAAATATATAATCAACATAAAAATTTAAAATTAGAAAACATGCATATTAAATATTAATACCTTCCATAGTATATCACTGGATAAATATTATCATATGATATCTATAACAATATCGTTTATGTTATAATTATATTTTATACCTATTAATATATAATAATCATCCAATTATGTCGATATAGATAAAAATACTTTTAAAACATCACTGAAACTGTTTGTGAGTAAAATAACAATTTCAATTTAAAATCTCATATTTGAAATCTAAATTTTTTTAGAACATTAGGAAAAACATAGTAATTGAAAAAAACTATGAAATCATGTAATGGAATCTTAAACTAAATTAATAATTATGATTGTGAGAAAATTCATTCTTTTAGTAAATGTTATGAAGTGATTTGGTTGACACCTTTAGTAAAAAGTACCTCATTTGGAAAAGGAAAAAAAGATTATTATTTTACAATTTTCTTGAAACTCAATCATGGGTAAAATTTGATTTAATCAACTATGGATAATTGTAGAAAAAAATCATAAAAATAATTTGAAGAAAATATGGACATTAGATAAAAGGTCTTCTAAGAGAATAATAAATAAGTTAGTTTTTTTAAAAAAATATTTATACATTTGAGTACATAGAGGGAGGAAAATGAAAGTATGAATTTTAATTTCATGAAATATACATAATGGAATATAATATATAGGGGTTTATGATAAAATTTTCATATATTTCCACTAACATAACCTTAAACCTAAACAACATGGAATTGGAATGAGATTGTAAAATATAAAGTTACCACTTTTCTAACATTCAAATAAAAACCCCCCATGAATAAAATAACCTCATGTAAAAATTTAAAAATAATTAATATAAATATATTCCTGATATAACAGAAAAAAATAATTTTATATACACCACAAGAAATATATAATCGGTTAATATAGAATATGTCTCATAAAAATAAAAGGGAGACGAGGAACCTATACCTTAGGTATGATATTATTTATATGTTAATTTAACATCCTTTATCATAAATTTAAATTTATTATAATTATATTCCATAAAAATATTCATAATTATTATACCATTTATGGTTTACTTGAAAAATTATATCATCTATTCATTAATAATCATTTATTATCATTATCATTCTGGTGGTCAACATTTTCATTTTTCATATATGTTTCGATTCAGATGTTATGGACCCTTTATCATGATAATGGATCCACCATATCCTAAATTATAATCATGATATAAATATAATATATATATACATATATATTCATTACTAAAATATTTATACCATTGATAAAATGTAAAGACAGACAAATAAACTACACTATTTATGGAGACGGTAGTCTGTATGTTTTCATTAATATTGATTTCATTTTATAATGAAAAGAATGAATAGAATATAAATAATATTTTACCACTATAAAATAAAAAATAGATAATAGATATATTATATATTTATTATACCCATAACTATATCAATCAATTTGAGGCGGTGATGTAAAATTAATAACATCACTGTGTGGAGACGGTGGTCCACACACACACAAGCGATACTTTTATATCCCATTTGATTAAAAGGTGAAAATGGATATATAATAATAATATTAACAAATTATTATATTGATGATATTGTATTAATTATTTTAGGATCAATAAATTATATTTATAATAATTTTAAGAAGTGGTAAATTTTAAAATAGTGAGGTAACATGATTAAATCTTTTTTTAGAGACCCCCTTTTTCATACACATAAAACCTTCTTATGATAATCTTATGATAATAAAAAATCTCAATAATTAATTGAAGGAATAAAGTATTTAGTTTTTGAATATATATTCTCTGATATATAGACCACAATGTTTGTGAAAGGTTTTGGAGAATAGGAACCCTTTAATTAGTGAGTCGTGGGACACATATTGAATTATTCAAAAGATTTAAATAATATAATGTAATTTTCTCATGAATTTGGCACCAAATTACCATGAATTAAAATTAATGATAACATAAGGTCAAAATATATTCAACCATTTATAATTATATACGTTTATGTGTCATTTTTACTCTTATCCCTTAGTTTAACCCCTTGGTAAACCCTTTCTATCTTTAACTATGGAATCTAATTTTCTATGTTCTTACAATTCTTTTTGACCAAAAATAAATTGATTATATAAAAAATTATTAATTATTAATATTATATAAAGGTTATCTGTTTTATATTTTTCATTTTTAATATTTCGTTAATATACTTTTAACCTATATTCATAAAACACAACAAAAAGTGTCTTAAAAAATTTATTTTTAGAATAAATTTTATTTTACGGAAAAATAAAGTATGATTTCTATTAAAATAGAATTAATTGGAATTTTTTAAATAAAAATAGATTTATATATTGTTTAATCAAAACCATAACTAAATATGACCTTTTAAAAACTATATTAAAATAGAAGTTCAAGGAAAGATTTTTATTTGAAAAAATATTAATTAAATATCCATAATTTTAGCATTTATTTCATAGTTCAATGTATTTTTTATAATATTTTTTTAAACTTTTATAAATATATATTTTTCTAAAAAAAGTCTTCATAAAAATTTATGTTATTAATATATCATTAATGTTTTTTAAATTTATAATTTTTATAAAACTGATATTTTTACTATTCCCCTAAAAATTAACTATTCCCAAAAAAATATTCAAATTCATCCAAATATAATTATTTCATGATGAATTTAAAAATGAAAATAATTTATTCATATTAAATTTATTAAATTTTTAAATCAATTTTTTAATCTCACATTTGTGAATATCGTTATGTGTATTATGCTATTCTTTCATTATAATGAAAAAACATACTATTATTGTGGCTCAAGTGTTACAAATTGGGATTCATGATCTTTAATATAATTACATCCCACATGGTTGATGATTTTTTTAGTAAATTTTACCCCAATTAATTTAAATGAGGTAATTAAATGTTTATATCATTTAGTATGTGTGTTAAGGATTTTTCCTAGCCTTGACCTATTTTTCTTAAATGTTTTCACAGGCTCCCCAATTAGCATATACTGACCACAAAAATATTATTAAAATTGAAATTTACCTTTTAACATGTATACAAATTAATTAATTTAATTAAATTATAAGTTATACCAATTATTATAATATGAATTTACATTACAATAGAAGTTTAAAATAGTGAAATATAAAGGTTGAATATAATTCTAAATCAAGAAGTTATTATTGTATATATGATATACTTATCAATTTATATGTGATTAATATTAGGTTGTTATTTTATTGGGTGTATAAAGTTATATGTTTGTCTAGTTTTCATTCTACACAAGGGGTATCAAGAATATATGAGGATAATTCATAGAATTTACATACTCTACATTTAATGTAAACTATATATCTTAGACCAGGGGATAATATAATCATTCATATTTTTATATGATATATTTTGTGGATACGTGAAGGGAAATCTTTTTGTTTGATAGAGATATTGTTATATCACTTTTTAGCTTGAGTGTCACTACTTTATTTATAGAGGCTTCTAGTTGTTTACAATTATGGATTAGTGAATTCATACTTGTTATCAATGCTAAATATTCACGTGGGTTTACATTTTTTTGGTTGTGTGTATAAGGATTATGTTTTAGTAAAAAGTGTTTCTACAAATAATTTTGGTTCAACACAAAATGTTTTATATAGGTTGTCTAAATTTTTTTTCAATGGATTTTCAAAATCTAATAAATATGATGTAATAAGTGGTATTATTGAATGATATATTTTCCAAAAAAAATTTGATGATATCTAAAAGGAGTTTTGGATATGGTTTCAGAATTTGTTACATATAATATAAAAAATAGAATGTATTTTATTACTATGAAACTTTATTTAAACTAGGAGATTTTTGAAAAAACCCACTAATACCACCGTTTCATGTTTTCTATTTACACATTGTGGTCTATGGTTAATTACACTATGGAGTCCTATGTGTCTCTACATCATGATTTTGTGTATGGATGTTTTAAATGAAATGGTCCATCACATTTCTTATCCTTCTTCTCCAACTCCAAGCTACAATTCACAGTTTAATTATATTACATTGCTAATGTGGAGGATTTTGGGCACATACATTAATTGTTTAAATTTTTTAAAATTTAATTACAAATAAGAATCAAATATTTATAGTTATTTGAAATTTTTTAATTGTTTATGAAATAATTAATTCAAAATAGTTTAATATTTACAATCTATAGGGCCTATTTAGAAGGATATATAAGTTGGTTCTTAGTTTGTGTTGGGTATATTTGAATGATATGAAACTCCTATTGATAAAAATATATGAATCCCCATTATTTTATCCTTTATTAAAAAGCTTCTATTATACCATAGATTTGAGTTTATACTTCGAAAGAATTATAATATTTATCCAACCCATGAAAACCCTTAGAGAATGGTGCACTATAGCTATTTTTAAATGATTTTTTTGAATATCATATAGTAGATCATGGACATGCTAGTTTATAAAAGTATAAGGAACTTAATTCATCATTTATTACCTTTAGTATTAATAAATTGATAGATTTTATGGTTTAATCAGTTTTGGATGATGTTTTATACAACATTTTCATAAGAGTTATCCCATTTAGAACCCATCACATTGAATGTTAAATTATAATTTCAATGTTACATAAGTTTTTAGGATGTGATACACTATATAATTCAATTTATTTATAAAATATTCAAATTATAAAACATAGTAAAAATAATTTGAAATTAGTCATATAAACCATTTATGAAATGTTTTAAATTGTTTTTTTATAAAAATTATAATCTCATTTAAATATTGTCGAATGGCATTTGGTTAATGTATGAGTGATTTAATATTAAATAATAGAAAATATAGAGAGTTTAATCAGATATCTGAATTCCACTATGCATATAATAAAATTTATTACGATGTACTTATAATAAGAACCATAATATATCATTGATACCATAACACTACCCCTATATTTTTATATATGAATGAATATATCATACAATATAATGGTTTTTATGAAAATAAATATGTAATAAAATTTATGAAAATCAATAAATAACCATTATCAGTTGTTTGATGACCTATTTGTAGATATTTTCACCAATTCATCAAAAAAAATTAGATTAAGTTAGGTGTAAAAGGAGAAATAAAAAAATATAGGTTCAACATTAACTCAGATATAAAACATCAAAGGGGTTGAATTAAATTACTTATGAAAACCCAGCTTTATTAAAGATAATGATTAAATCAAAAAAATATAAAATAATTAGGCCTTTAGTGGATCGTTAGTGATTTTTAATATCCAAAATTGATAGGAAAGTTAATATTTGTGAAAAACATTCTAAATTAATGAATTTATGCCTTCTAATTTTATGAAATTAATTAATGAAAAGAAATCATAAATATGGTATTTGAAAAAATTACTATGATATTAAATGAAACTATATTGGGAAATAACTAAATACTTCAGAATCACTATCTACCTATGTTCATTCCCTAGAAATAAAATATAACATAAAACTCCCAAGGGGACATGTCAATGTAAAAAATATTAATAAATTCATAAAAATAAATACCTAAAGGATATTATATATAAAATGTTTGGGTGGTTTAGAATTATAAATCCAGAAGTCAAAATTTTTATTTCAATAAATTTATTTCTTATCCTAAGAAACTTCATTTCCTTTAACCTAATGAAATATATGGATCTTGTACTCAAATATGAAAAGCCAACCAGTATAAAAAATTCTTACTATTTTTATAAATGTAAATTTCATTATCTCAAAGAATTATAAATTCATATGATTTTTAATTTTAATTTTATTTTCCCTTATACTTATTAATTCAATGTGAATAGAGGATATATTTATTGTGTGTTATAATGAGGAATTCTATTTATAATGTTGTAGTAAAACAAAACAAGGAAGAGATAAGTTATCGTGGATTGAAGTGAAATTCTAGAAAACCATGAATAAATGGGTTTTTATTTTAAATATAATATAATGAAAAAAATAATTGGAGGATTCAAGAAACATGAATTATCCTTCACTAAAATATTCTCTTTGTTTCCCTCAATTAGTTTATATCTAAGATTCATAATTCTAGTGACCTTTTTTGAATCCATTTTATAGAATAAATATTATAACTATTTTGAAATATTGTTAATGTGCTTTCCTTGGATTCTAATTTGAGTGTCATTATATTGAATTTTGAACCGGGTGTGTCTTATTCCAAGACACTAGATATTTAATCCCATGATCAAATGTGAAAATTCAATATCATCTTCATATCATGTAAAATAATACCATAGTATGTTGATACTATGTTGGGTAAAACCTAATCATTATTCATCTATGTCTGATCATCAATGTCCTGGAATTATATTTTTTTCATGTTTTGATAAATTTAGGGAATTGGATAAATGTCTTATATGGTCATTATTATATTCTTAAACTTCAAGACAGTTTTTTTATTTTTTATCCTTATCTTTATTGTTTTTTCATCTTTGGAATTCCATTTTAATTCAACCATATTCATTATATTTGGTATACATCTTTGTTATAATATAATTTATTATTTATAACATTTCATTATAATTAATCATCATCCATTGTCCTTGATGTTCCACTGGTAAGCCATCTAATCCTAGTATGTTGTTGTATTTTTACTTTTTTATTATTTTACCATGAATATATAATTTCTAAATTAGTTTATTGAAACTACTCAAATAGGTATTTTAAATATAAACATATGTGTTTTATGATCACTAAAACATTCCATATAAGAGGATCAGAATTCAGATATCTAAATAATGACCCAACAATCACCTCATTTTTTAGGATCAAAAGAAAAAATAAATTAAGGTATAAGTTATACATGTAAATTTTTTAGTAAGTTTTATTATAGAAAATGTACGATTGAAACCAAAATAACATGATTATTTATTTCCTATATTTATATATAATATTTAGTATCAATTGACTATATAATTTTTTTATATAATAAAAATGAAAATTTAAGATATCCTTTTTCAACTTTTGAACATACTCTCTCCCATTTTTGATGGATATAAATTTTAATATTCACTCTATCCAAATAAAAATATAGAAGGTGTTATAATGTTTTTTTATAAAACTTACCTTTTATAAAAATATTTAACATTGATTAAAGAAATAATAAATTGATAAAATTTTGAACACATTGACATTTAAAGGAATTAAAAAGATACAAATTTGATAATATAAATAGAAATAACTTGAAATATATATTATTATTTAAAAGGTAGGAGATGGATTTTATTAAAATGTGAAAAAATGTACTCTCCCTATTTGTAAATTATATTTATAGTTTTAAAATAGGATATAATAGAATGAATAATAGTTTATAATGATCCATATATTTCATACAATTATAAATTAAAAGTTTTTATTCAAAAAGAGTCAATTTGTTTTGAGTACATACAAGATGATTTGATCATTTTAGTGGATATAATATTGAATGATTAATTTTAGTACTAATAATCAATTAATATTTTTCATATGATTGTAAAGCTCAAAATATTTATAATATTTGATATATTTAGTGAATTATTTTATTTTAGTTATGTGTTAATATTCTTGATAATATAATAAGATTAATATTTTTGTCCCTGAACCCATGATAGGCTAAAAATGAAGTAATTTTATTTTAAATTAAAAACTAGTTAATGAATAATACAATAAATAAATTTATTAATGTCAATTATATAAACATATGTTATACATTAAATGCATCATTTATAATTCTTCTCATCCATTTTCCCACCTCATCAAATAATTTTCAATTCTTTTACCTAAAACATATTCCCCCACATATCCTCCATTTTATCCACCTATATTCCATCCTATTTTTAGTTTTATTAGGATATATTGAAACATTATCAAATAAATAGAAACAACCATAGACCTTGAAATTCAAGATTTAACATGCTTGAAACTAAAAAAATTCTATATATAACACAATAAATAATAATTTACCTTGAAACATTTGTTCATATACTACTATATTTGATAAATATATTTGATTCATATATCTATAAAAATATTGAATGAATCCACACTCAATTGTGTATCAATAGGAAAAATGAATTACCTTGAATTCATGTGGGTATCTCCTCATAAAAATGATATTATTGTATCTTAATCATGAAATCCTTAATGGAAAAAAAGAACAAAGAGAATCTATAGAGAATTCTAAACACCTATAAATAATTTTTCCTATTAATATAAGCATTAGGGACAGTCACTAGGCCCCATTACTTTACTCATGTGTTACACTACACTTATTAAAATAGTATACATTTAGAACGACTTGTATCCCTTTGGTTATGCACACAAAACATAAGTGAATTAAATATATATGTTCTAATGTCATATTAAATGAATGAGTAATAGAATTTTAATATTTTAAATTTATTTACCCTAATGAATTACAAAATATTCAATGAATTTCATAATATGTTCCTTTGTATTATATAATAATATGACATAAATTATGATATAATATGATTGGGTAAGGTAGTTCAAATATGATATATATATATATATATTAACAAATGATATTCTGAAAACATGAAATATAATGTGGTTTATAATCATGCATGTTTTGATATAATACATGAATATATTGCACAATATGATATAAATTTCATAGGGTATATATCCTTTAATATACCTATTTTCTTATGGAATAATAGACTTTCTTCTATTTTACTATATATTATATCATGTATAGAAACTTTTGAAATCATTTAAAAAACACACATTGGGAATCTTACAACGAAACATGTATCACATAATAAATAATACCTTGTGAATACCCTTTTAAAAACCATTTTATTTGACATTAAAATAATTCTATATTATGTTTTTATGTAAATCCCAATCCTAATTTAGGAAATTAAATTGTGATTCCATGGGCCCTTGTAGAGTGGAAACCATATATGAATTCCAAATTTCCAAAATTTAATCCAAGGGAAGCCCCAAGAAAATAATGAATATTTCATAAGATTGGACGAGATATAGTGTGATCTATATCAAACACTTGTATCTCTATACCAATTTCCATTGGATAGATTATATTCCCTCATAAATTTTAATAGAATCACTTTGTCGAAGACTTTGTATAACCATGGGACACATAGTATGTCAATCACATATGTCCACTCTTATATTCTTGATCCTCTTAGTATAAACAGGCTAAGTCAGTGAATATATAACTTTTAAATAAATTTTATGGAAGATCACTTCATACGACCTTCACTCAAATAGATATTAACAATATATTTTATCTTTTAACAGTCATAAACTTCCTCTATCTATCTTAAACAATGGCTAGTATTTTTTATATTTCGTACAAGAGGATAAATATTATCATTATTAATATTTATCATATAGTATGATCAGTCACATACCCAACCACCACATGATTATCTACACCTTAGGGATTTCATAATAAAGATATTAATGTATGAACATTCACATTATCAGTATCTCTCCAACGTCATGAATTTTGGATTCAAAATATAAACTATCCACATATAGTGTAACAAATTCAAAGTGTTTGGAAATAAATATTGTATACATTGTTGGATCGAATAGTAGATATAAAAGTCTATTAGATGGAACAATACAAGAGGGGGGGTGAATTGTAGGTTTAAAAACTTTGAGTTTTAGTAACAAAGAGATTAGTTTAAATGAACTTAAACTAATACAAATACAAACACCCACAATTGTATTGAAAGTAAAAGGTAAGATATATTGTAATACTATTGTAAAGTAAAACAATTGTATTCAAGATGAACACAATAATCAGAGTAATACAAATATGATTGATTCTACCTTAAAGCGTATAGAACCAATTGATACAATATGTAATAGAACAATTGTAATTGAAACAATTACAATTGAATATGTAAAAGAAGAAAGGAAACAATACAATCCCTTTCTAAAACAAACAGCGGAAATGTAAAAGTAATACAATTCTTTTAACCCAAAGAGAAGGGTTATCCTTTCATCTAGGATAAAAGGTCTGTCTCACCAACACCTTGGTGAGCCCTCGATACGATTATCGGCACGTCTGTCTGCCTATCCCTGGCAGCCCTCGATACGATGATCGGCTCGTCTGTCTGCCTATCCCCGGCAGCCCTCGATTTTGTAGGTAATCGGCACCTCTGTCTTTCAATCACTTGAAAGCCCTCGATACGATGATCGGACGCACAAAGCTTGATGAGAGAAGTCAGAGTCTCTCTCTCTAGAATCTTCGTAGTTCACAATCTCTTTATTCAATCTCTTTGCTCATCGTTGTCTTCTCAGCTTCAAATGACCTCCTATTTATAGGCCTCGGGTTCCAACGGTCATATTGCCTCCAACGGTCATCTTGAAACAGAAAGCACGACATCGTTTTGATTAGTATATAACTTAACTCAACGACATCGTTTTGTTAGGACAAGAGATATATAGAAAAGTAAAACATGAGTATGATTCATATGCAGAGAGAGTATTTTTGACAAAGTACCAAAACAAATAATGATTATCTGAATAGTAGTTAGTACGATACGATCGACAGAGTCAGTACGATACGTTTGACAGAGTCAGTACGATACGTTTGACAGAGTCAGTACGATACGTTTTGGTCGATACGATCAACATCGTACAATACGATAAACATAATAAAAGACAATTTGTTATTTTACAAACATATGATATAATACATTCGAGATTTCCAAAACAAGACAGAATATATTTGTGATTTCCAAAACACGATGTAAAAGCCAAAAGGGGACTTTTGACTTAACAATCTCCCCCTTTTTGGAAAGCACAAACACACAAAGTAAATGAAACAAGAAATACTTATCTCCCCCTGAGTTATTGAAAACTCTTCTGAATAAGAATTTGAATACAACTAACTCCCCCTTAGGTATTGACTTTCCTAAGGATTGTATTCATAGATTTTCCTTAAGAGCATTGTATTGCATTCTCCCCCTTTGTAAAAACAAACTTTGTAAATATTCTCCCCCTTTGTGATTTACAAAAAGAAAGGAGTATTCTCGAATTGTCTGAAAGGATTAGTAAAGTAAAACAAGACAATTGGATAAAAGAGAGAATTATAAGAGTTATTACAACACAAAGTTTCAAAAGAAACAAATACAACAATCATTTCTCTCTTTCCTTCTCCTTCTTTATCAGCTCATGAAGCACGGCTTTCATCTTCTTGATCTCCTTCTTGTCTTCAGAAATTGATTCACCCTGAGTTTTGAGAAGCTCCTGTTGATCCGCAAAAATCTGATCTTGATTTTTGATGGTTTCCTCCTGAACTCTGATTACCTCTTCAAGGGTATCAATTCTGCTTTGCAAAGTTTTGTTGTCCTTAGACAATTCAGAATTTTGTTTCTTCAGAAACACCATTTCATCTTTGAAAGATGAAACCTTCGAAACTTCTGATTGGAAAACATTCATCCTTTCTTGCAAGTCTTTTACTGAAGGAACATCGGTTCTTTGAGAAGATAAAAGATTCAGCCTTTCAACCGTTTCTTTATCAAGCTTATTGAAAGCAATTGCAAGATCATTTGAAAGTCTCCTTATATCTTCAATAGCAACTTCATGGTCATTGATTGAGCTCTCTGTTTTGTACGACCACTTAGTCATCTTATTACATGCCTTCCTGTGAACAACTGAGCTTTCAGAAAGAACTTTCAAATCGGCTTCTACAGACAAGACTTTCTTCCTTAACTCTTTCACGGATCCAAACTTCTTTCTCTGATTTTCAGTAATAAAGTCAATCTTTCCTTCCAGCCTTGGAAAATAAGGAATAGTTTTCTCCATTCTCCTCAAAACATGAACAATGTAATCACTCTTTTTGAGAGAGATTGTGTGCTCTGAATCAGTATCATCATCGTACGATTCTAGTTCATGTGATTTGCTTGATTCAACAACTAGCTGTTTGCTTTTCGCCTTTTCTTTCTGTTTTCCATCATCCACTTTATCACTGATGACAACAACTTTGTCAGAATGAGAAGATTGAGCATCATTCTTTTCTTTCGATGACATCCTGTCCGGTGATCTTTCCTGATCGGCATGAGGAGTTTGTTGAACACCTTCGCTCAGCTTTTGAACCGATTCCTCTCTACCTTTCTTAGAGCTTTGAAGAAATTCTAAAAGAAAATCTCCTTCTTCTTCTTCCACTTCTTCCATCACTTGTTTCCCTTTCTCTTTCTCAGACTGACTTTGTACGATGGGCTCTTGATGTACTTCCATTGTTAATTGAGCACTTGCATCTTCAACAGCTTTCAAGACTTTAGAAATATCAAAGTCCTGAGCCTTTCTTTTCAACAGAGTCTTCTTTTTCTTTTCAGCTTGAAGGGTTTCTTCTACCCTTATCCTTTCTGCAAAGGCTTCAGCAGGGTCAAGTCCAAACTTTGGATCACCCTCTTTTCTCTGTTCCTTGTCCTTTCTCCACTTTGCCACAACTTCTTTACTATACTTCGGCTTCTTCTTCGGCTTTGAACTAGTCTGTGGATCAGACTTTCGAGTAACACCGGCCGATTGATTATCCTTGGCTGGCATCGGTGCCGATTGATTTTCAGGCACTTCAGCTTCTACATCTCTGACAAAAAGTTTTGAATTTGAATCAAAACAAACATTCAGCTTTTTCATCGTACTCTTATTAATCAAAGATGGCCATAAATCCATAGGTTCTCCTTTCAAAGGAATATTACAGAACTTCATACTCTCAAGAATGAATTTCGTGAGGATGGCTGGATACATTATTATCTGGGATTTAATCCCTCCTTTCTTGACATTCTTGATCGTTTCAAAAATGTATCCCATGAGATTTACCTTCCTCATGTTCACGAGGTAGTCAAGCATAAAAACATCAGAAACTTTAAGGGTTTCTCTATCCCCTTTCCTTGGAACAAGGAAACCTTTCATCCATAGAGTTACAAACCTATTGTCCGGTGAAAGATGATAAACTTTTCTCTTTCCCTCATTAACAACAAACAAAGACTTTTCAGCATTTTCTCTATTGAAAGTACCAACTTCCTCTGGAAGTTTATGAGATGGACAGAATGCATCACCTTCTATAGAAACATTTAGAAAATGCGCCGCTTGTTTCACAGACATAGATAACTTCCTATCGTACACAGCGAAGTTAATATTCATATCCTTGTCAAAAGAAACGGTTTTGTAGAATTGACACACTTCGTCAAACAGAACTGGATCTTGAGTATCAGGCTTTTCCACACAGAGATGTTCCCATCCTTGAAACAAAATAATCCTCTTGATTGTAGAATCGTACGCATCAAAGAAATCTCGTGATACTAACCTTTCTCTGTGAAAGTCTTTCTCTGTAAAGGTCTTTGAAGACATATCAGCGGGAGTGTTGGCAGAAGATTGAGACATAAAGATGATGCCGATTGGGAAGATCGTACGATTGATTATAGCCGGTTGAGCAGAGCTTCGCCTCAATTCTTGGATAAACGATGTGGGTTTGGGAAGGGGAGGGGGTATTTATAGGCAATAAAGAGATGACTGTTGATCTTCTACGGTCAGGATTAAAGAAAAAACAGATCAACGGTTAGAAATAAATAATTAAAAAAAATGAAAAAGAATACCTGTCGAAGATCGTAAGGTGATTGCTGGTTTTGGTGACATTACGATAGAAAACAATCTCAATACTATCATCGGTCGATTCAAAAATTATTTGAATGGTACGATGGAAAAGAATTTCAATACTATCATCGGTCGATTCAAAAATTATTTGAATGGTACGATGGAAAAGAATTTGAAAACGATAAACAGAAAAATTGAAATAGTCAATACGATAAACAGAAAAACTGAAATGGTCAATACGATAAACAGAAAAACTGAAATGGTCAATACGATAAACAGAAAAACTGAAATGGTCAATACGATAAACAGGAAAAGAAACATATAAAAAGAGTAAATATTAAAAATTCAGAAACATAGACATAAAGAAATGTCCTCCCCCTTTCTACGAGGAGTTTCTTACTATTAGGAGAGATGTAAAACAGGAAGTAGATATGAATGATTATTTTAATGTAATCATTCCTAGCTTCTGTTTTATAAATTCAAATCTATCGGAAGGTAAGGGTTTTGTAAAAATGTCAGCAAGTTGTTCTTGTGTTCCGATGAATTGTAAAACAATATCTCCTTTTTGTGTGTGATCCCTAAGAAAGTGATGCCTAACATCTATGTGTTTAGCACGAGAGTGATGTGCTGGGTTTTTACTAAGAGCTATGGCACTTGTATTATCACAAAGAATTTGAGTTTTGGAGAAACTCAAACCATAGTCAGTGAGTGTGTGCTGCATCCACAATACTTGAGCACAGCAACTTCCAGCTGCTACATATTCAGCTTCAGCAGTGGAGAGTGCTACCGAGTGTTGTTTCTTGCAGGACCAAGAAACCAAAGAATCTCCTAAGAAATGACATGTTCCAGATGTACTTTTTCTATCCATTCTACAACCACCAAAGTCAGCATCTGAAAAACTTTTTAAAACAAATTCATTTCCAGAAGAGTAAAAAAGTCCTAAATCCATAGTGTCTTTTAAATACCGAAAGATTCTCTTTACGGTTTTTAAGTGAGACTCTTTTGGATTAGATTGATATCTTGCACATAAGCATACAGAAAACATCAAGTCGGGTCGACTAGCTGTCAAGTATAGCAAACTCCCTATCATACCTCTAAAAATTGTTTGATCTACTGGTTTCCCAGTTTCATCAAGATCAAGAGTATTTGAGGTACTAATTGGGGTGCTAATACTTTTAGTTTTGTCAAATCCATACTTTTTGAGTAAGTCTTTAATATACTTATGTTGAGATATATAAGTTCCTTCTGGTTTTTGAGAAATTTGAAAACCTAGAAAGAATGTTAACTCACCCATCATACTCATTTCAAACTCAGATTTCATTAAATTTGCAAAAGAATCGGTTAAAGATTTCTGAGTTGATCCAAATATGATGTCATCAACATAGATTTGGACAACCAAAACATTTTTGTTTTCCATTTTGATAAAAAGAGTTGGATCAGCTGTACCTTTTCTATAATTGTTTTGTAAAAGAAATCCTGTAAGTCTATCATACCATGCTCTAGGAGCTTGTTTAAGACCATATAGAGCCTTGGTAAGTTTAAAAACATGATCAGGATGTTTTGGATCTTGAAAACCAGGAGGTTGTTCAACAAAAACTTCTTCTTGAACAAAACCATTTAAAAAAGCACATTTGACATCCATTTGAAATAGTTTGAAATTGAAATATGCTGCGAAGGCTAATAGAATTCGAATAGATTCAAGTCTAGCTACAGGAGCATATGTTTCCTCATAGTCTATTCCCTCTTGTTGATTATAGCCTTTAGCAACAAGTCTTGCTTTATTCCTTACAATGATTCCATTTTCATCACACTTGTTTCTGAAAACCCATTTTACACCAATTACAGTTGTTTCTTTAGGTCTTTCAACTAAAGTCCAGACTTGATTCCTTTCAAATTCATTTAGTTCATCCTGCATAGCTTTGATCCAATCATCATCACCTAAGGCCTCACTTGGACTTTTAGGTTCAAATTGGGAAAGAAAAGCAAGATGTTCTATTTCATTTCTTAAGGAATTTCTGGTCCTTACAGGTTGATTTATATCACCAATGATGTTATCACTGGGATGATTCCTAAGAAACAATTGATTTGGGTTTTGTAAAACCTGTTCATCAACATATGGTAGAAAATCTTCTGTGGTAAATGTTTCAGAAATACTTTCTTGAACATTTTCCTTATCAGAATGTTCTTCTAATATAGGTTGATAAATATTTTTGGAAAACACATCCGAGGATGTAGGATTGGGTTGGTTGAAAACAAAAGGGTTAGTTTCATCAAATTTTACATGTACTGTTTCTTCAACAGTACAAGTGTTTTTATTGAAAACTCTATAAGCCTTAGAGGTTGTGGAATAGCCTAGAAAGATTCCTTCATCAGATTTTGGTGCAAATTTGTGTAGATTGTCTTTTGTGTTCAGAATGAATACTTTGCATCCAAAAACTTTGAAGTAAGAAACTTTAGGTTTTCGGCCAGTCCATAACTCATAAGGAGTTTTATTAAGAAAAGGTCTAGTTAAAACACGATTTATAGTATAACAGGCAGTACTAACAGCTTCAGCCCAAAAGTGCTTAGCAATTGAGTATTCACTCAACATGGTTCGAGTCATTTCCTGAAGAATACGATTTCTTCTTTCAACAACCCCATTTTGCTGAGGAGTTCTTGGTGCTGAGAAATTGTGAGTAATACCTTTCTTACTACAAAAAGTTTCAAAATCTGAATTTTGAAATTCACCACCATGATCACTATGAATAGTTATCAATGGTAGGTTTTTCTCATTTTTAACTTGGGCTCTAAAAGTTTTGAAATATAAAAAGGCTTCAGATTTCTTTGTGAGAAAATAGACCCATGTAAATCTAGTAAAGTCATCAACTAAAACAAATACATAGTATTTGCCTCCAATGCTTCCAGATTGTGAAGGACCAAACAAATCCATATGCACAAGCTGTAAAGCATTAGAAGTTGAAACTTCATTAATTGATTTAAAGCTAGTTTTATGTTGCTTGCCATATTGACAAGGATCACAGACTTTTGAAGAATCATATCTAAGATCCGGTAGTCCTTTTACAAGTCCTTTCTTTGAGAGTTTTCTTAGGTTTCTCAAATTACAGTGTCCTAGTCTCCTATGCCATAGCCATGATTGGTCTTCTATTACACTTAAGCAAGGTAAGTTTTGGTTCCTAAGGTCTTCTAAGTTAATAGTGTAAACATTCTCTTGCCTATGGGCAGATAGAATGAATTCATCCTTGGAATTGTGAACTAGACACTTATCATTTCTAAAATTCACAAGGTAACCTTCATCACATAATTGACTTATGCTGATGAGATTGTGCCTAAGACCTTTTACAAATAAAACATTTGAAATAAGAACTTTTCCAAGAAAAACAATATTACCTATACCAACAATCTTTCCTTGAGCATTATCTCCGAAGGTAACCTTTCCACCTTTTGTTTTGATAACCTTTTCAAAGAAATCTTTGTTTCCAGTCATATGTCGAGAACAACCACTATCCATGTACCAAATGTTCTTATTGGTACACTTCTGATTCTCCTGAAAAAGAAACAATTAGATTTTTGGAATCCAAACTTGTTTGGATCCAGAAGAGTTAGATAAAAGAATTTTAGGAATCCACATTTGTTTTGCAAAATGAGCTTTATGAAATCCTAAGAATTGAGTTTTGTTAAGAGAACAATCTCTTCTCCAATGTCCACCACATTGACACTTGGAACAGAAAATGGTTTTTTGAGGAACAAAATAGTTATTACTAAAAACAGGTTTGGAATAAGTATAACCAAGACCAGAACGATTTCTCAATGGTCTAATTTGAGAATACATCCTATCAAAGTTTTCTTTTCCATGAGTGAAGTTTGACAAACACTTTTTCAAGGATAAAATCTCTGACTTTAGTTTTAAAACCAAATTCTTGTTTTCTAAAACATTTGAATTTGAACTAGAGTTAGATTCTAATATATCTTTCTTTGAAATAGCAGTTTCAAGATCCTTAGAAAGTTTATCCTTTTCAGATTTGACTTTCTCAAGGGTTTTCAGAATACTTTCAAAATCAGCAGTTTTCTCATCAAGATCTTTAGAAAGATCTGATACCTCTTTAGTCAAAACAGAAATTCTAGAATTTGCTTTTTCGAATCTCTTTTTGAGTTTAGAATTTTCATTTTCAAGTAACTTAGCAAATCTAGAAACTTCTTCAAAAGAAGGTAATGTATCATCTTCTGATGATGAGGGTTCATCATTTGAAGATTCATAATATCTATTATCAGCATAATTTGCATTTAAAGAGACATTTGTAACAGCTTCAGCATTATGTACCTTAGCCATGAGACAATGATTTTCAATTGGTAGTCTGGCTAGAAGTCCAATATTCCTTTGTCCTGACGTCTCATTATCTGAAGAATCATCTGAGGAATCACTACCACTTGCACTCCATGTATCGTTAGCTTTCAAGACCTTCTTTGTCTTATAAAACTTTTTCTTGTTTCTTTCAGAGTGTTTCTCTTTTCTATCTCTCCTCTTTAGTAAAGGACAATCAGGCCTTATATGTCCTGCTTTCTTGCACTCATAACAAGTTACCTCAGAATCTTTCCTATCTTTCCTGTCTTTCTTTTTGAATCTATATTGAAAATCTTTCTTTCCAACAATCTTGTTCATCCTCCGAGCAAGATTAGCTAACTCATTATCTGAAAGATTACATTCACTTGAATCAGATACAACAACTTTCTTGGATTTAGATCTCGTAACCCTTTCAGGTGTTTTGGCTTTAGATGCAAAAGCTACACTTCCATTCCCATTCTTCTTCTTATTGAAATCAGCATCTCTCTTCATTCTTGTCTCATGCTGTAGAAGAGTTCCAAAGAGTTCATCAAGAGTAATCTGGGAAACTTTTCTATTTTCATCAATAGCTGTTCTTTTTGACTCCCATTCATTTGGCATGATATCTATAATCTTGTCAACAAGAGCTTCATCATCAAGACCCTTTTCTCCCATAGATTGTAAGCTGTTGACAATTGTCATAAACCTCTGTTGCACTTTACATACTGGCTCTCCATAAGGAAAAACAAAACCATGATACTCTGCTCGAAGCATTGCTCTCCTTGTTTCTATAACTTTGGATGTACCAAAATGAGTGACTTCTAATTTCTTCCAAATACAGTTGGCTGCTTCACATGAAGATATCTGACTATATATATTCCTGGTCATAGAGCATAATAAAGTATTGCGTACCTTGTAATTCAGTTGATATTCTTGCTTCTCTTGATTGGTAAAAGTACTAACTTCTTTGTCAGGTATTTTGTAACCTCCAGTAAGCATAATAAAATTGTCTACACCAGTATTGATGACGAAAGTCTTCATACGATCTCTCCAATATTCGTAATCATTCCCATCAAAGATTGGTGGTCTAGAAGGATTCAGATTATCTATTGATCCGATATTCATTCCTGCCATCTATAACAAAAACAACTTTTCCACTCCACACGTTAGTGTAGTAAGTATTTAAGATAAGAAATAGAGCTAGTAATACAAATCAGTGGAAAACCTCCTCTGATACCAATTGTTGGATCGAATAGTAGATATAAAAGTCTATTAGATGGAACAATACAAGAGGGGGGGTGAATTGTAGGTTTAAAAACTTTGAGTTTTAGTAACAAAGAGATTAGTTTAAATGAACTTAAACTAATACAAATACAAACACCCACAATTGTATTGAAAGTAAAAGGTAAGATATATTGTAATACTATTGTAAAGTAAAACAATTGTATTCAAGATGAACACAATAATCAGAGTAATACAAATATGATTGATTCTACCTTAAAGCGTATAGAACCAATTGATACAATATGTAATAGAACAATTGTAATTGAAACAATTACAATTGAATATGTAAAAGAAGAAAGGAAACAATACAATCCCTTTCTAAAACAAACAGCGGAAATGTAAAAGTAATACAATTCTTTTAACCCAAAGAGAAGGGTTATCCTTTCATCTAGGATAAAAGGTCTGTCTCACCAACACCTTGGTGAGCCCTCGATACGATTATCGGCACGTCTGTCTGCCTATCCCTGGCAGCCCTCGATACGATGATCGGCTCGTCTGTCTGCCTATCCCCGGCAGCCCTCGATTTTGTAGGTAATCGGCACCTCTGTCTTTCAATCACTTGAAAGCCCTCGATACGATGATCGGACGCACAAAGCTTGATGAGAGAAGTCAGAGTCTCTCTCTCTAGAATCTTCGTAGTTCACAATCTCTTTATTCAATCTCTTTGCTCATCGTTGTCTTCTCAGCTTCAAATGACCTCCTATTTATAGGCCTCGGGTTCCAACGGTCATATTGCCTCCAACGGTCATCTTGAAACAGAAAGCACGACATCGTTTTGATTAGTATATAACTTAACTCAACGACATCGTTTTGTTAGGACAAGAGATATATAGAAAAGTAAAACATGAGTATGATTCATATGCAGAGAGAGTATTTTTGACAAAGTACCAAAACAAATAATGATTATCTGAATAGTAGTTAGTACGATACGATCGACAGAGTCAGTACGATACGTTTGACAGAGTCAGTACGATACGTTTGACAGAGTCAGTACGATACGTTTTGGTCGATACGATCAACATCGTACGATACGATAAACATAATAAAAGACAATTTGTTATTTTACAAACATATGATATAATACATTCGAGATTTCCAAAACAAGACAGAATATATTTGTGATTTCCAAAACACGATGTAAAAGCCAAAAGGGGACTTTTGACTTAACATACATTGTGGGTCATATGAAGAAAAAATCATGTTTTGTACCACATGAGAATATTTTTTATCTTGATATAAGAATCCTATCAAAAATAACCAAGGAATTTCATCTCATACAGTAATATTTCCTAACAAACATAAATTAGGGATAACTCAAAGTCATTCATTGTAAGATCAATTATCATTTTAGTCCATGAGTTTAGGTGGACAATGATAAAGAGAAATAAAGTGAATATTACATTTTTAATGACATGATATAGTTTATATTCATAATTTATTTTAATAATATTTAACAAAATAAAACATTAATCTCTTAATAACATATCACATATGATATACTACAAATCATTATTATATTTTTTTCACATTTAGGGGGTTTGATAATCTAATTACATCTCTATGTAAAGCCTGGCACATGTATAAATTTCCATATAATAGAACACTCCCACTAAACTCTTTAGTAACTGAAATATATAATGTATGTCAGTTTAAATAATATTCTTACTTTATAATGATATTCCTAATGTTCAACACCGTGAATAAATATTATGGATCCTTACCCTCACAACATTAGATGGCATGATGTTAGTAAGATTAGTTGTCTACTCATAATAATCTCTATGTTATTTATCATTATAGTTAGTGAAATAATTATATCTTACCATATTCAGTAGAACATTTCCCTAGAAAATATAACTATTTAGATCTTTTTCATTCCAAAAACATCCTAAACCTTTTTAGGGTATCAAGTGAAGTTAATGTTGGAATTTTTCATGTAAAATACTTTATTTGTTAAAATTGACCTTATCAATGTCCAAACATACTCCCAGAAGGCTCTTGGACACTATATTCTCTTAATAATATCTTACTAGAATATAAAAAAATTATTTTTTCAGAAGTAACATTTACTTACTTATAGAGATAATTTTTTTCAAGTAACCTATTCCATACATATATGATATGATATTAATTATTTTTGTATAATTACACATGTTATATAACCAAATTAATTAGGAAAAATGTGTATTGTATTAATAATAAAAAAAATTTCAAAAAAATCATTGATATTAAAAAACATCTCTTATCATATATGAAAAAATATATATGATTGGTTTGCTAAATATTTATTGTTAATGTTGATGTTCTGATTGATTGTCTTCATGTTTAGAAAATTAAAATACCTCATAATTTCATTTTGGGATAATTATAATCTCTCAAACTATTATTTATCATTAATAAGTATTAAATTTTTATTAATTATTTAATAATTCTATTATTACATTGTTTGAGGTGGATATATTTCTTGAGTAATTATTTATGTAACGTCCTAGTTCCGGGTGCCACTCAAAGGTGCCTCGAACCCGGTTGGTCACATGACATCAAGCGCATTTCCAAAAATTCCAGATGCTTCCAACTAGCAGTGAGGGACACGGTATGATAGTGGAGAAACTATGACCTCATTGGCAGAGTATACACAACGGAATAACAATAATAAACAATAGAGGAAGCAGTTATACCATACAGAAGAAGTAAACTATGAAAGGAGGATAATATAAACAACTAAAACATATATAAACAAATGATTCATTTCACATGTATCTAGGAAATCATCCAAACAAGTCACAATGCTAAAAATATAGTAAAGAAACCAAAAGTAGAGAAAACAGTAAACTCCAACAACATCGCAATATCCTAAACAAGGGTATTTCCTACTTTTAGCATATATAATACAGTGACAACCAAAGAAAGGAACAAACCACCTAACTTAATGTGGTAATTGAATTATCCTAAAAAAATTTAGATATACAAAAAGATTAAAATAGTTTAACCTAAGATAACTTAAGGGAGAGGAGAAATCGGGAAGAGATGCTCTAGGGAAAGAGAGAACTCAATAGTGGGAATCCAACGCACCCAGCGGTGTCTCAATTGGAGCTCAAATGGAGTAACGATAAGGGATACAAGTATCTCAGCCATTCATCACTCTCCTTCATGAGACATAGGGAGAATAAATGAGTTTTGGAGATGATACATGACCCTAGTCTGATTAATAAAATAAAAAGAAAATTACATGGTGTGTTCATTTAATGTACACACTGTGTACATTTCTCAATTGACCCCTGCTTTAGGTGGTCCACACGTCCATGTACTCAGATGTTACATGACCAGTACATGGATACATTCTGAAACCATGTACAAAACCTACACTAAAGAGTACACGATGTGTACTTATAAAATTCCCAAATCCTAATTTTTTCTAAAAAATTACTCAAAATAATGATCCATACCTTAAAAGAAGATCATGGTTCTTACAAAATTCTCTTGTAAAGAAATTCTTCCCTGAATTTCCCTTCCAAGTGTGGAAAATTAGTAACTTACAAAAAATCTGGACATTATGATCGAACGTCAAACTCCCTCTCCCATGTCTCATCCTATACTCTCCCATGCTGCCATAGCACCCATATCAGAGGAACATACTGATTATAGAGAACCATCATGATGCGATCCAAAATCTGAATAGGGTGCTCCTTAAAGTATGGATCAACCTCCAACTCAACCTCCTCCGAATGAAAAATGTGAGATAGGTCCAAAAATTAATGTCGTTGCTGAGAGATATCAAGGAGGTTTTTCAAAGCTCGATACCTCTAAGGTAACTACAACTGATAGGAAACCAGACCAACTCTCTCCAAAACATAAAACAACCCAACATATCTTGGTGAATGTTTTCCCTACCTCCTAATACTCTTATTTCCAAACCTTGGTGTGACACATAAGGAAACCTAATCCCTAACCTCAAACTCTAGAGTTCATTTCCATCGATCAACATATGACTTCTGTCGAGGCTGTGCAGTATCCATCCTGTTTAGAATCAACACCACCAGCTTAGTGGTCTCCTGGAAAAGACGAAGTCCTAGAATAGCTGACTCTCCTTCCTCTAGCCAAATTAGGGGTGACTGATATGGAATACCATCAAAGGCTTTATAAGGTTCCATCTGATTCATCACCTGAAAACTGTTAATGTAAGAAATCTCCACTAGGGGTATATGTCTCTCCCAAAAATCCACAAAATACAAAACACATGCTTGAAGTATGTCCTCTAAAACATGAATCATGTGCTCAGACTGTCCATTTGTTTGGGGATGATAAGATGTACTCAGAAGTACCTATGTACCCAAATCCCTCTATAGTCCCTACCGTACTCTAGAAGTAAAACATGCACCCCTGTATGAAATGATAGAGTGTGGAACCCCATGAAAACATACAATCTCTAGAATATACAAACATACAAGCTCATCAACACTGAAGGATTCATTAATTTAAAAGAAATGTGAAACCTTCATGAGTCTATCCACAGAAACCCAAACCACATTATTCGGTGTCCTCGGTAAACCCATCACAAAATACATCACAACATCATTCCACTTCCACTCGGGAATGGGTAACTTCTATAAAAGCCCTGCTGGTCACTGATACTCTACCTTCACCTACTGATAGGTGGAACATCCCTTAACAAAAATAGTTATATCCCTCTTCAAACTTGTCAACTAGTATTGACAGTGTAGATCATGATACATCTTGGAGACACGATGATGAACTACCCAAAATGAGGAATGAGAATCCCACATCAGCTCCTCAGGTATGTTTACTGATACCCATAAATGTCCCTAAAAATTCAAGATCTCATCCTTGCCTATGGTCCACCCAGGAGTAGGGTCCTTCCCTAACACACTCTATTGTAGGACTAGGACTTCAGAATCTGATAGCTGCCTCATTTTCACCTGATCCAGTATAGTTGAGGTAACAACTATAGAAGAAACAAACATCTTCCTCTTTATGTTGTGAACCTCCAAATGCATATCAGATAACATATCCATAATATGGCACTCACTGATGGCCTCTTGAACTACCTATACACGATTCCTCTTTCTCAATGCATCAGACACTATGATTCCTTTCCCAGGAATGTATGCAAGCTCATAGTCAAAGGAATGAAGGTAATCAACCCACCTTCGGTGTCTCAAATTCAGATCATGCTGAGTAGAGATATACTTGAGACTTTTTGGTCATTGAAAACCAATAAATGTTATCCCAAAATATAATGTCTCCAACAGTGGAAATCATGCACAACTGTAGCTAACTCAAGATTTTCTGTTGGGTAGTTCCTCTCATGTGGAATCAGCTGTCGGGACCCATACCCAATGACTACTTCCCCCCACATAAGTACTTCCCCTAGACTGATACCTAATTCATCACAGTAAATGGTGTAACTCTTTCCTAAATCCGAAAAAATTAATATCAGTGTTGAAGTCAATCTCCCTATCAGTTTCTAAAAGGCTGAATTACAAAAATCTCTCCACAAGTACATTTTCACCCATCTTAGTCAGGCATGTCAGTGGAACTACTAAGTGTGAAAAGACCTGTATAAAGCACTTGTAGTAACTATTCATCCCCATAAAACTTTGTACCTCAATGACGTTCTTCAACTACTCCTAGGAAACTACTACTCTCACGTTCTCTAGGTCTACTGATACTCCTTTATCTAAGATAACATGAACCAAGAAGTGAATATGATCCATCCAAAAGTGGAATTTTGAGAGCTTGGCATATAACTAATGCTCTCTCAGTGTACTCAAAATTATATTAGTATGTGTGGTGTGTTTATGTTGAGTGTGAGAGTACACAAATATATTTTCCACAAAGACTACCACAAAATAATCCAACTAAGGATGGAACACATAGTTAATCAATGCCATAAAAACTACTGGTGCATTCCTGAGGCTGAACAACATAACCACATACTCATATAGAACATACCTGATCTGAAAGGATGTAAGAGGTATATCTGAGGGTGTAACATGCAACTGATGATAACCAGATCTCAAATCAATCTTCAAGAACACCTGAGCTCATCAAATCTGATCAAAGAGATCATCAATACTTCGTAAGGGATATTAGTTCTTGACCATCAACTTGTCCAGCGTATGATAAAACACACAACATCTGAGGGTACCGTACACCGTCTTTGCAAAAATGTTAGGTGAACTCCAAGGAGAAGTATTGAGTCAGATGAAACCCTTCACCTACAACTACTCCAACTATTTCTTGAGATCATGTAACTCTAGTGTATCCATCTTATAAGGAGGAATGCACACTAGTTCCCCTCATGAAACAAGATAAATAAAGAAATATACCTGTCACTTTAGAGGTAAACCTAAAAAGTCATCTGGAAAGACATTCCTAAAACGATCAACCACTGGAGAAAATTCTATCTGTGAATTCCCCTAGTCATCCAGATATAAACTAGAAATATGGACTATAATTAATTCCATCCCAAGATGCTCGAGTCCTGCTCTGCTCACCCAGACATCCCATTCATCCATGTGTAGAAAAGAACCACCCTCTGGTGATGTGAATATCACCCTATAGCAATAACAGCCAACAAATTCCTAGAAAGAGACAAACCAGTCCGTTATGAGAACTAAATCAGAACCTATCATCGCTAAGACATAGAGGTCCCAAAAAAAGTGATATGTACCAAACTCCAGAGGTAAATCTCAAAACTGAAGTACACTACTCGTCTTAATACCCAACATAGCTTCTAGAATCATACCATCCCTAGAAGTAGCAATCCATATCCCAAGACTCTCTATAACAACAACAGCTATAAAACTATAAGAAGCCCCTGTATCAAAAACAACATTAGCTAGAATTGAGCCAACTATAATCATACCTCTAATTATAGAGCCTATTAGATCCTGCTTCTATTGGGTCTGCTCCACAAAACAATTATGACTTGTACCACAGCCATGTGACCCTGACAGATTACCCAGAGCGAATCCACCCTATTGTCTCTGAAAACCTGTAGACTAGATACCACGACCACGACTTCATCCTTTTCCTGAATGGCTAGATGAACTCAATTTCCCTGACTGATAAGATGCTGGTGGTCCTTCTATGGTACCTGTAATCATAGCATAACCCATATCACTCTCTGATGGTTAGAAAACCTGATAAAAATGCTGAAGATGACCCATATTGCCGCAATCTCGAAACTCAATTGGTTCTCTCAGGCACTGAGGTCTCATATGCCCGCTCTTCGTACATCGGTAGCATACCACATAACTACTTTAATAAACATCAAATAAAATCTCTCTTTGGTGCTTCTTACAATTTGTCAAAGGAGTACCAACCCTGGATGCTAAACCAACCTAGATCAAATCTCCCAACTCCCTCAGATTATGCAAAGTAATCAGCACCTGGTTCACTATAGCCATTACCAAATTCCGCCTAAAAACATTCACCTATGACTAGATGTTATACCTTATACCATCCTCATACCTCATAGTCAAAAATAAATCATCACCTCCCAAAATAGGTGTGATGCACTGAAGCTCTGTAATGTGAGAAGAATACACCATCACTGAAAGAGTTCCTTGCTCCAAATGCATGAACTCTTGGGCTTGATTGGCCCTCAATGTCTCATGATATAAGTATTCATATAAGTTCCTCTGAAACTCTTCCAAAGTTATATCCCAATGATGTCCCGCCTATGAGATAACATCCCACGATAGCTTAGCAGAATCACGTACCATGTACATATTTATATTTGATCTCCTCTCTAGAGGAATATCCAGATGATCAATGATAGAGATAATGGTATCTAACCATGACTCTGTAGCCTGTGTTCCTTTGTCCCCTAAAATATTGTGAGGATGATGCTACTGGAACACCCATACGAACTCTGTCATAGACGGGCAAGTATGCGGTGCTCCCTAAAAAGTCTATAAAATCCTAAAAAATCCATCATGAAACTGTGAATCAGAACCTGTGTCCGGTATAATATCTAGTTCCATGATGGGCACAATGTGAGGATCTTCCGGTAGTCCCTAATATACTAGTTTCGGTGTTTGGTCATCGCCCTGCACCTGGCATACAACCAGAGGATGTCTCGGTGGAATGACTCTTCAAGTTCAAGCACACACTTATGTTAAATATTATCAAGGACAGAAAATTATAAGTCCAATAAAGGAACAGGATAATAAAACACTCATGTTTTATAAAACAATGCTATATGGTGTGTATAAACTCTACATGGGATGTTCCCTTAAGATTTTAACATGGAGTGTACCTCTTCCAAACATAGTCATGTAACACCCTTACACAAGGCATTTTCCTCATAAGACACAGCGTGTACATGAATTTTCTCTCCTGCCCAAGTACTTATACAAGGATCAAACCACACAATAATCTCCTGGGTAAGACTACACTATGTGTTCACCGTAGACACGGCGTATACTACTTATGTTCCAACTATCTATATCATTGGCCACATAGTCGAAGACACAATCAAATATACATGACGTGCAATAACGGGACACGACTTGTTTATCCTATATTTTATCCAGCAGTGTCATTAGTCACACGACTAGACACACGATTCTCTATAAAAAATTTGTACGATCTGGACACTGGGTATTCTACCAGAAGATTCATAACCCCATGTCTCTGATGACATAGTCAGTCACACGGTCAAGTACTACATGGTGTGTACTTAAGAAAAGATGTTTCTTCTATAACATAAGAACACATGGTGGGTTTTAATGACACCACAATCTGTTTTGTCTTGGTTTTTTGATAGTAATCCTCTAAAACATCTCTAAAACCCTTAAAAACAAAAAATTTTGTCTATAGAATGACAAATTCTAACCCGTGAGAGTCCATACTCCCACGAATCAATGTTCGGAATCCTTATTCATCTCAAAACATGGAAAAGATTAATTAAATTTCAAACATGATCCACTAAATTTGGATCCAAAAGGGCCCATAACACCTCAGGGATCAAAATTTGGTCTTCATCCAAATGAAACTTTAAATTTTCCAATACCCTATCAAGATAAAAGGTATTATATCATGGGATATATAAAAAAATAGGCATATCTAGAACAAAATCTATCATGACAACATGAAATCAGTAATACCCCCTAAATGGCACGACAAGAATGCATGACATATGTTCTGTAGAAAGTGTATATATGATGCATGAGATATAATACCATCATATAATTAGGATGAAAAATAAATAGAACCAAAATAATATCAATGATAACAACACAAAACAAGTGATTTACCCAATGGTGCAATCAAATCAACTATAACAATTGAAAAACATGGAAAACTTGAAATATGTGAAGTAACTTGGCTTCTCCCTATACACGGATTAGCTACTCCCAGGAAAAGCTTATTAAAAACTACCCAATCCATGCTATCTATGTATATATGTTTCAAATAGTAAGACAATGCAGAAAATAACCTCCTCTGATACCATTTTGTAATATTCAGGTTTCGAGTGTCGCCCAATGGTGCCCTGAACCTGGTTTGTCACATTACCTCAAGCCCATTTCTATAAACCCCAAAGGCTGTCGACTAGCAGTGAGGTAAAATGTATTATAGTTGGGAAAATATGCTCTCATTGGGAGAGTATACCTAACAAAATAACAATAATAAAAAATAGACGAAGAATTAATACCATATAGAAGAATCAAACAACCAAAGACTAATAATATAAACAACTATAACATATATAAATAAATAATTCATGTCACATGTATCAATGAAAGAATCCAAAAAAATCAAAATGTTGGAAATACATTACTAAAACCAAAGTATAGAAAATATAAAACTCCAATATCATCACAATATCCTAAATAATGGTATTCATCACATTTAGCATATATAATCCAATGAAAACTAAAGAAAGGAACAAACCACCAACCTTGACGTGGTATGGCGAACACTCTAAAACGTCAACCCATAAATTGGCCTAGAATGTTATAGATCTACAAAAAGGTCAAATTAGTTAAACCTTGGACAACTCAAGAGAGAGAATAAATCTGGCAGATAGGCTCTAGGGAAAGAGAGAACTCACCGGTGGGAATCCAACGCACCTGACAACATCTCAATCAGAGCTCAGATGGATGAATGGGAAGAGCTCAAAATTTCTTATACATTTGTCTCTATATTGTATAAGACATGTGGATAATAAAGGACTTTTGGAGATGATATGTGACATTGGTATGATTAATCAAATAAAAAGAAAAGTCCACGACGTGTTCATTTAATGTACACACCATATACATGCCTCAACCAGCCACCTCTTTAGGCGGTTCACACAGCCATGTACTTGGCTGTTACATAACCAGTAAACAACTACACACAGCAATCGAGTACATGATGTGTGCTTAGAAAATTCCCAAATCATCCTTTTTCATAGAAAACATCCTGAAATAAATATCCATACCAGAATAGAAGATCTGAGTTCTTACAATTTACACTATTAAAATGTATTTTTTTGGAAATGTAACTTACTCTTATGAAGCTGTATATGTCCCATACATATCTTTCCTTCCAAATACATTGTACATAAGATGAATTTTACAAAAAAAGATGAAATTATTATAAAAAAAGTATCAAAATGATACATATTTATAAATAAAATTATCTTTATGATGGTTTTTATCCTTTTATAGGTTCAAATACATTATTAAATAAAAGTAAAATTAACCTCACATTTTTTAATATTATCCATATGAACAAGACTCATTTTATTATTATAAAAATGATTTTTCTCTATATTTTCTTCAATATGGAGAATTATTTTATTATTATTTATGTACATTTTTGGAAGTTTTCTATTTTCCCACATTGGTTGTTGTATTATTTGAAAACTCATTTAATGATTAAATAGATGGAACTAAAAATGGAAACTCCCATGCAATTAAGATCATAGATATCTTGATCTAACTATTATAGATTATATTTTAAATATATATCAATGGAATGATTGATAAAAATGAGAGATATAAAAAATATATACAAATCAGATATGTATATAAAAGAAACACTATCTTTAATGTATTAAATGTTTTCTACCATGACTAATGTTATTTAGTTGTGGTAGCTCATGGGTCCACACTATAATAATTCATTATTGAAGTGATAAAGTCACTTCAATAGTCTTTTTTAAAAATTTTCTAGGTTTTTATTCATTTCACTATATCGTTTTAATTTTTCTTTAACTATCATTTTATAATTTTTTCCATTAAAATAATATTTTGTTTTTTGGTTATACTCTAATATAATTTTTTTTCAGGATGTGACTTCTGTAAATTTCATATTTTTTATTGGGTTATGGATCAAGGTGAAGAAATTAGTGTATTTAATAAATTTTTATCACATCCTTTTATATATAGGGGTTTTTTAGGGAGTGTCATTTCTCTCCTGAAGAAGATAAAATTGAAGATATACCTAAGATCATGTTAAAAAATTACTATAAAAATGTATTATTATTGTTTTATTTTTAACTGTATTTTATACATAATTTCATATTATATATATTTAAATATTTATATTATTTCAAGAACATAATCATTTTTTAAATTTTCACCAGTTATCAAAACTAATTTCATTTATACATTGAATTATTGACTTTTTTTAAATTTTTTTTAAACATTTATTCTCCACCATATTCTATTCAATATCTATTTATGGTCAAATATTTATAATATATATTTTTTCCAATACAAATTTAGTTTTTCATTTTATATTAAACTGATTTACCATGTGTTAACTAACATAAAGAATTAATCCTTATAGGAAAATTTCATTTTTCATTTTTTATGATTTAATTCTTATGATTTTTTGTTCTGAAAAAAACTACCATATAACAATTGAAATGGTTATGGGTATTATAGATATAGATAGTGTAATAATAACATAAAAATAAATACATTATTCATTAGATAACAATGATAAAACCATATAAAATATTTTAAGATAATATATAAACTCTTATAGGTAATTATGTTGTAATGTATTTCTTGAACTATAATGTTATGAATATATTATATTTTTTGTTAGTAAAAATGTGGTTATCTATGTATCTATATACATGATGACCCAAAATTTTTCTTGTTTATCACAAATGTCACACTAATGGATTGATAAGCTCTATAAAATAAAACATGGAATGTAAGATGCCCAATATATTGAATTTAAAATGCATGAAAATAAATCTATAAACCTAACATTTCATTGATCAAGATAATTATAAGTGGGAAAGGTGCACTATGAGAATCTTTGAACAACATAGTGATTTTTAGAAGAGTGTTATATCCTCTAAAAATGAGTTGGAATGTAAATAAAGAACATATAGATGATTGTAATAATTTTAAGGTTAAACATTTGACTAATAATTTTGTTCACTACTAATATTACAATACAATCTAAAAATTCAAATGAAAATACATATAAATAGAAATGTATTTCATTTAAATCATATATTATTATTTTGAGAAACTCGTTTGATTATGTGTCACTAAAAAGTAAGAAAGGTGAAATATTTTACATTAATAAAGATATATACATTTTAATAGAATGGAATAATAGATTCAAGACACATTCCAAAAAAGTATACTAGAAGGATGATATAAATTAAAATAAGAATTTTATTACTAGTAAATACAATAACAGTTCATAATTATCCTATTATAAGTGCCAAAAAATATGGAAAAATACAAAAAAAAATTCCTAAAACTAAATAATAAGAGAAAATACAATAATTATAGTAATAATTAGAAGCAATAGTCTATATATAGTTATAGGTATAAAGAATACCTATACTCCACTGATGATTTTGGAAGTGAACATAAATCTATTATCTTTTGATTAATGGATGTTACTATGAATCAATTTTATAGTAACTCTACTTCTAGTTTATGTTATGATTCATATTGTTAAGGTTGTATTTTAAATGAATTACATTTAAAATGGAAATTTATGGTTATATGTATCTAGTGTAGATGAGTTATACGGAGAGATAAAAGTAAAAAATAAAATTTAATTAATAAAATTAGAAACAAAATAATAAAATGTGAATCACAAAAATAAATAATATTACTCTAATGAAAGGGTTTTAGTGATTTAGATATTTTTCATAAAAAATAATTAAAATAATAGGAAATAAATTATTTCATTTAAATAAAAATTATCTACTTTTGTTCAAGAAAAGTATAATTATTTAATATTATGGAAATGATTAAACCAGTTAAATACAAAACTATTTTTTCAACAATTTTCAAAATATCTAAATTATACATGTATTATTTTATTAATTTTTTTGAAGTAATTTATTCTATTATTAAATTTTTTAGATTTAGTATGAATGATCATTACGGTAATGAATGCACATTGAGATTTACTCATTCTCACAATCTTAATAATAAATTTTTATTTAATAAACTATATTATAGATTACCATATTCTAATATTTTGAAATCTATTTAGGTAAAAAAAATAATTCAATTAATAATTTAGACAGACCTAAGATGACATGTCTACCAAAACACATTACTAAAAGTATTTTTAGAAATATTTATTAAAATTATCAAGGAAATATGGTTTATGGAATAATACTTCTCTAATAATTTGAATGGTGATCCATAAATATTTTTATCTTTTTATAAATGTGATGGAGGCGCTGTGAATTTTAAAGAAAACATAAAATTAAATGTTAATGTATTTTTTGATGTGTTATTTTAAATTATTAAATTTTCGAATGTATTAGTTATTAATGGTTAGAAATGTAATTTCAAAAGTATTTCCCAAATTTGGTATAATTTAATTTATGTTAAATTTGAAATTAATAAATGTTTAGTTATCATGAATGAATCTAATATATTTTATAAAAACAGACACTAAAATTCTTATTCTATTATTTTTTTAATCTAAGTAATCAGAATTTTATGTGAATGAATTATACAAAAATACACAATGTATTATGGAATTGATGTCTTAGAAAATTAATATTTCAATTTCAATATAAATTTATAAATAACGGAAAAATTCTATAACAATCAAATATTATTATAATTAAATTTTTCAGTTGTGATTTATGTCTAAATGTAAAGGAGCATAAGGAATTTTTTAGTTCTATAAAAGAAGTAGAAATTGTAATGAATATTGAACATATTTTTTTAAATTTTTTTATCTATTAAAACTACTAGAATTTTCGAAAATATATATTTGCGATATGTTTTATTATATCAATAGATTAACCTAGGCTTATTTCATAATTCATAAGAAGGAAAGATTAGCTAAATTTATAACATTCTTTAAATCTTTTTAAAACTAAAATGGTTACTTAATTAATTCCATTAGGAGTGATTGGGGTGTGGAATTTTTTAGTCTATAAATTTATATTTTTTTAATTAATTAGTTATTTTCATAATATCTATGATTCTATCTATAAAAAATGTTCTTTTTGAATGGAAAAAATAACTCTATTTGAAAAATGACTATGCCTATGATAAATTAATATAGTTTTCTTAAATTAATTTTGGATAAATCTATAAAAACATCATGTAAAATCATAAGTATAGTTATTATTAAAATATTATTATATAATAATTCTTATCATTTTTTTGATTAAGAGAAACAAAATTTTTGATTTTTTAGAGTTTTGTGTTTTAGGTGAATATTTTAAATACACATGATGATTTAGAACAATTTGAAACAAGAATTTATTAATGAATTATTATTTTTTATTTAATAATATTAATTCTTATAGACAAAATTATCATAGTTGATGAATATATACATGTTAAATTTATGAATTTAACATAAATGATAAGTTATATTTAGATGATATTGATGGAGAATTTAGAGATTTTTTTTATTGATGGTGAACTACAAAATAATAATGTACTTTATGAGGGTGATGATATATCTTCTCAATTTGAACTAAAAAATTGAAATACCTAAAAAGTTCCTTGTATTGAAAAAGAAAACAATAATTTTTGTTCTGTAATTAAAACAATAAGATATGTTTTGAAATTTTTTTCTGATTCTACTTTTATTTGTTAATTTATACCTAATTTTATGAATTATTCACTAGAAATTTCAATTAGGATTAATATTGAGGACAATGAACTAAATTTATTTAATATAAATGAAGTATAGTAATTAGTAAAACCATATAAAGATAAAAATATTATTAGAACTAAATTGATATATATAATTAAAATAGATGAATTTAGTCTAGTTATATTGAATAATGATTTACTAATTTCTTATCGTATTCTAAAGATGATTTTATATATTTTAATTAATATTTTAGTAATATTCCTAGGATTCATGCCATTATTATTTTATAATATTATTCAAAATTTCATGGTTTTAAATTGATTCAAGTATTTGGAAAAAGTGATTTTTAAATAGTCTTGTTTCTAGAGATTTTTATGTTAAGAAAACAACTGATTTTGAAAATGAAAATTTTTATAATATTTTTTTCAATTACATAATATTTTTATGATTTAATAAATATCCCAGAGTTAGGTTGGGAATATTATCTTTATTTCAGTTAATTTTAGAATTAATAAAGATAATTGTAATACAAATATATTTATTAAGAATATTTATAATGATTTTTTAATTGGTCAAATTAATATTGTTGATATTGATTTTGTTTTCTCTATTGTGTTGATATATAATGATTTTTATAAATTAATTTATTTTAAAATTAAAATAATTTTAATGTGTGAGTTAAAATTTATTTTAGGAATAATGTTTTATAGTTTTGGTGGAATATTTTTTATTTATTTTATGTATAAAAAAGAGTTTGTTAAATAGTATTTTATTCAATCCATTATAACTTTTATAACCCTTATGAGTACTAATTCTAGATTAAATTTTAATGAATTTAGATAACATATATATATTAATCATTTTAATGTAATTATATAATTTTTTCATCATTTAATTTATTGTAGAATTAACATTATATTTTGTATACATGTCCTACATTAAAATTTGACTTCAATAAAATTAATTTAAAATATTTGAAAAGATTCAGTCAAAAAATTAAATATAGAGAATCATACATTCCGGACGTGGATATTTCAACATATTAGATGAATATTGATTTAATAATATAATGATCAATAAAAAATCATATAGGACTAGTATCTTTCAAGACATGGACAGAAATATAGTTATTTCATAAGGGAACTACATTATATCCAATAATGGTCATCATAACTAGAACCGTTTTTAGACATAGAATACATAATACTTTTCGTCATAAATAGTGGAATGGAATCATAAAAAACGGTGATCTCAGATGCTTAGTAAGGGTAACCAGGAAAGATATCAATGATCACTTAAACATAACATGATCACAGGGGTATATAAACATGAGAATAGAAATTGAAAACCATTACATACTAATCATATATCATAATTTTCAATCACGGAATATAGAATGTAATTTAAGAAAACATGAATCACATTGGAATAAAATAACATTATCCATGAGATTATAACAATGGAATTTAACATAGAATTTTTGTATAAAAATATGCACTGAAAATCATTTCCTTATTATTCATGAAATATATCTGATACTAACATAGTGGATTGGTTTCATTACCCAAAATAATCATTGTTTTTATTGTACAATCCCAAGACTATTATAGTAGATAATTTCCCTTAATAAATTGTGTTCAATCCCCATTCAATTATAATTAATATCATTTAATATCTATGTCTACCCAATGCATTGGAGGGATATATCATTTCATCCCCACACATTACATAATGAAGATTATATAGATATGTTCTAGAAAATCCTAAACCATTCATCATATCATAATCCATGAAATGGAAATGGGTTTTATAAAAATTCCATCCTAACATATCCCATAGAAAATATACATGATTAATAAATATTTCATCATTTACTCATGGGACAACACATGTAAAATAAATGAGTTTAGTAAAAATATTTTCAACATAATCATAATACTTCCATAGAAATACAAAGGATGGTACAAATGGATACTGTACCTAGTAATTATTATCAAATGTCCAAGGATTCCATACTACATGGAAACAAGTTTAAATGATTACATATATCATTGTTTTGTAGAAAATAACTTTTTTTAAATTGAAATCACTAATTTAAAATCCAAAAATCCCCAATATTATTGAAATTATTTCTTTGAAAATAAAATTGGAAAAATGAAAAGTATTTTTTAATTCATTTAGTGGTCATGATGGAATAATATTATCTTCAAACTATATACAATAAATGAATGATTCCTTACACCATTTCAATAAAAACACAAAAGTACCTCATTTAGAAAATGATAAGAAGATTCATCCTATATAATTTTTAAAATGTAAAAATGTTTAAAAATCACAATATAAAATCCTTAAATAATATCAAAAATATAAAAAAACATAATTAGAAAACATGGACATGGATGATAAAGGATTTTCGAAAGACATTAAAAATAAAGTCAATATTCATTTAAAAATTTTTGTTTAATATCTTATGCAAAAAATTAGAGGAAAACTTTTGTAAAACATTTATTATCAATAAATTATAGTATAAGGAAAACAATTCACGAGGTTAATGAGTTTTAGGTCATGGAAGTTTTACATTGAATCATTATTATAAATATCCCACATGAACAATGATATTGTATCATAAAACCCTTACACATTGGTGTCTTTTCAATCATAAAAACCATGAAAGGATAACATAAAATGAAAATATAAATATATTTAAATTAATAATATTCATGATATGACATGTAACAAGTTCTTCATATACACCACATATAGAACATAGGTGCATAACATAACATATTTTCCAAAGAATATAATTTTAGATAACAAACCCTTACAAAGATCATAAAATTGATGGGAGAGTAAATCAATGAAATGATTATGTGTAAGAAATGTAAAATGAACTAAAGAATTTTAATTAAAATACAATACAGTCAGATCTATTCTACATATAATTTTGGAATAAAATAGTTAATAAATAAGTAATATACCTCAATAAAAAGAAGTTTTGTTATCAAACCCCTTACCTGAGGTCCTACTCACCATGTTTGTTATTTATCTTCCTAAATAATAAAGTTTTTTAAATTTTTGTGTTTTAAATATACATTTAAATATTTATTATTCTCTTAATATTTTATATCATGCTATAATTAATTACTAGATAAATTATGTTTATGTAGAATATTTTGATGATATATAGTTTATATGTCCAAAATTACATCGGTAGATTAATTATGGTAAAAGAGGTAATTGTTCCATTATCTCTTTAATAGTAATCACGAAATAATTATAATTTTTAAACATAAATAATAAATTTGAAATCCAACCACGAAACATGTTCATGAAAAATCAAATACGTTACAATCATGGAGATAGTAAGTCATATGTGAGCAAAAGTAACGTTTCCATTTCTCAATAATAATGATCAAAAGAAATTATTTATTAATTTATAATAATATTATGATAATTATAAAATAAATATAATATTTTTTTAATTACACATATATGTATATTTCATGTGATGTGGTTATGAAAAATGATTGAAATCACTTAGTGGGTGTGGGAATCCACATGTACACATAAACGACTTTATCATATTTAAATGAATGAAAATGAAGTAAATTTTATTATATATTATAACTATATAATTATCAATATTTCATTTATATAATATATATAAATTAAATATATCATTAATACCATCCTTGAGAGGTGGTAATGGAAAACTAATTACATCAGTTCAGAAGGTGGTCCCCACTGTATACACAATTGACAATTTTGTTTCCCATTTAATTAAATAAGATAAAGATATAGGTATCAAATTTACATAAAAAAATATAATTATATTTTAGATGCTTATTTTTTATAGTAAAATATTTTAATAATATTTTTATGTCATGGATGAAAAAAACGCTAACTTAATATAAATACATCTTATTCAAACAACCTCTTTTGGTTTACACCAAAATCATTCCAAGGAAGTTTTTTTGATCAATAAAATGAATCCTAGAACCTTTATGGGATGTATGGAATTTATTTGGATAGGTATATGATGACGAACTATGTATTTTTATATGTGATGGAAATAAATTATGTTGTTTCCTTTTATAAGTGAGAGGAGGATAGCTTATGTAATTTCTTTAAATATTAAAATATATTAATTTCATTACCTATAAAAATGATTCCAAATTATTAGATAGTTAAATATAAGGTATTTTTTATAAATAAGAATACCTTATATATAAGATTAAAATGGTTGGTCTATGTTGTTTTTTAAACATAATATTTTGGTATAACCCCTTAGATAATTTATTTTAACTATAAACACAATAATGTCTATTTAAATATTTAAGGGTTAAGAATGATACCACAAATAAAAAAAGATCCATTAATGGACCCCATATGATATTTTAAACCATATTGAATTTACCATTTAGAAGATAAATGTTTTATTAAATTTTTAATTTTTTTTAAAAAAATTATTAGTCATATAATATCATTATTTTTAATTTTGGAACTATTCATTTAATTTGACTTTAAATAACCAACGAAAAAGATGGAATTAGAATATATTCATTCCAAACATCTGTAATATCACATTTGTATCTTCAAAATTCATGTATCTCTCTAACACAATCAAATTATGTAACATTTAATATTTATTATAAAAATTATTTTATATTTCAATTAATTTGAGATATATTGTGTTGGTGTTCTATAAGAATTTAAGGCAAATTTATAATTAATAAAATTAGAAATAAATTTCCATAGTGAAACCAATTTCATTATTTTTAAAATTACCATTATCATTCATTCAAAACATTCTGTTTTTCTTATGTAAACACATAATAGAGAACTAAAAGTAAGAGAGTGACATTTTATCTTTTTCAGTACATATATGATTATATAAGTCACATTCATATAAAATTGTCCCATAAAAAATAAATATTGAGACTAAGGTGATAGGGTTATCAAAACTGCATGCAATATAATTTAAGATGAATGATGGGGCCTTATCACTTAGTTGTAAACTAGTCTTATTTGATTTACCCTTTTACTGTGGTGATGTATTTTTACTATTTTTATACTTCATTATGACCAAAAAATATGTTGACCTAGTTAAATAATATTAGTTTGTATTATTAAAAAAATATCCCATTTCAATTTATTAATACCCTATAAGATCTAGGAATTTATTTTATATGTATCTCATAATGAAAGACGAAATGTTATTTAGGAAAAAAACATTATTCAAGGACAAGATGATTTTGCATTAAATCCATGAACAAAAATATTCATTATATGATTTTATATTAAAATATACAAATATAAAATAGATAAATATCATTTAAATAATTCATTATTATGGGTTATTTTAATTTATTAAAATGGAAAAACATTATGCACTAAAAATAGTATAAAAAATGTCTTTTTAAGTATAAAAATACATTTATATAAAATTCATGAAAATTGATAATGAAAATAAACTTATTTAGTTTATTATAAATAAAATTTATCATATTTATCTTTAATACCATGTATATAATATTGCTAGACTTTAAATTACATGATTTTTTGAAATGAAATGACATTTTTTAAAACTCAATAATTTTTGTAACTATTCACTGTAAAACAATCTTTTTTAAAATAAAAACATAAAAATTAATCGTAATATAATTTCAGTATGATGATTTCAAAAATTATTTACTCTTTTCAAAATAGCGTTACTAAAATCGTCATTAATTAAATATATTATCCATATGAAGAATAAAAAAACATTTTTTAATAAAATTGTATTTTTGAAGAATAAATTAACTATTACAAATATTGTTCTTATTTCCTAATAAATAATCAATACATTGGTATTGATTATAATTTATATATATATATTTCATAATGTGGGTAATCCTATTTATACTCATCAATTCAACGACTAAGTTATAACTATCATATTTATATAATTTATTTTCTGGGTTCTATAAACTCAATGTTGGATGTCATATATACTATCAAACATAATGTTATTTTTTTTAAACCTTAGGTTGATACATAAATTATTATATACATTATGGTTTATTTTATTCTAGTGATAATTATTTTGATTTTATATTACGATTTGGATTTGAAAGGTTATTGAATTGAGAGAAATAGTACTCTAGGAATAAGTCATTTTCTCAGAATAATTTTAATTTCATGGGTTTAAAAGAAGACACTATCAAGTTATTTATCCATGGTTGAGGATTTAAATAAATATCATTTGAATTTTTATTACCAATTTTATATTATTAATAAAACTATGTATGTTTTTTATTTTTATTTTTATTGTATGAATATTTATTGTGATGATTCATCAATTTTTTCAATTTTAATGATTTATTTATAAAATTATAGATTAATGAATTTATATGTTTTATTTAATTTTATTAAATATCATGTATAAAAATGACATATTTTTTGGAATTTTATGAGACTAATGAATAATTAGTTGAAATTTGTACTAAAAATTTGGATGCAGTGAATTCTGAGAAGATTAAATTGGATCATGGTATGGTAAAGATTTATTTTCAATTTCAAGTTTTTTATTTGTTTATCTATATTTTATTTTTATAATAATTCTACTATAATGAAATAATTTATAGGTGTATCTTTAAAAATGTCATACTTGTGGTTTTTTCAACTAAATATGTGTGTTGGTTTCTATGTTGAACTTATGTTTATTTCTGTTTAAGTATGTATATAATTATATAGATACAGTTCTAAATATTTTAATTTCAATTTAAGGGAAATTTTTATTATAATCTGTAAAAAATATTTCAACAAGTAATTATTTTTTCCTTAATTAAATAACTAGTTAATTTTTTATAAATTTTTTAATTGAGGATAAATTTCTAAAAGTGATAGAGGTTTTGTAATTTTTTTGGCAATGTAATTTTAAAAATAAAATATTTTGAAAGAGTTAGGATGGAGATTGATTTTTTAGTTTTGATGTTTTTATTTTTTTCATGTTTTTAAATTAAAAATATTCATAATTTAAATATTGAATGATTATAATTTCTCATAGATTTATTTATTCTTATTCATTCATTATTTTTTTATTTATTCTTTATGTATTTAATTATTATAATTATTGAATTGTTAAACTTTATTAGTACACTATTTTCCTCGTCAATATGTTTTTTTTAATGAATTTACACTTATAAACCTATATATTTATCATTCATAGAACACATGTCTAATGAACAACAAATAAAATGACTCATATAAATATATGAAAATGATTCCTAAAAAAGTATCACAATGATACATAAATTGATAAATAATAAACTTTATGATATTTTTTACCCTTAAAAGAGGTTACAATCAATAATATGATGATATAATACCATCTATACATTACTTAAAAATATCCTTATAAACTAAATTTTTTTATACTTATGAAAATAAGTTTACACTATTTTTATTAAAGTATAGTATTCATTTATTATTATTCACATGTCATGTTGGTAGAATTTTTTTGTTTTCATATGATGATTATTTGGTATTTGGATACTCATTTAATGATTCAACTCAATGATGAATGTAACACCCCGAGCTTCCACGATACACATCTCTTTCAATAATGCAATAGCTTGCATTGTACGCAAGTTTGAGATTCTAACACACCGCAACCAATCAAAATAGCCATTATGAATAGTAATACCCACTTTTTGAAATTATATATATTTTAAATTTCAAAATGGACTTCATTTTTGGATTTGTAATATCGAAATTATCCTAAGTTGAGTTTTTGGTATTTTTCTGAGAACTTCCATTTTTTTATGAATAGTGAAAAATACTTACGAACAAATTTTTAATAAAAATAATTTATAGTGATAAATTATACTATTGAGTGGTTTTAAAGTATAATTGGAATATATTTTTACCATTTTATCAAATGGTGGTCATTAGAATTAATTTCACTTTGAAATTGGACATAAACAATTGTCAATCTTTGATATATATTGTTTCTTAAAAACACGCTATTTGTTGTGACAGTGGGAATTAATTATAAAATTAGTTAATGAAACTTACATGTTTGGAATTTTTTAAAATAGACATCATTTTTTAATTTTGAATATCAATTATATCATAGGGTGAAATTTTGGCCCTGTTATGAAAAACATCAATTTTTGATGAATAGTGAAACCCCTAAGTGATAGTTAAAAAATGATTTTTCGTTTAAATGAAACATTACCACTTATATGATTCGATTTTCAAAAATCCAACATATATGGTTTTCACTAGGATGTAAAATGTGGTTCAATGGGATTAAAATAATTTTTTTGGTGTATAGTAACTTATAAGTTTAATTAATCGCGATTAAAGGTAATTAGTGAAATTTACGGTAAAAACGATATTATGAAAATATGAAAATTGTAACATACCAAGTAAGTAATGAATAATATATATTTTTATCTATGTCTATTAATGAATTAGATAGTGTTTTAGAGTCTTAAAATGAAAAAAAATCTAATCTTAAGCATGGAATACACTAATATTCTTAAAATATTGTTTTACTGCCTTTTGATGGCAAACCCTTTTTAAATCAAACTTTTGACAATTTTATAATCTATATTTGTCAAAATAAACATATTCATTATGATTGAGACATTAAAATTTACATTGGATAAATTTTTTGTATTTCTCTGACAATGTTCATTTTTTAATGAATAGTGAAAAATACTGCATTTTACATCAAAACTGCTTTTTCATTTAATTTAATTATATGGTTAGATTAAATTTTTAATTGGTCTTAAAGTGTAATCTGAATATATTTTTACTATTTAATCCAATGGTGTTCATTAGGATTAATTTCACTTTGTAATTGGTCATAAACTAATGCCAAACTTTTCATAGATATTGTTTCAAAAAAACCTGCTATTTGTTTTGACAACGGAAATTATGTTTAAATCAATTATTGAAATTTCTGTGTTTGGAATTTGGTAAAATTTATTACATATTTGGAATCATAAGGTCCAAATTATGTAATTAAGACTCTTGTTTTTGGACATTATGAATAGTAACGACGGTAATTATCTTTAATTATCTTGATTAATGAGAAATAGGGTAGTTAAGGATAATAAAATAATATCATAATAATAAAAAATGACACCAAAATGTGTCCTAAGGCAACTGGTTGTCTCATTGCCGACCATGGGATGTTTTGTGCCAAACTTGGGGACCCCATGGAATCACTTTTGTGAGAAATTGACTTTTTATCTTTTTATTTTTTAAAGAATGTTAAATATAACAAAGAATGTATCACCTAAGTAAAATATTTTTTATTTTGTCTACATAAATGATATTTTGGACTATAAATAGTCATTGGAAATCTAAAAATATTGTCTACATCATAGTATTTTTTTATAATTTTTAGACATTAAATAAATTAAATTATTTATGACATCATAATGATGCAGCGATGACCTCGTTATTTGACTATTTAAATAAAATGGAAAGATAATGTAAAATCTAAGACCTACACATGTCCAAAACCTATTGGGTGGGTATATTTTGAACCCTTATAACCTTATACTCGAATTATATCAATGTGGGACATTTAAAATCCTAAACCCATTTGAAAATAAAGTAACATTTCTTTACTTTCCAAGAGTGCCCCTCCTCTCCTCTTATAAAAGGCCCCCACCTCTACCTCCTTACACACACTTCCAAAGCCTTTGGCTCGGCCAACCCCTACTCATTTTGTCTCTACACTTCCCTATCTTACTCCTTGAAGCCTCACTTTGGGCAGAAGTCTTCCCAAGGAAGCCTTTGAGCTCAAACCAAAGGGAGTTACCCGATTTTAAGGTAATGTCTTCACTTGAGTCCGTTTGTTTTATTTTGCTTCTCCAACCCCCTAAACTCTTTTTATTCATTTCTTTTGTAACAACTCCAGTATCTTCAATATACTAGGATGTTTTTATAAGAAGTATTCAAGCAACACTTACACACACCTACATCTAATTGTTAAAGGACATACTGTTTCCTTGGATGGTGAATTTATGCCTCCTGAAACGATGATTGTTCAACATTCTTTTAACACCTTCAAAGGTGGCCATTAAGATGTCACTATATTTATATATGATATATAATATGTTTATGTTTTCCTTAAGCTTCTGTATTTTTCATTTTGGGCATACCTTTATGGTTCCCATTATGCGTAAACGCGATATCTTCATTTAAGGAAGTGCGGACTACCGCCCCCTCAAAGTGATTTGATTCGTTAAATACCATATGTGGGATGTATAAAGGATGGAGTTATGATATTATATATGATACTATATTGGAATTATAATATTCATTTATATCATTATGATTCAATTCTATAAAATAGGTAATAGAAATGAAAGTAGCGTTCATGCGTACGTACGGCTTACCGTCTCCATGGACTGTGCATTTCATTTATTACCTCTAAATGATTATGTAATATTATAAATGCATGCATGTACTGGATATATATTACATATATGATATCTACATCATGAATACCATTTTGGATATAATCGATACATGAACAACTTGTAATTATAAAGGGATTATTTTTTACTCAAGTACCAATGATCGTTAAAATGAGTGTTATTAACTTAAATAATTACATAGTGTTCATGACATGGCAATAAGTGATATAAAAGGAATAATGAACTTGAAAAAGGTTCTTAAACAAGTAGAAATTAACTCATGTTTATTATTCAGGAGATTAAAGAATGACCGAGTCAAGTCAGACCCGAGGTATGGGACTTCGTCTCAATCTCCTTTCATTGAGGCATATTTTGTTTTATACTCAACCTTCTTTTATACAGTGTATAAACCCCTTTGACTTTTACATTTATCCAAAAGGAATCTTTTTTATAGGAATCGTTTTACTAAATGACAAAAGGGAATGTTTTGCCGTATGTATGCGGCGACAACGACTTCTCCACCGCCATGACCATTATTTGAGTTTTGGCTTCCTCTACAAGCCATACTTTATTTTTAAAAGAAAAATAAATATTGTGTTTTACTTTTCTTTTATTTTGGTATTGAAAATGGTTTTCATAATGTTTTTATATCAATGTGTTGTATTGATATCTTGTGATTGAAAGGTGGAAATGGTATGTTTCCTTTATGCATGTTTTATGTGATACGATTATGTTGAGGTTCTTGGGCATTATTATGAAGACGGGTGGTTCCGTGATAAACTAAGGGCGGGTGAGCCCAATATAGCTCTCTAATGCATTGGGTAATGCGAAGGAGTGAAAATTTAAGGTTTCTCCGAAGAGATTTAGGGAATATACTATGATGGGTATTCCAAACGTAACCAAGAGGGTTACTCCCTACGTAAGAATGTTATAAATGCCTCAATTTACCTTTATGTCTTATGATTTCTATGATTTATTCATGATTTGATGTGGTATGTTTTACGGGTAAAGTATGATTTCAATCTTATTTATATATGAACTCACGTTTCCTTTAAATATTTTTTTTATATAACCCATACTGAGCTTTTTATGCTCATCCCAAGTCTTTTTTGAAATGTTTTTCACAGCTTAAGGGAAAGGTACATGATATGATGATAGTGTCAAGGAAGTGTCAAGAAAGAATCCATCTTTTATTTTAAATATAATTCCATTTATGGGAAAGAATAATACTATATTTATGTAACCACTTTGTTAAAATGTGGAATGTAATGCAAGTTTATGATCTAATTCTCTAAAACTATAAACCTGAAAAGATCCTCAATGAGTAATCTTGTATTAACTCAAGATTAATTAAGGTTTAAGGATGGGGCCTTATAGTTGGTATCAAAGGTCGGTTTAGCTAACTTTAGGAGTTATAATTCTATTAAATGATTATCCAAAAATATTTATTTTATGGTCAAATTGAAGTGATATAGTATTTGAAGATTACCATGTTGCTTCATCTAAGACATGTTTGTTCAAAATGGTTTTCCGCAGAGGAAACAGGGATGCAGTGATAGGAAGGCATGCAGAAGGAAATAACCTTCCGAATCAGCATCCTGAGATGGTCGGAATTGGAACTGAACAGTTTGTTGTAGTAATGGCGCGGTTGACTCAAGCGATAAATGGTGGTGGTATCCATGCACGAGATCAGCCAGATCAACCGCAGAGGAACATGTCAGTGGTGGAACATTTCATGAGGCAACATCCCCCATCATTCAGAGGATCATCTGACCCTGTTCTAGCTGAAGGGTGGATTAAAGCACTGGAGAATATTTTCGATGTCATGGGGTGTTCAGAAAATCAAAAGGTTAGTCTTGCTATTTACCGTTTGGAGGGTGAAGCAGATCAGTGGTGGTCGATGGTTAAAAATATTAGGGACGCTGATGAGATTGATGCTCTCGACTGGGATGAATTCAAAGGTATGTTTCTTGAGAAGTATTTTCCTAAGGCTGTTCGACTAAGGATGGAAAAACAATTCTTGGAATTGAGGCAATAGGAAGACTCAGTGGCTGCCTATGAAGAAAGGTTCACTCGATTGTCAAGGTATGCTCCAAATTCTATTCGAGACCTTGATAGTAAAATAAATCGTTTTTACTCGGGATTAAAGCCAAAATATCGAAGGGCATTAGCTTCTCGTGAGTTTAAAAGTTATGAAATGCTTGTTCTATGTGCTGAGAAGGTGGAAATGGAGTTTTCCGATGATCAAGTGTTCTATAACAACCAGTAGAAGAAGAGACTGAGGTGGCAGGAGAAAGGGAAGAATTCTTCAAAAAAATCTGATGGTAAGAAATCTAAGTTTCCAGTTTGTGATAAATGTGGAAAAAGGCATGCTGGGGAATGTCTTCTAAATTCTGGAAAGTGCTACTGATGTGGTAAGATGGGACATAAGGCTCGTGATTTCACTGAAAAGGATCAAGGTGAAGGTAAGACCAAATTTGATTTACAGTTAGTGAAATGTTTTTAGTGCAATGAGATGGTTCACTATGCAAACAAGTGTCCGAAAAAGAGCTTGAGTGATGGTAAGAAGTTAGACTACAAGAAGAAAGGGGTGGTGAAATACTTTGCAACTACTTCAGCAGATGTCAGGCCATCAAATGAAGTTTTATTAGGTACTTTGTTTTTTTTCATATTATGCCAATGTGTTGTTTGATTCGGGGTCTATACATTCTTTCATCTCTGAAACCTTTTCTAGTAAAATGGGAATACCATCTCAAGAAATGACTCCGGAACTTGTGGTAAAAACACCTGGGGGAAATGTTGAGGCAAAAAGAATTAATTAGAATCTTCCTATCCTTATCTGTGGAAAGAACCTACTTGCAAACCTTATTGTTTTACCTCTAGTAGAGTTTGATGTTATCATGGGTATGGATTGGCTCTCTATTTACCATGATAAGATTGACTGTAAAGATAAAGAAGTTTTGTTTCAGAAAGACTTTTATTTTGTGTACAAGAATGAACCCTTACTGTTGATAACATATCAAGAGGCCGAGAAACTTGTAAAGTATGGAAATGAATGTTACATTGCACACATCATTGAAAATAAAGGAACTGTTCAGATTAATGATGTGCCAGTGGTAAATGAGTATCCTGATGTTTTTCTTGATGAGTTGCCTGGAATAATACCATATCGGGAAGTTGAGTTTACTGTTGACTTAGTTCTTGATGCTAAGCCTATTTCAAAACCCCCTTATCAAATGACTCAAATTGAACTTTTAGAGTTGAAGGAGCAATTGCAAGATTTATTAGAGAAAGGTTTCATTCGACCTAGCACATCACCATGGGGTGCTCCTATTTTATTTGTTAAAAAGAAAGATGGTTCTATGAGACTTTTCATTGATTATAGAGCCTTGAATAACATCACTATTAAGAACAAATATCCTTTTCCTCATATCGATGATTTGTTTGATCAGCTCCAGGGAGCTCAGTATTTTTCAAAGATTGACCTGAGATCAGGGTACCATCAGCTGAAGGTAAAGGAAGCAGATGTTCCGAATACTGCGTTTCATACAAGATATAGCCATTATGAATTTTTAGTAATGACTTTTGGGCTAACCAATGCACCTACTATATTCATGGACTTAATGAATAGAATTTTCCATGATTTCTTGGATAAGTTTGTGGTGGTTTTCATTGATGATATTTTGGTGTTTTCTAATAGTAAAGAGGAGCATGAAAGACATTTAAGGGTTATATTGCAAACCTTAAAAGAAAATAAATTGTATAGAAAATTCAGCATGTGTGATTTTTGGTTGCAAAAAATTTCTTTCCTTGGTCACATTGTTTCAAAATATGGGATAACCATTTATTCCTGCAAAAAAAGGTTTCTGAAGAATGGTCAAGACCCACAAATGTAACAGATATTTGTAGTTTCCTTGGTTTGGTAGGCTATTACCAAAGGTTTGTTAGAAAGTTTTGATGGTTATATAGTCCAATGACTAAGCTAACTCGGAAGGGTGTTAAGTTTATTTGGACAAAAGAATGTGATGATTGTTTTCAGGAATTGAAAAGAATATTGGTGAATGCTCCAGTTTTGGCACTACCTTCCAGGAATGGTGAGTTTGTTATATACAGTGATGCTTCATTGAAAGGACTTGGTTGTGTCCTAATGCAGAATGATCAGGTAATTGCTTATGCTTCACGTCAGTTGAAAACTCATGAGTTAAATTACCCTACACAAGATTTGGAATTACCTGCTATTGTTTTTGCTTTAAAAAATTGGAGGCATCATTTGTATGGAGTAAAGTATGAAATATATACCAATCACAAAAATTTAAAGTATATATTCACTCAGAAAGAATTTAACATGAGATAAAGGAGATGGCTATAATTAATCAAGGATTATGATTGTACAATTCATTACCATCTAGGAAAAGCAAATAATGTGGATGATGCTTTGAGTCGAAAAAGTAATGCTTCATTAGCAATGTTGCATTTGGAACGTGATCCTTTGGTTAAGGATTTGATGAACTTTGGCATAGAATTTTTTGGTGTAGGATGTTCTTCTGTTTTGTTTCAGGTATCAGTGAGATCATCTCTATCAGATAGAATCAAGCAAGTACAAAAGCAAGACAGTGAGTTCTAGAAAAAGGTAGAGCTGGTTCAGAAAGGTAATTTGCCTGAATTCAACATTGATAATGATTTCATTTTGAGATTTGGGAAGAGATTGTGTGTGCCTTGTGATTCACAGTTGAAGATAGAGTTGTTATGTGAAGCTCATATTTCTTCGTTTTCAATTAATCCAGGCAGTACTAAGATGTATAGAGATCTTCGGGAGTATTACTGGTGGGATGGAATTAAAAGAGATATTGCTGATTTTACTGTGAAGTGTTTGACTTGTTAGTAGGTTAAAGCAGAGCGGCAGTTACCGAAACGGATGATTCAGCCTTTACCAGTACCAGTGTGGAAATGGTAGAATATATCCATGGACTTTGTTGTGGGATTACCGAAGACATCTCGAGGTAATAATGAAATCTGGGTTATTGTTGATCACTTGACTAAATTTGCTCATTTCCTTGCTATATGAGATACTTTTTCCCTAGATCAACTTTCCCATTTGTATCTTAAAGAGATAGTCAGGTTACATGGAGTTCATCTCTCCATTGTATCTAACCGTGATCCCAGGTTCACTTCTAAATTTTGGAAAGGGCTTTAGAAGTCGTTGGGTACTGAATTAAATTTTAGTACAGCTTTTCATCCTCAATCAGATGGGAAGTCGGAACGAACAATTCATACCTTGGAGGATATGCTACGAGCTTGTTCGATGGATTATCAGGGAAGTTGGGACCAACATGTTTCTTTGGTTGAATTTTCATATAATAACCGTTTTCATTCTAGTATACAGATGGCACCATTTTAGGCATTATATGGGAAGCGGTGTCGAACTCCAGCTTTCTGGGATGAAGTGGGTGAAAGGAAGTTGATGGGACCAGAATTGGTAGAAGAGTTGGCAGAAAAAGTTCAGCTGATACAGAAACACATGAGAACAGCTCAGAGCAGGTAGAAGAGTTATGGGGACAACAGGAGGAAGGATCTATCTTTTGAGGTAGGTGATCATTTTTTTCTCAAAGTATCACCATGGAAAAGTGTGATGTGATTTGGTAAGGAAGGAAAGCTGAGTCCAAGGTTCATTGGACCATATGAAATTCTAGAGAGAGTTGGATCAGTTGCATACCGGGTGGCTTTACCTCCGAGTTTATCTCAGGTACACAATGTTTTTCACGTTTCGATGTTGAGAATGTATATGCCAGATCTATCTCATGTTTTGAGTCCAGAGGTAGTTCATCTGGAAGAAAACCTATATTATGAGGAACAACTGGTCCAGATTCTTGACCATAGGGAGAAAGTGTTACAAAATAAGGTGATTAATCAGGTAAAGGTTTTGTGGAAAAACCACATGATGGAAGAGGGAACATGGGAATCTGAAAATGCATTGAGGGATAAGTACCCCCATTTATTAGATAAGTAAATAAATTACGGGGAAACAATTTTCTAAAGGGGGGAAGGATGTAACATCCCATGTAAGTAATTAATAATAGATATTTTCATCTATTTCTATTAATGAATTAGATAGTTTTTTAGATGCCTAAAATGAAAATAAATCCAATCTTAAGCATGGAATACACTAATATTCTTAAAAGATTGTTTTACTGCCTTTTGATGGAAAACCCTTTTTAAATCAAACTTTTGACAATTTAATAATCTATATTTGTCAAAATAAACATATTCATTATGATTGGGACATTGAAATTTACATTGGATAAATTTTTGGTATTTTTCTGACAATGTTCATTTTTTAATGAATGGTGACAATACTGCATTTTACATCAAAACTGCTTTTTCATTTAATTTAATTATATGGTTAGATTATATTTTTAATTGGTATTAAAGTTTAATCTGAATATATTTTTACCATTTAATCCAATGGTGGTCATTAGGATTAATTTCACTTTTTAATTGGTCATAAACTAATGCCAAACTTTTCATAGATATTGTTTCAAAAAAACCCGATATTTGTTTTGACAACGGGAATTATTTTTAAATCAATTATTTAAATTTCTGTGTTTGGAATTTGGTAAAATATATTACATATTTGGAATCAGAAGGTGAAAATTATGTAATTAAGACTCTTTTTTTTGAACATTATGAATAGTTATGACGGTAATTATCTTTAATTATCTTGATTAATGAGTAATCGTGTAGTTAAGGATAATAAAATAATATCATAATAATACAAAATGACACCAAAATGTGTCCTAAGGCTATTGGTTGTCTCATGGGAGACCATGGGATGTCTTGTACCAAACTGGGGGACCCCATGGAATCACTTTTGTGAGAAAGTGACTTTTTATCTTTTTATTTTTTAAAGAATGTTAAATGTAAGAAAGAATGTATCACCTAAGAAAAATATTTTTAATTTTGTCTACATAAATGATATTTTGGACTATAAATAGTCATTGGAAAGATAAAAATATTTTCTACATCATAGTATTTTTTTATAATTTTTAGACATTAAATAAATTAAATTATTTATGACATCATAATGATGCAGCGATGACCTCATTATTTGACGATTTAAATAAAATGGAAAGATAATGTAAACTCTAAGACCTACACATGTCCAAAACCTATTGGGTGGGTATATTTCGAACCCTTATCACCTTAGCGGCGAATTATATCAATGTGGGACCTTTAAAATCCAAATCCCATTTGAAAATAAAATAACATTTCTTTACTTTCCAAGAGTTCCCCTCCTCTCCTCTTATAAAAGGCCCCCACCTCTACCTCCTTACCCACACTTCCAAAGCCTTTGGCTCGGCCAACCCCTGCTCATTTTGTCTCTACACTTCCCTCTCTTACTCCTTGAATCCTCACTTTCGACAGAAGTCCTCCCAAGGAAGCCTTTGAGCTCAAACCAAAGGGAGTTACCCGATTTTAAGGTAATGTCTTCACTTGAGTCCTTTTGTTTTATTTTGCTTCTCCAACCCCCTAAACTATTTTTATTCATTTCTTTTGTAACAACTATAGTATCGTAAATATACTAGGATGTTGTTATAAGAAGGATTTGATCAACACTTACACACACCTACATCTAATGGTTAAAGGACATATTGTTTCCGTGGATGGTGAATTTATGCCTCCCGAAAAGATGATTTTTCAACATTCTTTTAACACCTTCAAAGGTGGCCATTAAGATGTCACTATATTTATATATGATATATAATATGTTTATGTTTTCCTTAAGCTTATGTATTTTTCATTTTGGGAATACCTTTATGGTTCCCATTATGGGTAAACACGATATCTTCATTTAAGGAAGTGCGGACTACCACCCCCTCAAAGTGATTTGATTCGTTAAATACCATATGTGGGATGTATAAAGGATGGAGTTATGATATTATATATGAAATTATACTGGAATTATAATATAACTTTATATCATTATGATTCCATTCTATAAAATTTGAAATAGAAATGAAAGTAGCGTTCATGCGTACATACGGCTTACCGTCTCCATGAACAGTGCATTTCATTTCTTACCTCTAAATGATTATGTAATATTATAAATGTATGCATGTACTGGATATATATGACATATATGATATCTACATCATGAATACCATTCTGTATATAATGGATACATGAACAACTTGTAATTATAAAGGGCTTATTTTTTACTCAAGTACCAATGATCGTTAAAACGACCGTTATTAACTTAAATAATTACATAGTGTTCATGACATGGAAATAAGTGATATAAAAGGAATAATGAACTTGAAAAAGGTTCTTAAACAAGTATAAATTAACTAAAGTTTATTATTCAGGAGATTAAAGAACGACCGAGTCAAGTCGGACCCGAGGTATGGGACTTCATCTCAATCTCCTTTCATTGAGGCATATTTTGTTTTATACTCAACCTTCTTTTATACAGTGTATAAACCCCTTTGACTTTTACGTTTATCCAAAAGGAATCTTTTTTATACGAAGAGTTTTACTAAACGACAAAAGGGAATGTGTTGTCGTACGTATGCGGTGACAACGACTTCTCCGTCGTCGTGACCATTATTTGAGTTTCGGCTTCCTCTAAAAGCCATACCTTCTTTTTATAAGAAAAATAAATACCATGTTTTACTTTTATTTTATTTTGTTATTGAAAATGGTTTTCATAATGTTTTTATATCAATGTTTTGTATTGATATCTTGTGATTGAAAGGTGGAAATGTTATGTTTCCTTTATGCATGTTTTATGTGATACGATTATGTTGAGGTTCTTGGGCATTATTATGAAGACGAGTGGTTCCATGATAAACTAAGGGCGGGTGAGCCTGATATAGCTCTCCAATGCATTGGGTAACGTGAAGGAGTGAAATGTTAAGGTTTCTCCGAAGAGATTTAGGGAATATACTGTGATGGGTATTCCAAACATAACCAAGAGGGTTACTCCCTACGTAAGAATGTTATGAATGCCTCAAGTTACCTTTATGTCTTATGATTTATATGATTTATTCATGATTTGATGAGGTATGTTTTATGGGTAAAGTATGATTTCATTCTTATGTATATATGAACTCATGTTTCCTTTCCATATTATTTTTATATAACCCATACTGAGCTTTTTATGCTCATCTCAAGTCTTTTTTGAAATGTTTTTCACAGGTCAAGGGAAAGGTACATGATATGATGGTAGTGTTAAGGAAGTGTCAAGAAAGAATCCATGTTTTATTTTAAATATGTTTCCATTTATGGGAAAGAAGAATACTATCTTTATGTAACCACTTTGTTAAAATGTGGAATGTAATGCAAGTTTATGATCTAATTCTCTAAAACTCTAAACCTGAAAAGATCCTCAATGTGTAATCTTGTATTAACTCAAGATTAATTAAGGATTAAGGTTGGGGCCTTATAAAAATACCTTTATACTTGTCCTAACCTTATTGGATGAGTCATGGCCGACCAGTACAATCCATGGGTCAACTTGGGGACCCCATGGGTCAACTTGGGGACCCCATGGATCCACTTGGGTAAGAAAATGACATTAATAACTTTTTATTTAAAGTAAAAGTAAAATTGCCACAAACATGGGTTGTTTTACAAAAACAATTATTACATGGGGTTATATAAGTTAAATTTTTTACTATAAATATTCATTGTAAATATAAAAAGATTTCCTACATCATGGAATTTGTTTTATAATTTTTATACATTAAATAAATTAAATTTTTTATGACACAATGATTATGCAGTGATTACATCATTAACTAATGATTTAATAAAAATGAAATGATATTGTAAAATATAAGGCATAAAATTGTCAAAAACTTATTGGATGAGCATATTTCTAACCCTTATCACCTTATCCTCTAAATATATCATTGTGGGACCTTTAGAATCCGAAAATCATTACATAATAATGTAACATTTCAATCTTTCTAAGAGTGCCCCTCCTCTCCTCTTATAAAAGGCCCTCACCACTGCCACATTATTCACACCTTCAAAGCCATTTGTATCGTCCAAACTCTGCCCCAATACTCTCTCAACTTCCCTATCTTACTTCTAGAAGCCTCACTTTGGGCAAAAGTCTTCCCAAGGAAGCCTTTGGCTCAAATCAAAAAGAGTTACCCGATTTAAAGGTAATGTCTTCACTTATTATCCTTTGTTTTCTTCTACTTCTCCAACACACTAAACTATTTTTATTCCTTTATTTTGTAAATACACCAGTATCTCCAATATAATAGGTTGTTTTTATGAGAATTATTTGATTTACACTTACACACACCTTCATCTAATGGTTAAATAAGATACTGTTTCTGTGGTTGATGAATTTCTGCCTCACGAAACGATGATTGTTCAATCTTCTTTTAACACCTCTCATGGGGGCCATTATGATGACAATATTTTTATATATGATATATATTATATTTTTTTTTACTTATGATTCTGTATTTTTCATTTATGACACACTTTTATGATTTCCATTATGGTTAAACGCGATTATTTCATTTTAGGAAGTGCGGACTACCGCCCCCTCAAAGTGATTTGAATCGTTAATTCCATATGTGGGGTGTATAAAGGATTGAGTAAATGGTATTATACATTATATTATACTGTAATTATAGTATAACTTTATATATTTATAATTTCATTCCATTAAATATGAAATAGAAAAGAAAGTAGTGTTCATGCGTACGTACAGCTAACCGTCTCCATGAACGGTGCATTTCATTTCTTACCTCTAAATGTTATGTAATATTATAAATGCATTTATATACTGGATAGATATGATATAAATGACATCTAAATCATGAATATAATTCTGGATATAATGGATATTTCACCGCATGAACAACTTGTAATTATAAGAAGTTTATTTTTGACTCAAGTACCAAAGATCGACAAAACGACCGTTATTAACTTAAATAATTACACAATGTTCATAAAATGGTAATAAGTGATATAAAAGGAATAATAAACTTGAAAAAGGTTCTTAAGAAAATAGAAATTAACTCTATTTTATTATTTAGGAGATTAAATAACGATTGAGTCAAGTCGGACACGAGGTAAGGGAACTTCTTAACCCAATTTTCGTTCATTGGGTTAATCTCCTACTTTCAAATTATGTCATGATATTATTATGTCCTATCTTGTATTTGAACTTTCTTTATGTGTACTTATAGTGAATATACATAATATATCTATTTTATTTAAAAATGATCTTTTTTTGGGACATCGTCTCAATCTCCATTCATTGAGGCATATTTTGTTTTATACACAAATTTATTTTATACTGTGTATAAACCCCTTTGACATTTACGTTTATTCAAAAGGAATCTTTTTATACGAAGCATTTTACTAAATGTCAAAAAGTAATATTTTTCGTGTAGTACGTATGCGGTGACAATGAATTCTCCGCCGCCATGAACATTATTTGAGTTTCGGCTTCCTCTACAAGCCATAAATTTTTTTTAAATGAAAAATAAATACCAAGTTTTAATTTTCTTTTATTTTGGTATTGAAAATGGTTTTGAAAGAGTTTTTATATATCAATGTGTTGTATTGATATCTTGTGATTGAAATGTGGAAATGTTATGTTTTCTTTATGCATGTTTTATGTGATACGATTATGTTATGGTTTATGATATGTTTAAACCTGTTCATATGATGAATGAATTGGACTTAATAAGTGACGGGTGGAGCCCGCTATAGCTCCTTGATGAATCGGCAGGTCTCATGAGACAAAATAGTGTACTTGCACAAGGCCTTGACAAAATCATATTTGTAGTCTTGGCACGAGGCCTTGGCTACGTGGTTATGATATTCTGGCATTATGCATTCCATCATTATGAAAGTGGTTATTGATATTGCATGTGATTATTAGACCAGTAGAATTTCCATGTGAAGAATTAAATGGCATTATCTCATTTTACTTTTTCCATATTATATTGATGTTCAAGTTTAAAAGGCTTTTGTTTTAGTTATACATTGCCTTAAATGTTTATGTTTATTTATGAAAGCTTCTGCTAAATTGTTATCCTTACTGAGCATCTGAGCTCACCCCTTTCAATGTTTTATTTTTCTCAAGATGTGAAGAAATATTTTATAACTGACCTGCAGGGATAGTCTGATGGGGATATGGGTGTGGACTATAGATATTATGTTATTGTAGTTTTTTACTTTATGATGTAATGTAACATTTATGAATGTATCTAGTGTTTCCAAGGCTACTAAACTATTCGGTCTTTCGAGACTTGATCTTTTGTGATCATGCCAATGTTACGCAATAATGCACCGACTCTGGGTAACTGGGGTCGGGGCGTTACAATGAAAATATGTAAACATATTCATGATGAAGAGAATAGAGATTAAGAACTAATTGATGGATATTTTATTTATATATACAGACTTAAGGATATAGAGAAATATAAGAGAGCTATATATGAGACCTATATTTGATAGATAAATAGGGTAAATTAATGTAATAGAATCAATATTTTCAAATTGTTTGATTATTTTATACTATTACAACTATTATTCAGTTGTGACCACTAAAGGATTTTCACACTAAAAATTATTTTATAATGTGACCAATTTTCATCATTAATATTTTTCCACTTTGCTTTTTTAGTCTTCTAGGTTCATTTTAATTAATTTTTTATTTTTTATTTACCTATAAATTTTTGATTTTCACTTTCAAAAGAATGAATATTTTTTATAATTCATCTATAAAAGGATGGTTTTTTTAGTTTGTGACTCCACAATAAAAGTCAAGTATATTTCTTGGTTATTCCTCTTAGATTGAAATAGAAAGGTATAATTTAAATGTTTATCAAATTACCCTAAAAGTGATGGATAATATATTATATCTCAATTTTTTAGTGGAGAAGAGATAAGTGACGAGTAAGCATATGATAACATTGACCAAATTAACTATAAAAATTTTATTTTACTTATTATCCACATTATTACATTACTCATAATATTTCACTATCTTTATTGAATTATTTATATGATTTCATGAACTTAATTATTATTATAAATATCACTAATTATATAAATTTCTACAATTTTACTCAATTTTATTTAATTTTTTAATGAATTAAAAGTCACATTCACACACCCTTGACCTATTAAACATCTCTTTCTGGTACATTGATAATTATATAACTATACACATCCTTTAATATGATCCATATGATATTGAAAAAATCATTTATATTAATATTTATGAGTCATCAAACCTTAACATAATTATTTAAATAAATACTATATTATATATTAATTCATTCCATTATTTTGAACTCCATTATAATTTCAACCTTTTTAAAAAATCATTATGTATCAAAAATATATCAAAATAAACAAAATTATATTACACCTATAGTTGACACGTATTTTAAATAAAGGTTTTAAAAATCCCTTATATATTTAGATAATTCCATCATATGGAATGATTACTCTCCTTCCTAGAGAATTTTTTTGGATTCAATAACCATGAATGGATATTTGAATTAATTGTTAAAGACCATATGACACACTTTTCTTCTCATATTTTTCAAATTTAATTATTTTTAATATCTAGAAAACAACATAACATAGAAATCCCACACCCCCATAAAATCACATTACCTAGATCATATATGAATAAAATTAAGAATATTGTAAAAACATTTATTTAATTTATTCACATTATCACAACATTTCCATTATTGAAAAAAAAATGAAATCTATTTCTAATCCAAGCCTTAATGATTATATAATTTATTCAAAAAACATTCTCATAAATATTTTAATTCACTTGTTAAAATATTTCAGCCATTGGTAAATGAAAAATATATTTTTCCAGACACATAAAAATTTTACCATCCTTAGAGAATTTCTTATGTATTATATAATTCCAATATGTTTATTGTATTAAACTTCTTATATTTTTTCATACGAGCATTGTGTTATAAAAATATTTAAAATTTAGATTAATTAAATATAATCCCACAAAAATGGTGACCCATTTTAAATTCAACATATCCATTAGTTGGATAATTTCTATATTTTATAATGAAATATACCACTTACTAACATGAATAATCTAGGATATATCTGGTAGACGAAAATGTTAATAATATCATACAAGACTCTTATTTGGTTGATTGGAAAAATCATTCTCTACTGCATTATGTGAATAAATAATGAACTATTCATCTAGTATCTCAACTGCTAGAGTTTCCCAACTAATTGAAAATTAGATAATATTTTTTGGGTTCATTACATTAGGACTGCTATGTCATACTACATTTTCAATGGTCATGATATGGGCCTCTCATTATTTCTATCCAAAGGCCACCATTATATGATATTTAAATAACCATTACTGGAATAGGTGGATAATTTATTGACACTTACCTTCAAGTATTTCATTTCCCATTCTAGGGATACCATACAAATTTAATACAAAACCACAAATCCCGTTCCCAAAATCACCTCCATGTGAACACCATCTAATTATGTAACTTTATTCCTTAATATGCGAATAACTTTTTAGTTGACATTGATTATAATTTATTATACATTTTTCATCTAAAAATATATACATCATATAAGGATATTAGGGAATATTATGGTCTTTACATACATAATCATAGGATTTTAACTTAAGGCATCAAAAATTCATTCAATTCACTAAAATTATCTTAGGCTTGTCACATATGGAATAACCTACTCCTTAGATGAAAAACCTAATTCTTGTCACAAAATTGTTCCCAGGATCATAACTTTATATATAATTGGTTCATCAACTACCGTATATCATTTTCATAACATTAAAGATCATATGTTCATCACATATTTTATTTGAATAAATCATATATGGATAATCATGTTTTAGTGTCTCTAGAGTACAGTCATGGTTTAGAGTGTAGTGGGGCCACTCCCAGTTTAATTTTTTTTAGAAATTCTCACGATTTACTAATACTGGATGAAACATACAGTTTAGAGTCCTATGGGTTCACTAACGGTTTAGATACTTATAAGGACACTAATGGATTAGAGTATGTGGAGGATACCCATGGTTTAGTGTTTTATGGGGACACTTGTGGTCTACTTCCTTATAGGGACAGACACAATTCAGAGTCATAAGAGGAGAATCAATATTTAAAGTCATGTGGTGATAAATCCACATACACTAATGTCCCATGGAGCCTGATCTGCTTATTTCCATAATGTAAAAGAAGTCATGGTTCAACATCTAGTAAGAATGATGGTAGGTTTGGAAAACTAGAAGACTATTTTTAGGATATAGAGATACCACCTCCCAAGGAGATGATTTTATGGTGGTGATCCACCTCCCAAGGAGATGATTTTATGGTGGTGATATTGTGTTTTCAATATTGAACCTCAAAAGATTATTCCTATATATATTACTAGAATAAGATTAAAAAATGATGTAGTTTATGTTTCATTATTTAAGGCCTTGTTATAAGAGTGGCCCATGTGTTTAAAAATCATGTGGTAATAATTATTGTGTCATTAATGAACTAAAAATATGGTGTGGTTCTAGGATAAAACATTATACTTCATGGTATTTAATTGATTGAAATGTTTTCGACTCCTGCATAAACTTGAACTGAGGATAAATAAACAGGGATATTGTTAAGTCCTTTCAGGTTTCAAAGTTGTTGGGTGGGAAATTCCATAAGTCTTGTTATCTGTATAGATTTTTCATGAGTAATATGAGATTACAATGTTGTGAAAACCATGATCCATCATCTTTTTTGGAATATTTTTTTTATGAAGGAGGATTTGAATGGGTTTCTATTTTATGTTTTTCGTATAAGAATAGTGTTTCAAAAAACATATAATTTTTCATGACTTAAGCCTATAACACAAGGGGTGATCATCATGGATGGGATTTCCATGAGAACATATTTATCAAAGGGAATAATTTAAAATACATATGTGAGATAATTCATGTAATAATTTGACCTATGGGGGACCATTGTTGTTTCATGGATTGTGCGAGTTCATATAATTTGATGTTATACAAGTTGAGATCTTTTTAATCCCTAAAATCTGAAATCCAAGGTCCGTCACTTGAAATGGTGATATGGTGGTCATTTATAGACCTTTGTTTCATGTTATTGGGGGTTTTAATGGTTTTTTGATCTCATACTATCATATTTTGTAGCACTCTAACACAAAGATCTCATAAATGGGGCTACCCAAACCTCTAGCAGTTTCTCTAAATAAACATTTTTTTATTTTCTAGTTCCTTTTGAACATTTTTTTCATTATAAATAATTTCTTAACTAATAATTATGTTTGATTGGGGAGAGTAGGGTCAAATTATAAAGTAAATTTTAATGACTGATTATTATCCCTTCTATGTTTAGGGAACTTTGTTCAACCATTTGAAAATAAATAGTTCTAAAAGTCAAAGTGGGATCGTGGGTTTTTTAATTGAAATTTAATAGTAATATATTTTACTAGATCTCATCATTTTATGGTATTTATTCATTTTAAATACATATCATTCTTACAAATCAAAATTTATATAATATTTTTTTCAGGAATTTTTTTAGATGCAATGTTTTTGAATTATTCAACTAAAACATTCACGAGGAAGATATTATTGAAAGCATTTATGAAAACCAACATTATAAAATTAACATAGATTTCATCAGATGTTTTTAATGATACAGATGTATCGATATATTTAATTATAAATATGTGATATATTCCTAGGAACAAATCCAACTGTTGTACAAGATGTTAGTAAACTTAATGGACAAAGAGTACACTGATTACCCAATGAGAAACATGATGCCACTATATGGTTTTGGACTATGAGATAATGACATCATAATGGATGAAGAAATATAAAACCCTGATCACTGGTTCATAAGTTAATTAGATATTATTTGATGGAGAATAATTGTTACTAGAAATTTATTGAGGGATCACAGACTAATTATTACTTTAATTCCCTATAACCTGACTCTCATAATCAAATTTCCACCGATAACTATATAAATATATCTATTTCACTAATAATAAAATTTATTGCCCTACATCACAAATAGTGGCCATGATGGGAGAGAAAGATCAGATATGTACCCAATTGTAATTTTCTGATAATTTGATATAATCTTTCTTGTTTCTCCAAATGTTCAATGAGTTTTTACACCTCCTACACAAGTTCATATTGTATGATGTAGTGTTGAACTCATAGTTAATCTTCTACCCCCACATATAATGGTTTTCATAACAAAAATATATGTGGTGTTTAGATATTAACACCACCGACAACCATCATGGAGTGGTTGGAATCAATTTATGGTACATTCATGTGATTGATAGGATCCCCAAATATATAGGGATGTTTCAATATATCTTTATAGAATTGAAAACCTAGGATGATATAGAGTTAATTACTATATTTATGAAGGCTCTAATGGAAGAATTTTGATCTACACATTTTAAGGAACCCCTCCTACATCATGTTTTTTTCATTCAAGATATGATTATATTTCTTCTATTATATGCATCATGATAACATCTTGAGTAGTTCAAATAAATCACCTAAGGTGAATTCTCAATGAAATGTAGGATCATACTTGTTCATTTCAAAACATTTATATTATAAAAAGTTAGCAATCCTTATAAAACTCAAGGCCCCTCCAATGTTAGGCATGTATTTTTCCTAGAATATATATATTTAGGTGACTTTTACTTTTCAGAAAAACTAATATTGGTGTTAGGAGGGGAATATTTATCACTAAGACGCTACAAGAGAATTGATTCCCAACCAATATAGTTGTACTAGTGCTGGTGAAATGGTACATATTGTTAAACATTATCCATCAAGGGGATTTTATTAAATGAAACGGTTTCCCATTAAAATTCTTGTGATGGGTCGATGTGAAATTTTTTGGGCATGAATACCCAAATACAATCACCCCTAGATATTATCTTTTATCCTTGAGTGCTCAAAATATTTAGAGTGTGGAATTTATATATTGATGAAACTAAACTGGTAACCAAGTTTAGATCTCATGATTTATTCATCTTAAAATCTTTAACCAATATAATTTGATAAATAATGGATGATTAATAGAGTATCAATAATAAATTGTAACACATGAGGTCCTTTAGAGGTGGGGTGATCCTCACATGTGTTTAAGACACAAATAATTTTGAACCATACCCCACGCCAGTTAAAAGATCATTTCTACTAACTATAGTAGTTCATTTCACAATAGTATAATATATTACCCAATGAATTAAAGGCTATGATAAGTTGACTAATACCGAGTATGATTTTCTACGATGGTACCAGTGATAGGATCATGTTACTACAAGTCAATAATCCAATCAGGATAGTCTAGTAATATTCCAACTTATAGATAGTGGAATGTGAGGGGGTAATAATGAGGAAGAAAGATATTTGTCTAGAATGTTTGGAACATTTTCTGAGGTTATAGAGGGAAGAAAATGACATGGAAGAAGAGTTTCATCATATGGGGGGATCTCTCATAGAATAAAATGTCACTATAAAGGATGCTTTGAGGCCTCTTGGTCATCATTTTGGTGAGGCCTTTAGGGAACACATTCTTGTATGTGAAGGGACCCCAGGGAAGATATTATTGGAATATAAAGAATATTATAGGGTCTATAGAAATTACTTTAGGTAATATCTAGGGTAGAATATTATAGACATCCTAATTGTTTAATTAGACATAAATTTTCCTAAATTCTTGTTTAATTATGATTGGATAAAGTTGAAAACATCTATAGAAAACTATAAATGAAGCATAAAAAACTATGATATTATTACCAGAACTGAAGCTCACAAAATTTTTTTATATCACTCCATGTTTTGAAATTATGAACAAAATACATGACCTATAGGAACTAGAATCCTACCAGGATAACAGAGACACTTTCACTAGATGAGTGCAGTTAATGTGTGATGGGTATCTTGGTGAATCCTTATAGGGTGTGGTGATTCTTATAATAATAGATAAAATGGATTGTTATTATGAATACTCTTGGGTATTTACTTCAAATCATGGATACTCTTTATAATAGGGATATGAGACTCCACCTGAGGATGATTCATAAGAACATATATTGGATGATGAAATATTCAACATACTCTGAACATAACGTCGTCACTATTTCACCCAAAAATTTATTACATCATACAAACTTATGAAATAATCTTCAAATGAGAAGGAAATTTAAAATCCTTTGGGTCATGTAATATAGAAGGATCATGAGAACTTACAATATGTCTAGGAAGTAGTAGTGATGTAACCTAAATGTCTTAACATTCTATTGGTATGGGGAGAGACACTCTCGATGCTCAAAAAGAATCACTGGATCCCAAAGTATTATTGTGTCTAGTAAGGATAATTAAATATCCTATATGAGACCAAAATGGTAAACTATTCACATATTAATTCCTCAAAATTCATACTTAGGACTCTATACTAGCTCACAGGGGTTTCTTTTCATAGGGTCATTATTCATGGAAGGGAATAATCCTACGGTAATTTGCAATATTTCAACCAGTGTTGATGGGGATATAGTGGTGGAACACACCTCTAGATCTTAGAGTAAAGGCCTATTGGTAGGTGAATTAGGAAAGTAAGTACATGATATTGATACCATAATTTTTTTTAATAAAAGAGGAATTGTATAACATTAATTATAATGGACGACTTTATCTTGTTTTTTTCCTGAATCTACTACACCCATGTCCTAAACTAATGTACATATTCTCACAAAAATGTATTCCCTAAAGGTGTGTCAGCAAGAAGGGTAGGAATATAATGCACCAGTGGGGTAAGGAGAACCCACAATGAACATGGACTTCTCATAGTTATCAAACATATGTAAAATATTTAATTAAATATATTCACATGGTATTTTATGTTTAGAGTTTGAGATAATTTGGACTACACATTAATTAAGAATTCCTATGTATTTATCATCCAATAGAATTTTTCCCATTGAATATATAGATTCTAAATCAATAACAAGTATTTAATACCCCCCATAAAATATCCATGCAAGATACTATTCCAGTGACATTATATGTATTACATTTCATTATAACCTATGGAAATGGATACATAAAAAAGGGGTACGATTAGATTCTCTGTAAAAGTAAGAACCGTGGATACTAATCAAATATGTCATGCGATAATAATTTGAGAATATTTTTATAATCATAATACATAAGAAATTTATACACAAAAATTCATAGGTCATAAATAATTCCAAAATGAATTGCATAACATAAATGTTTAGAATATATTACAAAAGAGTCATAAACATGGAATGTAGAATAACCTGAAAATAATAGAAACTTTGAAAGGTGTCACAATGAAAAGGATAAAATAATTGTGATAGAATCCATTATTCTAATTCTTTTGAGATCAAAATCATAATGTTCAAGAAATAAACTATGGTAAAACTAATTATACTCATTCCATTGTGAAAAAACTCATTTTTTTTATTCCATGTTATCTCATGAGATATCAAACTCAACCACTAAATTAGATGGTGATATAGTACCCAAAAATCATTATCCTTCCTTATGTATGCCAAAAAAATCAATCTTCAGCATATCATTAAGACCCCATGGAATGAAAATGAGGTTTATCTCCCTTAAGAATTTATTCATATGAGGAATAATTTCTTATTTCCATCAATAAAAATAATAAACCATTAGAATATAAATGGGTATCCAATGATACAAAATATCATTCTTGGGAGATACCATTCAATGAAGTATATTTTGTTTACTCTATATACATAATGGTTAGACATTTTATCCAATAATTTCTAAAATTAATTAATATATAGAATCTATATAATAATTAATAAATCAAATAAATAGAAAAAAATGTTATTCAAAGAATAATGAAAGTTGAAGAATAGTGATGTTTATTCATAGATGATGGTTAAAAAAGATAAAGTCGGTGATGGATAACTCATGTGATAGAAATGAATAATTTATAATCCATAAAAATAAAAAATGGTTGGTTCTAACATATGATTAATATCCATGATTAATAATAAAATACTTCAAAAAATATTGATGTGGGTGAAAAATAATATTTAACAACAAAAGTAAAATCATATTGAAAACAACAAATTTCTTGAACCTTTTAAAAATAATTATTTTAAAAATAAATTTTTTATAAAATATGGAGGACTAGAATTTATTTTGGATATAAAGAATGTGTAGATAGTATTTTTGATAGAAAAATAAAAAATTTGGGAAATATTTTTTCAATCTTAAAATGTCAAAAATATATTTTTTCGAACATTGATGAAAATTACAGATACAAAAAAAATATTTTATATTTTTAAGTAAATTCAATGTTTTATACATTTATAATTCATAATTTTTTAAAAAATATATAATTACATTTGAAAAATCATCCATTTAATACTAACATGGAAAAGGGTGGTTCTAAAATGAGTATGTGAGAGGGGGTCTATTTCAATTACATTAATCACTTCGGGTAAAATATGAGTCAAGGTAAAATAAAATTTTTGGGGACATTTAAAACCCCATGTATTACATAAATACATTAAAATAACATTAATAGGTATTAATAATACCATATTAATGATATAATGGTGCAAAATTTAAATTATATCTCATGAAATAAAATTTAAGACAATGGACCCCATAACATAATTCTTGTATTAGAATAAAGTGCTTGAATATTATATATAAAAACTATCTTAACCAACTATCTCTGAACCATATTCATATTTAAAAAAATTTAGAAACATTATTTATAATTATTCTTTACATTTATATTATTTATTTATTATCAAATTTTAATAACTGATGTAAGAAATATTGATCGTTTTTAACTAGTTTCATAATAGTGATGTTTTTATTCATTACTCTTCTAAAATTCATATTTATTTAACAATATAAAGTAATATAATTTATTCCTTATAATTATTTATAATTTTATAACTAAATTCATGTGGATTTTTTGGTTCCATAAGTCAAAATAAACGATGATCACAATTTTGGTGATTTTTAATTAATGAAAATTTGTATCTTAATCAATGAATTTAATAATAATTTTACCTTTTAAGATAAAAAATCATATAATTATTTAATTATTTATATTTTAAATATTATTAATTATTTTTTTATTGTTATCTCTAACATAATTTTATATCATGGTTCAAGTATGTGGTTAGACCGACCCAAATATAAACATACCATAATTAATAGATTAATATGTTTATGAAAGATGTCACATTTGGCATAATATAATTATTAACAAACAATAATAATATTTTTATATATTTTTTCAAGTTTTGAATCATATTTTTATGATATTTAAATGAATAACAATGAAACTAGATGAAAAATTAGATAGGTTATTTCATTGAGGTGGTATTCTTCATAGAAGCATGAATAATATTTTAGTTTTTCTTGAAGAAAAAGCAGTAAAGTGGTTACTCGTTTTTCCTAAATCATAAAATAAATTATAATAAAGTAAATACTGAATTCATAATATAATATTTTCAAAAATATATTTCAATGGGAAATATTTAAAATGGATAACATTAGGTTTTCATTAGTTCTAACATTGAGAACTTTGAGCTTCCCATAGAGGATTCCTTAGAAATAGGGGACATAATACAAAGTATTCTCTTCAAAAGCATAAGTATTTAAAATTTTATTATAAGATAAGTAATTATAATTTTTTTTGAGAGAAAACTGGTATTTGGTAGTGGTCTTGATGGGTTTCTTAGTCACCCCTTTTATAAGTTGTGTGAATTGAATTCTGGTAAATATTTCATCTAATCATTAAAAGAGCATGTGTTTCACATGTCAAGAAGACTAAAAAATAGGCAAGAATGGAGAATAGATAAATTTTGGTTGATTAAATCATCAAACACTCAATTAAAAACATATTTTTAAAATTTTAGGCCTTCTACCACTTTGGTGAACATATATTACCCTATTGGCTTTTACATTGATAAGTAGTTTTTTACTACATATTTAATTTTTTATGCATAAAAATAAAATGTCACATGTTAAATATTAATAAATTTCTACTTCCAAATACGAAATCCAAATTATTATATTCTATTTCTATAAGTGAAGAAAATTAATTTTTAAATAAAAAATATATATACAATATATTAAAAACATTTTAGAGATTATTCTAACATAAGTTCTAAAATTTAAAATATAGGTCTGTAAAATAGAATCCTTATCTTGAAATTTATAATATAAATAATAAAGTAAAATTTTTAAATAAAATTATTTTATGAATTTTAATTTCATACATATATTGTAATAATGTCATAAAAGTGATGATATTTTAGAAAAAGATATTTTGAACTATTCACAAAAAAACAAATCCTTTCATAAAAATTCAAAAAAATATTCTTAGATAATTTTTTAATCATCAATAAAAAAATTAAATTAAATTTAGTAAATTAAAATTATAATTCTTTTATAATTTAACATTTATATAGAAATATAATGATAACTATTTTCATAGAAAAATAACTATTTTAAATGTTTAATTTTTTTATTATTATTTCCTATAAATTAAAAATTATATTAGTGTAAACACATTATTTATATCAATAATATATCATATATATTAAATGTTTAGTTTCTTAAAAAATCACATAAAATAAAATTATAAAAAAATACATTTCTAAGGGTAGAATGATCTGGTTATGTTTAAAAATGTGTTTATAAATAAACTTTATTTTTCCTGAAAACTCAAAATTATAAAATATATAAAATACACATGATAAATATATTATTTACATAGTCATTATGTGTTTATATAATCCTAATTTCATGTCACACAACCCAAAAAAATCTGCATGTAAGATTTAACCACATGGTATGTTTTGTTAAGAGTCCAGTGTGGTGATTTCTCTAGAATGGATCTTATAGAATTTTTTTTAGGTTTATACTCCCCTAAAATTTAATTTATACAATATCAAATTTTTTAACCTTTTTCTTGGGATTGGTCTATGGAATGATCAATTTAAGATTACTAATTTTCAATATCAAAAAATAAAAATCATAATTGTATATTTCACTCACTAATGTCATCTCATTTAATATTATTTATAAATTTGATAATATGGTTACTTAATTTTATAAGATCTAATTTAGGGGATATATTATAATATCATTATTTTTTTTGAACTTATAATGGTTTCATTTTTTATTTGTGTTGAGATTAAAATAATTGTTTAACAGAAAATTATTTTTCAAAAAAATATATTTCAAAATCTAAGTGTGTTACATGTGGGGTAGGAGAGTAAATTTCATTAAATTCCAAAATACCAATTCTCCCAACCAATGTCTCTGGAAACATGAGTGTGAAACCTCATGAGTGCTAAAATTTCAAATTATTAAAGGGGTGGGAAACGTTAATTTTTGAACTTGAAAGCTTCAGAATAGGAGTAAAGGGGTATATATGTTGAGGAGGTCCATTAACCAATTTTAAAACAAGGGTTCAACTTCTGAAGATTCAACAAGAATGAATCTTATGTGCTATACATGCAAGATTGGTGGTGGGGAGAGACTGGGTGTCTTCTTTTCACTATAGAAAGGGGAGTCTGTTTATAAATGAAAGGTTCATCCTAGGGGCATATACCCTAGAATAGAAATAAAATATTTATCAAGGGTCTATGATATCACTATAGACTGAGGGGATCCTATTTAGAGATAGGTAAGAGATGGAAATTTCAATTTTGGGGTCATAAAGTGGTATTGTGACATAGAGGAACACTCAATAAGAGTTTGAGAACTCTTGGGGCTATTTCTTAATATATTAATCATATTGATGGAATACACCGAACATATAGAGGAAATACAGGACATTGTACTAGATGAAAATTCTATCGTGATGATAAATAAGAGTATATTTCAATCATGCTCAATAAATGGAATGAATAAATCCATTAGACACCTATTTTTTCCTCATATGGCTTTGAACTTAATATGGAAATATATTTAAATAAAGATGATGAGATAGGGAACCACATTGGTAAAAACACACACTGTAAAGTAACAACGCATGGACCATGGTCCCTAGTTTATGGTTACGTATCTTGAACCATTATGGAGTTCCTTTTTACCTGTTGAAACCCTAAACTAAAAATGTTACTTTTATGGTAATTCAATAATAAAAAATGTATTTATCATTTTTTAACATCATAGAACACAAACTATGGGTTTTTGTTATTTATAGTTCCTATATATCATACCATAGGGCCACACACTCTACATAGTAATGATGGAAATTTGAATCTTAGGGGGCATGTTATCCCAAATATAATTAAGGGACATGTTAAACATGCATGTGCATAGTTTGAAATTGTAATTGTTATACCATGTCGATGGTCACAGATATTTGACTAATTATGGATAGTCTTATATATACATTTATGGTAGACCATATTAATTTATGTGTGTCAACATCCTGGTGCATGGTGGGAAAATATTACCCGATGAAGGGATTACCATTAATATTGACCAAAATAGATAATAAGAGATTATCAATTGAGACTGTTGTGGGATATCTGGATATCATTATGTATCCAATGGAATTTGAATAAATCCAAACCTTGTTATTAGATGAAGCAATAAATGTCAATCTATATCAAATGCAAGAGGTGGTTGAATGGGGGCATTATCTGAGTGTTAGGAATTATAATAGGGGTTGACATTGGTAAGGGATGTTTCCCAAACCCCAAGACATAATTGTGTCTATTTTCTTGGCCATAACATGAATAATTTGTCTAAGAAACGTTATATGTCCCATGGAATTAGAATCATTCAACACATAGTTATTATTATTGGTATAGTATTTTACCAATAAAAAATTCAGGGTGTAGAAGAATAGGAATAATTAAGAGGGTCACCTTCTCAGTTGAGGACTGAAGAATCACATAGAATTTAATCCTAAAATAATGGCATTTATATATAGTTTAACATCATGAATGGATGATTTTGATCATATTATTTACTGTTATATGGTGATGATGGAAAATTTATAGTTTAACATCCTGTGAAAATGATGATGAACATTCAATTTAATGTCAGATATTGTGGATTAAAGTACTATATACATTATATAAAATCAGATATTATTGATGAAATTATGATAATGTCTATATAGAAATCTAGGAAGGTGAAACACTTGAATTTATTACCCTATTATTGTAAACATTATCTCTGAAATGGGTACACAATGTTTAAGTTTATATTTCCTAAAGCAATGAAGTTTGTGTGGTTAAACTTCATGAATATGGGTTGAGAAGGTGTTTATAGTTTAATTTCATGTATCTAGGCCTAATGGGGGTACCCTGTGATTATTTTAAAATGTCTCAATCCTATTTTAAAGGTGATCAACCAAAGCCTTTATTCGTACTTGAGTCATGGTCGATGCGATAAACAATGGAAAATTGACATTAAAACATATTATATGAGATTCCATGATAATGATTACATATCATTGTCATAATAATTTGTTGAATCTGAAAGTAGATCCATTGTATTGGAGAACCCACATGGTTCAATTTCATAAAAATGAATCAGTCTTGAAATTTATTGAGATGAAAGAGATGATAAGACCCCATGTGTCAAAATCAAATATGAGAAAAGAGTAGTAGATGAATGGTAAATTGTGTATTGAATAATTTTAATAATACAATTAAGGGTTTGAAATGCTAATGAGTAAAATATAAAAATTCAAAAAACAGTTTTGAAATCATAATTTATGAAATAAGGTAAAATAATAAAAATAAAGATTGATGATTGAATTTGATTCAGCAATTCCACTAAAATGGTTCTAGAAATTCTTCCTCTGGGATGTGCACCTTGGATGTGAGGTGGTATGATTCCACGGAATTTTATTCATCATATAATAAGGGGATTCTATATATAAATAATGAATCAATGTAGAAATTCATATTAAAAATACATAATGTGTGAAGGTGAAGGGAAGAATGATGACCAAGAAATGTTCGACCACCCTCGAGCTATATTGTTGTGTATTGAAAATATCAATCAGACTCACCAATATCATTAAAGTTCAAAACACTTAATGGACTGAGTATTATAAAAATAATAAATTAGGTCTTTGGGGGAAACAAGAATGGTCACTAATGCAGTTTATTTTAATAACATTTTAATTAGACCATGAGGTTTTATATTTAGCTCATACAACTTATACCATGTGGTGTGGGAATATAATGGAGTAAAACATGTTCTAATGAGGGACTAAAGATATCTATTTAGAATTGGGGAAATGAAATCCCAATGTAAACTATAAACATAATACTAATACAAAAAACCAAAAGGTAATATGATACAAGGTTTATGTTCATGATGCTTGGACCATGGATCCTGAGTTTTAGGACATAATATATGGACCTGAGGGTGAATCAAATTTAAGGGTATGGATCTTAGAATCTGGGTAAACCATAGTATTTATATAAGATGTGGAGTGTAGACTTGATATAAATCATTTCAGAGTTACAACATAGAGTACCATCCTAAAATGTCCTTGAATTTTTAGTTTCTGATTCAAAGACCAAATGTTGATAGCATTTTATGGTTATAGATCTTGGAATATATGAGGAAAAGGATATTAATAAAAAATAGGAAGGGTGAACCTGACATTAATAGGGTACCAAATCTAATAATATAAAACCATGAAAGGGATTCACTTTATTTAAGGGTATGTTTCATGAACTATGGGGATAGATTCTGAGGTTACATAGCCATTTAACATCACTTTATAAAGTGTAACAACCCAAAAATTTATTAATGAAAATTAAACTTTATCTGATTAAATGTATTATAATGTAAAATGGTTATATAAGAACTATAAACCTCCTTGGTTTTATGTTTTTTTTAAATATCATTAAGAATTTTTACTATTTCTAATATATCTGTTGAACAGTGATCACACAAGTAGTATAAATATAAGGCTTTAACAAATCCAATATACTCGGAAAAATGAAGCGATAGCCTCATCCAGTATAATTTCTTCATACAAAGACCATTTTTTAGAGCTTGGAAAGGAGGTAGTAACACTGGTCTTCTCTCTTGACCAAGACCAAGCCGAGCATCAATACGTTAGGCTTGAACGGAACCACCTACATGATAAGTGGAAGTTAATAAAGATTACCACTAAAGTGATGTTATCCATTCCACCCCAAGAGTCTATCACCATATCACAACTGACCCTTAGTTCTTATGCGGGTGTTATAAGGGGTTTTCTAATGAGGCCCTAGAACTATGATTCTATGCATTGTTTTTTTATAAAGAATATACATTCATTTTGTTATTGTTAATTGTAAATGGTTTTAAAAGCACAAATAGTATTTTTAGAGATCTGTTTTGATGAATTAGTGGATTTTTGAATTAAATATTATTTTAATGAAATTTTATTACTAAATTACTTCTTATTAAATATAAATTATGGAATAATTTTTTTACGAATACAATTAAAAATTTCATTAAGGATTTATGATTGTTTTTGTCAAAACCCATGAATTTTCAATAAATGTCAGTTTTTATTTTAATATTAATAATTAACACATTTAGAAAATTATTTAGATAAAATGAATATCAATTTTGTATTTAGGACACCAAAATTATATAATAGTGATTTTTTCATAATTTTCTGATACAATCAAATTTTTGGTTAAAAATTAAATATCATTTAAATATATAATGTGTTTTATGAAATCATAATGACCCATTGGAGATTTAATAAAATACTATAAAATGTATTTTAGTCCAATATATGTTTTTTCATTAAAATCATCTAATTTTAGAATTTTTTGACTAATTTTATTGTGCATTAGTGGACTCTCTGAGACTTTTAAAATATTTGAACTTTAAAAAATGGTTTCCTTGAGAGTGTGACTCACCTCCACATAATCAAGACTAATATTTTAATACGTTATCCCATTGGACACATAAAATAATTTTTTCCACTATATTTTGGAAAAAACAATGGGATGGTTTGTGGTATTGATTAGTTTAATGTGTAGTTTCCAAAACCTAAATAATAAAGAATTCCAACTCCTTTTCTATATAAACCCAATAAATCTCCCATTACACTTCACTAAAAAAATTTATATCATGACCAACTTCTACCATAACCTTTATAGAATCCTCCCAAGGTTATCCAAGCTCTTTATAATCCTCTCTCATTCCTTTCCCAAGCCTTTGGTATCACACTTCCAAGTAAGGGATTTATTCCTTTCTCATTTTTGTCCAAATTTAATTATGTTGTTATACCCTTTTATTTTCAATTAAAAATGTTGGGTTAAGATTTCTAACCTCCCCCATGCTTCCCTAATTACTTTTAAATTATTATAGACCTCTTTCTCTCTCATTAATGCCACCCATGTACACTGGTGACCATGCTGAAATTCCGTAAGAAATTTCTCTCTTTTCATTTACTTTCAAGATATTATTTTATATTATGCATCTAAATTACATTACATATGTGGGGATATTATGTTCCATGGCCCCCATACATTCAATTTCATGTATAAATTATTGGAGACCCATTTCTCTCTCATCAACCTATTTTACAATTTCTATTTGACATCGTTATGCTGCTGAAGTTACACCAAAATTTGTCATGAAAAAATCATTGTATATGTGAATACCATACCCATTTCTCTATCAAGGGTATTCAAATTTATGAAAATTTACTTGTTTATTTTTTAATTAAATTGATTTATTCCACATCTCTTATTTTTGGAATAAATTATTATGTTTAATGAATCCATGTTTTATGATCCATGTGGCACACTTATGCATTGAATGAAATGTTTATAAAGGGTGCATCCAGATAGCACTCCATTGCATTTGGTAAATTATAGTATCATGATACATAAACTGAATTTATTGTTTACTCACTCTAATTAATGTGCAATGAGGGTTTACTCAGGATAATTCAAGTGCAATGAGGGTTTACTCATGCTCTATGTGTAATGAGCATTGTCGCATGCTAATATCATGTTAAATGTTGTTGCCACATTTTCATGTTATGATAATCATGCTATAGAATGCCTTTATGTTCGTGTTTCTCTTAATATCTATTGATATTCCTATTTTCGATAATGTAATATATTATTCATGTTACGCCTTTTTTACTCCCTTACTAGGCTTTATAGATCAGCCTTTTCTTAATCATGTATTCAGATTATCACATGAAATGCTATGTATGAAGGAGTGTTGTGGTCATGTAAAAAATGTTTTCTATAAATATGTTGTGTTTTATGTCATAAGTTTTTATGTATTGTTCATAATTTTCCCAAGACACTAGACCTCTAGATCCTCTGAGTTGTCTTAAGTGCATGTTTATATAATAAATCATGCTTATGTGTGTAATAAAGAGCAGGGTTGTTATAGTTGGTATCAGTGGATAGATTTAGTTATTTTTGGGATTAAGATTAGAAATTCCTAGTGAATTCCTTAAGGATAAGACAAAGTATAATAAAAAATAAAGCAATTTTGTGATTATAGGGTAAGTGTTTTATCAACAAAATACGTCCCTGTCTAGATATGAACAAGTAGACATAGCTCTGACATAAATGTATTTAGGGGTAAAACTCAAAAAAATATCTTTGAGATAGACTCAAAAAGGAACTGGTGCATGAAAATGGGACTTTATGAACTCTTGGTTATTACCCTCCTGAAGGATATGACTTGGTAAATTCATAAGCTTAGTATGAACCATTATTAAAGGAATTAAAAAAATCCCCTAAGAATATATGTTGCGAAGATGATCATGGATAACACAGATTGAAGCCTATAAATTCATAAATTAAGGTAATAAATGTAATTTATAAGTTATGTCTTTTTTTCATTGGATTCCCATTTATGTGTTACCCTTAACTTTTCTTTTATTCCAGCCAATGGATAGTAATAGGAGGTCTCGGGCTAACAACCGATGTGAAGATCAATGTGATGACTGTTCTAATGAGATTTCCAATCCGATGGGAGTGAGAATCAAAAACTTTGTCATGATACTCTCTAAGTTAACTCATGTTTTGAATAGAATCATGGGTCAAGAGAAAATTCCACCCCCAAAAGAAACAACATGCCACAATTGAGAGCCTCCTAAGATAAAGGCCTCTTACCTTCAATGGATCATCTGATCCATCAATTGCCGAAAATTGTATCAACTCCATTGAAAAGATATTCTCCATCCTTTAATTTTCTGAACAAGAGATAGTTATTATGGATGCCTATCATATAGAGGGTAAAGTTTATCAATGGTGGAAATTGATAAAAAAATATGAATCTTGAGGAAGAGATCATGGCATTGGAATTTAAGGATTTCCGAGAAATGTTTTTTGATAAATATTTTCTCTGCACCCTATGACTTAAAGATGGAAATGGACTTCCTTTTCATAAAGAAAAAAGATGATTAATCCATCAAAGTGTACGAGGAAAACAACACAAGGCTTTCATGATACGCCTCTGGCATTGTCGTTACCCCTAAATGCAAGGTTGACTGCTTCTTTGGTGGGATAAAACCTAGCCTACTAAATTCACTAACGATCTGTGACTTTGATAGCTATGAGGAAATTATCTGATGTTCTTTAAATGTAGAAATGGAGATTGGAGAATCTCAAGGGTATCTTGGGGATAAGAAGATGAAGGTAGACATTAATTCTATAGGTCTGATCGAAAAATCTAGGTTTGCGAAGAAATTCTATCACCCCACTTTCGAAAGGTGCAGAAAGAAACACCCTAGAGATTACTTGAAGGGTATGAGGAAATGCTTTATGTGTAGAAGAGAAGGGTACCTCACCATTAACTATTCGCAAGAAAACCCTGCTCCTACGATAGAGGAGAGGAACAATCCATTAAACCCTTAGTGCATTGTTCATTGCTTCATCTTCAAATAACTAGGTCACTTTACAAACAAGTTCCCTAAGATAAGGGTTTTCGGAGGCAACCAAAAACCTCCAAGGCAACAAGGGCTATCTTTTACCATCACTACTACCAAATAGGACCTTGAAAATGAAGTGGTGATAGGTATTTTAGTTAATCATTCAAGAATTGTGAAAATATGATTTGATTCTAGTTCTATGGATTCTTTTATATCGTAAAATTTTAGTATAATAATATCAACACCACCACAAATCATGGAATTAGGGATGTCAATGGGAATGAAAAATGGGTAAATTATTGCATCACATGAATATATCTCCTCGCCTATCACAATTTTTAGTATGAAATTATTAGAGAACCTCTTCATACTCTCTCTATTGGAATTTGATGCAATTGTTATCATGAATTGGATTTCCCTACATAGAGCCAACATAAATTTACTTGAGAGGGAAATCACTCTCTATATGGAGAATCTACCACCGATTTTGTACAAGTGCAAGGAGGAGGATGAATCTTATTTATAACTGTCATCTCAAGAATGGATATTACTTCCCTATGAGAATGCGTATCTCTCTCAAATTAGTGTGTATAATAAAGTAACCATCCTTGAATTCATTCAAATTATGACAGAATTTTCTAAAGTGTTTCCCAATGAATTGGTTGGTCTCCCTCCTAGAATAGATGTTTAATTCATGATTGATCTTATACCTAGGGCTTTGCAATATATCTAAGACTCTGTATTTAATAACTGTTGTGGATCTTGGGGAGCTAAAAAAATAACTACAAGAGAATCTTGTTAAAGGGTTAATATTCTCAAGTGCTTCACCATGAGGTGAACTAGTCCTTTTTTCAAGAAAAAGGATGGGTCAATGCACCTTTTCATTGATTATCACAAGCTCAAAAAAATCACAATAAAGAACAAGTATCCTCTTCCCGAATTGATGACTTGTTCGATCAGCTATGTGGAGCACAATACTTCTCTATGGTGGATTTTCGATTGAAATATTACCAAGTATGGGTGAAAAGGAGGATATCACCATGACTGGTTTTATTATAAGGTAAAAGTATGATGAATTTATATTAATGCCTTACATAATCACAAATGCACAATAAATATTCATGGACATGATTAATAGAGTCTTTATAGATTACCTCCAAAAAAATTTGTAGTCTTTATAGATGATATTCTATTGTACCCCAAAACCAAGAAGGAGAATGAGGAGTAGCAAAGCATTGTAGTAGAGATCTTGATAAAGAAGAATATCTATGCAATGTACATAAAGTGTGAGTTATGGTTGAATGAAGTATCATTATTGGGTCATATCATCACAAGAAATGGGATATCTATGGATCCCTCCAAGATAACTGTAATTGAGAGATGACTGATGCCAATGTCAGTGACAAATATACATAGCTTCCTAGGGTAACCTAAATATTATCGCTAATTTGTGAGAAATTTATCATGATTTTCCAACCATCTTACAATGATAAATCAGAAGGGATTCATTTTTTCGTAGATTAATGAATGTGATGATATCATTAAGAAGTTAAAAAGGAGGCATATCCCTAAAAACATGATCACACTACCCACAAGAGGATAACTTTTGTGGTATTCAGTTATGCTTAAAAGAAGTTCTTGGGATGTGTTTTGATATAAAATGACAAATTCATTTCCTATGCTTCAAGGAAATTGAATGTTGATGAGAAAAAATATCCAGCACATGATCTAGAGTTGGATGCAGCAATATTCACATTGAAAATTTGGTGGCATTCCCTATTTGGGGAGAAGTGTGAAATATATACGGATCGAAAAAGCCTCAATTATATATTCACATAGATAGAGTTGAACATGAACCAACAAAGACGTTTAGAGATGATCAAAGACAATGACTGCTCAATCTATTACCACCCTAGGAAAGCGAACATGGTGGAATGTGCTCTAAGAAGAAAGGATGCAGTGATTCTTTCATTGGTGAGAATTGAAAATGATCTAATCATCATATATTTGATGAAGTTGGACATGGGAATCATAAATAAGGGAACATAATCAGTCCTATCACAAATAATTTCTCAACATTCTCTTTTGGAAAGGTTAGAGTATGCTCAAAAGGATAGTGTGGGAATTCGGATGAAAGTGGGAACTATCAGAAAAGGGAAATCATTAGAGTTCAATTTTAATGAAGATGGAATAGTGAGATTTGGGTAAAGAATATATGTTCCATTAAATCTAAGTTAAAGAATGAACATTTGGATGATACACACAGTTCAAATTTCTCCATTCACTGAAGAATCATAAAAATTTATTGAGACATCTAATAGAATTATTGGTGGGACAACATGAAGAAGGAAATCGCTGAGTATACGTTAGAGTTTCTAGTGTGTTAGCATGTGAAGGCTGAGAGGCAGAAGTCAAATGGGATGATGTAACCATTACCCATACCAATATGGAAATGGGAAAACATAACCATAGACACTGTTAGTGGAATTCTGAAGACATCCAAAGGAAGAAATTCTATATGGGTTGTTGTGGATCGTTTAACAAAGACTGTACACTTCATTGAAATTCAGGAGGATTTCTCATTGGATAAAATGGCATAGATATACATCAAAGAAGTGGTAAGGATGTATTTATTTCCACTATCTGTTCTCTCTGATCGATATCCAATATTCACCTCTACGTTTTGGAAGAGTCTCGAACACATTATGAATACTGAGCTGAACTTCATTACATCTTATCATCCTCAAACTGATGACCAATCCAAGATGACTATCCAAACACATGAGGATGTATTGGGAGAAATCTCAATAGACTTCAAAAGAGGATGGGACCAACATCTTCCCCTGGTAGAGTTCTCTCAGAATAACAGTTTCCACTCAAGGATCCAAATGGATTGTTATGAAGCCCTTTATGGGAAGAGGTGTGGAACATCGACATCTTGGGATATATATGGGGAGAAAAAACTTCTAGGTCTACGAAATGGAGGAGAAGGTTATGAATATCCAGTAACACATTAAATCTACTCAGAGTCAAAAAAAGAGCAATGCTATAAATTGTCTACGAGACCTAGAGTTTGATGCTGGAGACATGGTTTTCCTCTACATATCACATTGGAAGAAAGTTATGAGATTTGGGAAGAAGGTAATGATTATTATATGGTAAATAGACACTTCTGAGATCCTTGATCGTAGTGGTGCAGTAGCCTATCAACTAGCACTCCCACCAAACCTATCTCAAGTACATGATGTATTTCATATATCACTCTTAAAGAAGTACATACATTAACCATTAGATTTTCTTAATCTAGTTGTGGTACCATTGGATAATGACCTCTACTATGAAGTGAATATAGTGAAAATCTTATACTGTAAGGAATATGTTTTACCAAATAAGGAAATGACCCTAGTCAAGGTGTTGTGGAAAAACCACAAGTTTGAAGAAGAAAAATGGGAATCAAAGGATGTGATGAAGTAGAGTTACTCTCATCTATTTTAGTGTGGGAAAATAAAATTTTAAGGGCAATATTTCTTAAGGGGGAAGATTGAAACCACCCAAACTTTTATTAATAAAAATTCCACATGATTTGATTAAATGTATTATTATGTAAAATGGTTATATAAGACATATAAACTTCCTTGGTTTTATGTTTTTGAATTTTAAAATACCATTACGAATTATTAACGTTACTAATATAGATGATGAAAAGGGATCACATGATTAGTATAAATATAGGGCTTTAACATATCGAATTTAATCAGAAAAAGTATGAAATGGCCTCATCCAGTAGAATTTATCCATACGAAGCCCATTTTTTAGAGCTCGAAAAGGAGGTAGAGTCATTGGGATTCACTCTTAACCAAACCCAACCTAAGATTCAACACATTAAGGTTGAATAGAACCACCTAAGAGAGAATTTGAACTTAGTAGATATTACCACTTTAGCGATGTTATTCGATCCACCACAAGAGTTTGTCACCATCACACACATTAACCTTAGGTCTTATTTTATTATTATAATGGGTTATTTAATAAGACCCTAGCACTATGATTATGTGCATTATTTTTTTTTAAAAGAATATAAATTTATTTTATTAATGATAATTTGTCAAAAGTTTTTAATGCATAAATAGTATTTTTAGAAATCTATTTTGATGAATTAGAGGATTTTTGAAATAAATTATATTTTAATAAAATATTATTAATAAATTAATTCTTATTAAATACCAATGATCGTATAATACTTTTATGAATATAATTAAATTTATTATTATGGTTTGAATACTGTTTTTGTTTAAACCTATGAATTTTCAATAAATGTCGGTTTTTTTAAAATAAAAAAAATTCACATATTTAGAAAATTATTTAGATAAAATGAATATAATTTTTGGATTTAGGACACCAAAATTATCTAATGGTGAATTTATCATAATTTTATGAGATGGTCAAATATTTGGGTAAAAAATAAATATCGTTTAAATATATAATGTGTTTTATGACATCCTAGTGACCCGATAGTGATGTAATAAAATACTATAAAACGTATTTTCGGCCAATATATGTTTTATATTTAGAATAATGTGATTTTATATATTTTTTGATCAATTTTACGGTTCCTTAGTAGACCTTTCCAGACTTATAAAATATTTTATCATATTAATATGATTTCTTTTAGAGTGTGACTCACCTACCCAAAAGAAATCCTAATATTATAATAAGTTCAGCCATTTGACTTATAAAATAATGTTTTAACTCTACTTTGGAAAAAACCATGGGCAGAAACCATGTTATGGTTTGTTGTTTTGATTATTTTAATGTGTAGTGTCCAAAACCTAAATAATAAAGAAACTCCTTTCTTTTCCTATATAAACACACTCAATCTCCCATTTCACTTCACTCAATAAATTTTTATATCGACCAAACTCTTCCCTCCTCTCCCTATATTCCTCCCAAGGTTCCCCAAGCTCCCATTAATCCTCTATAAATCCTCTCCCAAGCCTTTGGGATCACACTTCCACGTAAAGGATTTCTTCCATTCTCAATTTTTTCCAAATTTCATTATGTTGTTATACCCTTTTATTTTCAATTAAATATTTTGGTCTATGATTTATAACCTCCCCCATAATGAAATCATTACATTTTAGTGATTATATACCTATTTATCTCTAATAAATTCTTCCCATGTACATGTCACGACCCGCCCTCGAGGTCCGTGCCGTGACTACCCCAAGCCCGCCTTCCATAGGCCAGGGGCTGGCGACTAGCACCAAGGCGTAAATCCCAGAAAAAGGGAAGGCATTGCCTTTGTAAAGTAAACAAACACCACAGAGTAAGCAAGCGGAAGTAAAACACTAAGTACAAAAAGAAGAGCTGAAAAGTAAAAAGGGGCCGGAAATACAAGCCCAACTGTAAAGTACAACTCGAAAGGGAAAATAGCGACTGAAAAGTAAAGCTTCTACGCTGAGATGTCCACTGGAAATCCCACCTGAAGGGTGGGTACAGATAGCTCCTCTGCTCCTCGGGTCCCGCCTTCCGCTCCGAGTATGTCCCGCCCAGTGGTCCACCTCCGGGTACCGCCTCGTCGTATAGTCCACCTCCAGGTACCGTCCAGTCCTCGAACCATCGGCTTCTGTCAGCACTGTCCGTCGTCTGCAACCAACACAACGAGGTGCGGGCATAGCCCGTGCAGGGGTGAGTATAACGATACTCAGTAGGGACCCTGAGACCCTCAATGTCTCACTAAAACCAACAAGGATAAACACAAGAAGATCTCAACAGATAAACCCTACTTAGGTATATGCCCATACATATACCTAAGTTATCAAGTAACCCATCTCAATCATGAGGAAACACAAGAATTGTGAAAATGACGGATAACCACTACCCGGGTATATGCCCATACATATACCAAAGTTAGCAAGTGACCCATCTCAATCATTAAGTAACACAAGGTCAAAAGTCTCAGCTCAAACCAGGATTTTCATTATCGAAACCGTAACTGCTGAAGAGCGCCGTCTCTGGAGTGTGCAGTGGTCCTGTCACGACTCCGAGGTACTGCTCACTAACCTAAGACTGCTGAAGTACTCCTCCTGTCGAGTACTGCGGGCCAGCCACCCAAACACAGTAGTGCTTCCCGCCGAGGTATGTCACCCAAACTCCGTAGTGCACACCCCCTAGTAGCCTGCTGAGGTACTCTCCGGACGAGCACCGCGGGTCTGCACTGTCACACAGGTAGTGCTCCGTCCGCCATGGGTCTGCACCTCAGAAAGTAGTGCTCCGTCCACTGGGCTAGTCGACTCACTCCAAGTCGAGTCGGTCAAGCAGTCGTCAGGTCTCAGCCAGCTACACGGTCTCCGTACATCGCATGCTCGTCTCTGGGAGGGTCCGCTCCACGAGCTACAGGTCGATACTCCAAGTATCTCAAAGTCCCACGAAGAAGTGTCTCAAAGGTCCGTCTCGTCACAGAGGTCTCAACGCAACAGACGGCGCGTCAATCGGACGCCCGGTCTGTGAGTTATTAGCCTTTTCGTCCCAGGGGCCCGGTTGGTTTCGTGAGCAAAACCAATCCCGGCCGTATCTCAACTGTACCCCGAACTCCCATAGGGTATACTCATAGGGACCGTTACTAAACGTAACTACCAACGCCGCTGACGGCTCGTCAAGCAGACGTCCTGTCTGAAAGATAACAGCTTTCCCGTTCCAGGGGCCCGATTGGATTTCGGGTGCGGTCCAACCCGGCCATACTCCGACTGCATCCAAAACTCGGGCGGAGTATGTCAAAAGTTCCGTCTCATCAAGAGGAAGTCAACGAAACAGACGGCGCGTCAATCGGACGCCCGGTCTGTGAGTTATTGGCTTTTTCGTCTCCGGGGCCCGGTTGGTTTTTAAGGAAAAACCAACCCGACCGTACTCCACCTGCGCCCAAACCTCGGGCGGAGTATGCCAAAAGATCCGTCTCATTAAGAGGAACGCAACGCGACTGACGGCGCGTCAATCGGACGTTCGTGGCTCAAGATATGAGCGTTTCCGCTCCGAAGGCCCAGTTGGTTTCGTGAACGAACCAACCCGGCCGAACTCAAAGTAATCTGAAACCTTGAGTGCGATATACCGAAACGACCGTCTCGATCCAAGGATCGCGTTGCCGCAGACGGTTCGTCATTCGGAGGTCCGGGGCTCAAGTTATGGGCCAAAAACCAAATCTGGTTCGAAACGGGGGGTCCGGGTCCGGGTCCGGGCCGACCCGGCCCGACCCCCCCCCCCCTGGGGCGGCGCGGCGGCGGCGCGGCGGCGGCGGCGGCGGACCGCGGCGGACTGCGGCGGCGGCGTCTGGCGCCGCACGGGCTGCGCACACGGGGCTATGCCCCGCGGTTCTTCAAGTGGCGCGGCAAAGGCCGCGCCGGTTCTTTTAAAACCGCCCCCCTCCTCACGTGGGGGGGGGGCCTGCTGGCGCCGAACCAAGGGGGCGGCTGCCCCCTTCCCTCAAGAACCGCCCCCCTCATTAAGAGGGGGGTTTTGAAGGGTTGACCGGGGAATTAAATTCCCCGGTTTTAAGTCATCCGGCCGGCCAGCTGGCCGGCCGGTTTTTACCAACGGGACCGGAAATTCCGGTCCCGCCTTTGACTTCCGACGCCGGCGGCCCGGCCGCCGGTCTCCTCTTCCGCCGCGGCCCGGAACCGGCCGCGGTCTTCTCGTCCCGCCGCGGCCCGGAACCGGCCGCGATCTCCTCGTCCCGCCGCGGCCCGGAACCGGCCGCGGTATTCGTCGTCCGGCGCGGTGCGACGGCACCGCGCCCCTTTGCCGTACCATGATTCCTTCCAACGCGGCACGACGGCGTCGCGTTCTTGAAGATTCTCCTCGGCGTAGCGCGACGGCGTTGCGTAAATTATAAGCACGATCATCCGCGTGGTGCGACGGCACCACGCCACTTGCTTCCACCCGTATAAATAAACATGAACGATGGAGGGGGGTTCGGCCGTGTTCGTGCGGTCCGGCCCCCCTTGCGTTAACAATAACACTTATATAAAATATTAAAATGTCTCACGTAGACATGCGATCCAAGAGCAAGAAAAGAAATAAGGAAACCAAAATGAAATCAACAACCCCTACCTTGGTATAAGGTTCGAAGATTCGTCTACGTTCCGCGGAAGACGGCGTCGCGGAGGTCGGGCGACGCGGTCGTCGTTCGTCAATCAACGACGAAGAGGCGCGTCCGAAGAGGCACGTCGTTGGCGAATCCTTGTACGCCGACGAAGGTTGTCCGAGGAAGGTGCGGTGTTCTCTCTCGTTGACACCGAAGACGAAGAAGAGCGGAGCGGCGTTCTTTGTCGGAACTTGAGCATTCTACGTCAAGTCTCGAGGAAAGTCAAATAAAAAGGAAACAACGAACTCAAGAACCCTTACCTCGATAGTCGCACGTTGACGGAGTCGTGGAATATCGGTGTCGATTCCTTTGACGTCGGAGGAAGAGTCGTTGTCGATGGCGTTCGTCGCGGAAAACCGTCGCGGAAGAGATGACGCAGAAGAAGTACGTCGCGTCGCGGATACGGCGTCGCGGACGGATCGTGTTCTTCGGCGGAGAAGTTCTTCGTTGAAGAACGACGTTCTTCGCGTTCTTCGTTGAGTTTGAAGAAGAAGAAGAGGCTCTCCAAAAGCTCTCAAGGAGACAAACAAAGAACCCAAAATAAAATAAGACAACTTCTTATTTTATTATTACAATACACATTAGAATTTCAAAGGTTTGAAATTCAAAATGGTTAACTCCAAAATTAACTCACTTATTTAATATACATGAATTGTATAATCAAGTAGAAGTTAACTTGTCAAGCCATTAAGAGGGAGAGAGGGGAGTTGAAAAGGTGGTGGTTCGTGTGGACCCCACCACACTTAATCCTCCCAAGGGAGGTTAAGTGGGTGTGGGTCCCACTTCCAACCCCCTTTGGTAGGATTTTAACAAACTAAAAATAAAATTTGTCTTACACAAATTTTATTTAGCTCAACTAAAAACCCAAAACTTAACTTTCAACCCGCAACAAACGCAACTCCCGAAAAGGTCTCTTTAAGCGAAAATCGGCGTTGCGAGTTCATCGGTGCCCTCGGATTTCAATTCCGAGCACCGGATCAAAAGTTAGAAATTCCCGCTCGTTCGTTCACTGAACGTACCCGAGCCAAACTTCGGAAATTAATTTCGGGCACTCCGGGCCTCGGAATCAGGTGCCGTCTGAAACCGCGCTCTTGTAAAATTCTAAAGAAAATTAAGAAAAAATTTCCCTTGAATTTTACGGGTCTTTACATTACTCCCACCTCAGGGCTTTACGTCCCCGTAAAGCTACATCAAAAACTAGGGAAACAAAAGAAGATACTGAGCACGCATCTGAGCCTCCCGCTCCCCTGTGCTCTCTTGGAGATTCCCGTGCCGCCATCTGCTGCGCACAAGAGGAATCGATCGCCCATGTAGGACCCGCTCCTGTCGATCCTCTATCTCCACCGGGACCTTTGTAAAAGTCGCCCCATTGTCAACGTCAAGCTCCCCATGGTCAATGATGTGCGTCGGGTCGTGCACGTATCTCCTCAGCTGGGATACGTGGAAGACGTCGTGCACCCGGTGCAACTGAGGTGGTAGAGCCAGGCGATAAGCCACCTCCCCAATCCTGCTGAGGACCTGGAAGGGTCCGATGAAGCGCGGAGATAACTTGCCTCCTCGGCCAAATCTCCGAATACCACGTCGAGGTGAGACCCGCAAGAAGACGTGGTCACCATCCTCGAACTCTAGTGGCCTCCGCCTCCTGTCAGCGAATGACTTCTGCCGGCTCTGTGTTGTCCTCATCCGCTCCTGGATGACCTGGACCTCCTCTGACGTGGCTCGGACCATCTCTGGTCCCACATGAGCTGCAAGATTTCTTCTTTTCCGATAAGAGAAACCTGGTCTCATCCCCTGGATGAACCACATTCTTTGCCTAAAACAGTCAATCCTAACATGGATGATACTAATCCATACCAAGGATGACGTCGTAAGGCCTCGACGCTACTACTAAGAGATCCAACCGTTACTCTCGCCTCCAAGGGTTGAGTCACACTGTCGGCATCAGTGTGTGGTAACTGGGTCTCCTCCAGTAGATGTCTCACAAGTGAGGGTCAAGTCAACAGTCAACTGGAACCTCTTAGTAACATCACAAAAGAGGACAGGAATGAAAACATCACAAAGGATGCGTCTTTTATTATTGCAGCTCATATTACAAGACGCTACACAAAAGCAACATCAACATGGAACTAGAAGTACAAAAGACGTATCCACTAGTTCCTTCCCTGTCCACCTGCTCCCAGAGCTCCATGATCGTAAGCTTCAGCTGCCTGAAGCTGTGCTCTCGCATGTTCACCTACTCCCTGTGGACCGCCACGGTCGAACCTCTACCTCTGCCTAGGTGGTTCCTCAACCGTCTGCTGCTCCTCCGAATGGCGGGTCGGGCAGTCACGAGCCATGTGGCCTTGCCCGTCGCATGCAAAGCACTGTCTTCCACTCAAAAGACTGACTCCGCGCTGTGTGCCCTGCACTGCTGAGCCGATGCCCTGAGATCGTCTGCCTGAAGGTCTGGTCTGTCTGGACCCCTGAGTCATCTGTCGGCTACCTGCTACCGAAGTCTCCGCTACGTGCCGCCCTGCGGTGGGTCGCTGCGCTGGTGAAGACTCAGCAAGGAAGCTCTCAATCAGAAGGGCCCGCTCCAGTACTCCTGTCTGAGTCGGTAAGCTGAGGGAGATCAGCGATGCCCTGATCTCGTGTCTCAAACCCTGCTCGAAGGTCCGGGCCCGGAAGAATGGGTCCCGTACCATGTCGGTCGAGTAGCGCGAGAGATCGGTAAATCTCGCCGAGTACTGAGCGACCGTCATGCTACCCTGCCGCAGCTGTAGAAGCTCCTGGATGCGCACCGCTCGGAGGGTGGCCGGGACGAACTCCGAGCGGAAGAGGCTCTCAAAGTCCGTCCAAAGTAGAGATGCCTCATCGTGCACCTAGAGCATCAAGCTCCACCTTCGTCCTGCTGCTGCGTGAAGTAGGCTCGCAGCGAGGATCACCATGAGGTATGCTGGTGTTCTCACTAGCCTAAACACTCGTACAACTGCCTCCAGCCAGTCCTCTGCAGCCTGGGGATCCGTCTCCCCGCGAAAACTGGGCGGTCGTTGGCGCTGAAACTCATGCAGTGCGCTGAGGCGACGTGCATCGTCAGCGGCTGCTGCTGGAAGCATCGGGGGCTCGGCGGGTAGAGCTACCGCTGGTGCCACTGCTGACAAAGGGCCCTGCACCGAGGCCTCGTCGCTCGGTGGGCTGTCGTCACGTTCGATTCTCGGAACCCTAGCTGGCTGCCGTCGTGGGGCCATCCTGAAGAAACAACGTAACACGATCAAACGATTATACCTGGTGAGCTGACCTGGTTTGAGCTGTTTTAAGGGGAAAAAAACTTTTGTAAACACACACGCAATCAGTGTTTTCGTGCACAAAGTCGGAAATCAGTTGTCAGGGTCCTGGTGTATGGATACGTCGGCCGCCCGCACCAACACTGGACTCCCTGAACTAAAAACCACACTCGGTACCCTTAACACTATTGCTTCACAGAAAGAAAGATCATAGTTATAAGTTCTGCGGTAGAACCGAACTCCTCTGATACCAATTTGTCACGACCCGCCCTCGAGGTCCGTGCCGTGACTACCCCAAGCCCGCCTTCCATAGGCCAGGGGCTGGCGACTAGCACCAAGGCGTAAATCCCAGAAAAAGGGAAGGAATTGCCTTTGTAAAGTAAACAAACACCACAGAGTAAGCAAGCGGAAGTAAAACACTAAGTACAAAAAGAAGAGCTGAAAAGTAAAAAGGGGCCGGAAATACAAGCCCAACTGTAAAGTACAACTCGAAAGGGAAAACAGCGACTGAAAAGTAAAGCTGCTACGCTGAGATGTCCACTGGAAATCCCACCTGAAGGGTGGGTACAGATAGCTCCTCTGCTCCTCGGGTCCCGCCTTCCGCTCCGAGTATGTCCCGCCCAGTGGTCCACCTCCGGGTACCGCCTCGTCGTATAGTCCACCTCCAGGTACCGTCCAGTCCTCGAACCTTCGGCTTCTGTCAGCACTGTCCGTCGTCTGCAACCAACACAACGAGGTGCGGGCATAGCCCGTGCAGGGGTGAGTATAACGATACTCAGTAGGGACCCCGAGACCCTCAAGGTCTCACTAAAACCAACAAGGATAAACACAAGAAGATCTCAACAGATAAACCCTACTTAGGTATATGCCCATACATATACCTAAGTTATCAAGTAACCCATCTCAATCATGAGGAAACACAAGAATTGTGAAAACGACGGATAACCACTACCCGGGTATATGCCCATACATATACCAAAGTTAGCAAGTGACCCATCTCAATCATTAAGTAACACAAGGTCAAAAGTCTCAGCTCAAACCAGGATTTTCATTATCGAAACCGTAACTGCTGAAGAGCTCCGTCTCTGGAGTGTGCAGTGGTCCTGTCACGACTCCGAGGTACTGCTCACTAACCTAAGACTGCTGAAGTACTCCTCCTGTCGAGTACTGCGGGCCAGCCACCCAAACACAGTAGTGCTTCCCGCCGAGGTATGTCACCCAAACTCCGTAGTGCACACCCCCTAGTAGCCTGCTGAGGTACTCTCCGGACGAGCACCGCGGGTCTGCACTGTCACACGGGTAGTGCTCCGTCCGCCATGGGTCTGCACCTCAGAAAGTAGTGCTCCGTCCACTGGGCTATTCGACTCACTCCAAGTCGAGTCGGTCAAGCAGTCGTCAGGTCTCAGCCAGCTACACGGTCTCCGTACATCGCATGCTCGTCTCTGGGAGGGTCCGCTCCACGAGCTACAGGTCGATACTCCAAGTATCTCAAAGTCCCACGAAGAAGTGTCTCAAAGGTCCGTCTCGTCACAGAGGTCTCAACGCAACAGACGGCGCGTCAATCGGACGCCCGGTCTGTGAGTTATTAGCCTTTTCGTCCCAGGGGCCCGGTTGGTTTCGTGAGCGAAACCAATCCCGGCCGTATCTCAACTGTACCCCGAACTCCCATAGGGTATACTCATAGGGACCGTTACTAAACGTAACTACCAACGCCGCTGACGGCTCGTCAAGCAGACGTCCTGTCTGAAAGATAACAGCTTTCCCGTTCCAGGGGCCCGATTGGATTTCGGGTGCGGTCCAACCCGGCCATACTCCGACTGCATCCAAAACTCGGGCGGAGTATGTCAAAAGTTCCGTCTCATCAAGAGGAAGTCAACGAAACAGACGGCGCGTCAATCGGACGCCCGGTCTGTGAGTTATTGGCTTTTTCGTCTCCGGGGCCCGGTTGGTTTTTAAGGCAAAACCAACCCGACCGTACTCCACCTGCGCCCAAACCTCGGGCGGAGTATGCCAAAAGATCCGTCTCATTAAGAGGAACGCAACGCGACTGACGGCGCGTCAATCGGACGTTCGTGGCTCAAGATATGAGCGTTTCCGCTCCGAAGGCCCGGTTGGTTTCGTGAACGAACCAACCCGGCCGAACTCAAAGTAATCCGAAACCTTGAGTGCGATATACCGAAACGACTGTCTCGATCCAAGGATCGCGTTGCCGTAGACGGTTCGTCATTCGGAGGTCTGGGGCTCAAGTTATGGGCCAAAAACCAAATCTGGTTCGAAACGGGGGGTCCGGGTCCGGGCCGACCCGGCCCGACCCCCCCCCCCCTGGGGCGGCGCGGCGGCGGCGCGGCGGCGGCCGGCGGAGGCCGGCGGCGGCGTGCGGCGGCGGCGGGCGGCGGCGCGGCGGCGCGGCGGCGCGGCGGCGGCGGCGGCGGACCGCGGCGGCGGCGTCAGGCGCCGCACGGGCTGCGCACGCGGGGCTATGCCCTGCGGTTCTTCAAGTGGCGCAGCAAAGGCCGCGCCGGTTCTTTTAAAACCGCCCCCCTCCTCACGTGGGGGGGGGCCTGCTGGCGCCGAACCAAGGGGGCGGCTGCCCCCTTCCCTCAAGAACCGCCCCCCTCATTAAGAGGGGGGTTTTGAAGGGTTGACCGGGGAATTAAATTCCCCGGTTTTAAGTCATCCGGCCGGCCAGCTGGCCGGCCGGTTTTTACCAACGGGACCGGAAATTCTGGTCCCGCCTTTGACTTCCGACGCCGGCGGCCCGGCCGCCGGTCTCCTCTTCCGCCGCGGCCTGGAACCGGCCGCGGTCTTCTCGTCCCGCCGCGGCCCGGAACCGGCCGCGATCTCCTCGTCCCGCCGCGGCCCGGAACCGGCCGCGGTATTCGTCGTCCGGCGCGGTGCGACGGCACCGCGCCCCTTCGCCGTACCATGATTCCTTCCAACGCGGCGCGACGGCGTCGCGTTCTTGAAGATTCTCCTCGGCGTAGCGCGACGGCGTTGCGTAAATTATAAGCACGATCATCCGCGTGGTGCGACGGCACCACGCCACTTGCTTCCACCCGTATAAATAAACATGAACGATGGAGGGGGGTTCGGCCGTGTTCGTGCGGTCCGGCCCCCCTCGCGTTAACAATAACACTTATATAAAATATTAAAATGTCTCACGTAGACATGCGATCCAAGAGCAAGAAAAGAAATAAGGAAACCAAAATGAAATCAACAACCCCTACCTTGGTATAAGGTTCGAAGATTCGTCTACGTTCCGCGGAAGACGGCGTCGCGGAGGTCGGGCGACGCGGTCGTCGTTCGTCAATCAACGACGAAGAGGCGCGTCCGAAGAGGCACGTCGTTGGCGAATCCTTGTACGCCGACGAAGGTTGTCCGAGGAAGGTGCGGTGTTCTCTCTCGTTGACACCGAAGACGAAGAAGAGCGGAGCGGCGTTCTTCGTCGGAACTTGAGCGTTCTACGTCAAGTCTCGAGGAAAGTCAAATAAAAAGGAAACAACGAACTCAAGAACCCTTACCTCGATAGTCGCACGTTGACGGAGTCGTGGAATATCGGTGTCGATTCCTTTGACGTCGGAGGAAGATTCGTTGTCGATGGCGTTCGTCGCGGAAAACCGTCGCGGAAGAGATGACGCAGAAGAAGTACGTCGCGTCGCGGATACGGCGTCGCGGACGGATCGTGTTCTTCGGCGGAGAAGTTCTTCGTTGAAGAACGACGTTCTTCGCGTTCTTCGTTGAGTTTGAAGAAGAAGAAGAGGCTCTCCAAAAGCTCTCAAGGAGACAAACAAAGAACCCAAAATAAAATAAGACAACTTCTTATTTTATTATTACAATACACATTAGAATTTCAAAGGTTTGAAATTCAAAATGGTTAACTCCAAAATTAACTCACTTATTTAATATACATGAATTGTATAATCAAGTAGAAGTTAACTTGTCAAGCCATTAAGAGGGAGAGAGGGGAGTTGAAAAGGTGGGGGTTCGTGTGGACCCCACCACACTTAATCCTCCCAAGGGAGGTTAAGTGGGTGTGGGTCCCACTTCCAACCCCCTTTGGTAGGATTTTAACAAACTAAAAATAAAATTTGTCTTACACAAATTTTATTTAGCTCAACTGAAAACCCAAAACTTAACTTTCAACCCGCAACAAACGCAACTCCCGAAAAGGTCTCTTTAAGCGAAAATCGGCGTTGCGAGTTCATCGGTGCCCTCGGATTTCAATTCCGAGCACCGGATCAAAAGTTAGAAATTCCCGCTCGTTCGTTCACTGAACGTACCCGAGCCAAACTTCGGAAATTAATTCCGGGCACTCCGGGCCTCGGAATCAGGTGCCGTCTGAAACCGCGCTCTTGTAAAATTCTAAAGAAAATTAAGAAAAAATTTCCCTTGAATTTTACGGGTCTTTACAGTACACCCATTACAATGCCGAAATTCTGTAAGCAATTTCTCTCTTCTCATTTACATTCAAGAAAATATTTTATATTTTACATATAAATTACCTTATGTATGTTTTGATATTATTTTCTATGACCCCCTTACTATAAATTTAATTTATAAATTATGAGATACACCTTTATCTCTCATCAACCGATTTTACGATTCTATTTGACGTCGTTATGCTGCTGAAGTTACCCCAAAATTTCCCATGCGAAAATCACTGTGTATGTAAATACCATACCCATTTCTCGGTCATGGGTTTTCACCTTTATGTATATGTACATTTTTATTGAGGACTTACATTTATGTTTTCTAAATCTGTTATTCATGAACATATTATGATATTTATTGAATTCATGTTTTATGATTCATGCGGCACACTTATGCATGAAATGGAATGTTTATAAAGGGTTCGCCCTTATAGCACTTCGGTGCATCGGTTAAAGATTAGTATCATGACAAATCAGGTACAATGAGGGTTTAATCATGCTTATTTAAGTGAAATTTGGGATTACTCATGATAATTCAAGTGCAATGATGGTTTTCTTAAGCTTCATATGCAATGAGTCTTGGGTCTTACTAATATGAAGTTAAAGGGTGTTGCCGCATTTCCATGTTATGATAATCATTCTATATCATGACTTTATGTTCATGTTTCTCTTCTGATCCATAGATATGCCTATTGCCTAACATGTACTATATTATTCATGTTATGCCTTTTTTACTCTCTTACTGGGCTTTATAGCTCACCCTTTTCTTATGCATGTCCTCAGGTTATCTGATGCAATGCTAGGTATGAATGAATGTTTTGGTCATGTAAAAGACGTTTTCAATAAGGATGTTGTGTTTTATGTTCTATGTTGTTATGTAATAATCCCAATTTTTTCAAGACACTAGACCTATTGATCCTCAGAGTTGTCTTAAGTTCAAGTTTACGTAATAAATCATGTTTATGTGTGTAATAAAGAGAAGTGTTATTGTATAGAGAGTCATCATCCTCATGTATGGTGGAAAAAAGAACCCCAAAGATAGGCCAATGAACATCAAGACCATGTAGAAGGGATGAGGTAATTTTTCTAGGATTAGGATAAGAGATATGTGTGTTACTAAGTCTCTTATGAAGTGGATGTCCATTAACATGGTGTTTTTAGTGGTGGGACACATATGTTTCAATTTTACACATATATAGGGAATGATATAGGGGAATTTTAAAGGTTTTAGGACATATGATGAGACTTTTATTAGGATAAAGGGTCCCAAACACTATGATATAATGGAATTCAAATTAGTTATTGGGCATCAAATGATAAATTTTGGCATCACAACATATCTCATGAGGTATTAATCAAGAAACAATCTGATCTATGGTGTGGGATACTTCTATAAATTTCAGAATCATGTGGAAAATAGGTGTAAGAAATTGTATTAGTGATCTAGTGAGAAATATTTATTGAAATGTAATATGGGTTGGTTAAAGTTTAATCATAAAATGATAATGGTTTCATTTATGCAAAGACTATATATTTTTTTAATATGATTTACATGTGACACTACATATCCCATATAGTAGGAATCAATCCATAAGTAGTTCTATGATGGGGATGTGGTTGGTGACTAACATCATACTAAAAAAGAGGCATGTTATTGGTCAATGATTCAATAATGGTTTTGTAGTGTAATAAACATATAAGAATATATAAACTATAAATTTTTATGTCATTTATATTAGACCAATACCATTTTTGTTTGAAATCATGTAGAAAATATATTGATAACATAGTTTTACATTATTAGGTGAGTATGTTATACTACATGTACATGTTCCTTTATCTTGGACCTACTTTTCATGCAATTTAATCCCATGTGATAAAAATATCTAACAACAGACTGTGATAATTATATACTACGTAGTTTAATGTTATGGTGATATGACCTATGTTCAATTAATTTTAGGTTCACATGATAAGGATCTATGTGTTGTTTTGTTTAGGGTCATATGATGAGGACCATAATGGTCGAGAATTTCTTATGCATGGTACTTCTTAAGAATCCTTACATTAATTGGAGGCAGAATGTTCTATATATCCATGGTGTTCACTCAGTACACACTATAGAATTGAACCATATAAATGGAATATGTGGCCTCCAATTTGGAATCCAACATAGGTGGTTTATCTCTATGTATCAAGGGCATATTTAGAGCCATCAATAGGTCACACCATGGGAAGGAGAAAAGGAAATCATTTTTATTGAATTCACAAGCCACATTATTCTGAAGGTCCTCATTGATTTATAGTGCAATGAGATTAATTTAATAAAGGGATTCTAATAGAAAATTCTAGAATTAGAATAATTTATCCTACATAAACTGGTCATAGACATCTATCTAGAGTCATGGTAACTCAATCTCAATTGGTAACACATCTTCTTATCCACACACCAGGGAGTAAGGGGTTTCCTAGTTGGATGTATGAGTTATGATAAGATATTTCCATAAATTATTAGAGAACTTTCCATGAAATATCTTCTTATTCATACCCACCATATTTTTTAAAAATAATTAGAGGGAATTATTTATTTCCTTGATCTTTCAATTCATCAATGTATGATAGTATGGTGTATATTTTTACTAGATCCCATACATGGAATATATATCCCCTATATCATAGGAATTGATAATACTTATATAATCTATGAGAATAGTGTGAGGGATTTTAAACTACTGAAGGATATTGGATTTCATTAACTCAATCATATAATTAATCATTACCAATTCAAGGGGATGGATTCGACCCGTATTGAGAAGAAATTAGTGGCTATAAGAATAAATATTTAATGTCATGTTGTTACCAAAGGGTAAATACCCATGAAGTCGATTTAACATGTGGTGAAAGGCTATGGGTATATAGTGGTATATATTATATCTAGATAATAATTAAATAAGTTAGTTTGAACAAATAATCTGTGATATTTCATGGGTAATTCCATGAAATCATGACCTATCAGGAGACTAAATTATCCAAAACATTATATATGGTAGGAAATATTCAATCCTATTTGGTTATCTTCACATGTACCAATGTAAACCTCCTACATAAATTTTGGAATTTCATTTACTTGGACTCAGTAAAGAAGGATTTCAAAAAAGAATCATCTGTGGAGGGATGACTCTGAATTGGGGGCCTTTAGAGATGGTGAAATTTTTGAACTGCCTTCAAATAGTTTCTTGTTCAACCTGGTATATAGGAAGTATCATTTTCTAGATATAATCAACTAAAATAGTGTTATAAATGTGTTGTTTTTTAGTATTTAGAGAAATAAAATTTTTCATCGATGGGAAGCACTTATATATCTGATTGACCTCTCAGTTTTCCTTACCAAGGCTAGGGGAGATCACCCTTGATTGTACATTGTAGATGATATTATAATCATAGTCCATATTGGTAAGGGATATCACTTTGTTTTTTTAGAGAATCGTACCAATAATTTTGAGGTTAGGGAATATAGGATACATATAGAATGAAGGGAATTTTTTTACATTAACTGATTAGTATGCTTGAGAAAATATACAAGCACATTATTATTTATGGTATAATCACCTACTATTTTCTATATGACTATATATTAGTCACCCTTCATGTGTTACATGGAGATCGAGATTGATAGGTCCATTTCAATAACACTATTGAGTGATTTTTATTAAACCTCTTTATTTTTGAACCCCTGTATAATAAAGAAAATCTATGGGTTAAAATCCATAGGGGAAGCGATTCAGACAACACCAAGGATTACCCTGTTTAGTTTGGGGGTTTTCATCTTATTCCTTCTCATGTTTATGTATCCACCATCAAAGTGAATGTTCTGGAATTTATTTTCTACATCACTAGAGATAATGGACTCATCAAAAAACATGGTGTAGATTGGAAACAACTCTATAATTCGGCATGTTGTAAGATATTATACTAATTCTTAACAATCAATGGCCTTTTGGGTAATGAAACAAATGTAAAATAGGAAAGGTATCATTACCCATAACACCAGTAACCTAGTCAACATGGTTTAGTTGAGGATAATCTTTAGTGGTTTAATATAAAGATTCTGTTATACATCATAATTTTGTAAAAAATGTTTTTTATTCTATATTGAAAAATAGGGAATGTTAGATCTTCATGATAATAGAATATTTGAATTCAATTTAAATAATCATAAAGATAATTTAATATGGACTATTATTAAATTATGATATTTTTATGGTATATGAAGGTACATAGGGAGTTCTCCAAGGTTTTAATATGAAGAATCAGTAGAATCACTTATATGGGGGACATCATAATGAGGGGGGGAGTAAGTATTTATTAATGTAATCGAATGAACCTTATCACTCCCCATCCCACTAGTAAATCATAATTTTCATTATCATATTTGATAAATACATTCTCATTCAAACCAATGTGACAAAAAAAACTAGGTGTGGACCATACACCATTGAAGGCCTCTTAGCACATCCAGATTGCATGATGGGGGTATTATAATGATGCTGTAGATCTTATCAAGGTTGATCTTTATTACCCTATATCAGATTTTAAACATGATATGTTTCCTATAGGTAATCTATAATATAATCTTTATTGGGTTTATCATTTATTTATTGGCATGGATCCTTACAAACACATTCACCATGTTATAAATATTTTTTTAATTGTTTGTATTAATAAACTAAATCATCAACATAATTCCCCACCATCACTCATAGTAGGTGATTCATGATGTAATTCCTTATCTCCTCGTAGGTTTCACAAACATTTATTAGTCCAAACACAATTAATCAATAATAACATATTACCTAGGGTTATTGAAATTTTTTCTTATTCATATTTTGGTTCCATTCTAATATTATTATATTTATAGTATCCATATAAGGGTGAGAGATCCTGGAATATTGATGTTTGATAGTTTAGTGATGTGATATTTGAGATATGGAATTTTTCCTTTGGTAAATAGGGTTTAAGGTCCATGTTGTAGATATATGGTCATATTTTTCTTTATCATCCTATACTAGATGATGTTAGGTAAAAATTTTAGTTATTAAACTCCCTTGACGATATTTTCTTTGATCATCTTATCAACTATAACATTAACCATGTAACAATAGGAAGGTTGTATCATCATAGCTTGTTGTTTTTATCTGAATTGGCCAATGGGATTTACAATGGTATTTATTGAGACAGAGGAATGAATCCCTTGAATCTTATTATAGTTTCATAGAAATTAGTTATTGTGTCACATAAATAACACATTTTACTACTCAGTTTCATCTAAAATAATGAAAACACATATTAGTATCATCATGAAATATTCTACTATACTAAGGATCTCTTCTATTATCTCATCAACAATGGTGGAGACTCATTATTCAAATACAAGAGGGTATTTGTCCGATTCATCATCATCATCATAATAATTTGGGTTAGAGGGAGGAGATGAATCCTTAGGAAAATGACTTTATGGTAATGATTATCCATCTTATTCATGGGAATAATCCTCAATATACAATTTATATAAATTTTGTTAAGAAAAGATAATATTTGTGGATTTCATTGCTCTGATCACATGTGTTATATTCCAATGATAATTCTTGAAGATATCAACACAATGCATCATAGTAAAGCACCATTTGGTCAATCCAACTATATAGTATATTTTATTGAGGTATTGGTATGTAGGAATAGGATGGAATATTTTTTAAATCTTATGACGGGGGTTTCTCCATTATTAGATATACATCCTCCAAAAATAAGAAGTTGTTGATCTAGAGAACTCCATTATCTAAGGAATGATTAATCAATGTTTGAGGTATATGTTTTTCATTTCTATATTTTGTATAAGTAGTATAAAACTAATTTTCAAGTCATATTAAGGATATTATAAGGTGAGTGTCTAGTTATCAGGGTCATTGACACTCTTTGATCCATTAACACTTTGTTCATCGTTAATGAAGTATCTTGGATAGTTGTGTTATGATGAATGAATATTTATGTGGAAGTATATATAGTTCCTTTATAGTATGGTGATTAAGGTAGTGTCTTCAGTGAAAATTATAAATTGATTATTTGATACAAAATATCCAAATTGGGATCTCAGTTGGATGTTGTAATATGGTTTCTATTCTCTCTTGTAGTAAAATAAACTAATTTTGTTTTACAATTATAGATTAACCCATGTATACCCCATTTTCTAGAGGTTCTAGGTCATGATAAGATTTATCCATGAGTTATTATTCAACCTGAATCACTGTATAATTATATTGATGACCTCACCATATAGTTAGAGGGTTATTATGTTCCAATGTATGATTTTGAGCCTATATGACATATATAAGGATAAAATATCCTAGAACAATTCATGATTAGATTCTTCTACATAGATAAATTTAGTTTTAGTCACTTGAGTCTCAAATTTTAAAGAACTGTTCAGGGCCTTAATGAGTGCCTCGAGATGCTCATTTGATAGATGATTCATGTTAAAGTTCAGTTATAGGGATGAGATAATAGTGAGGTACCCAATCAAATTATACTTCATTACTGGGGAATGATCATACTCATGACTACCTTTCCTTAATAGAAATCATAGAGAATAGTACCTGTTGGGGAAGATGTGTTTAATCAGCTTCATCTAGTTTTGAAAATGGATTTATAGTTGATGATGGGTCAAGAGATCCACCAATCAAATGGAATGTAGAATTTGATTAGAGGATGATTCCATAGAGGATTTTTCTAACTGATTTTAGAGCAAGTCTTGTTATCTCATCTCAGTAGCATAGATATCATTTTCAGGGATAGTTCCTTGGATGTTTTTTTGGGGGAAATTTTTCTAACAATGAGAATATTAGTGAAGGGGATCCAAGAGGGGTTGAAAACTTAATTTAATCATATAATAATTACTATTGTATACTATTTTAATGTAATTTATGAATATTTACCCTTATTCTACACTAATGGAGTCCTTTAGTGATAAATATACTATATGAATCTCTCTAAAGTTGTGGACATGAATTCCATGAGTGTAGTTACCTAACATGAATAACCCATTTTGGGGTAGAGTTCCACATGACCTCATGTACACTAATCCATATAGAAGAGGTTCCTGACTAGTAGTGAGATTTTGAACATCATTAGTGGGGAGATTATAGCCTCAATATCCAATGATTAACATCAAATCATAAAAAGTATAAATTAACATCTCATAATATTGCAACAGAAAAATATTATCAATTCTACTAAAGAATTCATATCATATACCTCACATCAAGAAAATAAATAATCAAGGACCCTAAATGTTGAAGGTAAAACCACTGTAAATCAAATAATAGGAAGGTAAATAAAGTCATTGATGAAAAACTATGGAGTTTTTTTCAATACATCATTCAATACCCATACATTATCTCTTAATATCCCTATCATTGAGCCCTAAACCAATATTGTATCCCTAATTGTGATTTCCTAACTCCATGATTCAATCAATGGTGCCCCAATGCTGGTTGGCCAACTATCCTAAAGTACATCTCCATGAACAGAAGATGCTACCGACTAGAAGTGAGAGACTAGGGTCTATATTTGGGAAGTCTAATCCCTCATTACTATAGTGAAGAATATTGGATAAATATAATAAAAGGTAAATATAATATGAAGTATAATAAAAATACAACACAAAAAATAACATACACTATAAACACTGGACCAGTAACCTTCAATAATGAAAGAGGATATGAATAATATATAACAGAAGCAAATGGTAATAATAATTTTTTTTGAAACTAAACAATATAAAAATTGTGTTGATTATGTATGCCATGACTATACAAAATTAGAAAATAGGTATACATGACATCAGATAATATATTCTATACAAATGAATAAAAAATAATCCAAAAACTATCAAAATGTTTCGAGATATAGCTCAGTCATCTGCCATCCATCCTAAAGAAGGAAATAACTCTCAGGTTTCCATGGAGTTATTCATACCTTCTTCAACATCTGCATACATGTAATCTACACCGGTACCAATGGCCTCCCAGATAATGTGTGAGCTATGTCTCAGTAGGCCACCACCAAAGGTGTCTATACCATCAAGTATGTGAAATATAAACCAATTGTATGAATATATTTATGTGTGTGTGTGTGTGTGTAAAAATTATAGTGAAATAAACACTTAAATACATGCTTCATCCTCAACATGTAATATATCTGAACATGTGATCGTTAAATAATTTAGATAATATTAGTTTATATAATAATTCATGTAAGGTATAACTAGAAATGAAATCATACCATGATAGAAATAATAAAGGATCCAAGGTGTAACAAGGAATCATGAAATGATTATAATATAGAATAAAATCCAAGTAAATAATAAAGGCACCCTTGACCTCAAGGGTTGAGCCAACTCAATAATATTCTATTGTCTGACTATAAGGGGTATGCGTGTAATTAAAGGGGTATCTCTCAAGTCATTCCACTATAATATTTTTTTAATTGAGTCTAATGATCTTATCCATGGTAAAACATGTTATTCAAATAATGCACCCAATTGGTGTACCCATGGTGACATATTTTCATAGATGTTACACATGATACAAGTAGTGTATCCCAGGAATACTAATATCTGAATCATAATAAAGGGGTCCAATCACGTTGGGAATCAAATGGTAGATAAGGATTGGGTTCCAAAGTGGGTATCTCCCTTGGAAATTGGTACCCTTGAATTAGAATTAAGTCAACAAATGCTCGAGGAATTCTCTTGGGAATCTAAGGCCAACTTAAGTATGAACGCTCCTATAAATTCAAATAGGTCCATATTAATTAGGAGCCTTATACTTGATTAATTTAATAAATTAGTCCATGAATTTCTCACACCATTTGATAATCTACTAGTTCCATTCTATTTCCTTTTATACATGTGACATGGGTAGTTTATATAATGCATAATCAATTCAATAGGTTCACTCTACTACCTTCCACTATGAATGGAAAGGGGTTATACAAACATGAAACCAAAAAATTTAATTTCATTATTTTAATCCAATTAATATGTATCATTATAATTTCCATTTTCTATTTAAAAGATTCATTGAATAATTTTTACACTGACCTTAGAAGGGACAAGTGAAAACAAGAAGGTTCTAGAAATTCATAATTTAATTAGTTTAAGAAGGAATAAAATTAAAAGGGTTAACCCAAACAAATGATCGATGTTTTAGAATAACCCACTTGGGTTACCAAGACCTATTTTAAGAAATACCCTACTCGGGGTGGATGCATTGAGGTCTTGACCTCAAATGGTGTAATGGTACTATATATTTTGGCCACTAGAATATGATAATGATGAATATATGCATGCAATATAAATTAAACATGAGAAACCTAAAAAAAATTGGCATGCGTACAATAATATAATTTTATAAAATATTGACCCTTAGGAATGAGTGATATACCACCTACTGTATTCTCACATCACTCTCTTCATACAGTATCAACCATTAATTATTCCTAGATCAGAAGAAAAATGAAGAACATATTAAATCCATGAAACTAGGTCACATGAGTCAACATCTAAATATCATCGTCAATAGAATGATTAATTATTAGTGAAGATAATGGATCATGAAGCATACCTGGAGGAACCCAAAGAGATCAATAGTTATTTTATCGAACTTCAAATGAGAAAGATATTGAAGAACCTATGAGGAAAAAACTTAGGAGCTGAAAATTGGATATTAGAGCCTATGTTTTTAGTGGAATCATAAAACAAAGGTAAAATTAAATATAATGGTCATTAAGTAATTTTTTTTAATTTTATCCATGGTATTTAGGGGTGCATAGTTGGGCCACAGGGTTAGCCAAACCATGCAGCAACCATTTGAAATGGATTTAATAAAAACTATAGAGATTACTCATGGGAATTCTGTCCAATATGAAATGATTAATTAAAATTTGAATCCCCCTACTACTCCTTCTCAATCCTCACATGGTTAGGGGTAACCATGTTGCATGTCCCGCATGGTTTCTCATAATCGTGCAACAAGTTTGTTTTCTCCACTGGTCATGGTTTCGAGCTATGAACAAGCCTCAAACATCCTTGTAACTATATAAACTATTTAGGAATCCATAATAGGACATAAACATATAATTGGACATAAATTAAAAGGATCTATACAAGAGATAAAAATTGTGTTCTTACAGTCTTCCCACCTTAAAAGAAATCATCCCCGAGATCACCTTGCAATGGAGGCGAAGGACTATCTGAGTATAAATCTGGCCACAATGCATGTACATCAGCTTCCCACTCCTAAGTCTCATCCTTCATATAACCATGATTCTATAAAACTCATACAAAATGGATGGACTTAAATTTTATAACCATCATTCTCTGGTCAATAATGTGTATCAGATACTCCTCAAACGAATAATAAGCATCTAACTCAAACTAATATAGATCAATTGTGTGAGATAGGTCAGATTGATACTAGTGAAGCTATAAAATATGGAAGACTTCATGCATGGGATGATACTTATATGTCAATATAAACCTATAGGATACTCGACCAAATCTTTCTAGCATCTCATAAGGCTAGACAGATCATGACAACAACATCCCGGTCTTATTTATCTATTAATGCCCTAGCCTAAGAGATAACCATATGAAAATATGATCCCCAACCTCAAACTATTGAGTTCATCAACAAAGATAGATATAATATTTATATTTAGGCCAATAATTATACATACTCCACCTTCATGGATGATCATGCTCTGAATTCTCCTACATGAGATGAGGACCTATTTGGGATTCTTATTCGGCCTCTATCTATCAAACAGTTGATTGGAATGACCTACCATCCAAGGACTCATATGGATCCATCTAAATTTTCTCCTGAAAACTATTATTATATAGGAATTGAATGATAGAGATATGTTTATACCAATAATATCTGAAATCAAGGACATGCACCCAGAGCATGTACTCCAAAAACGATTTCATCCATTCCAACTAGCCATTAATTTGAGGGTGAATGGCTATCCAGAGAAGCACATGTGTTTACATATCTTTCTATATCCCATATTAGAACTGTGATGTAAATAGAGTGTCCTTATATGAAATTCTAGTGGGTAAGACCACATTAAGCTTTATAATCCCATGAACATATAGTATTCCAAGCACATCAAATCAGAAATTCTCATGAATGGGAAGGAAGTGTGTTATTTTTGACATTCTATCCATGTCTACAAAAACTATATCACTAACTTGAGGTGACCTCGGAAATCCCACTACAATAACTATTGACACATATTACCATTTTCATTCTTGGATTGGAAGCATCTATAACAAGAACGGAGTTCCCTAGTTCAACACTTGAACCTTATTAGAGGTGGAAAACATATTGATAAAACCTATTAATTAATGTGACATCCCATACCACCAATATGATCATCCTATATATCGATACATCTTAGAGATTAATGGATAAATTCCCCACTAAGAAGCGTGAGATTCACACCTCAGTAACTCTCTCATAACTATAGGAACCCAGACACGACCATGTATTTAGATAATATTATCTCCACAGAAAATACAATTTGGAGGTGAGTCCCCACCAGCAATACTCTCTTGGAGAACCAACACATCATGATCTATAAAATTCAAGTCTTTACCCTCTCATGGATTGAAGTTGTAACTATTAAGGATGAGAGATCATACTTCTTTTTATTTTCTTGAAATGATATATTCTACTTATAAATATGGACCATATATTTCAATTCATCATTGTAATCCTATATAGATTATGCCTAAGTATTCAAACTCAGCATATCAGCTAATGCATTTACCTTTCCATATGTATTGATAAGATTAAAGTAAAAATAATGTGGGTATTCAATTTATATTAAGTGTTTCAGAATCAACTCATTATATGTAAAGATATATTTGAGGCTTTTGTAGTATATATATACCATTAATCACTCGCCCATTAGATAATGTCTCCAGAAATGTATGGAATGGAAAATTTTCCCTAGCTTGAGGTCATTCATTAGGTAATTTATCTTAGGATGCCTCAACTGTCGATATCTGTATTAAATAAAAATATCATTTTGCATCATCAATGCTCCCAAAATGATTCCTAATACATCAACTAACACCTTATAACCTCTTCTAGGATCTGGAAGAATCAGAATCTGTGTTGAGGTATGGTTTCCATTCAAATCTTGTAAGGATTTTTTATGCATAACTTGACACCAATCTATGTAAGACCATTAAAAGGTGTATCATGGAATGAGAAGAACTGTAAAAAAATCCTATAATATCTAGATAACCCTAATAAACTCTTTATATCAAAAATATTATTGGGAAACTCTTTGAGATCTATATCACTAACCTCCCCTAGGTAAATAGATACTCTTGATCTAGAGATAATTTTACCCATGAAGTGAAAATTTCCAATCCATAAGTAGAACTTATAAATCTTGGACTAAAGTTAATTCTACCTCAGTGTATTTAGAATGGTATCAATATTCTTAGAGTGGTCTCAAAGAGAGTGTGAATACTCTAAGGTTTCACCTATAAATATCATGATGAATGAATCTAGATGTAAATGAAAGACCTTATTCATCAATTCCATGAAAATGGATGGCACTTTTGTACGACCAAATCTCATAACAAGGTACTCATACAGACCATACATAATATAACTGCTTTTATGGGTTATGTCTGAAGTCCTAACATCCACCTAAGGATAATATGATGATAGTTTGATCTTAAAAAACACCACATCTCCTTATTGTTAGTCAAAGAGATCATCTGTCCAATTATGTGGATACCTATTCATTACCGTAAGCTAGTTTAACCATATTTAATCCACATAGAGCCTAAGGGTCACATCTACATTCATGGAGAAAAGAACAGGTGAAACCAAAGAAGAAGTATTAGGTATAATAATTCCTTTAGATTCGTGATCCTCCAACTATCTCTTAATATCCAAGATCTCAGTAGGTTACATCCATATCGAGGAATGGACACCATATTTTATCCTTGATTGTGGTTCATACTAAACTCTAATTATCTATCAGAAGGTAATCTTGAAAAATCATCAAGAAATACATCTAAGAAATGATATTCTACCAAATAAAAATATTCTATATGTACTTCCTAATTTAATATGAAGATACTAAAAATCAAGGAGGTCACTCCACCTAGACTATGACCATATTTCCACGTTTACTAGCCTAGAAATCCAACTCATCCTTTTGTAGATATCTGATGAACTTTTGTAATGTAAATGATACCCTACAATGATAATATTCAACAAATGAAGGATATGGGACAAACCAATCCATACCAAGAATTACATCGAATCCTATAATCTTGAGAACATAGAGATTACATATGCAGGGTTCACTACCTACCTTAATGTGGAATGTCCATGCATCATTATTTACTCTTTTTCCATACCCCCACCTATGTATCCATGGTCATTAAACAAAAAAAATATGGAATTTCAATGATAGATAAGTAGATGAAAGATTTTGAGGAAATTATATTGAATAAAGTAGACACAATAGTTGAGGGTATTAGAATAGTACCTTATACTATTGATGATCATGCACTCTAGTACTCTATTATCAGATACAATGCATGAAACTAAATAGATCCATGGACTTGTGCTATAGCTGGACTACCCTGAGTATGACTTCACTAGTTTCACTGATAATATGATCTATGGATACCATGTCCATGAACTCCCCCATCGGCCACTCCTACCAGTACTACTCCAACTTCCTACCTAATGAATCATAAAAGAATGTTCCCCTGATTTTGGAGTTGGTATATATCATATAAAACTATAAGTTTATGGAATGGTCTATTATAATATCTAAATAATATTATATATGGATGCAATATTGTTACTCTAGAGTTTTTATATCAGAATGGATCTTTAGATTCCCCAATTTTTTGCACTGATGGCATAAAATAGAGATTCTAGCTTAGTTACTCTAACCACTACTACTCTAACGAGAATCCTCTAGGGAACATTTCCTACTACCAGAAGAAATACTACCCTAGCTCGACATTGATCCTCTATTCTCAGAACAATCGTCTTCCCTTAGGTTGTTCTCAGTTATAAGTGACTAATTAAATATATCCTAATGTTAGATAGGAGAAACACATTAACCTAAGTGTGAATGGCATATTGGAGCCCATCCTCAAAATATATTGCACGTGATTTCTCATCATCTGCTAGAGTGGTGAAAATCACATCCACATAGAAAAACATATTGAATAATCCTTGCTTGACATATCACTATACTTTAGATACATGAATTCTTTTTCACTATCATATCTCAGTATTTTAGGAATGAACATATCATAGAATATAGTCTAAAAATCATCCCATACCATGCCCTGATGTCGACTAGCCTTGGTAATCACATACCACCATCCCTTGTATGAATCAGAAAGTATATTTATGGAAAGAATGCCCCTCCACTATAGAGTAGTCTCTAGATGATCAAATATAAATATGGTGTCATCAAGGAAAGGATCAAAATCCTGAGAACATCTATTCCCCGAGAAGGTGGGAGGATGATACTACAAGAACTCACATTTTAGATCATACATCGTAGGTGTTGGTAAAAAAACACTATACATGGAATTCATTAGACATTGGAAACACTAATGAAGATGATAGTCAGTTCCCATATTAGGAATAAAAGGTTTTACCTCATTTAGATATCATAGCGGTAAGACTAGTGATTTAGGGCCCACCATGTGCAGAGCATAGTCATCTCCACCCTTTGAGAACATGATATAAGGATATCTCGGTGGAATAGGTCTATAGATTCTAATAATTATCATTTAATAAATATTAATTAATATATAAGATCACTAGAGGGAGAAGAACATAAACAAAAGGGCTCACTAACCATGGTATTCCACCCCAACAGCCCGCTTACAAGGCCATGTATCGGTAAGTGTTCAAGATAAATTTATTGGTGTTCCAGTAGGTGAAGGGTCAATAACACCAATCATTTTAATATACTATAATAATTTTCATTTTAAGTCATGTTTTAGTTTTTAAGGTTCATTATCTTCTAAATATATATCAATGTTTGATTAAATTTGACTATCATTCCCAGTGAATCATGTCCCATAAAAATTATCACTGAAATCGACAACCAATTAATTTCTTGTTAACCCAGACTACATAATGTCACAAAATGTAAAGGATAATATATGTTGGATTGTCTTGGTATACTAACCATTCCAACCCATGAAGGGACCATACACCACATTAATTGAAACTATAAATCACTCAATCAAAGCTAAAGAGAAGAACAATTATATATATATATAAATAAGGCTCAATCAAAAATCCTATGAAATATAGAAAAATGAAAGCAGTGAAATGCACCTCTATGAAATGACATATGCATAGAATGTGATTTCTAGGTGCCTATAATGATGCATGTAATGATGATAAATTACCTCATCTCATCCGGAAAAGAATGAAATTAAATCCTTAATTAGAATAATAATAATAACCATCACATAAGATATTCATCACCTAATGGTGAATCGATATCCACTATAATAATAAAATTACCGAACAAAAAAAATATTATAATAGGAAGCTCTGTATTTCCCCTTACCATGGGTTAGATACACCCATGATTGACTTATAACCATGTTCTAAATAATTTTTGTTTTCCTATTTGTTATCTCAATATTTAAAAGAATGAAATGAAATTCTAATGATGCCACTTTTTTATTTATGTAACCCGAGTAACACTCAAAGGTAACCTAATGCTTCTTGGCCACATGGCCTCGAGTGCATCCCCCCAAATTCCAAAGGTTTCCAAAAAGATTCAAGGGACTATGGTTAGTTTTTTGGGAGACTATTTCATCATTACCAAAGTAGATCAAAATGGATAAATATAATTACTGTTAAATAGGATAAGTTGTATAATAAAAAAAAGGAACAACAGATAATAGAAACTATAAACACTGGATCAATAACACACCGTAGTGGAAAAATGGTCTGAAAAATATATAATTCAAATAACCAGTAATAATACTAAATGCTAAAAACTAAGTCATATACAAAATATGATGAAAATATAAGTAATGTATTTAAATATCTGTAAAACTATAATACATAGAAGTAGAAACTACATGCTATACACAAGGAGAAATAATAATCCAAAAACTATCCAAGCCTCCCAAGGTTTAACTTGGTCATATTTTACCAAGCTCTATCCTAAATCATGAACAAAATATAAGGTGTCCATGGTAGGATGATTAAATTTTTTAACACATGAAAACATGTAATATTCCCAAGTACCAATGGCTACCTAGATAGTGTGTGAGATAATTTTCAATAGGCCACCACCAATGGTGTCTATATCATCCAGTCTATGAAATATAAACTGATAGTGTATATATATATATGTAATGGAAAACAATAATGTAAATACCCACATAACTTCTTATGCCTCAGCTGCTAATGTATCTGAACATGTGATCATTTAATTAATTCAACTTAGTTATATTTATATAGTAAGTCATGGGATGTATAAAAAATACTAACATCATATCATTATAGTAATAAAAATTGATCAATGATGTAAAAGGGCATCATGTAATTATGATAATAATTAAGAGGATCCAAGGAAATTACCATAGAATCCTTGACCTCAAGGGTTGAGCCAACATAGTATCAATATATAACCTTCCTACAAAGAGAATTTGTGTAATATATGTGGAATACCCCAAGTAATTACACTTTAATAAATTTCTAACAATGTCCAAGGATATCATCAAAGGTAAAAAGGGATAATAAATCAATGGGACCTTTGCGTGTATCCATGAAACCACATGTTTTTCGATGTCACACTAGATCAAAGGATTGTATACAAGGAATCTTGATATCTAAATGATAATGAAGAAATCCAATTGTCATCAATATGAGAATCCAATTATATAATAGTGTTGGGTTCTAATGTCGGTATCTCTATTTGATTCCAAATCCCTTGAATCATAATGACATCCACAATAGCTCAACACATCCCCTATGGAGTCAAAGGCTCTCCCGATTCTAAACAATCCTATAAATATTAATAATTCCATAAGAATTAGCAACATTATAACTGATTCATATAATATATATCCCATAATTATTCATTCAATTTGATAATCCATTTGGTATTTTCCATTTTGTTTTATTTGAGTGATAAGACTAAATGAGCATCCAACAATTTATTAGTTTAAATAATTCATAAAAAATTCATTAGGTCCACTTTGGTACCCTCAACAATGCATATAAAGGGGTTCTATGAACATGAAACCAAACTATTTAATTACATTATTTTAATTCAATTAATATGTATCAATATGAATTCCATTTATCATCTAAAATATTATTGAATAAATGTAAAACTTATCTTAAATGGGACAGGTGATAAATATAATTTGATAGACATTGATAACTCAATATTAATTTTTTTAAGAAGAATTACCATTAAAAGGGTCAATCCACACACTGAAACAGTGTAATAGAATAACCCACTTGAGATACCAAGGTATATTTGAAGAAACACCCTACATGGGGTGGAAGTGTTGTGGTATTGATCTCCAACGGTGTATTGATACAACATATAATGGTCTCCAAAAATATGAGAATACTGAATATAATAAAAAATATTGATTATGTAATCAATGAACAATAAAATAATCATGTTAGAAACAAAAAAATTATAAAATGGAGAGACTTAAGTAATGAATCATAAACTACCTACATTATATTCATTTCACACTCCCAGTACATTATTAGCCTTTATATTGGCATGGATTAGAAGAAAACTGAATAAAAGATCAACAATATAAAAATAGGGAACATTATCCTTCATTAAATAACATCATCAAGAGAAATAAGAGTGACAAACCAAGCTAAAGGATAGTATCTCATACCTAGGGGAACATAAAGAGAAGAAGATTTCTTTGGTTTTACTTAGAATCAGAATGATATTGAAGAAACTAGGATAAATTCACATGGCAGAACAAAATGGAAGAATGGATTCTCCATTGTATATTAGATTGAGAGAGAAATGGTATAATTAAACATAAGGGTAATTAAGTTCATTTTTTTAATTTTACCCATGCATTCTAGGGGTTCATTATTGTCCAAACCCTATGCCAACCATGAAAAATGGATCCACTAAAAACATCCGACCAGATAGATGTGAGGGATACCCAATATGCATGGTTTCCTCAATATATTATGACAATGAAATCTCAGTTTCAAGCCCTTAATGGTTAGGTGTTACCTTACAACATGTTCCATAAGGTTTTCTTAACCGTGCGGCCTGCTTGGTTACTACACCAGCATGGGTTTCGAGATCTGAAATATCCGTAGAAACCCACAAAACCTTTATTTACTCCATAGTCATCCATAATAAGTCTGAAACATTGAGTTAGAAAGAAATTTAAAGGATCCATATATAAGATAAAAACTTTGTTCATACACTATTCATGATGTTTGTATGCACATCAACACACCCATGTTTCCTTATCACATGTTCACATTCATAATAGTTGTATTCTATGATAACAATGATGTGTAAATTTAAGAAAAAAAAAATTTTCGAATGACTATTCACTAACCAACCTACCATTAATTACGACCATTTATTCATTGGATCCATGTCAGAAGTAATATCATAATGGAATTTTTGACCTATGGTCTACTACAATTACACATCATGTATCTTTGAGAATCTACAAGGCTAGTGAGTCTTGGGTTAACCCAAAATATCATTAAGAACCATTTCTATCACAGTTCATTCCACATGGTCATGATACCATTCCTCTATATTTGGTCATGATTCATGGTCTTTATATCTTGGAACTACGTTGAGTCAGGAAAAATGGCCATCATACCCCTCCATGTGTCTCTATTGATCATTACCATCATCTCCATGATGCACAATCTATCCCATTAAGGGATACCCAAGACATTATGGTCCACCTATAATATGATACCATAGGAAAATACTCTAAAGTCTATACATTCATAATCAACAGGTTAAAATTCATAGAGGTACAATATAACACAATTCAGAATATGTATTAGTGGCCATACATTCAGACACATGTTATCAATATAAAACATGGGTCTCACATGCTACACATGAACACACAAATGATCAAAATCAATCACGATTCTTAATAAAAACAATAAAATACAACCATATCGTTCCAACTATTATATATAAAGGATCTACATAGTATTTATCTCCTTGGATCAATCATATTGGCACCAACATTAAAATTTTCAACGATTTGATACCCAACATACACCCCTACACAAACTGGATCAAGACCGTACACCAGGTACCATAAAACTAACCTAAAAACAACATAAATAGATTAGAGAACATGATCTTAGAAGTAAGTAGTGAGATAATATTAGATATATTATAACATTTAAGAGAATGAATGAAATAAAATATGATCATGAGGTAAACTCACTTAGAATAACCTAGAGTTGATCCTCTAAAGTTGGGGATAAAACCATGTGTTTGAGTGATGTAACTTCTACCTAGGAAGATAATAAATCACAAATGGTTTTTGAGAAATATTTTAGAATATCATATGATCTAGGGGTATCATTAAGTTATACAAAATCTGGAGAAATATGTTTTATAGTACTTAACATAAGGATATGATGCAATGGATCTCAAACCAAAAAGGATTATGACATAAGGGGGTCAAACGTACTATAAGTGTTCCTTTTAAAAAGTTTATCAAAAATATATGTCAATGTAAATTGATATATTATATAAAAGAATGATGTTTACTACAATGAAATAATTATCACCTACACATGAGCTCTAAATCCTCACAACAACACACCATCACAACTTCCCTCTATGCCACTATGATGATAAATTTTCAATAAAATTCATAACTCTACCTTTCTTCCACCTCACTGCAGCTGAAACTCCATTATATTGCTATTAAAAATCAACCAAAATCATTAAATTTGATATATACTCCACATTACCCCAACTACACTGCAACCACACCATCCATATCAAAAATTATGTTTCAAACTATTGAATTAGGTTGCATTGGAAAAAATAGATCCACATAAATTTTAACCTCTGAAACCAACCAAACAATATTATTTAAAATTAATGGTACCAAAAATATATCCCTCTAATGAATTACCAACCTGTAATAGTGACTCTATCATTTTTTATTGAACAACTATGTCCATTGTACTTGAACATTAATCTTATTCTCCCACATCTCCTTTTGGATCCATCCATGATACAATATTTATCTAGGAAGTGGAAATATATTTTGCTGAATCACTTTATCAAATTTTTCTATGATAGACAGTAGAATATTCACAAATTATGTGTTGGATTCATCTCAAAAACCTCAAAATCAGTCACATGAATAGGATTGGTCATGTACCCTCAAAGATGATGGATAAGAAACACACTAATTATACCTTGATAACATGGAGGATGTTCCAAACAATAGTACATTATCATAAATTTTTTCCTAATTTATAATGGTAAAATAAATCTTAATGATAACTTTTGTAAAACCCCATTCATCCAAGGTACACTTCTCTTTGAATAAAACAATAGCTTGTTTTGTACGCATCTTCGAGTTCTAACACACTGTGACCAATCAAACTAGCTGTTATGAATAGTAATACCCACTTTTTGAAAATTTATAAATTTTATTATTCAAATTGGACTTTATTTTTGGATTCAGAATATAATAATTATCTTAGGGTACATTTTTGGTACTTTTCTGATAACTTTTATATTTTGATGAATAGTAAAAAATACAAAATTTTAATTAAAAATAACTTTTTAATAACAATAATTTATAGTGTTAAATTATACATTTGAGTAGTTTTAAAGAATAATTAGATTATATTTTTATCATTTTATATAATTTAGATCATTGGATGTAATTTCACATTAAAATTATACATAAAGACAAGTTAATCTTTTGAATGTTTTTATTGCTTAAAAACTCACGTTTTGGTTTTGACAACGAGAATTAATTTTAAATTAATTTCTGCAACTTATATGTTTTGAATTTGAAAAAATGGATTTCATATTTCAAATCATGAGGTACAAATTGTGTAAATATTTATCTTTTATTTTTAGACATTATGAATAATTACTTCACTAAATATTTTATTTACCATGGTTAATGTGATAAATCCGTTAAATAAGGGTAAAAATTAATATTAAAATAATATTAAATTACACTAACAGAAGTCCTAACTCTATTATCAAATACATTTACAACCATGGAAATCATTGGAATGATTTTGGGACCCCATGGAATCACTTAACAGTGGTAATGACAATTTATATTAATTAATTTAAAGTAAAGACAAAACTGACATAAAAATATATCTTTTAGTAGAACAATTTTTACTAGTGGTTATATAAGTTATATTTTCTTCTATAAATATTAATTTGAAATTTATAAATATTTCCTACATAATGGTATTTTTATAATTTTTAGACATAAAATAAAAATATTTATGACACAATAATGATGCAGTGTTTACCTCATTAAACAATGATTTAAATAAATGAGATTAAAATTTTTAAAAAAACGTCCAAAACCTATCCATTTATTACTGAATAATTTTATTTTAAACATGATTCATATGATTTTCTACTTTAATGAGTTTTTGACTTTTAGAAACCAAAATATAATTATATAATAAAATAATATTTTCAAATCTTCCTAATGAAGCCCTCTACTCCCTTATAAAAATCCATCCCCTCTAACCCCTTACTCACACCTCTCAAGCCCATTGTCTCTTCCAAAATTTTCCCAATTAATCTACCTACATCCCTCTATTTCTATTATAAGACTTACTTTTGTGAGAAGGCACATTAAAAAATCTTTTTGGTTCAATCTAAATGGAGTTACCTGATTTAATGATAACATCTCCTCTTAATTTTTTTTTTATTTTACTTCTCCATCCCCCTAAACTCTCTTTATTACTATATTTTAAAACAAAAATAGTATCATAAATATACTAGGTTTATTTTATGATATGTATTTTAACTACACTTACACACACCTCCATCTAATGGGTATAGAACATAATGTTTATGTGGATGGAGAACTACAGCCTCACGAAATGATGATTGTTAAATCTTCTACTACAACCTCTTATGGTGGCCATTATGATGGAAATGTAATTATATATGATATTTATGATATTTATTTTATCTATAAACTTATTTATTTATTTATTATATCATTCTTTTATTCTTTTCATGTTGTATATATATCATAATTTCATTTGAGGAAGTGCGGACTGACACCCCATCAAAGTGATATGACTCGTTCATACCATACAAGGAATGTATAAAGGATAGTGTTAATGAACATACAGAACATATATATAATATAATATTATTCTGGAATAATAATATACTTATTTATAATTTTTTTTTATTTATATTTAAAATAAAAAAATGAAATGGAAGTAGCATTCGTGCGTACGTACGGATTACCGTCTCCACAAACGTGATGAGATTCTTTCCTCATAGTAACCATTAGAGAATAATTTTAATTTGATTATTAAAAATAATATTTAATAATATAATATCTTTCTGGATATGGATCAAATACATCTTATCCATAATGAACATGACTTACGTAACAAAACAGATAAAGGAAAACGAATCACTCAACACTCGAAACAATGATACTACTAAAATATTATTGACAAAGCAATATTATAAGATCATATATGATATCATATTTATGTATTTAGTTCATGTATAATTAAAAAAATGATTTATCTATTATACATGAGGTTAACGTACCCTTGACCAAAGAAAAATTACAAGGTAATGGGTAATTTTACAATCTCTTTACTTATTTGAGGTTGTTAATACCTAACTATCTAATGCGACCTCTTTATCATCCAAATCCTTGTTTTCTAAAAAAATTATTTTAATTTTTTTTAATATTTACTAGACTATGGGTTAAAGTCATTTATTCCCTTATTTGACCTTATATTTTTTGAATGTAATCTTTCTGTCATTTTCCAAACAAGTTACAATATGACATTTTTGATAAAATTAAGGTAAGAATGTCTTTTTATCATATACAATGGGTGCAGAAATCTTCCGTCATTATAACATCGTCAAAGCTTCCCTTAAAATAGAATAAGAATATTTTTAAAATAAATGTTTTCATTTATAATTTTGTGACTCTTAAATGATTTCAAAATAGAAAGAGATAATTCTCTAAAATAGTTTTGATATCATCTATGTCAACTTCCTTTGATAAATTTTACAATTGTTTGAAGTTGATTTATTATGATAAAAATATTCCATATTGTATTTATGGTTTTTTGATATGTTTGACTATGGATGTGTTATTTTTATACCGTTCATGGTTTATGGTTATATTATTGAAATTTCATATGCTAGTTTTAAAACGAATGTTTATCTTATGTTTCAACCTTTTAATGTGAGGAATGTATTAGACTTAGTAAGTGACGTACGGAACCCACTATATCTTCTCGTTGCATCAGTAGGTCTCATGAGACAATTAGTTGTGGAATTGTCAGAGGCCTTTCCCAATTTGATATAAGGTTTTGTCCGGGTTCATAATCATTTTTAGACCTCTTGTACGAGGCCTTCACAAAAAGTTTTTGAATGTACTGAATTATAAATTCCCTCATTATGAGTATAATATTGATGATTCATGTGGTTATTAGACAAGTAGAATACCCATGTCTATGTTTTATTATGGAATTATTTACATATCTCATATTCCTATCATAAAGTGTACATGTTTATTATTTTTAAAGGCATGTGTTTTTAATTATTCACCTTGCCCAATGTTTATGTTATCTTCCATTGTATTTCCAACTCATATAGAGAATTTGATCTCACCCCTTTCATATTTTTCATTTTATTAGGTTATGAATAATTTAGTTATGAGTGACTTGCAGGCATAATATAGGAGGCCTGAATGTTTCTATTAGAATAAATTAGTGTTGTATTTCATTTCAAATTATAATGTTGAACATATATATTTATCTTGTTTACGATAATACTAAACAGGTCGGTATTTCGGGACATGATTCCTTGTATCATTCCAATGTTATGTAATAATTCATTGACTCTGGGTAACTGGGGTCGGGGAATTACAATTGTTATCAAAGGAAGTTTAGTACAAACCTTGGAAACTAGATTTAGAAAAACTCATATTAGAGAACACTACCCTAAGATAGAATTTGAGGATTAATATAGAAGAACTTCTTAGAATTTTGGTAATATATATATTTTGTGAGTTCTTTAAGAAATAAATATCTTTCTAAATACTAGTAGGTAGAGTTGGCTCTGGAACAGATGTACCTAGGAGTGGAAACTCCGACAAAGAGTTTTGGGATTGACCCTAGGTATCCTGGTACATGAAAATGGGCCTTGATTCAGTCTTGGTTACGACACTCCTGGGGGATATGCATAGAATAGTTCACATTTTCATTACAAACTATTATGAAAGATTTATGAGTATATACCTCCTCAACAATTTTTAGGATTATGTATTATATCCCTAAATTGTTCAATTAATGTTAATTGTTTTACAAGTTTGGAATTATTTATTGAGATTCATAAACTAATGTATTGTATTCCATTGTATTTAAATGATGCCTTGTTGAAAGAATGTGAACTATATCAACATAGGTAATCCATGTAGAGATTTCCCTCATAATACGGATAAATATAGTAGAGCTGGTGATGTAACTGGTGTTGATCATCTTATCACCATACTGGGATAACACACTTAGGTTATGAATAATATCCTTACCCATATGGAGTACCCTGATCCACAACATGAAGGATCAATGTTTGACCTCTTAATAAGGAAACAACCACCAAAATTCAATGGGACTACAAATGAATTTGTAGCTGAGAAATGGACAATTTCCTTAGAGAAAATATTTCATGCTTTGGGGAGTATCATAAGGGATAATGTTGTCGTATCAGTTTAGCGCCTCACTGGAGATGCAGATCAATGGTGGGCATTGATTCAAAACAAAAAGGAGGATGAAGAGGTATCAAGTATGGAATAGAGGGAGTTTAAAGAGCATTTATTATATGGATATTTTCCTTGTGACCATTGAGAAGATATTGAAATGCAATTAATAATTCTATGGAAAAAGGAGGATGAGAATGTCGCAAAGTATGAGGCTAAATTTATAAGGTTATCAAGGAATGTGTCAAATTATATACATAACCCAAGGAGTAAAATTTATTGATTCTTTAATGGGTTAAAACCATTTATCTATTGAGCCTTAGTCTAAAAATTCTTTTAATTGTAGGAATATATTGTCTCATTTTCTATCAAGACAGAAAAGGAATTCTCCGGGTCTTACAACTTTAAAGTAAATCAAGAGAAGAAATGATCTGTTGAACACTCTAGGAAAGGAAATAAGGAAACAAGGAAGAAATAAAGAGATGAATTTCCACCCTGTGATAATTTCGGATGGAAGAACCCCGATGCCTGTATAAAACTAAAAGGAGTATGATACAAATGTGGATAGAAAGGCCATATTGGTGGTGATTGTTTGGGGAAGAAAGAAGCTAACAATGTGCAATGCTACGATTGTAGGGAGATGGGACATTATGCACATGAATGTACTAAGCGCCAAATACAATTATCTCAGAAAAGTCCAAGGGATAAAGACCAAGCATATGCTATCACTACTGCTGAGTTTGAAGCTCCGAATGACATGGTGGTGGGAAATTTAATGGTTTCCTCATATTTTTATAATGCTTTATTTGATTTTGGAAGATCTCATTATTTCATATCTTCCCAGTTTTCCTATAAAATTAGATATTTTTAATTTGACACAACATGGGAGTTGTCAGTCAAAACTCTTAAGGGAAGTATCATTGCAACAAATTTTTGTAAATTCGTTCCCATTAGGGTATATAAATGTTCTTTTATATGTCGATCTCATCATCATACCCATGATTGAATTTGACATAATCTTCAGTATGGATTGTATTTCATACCATGATGCGAAAATTTATTTTTAGAAGAAGGATGTTATAATTTCTAATGATGATATGGTGTACCTTATCTTTAGAGCAGAAACATCACCATCTGATTCTTATCTTGATCCACCCCTAGAAGCTCTACTAAATTCAATTTTTGGGGAGGAAGAGAATGAAATAAATGTGGGTGAGTAAAGGAATGTTCAAATAGAGGATGTACCTATTGTACAAGAATATATTGATTTGTTTTCAGAGGATTTACATGGAAATCCTCCAGAATGAGAAATTGAGTTTTTTATTGACTTAATTATTGGTTCAAGGCCCATATTGAAGACCCCTTATAGAATGACCACTATGGAATTAGTGGAACTAAAGAAACAATAATAGAAATTGTGTAATAAGAGATTTATTTTCCCTAGTGTTTCTCCATGGGGAGCCCCTATCATTTTTGTTGAGAAGAAAGATGGATCTATGAGGTTGTTCATTGACTATAGGGAGGTCAATGCTATAACAATAAAGAACTATTATCCCCTACCTCGCATTGATGATTTATTTGATCAAATTCATAGAGCTCAATATTTTTCAAAGATTTAGCTTCGATCTAGATACCATCAGTTTTGGTGAAGAAGGAAGACATTCCAAAGATAGCATATCAAACCAGGTACGGGCATTAAAAGTTTACAATAATGCCTTTGGGGTTGACTAATTCACCCTATGTGTAACAGCCCAAGCTTCTACGGTACGCTTCTCTTTGAATAATGCGATAGCGTGTCTTGTACGCAACATCGAGTTCTAACACACCACAACCAATCAAACTAGCCGTTATGAATAGTAATACCAACTTTTTGAAATTATACATATTTATATATTTAAAAATGGACTTCATTTTTGGTTTCGGAATATCGAAATTATCCTAAGATGTATTTTTGGTATTTTTCTGAGAACTTCCAATTTTTATGAATAGTGAAAAATACTTAAAAACAAATTTTTTAATCAAAATAATTTATAGTGTTAAATTATATTATTCAGTGGTTTTAAAGTATAATCAGAATATATTTTTAACATTTTATCCAATGGTGTTCATTAGAATTAATTTCACTTTGAAATTGGACCTAAACAATTGTCAATCTTTTGATATATATTGTTTCTTAAAAACACGCTATTTGTTGTGACAGCGGGAATTAATCAGAAAATTAATTAATGAAACTTATATGTTTGGAATTTTTTAAAATAGACATCATTTTTGAATTCGGAATATCAATTATAGCTTAGGGTAAAATTTTGGCATTGTTCTGAAAAACATCAATTTTTGATGAATAGTGAAACTACTAAGTGGTAGTAAAAAAATGAATTTTTCACAAAACTTAATTTTACCGCTTCTGTGAATGGAATTTCAAAAATCCAAGAGACACGGTTAATATCAAGAAGTAAAATGTGGTTCAATGAGATGAAAATAATTTTTGGTGAATAGTAACTTTTTAAATTTTATTTATTACGGTTAAAAGTAAATAGGGTAATTAAGGGTAAAAATGATATTAATATTACCCTAACACATGTCCTAATTCTATTGGACAAGTGTATCTCGGCCAAAAACAACCTTATGAATAAAATATTATCATTTAGGACCACTTGGATTAGATTAGGACATTTATTATTATTTAATTCAAAGAAGAGTTAAAAGAGTTAAAATCAAAGTTTATTTACTAAAACATTTTTAATATAGGGTTATACATAAGATAAATTCGATTGTAAAAATTCATTAGAAAGATAAATAGATTTCCTACATAATGATATTTTATTTATAATTTTTTGACATTAAATAATTTAATTTATTTATGACACAATGATGATGCAGTAATTACCATTATAGTTAAAAATTAAAATAATTGATATTATAAATACGCAAATAAATATAATATGAGACTTTTAATGAATTAAACTAATTTTATAAGTTAATATGACATGTTAGGATTGATTTAATTAACTTTGGTCGAAGTAATCATTCTGTTATGAGTTTCAAAAAAATCAACTATTGAATAGTGTCAAAATTGACATAAAAGAGTTTTTAAAACAAATATTATATTATTAATTGATATTAAATTCCTAAAAATCTAAGGTTAGGCCAAGAGACTTATATCATGATAGGTGTATCATTAATGGACCACTTGTTGGTCTCTTGGATGTATATAGTATGTTTATTAAATATATAATATAAAAATACAAAGTGACAAACTAATTAACTAAGAGTCAAAACAAAATGATAAGGTTAATATAGTAATCCAAACCTGTCTAAATTCTATTGGTTGAATGTTTCTCGACCTATCCCCACCTAAACCTTTGAATAATAAACTTTTGAGCTATTAGAAACCGAATATGAATTTATTATAAATTAATATTTCTAGCTTTTCCAAAGGTGCCCCTCACCCCTCTTCTAAAAGGGAACTCCCCCTTCTAATTACTTCACACCTTCAAAGCCTTTTGGTTCATCCAAAATCTGCCCAAGTACTCTCTAAACTTCCCTCAATACAACCTAGAGGCCTTAGTTTGATCAGAAAGCCAACCTAAAGATCCATTTTGATCAAATCAAAAGGAAGAACCCGAAGAAGAGGTAATGTTTTCACCACCCTTTTCCAAGTTCCTTTCTTCTTCCACTTCTTCTTCATTTGTTATTACCATTCTAAAATAATAAATATAGTATCATATATATACTGTGATGTTATTATAAAAATGGTACAACCATATTCAGTATTCTATCCATCCTTTGAATAACATGTCACCATACGTGCGTACGTACGGCTTACCGTCTCCACGTCGTGAAGTAATTGTTATTCAATATATTATTATTTGGATGGATATAATAATGATGTGTAACTCATGTAAATAATAAATATAACATTATAATGATTCTGTATATATGATATACTATCCAATTATATATTATTGTAATATCAAAAGAATGATATTGTCGCTCGTGCGTACGTACGGACTACCGTCTCCACGAACGCGATGAGATCCATTCTCCATCATATCCATTCAAGTATAATTATCATTTGATGATTTAAAAATAATGTTTAAGGACTTGATATCATTCTGGATATGAATAATATACAACCTATCCATGAAAAACATGGCTTATGTAACAAAACATATAAAAGAAAACGAGTAAGTTAACACCTGAAACGACGATAATACTAAGATATTATTAACAAAGCAATGTTAAAATATCATATATGATATTAATATATATGATTATTTTATAATTTAATAACAATTATTTCACCATTATACTGGAGGTTAACCTACCCTCAACCAAGTAAAATTACAAGGTAAGGGTTATTTCAAAATCTCTTCATTATCCGAGGTTGTTTATACATAATAGTCTATTGGGATCTCTTTATCATCCACATCCATGTTTATTAAAAATTTATTTAAAATCATTTTTACTATTTACAAGAATATGGGTTAAAGTCATTTATACCCTTGTTTGACTTTTTATAAGAGGTTTATAAAGGAATCTTTCCGTTGTTTTCCAAACAAGGTTCTTTTTAACCTTTTCAACAAAATTAAGGTAAGAATGTTTTTTTAACTTATACGGCGGGTGCGGTTATTTTCCGCAGTTAAAAAATCATCGAAGCATCCCTTACAAGCTTATAAAAATATTTTAAAAGAAAATGTCTTATTTTATAAATATATGACTCTTAAATGATTTCAAAATAGAAAGAGATATTTCTCTAAAAAGAGTTTTGATTTCATCTATGTCAATATCCTTTGATGGATTTTACGCTTATTTGAAGTTGATTTATTATGATACAAAACATCTATATTGTATTGAAGGTTTTGTGATATGTTTGATTGTGGATGTTCTATTTTTATACCATTCATAGTTTATGGTGAAAGTATTGACATTTCGTATGCTAGTTTTCATACGAATGTTTATGTTATGTTTAAACCTTTTCATATGGGAATGCATTGGACTTAATATGTGACGGGTGGAGCCCGCTATAGCTCCTCGATGCATCGGTAGGTCTCATGAGGAAAACTAGTGTCTTGGCACAAGGCCTTGGTAAAATCTTATTTTTATTCTGGCCACAAGGCCTTGGCTATGTGGTTATGGTAGTCTGCCATTATGCATTCCATCATTATGAAAGTGGTTATTGATATTGCATGTGATTATTCGATTAGTAGAATATCCATGTGAATAAGTAAGTGGAATTATTTCATTTTACTTTTTCCATACTATGTTGAAGTTCATTTTTAAAAGTCTTTTGTTTTAGTTATACATTTCCTTAAATTTTTATGCTTATTTTTGAAAGTTTCTGATATATTGTTATCCTTACTGGGCATTTGAGCTCACCGCTTTTCTATGTTTTGTTTTTTCCCAGGATGTGAAGAAGTAAGTTAGGAATGACCTGCAGGGATAGTATGTGGGGATATGAGTGTGGAATATGGAGACTATGTTGTTGTAGTAGTTTTTCAATTTATGATGTAATGTAAAACTTTATGAATATATCTAGTGTTTTCAAGGCTACTAAACCAATCGGTCTTTCGAGATTTGATCTTTCTTGTGATCATGCCAATGTTATGTAATAATGCACCGACTCTAGGTAACTGGGGTCGGGGCATTACAGTTGGTATCAGAGATAGTTTAGTACAAACCTTGGAAGCTATATTTAGATAAACTCTGATTAGAGCACATAGATTTAAGATGGACTTTGTGGATTAGTATAGAATAACTTCCAAGAATTTTGGTATTGTAGAGATTTTGTGAGTTTTCTGAGCAATACATCCATGTCTAGATACGAGCAGGTAGAGGCGGCTCTAGCACAGATGTACCTAGGGGTAAAACCTGAAAACACCGCTTTGAGCTAGACTCGGACGGGAACTGGTGCACGACAACGGGCCTTGTTGCACTCTTGGTTACGACACTCCCAGGGGATATGCTTAGGATAACTCTAATTTTATTTAAAAATAATTATGAAGGGTTTATGAGTATATACTTCCTCAAAGAAAACATTCTTATGATTATGGATTATATCCATAAATAGTTCAATTTATGTTAAGTGTTTTGTAAGTATGGGATTACGTATTTTGATTCATAAACTGATCTAGTTTATACCATTGTTTAGAAATAGCACCTAGTGGATGAAATGGAAACTGTTTCAATGCACTCACTCCATGTAGGGATTGCCCTCCTACTCAAGATAATTATAGTGGAGCTGGTGATGCAACTGGTGCCGATCAGCTAATCACCATACTAGGAAAACTTACTCAGGTTATGAATAATAACCTTACCTGTATGGAGCACCATGATCCACAGCATGGAGGATCAATGTTAGATCGCTTCATGAAGAAACAACCACCAACTTTCAATGGGAGTACAAATCCCTTAGTAGCTGAGCAATGGATATTTTCCCTAGAGAAAATATTTCAGGCTTTGGGGAGTAGTGAAAGGGAAAAAGTTATCATGGCAGTTTACCGCCTCACTGGAGATGCTGATCAATGGTGGTCATTGATTCAAAATATGAAGGAAGATGATGAAGTATCTAATATGGAATGGAGAGAGTTCAAAGATCTGTTTTTAGAAAAATACTTTCCTCGTGACCATCGAGAAGATATGGAAAGGCAGTTTCTGAGTCTGAGACAAAAGGAGGATGAGAATGTCACAAAGTATGAGGATAACTTTACAAGGTTAGCAAGGTATGCTGGAGATTATATACATAACCCAAGAAGTAATATTGATCGTTTCATTGATGGGTTAAAACCATTTCTCCGTCGAGCATTAGTATCACAATCCTTCTCGTCGTACGAAGACATTGTCTCATGTGCTATCAAGACCGAAAAGGAATTCTCTAAGTCTTATGACTTTAAAGCAAAGCAAGAGAAGAAGAGATCTGCTAATCAATCTGGGAATGGAAATATGCGAAAGAAGGGAAATGTTGAATATCCATCCTGTGGTAAATGTGGGAAGAAACACCCTGGTACTTTCTTGAAGGGAACGGGAGTCTGTTACAAGTGTGGTGAAAAAGGCCACCAAGCTCAAGATTGCAAAGGGAAGAAGGAAGCTACCAATGTTCAGTGCTACAATTTCAGGGAGATGGGGCATTATGAAAATGAATGTCCTAAGCGTCAGGGGAACTTACCTCAGAAAATGCCAAGGGATCAAGGTCAAGCATATGCTATCACTACTGCTGAGGTAGAAGCTCCGAAAGATGTGGTAGAAGGTAATTTAATGGCTTCCTCAAGTTTAGAAAATGCATTATTTGATTCTAGATCATAGCATTGTTTCATATCTTCCCAGTTTGCTAAGAAAATTAGATATTTCCAATTTGATTTAACAAGGGAGTTGTCGGTTAAAACTCCTAAGGGAAGTATCATTGCAAAAAAGTTTTGTGAGTCAGTCCCCATTAGAGCACATAAATGTTCTTTATCTACTGATCTCATCGTCATACCTATGATTGAGTTTGATATAATCCTCCATATGGACTGGCTTTTGGACTATGATGCGAAGATTTATTGTAAGAAGAAAGATGTTACGATTCTTGATGATGATGATAAGGAACACCTTATCTTTAGAGAAGAATCGTCACCGCCTAATTCTTATCCAGATCCACCCCCAGTAGCTCAACTAAATTCAATTATTGAGGAGGAAGAGAATTAAATAACTGTGGGTGAGGAAAAGAATGTTCAAATAGAGGATGTACATGTTTTGAAAGGATATGTAGATGTATTTCCGGAAGATTTACCTGGACATCCTCCAGAACAAGAAGTTGAGTTTTCCATTGATTTAATTCCTAGATCAAGGCCTATATCAAAGACCCCTTATAGAATGGCCACTGTAGAATTATTCGAACTCAAGAAACAACTAGAGGAATTGAGTAATAAAGGATTTATTCGCCCTAGTGTTTCTCCATGGGGAGCCCATGTTCTTTTTGTTAAAAAGAAAGATGGATCCATGAGGTTATGTATCGACTACAGGGAGATCAATGCTATAACAATAAAGAACAAGTATCCCCTACATTGCATTGATGATTTATTTGACCAACTGCATGGAGCTCAATACTTTTCAAAGATTGACCTTCAATCAGGATACCATCAGTTGTGTGTGAAAAAGGAAGACATTTCGAAGAATGCATTTCGAACCAGGTACGGGCATTATGGATTTATAGTACTGCCTTTTGGATTGACTAATGCACCCTTTGTATTCATGGATATGATGAATAGTGTTTTCAAGGAATATCTCAATGAATTTGTGGTGATATTTATTGATGATATCTTGGTATACTCAAAAAGCTACGAAGATTAGGAAAATCACTTGCGCATTATCTTGAAGACTCTGAGAAGACATGAATTATATGGGAAGTTTCGCAAGTGTGAATTCTGGCTTCAGGAGATTTCTATTCTTGGACATATTGTCTCTAAAGATGGAATCTCTGTTGATCCTTCTAAGACCAAGGAAATCCAAGAATATCCAGCACCTACGATTATAACTGAGATACGTAGTTTTATTGGTTTAGCATGTTATTATCGACGTTTCGTCCAAAATTTTGCCCGATTGGCTAACCCATTAACGATGCTCACACGTAAAGGGGTTAAATTTGTTTGGAAAAAAGAGTGTGAAGAATGTTTTGAATAACTGAAGAGAATATTAGTCAATGCTCTTATATTTACTCTACCATCGGGGAATGATGGGTTCATTATTTATAGTGATGCATCGAAGAAAGGACTTGGTTGTGTCCTTATGCAGAATGATAGGGTTATTGCCTATGCATCACGACAGTTGAAAATTCATGAACAAAACTATCCTACTCATGATCTCGAGTTAGCAGCTGTGATCTTTTCTTTGAAGATATGGAGGCACTACCTCTATGGTGAAAAATGTGAGATTTATACTGATCACAAGAGTTTGAAGTATATTTTCTCACAAAAAGAACTCAACATGAGGCAAAGAAGATGGCTTGAATTACTCAAGGATTATGATTGTACGATACACTACCACCCGGGGAAAGCAAACAAGGTGTCAGATGCTTTGAGCAGAAAAGACCATGGAGTTTCGAATGAGATGAGAATTGAAAGGGATCCAATTTTGATGGATCTAGTGAAGATGGACATGGGAATAACCAGGGAAGGTGAAACATCAATGCTTTTTCAAATGGTTGTCAAACCATCTTTACTATAAAAAATTAAGAGTTCTCAGACAGATGATAAAGAATTTCAAAAGAAGATTAAAGATGTGAATGATGGGAGATTGAGAGACTTTGTGTATGAAGAAGGAATTTTGAAATTCAGGAAGAGACTTTGTGTTCCCGATATACCTGATCTAAAACAGGAATTATTGGATGATGCTCATAGTTCCAATTTCTCTATACACCCTGGGAGCACCAAAATTTATAGAGATTTGAAGGAACATTTTTGGTGGGACAACATAAAGAGGGAGATTGCTGATTTTGTGTCAAGATGTATGGTTTTTCAACAAGTGAAAGCTGGAAGGCAACAGCCTGGAGGAGTCATGCAACCTCTTCCCATACCGGAGTGGAAATGGGACAATATTACGATGGACTTTGTCATGGGGCTACCAAAGACTCCTAGAAGGAACGATGCAATATGGGTTATTATTTATCATCTTACCAAGTTAGCACATTTTATTGCTATAAGAGAAGATCTACCACAAGAACGTCTAGCAAGACTATATATTAATGAAGTTGTGATACTTCATGGAGTACCCCTATCAATTGTTTCTGATCATGATCCCCATTTTACTTCAAGATTCTGGAAGAGTCTTCAGACATCCCTGGATACAGAACTTCATTTGAGCACTGCCTACCACCCTCAGACAAACGGACAATCAGAACGGACTATTAAAACCATAGAAGACATGTTGAGATCCTTATCACTTGAATTTCAGGGTATGTGGGATCAATATATACATTTGGTAGAATTTTCCTATTACAATAGCTTCCATTCGAGTATTCATATGGCACCATATGAAGCGTTATATGGAAATACATGTCGCACATCAACCTGTTGGGATGACGTTGGAGAAAGAAAACTTGTAGGTCCAGAACTGGTGGAGGAAACGATGGAAAAGGTGAAGGAAATCTAAAATCACATCAAAGCAGCTCAAAGTAGGCAAAAGATCTATGCCTACAATCGAAGGAAGGATTTGGAATTTCAAGTCGTTGATCATGTTTTCCTGAAGGTATCTCCATGGAAGGGAGTCATACGTTTTGGTAAGAAAGGTAAATTGAGTCCTAGGTACATCGGACCTTTCGAAATTCTAGAATGAATTGGGGTTGTAGCTTACAGATTGGCAATGCCGCCAAGTCTCTCCAAAGTTCACAATGTGTTCCACGTATCTCTATTGAGGAAATACATGCCTGACCCAACGCATGTACTTGCCTATGAGGAATTAGAACTGGAACCTGATCTGTCTTATTGCGAAGAGCCCATCAAGATTCTTGATACGAGAGAACAAGTACTGAGAAACCGGACGACTCGTCTCGTAAAAGTCTTGTGGAGAAACCATAAGATGGAAGAGGCAACGTGGGAACCTGAGGAACTTATGATGAAGAACCACCCGATTATTTTCATGCGGTAGTATTCCGGAAATTTCGAGGACGAAATTATTTGAATTAGGGGATAATGTAACACCCCAAGCTTCTACGGTACGCTTCTCTTTTAATAATGCGATAGTGTGTGTTGTACGCAACATTGAGTTCTAACACACCACAACCAATCAAACTAGCCATTATGAATAGTAATACCTAAATTTTGAAAATTATACATATTTTATATTTCAAAATGGACTTCATTTTTGGTTTCGGAATATCGAAATTATCCTAAGATGAATTTTTGGTATTTTTCTGAGAACTTCCAATTTTTATAAATAGTGAAAAATACTTAAAAACAAATTTTTAATTCAAAATAATTTATAGAGATAAATTATATTATTGAGTGGTTTTAAAGTATAATTAGAATATATTTTTACCATTTTATCCAATGGTGTTTATTATAATTAATTTCACTTTGAAATTGGACCTAAACAATTGTCAATCTTTTGATATATATTCTTTCTTAAAAACACGCTATTTGTTGTGACAGCTGGAATTAATCATAAAATTAATTAATGAAACTTTTATTTTTGGAATTTTTTAAAATATACATCATTTTTGAATTCGGAATATCAATTTTAGCTTAGGTGAAGTTTTGGCATTGTTCTGAAAAACTTCAATTTTTTGATGAATAGTGAAACAACTAAGTGGTAGTAAAAAAATGAATTTTTCATAAAACTTAATTTTACCACTTCTGTGAATGGAATTTCGAAAATCCGAGAGACACGGTTAATATCAAGAAGTAAAATGTGGTTCAATGAGATGAAAATAATTTTTGGTGAATAGTAACTTTTTTACTTTTAGTTACCACGGTTAGAAGTAAATAGGGTAATTAAGGGTAAAAATGATATTAATAGTACCCTAACACATGTCCTAATTCTATTGGACAAGTGTATCTCAACCAAAAACAACCTTTGGAATAAAATATTATCATTTAGGTCCACTTGGATTAGATTAGGACATTTATTATTATTTAATTCAAAGAAGAGTTAAAAGAGTTAAAATCAACGTTTATTTACGAAAACATTTTTAATATAGAGTTATACATAAGATAAATTAGATTGTAAATATTCATTAGAAAGATATAAAAGAGTTACTACATAATGATATTTTATTTATAATTTTTATACATTAAATAATTTAATTTATTTATGACACAATGATGATGTAGTAATTACCATAATAGTGAAAAATTAAAATAATTGATATTATAAATACCCAAATAAATATAATTTGAGACTTTTAATGAATTACACTAATTTTCTAGGTTAATATGACATGTTAGGATTGATTTAATTTACTTTGGTCGAAGTAATCATTCTGTTATGAGTTTCACAAAAATCATCTATTGAATAGTATCAAAATTGACATAAAAGAGTTTTTAAAACAAATATTATATTATTAATTGATATTAAATTCCTAAAAATATAAGGTTCGGCCAAGAGACTTATATCATAATAGTTGTATCATTAAAGGACCACTTGTGGGTCTCTTGGATGTATATAGTAAGTTTATTAACTATATAATATAAAAATACAAAGTGACATGGTAAATGTCAAACTAATTAACTACGAGTTAAAACAAAAAGATAAGGTTAATATAGTAACCCAAACCTGTCTAAATTATATTGGTTGAATGATTCTCGACCTATCCCTACCTTAACCTTTGAATAATCAACTTTTGAGCCATTAGAAACCAAATATGAATTTATTATAAATCAATATTTCTAGCTTTTCCAAAGGTGCCTCTCACCCCTCTTATAAAAGGGCACTCCCCCATCTCATTACTTCACACCTTCAAAGCATTTTGGTTCGGCAAAACTCTGCCTAAGTACTCTATAAACATACCTCACTACAACCTAGAGGCATTAGTTTGATCCTAAAGCCAACCTAAGGAGCTCTTTTGATCAAATCAAATGGAAGAACCCGAAGAAGAGGTAATGTTTTCACCACCCTTTTCCAAGTTCCTTTCTTCTTCCACTTCTTCTTCCTTTGTTATTACCATTCTAAAATAATAACTCCAGTATCATATATATATACTGTGATGTTATTATAAAAATTGTACAACCATATTCAGTATTCTATCCATCCTTTGAATAACATGTCACCATACGTGCGTACGTATGGATTACCGTCTCCACGTCGTGATGTAATTGTTATTCAATATATTATTATTTGGATCGGTATAATAATGATGTGTAACTCATGTAAATAATAAATATAACATGATAATGATTCTTTATATATGATATACTATCCAATTATATATTATTTTAATATCAAAATAATGATATTGTCGCTCGTGCGTACGTACGGACTACCGTCTCCACGAACGCGATGAGATCCATTCTCCATCGTATCCATTCAAGTATAATTATCATTTGATGATTTAAAAATAATGTTTAAGGACTTGATATAATTCTGGATATGAATAATATACAACCTATCCATGACAAACATGGCTTATGTAACAAAACATATAAAAGAAAACGAGTAAGTTAACACCCGAAACGACGATAATACTAAGATATTATTAACAAAGCAATGTTAAAAGATCATATATGATATTAATATATATGATTCTTTTATAATTTAATAACAATTATTTCACCATTATACAGGAGTTTAACCTACCCTCAACCAAGGAAAAGTACAAGGTAAGGGTTATTTCACAATCTCTTCAATATCTGAAGTTGTTTATACGTAATAATCTACTAGGATCTCTTTATCATCCACATCCATGTTTATTAAAAATGTATTTCAAAACATTTTTACTATTTACAAGAATATAGGTTAAAGTCATTTATACCCTTGTTTTACTTTTTATAAGAGGTTTATAAAGGAATCTTTCCGTCGTTTTCCAAACAAGATGCTTTTTAACCTTTTCGACAAAATTAAGGTAAGAATGTTTTTTTTAACTTATACGGCGAGTGCGGTTATTTTCCGCCATTATAAAATCATCGAAGCTTCCCTTACAAGCATATAAGATTATTTTCAAATAAAATGTCTCATTTTATAAATATATTACTCTTAAATGATTTCAAAATAGAAAGAGATATTTCTCTAAAAATAGTTTCTATTTCATCTATGTCAACATCCTTTGATGAATTTTACGCTTATTTGAAGTTGATTTATTATGATAAAAAACATCTATATTGTATTGAAGGTTTTGTGATATGTTTGACTGTGGATGTTCTATTTTTATACCATTCATATTTTATGGTGAAAGTATTGACATTTCGTATGCTAGTTTTAAAACTAATGTTTATGTTATGTTTAAACCTTTTCATATGGGAATGCATTGGACTTAATATGTGATGGGTGGAGCCTGCTATAGCTCCTCGATGCATCGGTAGGTCTCATGAGGCAAACTAGTGTCTTGTAATAAGACCTTGGCAAAATATTATTTGTAGTATTGGCACGAGGCCTTGTATATGTGGTTATGATAGTCTGGCATTATGCATTCCATCATTATGAAAGTGGTTATTGATATTGCATGTGATTATTTGATTAGTAGAATATCCATATGAATAAGTAAATGGAATTATTTCATTTTACTTTTTCCATACTATGTTTAAGTTCAAGTTTAAAAGGCTTTTGTTTTAGTTATACATTGCCTTAAATGTTTATGCTTATTTTTGAAAGTTTCCGCTATATTTTTATCCTTACTGGGCATTTGAGCTCACCCCTTTTCTATGTTTTGTTTTTTCCCAGGATGTGAAGAAGTAAGTTATGAATGACCTGCAGGGATAGTATGTGGGGATATGAGTGTGGAATATGGAGACTATGTTGTTGTAGTAGTTTTTCACTTTATGATGTAATGTAAAACTTTATGAATATATCTAGTGTTTCCAAGGCTACTAAACCAATCGGTCTTTCGAGATTTGATCTTTCTTGTGATCATGTCAATGTTATGTAATAATGCACCGACTCGGGGTAACTAGGGTCGGGGCGTTACACTATGTCTTCATGGATCTAATGAATAGTTTTATGAATGAATATATTGAAGAATTTGTAGTAGTATTTATTGATGATATATTTCTATAATGTAAAAGCTATAAAGATTATGAAAATCTCTATAGCACTATTATGAAAACTCTTAGAAGAAATAAATTATATGGGAAGTTTAGCAAGTTTGAATTCTGGATTCAAGAGATTTATTTTCTTGTCCATATTGTCTCTAAGGATAGAATCTCTATTGATCCTTAAAAGACTAGAGTAATCCAATAACGGCCCACACTGATGAGTATAACTAAGGTACGCAGTTTTATTGGTATAGAAGGTTATTATCAACGTTTTTTCAATAATTTTTCCTGATTGGATAACCTATTAACTGGGCTCACATGTAAAGGGGTTAAATTTGTTTGGACAATAGTGCGTGAAGAATGTTTTTAATAACTGAAAAAAATATTAGTCAACAATCCTATATTGACTCTACCATAGGGGAATAATGGGTTTGTTATTTATAATGACGCTGCAAAGAAAGGTCTTGGTTGTGTCTTTATACAGAATAATACGGTTATTTCTTATGCATCATGATAGCTAAAAATTCATGAAAAAAACTATCCTACTCATGATCTTGAGTTAGCAGCTGTAATATTTTAATTGATGATATAAGGACACTATCACAATGGGAAAAAATGTGAGATATATACTGATCAAAAGAGTTTGATGCATATTTTCTCACAGAAATAACTCAAAATGAGACAAAAGAGAAGGCTCAAACTACTCAAGGATTATGATTTCACTATACACTACCACTCGGGGAAGGAAAATAAGGTGGGAGATTCTTTCAGCCAAAAGGATCATTGATTTTTGAACAAGATGAGAGTTGAAAGGGATGTTATGTTCATGGATTTAGTAAATATGGATATGTGAATAATCATGGATCGTAACACATCAATACTTATTCAAATTTTTGATAAATTATCTTTTCTAGAAATGATAAAATGTTCTCATACTGATGATGAGGAGTTTCAAAAGAAAATTAATGTTGTGAATGATGGGTGATTAATAGACTTCATATATGAAGATAGGATTTTGAAATTTGGGATGAGACTTTGTGTTCCTGACATACCTGATCTAAAAAGGGAATTATTGGATGATTCTCATTGCTCTAATTTTTCTATACACCCTAGTAGCACTAAGATATATAGAGATTTTAGTGAACATTTTTGGTGGCACAACATGAAGAGGGAGATTGTGAATATGTATCAAGATATTTTGTTTGTCAACAAGTGAAATCTATAAGGAAACATCATGGAGAATCACGCAACCTCTTCCCATACCTGAGTGAAAATGGGATGATATTACAATGGACTTTTTCATAGGGATGCAAAAGACTCCTAGATGCAATGAAGTAATATAGATCATGTTTTATCGTCTTACTAAGTCAGCACATTTTATTTCTATAAGAGAATATTTACCACTTTAATGTTTTGTATGACTGTATATTAATAATGTTTTAAGACATCATGATGTACCCCTATCGATTTTTTCTAATCGTGATCCCAGTTTTACATCAAGGTTCTAAAAAAGTCTCCAGAAATCCATAGATAGTAAACATTGTTTGAGAACTACCTACCAACCTAAAACTGATTGAAAATCAGAACATACCATTCAAACATTAGAATAAATGTTGACATCTTGCTCACTTGACTTTCAAAGTATGTGAGGTCAATATTTACGTCTGATAGAATTTTCCTATAACAATAGCTTCCATTCAAGTATTTAGATGGAACCATATGAAGCATTATATGGAAGAAGATTTCACACACCAACTTTTTGGGATGATGGTGGTGAAAGAAAACTCGTAGTCCAATAACTTGTTGAGTAAAAAATGGAAAAGGTGAAGATTATCCAAACCTACATCAAAGCTGCTCAAAATAGGCAAAAGAGATTTGCCAATAATCGAAGGAAAGATTTGGAATTTCAAGTAGGAGATCATGTTTTTTAGAAGGTATCTCCATGGAAGGGTGATATATGATTCGATAATAAAGGAAAATTAAGGCCCAGGAACATCAGACCTTTCGAAATTCTAGAACGAATTGGAGTTATAGCTTACCATTTAGCAATGACGCCAAGTATTTCCAAAGTTCATGATGTGTTCCATCAATCACTATTGAGAAAATACATGCCCAACCCAACGCATGTACTCACCTATGAGGAAATATAACTATAACCCGATATGTCTGATTGCGAAGATCCTATCATTATTCTATATACCAGAGAACAAGTCTTGAGAAACCTGATGACTCGTCTGGTGAAAGTTTTATGGAGAAATCATAAGTTGATAGAGGCAACGTGGGAACCTGAGGAACTTATGATGAAGAACAAAACAAATATTTTTATGTAGTAGTATTATAGAAATTTAGGGGATGAAATTATTTTAAGGTGAGAAGAATGTAACACCCAATGCTTACATGGTACGCTTCACTTTTAATAATACAATAGCTTGCGTTGTAGGCAACTTCGAGTTCCAACACACTACGACCAATCCAACTAGAAGTTATGAATAGTAATACCCACTTTTAGAAATTTTATAAATTTTATTATTCAAATTGGACTTCATTATTGGATTTTTTATATCAAAATTAGCTTAGGGAAAATTTTTGGCACTTTTTTTATAACATTCATATTTTGATGAATAGTGAAAAATACTAAATTTTAATTAAAAATAACTTTTTTAACCAAAATAATATATTTTGTAAAATTGAAAATTTGAGTGGTCTTAAAGTATCACTAGATTATATTTTTATCATTTAATATCATTTAGATTATTATATATAATTTCACATTTAAATTGGACATAAACACATGTCAATATTTTGATAGTTTTTACTGCTTAAAAACCTGCTTTTTGGTTTTGACAATAGTAATTAATTTTAAATTAATTTCGAAAAATATGTGTTTTGAATTTGGAAAAATGGATTCCTTATTTGGTATTAGGAGGTATAAATTGTTTAAATATGTAACTTTTATTTCTAGACATTATGAATAATTACATCGGTAAATATTTTATTTTCCAAGGATAAAGGGGTAAATTTGGTAAATAAAGGTAAAAATTAATATTATAATAATATTAAATTACACTAACACATGTCCTTACCCTATTTAATGATAAATTTCTAACCATTATCATCCATGGTTCGATTTTGGGACCCCATGGAGCCACTTGAGAGTAATAATGACACTTTATATAAATTAATTTAAAGTAATGACAAAAATGACATAAACATATATCTTTTAGTAAAAAAAATTTAAAAGGGGTTATATAAGTTATTTTTTAGTTTATAAATATTAATATGAAAGCTAAATTGATTTCCCGAATCATGGTATTTTTTTATAATTTTTATACATCAAATAAATATAATTATTTATGACATAATAATGATGCAATGTTTACCTCATTAATGAATGATTTTAAAAAATGAGATTATAAAAATTACATCAATATCCAAAACCTATCCATTTATTATTCGATGATTTTATTTAAAATATTAGTCATCTTATATTTTAATTTAATGAGTTTTGGGCATTTAGAAACTGAAAATAATTATATAATAAAATAATATTTTCAAACCTTCCTAAAGAGCCCCTCCCTTCCCTTATAAAACTCCATCACCTAGAACCCCTTACTCACACCTCTCAGGCCCCTTGGATCATCAAAACACTAACCAATTAAGCACCCTACATGCCTCTATTCCTCCGAGAAGCCTTAACTTAGGCACAAGGCACATCAAGGAAGCCTTTTGGTTCAAACCAAAGGGAGTTACCAGATTTAAAGGTAACATCTCCTCTTATGTTATTTTTTTATTTTACTTCTCCAACCCCTAAAATCTCTTTATTCCTTTATTTTATAAAAACAACTATATAATAAATATACTAGGTTTATTTATTATAATTATTTGAACTAAACATACAAACACCTCCATCTAATAGGTATAGAACATAATGTTTTTGTGTATGGTGAACTACTGCCTCATGGAACGATGATTATTAAATCTTCTACTACCACCACTTATGGTGTCCATTATGATGTAATTATAATTATATATGATATTTATGATATTTATTTTATCTATAAGATTCTTTAATTATCTTTCTTAACATACCTTTATTCTTTTCATGTTGCACATATACGATAATTTCATTTGAGGAAGTGTGGACTACCGCCCCATCAATGTGATATGACCCGTTTATACCATACATGGAACATATAAAGGATGGTGTTAATGAACATAATTAAAATATATATAATATTATATTATACTAGAATAATAATATACCAATGTATCATTTGGTTTTCATTCCATTTAATATAAAAAATGAAATGGAAGTAGCGTTTGTGCGTACGTACAGATTACAGTCTCCACGAACGCGATGAGATTTATTCCCCATCATAACCATTAAAGAATAATTTTCATTTTATTATTAAAAATAATATTTAAGAACATAATATAATTCTGTATATGAATCAAATGAATCCTATCCATAAAAATCATGACTTAACTAATAAAACATATAAAGGAAAACGAATCAGTTAACACCTAAAATAATGATACAGCTAAAATATTATTAACAAGGAAATATTAGAAGATCATATATGATATCATATTTATATATGTAGTTCTTTTATAATTTAATAACAATGATTTAACTATTATAAAAGAGGTTAATTTACCCTCAACCAAGTAAAATTACACGGTAAGGGTTAATTTTACAATCTCTTTACTTATCTGTTGTTGTTAATACGTAAGTATCGACTGGGACCTCTTTATCACCCACATCTATGTTTTCCTAAAAATGTATTTCAAAACATTTTAAATATTTACTATACTATGGGTTAAATTCATTTATACCCTTATTTTACCTTATATGTTTTTTAAGGAATCTTTCTGTCGTTTTCCAAACAAGGTACTTTATAACCTTTTCACCAAAATTAAGGTAAGAATGTCTTGTTTATCTTATACAGTGGGTGCAGCTATTTTCCTGCATTATAACATCATTACTTCTTCCCTTAAAAGATTATAAGAATATTTTCAAAATAAATGTTTTCTTTCATAATTCTGGGACTCTTAAATTATTTTAAAATAGAAAGAGATATTTCTCTCAAATAGTTTTGATTTCATCTATGTCAACATCTTTTGATAATTTCTACACTTGTTTGAAGTTGTTTTATTATGATACAAATCATTCATATTGTATTTAAGGTTTTTTGAAATGTTATATTGTGGATTTTTTATTTTTATACCATTAATGGTTTATGGTTAATGTATTGACATTTCGTATGCTAGTTTTAATACGAATGTTTATGTTATTTTTCAACCATTTCATATGAGAAATGTATTTTACATAATAAGTGGCGGGTGGAGCCCTCTATAGATCCTTGTTGCATTTGTAGGTCTCATGAAACAATTAGACATGGAATTGGCTGAGGCCTTTCCCAATTTGATATATGGTTTTGTCCGAGGCCTTAATAATTTTGAGACATCTTGGCCGAGGCCTTGAAAAAGTGTTTCAGAATGTCCAGCATTACAGATTCCCTCATTATAAAAATAATATTGATGTTTCATGTTGTTATTTGACTAGTAGAATACCCCTGACTATGTTTTAGTATGGAATTATTTACTCAGCTCATATTCCTTCCATAATGTGTACATGTTTATTATTTGTAAAGGCACGTGTTTTCAATTATTCACCATGCTTAATGTTTATGTTCTCTTCCGCTGTATTGCTTACTCTTACAAACCATTTGAGCTCTCCTCATTCTTAAGTTTCATTTTCCCAAGATATAAAGAAGTTTTTTATGAGTGACTTGTATGAATATTCTAGGAGGTTTGGATGTTTCCAGTGTAATAAATTAGTGTTGTATTTCTTTTCATGTTGCAATGTTGAACTTATGTATGTATATTGTTTCCAATAATACTAAACTGATCAGTATTTCAGGAAATGATTCCCTGTATCATGCCAATGTTATATAATAATGCACCGAATCTAGTTAACTCGGTTCATGGTGTTACAACATCCATTTCCTTTTCAATCATGTTCTAATTGAGTATTCACCCACAAGAAAACTGAGTCCACCATAGTAAAATCCTAGTGTCACCCCATCCAGTTAGCATATGATCGTTGTTTTATATGATCCATGATGTACCACTTCTAGATCAACTATGTTCTCTCAGAGGTCTCTTATACCAATCCTAGACACCAAAATGAAGGTTCAACACTCTCATGACAAAAAAGCGGTGAGTGACATGGCTCACCATAAAGAGCCACATAAGGATCCATATGAATAGAAGGATTTATTTTTTTCATAAAAAAGGATAAGTGATAATACCAAGATCCACTAATGTGCATGATGAACACATGAACCATATCCTCAAAAATAACAATCATCCCCTCTATCTATCCATCAATCTTCATATAATATGTTTTACTCGGTCTCAATAGGGTACCCAAGTCCTTATATAATATTTTACAAAATGATGATGTAAAATACACATCTCTATTAGAAAATATACTCATAGGATCCCTTTTTAGGCATAAACACTCCCATATATACAACTTATGTATCCCATCCACTAAAGGGTCTCTTCTATCAGTATGAAAAAAGTCACATTTTTCAATCGATCAACTACCACACAAATAGTAACTTGACTCGTCAGGTCCTAGGTAACCCATCACAGTGTCTGTCATCACATCATCCAACATACACATATGGACCAGAAATGGATAAAGTAAACCACAAGGATGATTACTCTAGGACTTTACAATTTTAAAGGTAAGGCGTCAAGATAAAAAAAAATTATATCATTCATTATACCTGGAAATGATTACTAATATCATAGACCATGTTGTATCTTCTTCAACCATGTACACAATGCCTCTTTTGAATCATGAGTGTCTCTAATTAGCTCTTTTCTTAAAGAAGATGGCACTAATAACCAACCATGAATATAGATAACATCATCATCATCTGAGGACCATACATTAACTGAATCATCCACAAAAAATTTCTCCTACATCACTTTACACATGGTATCTAATCCCTGACTAGGAATTAATCAGCCCACTAAAGAAGACATTATAACAAAAGATATACATGTCATTACTCAATTATCATTTGATGCATCCCCCAGAATCTCATCAGAAATAATTTCTTCTCAAAAGGCATATATGCATGATTATTTTCCTCTAGTATTTTTTTTTGAGGTAATTTGTGAGTAAGATACATTTTTTGGAGCATAGACCATCTCAAAGTGTAAATTTTATAGATTCTGCACCCAATTCCGCTATCTCATATTCAAATACCATAATGAGAAGATGTATATGAAGATATTATGTTCAATATAGATGATAAACCTCTCACCAAAGAGATAATTTCACCCACATATCAGAGTATGGATGGACACTACTAACTTTAAGTTGTGTGTCGATTATTTTTGAACATGGAGTCATAACTAGCATAACCCATAAGTGAATTCATGGTCCATCACCATATGATCACCTCCAATCATAATAATTGATACCTTAAAGTAGAAAACATATATATTCTTAGGCTCAAGATGAATCATAAATTGTTCTCATGTTGACCTCATCTTTATATCAAGAAATACCTCTCCAAACTTTTCAGAATACTCAACCCTCATAACCTTTTTTGTCATCTCTTCCATCATCTCATACAAATGGGAGATGTATTATATGAAACTTTTATAGTAAAAAACAATAAAAATGTTACCCTTGATATCAGACATGTTACTTTGATGATCCCAATACAACACAACCTCTACCATCTCTGGGTCAACTAAAACACATTCCATAGAAATTAAATGCCCAAGGAACCACACCTCTGGAATCCAAAAGATTTACTTCAATAGTTTGGCATAAATTCAATGTGCTCGATGAGTGATCAATACAATATTAATGTTCCCAGCATGCATGTATGATGTCTTGGGAAACTCATGATATTATAAATAAATACAATGATTAAGGAGTTACAATATGGATATAAAAAATTTTCTTGAAACCCATGAACACTATTAGATAATTTTACAACCCAAAAAGAGTAAAAAGATATTCATTATGTCTATATTTACCACTAAAATTTTCATTGAGGATATCCTACTCTTTAACCTAAATCTTATAGTAATATGAATGAAGGGAAATCTATGAAAACCAATGGCATCCACTTAACCGATAAAACATATAATAAATATCGGATACATATACCTTTTATTCAACAGAACCTATTTTATATTATTTTATTACACATTGATCTATTTTCTATCATCTTATATATTTGAAAACAACACTTGATAATGACAATGAGATTTGATTTTCGGAATATATCCCTTTTCATCTAAATACAAAAAATACACCTTCTTCGATCTTAACTCATCAGGTGAAAAAGGATAAGGAAGAATCATTATTAGAAACTATCCACAAATTCGTTCAATCTGAAACAAAATTAATCTATCAATAAGAAGAGTTGATAAGTCATCTAGAAAAATATACTTATAATGATCCACCACTGGTGGATTGATATAGTGGTATACTGCTGATCTTTCTATAAGATCCAAAACTATTACTTAAAAAATTATAGCTCATATAAAAGTTAGGTTTGGTCTCATCCTACCTACTCTCATATCCATCTCATTAGTCAACATGAACCTCTCTTCTATAGGAATATTGAAATATACGCATCTTCACTAATAGTAAATGTGATATTGGTAATTGGAAAACAATTCCATCGTGAAAATTACATCAAAACAAGTAATTTATAATATAATGAAGCCTCAATGATGTATATAGCTAGTAAAAACTATTGTAAATTCAATAATTCATTTGCGATGTTTAACTCTATTTTCAAAAGGAAAAACAATATATAGTAACTCATTGGATAAGTTAACCAATAAAACTAGTCTAGTAATATATTTAAAATATTTTAATGAAGTGAAATTTCATGTATCAAAATAAGTATAAGATAACATGGAGGTAGCAAAAATTTTAACTCTAACTATATAAGCTATCTCAAAAATAATAACTAGAACACAATACCCTATATATAATATTCATTACTCAGCTCCATGGGCCTTCCCCAGAGGTGAATCACTCACTTGGGCCACTAAAGTTGTTGGTGCATTAGTCTACTACTGTGGACCCCTGCATGATCCTTGGGTCATAGCCCTTATCTTCTCTACACTAAAGAGTGATCCCCACTATAATTCCCCTGAATAGAACTAAAAATGATGTCCCATCTTTCAATATCCTTAATACTATATTTGAGGTGCTGTATTTTTTTATAATTACAACAATATCCATATTCCAAACTTTATAAACCTTCACCATAAATAAATATGGTTGAATAATACCCACTATTAACCACTTATATGCCACTCTACTATACATCCTCAACCTTACACTTCCTAATATAAAAAGATGCACTATTTTACAGACATGGATATCTGGTCATTAGTGTTTTGTAAGCTAATATAAACCTGATAATTATTTCCTCTCTCTATGGCCTTATCAAAACATAGACCCTTTCAATGAACCTTGTCATATGTTTTCTAGTAAAAACCCCCAACATTTTTTCTATCTATAGAGGAAGAAAAATCTAAATATTTCTATCCATTTACGTATCATTCTGAGAAAAAATAGGTGAAAATAATACAAACGCAATAATAGGATATGTGTATCAAGAAATAGATATTGTTCCCTATCTAAACACAATAAACTCAGGTTCTTGGTCAAACAGCAGTATTTCTGGAAATATATCATTGGATAACAGCTCCTTGATGGAATCCCATGTAAACCCATTTTTATTTCCTACCTAAACAATAGTTCTAGAACACCTCCTAGTGAGTCAAAAATTATAATGGTATATAACAACACCCTTATATCCTCACGAGTCACTACCAAATCAATGATTCCATCGATTAGGTCAAAAAAATTCTCAAAAACCTATAGACAATATGTTTCTTGAAAAGTTGGAAGATTATGGAGTATAAAGTCTTAGGAAAATTCATCCATAATTTTATTCACCCCTATTACCAAAGGAGATGTAATATTTAAGACATTAGGTTGGGGTGGGTTTACTTCCTAACCCACTAAAATAGGTGCTAGATCATTCTCCATTACATCCTCCTATATAGACTATTGTAAAACAGGCTATTCCTCCCAAGGTGAATCATTCTGGCATCTTGAAGGAATCATTTTTATGAAATTCCTATCAAATGATGATAATTCTTGTAACAAAATCCTTATAAGAATAATTTATGTACTTAAAAGACACAAATAAACACATTATATAAAGAATAATTATCTATGGAGATAACCATACAGAATTTAAAATCCTCATAGTTTTAGAAAAGGATTAGGTCGAGTCCTTAGTACCGACACATTATATAAAAGCATATAAATATCCTATAAAATAACAAGTTCAACTAACTAATTTTAGGACAAATATAGAATAGAAAAAATTAACCTAAATAAATTAATTTAATTTATGAACTAATATGTGTCAAAAAACATATATATATATATCTATATATATGACATGTGATCCTATGTTCTTATTCATAATGCATTAATACACCAAAATATCATAAAACAATAACAATAATTCCCTAATTATAAGCCAGAGGTCTGTTACACATGAGTTGTCCAGTCACATCAAATCTCTCCTACCAGTGTTACATGAAGTCAATATACTTTCTATAATGTTCAAAAATATACATGAATAGAAAAATGGAAACCTCATATAATATAATTTTGTGATTTCCCAACCTAATTCACCTTGTCTAGTCCAGTGTTTCACAAGACCTCATGTGTGCCTCCTCATAAGAAAGAGATTGTCAACTTGCATCGAAGGTCAGAAAATTATTAGTGGGGAGAGTATACCTACAATATCAAAATTCAAAGATAAAATCACAAATGAGTATAAATAATCATTCAAGAATAACACAACATAAAATTATAGTTTCAATATTAAAAACATATAATTTCAAGTAAAAATGTTCATTAAAATTAATAACCAAGGACCCCCAATGTGGAATGTCAAACAAGAGTACTAGAAACAGCAAGAAGGTAAATAAAGATACTATGGAAACACTTTAGAGTCTATCCAAATAATACCTCTAAATCACATAATTTATGTTCTTTGATCAATATCATTAGGACCTTTCCTTTTACTAGATTCGTTATCATATTTTTTTTTATTTTAGTATCCTAGGAAGGGTTTTAGTATAACCTATTAGACAACAACCGATGTGTATTTAATTGAAGTCTACATGCATTGGTGGAGTATTCCCTAAAAATAATAACATGAACAATTAGAAAACAATCAATCATTTGTTTAGTTGATGTAAACTAGTGAAGACACTGTGAACCCCGACCATGATTTATTTATCTCAATGTAGGAAAAAAATAATAATAGAAGTCATGAACTAGGGTGTCCAATAATGCCTCCTCATGTAACTCTGAGTATCCACAATGATAATGAGTCTCCAAGTGGGCCATAGACATCAAGAAAATTTTCTATCATGGGACAAGCTATATGTCCATCCTACCCCGCCTCTACATTATCTTGGTAAATATAGTCAGGTTAAGTTTTCATTTACTCAGGTAAGTCCACTATGTCATTGTAACCATACACTGGGTCTTGGTCAATTGACTTCATCATCACATGTCGCTCGTGCTCCCCTTCTAATTTATACCAAATCCATGACTAGCCAACTATAATTTTTTACAAGAATAAAATAATCTATAGGATATAAATTCATACACAATAGGGTATATCATATATAAGAAAATCATATAAAATTCAAGAATATGTATTAATATCTATACACAAATACACATGTGATCAATATCTAACATGTGTCTCACAAGATACACATGCATATAAGTGTGAAAAAATATTAAACATGGGTGTTAATAAACCCAATCCCATTCCATAATATCATTCAAAAAATCATATAAAATGACCTATAAGGTGAGTATATTCTTAACTAAAATGCATTGATGTCAATGATAGGATTTCCCAAGATTCAATACCCAACATACTTCCTTACACTATAAATGTAATGTCCAAATTACAAGGATCCATATAACCAACCCCAAAATCATAAAAAATAGATTCTACAACAATACTCTAAAATTATTTATCGACATATGATTATATGCTAGATTAGTCCAAATATAAGGAAGGAAAACCTAGAGGAATAGGAGAAGATCTCTCCTAGAATCGATTATATTTGATCCTCCAACTTTATGGATGATGCCAAGAGTTTTAGGGATGAAGGTTATATAGAATAATTCCTCCGGTCACTAATTGTTTGAGAGGTGGTTTCAATAAAAGGTTGGTTTTGAGGGGCATTATGAATTTTTAGGAAATCTTGAGAAATTGGAGTCAAGGAGAAATAAATTAGGAAACACCTAAATGGATCTGAAATCAATAAAGATCACGATTTAAGGGAGTTGGTCAAGCTATAGTGGTTCCAATTCAAAAGCATATCTAGAATCCATTTTTTGGTCAATTATGAGAACTTATAATCTAGGGAAAGGGACTATGGTGAAATGGTCATCACCACATTGTAACCTCCATGTCATCATAAGAATAATACATCAAAACCACTATCCACCCTGTAAAAATGATAAATTTGAAAAAACTACCAAAACTCCACCTTATATACTCACTACTGCATCTGAAGATCCATGTCATATCTATTCCAAAAAAATATCCATTGAAACCGATCAAAAAACCATAATTCCAAAATCATCCTACTATCATACCCTAATTGAAACAATATATGTTTCCCACAAAAAAAATCATATTACATCTAAAAAATAGTTTCACTTCCATCCACTACTTAAAAAAATACATTAGGTTATTTTTTGAAATATGAGGGTTTCATAATGAGTGTGAGAATTTTATTTTTAACTATTATGTTTCCCCTTTATCATTGTGATTTTGGTTTCAACTGTTTTAGGTTCTGGGGGGATCTAAATCCAATAATGTTTTTAGATATTTGGAAGATCAAAATAAGGGTTCTATATTATTATGTGACACATGGATTATCCAATGGGATTAAGAAGTAATATTTTTGGATGGGTAATCATAAATCCTTAATGCACATTAGTCTAAAGCATTATTTTACTCCCAAAAAACATTATCATCATTGGGGCCTTGGAGACACGTGCGACTTGAGACTATGGAATTCCAAACACAATTTTTCCCTATTCCCCAATTTTATATACCAATATTTGAAAAAATAATATCTTTGATGTTATATCCAATTAATAAATATAAATGGTGGTAGGTGGGTTTATTCATCAACACATCATATTACGTAATTTATTAGTCTATAATATTGAGTGAATTCTTTTCCATAGATAAGAAATGAATTCTAAGACGTTCTCCTCCGTGAGGATATGATTTTGATTATTCTAATCCGTAATGTCCATTTATATATTTCTCTATTAATGACCCTGAACTTTACTCCTATTATGAGAATATTCTTTTCAAGGTTTTTTTTATATGAATTCTTAGATATTAATCAACTATGTGTTCATGGTCAAGATCATTATGGTTGTCTCATCTATACAAGATATTTGTATAATTGTTGAAGTTGGAAGATGAGTGATTTTATTGACCAAAATATGTACTTATTTATAATAAGAACCATCCTTCCAAAATCATTGAATCCATATCGGTATTTCTTGATGGTAAGAGTTATAACCCATTTAATATCAAAATTTTACATTAAAAACCCAATATATTTTTTGGAAGTAGTTTTATTTTGAGGGAGTATGTATGACCTTTCCCATAAGAAATAAAGTTGATGGTATACTCTTTCTACCTCTGTTTTCATATTTATATGTCAATGGTTCTAGTGTCATGATTGGGGGTTATGCATAAGTTGATGAACTACCATCAAATATCCTCCCATCAAGAGATGTAACTTAGAGATGTACTATTTTTTCTAGACAAAGTGGATCCATATTGGTTCCAAATGATGTAATGAAGCCTATCCTCCTCCAACTACTCAAATTTCTTCAGGATTGGAAAAAATTGAGAGTATAATATTTTAATATGTTTCTCTAGGTCACATGTATTAATAAAAAAATAAAATATAGAATGACTGTAAATTTATAGTTGGGGTACATGGACCAATAATTTTGGATAAATCTGTCTTACATGTTATAATAAATACTATCAAGTATCCTTGTATTCTAAAAGAGTTTTGAGAGAACTAATTATATTATTTTGGAAAACTTTATTATTCTTATAACCCCATACTGGTCAAATCACTCTTGTTATAGCGTGTTTATGGTCTAAGAGTGATAAATCATGTAGATCTATCAGAGAGGGATCTATTTGGAATCATATAATATGACATGGGTCAAAATAACCCGTGTCATAAACCTGGTTGATCAGCTATAGACTATAATATATTTCTTCTGTATGGGATGTGTCATGGGGTCTTCTTGAACGTATTATCAGTCATGAAAATATACTTGGAGGAACATGGAATTGATATTGTTGTATCCATTAAGCTCAATGGGTGGAATAATTATTTCTGAACAAATTTTGATTTTATAAATGGATTATAGCATGTTAGAGGACTCAACTATAGTTTTTCCTTTGAGTGGGTTTTGATGGTTGTTTGGGAGTGGCATATCAAGATGAATTTTATAACTGGTGTCTTGTATATGATGATGGTTATGGAATCCTTTAAGAGGGGTCACCATTTTTTTGATCCTCCAAGTTATGATCATTGTGTGATTAATTAATTGTATCATTTTCTATAGTATTTTGTGGATCATCCATGATGAAATTTATATTGCAGGTTGTAATTGGTGGATAATAAATGATATCATCATGATGGATCACTAATGGAATCTGTTTTCATCCTCTAATAAAAGTTAACTAAAAGGGAAAATATTACCCGTATTATTTGATAGCCACATGGAGAAAACAATTCACCAAAATTGTGGATTACAATAAATATCTCACTACAAACATACTATAATTTTCCATGCAATCCCCTAAAATCAAGATGTTGAACCATCAGGAGTTCTATGAATTTATCCTTTTTCAACATTTGGTCAACTCGCCATAGGTTATCAATGATTTTGGGCATTATATCTATCAACATTAAAATAGGTTTAATTTATCAAATATGTTCCACTAGATGTATGATACGTGGGTTTATGTAAGAATATTCCTAACAGATAAGCACATAGTCATATTTATCTATAATATAACTCAAAATTTCATAGTGGCTAGATAATCCCACAATATTTCATCATCCTTCTCTTCCTGATTAGATTGATGGTCTTTATCCTAATCACCCTATGATTCAATATAAAACTATTAAAATTCCATATTAGGTAGTGATGAATATCTATATTGTTAATGTTATTTATATGGGGGGTCATCAGATAAATCATTCCCAAACTATAAGTGGATACTAAAGAGTTTTTAAAAACTTCGATACGATATCCATGTATGATAGGGATCTATATCCAAAAACTTCACAGGATGTGTTTTGTACCTATAACTATTTTAGAGGATTATATTCTTTTAAGAATGCTATAAAATATCAAAAAATCTCCCCCAAATAAATTTTATGGAATGAAAGTAGGGATATCAGTGGTGAGAAATGTGGTGTCATTGATAGTATCTCGAATTTAATGATATCCTTTATGTATATGTACTTATAGAGCGACATTATGAACTTGTTTTATTCTTATTTGGTAATATAAATCCAAATGATAAGTGTGGGTTTCCTATGGGGATTCCACAGTAGAGGTAGGAACATATCCTTCTAATATTTCATGATCTGGGATTCTAAAAAATCATGACTGTCTATCACTGGTTACCCTATCATGTCTTCAATTTTGGTGCTGAATTTATCTACATGTAATGTATTTCATATAATAGGGAGCCTTCCTATGGTCATTGTCGATGTTGTCAGTGGGTATACCTATATAATGGTATGTAGTGACATATCTTAAAGAATAATATTATCGTTATGTCCTTCTCTACAATATATAGGGCCATTGCGATGGATCGTCATCACTCTAGAGAGTAGGAGAGTCAACCCAGCAATCATGGAAGGTGGTTGGGATCTCTCTCAAATTATAGAAAAGATATTCCCCACTATAGTCATTAGTGTTTAAAGTAATGTTATGAAAAATATGGTCAACCATATTTTATAACATAATTTAGGGTTAAATCATAGTATTGGAAGCACATGTCTTGGAAAGGAGCTACCGAAGTGTGAGAAACCAAAACCTACTCAATTGTGGTTTGGGTAATCCTTCACTAATGGGGCTATATAAGGATGATATACATTCACTATGACTCCAATGTATAATTTGAGACTAGAAAACCATGGATTCCTTAGGTCTTAATGCCTTATGGGAAGTAAGATTTAGTTCAATCCAATTATAATCTCATAAATTTTTTACTAATGGTAATTGGGATACATTCCCCGTATGATATCTCTATTTTTTGGGATCTCGATGTGACACCATGGCCTTCAGATACTTACCATCCATTTCTTATGTGGGGATAACTATTTTCCAGTAATATAATTTCATAATTTAATTGTGACCTAATGGTTCATAATATCAATAAAGAAATCAGTTGAGGGTTCCCAGATTCTATGGGTGCTATGGAAGTCACTTAAGATCATTTTCCCTGATCACCAAGAGTATCCACCTAAAGAATAATTAACATCATGGGTTCTTTTTTCAACCCCTCATCTATTATAGAGTATTTAGGTATCTCTCATAGATGTTATAGATTCTAGATTTATATAAGAGTATTTGAAATCATTTATTAGTGGATTCTCAATGATAGTGATTCCCAACATAACTAACATTACTCATCCTATAACTATTGAATGAGAAGAGAGTTCATATTTGGATCAAAATTCTATTTTATGAATCATTCCACTTGGACTATCATGTTGGACATTTTTATGGCCCAAATCTATGTCATTCATTAATTTTTTCTAATGGATGATAGTTTTCCATTATTGAGGTGGTGATGATGGAACCTAGATCCAAAAGGTAGGATGGGATGTTTAAAATTCCCTATAAGAAGTTTTTTACCTGTCAAAGAATCTTTAAAATATTTAACATAATATCATGGATCCCATTCCTGTCTCCCTTTGGAAAATGGTCAATTACATGTCTTATTTACTTAATTGGGAAATAACCCTATGGTTGGAGCTGATGAGTGGTTTATATATGTTGTTCATCTAAAAATATCTTCCTCGTATAATGTTATAATTGAGCCCTATTATAATATCACAAGGAATCATAATATTATTGAAAAAATAATCCCATGATCATAATATGAAGCATATTTTATTCATCACATAAGGAATAAAAGACTTGTCAACTAAGGAATTCCACTCTCATCACATGAATCATCTTATGTATCTCGTATATGGAAACCTAGGCTCATCACATAAGAAATCATGGAGTACTCAACTAGGGAATCTCATACTCATCATATGAGTTATCCTATGATAATCACACAATGACAAGCTTGAATGTCTTTTGGGGATTCATGTAGGAAATATTTAGTAGAGGGAACACACAATTTACATTCATAAGGGTATTCTCATGATTTGTAGTTAGTTGTGTACTTTGATGGTTTAGAGTCATGTGGGGGAACTAATATTTTAATTTCATGTTGGATTAATCGTAGTATATTTTTTATGTGCTCACTCAATGTTTTGAGTACTTTGGGGGTAAATACATTTATGCTCATCACATAAGGGTATTCATTCTTTTACCTCTAGTAGGGAATCATACATATAAATCATAACATAAGGTCAAGAACTGTTTAAAGTCTAATGGGGGATGATCCACTTACAATGTTCATGTTAGGTCATGAATTATTTAACCACTAGTGGGTATATTTGGGAAATTTTTTATACTATTAAAATATTAGACGACCATATATATACCACCTCTCAATGGGAAGGTGTAATTGTGGTGATATTGGGAGTTAAAGATTTAACCATGAAGGTGAATCCCTTTTATCTTATTAGAATAGGAATAAAAAACCTATTTAGTTTGAGTTACACAGCTTAAAGTTGTGTGAGAATACTACCCAATGTATTAAAATATCATGAGGTAATTATTCTTGTATCATGAAATATGTGACATAAAATGGTTTCATATGGATTATTCATTGGGGAACATTATTTTTGTCTAATATAAACATCTATGGATAATACCAATAACTATGGTCAGGGTAAACATGATTGAGTTTCACCAAATACATGATCATTGTAAAGGAATTTAGGGGGAAAATCCATAAATATGGTTATTCATAAAAATTTATCATAAAAAATAACTGATTGGGAAATTTTGTGTCCTATGGCCCATTAACTTCCATTAAAGTGTGCTTCACAATAAAGCCTTGAAATAGTTTTTCATGGTATGTGTTTTATTCAAGGATGGTGTTGTGTAAAATGATGGCTTGAATGAGACTTAATCCACTAGAGTTAAGGGCCTTATTCATGTAATGTAGTTGCATGGGGATATATTAGAATCAAGAAAATTCATTAAATTAAATGAATGAGGTAATACATATAATATTGTAACATGTATGGATCATAACGGTTTCTTGGATTACATAGGTGTGTAGTAGTTTAGATTGCGTGATTTGAATGTTTTGGATTCCATGAAATATGAAATCCAAAGTACATACCAAGAAATAGTGATATATAGTGAATTTATTCGACATTTAGTCACATATTAGGATATTATTGTGAAAGAGTTGTGTTATCACCCAACTATTTATTTTTGGGGTTCTTCGATATTAAGTTCATGGAATTAGGGTTTCATGAAGTTGTTTTACTTTTCTAAAAAATGAACAGCTTAGACATTCTTCATCTCCAATAATTTTTTTTTAATTTTTTTCATCAACTGATATTCTAAGACTGATTATTAAAATTGTTAAGGTATTTTCATTAATTTCCTTCCTTATAGAAGATAATTCTTGTTATCCTGATAGTTAGAGTCACATGCATTATATAATCATGTTCATCACAAGTTATATCTTTTCAAGGAATATTACAATCAATATATCAAAGAGGATATAATATAACCACATTATCTCATATATTCCCATTAAATATTCAATCATTTATATATTTATTTTTGAATATTAATCCTTTAAACCAATCAATATATTCAAACCATAATAATTTGTAACACTTTACACAACTCAAAACTTATGTTACAACCCCAAATAAAAATCCAACTATATTTATACATATAAAAATTTATATTATGAAAAAGTTAAAATAAATTGTTTCATATTAATTATTAAATAATAATAATCTCTACAATAGTATGCCTAGAGAGATAGATATTAATCCCCAAATTTTCTAGGCAAGGCATCCAGACAAAGATCTTTTCAACAAAAATTCTATCTACCAAAGGATAATATACTTAAGAGGTATTTTGGTTTCTTCATAATTATAATATATATATATATATCATTTAAATTCATGATCACAACCCAATACAAATTGACATTAAGGAATACAAAAACTAAATCAATTATTATACCAAGAATGTAACTTTTTATATGCATGTATGATAATATATAGAATTATTGTAACTTATTGAAGTATGTAAAACATGTATACATAATATAAAACATTATATACGTGAATAATTATGGGAATAATTTTAATAAATTAAAAAACCATATATTAAATTGTGACATAAAGAATTTATATGAAATTCATATATATGTTTAATTTAAAACACTATAATTAGGAATTCATTATAGAAATTCCAAAATTAAATAAATATAGACTCATTAAATTTACTTAATGAATTAAATCCTTAATATTATTCATCATATGTAATTATAATTAAATATTTGATATTATATGAAATATAATTATTTTATATTTAAAATATATTAAATAAAAAATATACATAACCTAAATATCATATAATTTGGACTATAATCAAATCAATCAAAAAAATATTGAAATGTTTTAAATTTTAACTTCAATAAATAATTTTAATTTGAATATTTCAAATTAAAATTATCAAATATTTCATAATATTAAATATAAACTCTATTATATTTATCCTTATTTTGAAATTTATAAATATTTTATATATTATAATTATAATTAAGAAATAAAAAATTTAAATATATATGATAATTTTTGGAATATAATTTGAATATAGTATTTTCATATTATTTTTTTATATTATGGACATTTATGTAGTAAAATTTTCATGAACCTATAATTAATTAAATTAAAAAAATTTATGATAATTATTTTATAAAAATTTATAAATAAATATATACACAACCCAAAATAATATTAAACATAATTTATTAATATATTAAAAACTATTTAAATCAATTCACTAGTGAAATATTGACAAATAAATTTTTTTATGTATTATAATTAACGACATAATCCATATCATAATTTTTTATTTATAATATATAATGATTGAATATCCCACAAGTTATATCAATTGTATAATATGATTATGAATTCATAAATGTAAGACAAAACCTATGTTGGGATGCTCACCTATTATTTAATTTCATTACAATAGACTTGTTTAGGATTAACACTATAGGCCATGCTATCTTATAAACAATATAATGATCTATTTTAAATTTCATATAATGTTCTCAATGATGCATTCATATTTTATGATTTCCCATTTTAAACCCTATGTGTGACATCAACACATCATAGTTTTATAATATATTATATAATTATCAGTTAATTTAAATTTTCAGAGAGTTATTGAAATTTTATTTTGAAATTTTATAGGTTTTAATATTTAACATGGTTACCTCACAGTTGTCACATGGTTAGGAGAAACCGTATAGGTAACCACTACATGTGGGGTGAACTATGTGAATTATTTCAATGTAATAGGATACTATATCTGTGACCCATATGTATGTGTCTTCCAATTCATTTTAACACACAATTAGGGTAAACTACACCTCCTGTCATTATGTGTGAAGGATAACCATTTTTATATGGTTCAAATGGGTTTGGTATGGTCTAGAATAACCTTAATGTCCCAAAAATTCTGTATATTGTTTTTAATTATATGGAATTATTTCATGACTGTGAAATCTGACGGTGCATGATTCTGAGGCCCGGAGTGCCCGGAATGATCTGTCGAAGTTTTGGTAAGCTTTGATTAGCACGCCTAAGCAGTTTCCCTGAAAAAGTGAAATAATTCTTAAATGATAAGTCAGATCAGAAATATGAGGACACATTTGTGCTCAGGATGGCGGGTATACTCAAGGTGCGACATAAGTTTAGTCAGCACATGCCTCCTGTGAGAAAACCCAAAAATGGCATAACATTAAATAAAATACTTAAATAAAGTTATTTTATTTTTCAAATTAGTATAACTCATGAATGGTATCTCAGATTAAAAAACTGATACCACAATTGAACTCGTAATGGTATTCTCTATTTAGGCTGATACTAACATTGGTCGGTGCTGGCCACCAGTGAAAGTTAGTTTTTGGCCGTAAATAAAATAATTAAGTGAAAATTATTTTATTTTAAAATCCATAACTTTTACACGGTAACTCGGATTGGAAATTTGAGAGTACCTTTGGGTTCGTTGGGTCATGTTTCACTTAGGTAGATCCTAACCTAGACAGGCGTGGGTCGAGGGTGACTGTTAATATTTTCTGAACTTTTCTTTTTGGTATATTCAGTAAATGCATGATCGACATTTTGTAACTTTTGAACTAGAGCTCAGAATTAAAATATGAGGACACCATTGAACTCCCAGCGTTGATATTTGCTTAAGGATACCTTCACCTCGACCATAGTAGGTCGAGGGTGGATGTTAGTTTTTTAGTTTTTTGTGGGAGAGTTAAAAGAATAAAAATAAAATAAAACAACAAATTTTATTTTATTTTCTTGAAACCTCCATTTTTGAATACTTGGTGTTGGGGACCACCCGAAATCCCCTTTAATGTGAGTTAACCCTTAGAATTCCCCTAATTAATGCGCCAACTTTAAATTAATTAATGTTCCAACTTTAATTGAATTAATTATATTAACTCAATTAAAGCTGGCTTCTCACCCTTTTGGTTGGGATCATTGGAAAAAGAGAGATTTTGGGAGAACTTGGAAGGACATCCTCCAATGAAGAAAGAACCTCCATCGTGGATGACGCTCGAGCCCGAATTGGAAGCGTCGTGATGGAACAACTAACACCGAGTCACCATCGTCATCTCCCTCCTAATGACACATCCAACGGACGATCGAGGTATGAGTTTTAATTTGAAGTATAATTAAATCTATTTGTTGATTCTTCATATTCATGATTCACAATGACAATGGCTAAGAAAACATGGCCATCATTCGGCACTTATAGAACGACCCTTTTCCTTCGTTCTTCACGCATTCATTGTGCGTTCTTCGATGAAAAATAATTAAGTGCGCAGAAAACACAATGTCTCATTGAGCGCGATATATGGATGTAGGGATCTCAACCTGAGGATCTTGAATTTGCGAACATCATAATTTTTCAGATATGGAACGAAGCTACGATGGCTCGCAGAAGAAGGTGGCGGCTGACACCCAGTTGTCCATTTGGAGGTAGGGTGGCGTGCATCCGCACCATCGGTTGGGCAGGAGGTCACGACCCATCGACCATGGAAGAGCTAGGTGGTGGCCGACACGCCTATCGGCCACGTGGTAATGTGGCGGTGTGAGTCCGTGCCCCCAGAGCTGGAGACCGCGACCGCATGGCCGCAATAGAATTCTGAGGGAATCCAGCATTTGTCCGGCCGTGATGGTGCAGCAGTGTACCTCCACGCTGCTAGGAGGATAACCGGCCGGCTGTTCTAGTCGGTCGTTTCACATTGAACGGGACCACCAAGTGATCCCACGTGCTCGTAGGGCGACCGAACGGTCTTCTGGACCGTTCGGGTAAACCGAGGGGGGGCTGGAGTTGTGCATTCTCCAGGGTGTCAGCTAGGGAAGAGCCTGCCACGGCGGGCCTCCCGACTGCGGGCTGCATCAAGGGTTGTGCCTAGTGGGCTGGGTCGGGCTGCCCATTTCACGGGCCGGGACAAACCATAGCCCGCAGGCCATCCCCTCCGTGGCCAAGGCCAAAACCGATGGACCCGGTCCAGTTCGGGTTGACCTAAACTCGATTGGTTCGGCCAAGGCCGGGTTGGGCCGAGTTGGACCAACTCGGTCGGACTAGACCTGGGACCATCTGGACCCAGATACATCTTTGTGGCTGTAACATGAGAACTGAGCATCCATTTGACAAACCGTATGTGGCATTGGGATCCTTGTATGGAGATGATCCTTTTGATGTAATCCAATTGATTTTTGGATAATGTTGGAGTCTGGCAGGGTTGCATCAACCCCCGAATCTAACCGGGCCCTCAGATCATAAATGCTAATAAATTACAGACCGGGCATCCGATTGACGTTTTTTATGTTGCATTGGGTCCCTTATGATGTGAAAAACATTTGAGATAGATCTTGAAGGAACATTATAGAAATTGAGATACAACCAATGGCTTTAGGAGTGGTTCTCCAAAACATGAAAATAACAGAAATATAGTGGCTGACTATGAGGTGGAGGTTGGAGACATACCATACGGAGGTTATCACAGAGAAATCCTTTGTGGGTCATCACTGATCCTGTGTGGGTCAGTACTCAGTGATCCTGTGTGGGTCAATGAAATATGATCTTCTGTGGATCAGCACTTAGCGATCCTGTGTGGGTCATTACGGGGGTTAGTTTCTTATCAATCATAGGCAATTCAGATCATGTGTGGGTCATTGCGGGGCTTAGTACCTATCAATCATGTGTGGCTCAAACTAAATATGGATAGAAACAATGCATATTTAATGAATAAGATGATCTAGCTTCATGACTAATCATCTGTACTTCTATACTTCACTGAAAATATGGTTTGAGCTGAGACTCTTTGTGAGCAATCTTTACTTTGTTCTTGTGATTGAGTTTATACTACGTGGTTCATTACCTGTGTGGTAATTTACCATTGTGGTGTTACCATGTGGTTTTTCATTATGTAATTCAAGGAGACCTTTAGGGTCTCAGTGTTCCTACAGAGTATCATTATACTCACCCATTTCCAGGCTTTGCTCGCACCTTGTGGTGTCTTGTGAAAAAAAAATACAAAATTGGTCAAGGATAAAAGAGCATGGATTGGAAGGTGCTCGAAGGTGGAGATTCGGCCTGACGTGACACAGAGAAGACGAGAATATGTGGAGTACTATAGAGGATATCTGTATCTAACCTTCAGGTAGGATCTGTGGTAGACGACCCCAAAGCTGCTTTTCACCTTTCAGCTATTTTGTAATTTTTATTTGTACTTGTACTTTTCCCGTTGGGCTTGTATTCTGGCCCCTATTACTTCCAGAACTCTTTTACTACAACAGTTTACTTCACAGTAGCTTCATGTTGTGTTCTCGGACCGTGTTTTTGTACATGTTTAATGGTAATGCGTTCTCATTTTAGGGAATATGCCTTTTGGTGCTAGTCTCCATCCCCTGGCCTATGGATGGCTGGCTTGGAGTAGTCATGCCATGAGCCCCGGGGGACGGGTCGTGACAAAGTGGTATCAGATGATATCTATTCTACAAAAATACTATGACTCTGATCGTTTCTGTTTGGCAATAGTGTTAGGTGTTATGAGTGTGATTTTCAGTTTGGGGAGTATAGTTTTGGTGAGGCAGCCGATGTATCCATACACCAGGACCCTGAATTCTGATTTCTGACTCTATACATAGAAACACTGATAGCGTGTGTTTTTGAAGATTTTTTCTTGTGATTTATTTTGAGTAAAATAACTAGGTATAACATAATGACTATGGCGCACCTGTTCCTTATCAGGATGCCGCAATGTAGACATCCAGCCAGGATTCCAAAGAGGTTATGTGATGATGGCCCACCGAGCGAAGAGGCCTCGATGCAGTGCCCTTTTATGGTTTTATCACCTTCGGGTGGTGCACTAGTATCACCACCACCCATTGGAAAGCAGATTCGACCAGCCCCACCAGTAGATGGTGCATGACGACTGAGCACGCTGCATGAGTTCTAGCGGTAGAGGACTTTGAGGATTTGTAGCAAGATAGATTTCCAGGAAGGTGAGGACTGGATGGAGGCTATGGCTAGAGTTTTCCGCCTATTTGGGACACCAGTTGAGTAGATGATGAACCTAGTTGCTGGTATTTTCCAGTATGTGACCATGAGGATAGTCTGCATGATAATGATGCTTTAGGACTTGGACTATTTCCTGAGATAGTACCTTCAGGTAGTGTATCAGCTATAACATTTCCCATTGTTCATCCATTACAACCGAATGTAATAGTAGAGGAAACATATTGGATTATTGCCTTACACTTTTTTCAACATCAGATACCCCTCAGGTTTTGAGTCAAGTCTGACTCACATGAGGCTATGGACTATCTTGATGAGGTATTCGAGTTTCTATCTAGCCATGGAACCATTCGATCAGATGTCATTCCTAGTAGAATGATACCTATGTGGCTCAGTAGGATGATGACAGAGTTGAGGTTACCCCGGTCTTGCAAAGAAGTGACTTTTCTAAGGACAAGCTTGAGAACCTTCTATTGAGAAGGGGGTCTCTTTCCATAAAGAGATAAGGGATGAGTGTTGCCTAGAGATTCTATAGATTCAACAGGATGACATGTCAGTAGGTGAGTATTCAGCGAGGTGTACTGACCATCCAAGGTACTTGATGAATACATTACGATAAGTGCTTCAGGGCTTGGACCTCATAGTGTGGTGTGTTTAAGGACATCTAAGACAACATTATTCCTCAATGAATTCTGACCTATGTTAGGGTGCTAGAGGGAACCTTTGCAGTTGAATGTTCTTTGGCTAAGCAGATAAAACAAATGAATGTTAGTAGTGGGAATGCAGGAAACTGACACTAGTCATAGAGACTTGGGAATGTAAAAATGTTTCAGGAAGATGAAGTGTTAGGGACACGGTAAGGGGGTAGCAGCATATGGTCGAGGACTGTGAACTAAGGGCTCCTGGAATGATTTGATGAATGGTATGTGTTTAACACTAGTTGTCGTATTAATAGACATAGGTACCAATCATTCATTCCTTCAATGAATCTTTTCCAAGACCTAGAGATTCGGGTTAAGCTGTTGACTTGACCCTCATGTCTAGAGATACCTTTGGGAGGATTCTCGATAATCACACATATGCTGATGGTGTGATTTGACCCATGCAGCAAGACTTTCGGTTGGAACCACTTGGTGGCAGTGTCAAGGCTTTAAGACGATAGTATGGGTATTGAAAGGACATCCATAGTTCATACTCAGATTGAATGTATTAGGAAAAAAAGTTGTGATTTACCTACAATGTTGGAATGGGATTTTCCTTGGTCACCGAAAAAAATCCCAGGCAGCACAGGATAAACTCATGCAGAGAAGGGTGCAACCGATCACTATTGAGTCGGCCAACCTTACCCTCATGGAAGATGGAGTTTTCAGTTTTCAGTTCCCAACAGGCGTGGTCAAGTGTGGGGATATCTTTTCAAAAGATGTTTTTAGGGTTACCTTCCCCAAGGGAGAGGGGCTTATTCTTTGGATGGGTAGTACCAGAGTTGTGAATCAGAATTTTCCAGAGTTGCAACACCCTTTTCAACATTTAAAAATAAGGTGTAACCTTTCCTATGGAAAGAGAGATTCCAATAGAGTTTCCAGGAACTGAGGAAGGGACTGACTAGTGCCCCAATCATAAGGCTTCCAGAAGAGGGAGTTGGTTATGTAGTCTACTGTGATGCATTAGGGACCGAGCTTGGATGTGTCCTGATGCAAGATCAAACATTAATCGATTATGGTTCATAGAAACAGAGACAACATGAGAAAATCTACACTACCCATGACTTCGAGTTATCATCAATGGTCTTTTCCTTGAAAATGTGGCAACATTACTTGATGGGCTAACGTTTTACAGTCTACACTGATCAAAAGAGTCTCAGGAATATCTTCTCACAGAATGACCTGAAACTGAGACATAGACAATAGAAAGAGTTCATCTAGGACTATGACCTTGCGTTATTCTATACTCTTGGGAAGGGGGAACATGGTAGCAGGCACGCTCAATAAGAGTCCTGATTTACAACTGTTGTGTGAGGCATCCGATTAGCTTGTCACGCTACGGATATCCTTAAAGTATAAAGATGGAACAGCTAACTCTAGTCTATGATAGTCACTCCCCCACTCCTTTAGCGAGTTAGAGAGTAACATCTTCAGACGTTGACTTTGAGGCCTGATGTGCTCAGATATCCTCAGGACGATCTCCTGAAAAATTTTCTGAAGGTAGGGAGCAAGTCAACCTCTTCAAAGGATGCACCATGGTGCCAGTGACTCTTTGGGAGGAGGTGTTGAGGGAGATCCATACATTACCTTTAATGGTACATCCTAAAGTGACAAAGATGTATCAGGACCTCAAGCATCACTACTGGTGGCTAGGGATTAAGGAAGCAGTGACAGAGTTTGTATCACGATATATCACTTGTCAGCAAGTGAAGACAGCACAGAGGTGGCCCGACTGAAGTTTAGGAGACAATGATCTTTGGAGTTCAAGGAGGGAGACCATGTCACCCTATAGAGATTTGGCCGAGGCAGCAAGTTATCATTGAGTTTTATCGGGCCATTTTTTATATTTAGGAGGATATGTGAGGGGGCATACTGCTTGGAACTTCCATCATAGCTGGGGAAGCTGAACTACGTCTTCCACGTATCCCAGCTGAGGAGATATGTGCAGGACCCATCTCACGTTATCGACCATGGAGAGCTAGACTTAGACGGTGGGGATACGTTTACAGAGGATCCAATAGAGATTGAGGATTGACAGGAGCATATCCTTTGTGGGTGTTCGATACCTCTGGTGCGTATTCGCTAGCAGCACGGGAACCCCCAGGAGAGCACATGGGAGCGGGAGGCTCAGATCCATTCTATGTCCCCCCATTTGTTTACTTAGTATATGTTGTGGCTTTCAGGGATGTAAATAATTAAGGTTGAGAGAATGTAATGTCCTAAAAATTCTGTATAATGTTTTTTAAATTATATGGTATTATTTTGAGACTATGAAATCTGATGGAGTGTTATTCTGAGTCTTGGAGTGTCAAGAATTATCTACGATGTTTTGGTACACTTTAATTATCACGCAAAATCATTATTTATGAAAATGTGGAATAACTCTTCAATGATTAATTAGATAAAAAATATGGGGGAACTGTTGCACTCATGATGGTGGGTTTACCATTCGTGTAACTTAAGTTTAGTCAGCACATGCCTCCTGCAAGAAAACCCAAAAATGGCATAACTGTAAATAAAATAATTAAATGAAATTATTTTATTTTTCAAATACTTATAACTCACAAATGGTAACATGGATTAAAAATCAAAGAACATTATTGAACATGTAAGGGTATGATCTCCTTAGGTAGATAATAACATTGGCCAGTGCTGGCCACCAGTGTAAGTTAGTTTTTGGCCATAAATAAAATAATTAAGTGACAATTATTTTATTGTAAAATCCATAACATCTAAATGGTAACTTGGATTGGAAATCTGAGAGTACCGTTGGGTTTGTTGGGGCATGTTTCACTTAGGCATATCCTAACCTCAATCGGTGCGGGTCGAGGGTAACTGTTATTATTTTTTCAAACTTTTTTTCGGGTAAGTTATTAAACGCCCAAGTGGGGTTTGTTATGTTTTGAACCGGTGCTCAGAATTGAAATTCGAGGACACCGTTGAACTCACAACATCAATATTCATGTAAGGAGATGTTCACCTTGACCGCAGTAGGTCTAGGGTGGAAGTTAGTTCTCTAATTTTTCATGGCGGAGTTAATAGAACAAAAATAAAGTAAAACAACAACTTTTATATTAGTTTTGTGAAACCTCCATTTTGAATACATGGTGGTGGGGAACACCCGAAATAACCTTTAATGTGTGTTAACCCTTGGAATTCCCCTAATTATTGTTCCAGAATTAATTTAATTAATGTGCCAACTTTAATTTAATTAATAATCTTAACTCAATTAAAGTTGGATCCTCATCCGTTGGATTTGGATCATTGGAAAAGGGGGGAGCTTGGGAGAACTTGAAAGGAAATCCTCCAAGGAAGAACAAACCTCCAATGTGGATGAAGCTCCAGCCCGGATCAGAAGCATCTTGCGGGAGCAACAAATGCCGACATCACCATCATCATCTCCCTCCTCACGACACATCCAATAGACGTTTTATGTAGGGGTTTTAATTCAAAGTATGATTAAATCTATTTTTTGATTCATTATATTCTTGATTCAAAATGATGATGGCCAAACAAATAGGGCCGTCATTTTACACTTATTCCTCAAACCTTTTCTTTCATTCTTCATGCGTTCTTCATGCATTCATCAATGCCAAATAATTAAGCATGCTGAATACACAAAGTCTCCTTGAGAGCGACATATGAACGTGGATATCTCAACCTGAGGATCATGAATATGAAAACGTCATAATTTTTTAGACTTAGATCAAAGTGACGATGGATCACAAAAGAATGAGGCAGCCAATACCCATCCAACCACATGGAGGTAGGGCGATGCACGTCCGCACCGCCGGTTGAGCAGAAAGCAGCGACCCATCGGCCGTGGAAAAGATGGGTGGTGTCCGGCATGATGGCTGACCGTGTGGCAAGGTGGAGGCACACATACACACTACAAGAGCTAGTGACTACAGTCGTATGGCCACAGAAGAGGTTGGACAATAGCCACTATCCGACTGGCCGCGATGGAGCTGCGGCGTGCGTCCGTGCCCTTGGGAGGAGAACCGGCCGACCGCCTCACACTGAGCGGGACCGCCAAGCGGACCCGTGTGCTAGCTGGGTGACCAAATGGTCCGCTGGACCATTCGGGTAAACTAGAGGGGGGGCTCCCCTTGGTGTCGTCTATAGAGGAACCCACCACAACGGGCCACCCGACCGCGGGCGGCACCGCGGGCCGCCCCCATCGCGGGCCAGGGTGGACCATGGCCTAGCAATCCGGGCCCACTGCGGACCATGCCAACTAGGTAGGACCTAGACCGGGTCAGGTTGACCTGAACCAGATAGAGTCGGTGGAGGCCGGGTCGGGCCAGGTCGGACCAACCGGGTCAGACCGGACCCGAGCCCATTCGGACCTCGATACGCATTTTTTGCCGTAACATGAGAACCAAGTATCCATTTGATGAACCGTCTATGAAGTTGGGATACTTGGATCGAGATGGTCCTTTTGGTATACTGCACTTGAGTATTGGATAATGTTTGGGTACATACGGGTTTGGATTGAACACTAAATCTAACTAGGCTCTCAGAGCAGAAACACTAATAACATACAGACCAAGAATCTGATTGATGCACCGTCTATTGTGTTTGGTCTTTTTATGACGTGACATACCTTTGGGATACTTCTTTTTTGAAATTCTTGGTGGTTGAGATATGACCGATTTCTTGAGGAGTAGTTCTCCCAAACATGCTAATAACAGGAATCCAGTGGCTGGTAGTGAGGCGGAGGTTGGAGACAGACTATACAGAGGTTAGTACCAAGCGATCATGTGTGGGTAAGTACCAATCGTGTTTGTGTCAGATCTTGGGTAGGTTAGTGCTCAGTGATCCTGTGTGGGTCAGCGCTTACCGGTCCAGTGCGGGTCAGATCCTGTATTGGTTAGCACTCAATGATCATGTGTAGGTTAGCGCATACTAATCATGTGTGGGTCATTGTAGGGGTTAGTTACCTATCGATCTTGGGTAGATCAGATCCTATGTGAGTCATTGCGGGGGTTATTACCTACTGATACTGTGTGGGTCTCACTCTGTATGGTCAGCAGCAGTGCCTCTTGACAGAATAAGATGATCTAGCTTCATGACTAATCATTTGTACTTCTATACTTCACTAAAAACCTGGTTTGAGCTAAGACTATCTGTGATCTATCTCTACATTGTGCTTGTGATTGAGGTTATTCTATGTGGAACTTTACCTGTGTGGTACTTTACCTTCATGGTGTTACTATATGGTTTTTCATTGTGGAATTCTAGGAGACCTTTAGGGTCTCAGGGTCCATACTGAGTATCGTTATACTCACCCCTACACGGGCTTCTCCCGCACCATGTTCTGTCATGTGCAGACAATCTATATCATTGATCAAGGCTGAGGGAACCATGAATGGATAGTGCTCAGAGGTGGACAATCAGCGTGGTGTGATGCGGAGGAGACGGGCGGACGTGGAGTACTATAGAGGTGATCTGTACCTACCCTTCGGGTAGGATCCGTGATGAATGATCTAGGAGCTGCATTTCACAATTCAGTTGTTTTCTACTTTTCAGTTGTACTTGCACTTTTCTGGTTGGGCTTGTATTCTAACCCCTTTTACATTCAACACTCTTTTACTACAACATTTTACTTCACAGTTTCTTCTTGGTGTGTTTTCGGACCGTGTTTTTTTACAGGTTTAAAGGAAATTCCTTCCCGTTTTAGGGAATACACATTTTGGTGCTAGTCACCAGCCCTTGGCCTATGAAAGGTGGGCTTGGGATAGTCACAACATAGGCCCTGGGGAATAGTTCATGATAATAACAGGCTAGGTTACTCTAAAATATGGGATCTAACAAAAGATTATGGTGATAAATTTTTTTACTAAGTCATGTGGGGATCTGTAGGGATTATGGGACTTGATATCATTAATGGTAATTTACTTACATGGATTAATAACAACATGTTAATGGTTTTTAGAACTATAAAAGGACACCGTGTGAGGGGTGATACCCCTTTCGAGTAAATTATTAATGTTTAGTGAACAGTTTATTAAAATTTGTTTCTAAAACATGTGATCTCCTCTGAAATTTAAATGGTGAATTTACATATCTAACACTCCTCAATTTAACCTTATTTATCTAATCATTATTTCTCAATAATTTTTTAAAACCAAGAAAAATCATATGGTTTCTCAAACTATTCATCTTTAATAATCAATGAAACTTCCTCCTAGGATTCAAAAAGGATTTAGAAGAATGATTCCTCTTTATACATTTAATCTACTTCCTCATTGTACTTCCTTTAGGTTCCTTCTCCTCCCCTGAACCCTAATTTCCATAGTGGTTGAATCTGGTTATTCAATTTTCCTAATCATAGTAAATAATTTTCTAGGTATTCTAATATATTTCTTCTTTCATATATTTTCTTATTCCATTGACGAAAAATTATTTTTAATGATTTTAGTTTGGTATTTTTACGATATGTTTTTATTTGATCAGATAATGAATTTTTTGTTTTCAAAAATCATTTTATTAATAGATTATAAAAATATTAGTTTACATTTTGGGGTTTTTAAAAATCTTTCAATGATTTATAAACTTATAATAATGGTCTATTATTCTTCTCTAGTTATTTAATTCTTAATAAAGTGTTATTACTTCCTTGTATTTAGGAAAATTCAAAAGATTCTATTTATAAAATTATGTAATGATAAAGAAGTGTTGATATAATTTTAATTTTTAAAATAGTTAAATCATTGTTTATAATCATTGTTTCCAACCAAATAGGTACATGGTTATGTATTGATTTCGATAAAATAATATTCTTGATTTTAAAAGAGTGTTTTGTGTATGATGATGTTTTAATGAGAATTGTTTTTTTTCAAATATATATTTCATGGATTAGTATTCAAATTATGTATTTGGACTTTGTTTTCCATTTTTGTTATAATGTTATTGTTAGAAGCTAAAAATTATTTTCTTGATAATTGTTACACCCTTGGTGTTTATCCCCTTTTTATTGGGTTTTACGATTTTGTGAAAAAGTGGGATGATTTGAATTTATTATTTTATGTATGTATAAATATTAAAAGTGGTCTTTTTCTTGAGATTGTTTTATAGTTTAGGTGAGAGATGATTTCTTATAATTGTTTTGTGATTATTTTATGGATAACATATTTTCTTATTTTCTCCCCTCCGCTTAGGTTGTTTAATGGAAACCATGGTTTTCTTAAGAGGAGACCAAGATTTATTCAACCTGATCTTAGATTACTCCACTCGCTAGTCTCCACTTGTGTATTCCATCTCCCATATATGATTGTAACTTAAATGGGGTAAATATAGTTATTCAGGTTTTTATTTAATTTGTAGTACCTAAAATATTAATAGTTTGATACTTCTAATAAATTATAGAATTCGACTCACCATAGGACTTATGTAATTTCCCATGACACAAGGTTGTTTTTATGGATTCTATTTAGGGTATTACCATATCATACTTTTTTATATATCTTTTCTATTACTTTTACTGGGTGGAAGCTATTTTCTTATATCATGTTTTAGTGATATATTAGTGCTTGATTGAATTTATACTCTCATCCTTTCATAGATTGGTCACCATTCTAAAATCCATTCACAAATGTACATCATGAATGATTTCAATGGAAATAAAGACAGTAGTACTTTTTTTCATTACCTCAAAATATTTGTTTTATTGAAAATTTATTTTAATTATAAATTGGATTTTACATCATATATTATGTAAGAGTTTGTGATAAATTTTTTGAAAGGTGAAAAAATCCATTTTTTATCGACTTAATTTTCCTCATTTCAAGGTTTTCATAGTCATTGTTTTAAAATTAAAGGTCACACCCATGTATCTGGTAAAATGATGGATCTTTTCTAATAATGGATAAAATTATATTACATGTTTTATTCACACATTATAATATGAGAAAATATTATTCTAAATCATTTTCAATCTAATATTTATTAAACACCTTATAAAAATGAATTTCATAGACTCTGGTGAAATTATTCTAGTCCTGTTAAGATCATGCCCTATATACACACCTTTATCTGTGTATAACTCTTTTGTTATCATGTGGGTTACTAGGTTTTAATAATGTGTTATATTATGTTCATTATTATGCACTTACAGATGTTTTGGGTTCTTATGAGTTCCCATGGGTCACATGGAATAATTTTTGTAGATGTTTGGGTTTTAGTTTATTTTTGGATGTATACAAAGTAAAAAATTCTCTATTTTTTACTTTAAATTATGACTTTCTTATTTTGTATCACGTTATGTGCATATTAAAATACTTTATATTTGAAAAGATAGTTTAGTATATCATTGTTGACTAAAACTTATTTGGTTTACCATTATTATTTACAACAACTTATTAAATTTGATTGTATGTACAATTTAATGATTCAACTTTTCATATCCTTGATTATATTACAGTACAAATTTATTATTGTTAGAGGGAGAAATATTTACCATGTGTTTATTATATGATGTACTGGTGCTTGATGAACCTCAAGGTGATCTTAAAGAGGCTTCAGTCCTTATAGAGAAGTAGTCTAGATGACTTAGAGAGGTGAATTGATCTGATTCATTACAAAATAATTAGTTAAAATTGAATGATTGTAATTTTCCATCAATTATGATATCCTATATCATATAAGGAAATACCCATAACATATTAAGAGAAAACATAATTTAACACCATCATCATTTGATTTCTTAAATCATTTTAAACAATATCTACATAAAATACAATACAATAGTATTTTTATTCATTTTCAATAAGATTTAAGGAATAATAGAACATGAAATTACTCTGATACAACTATTGGGTTTCTTAAGATTATTTGAAAATAAAAGAAAAAAATAAAAATATAATAATACCTTAAACCTATTATCTACTTTGATTAAAAATGAATCTATGATATATATAATGACAAAAAAATCATGTACCCTTCATCAATCAATACATTTTCTAATTCCTTAGACCAATATAATTAATTATGATCTATAATTCAAAGAAAAAGGACTATATTCACCAAAATATATCCACAAATCAATATTAATCACTCACTATTTAGGTTAGAATCTTCTCACAACCATGATATGAAATTACCTCACTCAGAGAAAGGGTTGGGAGAGAGAATCCAATAGAATACACACAACACACCCACCACCTATATGGATTTAGTCCTATTTATATAATATTCTGGAACACTCCCCATGTCCCATTCATTCACTCATTCCTTAAACAATGCAGTCAAAAATGATATGTTGTTACAATAGTTTGTAACCCTTCATCTATAAACCTAAAATAGATGTTCATAAATTCTACATATGCTAATGATATATTACATTTAATAGAAACCAAATTCTAATATTTATCATTCATATTCCATAATAAGTTGTCTCATATCATGTGAATCACTTGGTAAAACCCATAATATAATATTTCTTATTAGACATCCAATAATACAATAAAATTTCTTAAGGTAGCGCCAAAATGAAATATATATAAGATAGCAAATAGAAATCCCATACCACGAAATATAATATTGTTTATAATAAATAATTTTATAATATAATATATTCCTATAACTAACACTATGAATTAAGATCATTATGTCATATATCCTTTAAATATATTTCGTGATGTTTTGATAACAATTTTTTTTATTTATTGAATACAAATTCTTTAAATAATGTTATTGTTAAAAAAGAAAATGAGACTTTTTAGAAGTTAAAAAAATTATGACATTTCCAGAGAAAAATAATAATTCCTTTTAAGTGAATAATTTCAAAAACTTTTGTAGTTATAGCTTTTCGGAATGTTTTAGACATGTAGAATGTACAAAATTTGGTGAGACAAGTAATTATAGAAAGTCTAGAATTTAGTAAATTTTTTGAGATGAAGAATGATAAAATGTATTTATATTTATAATTCATTTGAGATGAAGAATTTTATAATGTTTGGAAGTGAAGAAATATATTGATATGAACAAAGTTAAATAGTATGAAAATTAATAATGTTTTAGTGATGAAGAATGTTAACAAATCTAGAATGTAATAATGTTTTAGAGGTGAAGATATTGAGAAGGTATGAATATTAAAAAAAATTATAAGGAATGTATTAAATTATGGAAGTTATAAATTTTACATTGGTAAGAAAAAATCATTCATTGTTAGATTATGATATTTTGTTCTTTCATGTTTTTAAATCATCTTGAAGAGGTCATGATACAAGATTATGTTTGATAAAAAAATAGAAGTTTAAATTTTTAGAGTATCCAAAGATCATGTTTCTCAAAGGACTATTTATTATAATATTTTTAATTCATCATTATATGAATAGTAAATTAGACTAATAATTTTTGAAAAAATATTCCAAATAACTATTTGTAAGAATGTATGGAATTTAATGTTTTAAAAATTGTAGATTTGAAAATCATTATCAATCATATGAACAATTCTAATCACATGCAATTTTTTAATTATAATTTTTTTTCAAGTGGATGAAAAATTCAATCAAAAAATAGTATGAGTAGATGGATAGTATCATAAGATAGAGAATGAGAATGATTAGTAAAATAAGTCAAAGATTGTTTTCATGATTTAACAAGTTAATGTTTCATGAATTTGCATATTCAATGTTTGTATAGAGTTTCAAAGATGAAATTTAACGAATTTAAAATGTCAATTTAGAGACCTGGTTTTTGCCTTTTAAGAATTTGGAATATTTCTACATATATTTCCAGAGCTAGGAGATGAGACGTCAACTACAAAAAATACAGTGCATTAGAGGGGTTTATTTAGAGGGGGTTATGCCCAACCCCCACTAATTTCATTTTCTGCATAATTAAAGGGGGTTCTGCCCAACCCCCTCCAATCGTCAACTTTAGAGGGGGTTATGAACCCCCTCTAAATTAATTTTCTATAAAAATTTGAGGGATAATATACAACCTCTTTTAATCATATAATTTTTAAGGGGTTATAGAGCCCCTTAATTTCTTAAATTAGAGGGGGGTTTTGAATCCCCTCTAAATTTTTTAACATTATTTTCATAATATCTAGTTCGATTTTAGAGGGGGTTCAAAACCCCATATAATGTATAAAATTAGAGGGGGTTCAAAACCCCCACTAATGTCTTAAATTATTTGGGGATGAAAACTCCCTCTAATGTATTTAAATTAGAGGGGGTTTAAAACCCCCCTAATGTACTTAATTTAGAAGGGGTTCAAAAATCCCTTCTAATGTATTTAATTTAGAGGGTGTTCAAAAAACCCCTCTAATTTAAGAGATTAAAGGGGTTTCGAAACCTCACTTTTTAAAAAAACATCCATAATATATAAATATATATATAATTAAAATTCCTTATATAAATGTATTTAAATAAATTATATAAACCAATTATATAAAATTTTTATATAATTTTATTTAATTATATATATCTGTATACATAAATATAATTGTATAATATTATGTAAATTAATATATATTTATTTTCATAAATTATATTTTATATAATATTAATTATTTATAAAATAAAAGCATAAAAATATTATATAAATATATACATAAATATAATTTATTTAAAAAATATATCATATAAAAACTCAAGCTTGTATTTTTTTTAAATTATATTATAATAATAACAAATATTTTTTTATATAATATGTTTATGCATTTATATTATATATAATTAATATTATATGAAATTTAATTTATAAAAATAAATTTATATTAATGTACACAATATTATAGAATTATATTTATTGAAATACTAATATATATTAATGTACTTAATAATAAATCTATGTATTGAAATACATTATATAAATATTTTTATAAATTGTATTTCATATAATATTAATTGCATATAATGTAAAATTGTATTTCATATTATATTAAGTATATTTTTGTATAAATTGCATTTTATATAATATTGATTATATATAATATACATATTAATTATATATAATATAAAATTTTATTTCATAAAATATTGATTATATATAATATACATTTTGATTATATACAACATAATAACAATTATATTTAATATAATATTAATTACATATAATATTAATATTTGTATAAATTTTATTTCATATAATAGTAATAATATATTAACTTTATATAATATTATAAAGTTTATAAAATAAATATATATATTAATTTAAATATTAATAAATATATGTATTGAAAGACATTATATAATTATATTTATAATGACCTTATAAAAATATTTTTGATAAATACATATATATATATATATTAAAATCAATAAATATATATATATATAATTTAAATATATATTTAAGTATATAAATAATTTACATAAATATATAATACAAATGTATTTAATATAATATATGTTTGATATAAATCATAAAATAAATGTGTATTTATAAAACCAACATATAATTTTTATAGATTAAAAAATAGATGTAATAAAAATAAAAATATTTAATATTATTATTGTTATCACATACAAACACACACAAATACTTGTGTACTATATTTAGGTGATAAATAAATATATAGTTTAGAATATATAAAATTGCATATACATATAAATATAATAAAAAATATATTTTTTATTTTTTAAACGTATTAAACAAATTATGATAATAATATTTATTATAATAAATAGTCAAATATATATAAATATAACCATGTGTAATTTAAATAGAAAAACAAATTTACCTTAGTGGTATACTAGTTGATTTCCGGCAGTGTTGGTTGCGGGTGGTCACGGGTTCGATTCCCAGCACTCCCTTTTTTGAATATATATTAGAGGCTCTCTGTGAGAGGGAATTAGAGGCGCTGGCCGTAGAACTGGATGTAATTGGAGACATTGGTCGCGGAACAGGAGGGGAGGTGGCGGCGGTCACTAGGCAGGAACGGGAGGAGCTGGGGCAGTCACTGGGAAGGCACAGGAGGCGCTGGGTTCGAGAGTGTGGGCGGGAACTAGAGGGGAGGTGGGGGTGGGAAATGGAGGGGGGGAACAGGGGTGCTGGGTTCGGGAGTGGGTAGAGGTATGGTGGAGTGAATAAAATAGGGTGGGGCGTCTTTTAAAAAAAGATTAAAATCTTTAGGGGCAGTTGTAAAAAACCACCTCTAAAGTAATCTATATTATGGGAGGTTTAAACCACCCCAAAAACCATTCTACTAGTCATGGTTCTGGTAATTCACCTTGACATTAGAGGAGGTTTAAACCCCTACTAATGTAACCGCCACTAATGTCACCATGATTTTACCAGTGGTTCCACAAAACTGCTACTAATGTTAGTAGGCAGCCACATTAGTGGCGATTTCTCAAAACCGTTGTTAATGTCTTTATAAGGGGTTATAACCCCTTCTAAAGTAAAAAATAACCCACTCTAATGTGACCATTTGTTTGTAGGCTGGTGTGCTCGGAATAAATTTTATAAAAATATTATGTGTTTTTATACTGTGCACATGGCAGGGTTTTGTTTTCTCTTAAACGGTTGCTCGGATCGGAAATTTGAGGGCACAGTTGCGTCTGGACCGTGCCGTTTACCCTAGGCGGGGTGTAAAAGTTACGGGCATGGGCCTTCTGTGAGAAATGTCACCCAGGGGGAAAATCGTTATTTTTAAATAATGACTTAGTAATTTTAATCACTGACGTTCTTTTCAAATAACTTTCAGACGAAGGCATGGAATAGAAATCTGAGACATTTGTTGAATTCGAAATGGGGATTTTTTCCTAGGTGTGATATAAAATGAGAGGGCACGAAAATTTTGGATTCTGTGCTAATCGGATTTTTTTTAAATAGAAAATAGGAGTTTGGAGTTAGGGTTCTCCCTTCTCTCTCCTCTTTCTCTCTCTCTCTCTCTCTCTCCCTTCCTCTATCTCTATGAACTGTTCTTCATCGTTCTTCACTGTTCTTCACCAAATAGAGGAGCGGCCTTCACCGGAACCTTGGCGTATCAAATTAGGAGCGTCGTGGATGTGTCGCCAATGAAAAACGAGCTGATTGAGGTAGGACTTCTTCTGTTTTGTAGTTCCAATTCATGTTTTAATTTGAAAATTCCTTTATTCCCCTTGTTTTACTGTTTTGGTTAATATCGTTGATGGCCGTATGAACACGACCATCAACCCATGTTGCAAATCAAGTTTTCTTTGTCGTAATCATCAACTGTTCTTCGGGTTCTTTGATGGTTGGAATTAAACACGTCAAATCATTAACAATTTATCAATCAGAGGTAGGAGAAGCAATGATATCATCGTAGGGATCGCAAGAATGGGCTCAGAATAATTATCTGGTAACCGGCCAAAGTTGCACCGGTAGCGTGAGGCCTTGGCGAGGCGGCACTCGGCCGGTGTGTGGCAGCCAGTGGTCGAGTAGATCCAACGAGGCCAGGGTGCAGTCAAACAGAGGAGCATCGGGGGGCCTTCGGCGCGTCGTGCGACGAACTGAGGGAACTAATGTGGTGCAGTTGAGTGGAACAGAGGAGCGTGGGGATTCAATTGGGCTGGAGGCTGAGGCAGCAGCGGCGTGCGAGGTCGAGCAGGTGGCATCCAATAGAGCAGTCGAGCAGGGCGGCGCGGGTGGCCAGTGTGCGGCAGTATCAGGCGGAGTAGCGCTGGCAGGCGGCTGCGGCTACGGCTGCGGCAGAGCAGGGGACAGGGGGAGCAAGGTTGGTCGGTGTGGGTGGTGGAGTGCAGTCATAGCATTGTGCACTAATGGAGGAGCACGGTGACGTGCTGTGGGAGGTGGGTGTCTAGTGGCTTCGGCCTTTCGTGCTCGGCAGGGGGAGCCCGAGCCGCTGACCTCGGTTGTGCGGAGGAGAGAAGGACCTGCGTTCAGTGGGTCCTATTGGCGCCACACAGACGAAGACTGACCCTTTGGCCTGTCTTCTTTGAAGAACCGGACCCGAGGTTGGTCCGGTGGTGCTGGGGTGGGCCTCCACCAGCGGGCCGCAGAGAGTCGGGCCGGACCCACCACATGGTCGTAGGCTGGTTGTCTGGACCGGGCTGGCATGTGTGAACCAACCCGGTTGGGCCCCTTGTGTTCAAGGGACCGTAACACCTAAACGTCTCGTCCTTTTGACGCGTCGTCTGCAGCTGTGGGTTCGTCTCATCGAGACGGACTTTTTAAGTTGGGTTTTGGGTTGTTTGGGTTCTGCGCCCGAAGACAGGTGACTTGAAACTCTTTAACTTAATAATTTTATATTATTATTAAAGTTTACAACAGACGTATTTGTGAGTCAGAAGTCCGTTTGACGCGCCGTCAGAGGCTCTATGGCCCTAGAGTTGAGACGGTTTTTCCAAAGTTGGTTCGGAAACCTTGATGTTTGGTTTTGTTTCTCGGTGGAACGAATCATTTAATTAATTAATTAATTATTTTTGTGTCGGACCTATCTTCTGTTTGGGATGTCTGATTGACACACCGTCAGCAGCAGCGTGACCCCGGTCCTCGTGTGAAATTTTTGAGATTCCTTCCATAGTGTTCGGGTTGGAGACAATGTGCGGGACCCATAGGTCCTAGTTCACATGTTCTATGGTGAAACACCACTTTTTCACTCGACACCATTTTGTGGTGATTTAGTACTCATTTATGAGTGTTCCTCCGAGGGGATTTCGACTGTGTAATCCACCCACCTAAATTCGGTCCCGAGGAGTGGGCCCCACGCGGCGGCTTTCAGTTGTATGCTGCGTTTTTACGACATATGCTTTATAAGTCCGTTCTGGGTGAATGAATATCCTACGCCTCATGGTTATCTACAAGGAATGAAATGGTATGATCTGTGTGACATGTTTTGGGGTCGAGGTGTGGGTCCCATAGGGCACCGTTTTCATAACGCGGGGAGTTGCAGCTTCTGCATCCATAGTCCATTTTAGGCGCTATTAGTGGTGTTGTTAACCTAGCATTGAGGAAATGTTGACCAGGGTGGTTTCAGGCATTGAAGCCGGAGTTGATACGTGGGCCCCACATGTCGTCTTTTAATCTATATGCAGCGTACTACAACTTTGTCATCAGACGTCCATTTCAGGTGTATGAATAGTTGTTTTGGCATGTTTTTTCAAGAGCATCGCGATGGCGCAGTTCACCCGACCTTTTTCAGGACTGAGGTGTAGGCCACAGGGGAGGCCGTATGAGCATAAAGCGGTGTTGAATAACTTTTTTGTCAGAAGTCTGTTTCTAGTGATTATGTAGTTTATCTCGCGTGCTCTTCCGTGAGGATTATGACGATGAAATCTGTTTGGGCGAGTGGAGCCTCTTTTATGATCTCATTAAATGTGGAAACATGAAAGAGTGTTGGTAGGAGGTTATTTTGACGCACACCTAAACTACACACTGTAGCGGTGTTAGTGACACCTAGTGATGGAATGTGTAGTGTGGAGTTATCAGACTAGTTCTGCATTTACCCTCCAGCGGAGCTGGGTAGTGGGTTATCTGTTAACCTTAGGATTTTCCCTCCAAACGGGATGTGTAGTGGGTTACCCGTTGACCTGAGGGTTTACCCTCTAGTGGGGCTGGGTAATGGGTTACCCATTGACCTTAGGGTTTACCCTCCAGCAATGCTGGGCAGTGGGTTACACATTGAACTTAGGGTTTACCCTCAAGCGGGGTTGGGCAGTGGGTTACCTGATGACTTATTTCAGACTCAGCACTTTCTATGAGGCTATTCAATGACTTTTCTACATGATTACTAGAGCGGGACCCTTGGTTGTATAGTTTAGCGATGAGGCCTCTTGACATGTAGGATTTTTGGGTATCGGTGATGGCTACCCTTAGAATTGTTGGTGACTTTTCTTAGGCTGAACTTGGAGATAGAGATCCCCTTACACACCCGTTTGGGTTTCTTATTGAGCATATATATATATATACCCCCTGCTTTTCTTCCCACTCCTTGGGTTGTGTTAATCTCCTTCTAGGTGGGATGAAGACGTGCATGGTATGCCATGTGCTTTCCGTGTCTATCTTCTCTTGGATTGGACGAGTCTACATTCTTTCTTCTGTTGGGTTGAGATGCACTCTATTTATTGTACCCTTACACTATTCTTTGTTCTCTCTACTTCTAACCATTTTAGTACATCCTTTGTTTCTCTCTCAAGCTTTCGGGGAAACCTACTGAGTATCTTTATACTCACCCTTTCTTGGGCTTTTCCTGCACTTGGTGTGCCCTTGTAGACGAAGGACAAGTCGATCGAGACTATAGAGGATCATAGAGGACACAGGAGATTATGCTATGTTCGGTGGTCATAGTAGGACATTCAGGTGTGAGACTCACCCAATTTTTACTTTTGTTTACCTGTTGCCTGGTTGTGGAACCTTTCGAGTTGGGCATGTGTTTTTCCCTTTTTTGTTTAGTTATCTAGTCAGTACTTTTATGAACATTACTTGTTTTGTTTTTAGAGGTCGATGCATGGTTTTTGGTTGGGATATTGTAGTCCATACATTGGTTTCCTTTTCACTTTGCGCTTCCACATTGAGTGTGTTGTGTGTGTGTACAAGTACTTAGGCAATGGACTCCTTGAGATTGTTACGACTTCGGCGCTTGTCGACAGGGCCGGACCTATGCTGGCAGGCTTGGGGTAGTTGCGGCTCGAGACCGGTAGGGTCTGGTCATGAAAAAGTGGTATCAGAGGTGGTTCATTCCTTGGGGCTTTGTTCAGATGTCCCTAAAAAGAAATCGACTGAGTTTTAGGGCAATATTGTTGACGTTTCTCGAGAGAGGCTCTCAGGCCAGGGAGTCCAGTGATGGTGTGGTGACTGATGTATCCATTCACCAGGACCTTGATAACCCGCTTGTCGACTCGGCACACTGAGACACTTGTTGCAGGGAATTTGGTTCATGCATCATATAGGATTGAGTCTTTGACTGTCCTTCTTGAGTCAGATCCCCATCGTTGTTGGTATATATATGCTCATTTGATTGCGGTACTCCTTAATCAGATTCAGGAAGTCTCCGCGATGATATCCAGCCATGATACAAGCTCCAGTTCGTGACGATGACTCTATGAGAAAAGAGGACTTTCTTCAAGATCCTTCATAATACTACCCTTTCTCCAGGAGGACAGGCAGTAGAAGCTCCACCAATGGAGTAGCAGATAGTACCGGCCTACAAGGCCAATGATGAGCATAGGATGGGCGCACAACTTGAGTTCCAGTGCCAGAGAACACTATGGATCCACAGTGAGCCATAACCTCAGACAGTGAAGGGTTGTCTAGAGTAAGTGGTTCACCTCTTTAGGCTTGTTCAGACACTGATAGGTTAGATGGTGGCTTTGAAAGCTAGTCTTTTTCCACGAATAAGTTTCATGTTAGTAGTTCCAGGGTTACTCAGATGCACGATGAGTTGTAATCTCATGGGATGACTTCTTGTAGCTATTTCAGGAGGAGTAATACCTTTCCTTCTTACCCCTTATACGGTTTCATGAGCTACTGGAGCTTCAGTGGGGAGTGATGGCAGTTTCTGAGTATGCGACTAGGTTCGCAGACCTTACTCGGTACTCATTGGACGTGGTCCATGACGACAACTTCTGAGCATAGAAGTTTGAGCGAGGTATCTATAGAGGATATTCATTCTAGCGTAGTTCCCTAATGCATCCTCACCCATCTTAGGGTCATGGGGCAGGCACTATTGATAGATAAATTTCTGTCAGATGGGCACCAATTGGCAGGGCCTTGATGCCAGAGGTCTCCCCTTTATGAGACTTAGACACATGGTCAGGGACAACATAGAGAAACAAGACAGCCCAAGGAGGACTAGTGCTATGACTGTGATGTGCAAGGTCACGTGGGGCTTGACTACCCAACCAAATGTGCTGATTTTTCCAGATAGTCGGTAGATGCCCCGCCAAGATAGAGGCAATGCCATAATCAGATAACTCCCATGTGAGGACAGGGTGGTCTCCTGGGGAGGCGGTGTTGACAGAAGATAAGTAAGAACTGTGGTTGGAGGATGACGTTTCGAAGTCCTTCCACCACCACAAGGGAGACCATGTTAGGCTTAGGGAGCTGACAGATGGGGCTGTGGGCAGTTGTGTGCTATGGATGTCTACAATCTTACAACACATGATATGATAAGAGGTACGGCCTATGTATTTTTCTAATTTTCTCATTATAACATGTTAGACACTGCTTGATGTACTTTTTTTGTCTAACTCATTGTTAGAGGGGTTACCAATGGTGACGTAGGGCGTTGGTGTCACCTTGTGTTGGTCTTGTCCGACACATCATTGAATTCATAGTAAAGAGGGGTTCTTTCCCCACTGAGATGTGTTCTTGTGATGTGATCAAAACATTGTGGGGATTCAGTACCACCCAAAGCAGATAGTATTGAGGTTTGGTGGATGAGTCCCTATGAAATGTGCATTCATGGTAGGGTTGTGTGATGGAGTGTCCGATCAGGTTATGGATTTTCTAGAAGGGATTTTCTGCTTGACCCCCATTTTTTTCTTGAGGTGCCACTAGTGGGTTTGACAGAGTGCCTGTGTTGAGGATTACTATCCTTCTAAGATTGGAAAATACAAATTGAGTATGCCACGTGCTTTCCTTGTCTAGCCTCTAGAGGATGGATGAGTTTTCTCACCTTCTGGTACCTTGCGTGCTCAACGTCAATCTTGATACCATTATCAAGTACTGGTCGAGGTAATGGAAACCCCATTAAAAAACTATGTGATTCACTATGTGGTGCTAGTGGTGGTGGTCCTTGCACTGAGAATGTGGATATTCTATCTTCTAGGAGAGCACTTTGTGGTTTGCTCAGACAACCAGTGCCTCAGGTGCGCCCTAACCCAGAGTGACTTGAACCTGATACTACGGTGCTGGTTGAAATTTTTGCAGGACTATGATGTCAAGGTAGTCTATGTTCTGAAAAAATGGCAGTGTTGTTGCAAGTTACCTTAGTAGAATTTCCCAGACTCGTCAGGTGTGGGTATTTTCGCAGTAGTTAGCTTCCCTGTAGTTGACCCTGTTGGACCAGGAGGGTGCAACTTTTCTTCAGTCGATGGTGTTGACTCATCCACTTCATGAGCATGTAAGAGAGTCTCGGTTGTGAAGCACAGACTGTGAAAGCTTGTGTGACCGACTATCCTTAGATGATTTACTAGATGGGTATTATGAAGGAGGGAATCACGAGACCATGTTCCAGAAACAAACCGTGATTTCATTCATGACGCGTAAAATAATGGTTTGGCCAAGGAAGTCCCCTGAGTTTCTTTGGGCTGTTTTGGAATCATGTAAGGGATTGAGTGGTTTCCTACCATATTTCCCTACCCTCCCAATAGTAGGAATGGGGGAATGGAGTCTTCTATGCGTCGCAGCTAATGAGGTGTGTGCGTGTTCCTACGCATGTCATTGAAAGTAGCTGACCTCCTGAGTATGAAACATTCCTTTGGTTCTCATGTTGTTCCAGCCTGGTGTTGTGCAAGTTTTCTTGGGATCGAGAGAGAAAGGTGTGAGCTCTGTATCACGAGTTTTTTTTTCTTAGTTTTGCTTTTCGGGGATGAAAATAATGAATGATGGAATGATGTAGAGACCCGGTTTTTTTCCTATAAGACATTGTAATATTTATACATATATTTCCAAAACTAAGAGCTGAGACGGAGTGCAATTCTGAGGCCCGGTGTGTCCGGAATAAATTTTATAAAAATATTAACTGTTTTTATACTATGCACAAGGCAAGGCTTTGTTTTCTCCTAAACGGTAGCTCGAATTAGATATCTGAGGGAACTGTTGCATCTGAACCATGCTGTTTACCCTAGGCGGGGTGTAAAAGTTGCAGGCACGGGCCTGCTATGAGAAATGTCACCCAGGGGAAAAAAATCATTTTGAAATAATGAATTAGGGATTTTAATCACTAATGTACTTTTCAAATAACATTTAGAAAAATTCTTGGAATGGAAATCTGACCCATTTGTTGAATTCAAAATGGGGCATTTTGCGTAGGCGCGATATAAAATTAGAGGGCGTGACAATTTCAGATTCTGCGCTAAGCAGATTTTTCTATAAATAAAAAATAGTAGTTTGGAGTTAGGTTTCTCCCTTCTATCTCCACTATCTATCTCTCTCGCTCTCACTCTCGCTCTCTTCCTCTCTCTCTCTATCTCAATAGTTCTTTGGAATTATTCATCGTTCTTCACCGAATAGAGGAGAAACATCCAACGGAACCTTGGAGGATCAAAGCAAGAGCATCGTGGATGCGTTTCCAATGAAAAATGAGTGGATTGAGGTGGGACTTATTCTATTTTTGAGTTCCGATTCAAGTTTTAATTTGAAAATCCCTTGTTTCCCTTTTTTATATGATTTGGATAATATCGTTGATGGTTGTATGAACATGACCATCAACCCATGCTGAAAATATTGTTTTCTTCCTCGTAATCTTCAACCGTTCTTCGGGTTCTTGGATATACAATTAAGCATGCCAAATCTTCAATGATTTGTCGATCAGAGGCAGGCAAAACGATGACCTTGTCGCAAGGATCGCAAGAATGGGTTCAAAATAATTTTTGGTTAACCGGACGAAGATGCACCGGCAATGAATGGCCTTCGCGAGGTGGCACTCAGCCGGTGTGCGGTGGCCAGTGGTCGAGCGACTCAAGCGAGGCTAGGGAGCGGTTGAATGGAGGAATGCCGGGGGGCCTTCGGCACATCGTGTGGCGAGCAGGGGGCACTGGGGCTGTGTAGTTGAGTGGCGCAGAGGAGAGCGAGGCTTTAACGGAGCCGGAGGCTCAGGCAGCGGCGTCGGGTGAAGTTGAGAAGGCGGAGTTTGACGGAGGATTCGATCATGGTGGCATGGGCGGACTGAGTACGGCAGTGTCAGGCAGAACAGCACCGGCAGGCGGCTGTGGTTGTGGCGTAGCAGGGGACTAAGGAAGCAGGGTTTGCCGGTGCGGGCGGCGGAGCACATTGGAAGCGCGGTGTGCGGCCAGATGAGCATGGTGGCATGCTGTGTGAGGGGGGCATTCGACGGCTTTGGCTTGTCGTGCACAGCAAGGGGAGCCCTAGGCGCTGACCTCGGGTGCGCAGAGGAGACAAGGACCTGCGTTCGGTGGGTCCTACTAGTGCGACACGGACGAGGACCGGCCCTTTGGCTGAACTGATTTGAAGAACTGAACCTGAGGTGGGTCTGGTGTTGCTGGGATGGGCCGTGGTGAGTTAGGCCAGACCCGCGGCTGGGCCGCGGGCCGGTGGTATGGACGGGTCCCGCCAGTGTGAACGGGCCCGGTTGAGCCCCTTGTGTTCAAGGGACCATACCTCCTAAACGACGTGTCCATTTGACGCGCCATCTATGGTTGTCTGTTCGTCTCTTAGAGGTGAACTTTTTAATTTGGGTTTCATGGTTTTTGGGTTCTACGTCCAATGAAGGGTGACCTGAAACACTTAAATTTAATATTATTAAATTTTTATTAACGTTTAAAATAGAATTATTTGCGAGTTGGAGATCTACTGAATGCACCGTCAGAGGCGTTGTGACCCAGGAGTTGAGACGGTCCTTCCAAAGTTAGTTCGGAACCCTTGCGGTTTGATTTAATTGCTCGGTGGCACAAAACACATAATGTGAATAATTAATAAATTATTTAATTAATTAATTATTATTATGTCAGACGTAACTTCTGTTTGGGATGTCTGGTTGACACGCCATCAGCAGCAGCGTGACCCCAGTCCTCGTGTGTACTTCTTGTGTTTTGTCCGAAGAATTCGGGTGGAGACAAGGTGCTGGCCCTACATGGCCTTGTTCACATGTTTTATGATGAAACACATCTTTTTCACCCAACAACCATTTGGGGTGTTTCAGTACTCATTTCTAAGTGTTCTTTTGAGGGGATTGCAACAGCACAATCCGCCCGCCTAAATTTGGCCCCGAGGCATGGGCCCCATGAGGCGTATTTCAGACTTATGCTGCGTTTTTACGACTTATGCTTCATAAGTCCATTTTGGGAAGATTAATAGCCTACGCCTCATGGTTATCTACAAGTAACGCCATGCTACGATCTGCGTGATGTGTTTCGGGGTTGAGGTGTGGGCCCCAAAGGGCCTCGTTTGCATAATGCGGGGAGTTGCAACTTCAGCATCTGAAGTCTGTTTTAGGATCTGTCAATGATGTTGTGACCATGACATTGAGGCGAAGTTGATTAGGGTCATTTCAGGCATTGTTTTTGGAGTTGAGGTGTGGGCCTGATGGGCTGTCTTTTAAGCTGTGTGCAGCGTACTGTGACTTTTTCATCAGACATCTGTTTGGGGCATATGAATAGTCATTTGGGCATGTTTTTCTGAGAGCATCGCGATGAAACAATTCTCCTAAACTTTTTTTGGGACTGAGGTGTTGGCCACACAAGACGTCGTATGAGCATAAAGCGGTTTTGAATAACTTTTTCGTTTGAAGTCTGTTTCCAGCGATTAAGTAGTTTATCTCGCGTGTTTTTTCACGAGTATTACAATGGTGAAATATGATTGGTAGAGCAGAGCCTCTTTGTAGATCTCATTAAATATGGAAACATGAAAGGGAATTGGTTAGAGGTTCTTTTGACACACTCCGAACCTACACCTTGGTAGCGGTGTTAGTGACACCTAGTGATGGTATGGCCAGTAAAAAGTTATCAGACCAGTTTTGGGTTTAATCTCCAACGGGGCTGGGTATTGGGTTACCCATTGACCTTAGGGTTTACCCTCTAGTAGGGCTGGGGAGTGGGTTAGCCATTGACCATAGGGTTTACCATCCAATGGGGTTGGGTATTGGGTTACATGTTGACCTCAGTGTTTACCCTCTAGCGAGGCTTGGCAGTGGGTTACCTTTTGACCTTAGGGTTTACCCTCCAGTGGGGCTAGGCAGTGGGTTACCGAATGACCTCTTGGGGTTTACCCTCCAATTGGGCTGGGCAGTGGGTTATCGGATGACTTCTTTCAAACTCATCCCTTCTTATGAGGCTAGTTAGTGACTTTTCCCTATGATTACCAGAGCGGGACCCTTGGTTGTACTATTTAGCGATGAGGCCGCTTGACGTGTGAGATTGTTGGGAATCAATGATTCCTACCCTCAGAACTATTGGAGAATTTTATTGGGTTGAGATTTGGGATATAGATCCCCTTACACACCTTTTTGGGTTTCTTATTGAGCATATATATATTTATATACCCCATACTTTTTCCTAACTCCAAGGGATCAGTTTCTCTCCTTCTAGGAGTGGCAAAGACTCATAGGGTATATCACGTGATTTCCATGTCTAGATCCTCTTGGATTGGATGTGTCTACTTCCTTTCTTCTATTGGGTTGAGTTGTACTCTCTCTATTGTACCCTTACACTGTTCTTTTTTCAGTCAACATCTCATCATTTTAGTAGCTTATTTGTTTCCCCCACTAGCTTTTAGGGCATCCTACTGAGTATCATTATACTCACCCCATCCTGGTCTTTGCCTGCATTGGAGTGCCCTTGAGGACGACATACATGTTGATGGAGACTATGAAGGAGCGTAGATGACACAGGAGCTTAGGTTGCATTCGGTGGTTGTAGTAGAACTTTCAGGTGTGAGACTCACCATCTTTTTTACTTTTGTTTACATGTTGCCGATAAGTGGAACCTTTCGGGTTGGGCACGTGTTTTTCCCATTTTATGTAATGTTATCTTGTCAGTACATTTCATCACATTACTTTTTCTATTTTCAGAGGTCGATGCATGATTTTTGGTTGGGATATTGTAGTCTGTACTTTGGTTTCCTTTTTACTCTTCACATCTGCATTTAGTGGGCTATGTGTGTGTAAAGGTACTTAGGAAAAGGCCTGCCTGATATTGGTATACCTTTGGTGTTTGTCTCTAGCCCCTGGCCTATGGAGGTAGGCTTGGGGTAGTTGCAGCTCGAGACCGGTAGGGTTGGGTCATGACAGTCAAAGTTTGTATATTGTTTCAATATTGAAGTTTCAAAATTTTACAAAGTTTATGATTGTATTAACATTTAATGTTGATGTTTCATGATGTTACAATGATTAATTATATATATTGTTACAAATATAATGTTTCAAGTTGTAAAAATTTTATGTTAAAAATATTGATGAATTTCATAAACATCATCTTTATTGAATTTTGAAGAAGGTTGAATATTATATATGATTCAAGATGATTCAAGAATGTTCTAACATATTTGATAATCACCCTAGCCAAATTCTAATTCCTGTGAAATTGGTATTTTTTAATTTTAGGGAGTGGGAAATCAAAATCGGTTTCCCAACATTGTTATTTATGAAGAACCTATAAATGTTGGTATAATGTAAAATGGTACTTGTCATTGTTCACTAACAAGAACCAGATACACTAGAATAATTTTAAAGCAAAATGGTAATTATTAATATTTATCTTTTTGTATAAAAATTTTTACATCATCATCAGATGAACATTTAGTCAAAAATAAATTTTATAGATAAATATTATAAACAATGAGTTATAAGAATTTATAGAATTTCATATTTTATGATATTATGAATATAAGGAATTTTGTAATCGGATTAAAATTTATAAGAAGATAGATTTTTGTGATCGTAATTTTTTTTCCAACATATGAAAAATTCTATTGTATGAATACTATGACCAAATGGATAATATAATCGGATAAAGAATGTGTATCAACAGTATGATCAGATGAACATTGTTTTCTAGATTTATAATTTTTCTAATTAATTTACAATGTTAATGTTTTTACAGAGTTATAAATATGTTGTCTGATGATGTTACTAAATTTATGTTAGTAAAGAGTTACAATTTTAATGTTTCATGAAGCTACATAGTGATTGATTATATAAAGTTACTAATTTAATATTGATTTTTTACAAAGTTGATGTTACAAATATTGATTTATTTCTTAAACATAATGTTTCATGAAAATCAAAAATGTTAAATGTTTAGAAGAAGTCAATAAGATTCACATAATTTATATAATATTTTCAATGAATTCTATCCAAATTATTATGAGGGTGAAGTTATTATTTTTTAATTCTAGTGAGCAAGAAAAAAATTCCTACCATTTCTAATTCAAGAGAACATATAAATTGTTTTGAAATGTATAATAGTACTTCCAACTATTCACTAGAAAATGTGAGACACTATGAGAATTGTGTGAGAGCTGATTTCCAAGATGAAAGCAGTTTTCATGTTGAAAATTTTTTATGAATTTATATTTCATTCAAATTTATCGAATAGAGTTCAATACTAAGAACCATACAATAATATTTAGATATTGGGAAAAAATATAGTTTCTGTGTATAATATTTTTGTGAGGCACTAGGTTTTCTAATTAGATCTAAAATGGTTTTATAAAAGGGATTTTTCTATATTATGTGCACTAGACAGAGGCTATCGGGTGTAGGCCCATCGATGCAAGAACATTGGAAATAGTTTTTAGATAGACCATTTTTTTATAAGATTTCAGAAATTTTCATACATGTATTTGGGATCAAATTTATTATAAAAATTTATAAACATATTGGAGAAAGTATAGCCATACCAATTTTGAGATAGAAGGAAACTAAACTGAGTTTCCTCAAAAGTTCTATTCAATTTTTTCTAATAGGGAATTCAGTGTCCTTACACGAGTGACCATGTGAAGGATGATGTATCTCACACTATGGATAAGTCATATAAATCTTTTGTTGTTTCCTTACTTAACATATTTTTCAAGAATTTGAGTTCAATAAATGTTTATAAAGATATAAATAAAATAATATTTAGGGCTTATGATTCATAAAGATAAAAATTTTAAAAAATGTTACTACAGATTCACCCCCATAAGTTTTATTATGATCCTTATGAACTTCATATTCTATAAGAGAAGGTTTTACTATGAAATAATTATCATTGAAAAAATATAATTCACCAATATAAGAGTGATTCCAAGATTTTATATAAAAATGTTTCATGGATAGAAAAATATAATGATACCATATCTTTTATCTCTTAGTATGTAGGTTGTATATGAAAAACTATTGGGTTCCCGTCCATTGAGAAGTATTCTTCCATGTATTTTGTAGGAACAAAAAGAAATCAATATGATAAAAAGTCTATTAATGAAATTATTATGAATATTTTATAAAATGATTACATGAATGTGATGTGTATAGAAAAAACAAAGATATTGTTGGATAATCTCAAATATATTTTTGAAAGAAATACTAATTTTATAGAAGTGAATCTAGAAATATGCCATATAATGTTTGAAGTCATTAAAATGGAAGATGAATAAAATATTGACGAGTAATTAAACTATGTTAATGAATTTATATGAAATAACATATGTTTTATAGAGGTATTGTATGATTCTACAATTATTATGAAACTCTTGATAAACATTATGAATATTCTTTATTATTAAATCATTACCTTATAAGATAAAAATGATTTATAATTATACGAATTTAATAACATTCTTTTTCTAATATGAAATGAAAAAATATCCATCATTCAAAAATAATATCAATGAATAAATTACTTTTGATGCTATTAGAAAGTTGAAAATTCACAGTTCTAGAGATGTTGATCCTTGTGATTTTAAAGATAATTAGGACTTTGAGTTGAAAGAAAAATACATGAATCTTATCTCCATGAAATATAGAATATATAGACAAAAGTATATAAAAAAACCTATTAAATTTTTTTTAATCATAGTGGAGTTAGGAACATTGCTTTGAATTCACATAAGAACAATGTTTGTTATTTTGATGATCATCCTACAAAATACTTGATAGTAGAAAAAATCTAATGAAGAAAATTAGTACCCTTGTGGATATAAAAATTTCACTAAAAATAGAAGAATAATTATGAGTAAGAATGTAAAATCATATGTAGATGAGATTTACTCATCAGTATATGATCGTTCGTAAAAAATAAAAACCTTATTTGTAAATGTTGAGAGAAATAATGTTTTGACAAATATTGAAGCCAAAGGAGGTGACGACTCATATAGAGAGTATCGGCTAAGATCAAAAATTTTGTATGAATTTATCAAAACAAAACACTCAAGGATGAAATTATAATGATGAAGAATGAATTTTTAAATGTTTTTAATGGAAGAAAATCTATTCTTAATAAATAATAAGTGTACATCCTTGCAATTTAAAATTATAAGGTATGAATTGCTGAAAAATATGGTTTATGTACTCAGTATAAAGTTTGAAGATATGTAATATGATGTTTAAAAAATGTAACCAAAACTCCTTGTGTTTGAAATAACCTTAATAATGTTGAATATAAATTTTAGAAAGGATTCAAAAGTAAAGTCTAAATTATGTAAATATATAGAAAATAGCCACTCTAAGAATTTGGAAAAATCTTTATCCACTAAATATATAAGTTCATCTAATTTTTATAAAATTTCCAGTGTTAATAGAAGTGTTATTAAAAATTGAGATGATAAGGGATGTTAGATACCTATCACATCCATGATAGTTGAAAAATACCCCCATATGAAGGATGTCCCTTTTCTTGAGAAAGAAATAACGAAAAAAAATTATGAACCTCACGAAAATTTCAATAGATATGAATCATACGTCTACAAAAAATTCTGAATGTTTCATTATAGTTATATATAATTTATGGGATAGAAATTTCAAATATTAGCATAACATGTCACATCCATGAATATTTAATGAATAGATGTGAAGTAATGGTTGAATCAGAATGAGTAACTTTTCTAATCCAAATGATGTAAGTAAAAAAAAATTTGGAGATGTTTAAAAATATTCAATATAAAATTAGTTTGACTATATGGAAGATTTTTTGGGGAATGTGATAAATCGTGTAACTTTTATGATGAATTTATGAATACACTTCTATGGAAATGTTATTTTGCTAGAAAAGAAAAGTTCGATACAATGAATAAAGTAAAATAAATTTATTTTATTATTGAGATTGATTTTAATGAAATAAAAATAACAAAAACCATAGATTCATGATATTGGTTATTCCTCATAAATGAATGGATATATAAAACTCTTTAATATGTTTAGAATCATGATGGTTGAGATGTTAAATTTCGAAATGATAGTTCATTGAAAATCATAGGAATAAGAACTATTGAGATATAACCTAAAAAAATAACATATGAGGATGTTCTATTTGTTAACAAGCTCAGATAAAGCCTCATTAGTCTGATTGAACATTTTTATGGTTAAAAAAACTAATATTTCGAAAATATTGTTGCATCATATGAAGTGTGGAGTATGGGAAACTTATTACATTAGGGAATGTACTAGTGGAAATAATTTTTAGATTGGAGAACATGGTGAAAAATATTATTTTTGTAAAGAAGATGAGATCAAGTTGTGGCATCATAGATTTGGAAATATTTGGTAGGAAATTATGAAAAAAGTTTCAACATTTTATCTTTTATGAAATATATGAACATTGATAAGAATATAATTTGATGTTTTTATAGCTTTTTAGAAAGGAAAACTAGTTAGTAAAAGCCTTAAGAAAGTATAAATTCAATATACTTGACCTCATGAGGTAATTCACTCTGATCATTATAGGCACAAGATGCAAAAATCCAATAAAGGGGTTTTTAATTTATCAATTTTATTGACTACTTCACTTGGATAAACAAAATTATGTTTATAAAATATAAATCTAACTCTATATAAATGTTCATATCATTTAGTAGAGATGTTTAAAGAGGAACTTGGGTTTACATAGTAGAGTTGATAACTAATTAAGGTAGAATATTAAAATCTAATTCTATTGAATATTATTTCAATAATCATTGAATGAAAAATAAATATCGTTTTTATACACCCCTAAATGAAATAGAGTTACAAAAGAGAAAATAGATCTTTGGTGGAACAAGGTGAATGATGTTTTTGGAACATAGACATCCAATGTTCTACATGAGAGATACTGTTAGATTTTCTGTACAAATGAAAAATAGAATTTCTTTTAGGTTAGAATCAAAATAGTTTTCCTTTGAAATTTTGTGTGAAAAAACCAGAAGTTAAATATTTAATGGACTTTGGTAGTCCATATTTACTTAAAATATATAATATAGATCATGGGAAATTTAATAAAAAAGATGAGGATAAACTATCCTGGGATATTCACCTAACTAAACAAGTCACAATTTTTGAAAAAAATACATCTATAAATGATTTTTTATTTTAATGATATGAATGTTATTGAAAATATAAATTCATTAACAAATGATTTGGAAAGTGTTGAGGAGGAGAAACTGATGATTTATGTTGAATTTGAAAGTGAGAAGAAACAGATATATCAATAATTAAAGGAATATTGTAATGAGTAAAATGAATATGGAAGAGAATATTTGACATTTCCTTCCCTTGAGAAATTATTCAAAACTTAAAATATTGTTATAAAATAGGAAGCAGAAATTTAAAAAACAATAAGGATGATATTAGAAAACTATATATCACAAATTTCATAGATTATACTGGAGTTAGTTTTAGAAGTAGCAAAACACAAACAATAAGTGAATAAAATGAATGAACAGTGGGATAAAATTGGAAAAAAATGAAATGTAGGAACATTATCCATGTCCAGTAGATATAAAAATTGTTGGAACAAAATGGGTGTACATAAAAATATTTAATAAACATGGATAAGATTCAAGAAATAATGAAAGACTTGTTAGTAATGGTTATTCATTGGCGGATGGTGTTAACATTGAAGACACATTTTCCCTAGATTCAATATTTTAATCCATCATAATATTCATATAAATGGATTGATATTGATGTCATAATTTCTATCAAATGGATGTAAAGTCACCTATGTTAAATGGATAGATTGAGAATGAAGTTAATACTGAGTAAACATGTATTTTCAACTTTATAATGATTAAATAAAGGTTTATCAAATCAATAAATATATGTATGGGTTAAAAAAAGATATATTTTCCTGGTACTCAAAACATTATTGTTCTATGAAAAAGATGAATTTTCAAAATGGAAAATTTGACATCAAGTTTTATGTGAACTAAATTTATTCATGTGCCCTAATTTTTATTGTTTTTGTGGATGATATAATAAATTCTAGGGATAATTTATTTATTTAAAATAATTTGATTAAGGAAATTATGAATTTTGAGATGTCAATGTTTAGAAAATTAACATTATTCCCAGGAAAAATTTTTTAACAAAATTAAAAATACATTTTCTTATCTCATTATAAGTATTGATGATAATTGTTACAAAATATTTTCATGAAAGATTCTAAATAATTTTCTACTCTGATTTCAGGAATAATTTTTTTTAGCAATGGTGAAAATGAAAAAAATTTAAATCAGTAATATTTTAGAATGATGGTATGTAGTTTTAATTATCTTACTTTATCAAGACATGATATTATTTATGTTTTGACTTTATATACTAGATAACATAGTGATCCAAAATAATATGATATATTTTCAGCAAATAGAATTCTAAGATATGTAAAATTAAAAACATTATATGTGATGATATTTAAAATAATTTTTTATATGAACATTCAATTTTATATTGATGCTAATTGAGATAGATATTGAAATGATAATAAATAAACAGTAGGATGAACATATTACTAAGAAGAATGTTGTTTGAGTTATCGTAGTAAGAAAGAAAGTTCATTAAATTTTAGTATAGTGAAATTAGATTATGTTCTTTCTACCTAAGATTGTACCCAAATTTTGGGGATAAATATTCAGTTCGAATATTAGAAAGTGAAAGTATCAACACCAATGATAATAATTTATGAAAATAAGAGCACAATTTATCTTTATAAAAAATCATATCCAACACTCAATATCAAAGAAAATTGATATTATATTTCAATTTACAAAATAGAAAGTTACTATTAAATATGTTTTTGTTGAATACATTTCAATGAAGTATCAAATTGATGATATATATTTTCCAAGCCACAGAAAAATAAATATTTTTGTAATTGAGGATGGAAATTCAGTTTTAAAATACACTAGTGAATTAATAATGTTGTAAAGGAAGGCCCCACATATTATTTCAATTACGTTGATAAAGAATTTTATAAATTGACAACAATTTATGAAATTTTTATATTTCATTTGACAATGATTCTAATGTTTTGGTTATAATAAAATAAGGGAGAGAAAAAATGGATATATTGAGAAATTGTGTATTAAAAAATATAGAAGACCGATGTGAGGGGGATTTTATCAGAAGATATCCCTAAATTTTATTTTCACTGAGGGATTTAATTACTTTAATAAAATTACTTTTTCTATTAGTGTGGTATAAGGAAAATATCATTTAAAAATGTTATTTTTGTGGTAAAATTTGAAAAATAACGAGGGTTAAAAGTTCCTAACGAATGATTTTAAAAAATAAAATGTGAAATTGAAGATACATTGTGATTTTTTGATAAAAATATATTTTTTATAATTAACTTTTGTTAATGATTATTTCTGGAAAATAGGAAAATAAGACTTTTTGGATGATAAAAAACTTTGGTTTTAATGATTCTATAAAAATAATAATGTTCTTTAGATATAGAATGAAATAATGTTCTGTAGGTGTATAAAGTTATATGTTTCTTTAATCAAATATTGGAACATCATGAAAATTTTATAGGATCTTTATTGTAACATATTTCACAAAGATACATTCATGTGTTATGGATCAAATTCTACAAGAAAATTTTTTAAACTAATGGGAGTCAGTATAATCATACTTATCGAGAGATAGTAGGAGACATATGGGAATGTTCTCAACTACTGTATTCACTTCTTTCTAATAGTGAATATCTATAGGCCCATTGGAGTGTCCATCAAATAGAAGCTGGTTCTAAAATTATTGTTGATCTTAGTAAAATCTTGTTTTCATTTTTTACTTTCCAATTTTTTCATGCATGTGAGTGTACTAAAAGATGATAAATAAATAACTCTTAATATATGTAGGGGATTGATTTCATAAATAGTATTTTTTTTTAAATATGAAGAATGATACAAACCCACCCCCTATCAATAGTTTTAACATGGTAACATTTTAAAGGAAACACTATATTCAATATCATACAAGATAAGCCACATAGAGCTTAATGGAATGACTAAATATTATTATTTAATTTTGATAGTTATCGCCCAACTGTTGGAATGTTGGGAATGAATTAGTTTCAATATATTTTTAAAATATTGTTTACATATGTTTTTAAAATGGATTCACTAATTACCAATTAATTATAAATGAAAATAAAAACCAACTGAATATATAAGTTTTTTTATAAAAAACAATTCTATGACCATAATGAAATTTTTTCATAATAAATTAAATTATCTCTATTATTAAAATATCTTAATTAAATTTATATTATATATAGTTATTTATTTTTTTTATAAACATAAAATTAGTTTGATAGGCTTAAGATAAGAATACATCCCTTATAAGAATAAGTATCTATATTTTTTACAAAGGAAATTTCGATGCATTTTGATAGCACACTTATTTTAAAACTAAATTATTATAATTTGAAAAAATTTATTTGAAAAAATAAAATTCTCTTTTTAAAAATAAATATATAAATTACCTTCAGGTGATTTTGTTTCTAATAAGTTTTATTTTCCGATGTAAAATGAAAATACTTCATTTTATTGAAAAACTACAATTTCATATAATTCTTTTTAATGTTATATTATATTTTAAATTTATTTTAAAGTGTAATTAGTTCAATTGGACAGCATTAAATACAATTTATGTCATTTAAATAAATTTCACATTGAAATTGGGTATATAAACATTTCAATGTTTTAATCCTTTCAGCTTAAACCCCCTTTTTTTGTTGTGTCTATGATATTAATTTAATATAAAATTTTTCCAAATATGTTAATTTAATTTTAGAAAAATAGATTCTATATTTGGATACATGACATATAAAGTAGGTATTGAGGTAAAAAAAATTAAGCTTAAAATTAGTTACCATCGTAAAAAAATTATTTATTATATTATAAGTAAAAATTTAAACGAGTTAAAGTTAAAAATGCATAGGATTAAAATACCCAAAAATAATACATTTAATTGTTTTTAGGTAAAAATAAATCCTAACCAATATCTAAAATATTAGATGTCAAAAAAAAGTTTTGTAAATTCTTTCCACCTTAATGTAGTTGGCTTAAAATATAAAATTATCATTATTCTTAACACATAAACCCACCCCTCATCAAGTATAAATACCTCCCCTCAGAACCCAAATTTGACTCTCAAAACTAATTGCTCCTAAAATAACTATGAAAACATCTAATCATCATAATATAGACATATATATGCTATTGGTCTAAATAAAAGATAAAATAAAATGTCCTCAATTGTTTCTCAATGAGGTTATATTCCAATGGTGATTTTCTCAAAGTACCTATATTAATTTTTATTCTTCTTATATTTTCTCCCCAACTCATTCATATATCAATGAATGATATCTACATAATCATTTATATAATGGATATTTATTTTTCTAATTGAATATATCATTTTTATTTCATTTTTCATATCCTCTTTTTCAAAAACTAAACTGTTGCCCGAATTTGGCCAATTTACTATCTTCGTGAATAATGATATTGTTCATTTTCATGGTAATAAAAGTATAATTATTATTAAATAATATTATAATAGGTTTATTACAACCTGTTTCATGTTCTGTAACCAATATATACTTACAATAGAATATAAAATGTTACTAGTTTGTGGTGTTCAGAAAAACTTTTAAAATAAACTATATATTTTTCAGTAATAGTTTATATAATCATCCTCATGTAATTAATAAAAATGATATATGGGTCTATCCATACTTATAAAATTTAATTAATACTATTATATTCCACTTATAGAGTGGTAATCCCATTTTAAAAAAACATCCATAATTATACACAAATGATGATCACAAAACCATGAAACGAACACACCTGAAACGTTGAAAATAATGGAATTTATTAATGAATAAGTCATAAGATGTTATAAAATCATAAAATAAGGTATTATAAATATAGAAATAGTCCTATAAAGAGTTAATTAAATTATTTAAACCATTATACTAGAGGTTTTAAAAAATTTTAAAGAATTTAATTATGAGGTAATATATTTTTGTAACTGAATTTCAATTCCTGAGGTTAAACTTCTACATGATTACTATGTCATACTGAAATTATGTGTTAAATTAAATTTCAATATCTTATTTTTTATTCCCAGTTATTTTATGTTGATTAATATAGGATTCACATATTACATTAATTTTATTAGTTCCCACTTCCATGATATGATATTTATGAGGGACTTTTTCTAAATATCCTTCCACTAAGTCGTATTTTGTGGTTATACACCCACCTTATTTTATTAGGAGTATATAAACCCCCTTTCACATATACTATATAGAATTTATTTGTTTAATTATTATTTAATGTTTTTTAAATATTAATCTATCATAGGATTTATGATTTAAATAAATCAAAGTGGTATGGTACACTTTTATTAAAAATTATATTTTCAAATATTTAAATATTTAATTTAAAAATATTGTCCTTGATATAAATATTAATGAAATAATTTTATATATAAATATAAAATAATTATAATTAACACTTTATTTCTATTTAAATATTTTTTATGGTATTCAAAAGAATTATTTTTATGGAGATTTATACAAAACATTTTGACCAATGATAAAATTAATGTTCAATTCTCAACATACATGATGGAAACAAATTTTCTTCCACCATGATTGTTACTAAATTACAGATTTCTTTAAAATAATACATATTTTATCATAACATAATACTTATTTCCTTTTTTATATGTATTTGTAAATTTAATATAATTTTTAAAAGAAAATGGTGTTTTGATAATGAAAATGGGGTTTTTAAAATAAAAGGGTATTTTTATATGAATTTGTTTTTAATATGGGATTAAAAGAGTTTTTAAAAGGGTCTTATGATGAAAGTGTTTTATTTATGAAAATATCATTGAAAATTATTTGAAATGGGTGTTCCTAATACATTTTATACTATTTGATAATCCCAATTATAGTTCAAAAGTGTTCCTAGTACAACTTATACGAAGGGTTGATCCCCATTATAGATTAACGGTGATCCATAAATATATTATAAAAAGGGTTGATCCCCATTATATCTCATGAAACACTGGTGAGCCAGATATAGCTTATATGAATGGTTCATCGTCATTGTAGCTTATATGAGAGCCTGATATAGCTTATACAAAGGTTGATCCCCACTATAGATCTCTAAATCAATGGGTACTAATAATTTTGGAAGTCAATCATATGGTTCTTCTAATTTAAGGGGTTTTAAAGGGTTTTATTTAAATTATTCTTTATGTCACCTAAGGGAGTTTTAAATTTTTTATTGGTTTTAAAGGATTTCTTTGAGAAAAAACACGTGCTTCTGTTTCTTGTGAAAATATTTTGTTTCATTTTCTCAAAACAAATTAAATGTGTTTTCATGATTTTCATTGGAATAAAAGTTTTTTTTTATTTTTATAACCCTCATTGAGATATTTGGGCACATCCCATTTTTAATAGATGTATAACAGGGTTAAAGGATGATTATGGACATGGAAAAGTACAAGATGAAAATTGTGATTTTATGTTAGGGAAAGGAACCATATTTTTTAGAATAATTATATATGTATGAAAAATGTATAATGAGTTAAATAGTACATGTTTAATGTATGGGTTTACATTATATAATTTTTTCATAATTCTCTAAAACTCTAAACATAAAAGATCCTTATATTGTATTAATTTGAATTCTAGTTTAAAATCAATAGAATATTTGATGTTGATGGATGGTTCCTTACTATTGGTATTAGATAATTATTTAGGAAAATTTATAGGCTAGGATAGTGTTAATAAAATTTCCTTTGAAGAATTTACAATATGGTTAAATTGAAATGATATAGATGTATATGATTACATTTTTTCCTTGTATAAGATATATATTTTCAGAATGATTTTGTACAGAGGATATATGGATGATGTGGTGGAAAGAAATTGAGATGAAAAAATCCTTCTAAATCATCATCCTTATAAGGATAGAATCTGAACAGAATAGTTTTTCAAAATGTTGGATCTGTTGTAACAAGATATAAATGTAATTGGTATCCCTAATATAGAGGAACCTGATTTTCCATGAATGAACATGTCTATAGTAGAGAATTTCATACGGAAATATCAACCATCATTCAATTGATCATCTGACCCAGTGGTAGCTGAAGGATGGATCAATTCCATGGAAAATTTATTTCAATTCATGGGATATTCTTAATGATAAGAATTAACTATTTCTATCTATTATTTTGATGGTGAATTTGATTGATGGTTATCTTGGGTTAAGAATATCAGAGGGAAATATATTCTTCATGCTATGTAATTGGACACATTTCAAAATATTTTACTTGTGGAATATTTTCCTAAAGTTTTTTGGATTTGGAAGGGGAAAACATTCCATGAATACTGGAAAACAATGGAGATTATATGGCTAAAAATGATGAAAATTTTACAATATTGGCCAAGTTTATGATGGAATTTATATGATATGTTGATATTAAAATTAATATATTTTAATCTGGAATAAAAACAAGTCCATTAATGGAATTGGATTTAGGAGAATACATAATATATGAGAAGTATGTTCATTATGCTGAGTATGTTGAGATGGAGTTTTCACCACTTTTGTTCTATGTGATGATAAGAGTATGAAATGACCAATGTATTTGGTAATAGACAAGAAAATAATAAGTAATTTTGGAGGTATGCCTAAAACTTTTTCAATGTGTGGAAAAATAAATTTTTGGGAATGTTGGTAATGATTGGTAAATTTATACAATTTTCAAACGTCTAGTCACAATGATTATGACTCCAAAGAGGAGAGTCTTGAACAATCCATGAATGGGATGAAATATATCCAGTCGACAGTGAGATGTTTTATTTGTAATGAGTTGGGAGAATTATTATAATTTTTGTCCAAAGATACATATTGAAGGTGGAAATTATCATTATCAGAAATAAAAAGGTGTGGTAAAATAATTTTCTTCTAATGTAGTTGATGCTGAGACATCTGGTGAGTCGATAGAAGCTCAAGAGAGGTATGTATTTTTCAATGGTTAACCACATGATTAATTTTTTAAACACTCAATCTGAGGTTTTACGTAATGATATCAAAAATTGATTATGGTTTTTTTGAGATATGTGTTTTATATGTTTATATGTGGTTTTTATGATAGTAATTATTTAATTTTGGATATGAGTCATAAGGTAATCATAACCATTAGGGTTTATATGATATTGGATGATTAATTTTATTTTAGGGATACACATCATAATTTTTGTAATGTTATGAGAATTAAATTATTATTATAAAATTTAAATATATAAAATAAGTATATTTCCTTATATTATTGGATAATAAAGCAATTCCTCAACTCTATGAAAATTATTTTTGAACAAAAAAAAGTTATTTGTAAATTTTTTTAACATAGAAATTAACTAACTTTTATGAAAAAATAGATTTATGGTTTTGTGATTGATCACTTTCATTACCATGTTTTTTGGAACTCTATGTTAGAACATGAATGTTTTTTTATCTTCCATGTCCATGTTTTCCCACATGTAATCCTAGTATGTGTTATCTCAAGTGACCATTGTACTTTCCTTTCTATATTATCAAATGAAATTTTTATTGAACATTATTTCAATGTTTGATTTCAATAAAGTCATTTTGAATAGTTGAACCCCAGTTACAAAGCCCAAGTTAAAATTGAAAGAATTTAATTTATTAAATGGGTGTAGAATGTAAGATCTTGATAATTTAAAAGGAATTAACATGTTCAATATCAAACAAGATATTCCACAATAAGCTTAAATAAATAAATAATTTTCATCTAAATGTGATAGTTACCACCAAGATATTGGAATAGCAGGAATCAATGAATTTAAGAAAATTATGAAAATATAGTTTACATAAGTTTTTAATATGAATTCATTAGTTAAATGTTAATTTGAAATTAATATAAAAAAAATTAAATATAAAAGATATGTTTTTTTATAAAAAAAACAATTTCATGCCTGTAATGATATTTTATCTTAATAAATTAAATTGATGAAATTAATATTTTATATATTCAATAAAATTGTCTTAAATTCATTAAATAAGTTTGATAGGATTAAGATAATAATAAATATTATTTAACACAAAAAGTTATATTCTTCATAATAAGAATTTTCCAACCTTTTGATAGTGAAATTATTTCAAAACTAAATTTTGACTATTTTATAAATTTTATTGGAAAAAATATTTTTTGAATGATAAATATAAAAATTATATTAGAGTTAGTTTTTGATATTTTTAGATAAGTTTATTTTTTGATAGATAGTGAAAAATAATACATTTTATTTTAAAACTACTTTTTTGCCTAATTTTTTTTATTTTTAAATTATATTTTAAATTGTTTTTAAGGTATAATTATTTCAATAACAAATATATAGAGATAATTTAGGTCATTTGAATCAATTTCACGGTGAAATTGGATATAAAAACAATTGAAATTTTTGAACCTTTCACTTTTAAAACTCTCTTTTTCACTGTGATTATGGGATTAATTTTGAATATATATATTCCAAATTATTTTATTTGTATTAGGAAAATTGGATTTAATATTTTTAATTATTAGTTAAAAATTATTTATTAATGTTAATTTCATTTTTAGGTGTAAAGAAGTTAGTAAGGTAAAAAAATTATTTACCATGGTATTGGTAAACAATGGATCATGTTAGTGTTAAAAAGATAAAAGCTAAAATTACCTAGGAAAATATAAAATTTAAAGATTGGTTGAGGAATTTATTTACCCCAACCATCATATAAAATTTTAGTTTTTATCCAAATTCATGGAAATTAATTGCACCACAATGTAGCTGGCTTTAAATATAAAAAATCATTATTTCAATCACATAAACCCACCCTTCACCACCCCATTTTGACTCCAAATACTTGATGCTACTCAAATATATTTTAAAAAATATCCTCCTCAATACACCACATGAAATTTATTATGGTTATACAAAAATACAAAATCCATGTTCCTCAAGAGTCTCTTAAGAAGGTGAAATTCAAATGGTAATTTTATCCAAGTACCTCTCTTAATTTTTTTTATTCTTTTATTTTCTCCCCACATCCATCATCCATAAAGGAGTGATAAATATTTAATAAAGTATATAATGGTTTTTATGTGTCTAATGGAGTTTCTCATATCCAATTGTTCATATAATTGAAACTACGATCCAAAATTTGTCAGTTTACCATTTTCGTGAATAATGTTCTAGTTTGTTTTCCATTACCACCTTCAAGAATGATAATAAATGTATAATAATTGTTAAATTAAATATTAATATGTATATTATATCATATTTTTTGTTCTGTAACTAATATAAAGCCATAATAGTAAATAAAACCAAACTATTTTGTGTTGTTAGGAAAAATAGCTAAAATAAACTAAACATTTATCATAATCATTTTATCTAATCATCATCATGTAATAAAAAATAAAATATGAGAACATACACACATATATAATTTTATTAATAATATCCCATCCCTATTATGTTTTTTTATTCCATTTTTATAAGAACATCAACAATTATAGACAAATGAACTGATCATGAAACCATGAAATGAACACAATAGAAACCATGTAAATAATGATATATTTCTAATTAATGGGTCGTTTGATTATAGTAAATCATAACATAAGGTATTAAAAATATTAATATAGTTATTTAATATGTTAATAACATTTTTTAAACCATTATAAATTATTTTTTAAGACTTTTTAGTGAATTAGAATGTGTGATAAGGGATTTTCTTAACCCAATTTTCATTCATTAGGTTAAACTTCTACTTCTTGAATATATTATGATAAGATTGTGTTTGAAATTAATTTTCATTATCTTATGATGTATTTCCACTTTTTTATGTATATGTTCTATAGATACACATATTCTATTTATTTTATTAATTCCCACTTCCATAATATTATATTTATTTGGGACTTCGTGTCAATCTCCTTTCACTATGGAAAATTTTGATGCTATACACACACCATATTTTATGAGGTGTATATAAAGCCCCATTGACATATCATATATTGAATTTATTTGTTATCATATTATTTAATGTTTTTTCAAATTTTATTCCTTCATAGGTTCTGTGATTCGAATAATTAAAAGTGGTATAAGACTCATTGTTTTAAAAATATATTTTTAAATATTTAAATATTTAATTTCAATATATTTTCCTCCATATGAAAATTCATGAAATTATTTTATATGAGAACATAAAATAATTATAAATAAAAATTTATGTCTATTTTTAATTTCATTCAAATTATTTAAAGTGTAATATTTTTATGTTTTTTATATGTAATGTTTTGACAAACAAAAAATAAATGTTATATTCTTAATATACATGACGACAATGACTTTTCATCTTATATTAATATTATTAAATATCATGATTCCATTACAAGCTTAAATTTCATTTAAATGAAAATTCATTCTTTCCTTTCTTTGTTATTTTTGATTGATCATGGGCTTTACTAGAAAATTTTGTTTTACTATTTAAAGTGAATTTTTTTAAAAAGAAATAGGTATTTTTACTCAAAAGTGGTTTTCATATGGGATTAACATAGCTTTTAAAATGGTTCAATGATGAAAGTGATTTATTCATTAAATGTTACTTTATAATTATATGTAATGGGTGAGCATGATAAATAATATACGAAGGGTTCTTCCCCCTTATAGATCATGGGTGAGACCAATACAACATATATGAACCGTTGAGCCCCAATATAGCTCATAGGTTATCCCAATATAACTTATATTAAGGATTTATTCTAAATATATATCATGAGAAATGGGTGATTCTGATGTATCTTATATAGGTTTCCTGATACAATGAAGCTCACTAGTGAGCCTGATATAGCTTATATGAAGTGTGATCCCCATTATAGATCTCTAATGCATTGGGATAAAATAATATTAGAATTCAGATGTATAGTTAATCCAATTGAATTGTTTTGAAATGGTATAATGTAATGGAATATGTAAGTCCTCTAAAAGAGATTTAAATTTCTTTTTATGTGGTTTTATTGTTTTTATTGAAAAAACAAGTGTTTTTGTTGCATGTGAAAATGTTTTGTTTCGTTTACCCAAATATTATTAAATTTGTTTTCATAATTTTCAATGGAATAATGGTTTTGTTTCTTTTTAAGTCTCACATTTATATTTTTTTTCTCATCATATGTTTTAAATTTTTTTTTGTTAGGCCAATGGATATGTTGGGACAAGGATGAGTTGGAGATGAAAATATATATGTTATTTTATGGAAAAAAACCATGCCATTTTAGAATGTTATGTTTTTTTGTAATAATATATATTGAGTAAAAGTGTCCATTTTTAACATATGGTATTACATAATATTATTTTGAATTAATTATATAAAACTCTAAAGATAAAGGATCCTCACATTATATTAATGTGAAATATAGTTTAAAAGCACTCGAATATTTGATTTTTAAGGTGAGTTCCTTACATCAATTTAATGGTCCCTTGGAAATTAACCTTCTATTTTTCTTTCCTAATCCTCAAGTCCCTTAAAATATGTTTTTTTATGTAACATATATCCTCATTTGGATTATTATTGGTATATTTTAGAAAATAAATTTTTATGATCATATTGTTTATTCTGTAACTAAAGGAGATAAATTGTATAATTTATCATGTATCTAGCTTATCTAAAGGATGAATACAAGGTAGAACATTGATCTCAATTATTATTATAGAGAATAATAATATACACTATGAAAATAAATTTTTTAGTTTCAACCACGTCATAATAAATTAATAGATAACTAAAAATGGTAAAAAAATCAATGTCGGAATTGTTATGGAAAAGATGATAGGTCCTATAATAATTGTAAGTGAAACCCCAATCGTACCTACAATATATTATTGGTATTAACCAATGATGAGGTATCCAGAAAATTGGTATGAGTAATTAGATTAAGATAAAACATATCACATTATATCATGAAACATCATCAACCACATAATAACAAGTTAGCATGTAGTGACACATACTTTATAAATTATATATGTTTCCAGAATAAAAGTGTGTTATATTATATTGTATTGAACTATTCACATAACACACATTGAAATAATTTTTTCTTCATTAACATAGATCATTGGATTAGTAAAAAACTAAACAGCGTAAAATTAAAAATATTAAAATGGGATAAATGATATAATATGAATTAACTACCTGCTGAAAGATATTTTTTATTGAGGAAAAAAAAGGAAACAAATAAAATCACATGAGGAAAATGATTAAAGTGGGGAGGAAATGATGCAGGCCGAGGGCATCCCATCGTATTACACTGATACACTCAATGGGTATAGAGTTAAGTCCTCTGAAAACCCTTAGCTCCTCATCCTCTCGACCCATGTGAGCCAGCGCGTCCTCCACACAATTGGTATCCCTCCAACTGGGATGAACCTTCCTACCTTAATTTGTATCCACCTTACAACTATGGATGAGATACGCCAGCTCCCAAGGAATCACCCCTTTAACCTGTAAAGCCTTGATAATGAATTCTGAGTACGACTCAATCTCTTTTTCGTGAATCCCCCAACTCCTACAAACCGTCAAACCAAGAAAACAGGGCTCGAACCTCCGCACCCAAGGAGTTACCTGGACCATTGTAAGCACTGAATGAAACATTCACCGATGCCCATGAATCTCTAAGAACCCCACTACCTCTCATAACCCCCTCTATGTAGGAGCCATCAATGTTCAGTTTCAAACCGCTATCTGAAGGCTTCCACATAACCCAACGACCACTTCCTTTGATCTATATGTGTGGATGGTTCATGAGGTTGAAAATTGTGGCTGATGTGTACCCTACATTAACTAGTTAGTCCAGATCAAAAATGGTTGATCTGAACTGCATCAGAAGGTACAGATGAGATCACTTGGACCCCAGTCGAACCTGATTCCTCAAACTCCCAAGTGATCCAGCAAATGGAAGCAATGACAATTATCTGTGCTGTGCATTCCATAGTTTTATACTATGTATCCCGAAACCACTCCATCATGAGTTCTTGTAGAGATCAAGAATTTTTATCGGTGTTCAGATGTGGATTAAAGAAGGACCAAAGATAGGAGGACCATTGGCCTTGAAAAAATAGATGGCGCGTCAACTCTTTCCTCGGTTTCTCGCAATAGTGGAATCGAGTGGCCATGGATATAACCTTCTGTTTGATATTCTCCTCCATTAGAACAACCTTTTTTCTGATCCTCCATAGCAAGGAACTCATTCTCATCTAGAATGCATTCCACCATGCTAATGATGTCTCCTCGGTCTGAATATCATCCTTCTGGAAAATCCTCTTGTAATCCCAGGCATTATACCTGCTAGAACTTGACCGAGTGACGTAGAAAATATCAGGCTCATCACTCAAGACAATATTTTAAAAAAACCTTATTTGGTAGGGATTCAAAGTCGAATGTGTCAGCTCTTACATTCCACTATCTTCGCTGAAGGAAATTCTTGGAGAGGGGCAACCATCATAGGCAATAATTTCCTCGAACCAGTTAGTATCCTAGAAGCTATCCTCCCCTCTTACGAGGACCCATAGAATTTTGCTGGACAAAGTATCTATATGAGAGGACAGGAACCTAGCCAAACTCGTTTCCCCATGCTGTCCAGCCACTTCATATCGACCGTAGCGTGCATTGAAGAACCTAACCCATAGCGTCTCCCCTGCAATAACCTCCCAATCCAGCTGGCCTTGCTTGCCCATAATGGAATGTTTTTTATCCTCAAAAAATTATATAATTATCACCATATGAAAAATAATATAGAAAAGAAACAATATATTAATAATAAAATATAACTTTTTGAAACGGAAAATATAAAACCACATGGGAAATTATATTAAATGATTTATGAAAGACTAAATATGTATTTATTAGATGTAATATAATTGTTCTAAACATAATGTGGCCTAACAATATTGTAACCGAACCATTAAGAATAATATCCTAACTATAAGGAATAGTATCATGACCATTAGAATAGAAATTCTATATAAAAATTATAAAATGTAATATAAATAATATTTACCATGAGTAATTTAAGAAAATATAAATATTTCAATTCCATAAAATCAATATCGATATTAATAACTCCATGACAGTATTAGAAAGTTGTCATATAGTATTCTAATAAATTTCATACAAATAATAATTTTAATCATAATAATAAAAATTATCTTTGATAGAAAATTATTTCGATAAAACGAATGTCATTTTTAGGATCATAACATTGATATTTAATAAGGTATATTTTTTATAAATTTTTTGAAATAAATTATATTTTATTGAATAGAAAAAACACAGGTTTTGAATAAGAATGCATTTTCATTATAAAATACTAGAGGTAATAAAAAAGTGATAAATTAAATGTTATAAAATAATGAATTCTATTTTGGAAATCTCTAAAAGACATAAAATAAATTTATTTTATATAAATTGTTCTAAAATTGTCACGAATATAACTATTACAATGTTTACCATGGAAATTATTTTTTATTACACATATTAATAAAAATACCACAATCTTTCAAAAAATTACCCCTCTCCCTCCTCTTGGAAAGGAACTCCTTTATCTATTTAGAAAGGAAGATATCTTCCAAAATTCCCTCTATTAAACCCCTTTGAATACTTTTTAACATTGTAGATTCATTCCACCCCAAGAATTATAGTATTTCATTATCTTATAAAAGAATCAATACTGAAATGTGGGTATGTTTTCATTATCACTTTCTCTCAATTTTTTCTTATAATCCTCATTTTTGTATCCCTTTTTAAAAAAACTTAAAATAATAATTGAGTAGTTTCTTAACATTTAAAAAATGATTTTAATAAAAATTAATGTTTATATTAATGATGTATTTATATTTCATACTTCTCATTCTACTTTTTTTGACAATGTCCCATCAATTATTGGTTAACCAAAAACTATACCATTTCAAACTCCCTACATATCAAAGCCATTATGGATTATTAGTTGATAGATATCTTGGAAAAACATTCATTTATATGGGTTTATTTGATGACTATAATTATTATATGTTCTCATTCCATGTGGAATTTATTATAATTATCATTTTAAGATTTGGTTGGTCTTAAAATAATTATATATTCATCTAATAGATTTTGAAAATTTATATATCTAATGAGATAATGTGTACTTTTTTTCTTGATGCTATATTTTTTTCACAATTATGATCTTATGATTAATTCACATATGTTATGTGTAAACATGATTCTATCTTTTCTCAAAAATATTTTTTGTATTTTGAAATATATTTTATGATGTTTCATTATTAATCATATTCCATAGACCATTAATTTTTAAATGATTACCTTATTCTTATAATTATGATCCCATAATTATGATAAAATTATTATTATTATTATCACCCATGTACTATTGATTCATATTTATTATTACTTCTATATTATCCCTACACTTACTAGGCTTTTAGATCACCCCATTATTTAATTTATAACCTCAAGTGATCACATGTACTAAGGAAAACCTGAGATATTTAGTATGTTAATGACAATTGAATAAAATAATGTTTATTTTTTTTATTATGTGAAAATTATGTATGAACCTAAATTTTCCAGTATAAAAAACCTTCCAATCGTTAAATATATTACTATTATGTCATTTATCATAAAAATGATGTAATTGTACTGTAATATAATATTGGGTCACTATAAAAGACCCATCAAATATATAACACAAATATAAAAAAACATGTCCATGATACAATGTAAATTAATCACCTAAACCCCAACATAAAAACTATACATCATGAATATAAAAAATCTGAGGAAATAATAATAGAAATGTGTTTATTATAGTGAATACTCCCTTCCTGTAATGACCATATATATGATATATCTCTTACTAATTAGATGGTCCACTATACATATCATTTTGTTTTCATGAAAACAATTGAAAACAATGTATGAGTGTACATATAATAGTGATAACTAATACTCAATATATTAATCTAAATTAGTAATATATCCAAACCATTTTCAAAGTTAGACAGCAATAAAAAAAATTATATAGAACTACCACCATAACAAATAATTGTCATATATAATGATATTACTAATATATCCCTTTCAAACTATCAATACCTCACATCCATCACCCTCCCCAAATGAAAACAATTACATATGTATAACATATCCTAGATTTTTTATGAATAATAAAAATATACCTCTTGTAATACATTCTATTAATGTGTAACCATGTTATCATGACTAAATATGACATGCCACTCATTATAGAGGATACCCTTTATACAACATTATCTATATGTTTCTACTATATATTGGATTATGGATCTTATCAACCAGACATTTGGATGTTATTTATGAAATAATAATAACATAATAAATAATTATACTCCATCACATCACTTAATAGTATTTGTCCACCTAAATAATCACCCTAGAGGAAAAATCCCATTATACTATAGGAATTTACATCTCTCTTAATTTCATGTTTGGGATTACTGAGGTATACACATATCTATCAATCTCCCACTAAGTATCAAGGAAAACTAAAAATGACTACAATTGGTGAGGGATTAATTACATAGTTTATCATAATTGTAACACCCCTATATTTTTCGAATTATTATGTTTCGAATTAATTTTACCTTTGCGATATTTTTTTATTTCATATAACACTGAAAATAGTTTATTTTATGTTAAATCACTATGTTTGGATTCTATTACACACAAAACCAGTTAAATTGTGAACAAAACTCAACATAAATTTTAGCTTGATCTACATGGAACATTGATGCTATCTTGCATTACACACAATAATGGATTTCCTTGATGTCTTGTGTAACACACATGACTGTGTTTTACCAAACAATAATATATTACTAAAATATGATTATTTATTATAATAATATAAAACATAAATGTCAAATTATAGGCTATGAATAGTGTTAAATTATTTATAAAAATATATTTATTACATAATGTAATATGAATTTATATGTTACCAATTAATTATAAATGAATATAAAATCCAATTGAATAAAAAATGAAATATTATTATTTTTCAGTTACAGAGTTGTTTTACCTTGATAAATTAAATTAAATAAAATTAGTGAGTGATATTATTGTAATATATATGGTATATATTCAATCAAAAAAAATTTATATTAATTAAATAGATTTTATATACCTAAGATTGTTGGGCAAAAATCCCTCAAGGTAACATTGAAGTATTTTTGGGTTGATTGTGTTTGTTGACAAAGCAGGTTTCCATGGAGAATTGTTGAGTTCCCGAGAAGTTGTTGACATTACATGTTGACAAAGAACAATGACAAAGGAAAGGACGATCTGGAGGCGGTACAAAAAGAGCAGTACAAGGTGGCGCCGTTTCCCAGTGTTTGCCAAATTTTTGGGGTCCAAAATTTGGAGTTTGGTGAGCATCGCGAAATGTGGATTTCCATGAAGAGCATGATTTCATATGGCAAAGGCATGAATTTCGCGAAGATAGCATGCATGGTTTGGAGATCGCAAAGACCAGAAGAATGGAGGCGGTGATGCTTCGCGATTACGTCATGCTTCGCGAACGGCAGAGGCTGAAGCGCATCGCGGCGGAGAAGGGCTTTGCGAGAGAGCTTCGCGGCGAAGGCGCGAGCCGCGAAGGTAAGTTGACGGTGATTCATCGCGACTACGTCAAGCTCCGCGAACGGAAGATTGCCGTGGAGCTTCGCGATTTGGACAGAATTCCGACAGAAACTTTGGAGCTTCGCGATTTGAGATGACGTGGCGTTGACTTCGCGCGGAAAGTTCGAGGGTCGGTGGAATCGCCTATAAATAGAGGCCGACCCCTTCAACCGAAGTAGAGAGAATTTTCAGAGAAAATACTTTGCTCTCGATTTGCGAAGGTGGTTCGCGGAGCCAGTGTGCTTCGCAAAAGAGGTGCTTCGCGGCGGCTATTGTAGCTCCGCGAAACCTGCGAGCTCCGCATTGGCTTACTTAGCTTCGCGAGGGTCGTTGCTTTGCGACGGCTTGAGCATCGCGAGAGTGCTTCGCGAAGGAGCTTCGCGAGTGAGCTTCGCGAAAAGGCAGGAGCTTCGCGAAGGCTTGTTTGAGCTTCGTGAAATTGGGAGCCTCGCATTGTAGGGCGCTTTGCGAAGGTATTTCCAAAGGTTGTTTGCCCAGTGGATAGTGGCAAAGGGGTATTCATCTACGGGTGAAAGTTGAACTTCAACAGAGCATCTACATACAGAGAAAGATGCATTCCTTAATGGAAATGAAGAGACCTACAGGTCTATAAACTGTGAGCGAATTCCTTCCAAGAGCAGTGAGCTCAGGAAGAGGAAGAAGGTGATCCTCTCCACCGGCAGTGAGCCAGAGAGAGAGAAACAGGGAGTGACCCTTGGGAAAGCAGTGAGCTGACCCTAAACATTGTAAAGGCAGTGAGCCTGGGCATAGAAGTGATCTAGCCCGAACATTGTAAACCACAGCTAGTGAAGTTAGTGGATCTTGGTACGAACCGGCAACTTGTCGGCGTATGCTCCTTGGACGTAGCCCTTAGTGGTGAACCAAGTTAAAATCGTTGTGTCTGCCTGGTCGCTTCTCTGCATTGCACTCAAAGCATTATCATCAGATAAACTTGAAAAGAACTGAGCATAGTATACACACAAGAGCAAACAAAGTGACCCTTGTAACAAAGAGGTCAAGATCCAGTGGGGCAGGAAGTATTTTGAAAAAGAATATCCATACCCTGATTCACCCCCCCTCTTAGGGTACATAGGCCCCTATTGGCCCTAACAATTGGTATCAGAGGGACTGGTTGCTTTTATCAGATTTGTTTGCTTCAACTTGGTGTAGTCGATCTGTGTTGTTGAAGATATTGTTTGCGCTTATCTCGGTCTACCATGGGAAAAAGAAAATCTTCAAAGAAGAATCAGAAGTCAGGTGGTATCCCTCAGTGTGGAAGTGTTTTTGGAAAAAGTGTGATTCAAATAAAAGAATCAAACAGCTTACTGAAGGAATCATGCAGTGAACAGAAAAATGATTTGGATAAATCATACCACAAAAATACTTACTCAGTCAATGATGCTGATGGAATGAGTGAAGAACCAGACTTTCCAAGTGAAGTTGGAACCACTGACGGTGAAGAAGAAGAAATTGAAGGAAGAATTGATATGCGAGCTGAGTTGGAGGCTGCTCTTGAAGAGATGGATGTTTGGAGGGCCAAAACCAAGAAAGCTAACAAAATTGTTCGCGATGCCAAACTCTACATGCAGCAGCAAGAAGAAGAGAAGTCTGAGCTGATGGAAGAAATTGAGAAACTTAATTTATCAACATCAGAGAACTCAGAATCTGTTAGTAAGTATAAGCTGAAGGTTGAAGAACAGAAACGAGAGATCGATGGACTAAACAAAAAGGTGGAAGATGTCCATGGGACTGAAGAATTGGATCAAAAATACACTGAGGAAATTAAATCTAAAGGCATACAGATCCATGCTCTGGAAATTGAGGTCAAAAAGCTAAGAGTATTAAATCAAAGGCTTATTGATATAGTTACTGACCTAACAGAGAAGAATGATTCTCAAAGTGAGGAACTACAGAAGCTGGCCAAAGGAAAAGGAAAACAAAAGGCTGGTAAGTGTGAAGAGAATCAAGAGTCCGATGAAGTTCGAAATCTGAAAGCCAAAAATGATGATCTAGCAACACAGCTGTCTGAGTTAGTTCAGAAGAATCAGAAACTACAACAAGAAAATGCATGTTGCTCCGATTCTCTTGCTCAAGAAAAATTGAATGTAAAAGAGCAAAATGTCATGGTTAATAAGCTGAAGCATGAACTGGAAGATGAGATGAGTTGTGGAAAGAATCTCAGAAAAGAACTTGATGCTCAACTTGTATCAAGAGATTTGAATATTAAAAAGTTGGAAGAAGAGCTACAATCAGTCAAGAAGGAAATGGAGAATTCTAAATCCAGAGATAAGCCCAAGTTGAAGGATGCACTGCACTTATTATTTGATCATCCTTCAGCAGGTGATGATGAAATGAAGTCCAAATATGCTGCATCAGAGGAGAAGCATGAAAGGATTGTATCTTCCCAAAGGTCAACCTTTTTGGGAAAATCTGGAATTGGATATGATAATCTCACTCCTATGGATGATAAGAAAAATGCAGTGAAAAATTTCAAAGGTAACAAAAATCCTATAGGTGCTGGAGATAGGCCTATGAGGATAGTTTCAAGGAGTGATGATGTGTGTTATTTCTGCGGAGTTCATGGCCACACATCAAGCTTCTGTACAGAGGCTCTGGAGTACATTTCAGGCTGTGAAGAGAGAAACATTAATAAATCTGAGAACAGGAAGAAGCATCAGGAGAATTTAGAAAGAAGAGCTTCTCAGAGGAAAGCATATGTTAGATGCTATTACTGTGGAAGAATGGGGCACACAATGAGTATGTATCAGGAAGCTCAGGAGCCCAATATCAAAGGAAGAAATCAAGGGGCATCAACATCTCAGCAGAGAGATGATGAAATGAGGTATGCCTTTGAGGGAAAATGTTTTATATGTTCTCACTATGGGCACATGGCGAGACATTGCAGTAAGAAGAAAGCAGGAAAGGGAAAGCAACAAGAAAAGAGATCTCCACCACAAGAAGTGTACAAGAAAGAAGCCTGTACTGGGAGAGAAAGTGGTAAGGAGAAGAATAGTCTTAAAGCCTCGGGGAAATCACATGGAGCTGAACGAATGTTGTATCAGTCACCTCCTCTATCGTGCTCACAACAACTCTCAAGGAGAGAATGTGAACAAACCTGGAAGATTAAGTGGAGATCTACTCCAGTTGTGATAAAGAAGAATGAACGTTCAATGGAGGACCCACCACCAATGCAAAATAGGGTGGCGACTCATAATTCTGATAAAAGGCAGATAAACAAAGAATGCATTGCAAAATTCGCCCCGCAACGAGAAGTGGAAGAAAAAGGCAGATCCCTGCAATGGACAAAGAAGACGGGGAAGATGACAAGAAAGGAGATTCCTGCACCGAGAAACAATCAAGGGAAATGGAATTTCAGTAGAACATCAAAGACCAAAATGTGTACCAGTTGGTCTAAACCCCAGATTGTGAGAAAGGCCAAGACTACAGAATCTTCATATCAGAAAAAGGCTCAGAATGTGAGAAAAGAATACCTAGTCATATGGCCAGAACAGTTGAAGTTGGTCAGGCAGTTGGAGGAAGCAAGAAAGGAGTGTGATGCCCTCCAAGAAAGAATCAAAGGGTTGACCCATCAGGATCAACCACAATCCTCATCTTGAGGAGTCCGGAATAAACCCCTCTCCCTATGTACATAAATGCTATTAACTGATGATCTGTGTGTTTCAGGTTTTAGGGAGATACAATCCAAGGGGAAGTGGCATCTAAGGATGCGAAGTGGAGATCTGATATGCTCTACAGGTTCAATTGATTCAAATCAGGAACCAGGGATGAAGAAGAAAAGATGCAACTGAGCACAATTAAAAGTGATTGTGTTATTAGCTTTATCTCTTGTTTCCTACACCGAGTTCCAACTCAGTAGGCTTAGAGATTTTGTTAATGGCTCAAATATTAGTGGAAGATGAGAACAAATGATGCAGGAGGAAAAGACGTGTTATGGGTCTAAACTGTTGGGCCTAACAACTGGAAGAGTTGCATAACACAGGGGGAGCATTCTAAATCCAAATCAGATTCAAGAGCCATCAATGAAACAATTGGATGACCCAGCTCAAGTGTTGTCTATCGAGAGAAGACATACTATGAGAGAAGCAGCAGTGATCAAGCATTTCATGCTTATTTATTTTGATCTAACACTGTGGTATCAGCTGACTGTTTTCAGGATACCAAGAAGCTGCGAGAAGAAGTTGAAAGGAATGATTTCATTGAACAATGAAATATAGAAAAATAGCTGAAAGAAATGAAGCCACTGAAAAATGAGTCAGTGAACAATTTCTCGACGAAAGTGTTGAGGAAGAAAGCAACACAGGGGGAGAAGAAGTGGCTCAGGATGACTCAGAAGAAGATACTGATGATGAGTACAAGGAAGTAAAATCATTATCTGCACAAAAGACAAAGAATCAAGCTGAAATTGACAGGCAGAATATCATCAGTGATCAGTGTACTCCAGTTCAGACAAGAAGAATTAAATCACTGCAGCAGACATCACTACTATCATAGGTTGAGTCGAAATGCTTTGCTGATGCAGCTGAAGATGAAAACTGGGATCATTCCATGAATGAAGAGCTAAATCAGATTGAGAAAAATCTGACGTGGGAGATTGTTTCAAGGCCAGCTGATAAGGACATCATCGGTACAAAATGGGTCTATTAGGACAAGATGAATGAATATGGCACAATGATTCGGAATAAAGCATGACTGATATGAAAAGGAGACTCCCAGATAGCGGGAACAGATGGTGATGAGACATTTGCACCAAATTCCAAGCAGCTAGATATCAGAGTAATCCCAAGGAAAGCCACATGCTTGTAGTGAAAAGAATACTTCGGTATATCCAGGGCACAGTGGACTTCGGACTGACACATAACGACCAGTCTCAGACAGAGTAATTGGGAGATACTAGTGAAGACTGGGCCGGTTCAGCAGATTATAGAAAAACAATGTCAGGTGGTGCAGTTTATCTTGGTGGATTGTGTATTTCTCGGCTTAGCAAGAAGCAAGATTGCATCTCATTGAGCACTGCAGAAGCTGAGTATATTGCGGCCACTCAAGCGTGCACACAGTTATTATGGATGAAGCAGAAGCTTGAAGATATGGTAGTTGAAGTGAAGTCTCCGATCGGAATCCAGTGCGACAACTCAAGTGCTATAAATCTTAGCAAAAATCCCGTCCATCATTCAAGGACAAAGCACATTGAGATTAGGTATCATTTTATCAAGGAGAAAGTTGAGCAGGGAATCGTGAAGTTGGAGTACGTGCCTACAGAGCTACAGGTTGCAGACATTCTGACAAAGGCCTTACCCAAGGAAGCTTTTGAGAGGCATCGACTGGCTCTGGGAGTTCAGTCGATTCCCCGCACTTGAAATAGTGTGGATATGGGACCCCCCCCCCCCCCCTCTCCCCGAGGTATGCTGTGTTTTCCCTACTGTGCTAATGTGTTCTCTACTATGTTACAGACTACAAAGGCGTGACCTTTGGGTTCGTTGACAAAGGGGGAGAAAATAGAGATGTTCAAGGGGGAGACAGTGCGGAGATTTGATAAATCATGAATGATATGGGGAGACGCTGACAGGTGGAGCAGCCAGATAGGGGGAGTTGAAGCTAGTTGAACGTGCTTAGCCTGAGCTTAGCTTGGACAACACAGGAAATATGGCTAAAGAGGTGTTGAAGCTGTGAGCAGAAAGGGGGAGCGTATTTAAATCTGACGATGCTAGAAGTGATCGATCAAATCATAGAAATCACGACAGCTGAGGATCGTGATAAAAGCAGAACAGTGGTGTTGGAATGGTGTGAGACGGTGTCCAGCTATCAACAATTGGTATCAACTTAAGAATTCACCAATTGGTATCAGTGTGGTTCAACAACTGGTTTTATTTTAAGAATTGGTATCAGGGTGGAATCGACAATTGGGGTCTGACATGAAGTGATTCATTGATGAACTTTTTATACTACTCTTGTTTCTCACGCCGAGCATTGCTCATGTGGGCTTAGAGTACGTGTTAAGTGAATCCTTGAACGCTATCATAATCGCAAGGGGCGAATGCTGGTAGCGGCTGGAAGAAGACTCAGTGAGGTATCAAAGTGCAGAAAATCATCCTGAGCAGAATTGTGAAGAGTTGTCAACAAACCCAAAGGGGGAGATTGTTGGGCAAAAATCCCTCAAGGTAACATTGAAGTATTTTTGGGTTGATTGTGTTTGTTGACAAAGCAGGTTTCCATGGAGAATTGTTGAGTTCCCGAGAATTTGTTGACATTACATGTTGACAAAGAACAATGACAAAGGAAAGGACGATCTGGAGGCGGTACAAAAAGAGCAGTACAAGGTGGCGCCGTTTCCCAGTGTTTGCCAAATTTTTGGGGTCCAAAATTTGGAGTTTGGTGAGCATCGCGAAATGTGGATTTCCATGAAGAGCATGATTTCATATGGCAAAGGCATGAATTTCGCGAAGATAGCATGCATGGTTTGGAGATCGCGAAGACCAGAAGAATGGAGGCGGTGATGCTTCGCGATTACGTCATGCTTCGCGAACGGCAGAGGCTGAAGCGCATCGCGGCGGAGAAGGGCTTTGCGAGAGAGCTTCGCGGCGAAGGCGCGAGCCGCGAAGGTAAGTTGACGGTGATTCATCGCGACTACGTCAAGCTCCGCGAACGGAAGATTGCCGTGGAGCTTCGCGATTTGGACAGAATTCCGACAGAAACTTTGGAGCTTCGCGATTTGAGATGACGTGGCGTTGACTTCGCGCGGAAAGTTCGAGGGTCGGTGGAATCGCCTATAAATAGAGGCCGACCCCTTCAACCGAAGTAGAGAGAATTTTCAGAGAAAATACTTTGCTCTCGATTTGCGAAGGTGGTTCGCGGAGCCAGTGTGCTTCGCAAAAGAGGTGCTTCGCGGCGGCTATTGTAGCTCCGCGAAACCTGCGAGCTCCGCATTGGCTTACTTAGCTTCGCGAGGGTCGTTGCTTTGTGACGGCTTGAGCATCGCGAGAGTGCTTCGCGAAGGAGCTTCGCGAGTGAGCTTCGCGAAAAGGCAGGAGCTTCGCGAAGGCTTGTTTGAGCTTCGCGAAATTGGGAGCCTCGCATTGTAGGGCGCTTTGCGAAGGTATTTCCAAAGGTTGTTTGCCCAGTGGATAGTGGCAAAGGGGTATTCATCTACGGGTGAAAGTTGAACTTCAACAGAGCATCTACATACAGAGAAAGATGCATTCCTTAATGGAAATGAAGAGACCTACAGGTCTATAAACTGTGAGTGAATTCCTTCCAAGAGCAGTGAGCTCAGGAAGAGGAAGAAGGTGATCCTCTCCACCGGCAGTGAGCCAGAGAGAGAGAAACAGGGAGTGACCCTTGGGAAAGCAGTGAGCTGACCCTAAACATTGTAAAGGCAGTGAGCCTGGGCATAGAAGTGATCTAGCCCGAACATTGTAAACCACAGCTAGTGAAGTTAGTGGATCTTGGTACGAACCGGCAACTTGTCGGCGTATGCTCCTTGGACGTAGCCCTTAGTGGTGAACCAAGTTAAAATCGTTGTGTCTGCCTGGTCGCTTCTCTGCATTGCACTCAAAGCATTATCATCAGATAAACTTGAAAAGAACTGAGCATAGTATACACACAAGAGCAAACAAAGTGACCCTTGTAACAAAGAGGTCAAGATCCAGTGGGGCAGGAAGTATTTTGAAAAAGAATATCCATACCCTGATTCACCCCCCCTCTCAGGGTACATAGGCCCCTATTGGCCCTAACAAAGATACATAAAGAACCCAATTTTATGATTAAAAATAAATATTTTTTTAAATGTTGTTTTACCACATTTTAATGAAGAACCCATTTTAAATCCCAATATTAAAACTTTTATAGAATAAAAATTTCAAAATAAATTTAATCATTTATATAAAAACATAAAAACTTTTTAAGGATAATTTTTTTGTATTTTTCTGTATGGTTTCATTTTTAATGAATAGTTAGAAGTTATGGATTTTAATTCAAAAATGTTTTTTTATCTAATTTATTTATTAGGTTAAATTATATTTTAAATTGGTTTCAAAGTTTAAATAGATAATATTTTTTTATCAATGAATACAATGTAGTTCATTGGTACCAATTTCACATTGATATTAGATATAAATACAAAGAAAACTTTTTATCATTTTTTTTATCATAAAAACCCCACAGTGTCATCCCATTAGTATGATTAATATTAAATTTATTTCTTCCACTTATTTGATTGGAATTTTGAAAAATAGATTGAATATTTGGAACTATCAAAATTTATAATATCTTATAATGTCAATTAGTTTTTTACCAAAAATTTTAGTGAAAGTGATTAAAATTAATTAAATCGATTAAGGTTAAATTATGCTTAATAAGGGACAAGAACACAACCTTAAGGCCCAAAACGACCTATATAATTTTAAAAAATATATTTTATGAAAATATTAATACCCTATATTCCCTTATATAATATTTTAATTATTATTTTATCCACATGCTTAATGAAAAATGTGGGAAAAATTCACTCCAAATATTTACAATAGCGCCACTCCTCCATCCTAATAAAAGACTACCACATATCCTTCTTATTCAAACCTCTCAAACCTCTTAGTTTCAGAAAATATCTACCCAATAAACTTATTAAAATAAATAATTTACTCATTTAATCCTTACCTTTATAATAAATATATCAAAGGAATCCTTTTGGAACAAATCAAATAGAGTTACCTAATTTAGAGGTAACGTCTTCTCTCAATAAATTTCATTCATTTACCTTCTCCATAACCTCAAATTTATTTATTAAAATATTTTATAAAAACAAAAATATAAAAATTATACTACTATTTTGTATTCTAAGGGTTATTCTTAAACTTCTACACACCTTTATCTAACTGGTAACGAACATACTATTTACATGTACAATGAACTACTGCCTCACTAAATGATGATTGTTAATTTTTTTCTTTACTACCTATAATGGTGGAAATTATGATAAAAAATATGGTTATATATGTTAAATATTAAATTTATTATTTCTATAATATTATTTATTACTTTTTAAACACATAGCTTTTTTACTTTCCATTTTTTGTAAAAATGTTTATTTTGTTTGAGGAAGTGTGGACTACTGCCCCCACAAAGCAGTAAGATTCATTCATAAACTACATGGAATGTATTAAGGTTTAGTTTAGTGAATTTATGTGATATATATAACATTATTATTCTAGTTTAATTATATTATATAAATATATATATACACACACACATTTGTCTTTTACTTTCTTTCTTTCAACATTGCAATTAAACGAAAATAGCGTTCATGCATAAATATGACTTAACATCTCAATAAGTGGTGTATCATGTTTCATAAATCTATATTATATAGATTATTAAACAAATATAATAAATATAAATTATATTTAAATCATTTTTTACATTTTGGAGATTATGATATATAAATAAGGACCAAATATATAACAAATTAAGTCACATGCAAAAAACAGAGCAGATATTACCCTAAGTGAACCTTGTGTAATGATGGTTAACATGTGGGTAATATATAGTCATAATAAAACCATATAGGGTACTATATATAATAACTTAGTTCTTTAAATGATTTATAATAAATTTATATTTATTATAATAGTGGTTGGAATGAGTATGATGAGACTAAAGACACATGGTAAGAGTATTTTATCACACTGTTCATTTATGTGAGATACATGATATGTTCGCCAATAATTCATTCTTTGTAGTGTATTAACATAACATGATTGTATTATATGTATAAAATAAATAAATTTATGTGTATTAACATATCAATATTATGATCATTTTTTCTTGTGGTTTAGGTTTCAAGAGTTACCAAATGAGTGAAATAGTTTTGTCTCAATTTTTCTTCTTTGAGACTCATGTTTTGTTATGCACGTGAATTCTTTTTCTAGGTTTGTATCCTAAATTTTAAATGTTAAAAAATGAATTAAATTCATTTAATTATATTTTAATGTTAATGTAATTTCACTTTATTACATGGGGATTATTTTTCAATGTTGCTATGTGATAAGAGTTTATTGAAACAATCTCATCTCTTTTTGAGATTTTTTATGATTGTGATTCCATTATTCAAATATTTTGATCAATACCTAAATATAACTCATTAATTTTATTCTACCTTATTTATTAATGGTTTATTAATATATTGGAACCATTTCTTCCACTCTTTGGTATGAAATATAGTTGATAAATTGTTTTTAAGAAATCCAAAAATTACACTCTAATCGGTCAGAAATTTGTGTTCCTTTAAAATCATGTTATATAAAAACAGTTTCAAAGAATATTATACAATTATCCTATTATAATTAAAATAAAATTTACACTTTTTTCATTTACCAATTTCTTATAGGAATATTCTTGCCTTTTTCCAAACGATGTATTTTTCTAGCCTTTTTATTATGAAAAATGAATGTTATTTTTAATCTGTATAACATTTAAGTATTTATCCTCCATTAATAATATAAATATATCATATCATGTTTAATGTTTTATATCTTAAAATAATGTTTTTATAAATTATATTTTAATGTAAATGGGTATCAAAAATTTTTCATGATTAGTTTATAAGTTTTAAAGTAAAATGGTTTTCAAAATGATTTGAATATTATTTTATCTATTTTGAAGGAAAATGATTTTCAAATTGTTTTAAATATTATTTTATATGTTTCCAAGTAAAATGGTTTTAAAAATGTTTAAAAACCATTTTTATAACTTTTCAATGAATTTTCAATGAAATGGGTTTCAAAATATTTTCAGGCATTCTTCAAAAGTTTTCAAATTGTTTAAAAAAATGTTTATAAAATGTTTTGAAACATTTTTTATAAGTTTTCAAGGGGAAATGTTTTCAAAATCATTTCAATTATTCCTTATTAGTTATGAAGTAATTTTCTAATAAAATTATTTTAAATGGATTTTTTTATTAAAACTCCTTTTTTCAACAATGAAATGATAGTTTCCTCAAGAATTATTTTAAAAAGAAATTTCAAAATTACTTTCCATCTAGGATGAAATATACTAATATTACTCATTAATTTATAGGAAATTATCTAATGGTTTAATTCATGTTCATTATATGAATGTTTTATGATTTGATGTCAAGATAGTTATGAAACATTTTCCTCATTCGAAACTTATATTATTTTGAAACTCACTTTTTTTCAGGAGTTGTGCTTTGATGGAATGATTATGAATCCAATATATTTTTCAAAGGTTATGATGTGATTAATTGTTAATGATATGTATTTCATTTAATGGGTTATGATTTTATGTTTATAAAAATCATTACTTTCCATGGGTTATGATGTGATATATATTTTGTGGAACATGCAAGTATGATTTGATTATGTGATGGGGGAGACCAATATATCCCTCTAATTATTTTAGTAAAGATTTATATCTCAAGAGATAGTCTAAGATGGTATTTGGAATTAACCCTATCTACTAAGATGGTAATGAGCGTGAACCATGACTACAAAAATGGTATGAATATTAAAATCATGCTACTAGTATATCAATGGGAGTGAACCATGACTACCATGTTGGTATGGGGAGTGACCCATTCTACCAAGATGGTCATGGTAGTGATGCCTTCACTACTATGGAAATCATATTGTATGCATATATTTTTTCCACAAATCCATGTTTTTTATTATGTTATGCTTTCATGAATTATGATCGTAATTATATTTTGATCCATGTCTTATGAATTTACTATATTTATTATGATATCTAATATGCAAGGTATGAATTCAAATTTTATTATAATGTTCTATAACCATTCTTCATGTTATTCTTACACATTTCTTTTATTAACCCTTACTAAGCATTTGAACTCACCCCTTATTATGTTTCCTCTCCCCAGGTTATGAAGAAAGGTTTTTAGTAGATGTAATAAATGTGGATATCATTATAGTATTTGTTGAAAATATTTCACCTGGATAGAAGATTTTGTTTCCAATATTCCCAAGACACTAAACTATCATGGTCCTCGGGCATGATTTGTTGTAATGTACTTAATATTTATCTAAAATAGTGTTATATCCATGCATGTTAAGCCTGGGTCACTATAGTTGGTATCAAATTAAATGTTTAGTCAACATTTGGAAACTAGGATGAAAAAAATGTAGTGAAATTCATATGTATATTTACAAGTATAATTATTGGGTTGTATCTATGGATATGTATAAGTATGAGTTAACATTTATGAAAATGTCCTATAATTATGGTAATGGTTAGAATGAGTGGTTTCCTAGAAATAAAACCCTCTCTGGATACTACATTTGGATGTGGATGAGAAGAATATGTACCTAGGGTTAATAACTCCGACAAGATGTTATGGGCATGACTCGGGGTAATCGAGTACACGACAATGGGCCTTACTACACACCTATTTTAACACTCTTGGGGGATATTCTTTGGGAATTCACAGACTCTTCAAGAACAACAATGAATTATTTAAATATAATTTGGAAATTAATAACCTAGGATTAACCTAGTGTGGCATATAATAAGGAATGTGTCATAATTTAAGCATCCTATAAGTAATTATTTTCACGACTATGTGGTTTTATATTATGATCAGTAATACTCACACTATACTTTTGGCTATATTCAATGGTATGAACTTTAAAGAACTAGATTAATGTTGAATGTAATTGAATAATTTCTGATGAATAGTCATGTGGGACGATCACTAGAGTGAGCAATGTTGTGATCATGCCTAATCAGTTTTCACAGAACCTGATTAACAATGTGTAGCTTAGACAAATCTCAAACTCCCTTAGTATGAGAAATAAGGACTTAGCTAAGATTTTTTTTAATGAAGACCCTGTAGGAAACAATATTTGGCTTCCTTTGTGTCATGAATGTGGAATTAATCATTAAATGATTTTCTTAGAAGAAAAGAATGTTTTTTATCTATGGAAAATATAAAAAAAAGGAAAGTGACTATAAAGAAAAAAATGATGAGTTCAATTAATGAAATTTATGAGAATATTTTACTCCCTAATACATTCAAGAAGGTTAAGTGTTTTATGTGTGTAATAAATAGTCATTATGCAACTCAATCTCCTAAGAGGAATTCTTCTAAATAGGATGAGATAGGTAGTATGAGTAATGGTTATAGTTCTGATGATGAAGAGACTATATATAAAATGTGAAAGTAATGTTGTATTGTGTAATAATATAAGGTATCATTTATAATTTAATAAGTATAATGTAAAATAATAAAATATTTTATTTATTTGAATTTAATAAGTATGTTATATGGAAGGTGAAATGTATAAATATTTTCTGTTTTTTGTTTTTTTTATATGGATTTACAAGAACACATTTAATAGTTCCAATGGAATATAAAAGTGATATAATGGAAAGGTGATATCCATTTAAAATGAATAATTAAGGTGAATATAAACCTAAAAATTTTCGTTATATAATGGTAATGTTTTTTGGATAAAGATATGTGGGAAATGAATAACTAAATTGGGCGGTGCATATTACCATGGAACTAATTAAGGGATTGTTGAAAAGTATTTTATTCTATTATGGATGATGTTTACAACTTATTGGATTTATAGAATTTATTCAGTAATATATGGAACAAGTAATCATCCATGTTTCCTCAAAATATTTATGGTAATTCAGGTGGTTACCATGTTCTAAGAGAATTTATTTTGAGGGTACTCACATGTTGGGACTATGACAACCAAGAGCAACTTTGTGATATATGGGATATCAATGATATGTTGATTTCATGACTCTATATCTAAATATGTTGTTTTCATCATTGATAAGGGTTATAATGTTAACCATTCATGAAAATATTAAGTTAAACTCTAGAAGAAGTATTTATGCCCTGAGTTTGTATTGAGAAACATGGTTAAAATTATATTTAGTTATTAAACTTATTTTAATGACGTTCATATTATTTTAGAAATTATATTAGTGTGGTTTTATCAAATTACATAATGAATTTAAGGTGGAAACCAATCATGTCTCGAAAGGTCATGGGTCCTGAACCCTTGACCAAAGGATGATAAAGGATTCAAACATACCATTAGCCTACGTGATGTCCTGGTTAATATATAATTTTTTTGATGAAAAATTATTTATGATTAATCAATACTGATAATTTTATGTATAAAATTTATTTATTAACCATATTTATTATTAATAATTCTAATAGAGACATATTTATAATTTTTTTATTATGGACCTTAATATCTACTAAAAGTGTATTTTAGTACTTTGGGAATCAATGTTAACTTTTGCACATTAATTTATTTATGTAATTGATGTGTTGGAAATGGTAAATACTACAACCAATGAATTATTATTTTCATATAAATATATTAAGCAAGTATATTTCTTTATATTATTGTTCAAAAAAAATCACCCAATGTTAGGATAACGATTAAATGAAAATGTGTTTTCCTAATACCTTAATTTTTTTGAATTGATGAAATTTTAAATCATCATATATTAACGAATTTGAGGCCCTAAACATTTCATTTATCATAAACATATATATGATTTATGACCTCAATCACACCCTATAAATATTTATGCTTCTACTCCATGTCTAATCTTCACTCCCAACTTATGTTCTCATATGTGGAAACCTAGTTATATGTAACATTGAGTAACCATTATGGTTCTATATATTCTTTTTACGGGAATATTTATTATTAATTTTTATAATTGGGGTTCTATGAATGAAACATTCAGGTATTAAACCTTTTATAACCAAAATAGATTACGAAGGAATATTGTTTCTATAGGGGGTAGAACACACTAAGATTTTGTCAATTATTATTATTTAATTAATTTATCCTTTGTGATATATTTCATTTCACATAACACTAAAAATAGTTTATTTTATTTTAAATAACTATGTTTATGTTGTGTAATACACAAAAAAAATTAATCATGCACTACATGAAAAATTAATTTTAGCATGCTCTATAAGGAACACCAAGTTTATCCTTCTTTACATGCAATAATTACTTTATTCGATGGCTTGTGTTACAGGCATGACTGAGTTTTACGAAACAATATTATATTATTATAATATTATTATTTAATATAATAAGATATATCCTAGATTTTAAATTAAAGGTTTTGAATAGTATTAAATAATTTATGAAAATATATGGTTTACACAATATAATATGAATTTATTGGTTACTAATTAATTATAAATGAATATGAAATACGATTTAATAAAAAAGGTTTTATTATTATTTTTATAGTCACAAGATATTTTAACATAATAAATTAAATAAAATACAATTAATGAGTGATATTAATTTAATTTATCTTCTATATATAATCATGAACTTATTTATTAATTTCATATAATAGATTTTATAGACATTAGATAAAGAACAAACCCAATTTTATGCTTAAAACATATATGTTTATAAATGTAGTTTTACCGAGTTTTAATAAAGAACCCATTTTAAATCCTGATTTTGAAACTTTTATAGAATTAATATTTTAAAATAAACATAATATTTGAAATAAAAACATAAAAATTAGGTAAGTATAACTTCCGAGTATTTTTCTATAAGGTTTCATTTTTTAATGAATAGTTAAAAATACTAGATTTTAATTCAAAAGAGTTTTTTCATTTAATTTATTAATAAGAATAAATTATATTTTAAATTAGATTAAAAGGTTAATTAGATAATATTTTTATTAATTAATCTAATTTAGGTCATTTTATCCAATTTCACATTGAAATTTGATATAAGAACATAGAAAAATGGTGATCATTTTTTAAATTTAAAGTCATGTAGTGTCGTCCCGTCAGTGGGATTACTTATCAGTTAATTTCTAACAATTATATGATTGTAATTTTAAAAAATGGATTCAATATTTGGAATAATAATAATTTATAATTTATAATATGTTCATCATATATTTTAAACAAAAATATTAGTGAAAGTGATTAAAATTAATTACTTCAATTAAGGTTAAATTAAGCGTAATAAGGAACTAAACCAAAACCTAAATTCCCCAAACGACCTATATACTTTTCAAAAATCTATTTTATATAAATATATTGACCCTATATTACCTTATATCAGATTTGGATAATTATTGGATCCACATGAAACATGAAAAATGTGGTCGGAATTATCTCTTCAAGTATTTACAAAAGTTCCACTCCTCCACCCATATAAAAGGCCACCACCTCTCTCACTTCACAATAACTCACATACCTATTAGGTTCATCAAAAATATGAGAAATAAAATTACAAAAAATCTGGAAATACCTATTATAATAATACCCTTGGGAATAAATCTATCCAAAGAAGCATTTTGGTACAAACCAAAATGAGTAACCTAATTCAGAGGTAACATCTTCTCCAATGATCCTTTAATTTATTTCACTTATCCTCCCCCTCCACTTTATTTCATACAGTATTTTATAAAAAACAAATTTCCTCAATATAATAGAAAAATTTTATTCTAAGGTTTAAACCTACACTTAAACACACCTACATCCAATGGGTAATGAACAGAGTGTTTACGTGTACAACGAACTACCACCTCACAGAATAATAATTTTTTATTTTTCCTTTACCACCCCTCATGATAGAAATTATTATGTAAACTATATTATATATGTTATAAATTATATTTATTATGTCTTTAATCTTTTTTATTCATTTTAAAACACCTATCTTTTTATATTCCATTTTGTGTGAATACGATAATTTCTTTTGAGGAAGTGTGGACTACCGCACCCTCAAAGCTATGTAATTTGATCAAGTGGTACATGGAATGTATTAAGGAGGGTTTTACTGAAATTATATGATATATATGACATTATTATGATAATTTAATTATATTATATACTTATATATGAATATATGTATATATATATGTATATATATATACATATATGTCTTTTAATTTCATTTTTTCTACTTGAAAATTAAATGGAAATAGCGTCCATGATTAAGTATGGCCTACCGTCTCCACGAACGTTGTGTTATGATTCATATATCTATATCATATAGATTAGTAAACAAATATAATTAGTAAAAAATATATTTAAATCATTTATTAAATTATTTAAATCATGATTTAAATATAAGGACTGAATACAGATCAAATTAAGACACATGCAAAAAACAAAGTAGATATTTCCATGAGTGAATCCATGAAATATAATGGTTAAAAAGAGGATAATATAAGGTAATAATAAAAAATATATGGTATTATATATAATAATATGGTTCTCTAAAATATTCATAATACATTTATATTTATTCTAAGGGTTTATTGAATGAGTACGATGAGAGTCAATATATAAGGTAAGTGGATTTCATCTCACTTCTTTATTCTATGTGATACAAGCTATGTTTTCCACTCATTAATTTTTTGTGGTGCATATAATTCCCATGATTTTATTATATGTATATTATAGCTAAATTTATGGTTATTAAAATATTCATTTTATGATATTTCTTTCATGGGTTTTATGTTTTAAAAGTTACAAAATCAGTAAAATAATTTGTCTCAATAATCATTCATTGAGACACTATTTTGTTATGCGCTTAAAAAAATTTCAAGGTGTATATATGTCAATTTTATGTGTTATAACATCAATATAAATATTTTATTGGTATTTCATGATTCATTTCATTTAAATTTCTTACATGGGGGTTATGGTTTCGATTTTCTATGTGATAAGAGTTTATTGAAACAATCACATCGATTTTCAATATTATTGATGACTATGATAACTTTGTTGAAATATTATGATCCATAACACAAGATAACTCATTATTTTTTTGTGCCATAGTTATTAATGACATATTCATATATTGGTACCATTTCTTCCACACTTTGGTAAATAATTTAGTTTATAATGTGTTTTTAAAAATTCCTGACTTTACCATCTCTTCGGTTGAAAATATATGTTCCATTGAAATATTTTTTATAGAAAGGGATTCCAAGAATATTAAACTATTCTCTTATTATAATTAAATTAAATTTCCCCCCTTTTTCCTTTTACCAATGATTTGGATGGAATCTTCTATCGATGTCCTATCAAGACATTTTCCTATCCTTTTTACCATGCGAATGGAATTTTCTATTTACCCACTTTGACATATATTGATTTATTCACCGCCAATCATTTGAATATCTATTTTTATGTTTAATGGTTTATTTTTTTAAAAGAATATTTTTTTTTATATTTTTTCATTAAAAATGTTTTTCAAAATATTTTGAAGATTATTTTACATGTTTTTATGGAAAATTGGTTTCAAAATATTTTCAAGCTTATTTTATATATTTTCTAGGAAAATGGTTTTCAAAGGTTTTTCAAAATTATTTTATATGTTTTCAAGGAAAATTTTTATAAAAATGATTTCAATCCTTATTTAAAAGTATTCAAATTATTTTCAATGAAATGGTTTCAAAAACATTTTCAATCATTTTTATAAGTATTCAATGTGTTTCTAATGAAAATTTTTTTTAAAATGTTATGGAGATAATTTTATATGTTTTCCAGGAAAAAGGATTTAAAAATGATTTCAAGACTTATTTATATGTTTTCATGGTTTTTTATAAGAAAATTATTTTATAATGTTTTTATGTATTTAAAATTATTTTTGATAGAAGATAATATAATTTACTTAAGAAATTCATTCAAATGATATTTCAAAAATAATTTCCATATAAGATGAAATCCATTGATGTTACTAATTTCCTTATAAGAAAATATCTAAAGGTTCCATTCATGTTATTTATTTTAATGGTTTATGATTTTATGTTAGGATTTTTATGAAACATGTTTCTCTTTCATGACATATATTATTTTTACACGCACTTCCTTTCACATGTTATGGATTTATGGATTGATTATGAAACCTATATATTTTCTATAGGTTATGATTCGACGAAATGTTAATGATAGCCATTTCATTTTATGGGTTATTATTTGATGATTATATAACCTATCTATTTTTAGGGGTTATGATATGATGTATGTTTTGTGGTACATGCATGTGTGGTTTTATTAGGTGGATGGTGGGACATATATCTCCCTACCATGAATTGGGTAAAGATTTAAATATCATGAGATAAACTAAAATAGTCCTTGGAATGAAGTTGACTACTAAGATGACCATTGGAGTGAACCATTACTACCAAGTTGGAATTAGGAGTGAAATCCTGAAACTAATATTTCTATGGGAGTGAACCATGACTACTATGATGGCATAGGGAGTGAACCCATACAACCAATATGGTATTTGGAGTAATTCCTTGGATACTATGAAAATCACGTTTTATTCTTATGTGTTTTCCACAATTCCATGTTTTATTCCTACATTGTGATTTCAAGAAATATTCTCAAAATTCTATAATTATATATTCCTTATAAATTGAAAATCATTATTATGATCTCAAATATGCAAGGTGTGATCTCCAAATGTTATTCTCAAGTTCCATTCCCTTTGTTCATGTTATAATCACACATTTCCTTTATTTATCCTTACTGAGCTTTCGACCTCACCCCTTCTTATGTTTCCTTTTCCCAGGTTATAAAAAAATGTTTTAGGTAAAATTAATAAAGGTAGAGATATTTATGGGATATATTGAAGATCATTCACATGGATAGATTGTTTTGTTTCCATGTTTTCAAAGACACTAAAATGTTATGGTTCTCAAGCATGTATTATTATAATGTACTGCATATTCATCTAAAATGGGGTAATATCCAAGTATGTTAAACCTAGGTCACTATAATAATACCCCCTAATCTTAGAGAAACAATAGTATAATAGTTTAAATATTATAAAAATCATTATCTATCAATTTGTGGTTTATTTTTAGTAACACATTACCTGAAGTTATAGGATTTTTGGAATAAATTCTTTTAATGTTAATTTTATTCCCTATATAAAGTATTGGGGTAAATGTTAAATATTATTATGTCACTATAACATGAGTAATAGATTTAATACGAACGAAAACATTATGGATGTCACATACCATCTCTAGGTCACCACTAGAATGTAAACTAGAGTTATCATACTATATACTTTGGGTGTATTTTTTATTTTCCCATGCTTGTGATAAACTATAAGGAATCAAACATGAGTTCATAAGAAATTTTTTTCCAATAACAAATAAAATACATGGATCATCCTCTTGGGAGTTTGAAATTAATAATTTGTGTATTACATAACCATACGTAGTATTGAAAAAATTTTCAAATGATAATAATAAACAAAACAAAACATAATAAGAATAAAAAAATAATTCCTGAGAAAACGTACAATAATACCAAAATAAGATGACATCTAGAATAAATAATGATTTCATGGAATAAATATCTATCATAAAAAGTAAAATTCCAATATCTAACACGGTATCTATGTGAAATCTTGTTCACTATCCATCTCAAATAAAAACATGATCCCAACATGATCAGTAATAAACATTAACCTACAAAATAGATTGGTTTTATCAATGATGAGTGACACAGGTAGGTTTTGACTCATAACAAATGAGTATCTGGAAAAATGGAAGAAAAACCTAAAAATTGGTATTATTTTCCCATATAAAAGAGAAATATATTATGGAAAAAACTAAAGGATCACATGCGCCTTCAAGATTTTTGAGATTCTGTGACTCGCATAAGGTCACACAAAGGAACCCAGTGTAGTGGATAACTTATAGAAGGTCCCATGAATCCCCCTTTGAGAAGACCTTCTTATATCACAAAGGAAACATATACAAACAATGGACACACGATGACATCCAAGTAATCTCCCCCAGGCATCAAGGTATGTCAGTATTAAGAACCTAGAAATCCAACGAAAAATCCTTCGAAAATGGGAGGAAAGATATCCAAAAGGTGGGGTCACCTAGTGGTTATAATGATTATGTGATGCATTAAAAATGGGGAGGGTAATTATCCATGAAAAAATACATAAAATCTCAAATGAAACTTATCCTTTAGTGAATATGAACAAAGGATATAAATGAGAGGAGGCCATCGATACTCACGACCATAAAAGAAATGAGATAAACTCTTGGAAGTCCACAAGACACCTCGAGTCTTTAGTGATATACCTTCATAATCACAAGAAACCATTTTTCTATGTCATTCTCATTTCATAGAATGCCTTAGGTAGTCATATAAACCATGTTCTCCACTTTTTTATCCCTAATGACATATAAATAATTTTTTCTATGAAATGATCATGCATCTATCATTGAAAATTCACGTTTTACATAAATAAGCACCCAAAAATAGAGTACTTATCCTTGAAAATACTAATTAAACCTTTCATGACTCATAAATTTTTTATAATACATAAAAGAACTAAAATAAGAAGGAGGAAGATGTATATTCATTTATAAAACTCATGTGATGTTTTAAGGAATTCCATATCACAGTCCCACAAGACTCCCAGTTGAGCTACCATGAACTCTTAGAGACCCCCAAAAAATCCACCCTTGCCTCATGAAATGTCCACGAATGGAATTTAGAATCTTGTGGATGACTTTCAATGGGGACTCTGATCTTATCAAGTCCCTTGGTCATGTCAATATGATAATATAGAATTCCATTGAGATTACCATGTGATCAAACAAGTCCTAAATATTTGAAAATAATACCACAATGGATGTGTTGAGGAGTGGTAATAATGGTCACCAAAAATTAGGTGAAACCCACAGAGTCATCCACGACAAAGGGTCATGAAGGAACATGGTACCAAATCCCTTCAATGAATCCAGCCAGGATTAGTGTTGGATACACCATGAAAATTGGTGAACAATCATGTTGGAAAAGACTATAAATCCCACACCCCATCCATGGAGAAAATGGTTGCATTTTCAAATCAAGACACATCATCACACCAAAGAACCAGATCATATTTCTTTGTGTGACTGATATTTTGACTAGAATGTCTTCCAATTAGTAATACACTGACAAATAGCTGTAAAATTATATGCCAAGCATAAATAACTTTTCATGATCATTCATATATAATCTAATGGAATTCTGGTAAGATGTGTAAAGATTCTAAGAAACAACTTCTAGATCACAACATACTCGAAATAAACTGACACTGAATAAATTCAATGAATTCTCAAGATAATGGGGGTAGAAAAGAGGATAAAATTGGAATACTTAAGAAAAATAAAAAATTTATTGTCCCTCATTCACTTCATTTGAGTCATCCAAGACATGCGACAACACCATGACATGTCTACTAGATCTTAAAAAATTCCTTCAGAATAACATTTGGGTCTTGTGAAATCTTTTAGATATGTGATAGAACATCATACATTCCACCTAGGCATGCCACATTAGTCTCATGAAACCCTCTGAGCCTATCAAAAAACCTCACAATTTCCTTTAGATAAATTAATTGACTCATATAACAGCACATTCTCATTTCATCCAAGTGTTGTGGTTGAATCCTGGCATGTAGATTATGCTATCATGATACCCCCTAGGCATGTCAACTGAGAATCGCACTGCCCTCCAGGCTTGTTAGATAGATCTCACAATTTCCTATAGGGTTTTCATCCAAGACAGGTGACACCCCATGGGACATTTCATACAAACTCTCATGACACCCTCCATGTATATCATCCAAATATTTAGATTATTCTAGATAAAATCTATTGGATCATGAGACACCCCTTGTACATGTCATTTGGGTTATGTGATGGACACTGTAACAAACCATTTAGATCTACTCTGAATAAGTCAACTGGTTCATATGATACCCTCTAGACAAGAACAAAATGTCACAAAGGCATTCCAAGACATAATAATATTTTATTTCCTCGATGTATAAGCTACAATATGTAGTGAAACCCTTGTGTGTAAACCTGGATAAAGTTAGTTATGGTGACTCTAATAATTTTCATATTCAGGTTACGTATGCCACCTCTCCCTTAGGATTGATCTACATATTGATCATCTAGGTTGATCCCAACATTTAATTCCTCTATTCATATACAATGACATTGATTACATGCCATCCCCTTTTTCTCATAGTGAGCATGGATCACATGGTATTAGGGCGTTTCAATGGTCATATCATCAACACCATGAACCTCTACAAGACAAGGGGAACCTTAGTGTGTATGTTATGATCTATTAAAAAAATGAGGAATGTAATTCCAACCATATCTAGGATATGTTGGATTCCATAGTATGGTTCAAGATCAAACTCAAAATGGATATCCACCTTAATGTGGGTCCCATAATATCTCTAATGTTTTGACCATCGGGACCCAATCATTCCCATGGACTACTAATTCTACCTCACCCTTCAATGGAATGAGAAAAAATGTGAACTATGAGAACACTCATTCCTTTTATAATAAGGATACATATGATGTATCCCTAAGGCTCATTCTCTATATTAAAAATATCATGTGGTGTCTAATTTAATCGGCCCTGTATTCATATGTAATGATTCTGATTACTTGTTCTCCCTTGTCTCTCACACTGAGAATAGCTCACATGGGATTAAGAAGTTACAATAGATATATAATTCATATCATAAATATCCACTATCTATGGAAATTGAAATATGTAATCCTAGACTAGTGGAATAATATATTCACAACTATAAAAAGGCATTTACCTTGGGGACAGTCCCAAAAGTATGATTTAAATATGATAACTATGATTCCATCCATACACAGGATATATAGGATGAATTTTTAAGGCCCAAACTAAAATAAATACCCCTTTAAGTGAAAGTAATTTTATGGCTCTGACATCTCAACCATCCCGAACCAATCATTCCCCTGGGGTAATCACTCTATCTCATCCGTTAGTGAACAGAAAAAAACATATGAACTACGAAAAATCTCATTCTCACTATAATTGAGATGTGTAATAAATCCCCCAAGGACATGATCATGAATTCCTAATGCCTCAATGAAACCATATATATTTCTTAAACATTATGTTAATCAGAACCAATTTGGAGAACTACATGGGATTCAATTCCTACCGTAACCAGGATATATAGGATGCCTCAAAATGGCTTAGTCCCCTCTTTGTAATATTAATCACCTCCTTGTGTGGTAGTGAATTCCAAAGATCATGGTTATGCGACTTCATCACATGAGTAGCCATCCATTATCGGAAATGGGTGGAGAACATCAATTATATATATAAGGATTCATAAATGGGGACCCGATATTTTATATATAAAAAAATAACCTATAGTCTCTTTTTTAGGGTAAACTATCTCATACTAGGATTATGAAGAGATTCGAGGACATATCATAAATATATAAGAGTGTCCTAGAGTACAAAAATGTTTCCCCTAAAAGGGTGCGATTATCCCAAATTCCCATACTCTTGACCAATAAAAATCCTTATGTTACACTAGGAATGCAAACCCAAATGATTGCCTACCTTTGGAAAAAACTTCTAAACCCAGTTACAGATGAGGTAACTATCTAGAGTTTCTATGTAAGAATGGATAAATGGTAAACTACCCTGTAATAACACCATTTGATGAACCCTATCGATTTCATCTCTTTTACCGATGAAGCAATAATGGTGGTCCCAATGTGAATCTCTATAACAAAAAGATATTCATTTATTATCTATTGGACAATTATGTTTTCCTACTATATGAAAAAAATGGTGGACCTAATATGAACTTCTATAATATAAAATGATTAGGTTATAGTATATTGATCCAATTTGTCTGCAAACCATATGAAAATGATAATGGAAAATATTAAGTGAATCTATTAAATGATATAATATTAATTTTTCATGCCCCTTTTCCTTTAATACCCAATATAAACAAAGCATTAAAACTAGAATGATCTTACAACTGATCCTCTATAAATGAGATTCTAATAACATATTCATGTCCTCTCTTTGATAAGTCCTAGTGATTAGAATTGATTAATCTATAATAAAAGAACAATTTTTTCAACCATGTATATTTAATTAAGCATAAAATGACTGTGATGTTATAGTAACCTTTTTATTTTTTATTTTCATAGTTGTAGACACTGATCTTAGAATCCCTGTTCAAGACAATGTCTTAATAATCCAGTGTTCACTATAGTAAATAATATGTTGTTGTAACCCCTGTGGGTCGCAATACGATTTCACTTACTCAACAACTCTAATGATTGGTGTAAAACAAGATGGTCTAGTAGTACCATGGACATGATACAATCTCGACCATGGAATCTATTCATGGGGATCTCCAACCATGACATCTGGAAAGTTATCATTTTTTAGGGAAGGATGCTTTTAATCATGTAGCCATTTTCTCTACAACTAACTGATATAGGAGTTAAATCATGGAGTGAAAAAAATTATACCTTTATTCTCTAATGAAGGTGGATCACGAATATATGTACAATCCCCTTTTAGTTCGGGTGTCGTCGAGGAGGGCACATGTCAACCATTGTCTCCAATACTATGCCATTGATACCTGCCATTCAACTTTTAAAGGTACCACCCAAAACATTTCCACCGATAACACCAATGCCTTAAAAGAAAGGAAGGATCATTAGGGGAGGAAGGTTGTGGATATCAAGGAGTGGGCTCATATCCTCACTCATACTGATGATGCCAACTTGTATATTCAGGCAGTTACAATAAATTAGGCTCATATCCCTATTGACTCGAAACAAGAATGTGGGTATATTCTCATATAATGTAAGGGGGAACATATCCCTTCCCCAATTCATGAATCCCATCATCATATTCTAGTGGATCAAGGAAGAAAATTGGGAATATATCCCTGCTTCAGTCAAATAAATATTCAAGTTTATAGTGTATACGGAAAATGATCAGGTTTTTATCCCTTCACACACTATCCTAAAATACCAATATATTTTAGTAATATCTAAAGAACATAGATGACATATTCTAGAACTTTTTCAGATAAATGCAAAAGTGCCTACTCCTATCCCTAAAGCCAGGGGAAATCAACACTTTGATCATCTTGAACAAGTGGATATGACAATTCAAGAACACACTCTTTCTCCCATATAGAAGTATTATCAACATATTTAGAAAAATGACGAGGCTTCAGAACATGATCATACTCCCCTTACAATAGAGTCTCACTAGGTGAGAGTGGAAAATGGATCAGGGCAGGGTCATATGCTTTTCCCAAAGGTTCATCAGTATATTCCAAAGGCACAATCCTCATGAAAGGATCACATTCCTATCGATGTAGTCCAGCAGAATACTCCAAAGGCCCATGATTAGGAATATATCCCAGTTTTGGTTGGGTTTGAAATAGTTAGAATGAAACAAGACTTGAAAAAAGTTCATATTCCAATTAGTGAATCTTTTTGGAATATTTTTGCAGATCACAGAAGCAAGATGCATATTTTTAATTCCACTGACGACCAACTGTTCTAGCATAATTCTGAGGAAATATATGTGGGGGGAACATATCCATTCTCCCATTATAGAGGTCTGTAGGTATATTCTAGTGTGGAATTTATATTTGGATAAGTCTCATATTATTGTTCCAATAAGGGTTCACTAGGTTTTAGTGGAAGACACCTTGGAGTAGGATCATAATCCTTCAATGAAAGAATAGTGGAAAATCACCAAGGCTCGGTATCGGGATCATATTCTAGTCATGGATGCATCTCACCACGTGATAATTGAACAAGACTTAGGAAATTTTCATATTTTTTTCAATAATGAGATAGACCATCAGCATATTACAATAGCTTCTCATCAGTGGGATTATAATCCCACTATAGTAGGATGTTATATAAAAGTTTTGACCACCATCATATAATAGGGTCATATCCCTGCACAATTTTAAGGTTGGTCAGCATATTTAGACCACAACACAGAACATGGACCATATTCCTAGTCTGTTTAATGATACATTCCTTGAGGTTATTCGAGAGACATAATCATCACTATGTGGTTCTATCAACTATTTTATCCAAAAGGAAGAAGAATACGTTCATTAGCACAATATTCCTCCTTGTGGTATTGTGGAGATTGATTGCAGGGACTCTAATTCAGACCCCAACCATGGTAAACCTCCCCCCATCTATATTTCACTTGGACAAGGGAATCCTACCCTTTCCCTGACACCTTCATATAAAGTGGTTCTAGAAACATCGCGGTCGATTGTATATGGTACCCCCATCAACTTCCAGCAACACTATACTCCAGTCAGTAGGAGACCATTAGAGCCATCTTATTTTCTCTGACCGAATGGAGGCATGTATGTCTAATGATGATGGGTAAAATATCAACATATGTATAGAGTTACCCAGAACTAACCTCCCCATCATGTCTTTCCTTCACTACTTCTGACTATGAGATCCCATATGATCTAGAAATGACTTTTATGCCTTATCTACACAAAAATATGTGGGATACTCATCTATGATTGAAGTTTAGACATATACCTTGTTCAGGATACATGTTTCATCTTCAAACAATCAAGATACTCAGTTTTCAACAAGAGAGGGTAGCTATCTCCATGGAAACAGATCCAAAAATCGAAATGTACAACTCAAATCTATAACACACTTACCTCCATTACATTGTGACACTTCGACAGCTGATCTACGAATCCACTCCAGGCATTTGTTTTCAAGGATGGGGACAGTATGGATCATTACAAATTGTATCACCCATGGAACAAAAAATACTCTTAGATTCAATATACTCTAATGTTATAGCCTTTGGAAAAATTAGTGGACCAAGTAACACTCAGTCTAGTTTTTCACTACTACCAAATGTACCCACTTCAATGATCCTCAATTATCATGAATGGAGGTAGATAGTATCCAAAAATACATAAAATTGGGGACCATGAAGCAATGAGAACACATATCAGACATAGATAATGAAGTTGTTATTATACAAACAACATCCTGTAATGAATGGTTCTCTTCATGGGATGCCATCACACTGAGATCCTATACAAGCACATATACACCACATCAATGGAGTCACTTTAGAACCTTCCATAGTTGCTATATAGAAGATGACCCGGACCCTTGTTCCGAGGGAAAATATACCACCACCCCGACACCTCATATAGAAAACTCTTGAAAAGATGACAAAAATATCCTCATTTGTTGCAAGTGAACACCAGCCTGGTGGTCGGGGGTAATTTACATCTCAATCACAATCTCTAGGTTCTTTTTCCTTAAAATGGGACTTTGTAGAATCAATGGTGATAATAGATCACCCCTATCCACTAGGATGGGGTAATTTATATCTACATGTCTATCTTGGAAATCATAAAGTTCTCAAATGGAATCCTTGGATCCACAACAATGAGATCAATTAGTAGCAATTAGTGCCCGAAATGACCCCCACTCCAAAGGGTTGGATCATTTTCATCATAATTATCACCACAAATAGAATCATTTATCTCTATATTTGGAGGATAATTATTTGGGTCCCACCTATCCCCCAGCAAGAAATAAACCTCTATTGGTCGAGTCCCATACAACTACCACAACTACAAAATCCCTCAAATTCATTGTTTATAGGTTGAGATGGGAGGAGTGTATGAAAAAGGCGATCAGAACCAAATAGGGTTGCAAGTCAAAAACAGCCAAATATGGCCAAGGGTTAAAATATATACCCTAATATAATATTTTCAAAATCATCCTATTGCATTGTATGTAATGGTAAAAACACCATTTCTTAATATGCCTCGGTGAGTGTCGTCACTGTCCATATGGAATATGATGATCAAGAAGAGATTGTAGAAGACTACAAAATGTAATGTGTATAATGAGGGGAGGTGATTTGGATGCATCGACCAAGGGATAATGCACCTAGAACCAGATAAGGATCCAAAATCTGACACTACATAATAATAGGCGACCACATCTCTCATGTAATAATGCAAAAGAAAAAGGGGAAGGTAAGTCTACGTCCCGATCATCATATAGAAGTGTGGAGATTCCATCCATGGAGGAACAACTATTTCAATTTTATAGAGAAATAAAAACTCCCCAACATCTCAATGAGGAGCTACTCAGGGGTAATTTTCACACTATGAATCGTCTTAAGGTAGAGACAAATATTCTTCCTCCAGATGTTGATCTACTAGTAAGAGTGGTATCTAAGCATCAGATTGTATATAGATCTAGAAACCCATTATAAATAAACTAATAAGTATAAAATGATTATTAATTCCCTCCATTTATGTGACAACATCTCTCTCATCAGGGAAATAATTCAGTCATATGAAGAATCAACAATCAATGGTAGAAGAAGGTTGGACCACCCCATCAGTCCCCACCTTCTCCCTATAGATGATAGGTGACTCATAGATTAGTTTACCCAGAGTTACAGAAGATTATAAAGTCCCTAGATACTTGAATATAGGCTATGGATAGGAAACACACACTTCTGTAGCCTAAATGGAAGTCATATCCCAAATGTGTTGATTATACTCCACCTCCACCCAAATTAATCAATATTATCTTTTCTACCATAGACACTCTTGGTGACCCTGAACATCATCTCACACACTTCATATCCCAATGTGGGACAATGATGGGGCCTCAAGATCTATAATATGAAACAAATTTGATTTGTTTCATACCGAATCTGATAGGGCCATCCTTAATTTGGAATATTTTCCTTCTAGTAGGATCTGTTGTAGGATGGGAAGACAATCATCATTAGTTCCATTATTAGTTCATTTCTAGACTATGAAAATTAATTATCGTTGGCCCAATGATTTGAAAACAACACGATAATGAGAGGGTGTATGATTCCATAGGGAGGTAGAAATTTGTGACCTATTATCATAGAATCACCCTCCCACAGAGGAAACAGTTGGAAGTCAATTATGAAAATAGCAGGGATGAGTTTTAGACACCTTTGATCCACATGAAGTATCTTGGTGGATTCCATGATTTCACCAAAATGGAACAATTTATTGAAGAATTCATTAAAAATAATTTATCCATGTCTTAAAAAATTCCCACCAGATCGGGGAAATTCCATTCAAAGTAGAATCTATAACTATCACACTCAATCGAGTTTCAATACCCATCCAGGCACCTAGGAAGGCTCTGAACCACTCAACAACTCCTGTTGAGCATTATCAACCACAGAATCACCCTCATCTTGAAGCATAAAGAAATGAGGATTTCTTTAGATTTTATGAACAACTAAACAAAGTATAATCCTTTTTAAATTAACAAGACCCTCATTATTTTATGGAATTCATGGACAATAACCTTTTCAGGCATCTATAACCTAAGATGTATGATGATGTCAACTTCACCAACCATCCTGACTACATCCCTAACCCTAGAAGGCTAAATCACAATATCTAGGATATTTTAATCTTTAAAGATTTCCTTCAAGGATGGTTGAATTTTGGACACATGTAATTACACAACTCCCTAGAGTAGGTGTCTTGGATAATCATTGTCTAGTTCGAAGAAAAAGATGGTTAAAACAAATTTGATGCTAGTAGTGGAAAAAATATTGACAACTGGATGACTCTAAATATAGTTTATCAAGATAATTTCACCTTGAAAGCAAATTTGCACATACCAAAAATATATTCACAACTATATTGGGATAAATCATAAGTTACTCCCAATTGTGGGAGTTACCACCAGAAGTAGGAAGAAACAAAAGAGAAAGAATCATATTATTATCTAATACAAGACCTAACTCTTACATATTTTATCATTCCATCATATACAACATTGGAACCACCCCAGCAAAGGGAAACCTCATTAGAAAAGTTTCTCCACCGTGGTTTTTTAAACCTGATACACTTGGAATTTCCCTTATTGAATGATGAATATGAATCAAGATTTGATTCCCCATATTAATCGGGGAACAAGAGGCCACATTCACCTGAACTGAGGATACATGGGATAGTTCATACATGGTTTGACCCAATATTCATTTCAATACCCATAGAAAACATATATGCATTTGATTCTAATGGTAAATCACTCTAGTAGGCCCCAATGTGGTAGATAGTACCCTAGATATCTCCAACAGTTGTATGCACCCAATTATCATTCATGACTGCCTACTGGGGGTTAAATTATCCAATAAACCTATGAAATGTGGAAGGTCAAAGAAACCATCACCACTATATATAGATATTCACTCAACATATTCAAAAGGACTAGGCCCATCCACCCCAAATTCATTGTCTCATGAATCGTATGCCGTGAAGGATCCCCATATCAGAAAATTATGAACATTGGCACAAAAGTACGACATTATAAATTAGCTAGCTATAGGCCCTTCCAAGATCCCAATACTCAATGTGATCCATATTTTGAACTAACTCCAGGAGGAACTTATTTAATACCTTCAGAGACCATAGGATTTTGAAATAGAAGTTTCTAAAGCTAAGGTCTTTCAAGTGAAGACCAGGTCTTTATAATTTCATGTCACCATCTCTTTCACTGACCAAGATCAATAAGAGGATATACAGTGGAAAATTAGGCCTCTATATGTTTCAGGAAGACTCAGTAATGTTAATGTCCAAAGGGATCTATTTGATAATGGTTATGGGATCAATCTCATCCCATTTTGAACAGTATGATGTTTGGCATATAGATTAGGGAAAAATCTCCCATAAAGATGACCATTCAAGGGTATTATTAGCACAATAAAACACCTATCAGGAATATCAAACTATAATACTATTTTGGGAACATATATCTAAGGTCGATTTCATGGTCATTTAGGAAGACAACACATATAATGTCTTACCTTGGAGGGCCTAGGTCTATAGACTCATCGTGGTACCTTCAACATTCCCTCTGTGTTTGACATACACCATTGATTGGAATTTTGGAATACTATATGGGGATATCATGCCCTTTTAAATTTGTTGATCCACATATATTGAAGCATTTTTCTATAATAATGGATGAAAAGAACCAACGGAAGATGTTAATATATAGGTTTCTTCCTGTAATTTCTTGGGACTAGCCAATGTGAATCCATGGAGTATGCTCGAAAACCACTATGTACTCCCAAATAAATCTAGTCAATGTAGCAGATCTATTCCTAGAGGACCAATCCCCTTCAGTCCTTAGTGACAATGTAAAATACAATCATCTCTAATATCTATCAATGAATAATTTGATAAATAGGGATGGTAGTGTCTCTTTTAATAACCTCCATCACCTTAATAGTGATGGAGAATCCGCCAAATTTCCATCTTCACATAAAAATGAATCCAAAGAATCAGATATAGAAGATGATGAGTATGACCTCTGAAATTCCACCCCCCCCCCCACATTTTAGGATGGTGTCTCCACCACCATATATGATCTCAAAAAAATAAATAAGGGAATAGAAGAAGAATCATGACCTATTGTGATTATTTCAGCCATAAACCATGAAGATAATGATATGTACATTGAATTTATGAATCAGTAGAAATATATGTTCACTTAATAGTACATACAAATTCCAAGACTAAATCCATATGTGTCTACACACCATCTCAGCCTACTTGATGAGCATTGAGGATTCAAATAGGATTCTAGTAGGAGGTACCCCTCCCATTCCACACATGTAGAGGTGTAGGTTGACATGTTTATCAATGATAAATTTTTAAAAGAAGTAAAATGCCCAATATGGATTTCCAACTTTGTCCCTATCATGAAGAATAATAGAAAAATTATGATATTCATTGATTATAGTGACTTTAATCATCATTTCCCATAGGATGATTTTGCACTATCAATAACAGAACTCTTGACCAATGAAACATCTAGCTTCCAAGACCATTCTTTCATGGATGGGTAGTTTGGGTACAATCAATTCAAGATTTCCCTCGATGAGGAAGAATATGCTGCCCACTTAGTTCCTGAAGGGATATTCTTCCATAAGTTTATTCCATTTGGAATAAAAAATGTGGGAGTAAAATACCAATGTTCCATGAATCACGTCTTTAAGCCATTATTGATAAGGATAGAAAAGTGTTAGTCAATGACATGGTTGTTAAATACTGACTATGATGTGATCACTTCATGGTTCTATGAAAAATATTTTATAAGATGAAACATCAATGTTTAAATTTTATTACCTTGAAATGTGAGTTTTGGGTAACATCAAAAAATCTACTTGGCTTTGTGGTATGCCACTGCGGTATTGATATTGATCCAGATAATACTAGATCTATATTAGAAATGTAACCTTTAGAAATATCAATGAAATGAGGGGAATCCAAGGTAAACTCACCTACATTCATAGATTCATAGAAAACCTAGATAGAAAAGTTCTACCATAAACTAGGATAATGATGAATGTAATGACCTATCAATGGGACAATGACTGTAAAAAATACTTCAAAATTCTCAACCAGTACTTATTGCACCCACCGATTTTGATTTCACCAATGGATGAGAGACCAATCATCATATATTTTCCCACCATGGGGAGTTCACTAGGAACCCTCCTCATGCATAAATATGATGTAGGAAGTTAGAATAGTCTTTACTACATTATCCAGATGCTTTAAGGTACTGAGACCACATATACTAATGTCTAGAAGAACTTTCTTACAATCTTTTTTTGGTGAAAATGTTGAGGAATTACGTGAATCACCCCTATGTCCATCTGGTCCCTCATATTGATCTTCTCAAGTGAATCATTGGTTATCCCATTTTCATTGGGTGATTGGATTGATGGGAGACCATTCTTTAGTAATATAAAATTTAGTTTATATCGCATAAGTCAGTGAAAGGGAAAGAAATGGTTGATTTTCTCATAGAACATCCTTCCCTATAAAATTCATTATAAAGCACTGATCTTCTAGATGATGAGGTATTATATTCCCATAATAATCCTTGAATATGGGAGATGTACTTTGATAGAAACTCCCAGAGCCCTATTGGTACAAGTATAGGAAACACAAAGATAAATTAGGTAAGTCTAGGGATTGTATTTGTCTCTCCAAAATTGTCTACTCTTTCTCAATATTTAAGTGTTATACCAATAATGAGGTTGATTACCAATCCCACGTTACTAGAATGGATGTAGCCCTATAAATGCATATAACCTACTAGAACTTCAAAGGTGTCTCAAAATTTGTGATAACGAAGATAAATAGTGAATATTCCAATAAAAATGAAGAATTTGACCCCCCCCCCCCTACTAGATAAATCGGGGGACTGATGGTAGATCTAACTTTTGAGAAAGCATTGCATCATTTTCCTTGATCATATAATGATTACACTGACACACTAGCTAAATCATCCACTATACTAGTCGAACCTAATCATGTGGAATCAATATTTTTTATCACACATCGAAGAATGGTCTCATTAATCATCATATATGATATGGAAGAAATCAATATGGTCAATAATTTCCTAGATAAGGATTATCCAATGACCTCTCCTGGATGGATGGAGACCATAATTAACTATCTCAAAAATGGGATTCTCTCAGCAAAACGTGCCGAGAGAGAGAAAATTCAGCACCACATATCGAACTTCACTCTATAGGATAGTCTAAATGATCAAAAATTAATTTCAAAATATGTCTTTGATGAAATCGTCATCAGTTTCATAATAGTAGGTTAAATTTATTCCATCATAAAAGAATCCCCTATAGGATCCTATGATGCCCATTAATATGGAACTAGACTCTCCCACCAAATCATGTGGTTGGGATATTACTGGAAAACATTGATATATGACTACGTGGAATTAACTATGAAATTTAATGCGTACAATATTTCTGAAAACATCATCCATCAACCTCTTTAATTGATACATACAGTTAAATATAATGGGGAATTCAACATTTGTTGGATAGATGTTGTGCAACTATATCAACCAACCACAACTAAGCAGTTCAAGTTCATCCTTACTTATAGAAACTTAATTTCCAAATGGTCTAAGTCAATACCTCTAATGGAAGTCGGGATTAAGAATATCATCAACTTTGTGAAGTCCCATATCATCACCAGGTTCGGGGTCCCTCACACAATGTTGATGGAAACCAACAATAATTTCTATTCCACAGAGCTGAAGAAGCTACACCAGGACTACAATATTGAGTCCAATTAGTCATTTTTCTATCACGGAACATCAAATGGATAAATATAGATCTTCTATAAGTCTCTATTGAATATACTCTTGAAGTTTTTGAACATATATAAGAAGTATTTCCTAGATAGTCTCCTATGTTCTTAATGATTGTAATGTCCCACCACACATATTTCTACATAGGAAACACCATAGACAATAGTTTATTGGACCAGGGAAGTGTTTCCCATAGAAGTCAAGCTTCCATCACTCTAAATGGAGATATGAGGACAAATATTAGATAATAAAAATTTGAAAAGGTAGTTGGATGAATTAAAATAGATAGATGGGAAAAATTTGTACACACTACACCACATCAAGGTCCATCAAAATCAGATACTACAATCCTTTAATAAAATGGGTTTTCTCAATTCATTCCTCTATGGAGAACTGGTTTCAGCTCTCAGAAACACAATGAAACCAAAAATGATGCCCCCATATTTAGAACCCAAATGGGATAGTCCATATATCTTACATAAGGTTTATCATAATGGATCATAATCCTTAGACACAATAGATGGGTAGTGTTTCAAACCCCAACCAATGTGAGGTTTCTCAAGAAATAATTTTCATAACCATTATCAATTGAGAATCCACATAATATTAAGCCTATCCATTCATCCTAAATGCATGATTTTAAACTATACAGAGTTCATCTTGAACACACAACATTAAACTATATGGATTTCATCGTATCCACATGATGTTAAACTTTATGGTGGCATCTGGGCTGCAAGATGTTAAACTATATGGCATCTCTTATCCTTACCACTTGAATACAAACTTCAAAGATACAAAAAATCCATCTTCATCCATGTCAAGTCACCCATGTCTTTACAACATGACATTAAACATAACAGGTTTCTAGAACTATTTATGGATTGATTCTTATTTGCAATGAGATACATTGGGATTCCTCTATCCTATATCTTGGTCTATCCAGCACATGATAAAAAATTATCCTATCATACTCTTAAATTCATATGTATGGTGAATGGAACCTTTGTCATTCCTTGTTTCTAACATCGAGCATAGATCATGTGGTATTTATAATCTGAATAAGGAATTCCCCACAAAAGCAAGGAATAACAGCTTTCGATAGGACCATCTTGGTCTTGAATGAAATACTATAAAATGTATACCCGTATTCCTCGCTACATGATGTTAAAATACAGATTTAATGGCCCATACATGACATGAAACTGCAAACTCATGTCGAACTCACCTGAGAGGACCACTATAGTTGTGTTGGTCTTCTACCACACCTCCATCCATTCTATCCCTCCTCACATCAGGGATCCCACATGATGTTAAATAGCATGATTCTTTAAGAACTATGTGTTTCTTGATTTCTATCATTACAAGATACATAGTGATTCCTATCTCTTCAATCATATGACCAGCTATAATAATTAATGGAAATAATTCCAACCTCTACATATGGATCATACTAGCATAGAGTATTTAACACTCAAGAACTACATGTGACATGATTCCTATCCTCCCAGGATACGTAGTGACATCCATATTTCCAAAACCAGGCCTAGTCACAAAAAATCAATATACATATTCTCCGTCTTCATATAGGGGTCATACATACGTATGGAACTTCATTAAGATCATTGTTTGGATTGATTCCCATCACTATGGGGTACGTAGTTACACCCATAATTCCATTAATGGGACCAACTATGACATCATTATTTTACATTTAGGGTTTCACATCCTCATCACATGATGTTAAACTGCATGACTCTTCATAAATAAATGTGGTTTGATTCTCAATTTCCTAAGATACATTGTAATTATTGATCTTCCACACTTGATCCCAAATGCAACATTTCAATTTGTTCACATAATTTTATCTATATCCTTAATGCATGATGTTAAATTTCATGAGAATGTTTCCTTACCACTTGATGTTAATCTTCATGGGAATACATCCATATAACATAACATTAAACTACAGAAGAGTACACCCTTAACACATGACGATAAAATTCAATTCAAACTTCTTCACTGCATGGCATTAAAACTACACAACAAATACATACTTACCACATGATGATAAAATGCACACAAATTGTTCTTACCGAATGATGTTAAACTGTAGAGAAAATACCCTCACTACATTCTGATAAACTATATAGACCATCACCCATTTTTTATTCAATATATAGGGACCATAGAAGACTAACTTGGGTCAACCAAATTATAGGGTTCTTCCAACAAAATTTATAATCAGCTTAACCCTTGTTCCACAAATCATATCGTGAGTACCTTGGTTTATTATAATCCTTTCATATACCTAGGACAAGAAAAGTGATCTTTCAGTTCAAAAATGTAATTGACAAAGAAGGGCTTGAGACCCACCAATCAGTGACAACATCCCCCAATATATATGAATTTATAATTCTTCAGAGCATGATGCTCTCAAGGTCAAACATTACACCATAGGGTTATTGGTACATCTCCATATATGATATCTCCATATCATTACTCATGAGATGAGAAAATCGATCCATGATTTAAAACATTTCCTTCTCTTTCTTAGAAGGATGTTAGAGTGATCTTGGACCTAGGTATCCTGATTAGGATCCTGTGAATTATCTCCCATATCAAGTCCATATGTGTCATGACTTTTAACTAACCTCACTTTGGTCAAGGTTATATTACCTTATGTTGTAGCCTATGATGGTCTAAATTACCAGACCTTGAACTACTAGTGAAAGAGACACAATAACTTGTCAAGATGAAAACAAACAAATAGAGTCCTTAGAAAACTTCAATAGTTTTATCACAATTATTTTCATCTCTATAGTTTATGAAAAAATTAGGGTGAAAATAAATAAGGTATACATATCATAGGTTCTAAATTGTAACCCTAATAAAGGTGAAGCTATTCATGATGGACCCCCTTGTTCAATAAAAAGATATAGTAATAATTTTTCATGTCTCCCCACCATGGGAATATATTTTCTAGATGGTGGAACAAATTTTAGGGTACAAAAACCCTTCTTGTATCCTACACTTTCTACAAACCATGAATCAATATTTAGGTTCCTCAGTTCTCAACAACCTTCCATGAACCATTGAAATGATACCTTGATTGAAGGACTCTATTTGACAATGAATTCATGCCCTTTTCTTCTTCATATGCATATATGTCCATCAAAAAAAGTGTCACAATGTATAAAGGTCTTTATAATCCTCATGTTCCCTGAAAACTTTATGGAAGAACTCAACACCCAAGTGCTATCTGAACATCTCCTAGCATGAATATCCCATATCAATCTCCTAACCTGAGCACTTTTGGAAAAGATTTATAATCCATTAACTAAACTATCTAGGTGGATTTTACATTCTTGACATTACAACACCCTGTTTCATACACTTTCTCAAATACAGACTACAATGCTTTATTCGAAATCTTTTGATGTCCCACACCTCATCATTTGAAACCACATGGTGTACGACTCAAGCTTCACAATCAAGATATAAACTTTTCTAGGGTCCCATAACCATTCCTTGATAGACTTACTCCCATACCATTCCTCATAATATTGAAGTTTGAGTATTCAATAATATTTGATGTCCCTCATAAAATTATGGAGATTATCTTTTCCTGTTCCATGTAATTGATTCATAAGGGATATCACCCACACAAAAAATGAATAACCAACTTTACAAAAAGGATATTCAGTCCTTTTGAGACATGGAAACAATTCAGTGAGACCATGCATCTCATAATGTCATCAGACATACTCGGTATTTCCTACCATATCATAATCATAGACTCAATCTTTTCAGTTATAAATTATATCATATAACAACCCTTTACTTTATTACACACATAGACATGATTTATTACATAAATATGAACTTAAGAAAAATCTAAGGATCGAGAGGTCTAGTGTCATGGAAAAATTAGGAACATTACATAAAAACATATAACATAAAACACAAAATATTTATTGAAAACTTATTTTACATGGCCACAACATTAAATCGTACATTTCATTGCATGGGAAAATATGATGACTTGCATAAGAAATGGCTGAGCTATAAAGACCAGTAAAGGAGTAAAAAAGAAATTACATAAAGAATATAACACATGTTAGGAAACAGGAAAATCAATAGATTATAAGAGAAGCATGAACATAAAGGAATGATATAGCATGATTATCATAACATGGAAAAGTGACAACAACATTTAACATGATATTAGCATGAGCCAAGTCTCATTGCACATTGATCAGGAGTAAAACCCCATTGAACATTAATTACCATGACTAAACCATAATTTCAATTGAATTATAATGAGTAAACCCTTATTTAACTTGATGTATCTTGATACTAATCTTAGCCCAATGCATTGGAGAACTATTAGGGATCACCCTTTAGAAACATTTCATTTCTTGTATTAGTGTTCCATATGGATCATACAATACGGATTCATTAAACATCATAATTTTTTCCACGAATAGAAGATGTGGTATACATAAATGTAAGTCCTTAATCAAAAAGTAAATTTTCATAATGGTGAATACCATTTATAGATAATTGGTTATGGTATTCATTTACACGATTATTTTGGCATGGAAATATTTTTGTAACTTCAGCAACATAATAATGTAAAATAGAAATCATAAAATTGGTTGAGGAGAGAGAAAGGGGTCTCTCATAATTTATATATGAAATGGGAAGTAAGAGGGTCATGAAAAATAATACCCCAACATATGTAATGGAATTTAGATGCATAATATAAATGATTTTCTTGAATGTAAATGAGAAGAGAGAAATTCCTTACAGAATTTCATCATGGTAAAGGGTGTACATGGGAGGAATTAATCAGAGAGAAAGAGATCTCTAATTATTCAAAAATATGGATGGTAGTATTTTAGAGGTGAAAAATCATACTCCAACATTTTTAATTGAAAATAAAAGGGTATAATAACAAAAATAAATTTGAAAAAAAAATGATAATGGAAGAAATCCCTTACTTGGAAGTGTGATCCCAAATTCTTGGGAGAGGCATGAGAGAGGCTTCTAGGGAGATTGGGGAGCCTTGTGAGGATTATAGAGAGATGAGGTCAGAGGTGTATCTAGTTCCAAAGGTTTTGAGTGAAGTGGAATGGGAGATTGAGTGGTTTTCTACAGGAATGTAGAGGAAATTCTTTATTATTTAGGTTTTGGACACCACTCATTAAACTAATCAAAACCACAAACCATACCATGTTTTTCCCCATGTTTTTTGATATAGGATTGGTAAAAATAATTTTATAAGTCTAGTTTCCAATATTATTAAAATATTAGGCTTACTTATGTGGAGGTTAGTCACACTCTCAAGGAAATCATTTTAAAATTTTCAAAAAATTTATAAGTTTTGGAGGGTCCACTAAGGCACCATAAAATTTATCTACACAAAATCTAAAATAACATTATTTTAAAGATAAAAAATACATTGGCCGAACATAATTTTAATATTTTTTTATTACATCACAATTAGGTCATTATGATGTCATAAAACACATTATATATTTAAATGGTATTTATGGTTTACCCAAACATTCAACAGTATCATAAAATTATAAAAAATTCCGCATAAGATAATTTCGACTTTATGAATCCAAAAATGATATTCATTTATATAAATGATTTTATAAATATGTGAATTTTAAATTTTAAAATTAAAATTAAAATTTATTGAAAATACATTTGTTTTAACAAAAAGAGTTTTCAAACCATAATAAAAATTTCATTTATATTCATAAAAATTTATAAAATCATTTATATATAATAAGAATTATTTTAGTAATAGTATTTTATTAATATATTATTTAATTCAAAAATCCACTAATTCATCCAAATACATTTGTTTAAACACTATTTGTGCCTTAAAACCCATTTACAGTGTAACAATAATAAAATGAATGTTTATTATTTATACAAAAATAATGCAGATAATCATAGTGCTAGGGTCTTGTTAAATAAACCCATAAAACACTTGAATAAGACCTATGGATAAGGTGTGCGATGGTGAATGACTCTTGGGGCGGCTCAGATAACATCTCTCAGGTGGAAATCACTATTAACTTCTGCTTCTCCCATAGGTAGTTCTGTTCAAGCTTAATGTGTTGCATCTCGACTTGGGATTGATAAAGAGAGAAACCTAGTGAATTTAACTCCTTTACAAGCTCTGAAAAAAAAAATTGTATGGAGAAATTTTATTGGATGAGGCCATCACTTCGTTTATCTGAGTAAATTGGATTTGTTAAATCCCTATATTTATTATAATCATCTGATCACTGTTCAATGATTCTTTTAGCAATAATAACGTTTCTTAAAGGTATTTTTAAATCCATAAACATAAAACCAAAGAAGTGAATATATCTTTTATAACCATTTTAAATCATAATACATTTAATCAGATCAATAGGAATTTTTATTAATAATGATTTGGTTCATTATAATATCCCCCCATTAAAACATTTTACCCTCGAAATTTCTTTTTCCCACACTAAAAAAGATGCGGGTAACTATGCATCATCACTTTCTCTGACACCCACATTTCTTCTTCAAACTTTTGGTTTTTCTACAACACCTTAACGAGGGGAATTGTCATATTTCGTAGAAACTTTTCCCTATGATCTACAATCTTCAGCAGCTTCTATTCATAGGAGATGTCATTCTCCATTGGTACTACCTCTGGATTGGGTATATGTGATGGATCAAGTGTGTAATTATTCAAAAGTGATACATGGAATATATCATGTACTTGAGATAGGTTCAGTGGGAGTGCTAGTTGATTGGCCACTACTCCAATGCGATCAATGATCTCGAAAGGGCCGATGTACTTTGGACTAAGCTTTCCATTTTTCCTAAATCTCATAAATTTTTTCCACAGTGATATAAAGAGGAATACCGAGTATCCGATATCAAACACTTGGTCTCAATGACGACTATCATTATAGATCTTTTATCGACTTTGAGCAGATTTAGTGTGGTGTTGTATAGTCTTAACCTTATCCATCATTTCTTTGAACATTTATCGACCTATGAGTTTTATTCCTCAATATCATCCCAACATGCTGGTGTTCTCTACCTCTTTCCATAAAGGCCATCATAAGGATCCATTTGGATGATTTAGTTGAAATTGTTATTATAAGAGAACTATACCAGGGGAAGATGTTGATACCATCCTAATTTGATGTCTATTGAGAAAGCTCTCAACATGTACTCAAGTGTTTGGATAGTCCACTCAGATTGGACATCATTTTGAGGATGATAAGACATACTGAAGAACAGCTCAGTATTCAGAGCATGTTGGATATTATTTTATAAATTAGAGGTGAATTTGGGATCTTGATCAGATGCAATATATAGTGGTACTCCATGAAGCTTTACCACTTCTATGATGTATATTCGTTCAAGTTTTTCCAATGGGAAATCCTCCCAAATTGCAATAAAGTGTTTAGTCTTTTTAGAACCATCCAAAACAACCCATATATCATTGTTTCCATTGGATTTATTCAAAAGTCTAGTGATAGATTCCATGGTGATGTTTTCCCATTTCCTTGTTGGTATAGGTAATGGTTGGTCCATCTACTTAGACTTCTGCCTCTCAGCCTCCACTTGCTGACACACATGGAACTTTGATGTGTAATCAATGATCTCCTTATTCATCTTTTCCCACAAATAATACTCTCAAATATATCAATACATATTTTTTTCCTAGGTGAAAAGAGAAATATAAACTGTATGCATCATACAAAAGTTCATTCTTTAACTCCAGACATGATGGAAAACATAATCATGACCCAAATCTCAAAATTCCTTCTTCATTAACATTGAACTCTAAGGACTTCCCTTTTCTGATAGTTTCTATTTTCTTTTGAATTCCCACATCATCCTTTTGATCATCCTTTAACCTTTCAAAAAGAGACGTTTGAGAAATCCTTTGAAAAGGATTAGTGATGTTCCCTTCTTTATGATTTCCATGTCCATATTCATCAAATCTAAGAAGATTGGATCCTTTTCAATTATCATCATTGAAAGAATCGTTGGGTACTTTCTTCTTAGTACATCAACCAACTTGTTCGATTTCACAGGGTGCTAATGGATTGAGCGGTCATTGATCAGATCTAACCATCTTTGTTGTCACGTGCTCACTTTTTCTATGTGAATATATACATGAGGCTTTTATGATTCGTATATATTCCACACTTCTCCCCAAATAAGTAATGCAACAAAACTTCTAAAACGAAGATTACTACAGCCAACTCTAGATCATGTGTGGGATATTTTTTCTAATGAAATTTCAATTTCGATGAATCATAGGTAATGAATTTTCATTTTTCATCAACACATATCCCAATAACTTCTTCTAAGCATCACTAAATACCACAAAAAAGTTTTCCACTTGTGGGTAGTTTGAGCACGAGCGTAGTGATAAGCCTCCTTTTCAACTCCTTGAAGCTATCTTTGCAATAATCACCCCAAGAAAACATCAATCCCATTCGAGTTAGCTTAGTAAGAGGGTTGGACAATCGTGAGAAATATCTTACAAATGAGAGATAATATCCAGCTAAATACATGAATTTGTGGATATCTGTCACTGATGTTGGCCTCGACCATCTCTAAATTGAATTTATCTTAGAGGGTTTACAAGATATCCCATTTCTTGTGATGATATGACCGATGAATGATAATCTCTTCAAATATAACTCTTACTTGTTGTAATTTTCCTAGTGCTTATCCTTTTGCAAGGTCTCTAGTACAGTGCTTAGATGATCCTCATAATCCTCCTTGGTTTTGGAGTATATTAGAATATCATCTGTAAATAAAACCACAAATTTGTCGAGGTAATATCAAAAAACTATATTCATTAAGTCCATTAAGATTGTAAGAGCATTAGTGAGTCCAAAAAGAATTACTTTGGATTTATAGTGCTTGTACCTTGTATGAAAAGTAGCCTTGGGGATATCCTCATTTTTCACCCTTACATAGTAAAACTCGACCAAAAATACACCTTGGATAACTATTATGCTCCACATAGCTGATCTAATAAGTCATCAATTCAGGGAAGAGGATAATTTTTATTTATTGTGTTATTTTTGAGTTCACGATAATTAATGAAATTGGGCATTGACCCATCATTCTTCATGACGAAGAGGATTGCTTCACCCCATAGTGAAGAACTTGGGAATATAAACCCTTTATAGAGATTTTATTGTAGCTTTTTCATTAAATCATCGAGCTCCATAATAGACATTCTATATAGAGTCTTGAATATTGGAAAAGCTCTAGGTTTAAGATCAATTGAGAATTAAATATCTCTACTAAGAGGATGACCAGAAAATTCATTGGGAAATACATCAGAAAATTCCCTCACAGTAGCCATGTATTAAAGGATGGTTGATTCCTTAGAATCAATCATCTAAGAAAGATACACATGATCATGGGATATTAATATCCATTATTGAGATGATGGTGCTAAAGAAGATTCATCCTCCTCCTTTCACTTGTACAGAATCAAGGTTTGATTCTCCATATGAAGAGTGATTTATCTCTCATGGAAATTTATGTTGGATATGTAAAGGAAATACCAATCCATGCCAATAATTGAATCAAATTACACTAGAGGTAGTATGACAATATTTTTTGGGAAGTTCATACCACAAATTGTGACATGGGAGGTGTCATATTAATGGGATTAAATTATTTCCCCATTTTCCATTCTCACAGACATATATACTTCCATGATTTTTTGTGGTGTTGTGATAGTTCTACAAAATTTTTGGGATATAAAAGAATATGTAAAACAGGAATCAAAAATTAAATTTTCTATTCTTGAATTAATAACTAGCATACCTATCACCACTTCGTGGTCGGGGTTCACTTCAGTGGTAGTTATGATAAAATCTCACCCATGCTGCTTTGGAGGTTGTTGGTTGCCTCCGAAAACCCTTGGCATAGGGCACTAGTTTGAAAAGTGCCCTTTTTATTTAAAATTAAAGAAATAAATAATGCATTACGGTTCAAACGGAGTGTTCCTATCCTATATTGCAGTAGTGGGTTTTTCCTGTCGGAAATTGATGTTCAGGTTACCTTGTCTTCTATACCTAAAGCATTTCCTTGTCCACTTCAGGAAATTTCGGGGGTGCTTATTTCCACACCATTGGAAAGTGGGGTGATGAAATTTATTATCTCCATTTGACTTATCCATCGAATCACCTGAATTAAATACCAATTTCCACTTCTTATCCCTATAAACCCCCCTGAGATTCTCTGATCTCTATTTCAACTTTCAGTGAACCTCAGACAATTTCTTTATAGCTATCGAAGTCATGGATCGCTAGGGCTTTCCATAGGCTATGTTTTAGGCCATCAATTCAGCAGAAAACCTTGAATATAGGGGTAACAAAAAACCAGAAGGCATATCATGAAATCCTTGTGAAGTTTTCCTCATATGCTCTGATGGATTCATTGTCTTTTTTTCTAGGGAAAGGAAGTCCCTTTTTATATTAAGTCAAATGGTGCACGAAAAATATTTATATAAAAAATGTTTCGATAAATCCTTTCATTCCAATGCCATGATATTTTTATAAAGCTTCGTATTTTTTATCAATGTCCACCATTGATCAATATCGCCCTCTATAAGATAAGAATCCAAAGGAACCTTATCTATTTCATAACATTGAAGGATGTATAATATGGAGTTAATCCATTTTTTGGAAAATGAGTGATCAGATGATCTATTAAAATTAGGAGTCCTTTTTCTCATGAAGCTCTCAATTGCAGATTTTTCTTTCTGGGGAGGGGGGATGGATGTTCGAATTGACCCATGTTGCTATTAAAAAAATGATTTAACTGAGAGAGTATCATGAAATTTTTTTTGATTCCCGCTCCCATCAAATTGGTAATATCATTATAACAGTCATCACATTGATCTTTACATCAGTTGTTAGCCCCAGTCCTCCTATTATTGGCCATTGTCTAGAATAAAAGGATATATAGGGGTAAAACATAAAGGTTAATCCAATGAAAAAATGGTATAACTTATAAATTACATTTATTTAATTAACTTATGAATTTATAGGCTTTAATCTATGATATCCATGATCTAATTCCCAACATATACTCTTAGGGGAATTTTTAATTCCCTTAACAATGGTTAATACTAAGATTACAAATTTAACAAATCATATCCCCTGGGAGGGTCATAACCAAGAGTGTTGCAAGACCCATTTTTGTGAACCAGTTCCCATTCGAGTCTAGCTCAAAGTAGTTTTTTTGGGTTTTACCCCTAGATACATCTATAGCAGAGCCACCTCACTTATTCGTATCTAGATAGGGATGTATTTTCTCAATAAACCAATTAATCAATACTCACCAAAATTTAAGGATGTATTTATAATGCTTAGTCTTATCCCTAAGGCATTCACTAGGGTTTTAAAATCCAAATCCCCAAAATAACTAAACCTATCCTCTAATACCAACTATAACAACCCTACTTTTTATTACCCAAATAGACATGAATTATTACATAAAATTTCACTTAAGAAAACTATGAGGATTTACAGTTCTAGTGTCTTAGGAATATTAGAAACATTACATAACAATTTATAACATAAAAGAAAATATTTTTATTGAAAACTTCTTTTACATGACCACATAATTCTTTCGTACCTAGCATTACATGGGATAACCTGAGGTCATGTATATGGAAAGGGTGATCTATAAATCCCATTAAGGGAGTAAAGAGGTTATAACGTGAAGAATATAGTACATGTTAGGAAATAGTAATATCAAGGGAGAACAATAGAAATATGAACATAAAGGCATGATATAAGATGATTATTATAACATGGAAATGTGGAAAAAACATTTAACCTGATACTAGAATGAACCAAGGCTCATTGCACCTGGGGCATGAGTAAACCCTCATTTCATTGAATTACCATTATTAAATTCTCATTTAAATTGAATTATAATGAGTAAACCCTCATTGCATTTTAAGTATCATGATACTAATCTTTAACCAATTCATTGGAGTGCTATCTGCTCCCACTCATTATAAATATTTCATTTCATGCATAATTCTGCCACATAGATCATACAACATGGATTCTTTAAACATCATAATTTATTAAATGAATAAGATATTTATAATACATTAATGTGGGTCCTAAATAGACAAGTACATGTGCATAAATGTGAATACCCTTGATAGATAAATGAGTTTGGTATTCAATTACATGACAATTTTGGCAAGGGATATTTTGGTGTAACTTTGGCTGCATAACGACATCAAATAGATATCATAAAATGGTTTAATGAAAGATAAAGGGGTATATAATAATATATAAATGAAATGTAATGTAAGGGGTTCGTGGAACATAATATACCAAAATATGTAATGGAATTTAGATGCATGATATAAAAGAATTTCTTGAATGTAAATGATAAGAGAGAAATTCATTATAGAATTTTGGTATGGTTACTGGTGTACATGGGAGGCATTAATGAGAGATAAATTGGTATATAATCATTCATAAATGAAGAGGGAATTATGTGTGAATTTATAAATTATATCCCAAATTTTTTAATTGAAAATAAAAAGGTATAATAGTATAATGAAATTTGGACAAAAATAAGAAAGGAATAAATACATTACATGGAAGTGTGATGCAAAAGGATTGGGAAAGTATTGAGAGAGGATTATAGGGATATTGGGGGGAATTAGGAGGATTATATGGAGATTATAGAAGATTTTGGTTTACCTACAATGTTTTTTGGTGAATTGGAATGAGAGATTGAGTGGGTTTAAATAGGAAAGGAGAGGCAATTATTAATTATTTATGTTTTGGACACCACTCATTAAAATAATAAATTCCACAAACAATCCCATGGTTTTTTCCCATGGTTTTTGCCAAATGGGTGTGGAAAAAATTATTTTATAAGGCCAATGGCAAAAAATATTAAAATACTAGGCTTTCTTATGTGGAAGTGAGTTACACTCTCAAGGAAATCATTTTAAAAAGTTCATATATTTTATTAGTCTTTGAGGGTCCACTAAGGTACAATAATGTTAATAGAAAATATAAAATCACAATATTTTAAAGATAAAACATATATTGTCTGAACATAATTTCTATTTTATATTTTTATGTCACTATTGGGTCATTATAATGTCATAAAACACATTATATATTTAAAAGGTATTGAATTTTTACCCAAAAATTCGACTATCATAGAAAATTATGAAAAAATAACCATTAGATAATTTTGACATCCTAAATCCAAAAATGATATTCATTATAACTAAATAAATTTTATATATGTGAATTTTTAATTTTTAAATAAAACCGACATTTATTGAAAATTCATGGGCTTTGAAAAAAAAGTATACAAACCTTAATAAAAATATCAACCATATTCATAAAAAATTATACAATAATTTAAATTTTAGAATAATTAATTTAGTAATAATATTTTATTAAAATAATATTTAATTCAAATATCCACTAATTCATCAAAATAGATTTCTATAATTACTATTTTTTCTTTAAAAACCATTTACAAAGTAACAATAATAAAATGAATGTATATTATTTATACAAAAAAAATACATTGAATCATAGTGCAAGAGTATTATTAAATAACCCCTTATAACACTTGAATAAGGCCTAAGGGTATGGTGTTAGATGGTGACAGACTCTTGGGGTGGCTCAAATAACATCACTCGAGTGGTAATCTCTATTGACATCCACTTCTCTTATAGGCGGTTCTGTTCAAGCTTAACGCATAGAAGCTCAGCTTAGGATTGGTCAAGAGAGAATCCTAGTGACACCACCTCTTTTTTGAGCTCTAAAAAATGGGCTTCATTTGGATCAATTATAATGGATGGGGCCATCACTTCATTTGTTTGAGTAAATTGGAGTTTTTAAAGCCCTATAGTTATATTAATCATGTGATCACTTTTCAACGACTATTTTAGCAAAGGTAACAATTTTTAATGGTACTTTAAAATACAAAAACGTAATACCAAGGAAGTGAATATGACTTATATAACCATTTAACATAAAAAGATATTTAATATGATCACGTGGATTTTTTATAAATAATATATTGGGTCGTTACATATCACCCATATTCCAACTATTCAGGAATACCTAGCATCCCTAGTATTTCACCATCAATTGATTATATCTCCATAAATCTTCCATGAACCTTATAAAAAAGTAGAGATAAACTTTTTTGGTCCATGGTATCAATGAATAAAGGATTAAACCAACCATTTTAAGGTATATCCTCTTTTTAAGAAAGGAACTCCAATCCTTGTGAGACCTAACAACACCACGACAGAACCTAGAACCTTAGTGTGTTTTAAGTTATTAATGGAATGTGTGTACCATGTTCCACCATTGTCAATATCAGGACCGAGATAAAATACCCTAATCTAAACCAAATCATGTTATGAGCTGAAAGACCCTAAAATAAAGCACATCATGGTCTGAGATAAAAGTCCCTAAACTAAAGAACATCGCGGTCAGAGCTAAAAGACCCTAAACTACATCACATCATGTTTCGAGATAAAATTCCCTAAACTATATCACAACATGGTTTGAGATAAAAGGCGATAAACTAAATCACATCAATGTCTGATCTAGAAGACACAAAAAATAAATCACATCATGGTTTGAGAATTTAGTTTATACAACTAGTGAAATTTCAAGGTGTGATATAAAAGACCCTCAACAATAGCACATAAAGGTATGAGATAAAAGTCCATAAAATAGAGAAATATCGAGGTCTGAGATAAAATAACCTAAACTATAATACATCATGATTTGAGCTAAAATACCCTAAACTAAATTCATTTTAGGTCCGAGATAAAAGTCCATAATATATACCATGGTAGTTATTTATCTGGAAAAATCAAGTATGACCTAGTACATTGTCGTAGTAAAATAAAGAGACTCTATCCAAGCTTATAATATTTGGAAGAAAGATATTGATTTTTTCCTCCAAAACATGTATCTGACCCAATAAATCCTTCTAAAAATCAGGTCATCTCAAGATAACATGAATATATCGTCATTGGAGAATCTCATGTTAGTGGGAATTCATGAGTACTTATCAAAAGGAATCTATTATGATTTAAATATCGGGATCCATACTTCCATTTTTACATGATAATATACAAAGGATCAATAGAATTAGATCTTCTCAAAAAATCATATCATTCACAACATTAATTATAGTGAAGTTGACAACACATGTAAAGTTCATCAAACCAATTATTTGATAAAATGAATAACGAGGAATCTACATATACCAGATCCTCTTCTATGAATATATATGGTCACAAATGATTACATGTTAACGATTCTATAAGATAATTTTCTTAGATGATTTTTTAGGTTATATACATCTCTATTCCAGTGAAGCCATAGATTTTAGTATTTGATCAGTGGGCTCAGTTTCTTCTTTCAAAACTGGGTGCAACCCCTTTGCCTTGGAAATGGATTCTAGACATGCTTTTTTTTCACATCAAGAATTCGTTGTTTATCAAGAACATACTTCTCTACTATTTGGAGTGTGTGTTGAAATTGGGATAGCTCTTCTTGAATATGACATATCTCATACTGATGACGATAGATTTCTGGACAAAAACATCTAACTTCAATCTTCCCAACATTGATAACATCAAAGTATGTGGATCCACTATTTCATGTGGAGAGTCTCCCTTCAAAACCTTGTACCAGTTTTACTTCAATAAAGAAGTGATCTTAGTAACCTCCACCCTCAATTAGATGACCTTGTTCTGGTATCTTTGAGAGTCTACTTCCTTTAACCGAGCATGAGCGGAAGAATAATCAAAACCCATGTAAACAATGTTACGAATCAAATAATGAAGGTGACTCAACCAATCATTCAACTCCAACAATGGGTTCTCTAAAACTAAGACGCGTACCTCCCTCTATATGTGTCACCTCATCGACTGATAGAATGATTCATACATTAGATATTCACCTAATCCAATTCTGGGGATGGGGGTGTATGTTGGGACCATGTCACCTAGGTAAGGATTTTTACACATGGTCTTTGATGACGAGGGAGGAAAACCAACCTATTCATTGGTAGATATAGTAGGAGAAACCCCCAGTGGAGAAATAAATAAAGCCCCCAAGCATCATGGAAAATACACTCCATCAAATGGGATAGGGTTTCATTAGTAGTAGGATGAATAATACCGTATCAGTAGGTAATCATAAAATATTACTAAGGATAGAGACATATCTCTCTCGGTCACATCACTAGTGACATGAACTTACCAAACCCCATACCTAGGAGAATAATTATCTTCTTATTATGTTGATCATATTCTTGGAACATATGGTTATTTTTATGAATAAATACTCCACTCACCATCCTTGAGGACTGCATGATAAAAATGATAATATCATAAAATATGACCAAAGAAAAAAAAATCATTGAGTCTTGAAAGGGTATTTGACTTCTTAAATACTCACTACCATCAAATACATCATAGTATAGAGAATATATACCTACATCAGTATCCTCAAGAAACATGTCTTACCGCATTGGATCAAATGGTATGATTGATGAAGAATTTTCAATAGGCGATAGACACGATCGAGCTGGAACCTCAGCCACCTCCACTTCTTGATGAGTAAGGCCTGATAGCGAAGGGCCTTCTAAAAATACTTAATGATTTCATTTACCCTCAAATTAATACACAGTAATATTTATGCGAGCTTGATGGGGACCTACAAAATTTTGACAAATCATAATTGACATCCAAAATAATCCAAGATAAAATGAGAGTGAAAGGCCACACTTACTTGAGGATTCTAGAGGAGAAGGATCTAAATATTCTGATTGCTTACTTATCTTATTCTTCTTACCTTCTATGTAAGACCACCTATAAGGTGATAAATTTGAAAAAATTTCTTTATAATTGGTGATCACTACACTCATCTAAGTGTGTCCACCCGGGGACCCATAATCATTGATTTTTGGGTTACCACCAAATTCATCTCTTATGGTCGTACCACTAAGATTATATCAAGGGATGATAGGAATGGATGGTCATCAATATCTTTCCACTACATGAACATATATAAAGGATGTCAATATAGTTTCAAAAGCACTATGTCACCTTAAGAACCATAGTAATCCCATACTTACCACTTCCCTAGTGACATGCTTACCCTATTCATCCATAAAAATGTAATGTCTCCCTGGGACAACCAGTGGTGGGAAAAATACCTGCCCCTTTTTCCAAAAAAAATCATGTTAAGATATCAACAAAAGGACATGACCTCCTAAAAATGGTATTTAAATGTGAAACCACTGGGCAGAATGATATAATAAAAACCTTCCAAAAGAACCTCTAAGCATTTAAATAAACCCCATATATTAGCCTCTAAACATCACACCTTAAAAACATCTCAATGTTGAGACATGATGTGAAACAATAACTCTAGAACAACTAAACCCCCTAGAAGTACATTAATTTTAGCTGTGGTATTAGGCACCTATTCCAAAAATGGTAAGTTCCGGACTTCTATACGAGGTGCTTTCAGGGATACAGGACCTTTAGAAGCCAGTTTTTTTCCAGGCTTCGGATTATTTTTCATAGCTGATGATTGGAAAGCCTCAATTATTAGTTTGGATAAATTACAAATGGGATATGAGTTAATAAAAATATATTCATATTCATGAGATAAACTTATCACATCATTACACAAAGGAAGTATTTTTTATAAAATTGATATCCTCCCTGGTAAACATCAGTCAAAATTGGAAACCTACCATATGATCCTCATTAGATTAAACATAGACAGAGCGGATAAGTATTTATTAAACACAAAACAATTATAGTATGAACTCATAGGATGTATACCACTTGAAAATATGTTCCCCATGAATATGGGTGGAAGGAAATACTTATACCAGTGACACCACATTTGCTCATACAATAATATTGGCCTCACTGATGTTAACAATGTTGTCTGTCGGTAAATAAATGTATGTTATAAAGGTGAAATGATCATAGATACCTATATAATTTCTGAAATCATGATCATTTAGTCGGGCATGTATCACCACGTTGATGCACTGTTGGTATAGTGTGAAGAAAACATTGGAAATATCCTGAATGTTCAGAGATTCATAACCACCCGGTGAGATCCTATCCAACACCCTAATACTAGGAAGGGTTCTATGATCCAATAAGAATAATTTACATTATAAAACTGATATATAAGATGATAGAGTTTATCTAATATAGGGAAAACTAGCTCGATACGTTCCCCCCATTCTATAGAGGTCCCCAATGGGAAAGAGGAAACTCTAACTCCACCTTTTTTATTCATGGGATATAGTACCCACTCTAGTATATGGAAAGAAAAATAGATAGTTGAATGGATCAATTGGTACTAGGAAAAACCTCTCTTCCCTACTCTTCAAACCATTATTCCTCAACTATGGTCAAATATGTGCCCATAGCACCACATGAATCCTTCAGAAGACATGATTTTGTCCACTTAGATTCTAAAATAGAACTGTTCTTATTTTTAAATCATTCTTTCCATGTATTTAAATGGATATCCACTCCAAGAAGATGCTCCTTTTAATGGGAATTCTCTACCATATTAGTTATCTATCGTCTCAGAGGAGGATTCCTCATTGCATTGACTTTATTAGTTCATGGAGGAAAGAACTCATCCTACGTACAACCTTATATTGGTGCAACACATATCTTTTATATATCCCAGTGAATGATGCGTATATCACCATCCACAAGGTGGAAGTTGTTTATATTCAGGATCCAATGACCGAACAACTACATCATCAAACCTTTTTTGAAATAACCAAACCTCTAGGACATTCAATATCCTCATACCTTATAAATTTCTTCAACACCTTAGTAAATTGAGAAGCAATTTACTACACCAAGATGGCCCATCCCCCTTTCATGCCACAATAACTTACTAATTGGATGTCCTAGTTTGTAACACAGATGAATTTATGATTGGAATCATATTTTCACATTATTTAGAAGTAAATATGGACAATGTAACCAAGAGTGTGATCGGCCCCATTAATGTTTGTGGGAATGAATGTCAGTATATGACCATATTCATGGTCCCTCAAAAATATAAACTATCCCCCCTAGGATATATTCTCCAGAAATGCATTATGGGTAATCTGGATAAATGTAGTGGTTATAAATGATGACTTTGGATGAAGAATTGGAGGATCGTCAGTAATCCAAACTCGTAAAGAGGAAATAAGTATAAAAGGTGATGTTCTAAGAACTTTAATTCCATTAATGTTATCAGACTCATTTGTTCAGACCTAATATGATAATTATAACAAGGATCTACACTCACCACTATAGCATAATTACGAGCTATTGTGGCCTTTGAATCCATCATTGAAATCATTCATGAATATTTATGAGAACTAGAATCCATATAAAAATATGTAAGGTAATTATGTTAGATAGATAAAATAAAATATTTGTAGAAAATAATACATAAAATCTATGAATAATCATGCACAACAAATGACTCAATAATGAATTTATGAATATACCAAAAGGCTCGCAAATCACCTGAACCCCAAAGGTCTTGCTGGTCAAATAAGCCCTATAGGGAATCTCATAAACACTTGAACCCTTGGAGACTCATGATAACATGACCAGTACATGGTCACATGAATCACATGATACTCAATTGATAATATAACCGAGTCAGAAAAACTAGAAATGTACTCAAGACAATCACAACCCTCATGGTCAAATTTCAAATAGTTACCAAAATATATCTCACTACTGGATTGAATGAGCACTTGCTAAAAAGAGATCTTGTTGGATATATCGTATGAATAAGTCTAATGATTGGGTCTCATGATTGGGTCTTGTGGATTAGACTTACTACGAAGGAACAAAACAGAGGTAAGATGTGGGTGCTCTAGAGAAGTGGTATCCAATATAAGATTTGATATCCACCATATATATATATAGGGCATTTCGTGAAATACCAAACGTCACCCAGTAGAAAAAATGTCACCCAAGATACCTATTCATGATATAACTAGAAACTCAGGTGGGAATTTACTTTCAATAAATCAGAGCCCTTGTCCCCTTGGGTATCACTATTGAGGGGGTGAATTTGTTTAATCCCTAAAAATGAACATAAAAATAATCATAATGTAATAAATACCTAAATATATGTATTATTTTTCTGCAAAAAAAATTAAATAGAAGGAGAATGTGGTTATAACTCATAGATTATGTGAGCCCTCAAGAGACTTGGGATCGTGTGACTTGGATAGAGTCATGCGATGGAACTGAGTGCAACTAATAGCCTACAATAGAACATGTTAATCCCCCTTTGACATGTCCTTATACTCTCATAATGTTTCCTTGGAAAACCATTGGATTCTCGACAGTAGCCTGATAAGCTCCCCCAGGCCACACAGTTTGTCAACAAAAAACACTAGACAATACAAAAAAATCCTTTAAAAATGGGATGCAAGATGTCTAAAAGGTGGACACCCCTAGCGGTCATAATGATCTTGTGAGGCATAACCAAATGGAAGTGTAATTATCCATTAAAAAATCCAATAAATCATGCATGAACCTAAAATTGTTTAGAAAATAAACAAAGGAAATAAAAGGGATGAGGCGATAGACACTCACTGCCATAAATGGAACATGATGCACCTTTGGAAGTCAGCAAGACCATGTGAGTACCTAGAAACATTTATACTTCATCCTATGAAAGACCATTGTCTTGTCACCCCCACTTCATGGAAAGCCTTGGGTATGTCTAAGAAATAATGCACTCATCTTCTTGATCCCTAAAGACAAATTAATGATTTTTCCCATGCAATTATCCAGAATATCTCATACAATCCTTCATGGTCACACGACACATCACCAAAAAATAGAGTATTTTTTCTTGATAATAATAATGAATCCTTTCATTAGTCTCGTATTATTTAAAATAAACAAAGGAACTAAAAGATGTAGGAGTTGAAATAACTCATGATTATAAAGACTCATTGACTCACTAAAAAAGTATGCAAAATGGTTATGTGAGACACTGGGAAAATACCCCTTGGTTGCACATACACCCTAATACAAACCACTATTTCCTTGTGAAATGTCCCAGTCAAGGAATTGGAAATCATGTGAACACCTTTCAATATGAAATTTGACCTCAAAAAGAACCTTGTACATGTCAGTATGATAATATAGAAGTCCCTCAACATGCCCACGTGTTCAAACAAATTCCTATTAATTTATAATAATATAATAATGGAGGTGTTGGTGAGAAGGGATTGTGGTCACTAAAAATCAAGTAATGCCCTCAGTATGATCCATGAAAAAGTCTCATGAATATGTGTTGCACAAGACCCCTTCGCTGACTCTATCCTGGATCAACACTCGATATTTTGTGAAAACTGGTGATTAATTTGTGTGTAAAGGCCTATAAACCGGATACCCTATACTTGATGAAAAGGGTTGGATTTTCACATCTGGGCACTTCAGCACACCCAAGAACCAAAAAGGATTTCATGGAGGGAATGATGTCGCAACCATAAAGTCTTATATTAATTTATATGCCTATGAATAACCAGTGAAACCATGCACTATAAAAAATCACTTCATGTGATAATTTATAGATCACACAATGATCTTCTAAAAATATATGCGAGGAACATACTTCACATCTTTTAGATCATTCTAGTCTCAAAAGAAATAGATATTGAATAAATATAAGGAATCTATATGATATATGGATAACACAAAGATTAAAATTAGAATACTTATGCAAAAAACAAGTTCGTCAGACCATGTGCACTTTGCATGAGTCATCCAAGACATGGAACAATACATCAAAATTACCCCAATATATCATGATGTTGCTTCATCATTATATTTGGGTCATGTGAAATATTTCATACATGTCAGAGAAAGTCACATGCCCCCTTTGGCATGGCCCTTTAGTGTCAAGAAACCCTATAGGCCAATCACCTAAGCCTCTCAATATCCATCAGATACATTGGATGACTCATATAATGAATCCAACTAAAGTAATCCATGTATCACAGTTGCATCTAGTCATGTAAACTAAGATATTGTGATACCCTTTGGGAATATGATCTGATAATCGTGCATCCCTCTATGAATATTGGTTAGATATCATGATAACCTCCAGAGGTTTTATCCAAAACATGAGACACCCCCCCCCCCCGAGACATGACATACTAACTCTTGTTACACCCTCCGTGTGTATCAGACAAATATCGTAACAATACCACAGAAAGATGGCTAGATCAAGTGACATCCCCATACATCGGTCAACCGTGTTAGGCGATGAACTCTGGAACAAACCATTTGGATCTTGTGGTGTCATCCAAAGAAGTCAAATTGGACATGAGACGCCCTCTATACTAGATGGTCAAGACACAAGGGCATCCTAGAACTTGATATCATTTTCCATCCTCAGTTTGTAAGCCCTAATCAGTAGGGAAGCCTTATTGTGTTATCCATGATTAAAGGAACTACGATAACTCTGATTCCTATAATATTTAGGATATGTAGGACACCTCTCCCTGAGGTTTGTCCTCCATATTGATAATCAAGGGTGATCCCAAATTTTAACTCCCTTATTCATAATAAATGACATTGAATACATTCCATACCTTATTTCTCACAATGAACATGGATCACGTGGGTTATGGAGTTTCAATAGTTATATCATCTGCACCATGATCCTCTACAAGTATTAGGGAAACCATACTATGTTTGTTCTGATCTATTGAAATAAAAGGGAACTAATTCCTATTGTAACTAGGATATATAATACACATTCCTATGGCTCGGCCCTGCACTCAAAATGGACATCCACCTCAGTGTGGGTCCCACAATATATATGATTTTTCAACCACTAGGACCCAATCATTCTCATGGGATGATTATTGTACATCATCCTTCAAAGGACTATGAAATCAAGTGAACTATGAGAACCTTGATCCATTCCATAATTAGGATACATAGGACGTCTCCCTAAGGCCTGAGATCTATATTAAAAATCTCAAGGTGTGTCCTAATGAATCATACGTGTATTTTTAGATAGTGATATTGACAACTTTTTATCCCTTGTATCTCACACTGATCATATCTGTCCTGGTCATAGATAGTTTCAATAGCCATATCATTTGCATCACGAATATCCACCATCAAGGGAAATGCTAGTTTTTAATCCCCGATGAGTGGAATAATATATTCACCAATATAAAAAGTTATCTACCTTACAAAATGTTCTAGGGGGAATGATTGAACTATGAGAACTCTGATTCCAACCATTAGTAGGATATGTAGGATTCCTTTCTATGGATCGAGCTTAAATAAATCACACTTTATGTGAAAGTACATTTAAAACCCTAACATCTCAACCCTCAGGACCCAATATGTCCCTTGGGATGATCACACTATCTCATCTATCAGTGACCATAAAAAATATATGTACTTCAGAATCATTGAATCTCTATATATTGTGATATTTAGGATGTCCCCTAGGGACTTGAGCTTGAATGCGAGGGTTTTCAGGGTACCCATATATTTCTTCTTGGCATGACATTAATATGCACAAGTTTGATGAACTACGAGGGTTTTGATTACTTCTAGAACTGGGATATGTAAAACCCATCATAATGGATAAATCCATACATAAAATATTATCCACCTCCTTTTGTGGAAGTTAATTCTTAAGAACTTATTTATAGGACTTCAGCACCTGAGTAGACATCCATTACATGAAACATATGAATAACCTCAGATACATATAGATAGATTCATAAATTAGAAACCATATTTTTACATAAAAGATAATTAACATATAGTCCTATTATTAGGGCAACAAGTCCCATTTTAGGAGTAGGAAGATATTCATGTTCATATATTAAATCTATAAGAGATTCCTGGAATATGCAACAATTCCCCCCAAAAGGGTGCAATGAGCTCAACCTCCCATAATCTCGACCAATGAAAATCCCTAAGTTCTATTGTGCTTGAAAACCCAAATGAAGGTCTTATTTTGGAAATTAAGTATATAACCAATTATAGATGAGGTAACCATTGCAAGTTTCTATATAAGACATGATAAATGGTAAACCAACCCATAATCAAACCACTGAGTAAACCCCATCCATGTCACCTCTTTCCTGATGAAATAGTATGGTGTCAGTATAGTTTCCTAGTAGTTAAACACAAGAGAGCCTATAATTTTTTTATCATAAATGGAATTAATTTATAATTTTAAATATATGTGGAGAATATTTTATGCTTTTTTTATATAAATGCAACTGTGAGATTTTTCTAAAAATTGTCTCTTAAACCCAAAAAATGTTTTAATGAAACTTTTAGAAACCTACCATAAATCATTAATTTTGAAAAGATATATTTTTAATTCATCTTTTAGACAAAACCCAAACCCACAAACATGAAAACACAAATTATCCAAATAGAAACACTACTATATAACTGAACCATGTGGATAAAGATTTTAGAATAAAATAAAATTAGAAACATTACATCATAACATAAGAGGATAATAATAATGTGAAAAGAATATGAAAAATTGGGAAATGTAAAGGATAGATAAACATGATAAAATTTTAAACAATCCATGAGGTTACCTAGTATTTTCTTGGGTTGGAACCATTTATGATCCTATCATTGTATTCAAATGTCTATAACCATCTGTATGATATAAACTATCCTCACTGGGGATACTCCACTATGACCTATAATGCCATTTAATATATATTCTATCTAATTATTACTAGGTACAAATCATATCTCCCCCAAATATAAGACACATAGGTTCCCCATGGAAATATTAATTTGTGGTTGGGTAGAATATATCATTAATTAATCATAATCAACTAATCACAAGCAAATAACCTTGTACCTCCTCTAAAAATTTACCAATGAAAATACCCTATTAACCAAACCTATCTCAATAGCATAAAAATATACAAGGATTAAAATTAGGTAATTCTCAATTCAGAAAAGCATTCTAATTATGTAGACTAATCCTTGTATTTGAAAATAAGCGATGCATTTTAGAAAAACCCATTTAAACCCATTTACAATAAACTGTCATTTAAAACCCCATAAATTATCTATATATGTATGATTTTAATTGACTTAGGTATATCAATCTATCTTCATTTTGAATCTAATTTTCCAAAATAAATATTATCTTTTTATTTTTTTGAAAACATTATTTAAATTCAAATCAACACTTTCAAAATGAATATAAAAAATTAATTTTCACAAAAAAACTCCACACAATCTATAAGAAATTAAAATTCAATTCATTTATGGACTTAATCCCTTAACACGAGTATATGTAATATCCAAAAGATAAAATATTTTGAAAACCCATATAAAACCCTTCTATAATTATATAAGAAACAATGTGTATATATATTACTTTCAAAACTAAATAATAAATTCATATCATTTGTCAATGTATTTATAAACCCTTGGTAAAATTTCAAAAAACATTAATTTCAATACAAATAGTTTTGAAAGGTAAAAAATACATGGTGTATGAGAAAAAGAAAAAACATTGAACCACCTACCTCAGACCATGTATAGATGTAACAAAACCTCTAATTATAATAAGAATAGCATCTGATACATGATCCAGACAACCTAACATCACATGCATAATGATTTTCATCAAACCCTTACTACGAGATACCTCAAATAAGATACAATAAATTTCATAAGATAGAGAATGAAAGAGTAATGAAAGAAATATAAGAAAGTGCCTATACCCTAATATTAACACCATAAAATAGTTAGAGCACCTAAAAATTATATATTGAATATTAGTTTACAGTATATGTGTGATATTTCATAAAATATATAATAGTAATTTCATCTTTTAATAAATATAGTAAAGTTGCATGATTGTACTGAGGGTTTACCAAACCATTCACCCACTATGCACTAATCACTAGATGAAATAATACCATCGCATAGTATGTATAATGATTCATGAACTCCACCATCTAATTAAACATCAACTCAATTGTATGGATACACTATGAAAAAAATTAATAAATTTTCACATCATTCTAGAATACTACTAATTTAGGATGACTATCCTCCACTAATCCAATATCTTTCATTCAAAAAAACATTAAAAAAACATACTCTTAAAGAAACAAGAGATCCCAATGATTTATATACATCCTAAAATATATTAATCCCCTATATTAACTCTATTAAACCTCAATAACTCAAAATGATTGCATACTCAAAGTTTAAATTTTCTCCACTACTTCATCATGATTATGGGTGGGGTTGTCAAATGATCAAGCTACACCGATGTCCTTAAAATTAATTAGATATTGTAGGTGGAAAACTCTAAATAACTAGAAAACATTAATCCAAATCAATTAAAACTGAATCTAAAAATCATAAAAAATATAAAAAATATCTTAATAAAAATATTAATCCATAAAAATTAAAAATAACCATTATGGAAAATTGTAAATTTATTTTTTTAAACCATTCAAGAACCTATCATTTAAATTTAAAAATAATTAAACACATATGAAACACACTTTGAAATCCAAAAATTAATATAAACATCAATTTCACACTAATTTTCATTTTAAAATGAAACAAGTCCTGTATTTAAAACATTGATAAGTCATTTATATTTAATTCCTTCAATCTCATATCCTATATCACAATTAATTTTTATTGAAACCAACATTACCCTTTTTGGAAACCATGTTTAAATTTACAAACTATATCGAAATTACCCTACAAATAAAATATATACAATGAAAATATTGTTTAAATCATCCTACAAAACAACTAAATTAAACTAAAAAAAATTCAGACAAAAGGGATCTCATTAATAAAATCAAGGGAGAATAGTGGTTATGAATGGTTTTGTTGAACATTTTGGAGGACTATAGGGAATTCATGTAGAATTATATATACAGATACTAGAATACATAACATAGTTTCCAAATGGTTTTCTAGACCATTTATGGTAACATTATGCCATTGATTTTACCATCTGGTTATTCCCTAAAACCTGCAAAACCTATGAAGAGCCTATAGAACACAAATATGACCTCTAACATCACCATTATAAATAAAAATAAAATAAAAATAAAATAAAAATAATTATATATAACTTAAAATACATAATTTCCAACCCAACATCGCATGGAACTCAAGTCTTGGGATGAGTAAGAGCTCATGATACTATTTTGACACCTACTTCTCAAGTTATAACATTCCTAAATCCAATCTACCCAACCTACTCAAAATTATAATTCCATCATGGGTGATACAACCATAATAAAAACTAAAGACCCAATACTAAAACAATATCTACATGACATATTGGTGACCATCAATTTTTAATAAAAACATGGTCTAAGAGTAATCATGAATAAACATGAACATACAAAATTAATCGAGTCTACCAATGTATAGTTTTACAAGAATGGTGTGAGTATAACAACCCATTTGAAAATCTCTAGAGATTACATGAATTTAATTTTAAAAAATTAACCCTAAATTTAGTATTTAAATAAAATTAGAATTTTTATATTTATCTATGAAAAAAACTATGAGATTTTTCAAAATCTATTCTTCAAAACCAAAACATGATTTAATAAATTTCTTGTAAATACATATTAAATCATTTATTTTAAAAATAAATCCTTTGAAATACTATATTAAGTAACAATCGAACCCACACCATATTAACACAAACAAATTGAAAGGAAATAAATCTTTAAAAATATATTATATTAACATAGGTAGAAACATAATATAAATGTTGAACTCGTAGACTATAATGTAATTGAAAATTAATAATAATGTGAAATAAATATGAAAATAAATTCAAGAAATAATAAATGTAAGATAATCTGGGAAAATTCCAAAATGTCTAATGAGGTAGCCCAAGACATAATCATGTTCAAACTATATATTGTCCAATTGATATATTTCATTATCTATAACTAGTTGGTTGTTCCAAACTAGCCCCACTGATGTCACTCCCCAATGGACTCTTTCATCATATAATATCTTGTTTTTCTAATCAAAACTAGGTAGTAACCATCTCTAATCCCTTAATAAGATTTCTAAGATCTCTATGATAATATAAATATGATGTGATATAGAATAAACCAAGTGGAAATAATAATAAATTCATCGCAATATAATTAACTCATCCCACCTCTATTCAACTTCTATTTTAAAACAACTATTATCCAAAACCATCATATTAGAATAAAGATATAAAAGGATTCCATTGGGGTGTATGTAAATTTACAAATTTACTCTTATGGTGTCGACTGAGCCATGAATTTATGAAATAGAAATACCATTTTCAAAAATCACCTTTGAAAGCAATTTAGAATTACGTGTCATTTAAAACCCCATTAAAATATTCTATGTATCCATATTTTAATTAAAAAATATATATTATTAAAAATATATTTTGTAAACAAAATATCCTCTATTAATTTGTATGAATGCAATACTTAAAATCAACACATCACTTATAAAATACACTTAATACATAAGGTTTCACAAGATAAACATTAGATAATCCATATGAAATTAAATTTAATCCAACCAATTCATTAAACACTCAAAGTAATTATAAAGGAAAAATAAAATCCTAATTCATTATCCAACCCACCAAAAACATCATAAAACAACTTTATAAATTTATGAAAACATTGAATTTAACTATTTTCATCAAAAAATAATAAAATTCTACCCTTTTCTCGTTTATATTTTAAATAAATTATTCTTCAATAAACCATAATATAAAGTAAAATACATTAATTAATGATTAGGAATATTTAGTGTGAGACAAAAAATAAATAGAAAAAAACTAGTGACCTCAAACCATGCGTAGATAGAATGAATCCTCCAATTTCAGAATGAGTGAAACTTGAGAAATGATCTGAACACACAAACATCACAAGTTAAAATGAATTTATCAAACACTCACACTAGGGTTCATCCAATAAGACAAAAAGGAAATTGGAATAGATATAACCATATGATCAATAAGGAAATAGAATAATGAGACATTACCTCAATAATAACACTAATAAAAAATGGAGTATGATTAAAAAATTATGGATAGGAGAATAGGATACCAAGCACATGGTATCCTTGATGAATTTAACTCAATATTAAAAGTGAGGAGGAGAATATGTATTTTATATTATGAATTTTATTATAGTAAATTCAAATATAAATAAAATATGGAATGTACTAATATTTGGAAACACAGTTTACCAATACATGTAAAAACTATGTACCCCTAACTAGATGAGGAAAATTCCATTGTACAGTATAACCTCATTATTTTCTATCCATGAACCAAATATGAAAATTGTTACAAATAAAAATAGCATACCTTCAAATGGTGTTCTTACAATTTTTCTTAAATGTGTGCATGTACTACATCTGAAAAGTCCCATTAAAGGGAATCCTTATATGGTCTTCCCTTTTCATGTTCCAATGATGAAAAAATAACCTTTTATATTAAAAATAAACTAAAAAACTATATATGTAAAGGTAATTATATTATTCAAAATTAAATGATGAACACCAAGTCATGAATTAAGGCAAACCAATGGATGAGATAGAGGAATGGTTTTCTAACCTTTTTTTATTCATAAAATATAATAATTATAAAATTCCTAAAAAATTAAATGATTTTATCCTAATACTAAATGACTAGAACAAATATAATTAAATGGTTAAATTAATAGGGAAATAAACATCTTGGGTATGATGGTGGCCCTATTTCATAATCAATATTCCAAAATATATATAATTCATCTTAGTCCACATACAAAATTATGAAAATAAATAACTTCACTATAATCAATTAACCCATATATCTCTCATTTATGACATTTATTTTCCCATGAAAAGAATGATACCCTGAGAAGGAAAATTATTAGAAAAATTCCATATTAAATTTTTTTATTTGATTTTATTGATAATTACAGTGTAAAATCCCAATAATAATATATTTATGTTTTATATATTATTTTAAAAAATATTTTATTGAGAATAAAAGTGTCATTTTTTGGTTTTTGGTTAGTTAACCAAAACCACATTATGGTTCCAATAGTTTATATAATAGAATTTACCATTATTGAATAAAATAACTATATTGTGCATGATTAATTTGTTTTTCAATTAAATAATAAAAAATAAGGAATCCAATTTATATTATTTTATCATTGTTCTTATGATGTGTTGAAAATTATTATAGAGTAAGAAGAAAAATGGTATGTAGAATAGAAAATGGAATTAGTGAATGTCATGGACTATGAATGGTTAACCATTCCATGATTTAAGGTGATTTAATGATAGGGGGTTGTAAAATTTTCTTAACATTCATTTTATGGAATGGGTATGATAAAAACAATCATTTAGTTTTTTATATTCTTAAGGAAAAATAGAGAAATAATGAGGACTAAGGGTTTTTATTAGGTTATATCATCTGTAGAAGTATCTGGAATCAATTATGTCCATTGTAGTGTCTAGATATAATTGTTTTAAATAATTTAATAATAATATTTATATAGATATAGAAATTATGATGTGAATTTATTTCGATTCATAAGGTTTACCAATTCAGATCATATTATATTGGATTTTAATTAAATTTTGGTGTGTCAATTAATGAAACTATTGCAATTATTAAAAATCCATTATTTTATATGATATATTAAGATTCAAAAGGGGTTATTTTGAATTTGATTTTAGTGTTATTATTGGAAAAACATTCCAATTTGTTTATTGATATTGAATAATTTATTAATTAGAAAATTTTTATATTCCATTGTTATTTGAGAAATATGGAGAAGGATTAATAAAAGAAATTGAGGGATTATAATAAAAAGATTGATTATTTGAAGGGAAAGTTAAAGAGTATTATAACAGAGATATCTTGTTGGAAATTAATTGGATATCATTATATAAATGATCACAAAATAACCTTACTACACTAATCATGGTGTAATCGATTACATTATGCATTGATTATTGTTTTTGAAATTGAACCCTTTGAAAAATTTAAATAATATTTTTGATTTTTTTCAGAGTCAAAATAGTATTTATGGAATTTTTTATCCCTTATATATATATATATATATATTATGTATACAAACTAAAATGTGCACATAACCAAAGAAATAATTTATTTTCTATAGAATAATTAATTCTAAGAGGAAAATGGTACCACAATTGTATTTGGAATGTTTTTTTAATATATGCACGTCATAAGATTTGTTCTCTTTTATAATTTATAATAGAGTATAATAATTTTGATAATCAATAGATAATTGATTTAATAATCATTTTTATTGTTTTATTTAATTATCTAATCCTAGAGGTGCTCTATATAAACCTGATTATGTTAATTCTCTAGGGATAGAAAAATAACCCTATGAGTTTATAGGGAGTTAATGTGTCAGAACTTTAGAATATTTATTGATATACAAGGGGATATAAAGATTGATAATAAAATAAAGCAGAAATCATTAATTAAAATGAAATTCATGTGGATCACTAGAAAAACCATCATGAAATCAATCTTTACCAGTGATCGATCTAATATCATGTTAGAACTTTTTGATGGATGGATTTATTTCCATTTTTTTGACACTTGAAAACATGAATTAATTAATATTGAATTAATTTTTTCCCACCTATACATGGCCCTATCAATTTATGTTTTTTTAGAATAATAAATACATAGTTTATTCAGTTTTATACCATATAGTTTATAATTTATTCAATGGTTTTGCATCAATGAATGATTCCCATGATTCCCAAAAACATAGTTTGATCCTCACTTTTGTGTTTTGTTGATTTATCCTTGTTTTCTATATATGTTCATTATAAATTTTCATTTTCATTAGTGGTTTGACTATTAACTCAGAATAATATTATAGCGAACCGAGCCTCTTACACACAACACTACATGATTTAATCATAATTATACATCAGTGTACAAGCCATGAATTGTTATGTCTACTATCTTGGAAGACTAGGTATATAAAACTAAAAACATAAGGAAAAAGGAAAATGTTTATTTATTTATTCTGTATATTTTTCTCCTAGCTTCCATTGTTCTCATACATCTTCATAAGATAAACTGGGGATAAAATGAAATTGTGTGAGCTAAAAATCACAGTAAAGGGAGATCCTTAGCACAAGGGTTAGAGGACATGAAACAAAGATATAAAAAGGCATGTAACATAATGAATACCAACATATAAACCTGGGATCATATAAACATGGAACCATATAAATGTGGCAGAATCATAAAACATGAATTTAGAATGATTTTAGTCTAGATGCCAAGACTGTTTCCTATAGTAGCACAATCCAAGGCTAACCGCCATGACCGTTGCACGTAGTAGCACAATCCAAGGCTAACCGCCAAGATAGGCACACGTAACATCTCATGATACCCAAATTTACCTAATGAATTGGAGCACTATCTGGGTTCACCCATATAAACATTTTCATGAATATGTTTTCCATATAAGGAATCATACATAATCAATCATACATAAACACAAGGGTTACCCATAGAAAGGATTGGGTACCATAATCATGACATAAAAATATAAATTGGGCATATCATAAAAGTGTCCATAAAATAATGGAACTAAAATAAACATGGAAATTCACAAGGTAAAATAGGCATGTATCATGGGAAGTGATATCAAGTTTATGTGTATACATGTAAGAACAGTATTTAAAAAATTTTAGTATTAAAACATTTTTGAGAGGTATGAAGGAAAAAACTATAGAGCCTTTAAAATAGATAAAGGAAGAATACTTTATACAAAACCATATGTGAATCCCAAAAGTTTTTATAATAAAAATGACTGATTTTATAAATACAATTCTATCTTAAAATACAAGATAGATTTCACTTTAAATTGGATTATAATTTGTGAAGTTCCCATAAAATAGGTTTGCTTATCCGGATGTATTAAGGGGGAATCACTTAAAAATATGTATATCCTAAAAAGATAATTATGGAAGGGTAGTTAATAATGAATTTTGTAAATGTATAAATAATTTATAATATTCACATAAATAGATAATATAACTTCATTTTAGTAGAAATAAAGAAAAGGAAACCTAATGGAATAAAAGTTATTCCGGTAGAATTCTTTACGAATTATCAGCATGGTATCGGGTGTACTTAAGAGGGATTAATGAGATAGAAGTGGGTTTAAAATAACTTATGAATCATGAGGGAAGTATGGTAGAGGTGAAAAATCATACCACATTATTAGGGATTACATATAAAATGGAATATCATATAGGACATTCTTGAATAAAAGTGAAATGGAGAAGATACCTTACCTTAAATCTGATGGTGTTCTCCACTTGTTATTAATGACCTGAATAAACAAATTAGGTTTATTAATTAACAATTACAGAAACTATTATATATTAAATTGATTTATTATACCATTTTTAAGTTCATTCATGGACTTTTTAAGGGGTTAAGTGGTTTAATTTCATTGTTTGGGTCCGTTCGTTTTCATGGTTTTTACAATTGGGTTAATTGTGTTCATAAAAAGAGAATAATATGAAATGAGAATGTTTTTCCAGAATTGAAGTTATATTTTGTTAGTTAAAATTCATAAGATTTCATGGTTATAAAATTAATTTGGTGTTTGGAGTAAAGGTGAATCATTATATAAAACATTAATGATAAACACTTGAATTAATTTTAGTGATTATTCTCACAATTAACTTATTTTGTATTATTATTTTACATAATGAGTGCATAAGAATTACAGAACATTAAATAATATAAAATAAACATATAATAGTATGGTTCAACTATAAAAATGGTTTCATGACCAGAATTTAAGAAAGTAATAGAAATTGATAACCCGTCATCCTTGAATGTGATAAATTGACACATCTCTAAACGTGTTTTCATATCATTCAAATAAAATGTGGGGAAAGAAGTTATGATAATGAATTATCCAATTAGAATATAAAAATTATAGTAAAATTATGTTTCTATATTTTTTATACCATTGTGATGAGTAGAGGTTAATAAATAAAATATAACGAAGGAACATAATAAAGAAACAGAATGAGGAATTTTACATTTTGAATCAACCTTCCTTGAGAGGATCTTAATGGGAAAGTATTTGGTATTTTGAAGAATCTAAGGGCTGTTGGACGTGGGGAAGGATCATTAGGATATATTTAGGCATAATATAAGAATGTCACAAGACATCATAAGAGTCAATAGAATAGGTAAAGAGGGGTGGTATTTATAGTGGAGGAGTAGAGGGTTTTCGTAATATTTAATTACTTAGTTTATTATTTTAACTCAAGACCAGAAATAGTGATTATTCCATGAAAAATATTGTAATATGTGCATTTTATTTCGAAACAATTAGGATTAAATCAGTATTACATCATTAACGAGTCAATAAATCTTGTATTTAGCATTTATCGTAAATTATCGTAATTTACTATTAATAAAAAATCATGTCTTTTAGAAAAATCCCAAAAATTCACCCGAACAATTTTTCAATGTGAATAATCCAAAAATGAACTAAATTTCTCAAAAATAATTTTATTAATATGATAAATTTGTTTTTTAATTAAAATGAAAATTTACTCGAAAAAAAAACAATTTTAAAACATTTATTTTCTTATTCTCAAATATATGTATATATTTTCCATGCACTTGAATCGTATTTATATACTATTATACGTAAGGTTACTATTAATTAGGTCATTAAACTATTCATAAGAGTAAAATTATTATTTATAAGGGTTTTTTAGCATTCACCAAAAATTATGTTGGTCATTTTAGACTCTAAATAACTCATTGATCGCAACTGTGTATGTCAAATTTTTTAAATTTAAACCACAGAAGTGTCAAAATTATGTTCAAAGGTCACATAGTACATAGTAGTTCATTTTTTTGTGATTTCATGTGATTATATGACATAATTATATGATTAAAATTTCCATTTAAAACATTGGGTCCTTACATTATCCCCCCATATGAAATTTCTCCCTCAAAATTTTGTTTTACATTCTAAGCCATAAATAGGTGAAGGTACTTTTCTTTGATTGGCTCCTCCAGTTCCCATGCTTCCTCTTCTCACTTATGGTTCCACCATAGTACATTGACCAGGTTAGTAGTCTTGTTACATATAACTTTATCTCTATGATGCAAGATCTTCACTGTCTGCTTCTCATAAGAAAGATAATTCTGAAACTCTACCACCTCTAAAGAGAGTACATGTGATGAGTCTAGTATGTTCTTCCTTAATAGGTATGGATTTAATAAATCATGTACCTTGGACATGGTAGGTGGAAGTTCCATTCGATAATCCAAAACTTTGGTATGATCACGATTCTGTAATGGGTTCATGTACCTGGGACATGACATTCCTTTCTTCCCAACCAACATGACTTTCTTCCATGATGATATGTGTAGAAATACCGTGTCTACAACTTTGAACTCAAGGCCTTGTTGAACATTGTCTACATAAATATTTTATCAACTTTGTTATTTGTTAATGTGTAATTGAATGGTTTTCACCTTCTCCAACATTTATTCAACCATTTAACATCCAGGTAGCTTATGCTCACTGAATTCATCCCAACACACCAATATTCTCTACCTTTTCCCATAAAGAAATTCGTACGGTGCCATTAGTATGCTTGATTTGAAACCTTTGTTGTATGAGAATTAACCAAATTTAAGATCTTGGTCCCATCCTTCTTTTAATTCCACACAACATGACCTCAACATGTATTATAGTGTCTGAATTGTTTTCTCAGATTGTCCATCAGTTCAAGGATGAATAGCCATACTAAAGTTCAGTTTAGTGCTTAGATCTTGTTGGAGACTTTTCTAGAACTTTGAGGTGAATCCTAGATCATGTTCAGATACAATAGATAGTGGTATTCCAAGCAGACTTACCACTTATTTGATGTATATCTTTGAAAGTTGATCCAATGAGTAATCTTCTCAAATTGCTATAAAGTGAGCTATATTTATAAGATGATCCACAATGTCCCACATAGCATTGTTTGCTATGGATTTCCTTGAAGTCTAGTGACAAAGTCCATGGTAATGTTCTCCAACTTATATGTTGGTATGGGTAGTGGTTTCATCATACCCTGAGACTTTTTTCTTCATAGCCTTCACTTGCTGATATACCATGAACTTTGATGTATATTTAGAAATCTCTCTAATATTGTCCCACAAAATGTTTACATAGAGATCTCAATATATCATTATTCTCCCTGAGTGAATAGATATGGTCCGGAAATATGCATCACTCAAAAAATCCTTATTTATCTATAGAGCATATGGTACCTATAATCATGACTCAAATATTACTATTCCATCCTTGTAAATCATGATCTCAAATGATTTACAATTTTTAATGGATTCCACCCTTTTTTTAAGTTCCACATCTTTTCTTTGAGAATAATTTATTTTATCCATGAGGGATGGTTGAGAAATAATTTCATAAACAATTGATGATGTTCCTCCCTTAATGATTACCATTTCCATTCTCTACAAATCTAAATAGATGGAATGATTTTAAATTCTCATCATTGATAAAGACACATGATCCATTATACTTGGATCATCTATCATGTTATTTTCCTTATAGCGATGGTATTTGATTGAGCAGTCATAGTCCATGTGGAGATCTATCCATATTTGTTGGAACATATTAATATATTCATCTATGAATATATATTTGAGAGTCTTGTGATCAGTATATATCTCACACTTCTCCAAGTTGAGATAATGCCGCCATATTTTTAACACAAAAATCATAGCCGCCAACTCCAGATCATGTGTGGGATATTTTTTCTTATAGATTTTCTGGTGGCTTGAGGCGTAGGATATCAATTTATCATTTTCCATTAGAATTCAACTTAATCATTTCTTTGAAGCATCACTATACACCACAAAGAGTTGTCCACTTGTTGGGAGTGTGAGTACAAGTATAGTGATAAGCCTATTTTTCCACTCCTTAAAAAAATCATCCCATTTTTGAGTCTATACAAACATTACTCCCTTTTGTGTCATCTTGTTCATTGGGATTAACAATCATGAAAAGTTCTCCAGAAATCATATATAATACCCAGATAGACCCCAAAATTTACGGATCTCCATTACATATGTTGTCCTGGGAAACTCATCAATTTTCTTTATCCTAGAAGGGTCCATATATATCCCTTTGGTGGGGATAACATGCCACAATAAGGAAACTTCCTCCATCCATAACCTAAAATTAATATACATTTCATATAGCTTCTCCCTTCACATAGTCTTTAACACATTATTCAAATTCTCCTCAATTTCATCCTTGGTCTTGGAGTAAATCATAATACTTCCAATAAAGACTACCGCAAATTTTTCAAGGAAATATCATAAGACTATATTCATTAAATCCATGAAAATTTCTGTAGCATTAGTTATTATATATTGAATTACTATGAACTCATATTGTCCATACCTCATTAGAAAGGAAGTCTTGGGAATATCTTCCTTCCACACCTTTAATTGGTGATATCCTAACTTAAGGTCCACCTTAGAAAAATAAATATCCCTACAAAGTAGATCGAACATGTCACTTATCAGAGGGAGGGGATACTTTTACTTTATCTTGATTTTATTGAGATCATGATAATCAATGTAGATGTGCGTTGATCTATACTTCTTATTGAAAAAGAGGACTGGTGCACCACATGGTGAAGCACTCGGGTGAATAAAACCCATTTCCAGATTCTCATGTAACTGCTTATATAGCTCTTTTAGCTTTACGGTGTCCATTTTATAAGGTTTCTTTGATATAGGTATAGATCTATGAATAAGTTCAATTGAGAAACCAACCTCTCGATCTAGAGGATGACCAAGAAAATCTTCAGGGAATACATCAGTGTAATCCATCATGATGGGCATGTCTTCATGAATTGTTTTCTCCTTTGTCTCAATCATTTGATCTAGACATGATTGCTCATAAGGAATTAATATCCACACTTGAGAAAATGATTCTAAAGAATATTCATCATCCTCCTTACACTTGTAAATAATTAAAATATGATTTGGTATGTGAAGTGTGATATCTATTTCATGATAGTTGATATTGGATTTGTATAAGTATAGCCAACCCATTCCCAAGATAACTTTGAACTCCACTAAAAGAAGTATGAAGAGATTTGTTGGGAGTTTCTATAGTAACCCTACTCATTATTACACACTTAAATGTGATTTATTACATAAAAATTATCTTAATACAACTCTGAGGATTGAGATTTCTAGTGTATTTGGGACTTAGGAACATTACATAGAAACTTAAAACATGAAATACACATCTTTATTGAAAACATCATTTACATGGCCACACACATTCCTTAGTACATAACAGTACATGAGATAACCTGAGGACATGCATAAGAAAAGGGTGATCTATAACATCTTGTATGGGAGTAATGAAGGAATAACATGAAGAATACAAAAAATGTTAGGTAATAGGAATATCAATGGAGAATTAGAGAAATATGAACATAAAGGCGTGATATAGCATGATTATCATAACATGGAAATGTGGCAATAACATTTAACATGATATTAGCATGAGCTTAGACTCAATGAACATGGATCATGAGTAAAACCTCATTAAAATTGAATTATCATTAGTAAACCGTCATTTCAATTGAATTACCATGAGTAAACCCTCATTTAACTTGTCAAAACATGATACTAGTCTTTACCCAATGCAATGGAGCACTACCAGATCAAAACCTTTATAAACATTTCAATTCATGAATTATTGTGGCACATGGATCATATAATATAGATTAATTACAAATACACATTTATTACATGATAAAGGAATGTGGAATTCATACATGAAACTATATAATCAATAAGTAAATGTACATAAAGGTGAAAACTCTTGATAAATAAATGATTATGGTATTCATTATACAATGAATTTGGCATGGAAAATTGTGGTGCAATTTTGGAAGCATATCGACATGAAATATGAATTCATAAAAATGTTTGATGAGAGAGAAAGGGGTGTCACAATATATTAAATGGAATTTAGATTCACACTATAAAATAATTTCATGAATGTAAATGAGGAGATAGAAATACCTCATGGAATTTCGGCATGGTAACAGGTGTACATGAGAGGCATTAATGAGAGAGACAATATGTCTCTCATCATTCAAACATAAGGAGGGATGAATGGGGGAGGTTAAAAATTATACCCAAACATTTTAATTAAAAAATGGTATAACAACATAATGAAATTTCGACAAAAATGAGAAAAAAATAAATCCTTTAGTTGAATGTGTGATCCCAAAGGGTTGGGAGATGCTCAAGAAGGGCTTATTAGGAGCTTGGGGTGCCCTGAGAAGATTATAGAGTGAGGAGGGAATAGTTTGTTCAATCTCCAAATGTTTTGAGTGAATACTAAGTGGGAAATTTGGTGGGTTTATATAGGAAAATAGAGGTAATTATTTTTTATTTATGTTTTAGACACTACAAATTAAACTAATAAAAAACACAAACCAAACCATGGTTTTTGCCCATGGTTTTCTCCAAAAGTGAGCAGAAAACATTATTTTATAAGGCCAATGGATGAAATTATTAAAATATTATGCTTGATTATGTGTAGGTGAGTCACACTCTCAAGGAAATAATTTTAAAATGTTAAAATATTTTATAAGTCTTGTAGGGTCCACTAAAGAACCATAAAATTAATCAAACAATACTAAAATCACATTATATTAACGGTAAAACCTATATTTTCCGAAAACCCATTTTATAGTATTTTATTACATCATCATTGGGTCATTATTATATCGTAGACCATATTATATATTTAAACGAGATTTAATTTTTACCTAAACATTCGACTGTCTCAGAAAATTATGAAAAATTCACCGTTGGATAATTTCAATGTCCTGATTCCAAAAATAAAAATAATTTTTTTAAATAATTTTTTAATTATTTGAAATTTAAATTTTAAAATAAAAACATACATTTTTTAAAATTCATGGATTTTGACAAAAACACTTTCAAAACGTTAATATAAATTACAATTGTATTCATAATAATTATATTATCATTTATATTTAATAAAAATTAATTTTGTAATTTTATTAAAATATTATTTAAATCAAAAAAACCTTAACTCAACAAAAAATATTTCTTAATTGAAATTAAATATTTACTAAAAATACTATTTTTTCTTTAAAAACCATTCACAAAGTAACAATAATTAAATGAATGTATATTCTCAAAAGAAAAATAATGTACATAATCATAGTACTAGGGTATTGTTAAATAACCCCTTATAACACCCACATAAGACCGAAGGGTATGGTGTGTGATGGTGACATACTCTTGGGGAGGCTCAGATAACATTTCTCAGGTGGTAATCTCTATTAACATCAACTTCTATAGTAGGCAGTTCCAATCGAACATAATGTATTGATGATTGGCTTGTAATTGGTCAAGAGTGAATCCCAGTGACACAAAATTCGTTCCACGCTATGACAAATAGGCTCTGTATGAAGAAATTTTACTACATGAGGTCATCACTTCCATTTTCTGAATAAATGGGATTTTTTAAAGCCTTATATTTATACTAGTCATGTGATCACTATTCAACGACTATTTTATCAACTATCACAATTCATAACAGTATTTTAAAATCCAAAAACATTAAACTAAGGAAATGAATATAACCATTTTACATAAAAAGACATTTAATTAGATCAAGAGATATTTTCATTAAAAAAAATTTGGTTGTTACAATATCCCCCACTCAAAAACTTTCTCCCTTGAAATTTCCTTTTCCCACACTAAAGTAGATGTGAGTAACTATGCTTCATCAATTCATCTAATTAACATTTTCTCCTTCAGACTTGTGGTTTCAACACAATACCTTGGTGAAAAGAATTGTCTTATTTCGTAGAACGTTTTACCATTGATCTATGATCTTTACCAGCTTCTCTTGATAAGAAAGGTCACTCTCCAATGGTACCACCTCTGGATTGAGTACATGCAATGGGTCATGTATGTAATTCCTTAATAGTGATACATGGTATACATCATGTACTTGAGATAAGTTCAGTGGGAGAGCTAGTCAATATTCCACTACTTCAATGCGATTAAGGATCTCAAAAGGTCTGATGTACCTAAGATAAGAAATTCTATAACACCCCATGATTTTATGGAAAATATTCTTTTTAATTACATTAATTTTTTGTGTTGTATGATACACCAAAAATAGCTTTCTCTACATGCATCCCTGACTTGGCATTCATTACACTCAATCACGACCTTCCACAATAGCGTTTGTTGTACGCAATACGGAGTTTCACTAAACAATGATATGTTATATAAACTAGCCATTATGAATATTAATACCCAATTTTTAAAATTTTATAAATTTTATCATTCCAAATGGACTTCATTTTTGGATTCGGAATATCGAAATTATCCTAGGGTTAATTTTTGTTATTTTTCTGAAAACATTCAATTTTTGATGAATAGTGAAAACATTGGGTTACTATTTAAAAACAAACTTTTTATTTAAATAATTTTTTATTTTATTTAATTTTTTTTAGGTCATAATTGATAAATAATACCTATAAAAGGTAAATTTAATTCATTGGAGTCATTTTATAATAATTTTAGATATATAAAAAGTTTTATGAACTTTTGACCGTCTTTTACCCACCTACTAGGAGCATTTGTAATTGTTCATAAAACTTAATTTTACCACTTCTGTGAGTTGAATTTCAAAAATCTGAGAGAAACGGTTAATATCATGGAGTAAAATTTGGTTCAAAAAGATAAAAATAATTTTTGGTGACTAGTAAATGTTTACTTTTATTTAGCACAGTTAAAAGTAAATAGGGTAATTAAGGGTAAATTTTATATTATTATTACCATAACACATGTTCTAATTCTATTGAATAAGTGTAATTCGACCAAAAAAACCTTAGAAAAAATATTATTATTTATTTCCACTTGGATTATATTAGGACATTTATTATTATTTTATTTAAAGAATAGTTAAAAGACTTAAAATCAATGTTTAATAACTAAAACATTTTTATTATAGGGTTATACATAAGATAAATTCGACTATAGATATTCATTAGAAAGATAAAATGATTTCCTACATAATGTTATTTTATTTATAAATTTTAGACATTAAATAAGTTAATTTATTTATGACACAAAGATGATGCAGTAATTACCTTATTAATGAATTATTAACATAATTGATATTATAAATACCCAAATAAATGTAATTTGAGACATTTTTTGAATTACACTAATTTTATAGGTTAATATGACAAGTTAGTATTTAGTTAATTAACATTTTTCAAACTAATCATGCTGTTTTGATTTTCAAATCGTGTCAAAATTGACATAAAATAGTTTTTAAAACAAATATTATATTATTATTTGTTATTCTATTCCTAAAAATCTATGGTTCAGAAAAATGACTTAGATAAGGTTATATATATTAATAATGTACCACTTGGGGTTTTTTTGGCTTATTATAGTAAGATTATTAACCATATAGTGTAAGAAAACAAGAAGACACGGTAAAAGTTAAATTATTTAACTTAGAGTTAAATCTAAATGATAAGGTTAAAATAGTAACCTAAACTTGTCTAAAACTGATTGGTTGAGAGGATTTCAACCCATCCCTACATTTTCTTCGATATAAATCAATTTGGTGATATTATAAACCAAATATTACTTTATTATAAAATAATATTTTATGTTTTTCCAAAGGTGCCCCTCTCCTCCCTTATAAAAAGGGCACCCCTTCCCTATTCTCTTCAAACCTTTTTGAGACTTGAAGCCTGGCCAACCCCAAAAAATTCCTATTCTCATCCTCTCTAGTTTTATCATAGATGTTCTGGCCTTCTCAAAAGACCAACTCTAATGCCCTAAGAAGAAGTTTAAAAGAGGTGTGTCGAAGAAGAGGTAATCACTTCAACTGATTCTTTCAAGTTTTTTTCATCATAAACTTCTTATAATTTAGTTGTTTCATTATAAATTAATAAAATAATTATCACTAATATACTGATATGTTGTTATAAATATTAAAAAAACTCATTTCACCTTCAATCAATCCTATGGAAAATGAAATCACAGCGCGTGCGTTCGTACAGAATACCGTCTCCACACCATGGTGTAATCTGTTTTCCCACCACCACCATACTTGGATGTGTATAATGGTGTAAAGAATAAATATATATAGTTATTATAACATCATACTAATTCTGTGATATTATATCATCCACTCTAATTCAATTCAATAATTATGGGAATGATATCATCACTCGTGCGTACGTACAGATTACCATCTCCACGACGCGATGAGATTCTTTCTCCATGTTAACCATTCAAGAATAATTATAATGTATATATAATGAATATTAATGAAATATATTAAATGATAAAGCTACTTGATTTATGTATATATATATTTCATCTACTTACTTCAATTCAAGTCAATAAGGATTGGAAAACAGCGTTCATGCGTACGTACGTCCTACCGTCTCCATGAACGGTGTATTTCATTTAATATATATATAAATATTATATATATATTGAATATATATGATATATAAATCATTATATACATTATGGAAGTAAGTAAATCATGATATAATTAATAAGGAACAAAAATTCCAAACACGTATGATAAATAAAACAATTTTACCCAAAACGCTGCTTTAACATTGAATTTACAAAATAACGGGTATTATAAAGTCATAATTGAACCATATACGATATCATAACAATTAATATGATTCATTAATAAGTCAATTACATTATTTAAATCAATATAAAGGAGGTTCAGATATGTACAAAGAATATCAGATCTAAGGTATGGGATAATTTTTCAAATCTCATTTTTATATGAGATTACTTATACATAAGTATTTACTAGGGTTATATTTTTTTCATCCATGTATATAAAAATATTTTTCATAATGTTTTTAATATTTTTTCATGTATGTTTAAAGTCATTTTTACCCCCTTTTTGAATTTTACATTATGTTATGGAAGGAGTAATTCTTTTGTTTACCATATGAGGAACTTTTTGACTTTTCTGGAAAAAGTACGAGGAGAATGTTTTTTTAACTTATATGGAATGAATGGATTTCTAAAATTTAATAACTCCTAAATTTCATAAAGATTCTTCTACAAGATTTCATGACAATTTTCAACAAAATACTTTTCTTTTAAAATTTCATGGCATTTTGTTAAAAGAAAATGATTTTGAAAAAGAAAGGATATTTTTCTCAAGAATTCATTTCAAGTGTTTTATCAAAACTATTTTTCATCTAACAAGACATTATTTAGCATGTTTATGTTTCAAGTATAATCTCTCTATTATTTACATGGTGTAATTTTTCTTATGATGAAATGGTATCCATTTGTTTAATATGGATTATGTGATGATGGAATGATGTTTATGAAACCCATGTTATTCATTGGGTTATGATGAATGATTTATAATATTTTTGTGGCACACATAAGAATGATTTAATTATGAGATGTGTGGGACATATATCTACCTCAAATTAATTGGGTAAAGATTTATAACTCATGAGATAGGCATGGATGGAACGAAAAGTTAATCAGATTAAGTGATACAGGACTGGAACGAGGAGTGAACTCGATTCAGAAAGGGACTTTGTCCACTAAGATGGTCTTAGCATCAATGCCTTGGCTACTATGGAAATCATAACATGTGCTTAATGGTTTCCACAATTACATGTTTTATTCCCAAGCTATTTTATGATGATTAATTTTTCTTTATGATCTATGACTTACATACTACCATGTTTTATGTCATTGCTCAATGATTTGATGTTTAAATATTATGTTCATGTTTTGAAGTTCAAATGTATATGGTTTGTTTTATTTTCTCCATGCTTACCCATACTGAGAATTTGAGCTCACCCATTATATTTTTTCTTTTCCCTAGGATATAAATAAAGGTTTTAGGTAAGAAAACAAAAGGGGAATTTCTTTATGGGAGATGTTGAAGATATTTCACCATGATTAGAAGATTATATTCCATGTTTTCACAAATACACAAAACTGTTATGGTCCTTTGGTGTCTATTTTTGTTATGTATTAATTATTTCACCAAATTAATGTAATGTCTATATACATCAAGCTTGGGTCCCTACAGTTGGTATCAGAGGTTCAGTTTATCAACCTTTGGAAACTAGGATGCGAGAACTTTAGTGAGTTCCCTTAATATATTTCTAAGGTATGTCTAGGGATGCCCCTAAGGTTAAGTATAAGAACAGGTTATAGTCCTAGAATTATGGTAATAATATTATAATTAAACCTATGATGTGAGATATTGAAGGTACTCCCCCATTATTATGTTGTTTTCCTAGCACGATTTTTGCCTCTGACACTGTTCTTTTTGGGTTTTAGACAATGGCTGGAACCTGATGGAACTGTGTTGATCAATGTAATGGACAATGAAATGATTGTTCTCCCAACCAACCAAATTTGATGGGATATGGAGTTAAAAATCTTATTGATATACTTACACAAGTTATGAATCATTTTGGATTTCCAAATGATCAGAGAAGGGAACAATATTCTGTTGAGTCCTTTGTGAGGAAACTTCCACCTTCATTCAATGGGTCTTCTAATCCATTGTTGTTGTTGAACAATGGATCAGTACCATTGAAATGATATTTTCTATACTTCTCTATTCAGAATATGAATATTCATTTTAGATGTTTATCATTTAGAAGGTGAAGTTGACTAGTGGTGGACTCTAATTAATAATTCAAGGCCCCAATATGAAATTGAATCCATAGAATGGGACGAGTTAATGAACATGTTTTTTAGTTTGTACATCCCTCGTCTTCTTCGAACAAAGATGGAAAAGAATTTCCTTGAGCTTAATCAGAGGGATGATGAATCTGTTGGTATATATGAAGTGAATTTTACAAGACTTTCAAGGTATGCATCTGGATTTATCATCCAACCTGAAAGTAAAGTTGATCGATTCTTCAGTGGCATAAAACAAAGTCTTCGAAGGGAATTAACATTAAGATACTTCAGTAGATATGAAAAAATTGTGTGTTGTTCTATCAAGGTAGAACTGGAAGTTGTTGTAACATATCCATCTCTTGGTTTTGACAAGAAACTAAAGATAGAGTTCATGGAAAATCCTCAAAACAATGGTGAAAAAAAGTTGAATGTTTCATTATGCTCAATGTGTGGAATAAAGCATGGTGGATATTGTATAAAAGATACTAGAAAATGTTTCAAGTGTGGAAAATAAGGTCATCAAGTGGCTGAGTGTCGAAGTAATGGGAAAATGGTTTCTAATGACATGAATAGAGAAAATACTACAGAGAACGCTCCACCAACACTTCAATGCTTCAAGTGCAAGGAAATGGGGCATTATGATAACTAATGCCCTAATCCAAGGGTTAATGATGATCGACATCAACAACCTCTTAAGGAAAAGGACAATGGGAAGTCACATGAGATCACTATTGGAGATGTTGAATATGACAATGATGTGGTGGAATGATTAAGTGTTTATGTAACGATATTCCAAAATAATGTTGTGGAATCTAATTTATAGTATTGTAGAATATTGGAATATCTATGTATTTGATTATTATGGTTTTTAATAATTATATCGTACTGGTAACCATGAAAAGTAATTAAAATATTTTGGAATGTAGATGATATGTGCATAATTAAGGGATAAGGAGAAAATAATATGTTTGATAGTATTAATGAGCTCATGACTAATATAAGGAAAAAGTGATATCATGGCTTGAGTATATAGAAATTCTGGGATTTTGGTATGCGGAAAGAGTTCCCTTTTAACAACATTCATGTTTTCACTATGGTTCTATGGTAATTCATGTTGCAAGAGAATACAAGATTAAGGTATTCACATGTTTAAAATGTGACCAACAAGATATATCTTATGATATATGGGGGGTAAATAATGGTATTCACAAGCTCGGCAGATGACTTTTCTAGTAATCATTTTCATTATACTATGAGATTGGACATATTTATTTTGGATAATCTTAAAGATTGGAATGGATTATGTTGGAAACCAGATAGTATTGTTGAAAGATAGAAATTTTTTTCGATATTATTTATGTAATGTTATAATAGTGAAGTTTTAGAAAAAAAGACAACCTACAGGACGAGAGACAACCCATCACGTCGGACAAGGCTGTGGGAATTTAACCCACAACCGAACTGCGACATGCCTTTATCACCTATCACTAGCCTACAAGAAGTCCTTGGTTAGTAGAAACTAGTTTTATTATATTAATCAGTATGATAAATGAAGCATAAGTCCTTTTTAGGAACCATATATGATTAATCTAACTATAGATGGACTTATGTGTATTTGATAAATTTTTCTATCCTTTTGTTTGAGACAGATGGAATGACCCATCATTCTATCACATGATCGGATAGCACTTCATGAATGACAAATTCAACTTCATTTATTTAAGAGATAAAGTGGAAATTGTCCAAGGAACGACCAATGGTGAGATTGTACCAAAATCAAGAAAGTATTTCTTCTAATTCAAATTTCTTCAACTTTAGGGAAATGATCGTGAAAACCAAAAAATTTGTCCAAGTGCACTTATATCTGATGAATTATATGGTACCTTAGATCATCAAAAATTTGTGGCTTTTTTATTGTTGGATTTTTCATTGCCATGTCATCTACCACTCTTCATCAGATGTTGACGGTTATATTTCTCTTCCATATCCATATTTCCACCTATGTTCTCCTATGTGGAAACCCAGTGATGAGTTAATCTGGGTAACCGTTACATTTCTTACTTTACATTTTAAAATTAAGTTTTAGTATTCCTTTTTACGACGTGGGTTTCTATTAAAGAAACTTTCGAGTAGTAAACCATTTATAACCCCTGACGAATTTTGGGGGTGAAATTCATTTTAAGGGGGGTAGAATGTAACACCACAAGATTTTATGAAAAATATTATTTTTAATTTCATTGATGTCTTGTGTTGTACGCTACACCAAAAGGAGCTTTTACTACACACATCCCTGGCTTGGTTTTCATTACACGCAATCACGACCTTCCATTATAGCGTGTGTTGTACGCAATACCGAGTTTCACTAAACAACAATATGTTATATAAACTAGCCGTTATCAATAGTAATACCAATATTTTGAAATTTTATAAATTTTATCTTTCGAAATGGACTTCATTTTTGGATTCGGAATATTGAAATTAGCATAGGGTGATTTTTTGGAATTTATCTAAAAACTATCAATTTTTGATGAATCGTGAAAACACTAGGTTACTATTTAAAAACCGACTTTTTATTTAAATAATTATTTATTTCATTTAAATTTATTTTAGGTCATAATAGATACATAATACCTATATATGTTCAATGTAATTCATTGGAGTCATTCTATAATAATTTTAGATATATAAAAATTATATTGAAATTTTGATCGTCTTTTACCCACCTCCTAGGAGAAAATGTAGTTGTACATAAAACATAATTTTACCACTTCTGTGAGTTGAATTTAAAAATTCTGAGAGGAACGGTTAAAATCAAGGAGTAAATTGTGGTTTAATAAGATAAAAATATTTTTTGGTGAATAATAACTTTTACTTTTATTTACCACAGTTAAAAGTAAATAGGGTAATTAAGGGTAAAAATGATATTATTATTACCAAAAAACATGTAATAATTCAATTGGATAAGTGTAATTCGACCAAAAACAACCATATAAATAAACTATTATCATATAGGTTCACTTTGATTATATTAGGACATTTATTATTATTTTATTTAAAAAAGAGTTAAAAGAGTTAAAATCAAAGTTTAATAACTAAAAATTTTTTAATAAAGGGTTATACATAAGGTAAATTCGATTATAAATATTCATTAGAAAGCTAAAAAGAGTTCCTACATAATGGTATTTTATTTATAATTTTTATACATTAAATAAGTTAATTTATTTATGTCACAAAGATGATGCAGTAATTACCTTATTAATTAAATATTAACATAATTGATATTATAAATACCAAAATAAATGTAATTTGAGTCTTTTTTTGAATTAGACTAATTTTATAGGTAAATATGAAATGTTATTATTTCTCTAATTAAATTTTTTCGAACTAATTGTGCTCTTTTGATTATCAAATAGTGTCAAAATTGACTTAAAATAGTTTTTAAATCAAATATTATATTATTAATTGTTATTCTATTACATAAAATATAAGGTTTGGCCAAATGACATAGATAAGTTTGTATATATTAATAATTAACCACTTGGGGTTTTTTTTGGCGTGTTATAGTATGTTTATTAACCATATAGTGTAAAAAAACAAGAAGACACGGAAAAATTTAAATTATATAACATAGAGTTAAATCTAAATGATAAGGATATAATAGTGACCTAAACATGTCCAAAACCTATTGGTTGAGATGATTTCGACCCATACCCACTTTAGCATCGAAATAAATCTATTTTGAGCTTTTATAAACCGAATATGACTTTATTATAAAATAATATTATATGTTTTTTCAACGGTGCCCCTCTCCTCCCTTATAAAAAGGGCACCCCTTCCCTCTTCTCTTAAAACCTTTTTGAGCCTTTAAGATTGACCACCCCTGCCAATTCCACTTATCAACCTCTCTAGTTATATCATAGAGGTTCTGGTCTTCTCAAAATACCATCTCTAGTGCCCTTAGAAGAAGTTTAAAAAGAGGTGCGTCAAAGAAGAGGTAATCTCTTCTACTGATTCTTTCAAGTTTTCTTTCTTCTTCAACTTCTTCATCTTTAGTTGTTTAATTATAAAGTAATAGAATAAGTATGACTAATATACTAATATGTTATTATAAATATGAAACAAACTCATTTCACCTTCTATCCATCCTACGAAAAATGAAATCACCGCGTGTGTGTACATAAGGAATACCGTCTCCACGCTATTGTGTAATCTGTTGTTCCACCACCACCTTACATGGATGTTTATAATGGTGTAAAGAATAACTATATATAGTTATTATAACATCATACTCATTCTGTGATATTATATCATCAAATCCAATTCAATTCAATAATTATGGGAACGATGTCATCGCTCATGCATACGTACGGATTACTGCCTCCACGACGTGATGAGATTCATTATCCATGATAACCATTCAAGAATGATTATAAAGTATATATAATGAATATTAATGAAATATATGACAATATAATGCTAATGTATTTATGTATATTTATATATTTCATCTACTTACTTCCATTGAAGTCAATAAGGAAAGGAAAACAGCGTTCATGCGTACGTATGGCCAACTGTCTCCATGAACAGTGTATTTCATTTAAGATATATATATATACAGAATATATATGATATATGAATTGTGATTTACATTATGGATTTAAGTAAATCATTCTATAATTAATAAGTAACAACAAGTCCAAACACGTATGATAAATAAAACGATTTTACCCAAAACGCTGCTTTAACATGGAGTTTACAAAAGAACGGGTAATATAAAGTCATAAGTGAACCATATATGATATCATAATAATGAATATGATTCTGTAATAATTCAATGACATTATTTAAATCATTATACAGGAGGTTCAGATATGTATGAAGCATATCAGATCTAAGGTAAGGGATAATTTTTCAAATCTCATTTTTATCTGAGATTTCTTAAACCTTGGTATTTACTGGGGTTATACTTTGTTCATCTGTGTCCATAAAAATGTTTTCCGTAATGTGTTTAATATTCTTCCCTGTATGTTTAAAGCCAATTTAACCCCTTTTTGACTTTTACATTGTGTTATGGAAGGAACCGTTCTTTTGTTTACCATATGAGAAACGTTTTGACTTTTCCGGCAAAAGTACAAGGAGAATGTTCTTTTTAACTTATACAGCATGAATGGATTTTTTTGATTTCATAACACCTAATTTTCATTAAGCTTATTCTATAAGATTTCATGATTATTTTCAACAAAATACATTTCTTTTAAAATTTCATGGCATATTGTGAAAAGAAAATTATTTTGAAAAAGAAAGGATATTTTCCTTAGGAATTCATTTCAAGTGTTTTATCAAAACTATTTTACATATAAGATGAAATTATTTAGCATGTTTATGTTTCAAGTAAAATGTATCTATTATTAAAATGGTGTGATTTTTCTTATGATTTAATGGTATGCATTTGGTTTATATGGATTATGTGATGATGGGATGATGTTTATGAAACCCATTTTATTCATTAGGTTATGATGAATGATTTATGATTGTTTTGTGGAACACGTAAGAATGATTTCATTATGAGATGGGTGGGACCTATATCTCCCTCCATTACATTGGGTAAAGATTTATAACTCGTGAGGTAGACATGGATGTAATGGAATGTTAATCCAGTTCAGTGATACAGGACTTGAACGAGGAGTGAACTGGATTCAGAAAGGGACTTTTTCCACTATAATGGTCCTGGAAGAAATGCCTTGGTTTCTATAGAAATTTTAATATGTGCTTAATGGTTGCCACAATTACATTTTTTATTCCCATTCTATTTTATCACTATTAATGTTTCATTATGATATATGCCTTATGTACTGCCATGTTTTATATCATTGCTAAAGATTTTTATGTTTAAATATTATTTTCATGTTTTGAAGTTCAAATGTATATGGTTTGTTTTATTTTCTCCATTCTTACCCTTACTGGGCATTTTATCTCACCCTTTATATGTTTTATATTACCCAAGATATAAATAAAGGCTTTAGGTAAGAAAAAAAGGGTAAGATCTTTATGGGAGATGTTGAAGATCTTTCACCATGTTTAGAAGATTATGTTCCATGTTTCCAAAGACACTAAACTGTTACGGTCCTTTGGTGTATGTTTTTGTTATGTATTAAGTATTCTGCAAAAGTAATGTAATTTCCATGTACATCAATCTTGGGCCTCTACACATTCCATTCTTCCAAAATCTCATAACTATCATCCATGGTGATATGTAGAGTAATATCATGTCTTCGACATCAAACACTATGTCTCGTTGATGATTATCATCATAGCTATTTTGTCGACTCTGGGAAGCATTAATGTGATTTTGGATGGTCTTAACCTTCTTCTCCATTTCTTAAACCTTTTATGGACCTAGAATTTTTGGCTCCCAAACTTCATCCCAACATGCCGGTGTTTTGCACCTCTTCCCATAAAGGGATTCATAAGAGCCATTTGACTACTTGAGTAGAAATTGTTATTGTAAGAGAAATAAACTAGAGTAATATGTTGATCCCATCCTCCTTTTAAGTCCATTGAGAATGCTATCATCATGTCCTTGTGTTTTTGGATAGTCCACTTAGATTTTCCCTTAGTATGAGTATGATAATATGTACTAATGTTTAGCTCAATATTTAGATCATGCTGAAGAATCTTCTAGAACTTATAGGTAAATCTTGGATCTTGATCAGATACAATATATTGTGGTACTCCATGAAGCTTTACCACCTCTATGATATATATCCAAACCAGTTTATCCAATAAGAAATCCTCTCAAATTGAAATGATGTGTGCAGTCTTTGTAAGATGATCCCCAACAACCTAGATAGCATTGTTTCCTTTTGATTTCATCAGAATTATAGTGAAAATGTCCATTGTGATGTTATCTCATTTGCATGAAGGTATGGGTAATGGTTACATCATCCCCTTAGACTTCTACCTCTTAGCCTTCACTTGATGAAAAACTAGGAACTTTGATGGATACTCATCAATCTTTTTATTCATGTTATCCCACCAATAATTCTCTTAGAGATCCCGATAAATATTCAGTTTCCAAGGTGAATGGAGAAATTTAAACAATGTGCATCCTCCAAATTTTCTGTATTCAACTCCAGATTTGATGGATCACATATTCTTGACCCAAATCTCACAATTCCTTCTTCAATAACTGTTAACTCCGAGGATTTCCCTTTTCTGATAGTTTTTATTTTCTTCTGAATTCTCACATCATCTATTCAAGCATCCTATAACCTTTCCAAAAGATACGGTTGAGTAATAATTTGTGAAAGGATTGATTATTTTCCCTTGTTTATGATTACCCATGTCCATATTTATCAAAACATAAGAATATTGGATCCTTTAAAATTTTCATCAATGATAGAATCACTAGGTCCTTTCTACTTAGAGCATCTGCCACCTTGTTCACTTTCCCAGGGTGGTAATGGATTGAGCATTCATAGTATATGATCTATCTAACCATATTCATTGGTGCATGTTCAACTCTTTCTGTGTGAATATATAATTGAGGATTTTGTGATCCATATATATTTCAATCTTCTCCCCAAAGAGGTAATATTACCATATTCTTTAATTAATGATTACTAAATCCAACTCCAAATCACATTTTGGATAGTTTTTATCATGAACTTTCAATTTCCTTGAAGCATAAGAAATTACTTTGTCCTTTTTCATCAACAGACAACCCAATCCCTTCTTCAAAGAATCACTAAATACAACAAAATGTTCTCCACTTGGGGGTAGTGAGAGAATGGGTGTAGTGATAATTCTTTTTTTCAACTCCTTGATGCTATCTTTGCATTCATCACTCCAAGAAAACATTACTCCTTTCTAAGCTAGCTTGGTATGTGGGTTGGAAAATCAGGAGAAATTTTTCACAAACCAGTGATAATATCCAGCTATCCCATGAATGCTACTGAAATCCATCACCAATTGTTTCTTCATCCATCCCTCAATTGATTTTGTCTTGGAGGGATCCATAGATATCCCATTGCTTTTTATTATATGACCCTAGAATGAGGCTTCCTTCAACCAGAACTCACACTTTCTATACTTTTCATAAAATTCTCTTTCCTTAAGGTCTCTAGTACATTGCTTAGATTCTTTTCATGTTTCTCCTTGGTTTTTTATTTTATTAGAATATCATCTATAAAGACTACCAAAAATTTGTCAAGGTAACATATAAACACTCTATTAATCAAGTAAATGAAGATTTATATAGAATTAGAGAGTCCTAAATGCATTATTATGAATTCATAGTGCTCATATCTTGAATGAAAAAAAGCTTGTGGGATATCCACCTTCACCCTTACTAGGAAATATCTTGACTAAAAATCCACCTTGGAGAAGTATTGTGCTACACATAGCTGATTGAAAAAGTCATCAATTCGTAGTAGAGGATACTTTCTCTTTATCATGATTTTTTTTAGCTCATGATAATCAATGAAAAATCACATTGATCCATCCTTTTTCTTGATGTAGAGGACTGGTTCACCTCATGGTGAAGCACTTTGGAATATAAACCCTTTTTTCTATATTCTCTTGTAGTAATTTATTCAGCTCCTAATACTCTACAACAGCCATTCTAGATAGATTCTTGGATATTATAAATTCCCCAGTTATAATATAAATTTAGAATTCAACATCTATTCTAGGAGGAAGACCAGGAAAATCCTCGGGAAACACTTCAATGAATTCCCTCACAATAATAATGTCTTCAAGGATGGCTTCTTACATAGACTCAATCATCTAAGAAATATATGTGTGATCATAGGGCAGTAATATCCACACTTGAGATAATGATTCCAATGAAGATTCATCCTTTTCCTTACACTTGTACAAAAACGTGGTTCGATTCTCCATATGGATTGTACATTCTCTCTCACGACAATTTATGTTGGCTCTATATAAGGAAATCCAATCCATGCCACGAATTGCTTCAAATTCTACCAGAGGAAGTATAATGAGGTTCTCCAGGAAGTTCATTACCAAAAATTATGATTGTGGGGGAGTTATATTCATGGGATGCAATGATTTCCCCATTTTCCATTTTCACCAACATCATTACTTCCCTGATTTTCTGTGGTGTTGGTACTGTTCTACCAAACATCATAGATATAAAAGAATGCATAGAAACTGAATCAAAAAAGTATGTTCTCTATTCTTGAATGAATAACTTACATACCTCTCACCACATTGTTGTTGGGGTTCACTTCAGTGGTAGTGATGACAAAAGCTCTCACTTGATGCCTTGGGGGTTGTTAGTTGCCTATAAAAACACTTGGATTAGGGAACTGTTTTGAAAAGTGCCTTGGTTATTTGTAGTTGAAGCAATGAAAAATGTGTTGAGGGTCAAAGGGAGTATTATTATCCTCAGTCGTAGTCACAAATTTTTCTTATCAATAATTAATGGCTAGGTTCCAGTCTATCCCACACCTAAACCATTTCCTTGTCTTCTTCAGGAAATTTACAAGGTTCTTCTTTCTGCACCTTTGGCAAGTGGGGTGCTTGATTTTCTTATCACCATTGAATTTATCCAACAGACTACCATAATTAAGGCCTACCTTACGATTTTTATCCCAATGATACACCTGAGATTCCCCTATCTCTATTTTGACATTGAGGTCACATCAAAAAATTTCCTCATATCTCTCGAAGTCACGGATCACTATGAATTTTCGAAGGCTAGGTTTTATCCCACAAAACAAGATTTCAACATTGAAATTGGTGGTAACAGCAAAGAAGGAGGCATATTGTGCCAGCCTTGTGATGTTTTCCTCGTAGGCTCGGATGGATTCATTTTCTTTTTTGCATGAGGGCATGGAAGTCCCTTTCCATGATAAGTCAGAGTGTGCGAGGAAAATATTTATCAAAAAACATTTCCAAGAAATCCTTCCATTCCAACACCTCAATATCCTCATTAGGTTTAGTATTTTTTTCAATTTCAAACATTGATCAGCTTCACCCTCCATACTATAAGCAATTGTATGAAGCTTTTCCTGTTCGGTTCATTGAAGGATTGAGAAGATATTTTCAAAGGTGTTGATCCATTTTTTGTCAGGTGAGGGATCATATGATCCATTATAAGTAAGATTATTTTGTCTCATGACGCTCTCTATTGAAATATGTTATTTCTTAGGGTTGTATGAACGTTCCTATTGACCCATATTTATATTCAAAACTTGAGTTAGCTGAGAGAGTATCGTGACAATTTCTGTGATTCCCGCTCCCATCATATTAGGCATCTTATTAGATCAGTCGTCAAATTGATCTTCACATCAGTTGTTATCATGAGTCCTCTTATTACCAAACATTGGATAGAAAAAAAGTAATGTTAAGGGTAACACATAAAGGGGAATCCAATGAAAAAATTGGATGACTTATAAATTACATTTATTTTTTTAACATATTTATTTATAGAATTCAATATATGTTATACATGATATACATCCCAACATACATTCTTAGGGTTTTTTTATTCCCATAACAATGATTCAAACTAAGCTTGTTAATTTACCAAAGCATATCCACCAGGAGTGTCATAACCAAGAGTGAAACAAGGAACATTGTCGTGCACTAGTTCTCGTTCAAGTCTAGCTCAAAGCGGTGTTTTTGGGTTTTACCACTAGATACATTTGTACACCTCTACTTCCTCATATCCATATAGGGATGTATTTTATTGATAATCCACTTACTCAATACTCACAAAAATTTAGATATGTTTTTATTATACTTAGTATTATCCATAAGGCTTTCACTAGGGTTTTCCAATCCTAATCTTATAAATAAATAAACTTATCATCTAATACCAACAATAACAACCCTTCCCTTTATTAGATAATTATACCTGATTTATTACATAAACATGAAATTAAGACTACACTGAGGATTGAGAGGTCTAGTGTCTTTGGGGATTAGGAACATTATGTAACAACTTAAAACATGAAATACACATCTTTATTGAAAACTTCTTTTACATGACCACACACATTCCTTCATACTTAGCATTGCATGGGATAACCGGAGGACATATATAAGAAAAGGGTGAGATATAAAGCTCAGTAAGAGAGTAAATAAGGCATGACATGAAGAGTACAATATATGTTATGCAATAGGAATATTAATGAAGCATAAGTGAAACATGAACATAAAGTCATTATATTGCATGATTATCATAACATGGAAGTGTGGAAACAACATTTAAACTGATATTATCATGCGACAAAGATCATCGCACATGTAGCATGCGTAAACCCTCATTTCACATGAATTAGAATAATTAAACCTTTATTTCACTTAATGTATCATGATACTAGTCTTTACCCAATGCATTTGAGATCTATTAGGGGCACCCTTTATAAGAATTTCATTTCAGGCATAAGTGTGCCACATGGATCATATAACATGGATTCATTAAAAATAATCATTTATTCTATGATAAAGGAATGTTTAATTCATACATGAAACTCTATAATCCATTATTAAATGTACATAAAGGTTAATACCCTTGATAGAGAAATGGGAATGGTATTTACTACACAATAACTTTGTCTCGGAAAATTATGGTGAAATGTCTGTAGCATAACGGCGTGACATAAGAATTCATTAAAATGGTTGAAGAGAGAAAAAGTGGGGAATCATCGTATTTACATGAAATTGAAAGTAATGGGTATCATATATATGCATGTTCCAATATATTTAATTGAATTTATATTCATAATACACAAAAAATGCTTGAATGCAAATGAGGAGAAAGAAACCCCTTATAGAATTTCGGGATGGTAATAGGTGTAATGGGAGGAATTAATGAGAGTGAAAAGGGGTCTCTAATCATTAAAACATATGTAAGGAAGTATGGGGGGGTGAGAAATCATACCCCAACATTTTTAATTGAAAACAAGGTATCACAACATAATAAGATTTGGACAAAAATGGGAAAGGATGAAATACATTACTTGATAGTGTGACCTCAAAAGCTTGGATGAGGCTTGAGAGAAGCTTATTGGGAGCTTAAGGCACCTTAGGAGGATTATAGAGAAAGGAGGGCATATGTTGGTCTAGATCCAAAGGTTTAGAGTGAAGATAATGTTAGAACTTGGGTGTGTTTATATAGTAAACGAGAGGGAATTTTATATTATTTAGGTTTTGGAAACTACACATAAAACTAATCAAAATCAAAAAACAAGACATGGTTATCTCCCATGTTTTTTCTAAAGGGGAGTAGAAAAAATTATTTTATGAGGCCAATGAAATAAATTATAAAAATATTAGGCTTTCTTATGTCGAGGTGAGTCACACTCTCTAGGAAATCATTTTAAAATGTTAAAATGATTTATATGTATTTGAGGGTCCACTGTTACACAATAAAATTAATTAAACAAATCCAAAATTACATTATTTTAAATGTAAAACTTATATTGTATGAAAATAAATTTTATAGTATTTTATTAAATCAATTTTGGTTCATTATGATGTCAAAAAACACATTATATATTTAAACCATATTTAATTTTTACCCAAAAATTCGACTCATAGAAAATTATGAAAAATTAACCATTGGATAATTTCAACATATTGATTCCAAAAAATAAAATTCATTTTATATAAATAATTTTCTAAATATGTGAATTTTCACTTTAAAAATAAGAACTATCATTTATTGAAAATTCATGGGCTTTGACAAGAAATATTTTCCAAACCTTAATAAAAATTAAAATTGTATTCATAAAAATTATATGATTATTTGTATGTAATAAAAAGTAATTTAGTAATTTTATTAAATTATTATTTAATTAAAAAATATATTAATTCATCAAAATGTATTTCTTAATTGAATTTAAATATTAACAAAAAATACTATTTATGCTTTAAAACCCATTTACAAACTAAAAAAAATAAAATGAATGTATATTCTCAATAAAAAATTAATTTACATAATCAGAGAGCTATGGTATTGTTACATAACCCCTTTTAATGCCCACATAAGTATTAAGGGTAAGGTGTACTATGGTGACAGACTCTTGGGGAGGCTCAGATAACATCGCTCAGGTGGTAATCTATATTAATGTCCACTTCTCTAATAGTAAGTTCTGCTCAAGCTTAATATTTTGATGCTCGGATTGGGACTGGTCAAGAGAGAAGACCAATGAGGACACCTCCTTTCTGAGATCCAAAAAATGTTCTTCATACAGAGAAATTATACTGGATGACTCCATCACTTCCTTTGTTTGAGTAAATTGGATTTGTTAAAGCCCTATATTTATACTAATCTTGTGATCAATGTTCAACAGATATATTATCAAAGGTCACAATTATTAATGGTATTTTAAAATCCAGGAACCTAAAACCAAGGAAGTGAATATGATAATTTTAAATAATAAGAAATTTATTTAGATCCATATAATGTTTCAATAAAAAAAGTTCGTGTTGTTATAGGTTCAGTCCACAAATGTAAACATGGGAGGAGTTATCAACCATGGATGCAATAATTTCCCGATTTTAGGTTCTCACAAAAAATTTATCCTCAAAATTTTGAGGTTTTTCTTGAAATTTTCTACTAAACATTCAAGAGATAAAATAATCTATATAACTAGAATCAAATTGTATGCTCTCTTTTTGTGAATAAATAACTAGCATACCATTCACTGTATCATTGTACGACTCCACCTCAGTAGTAGTGATAACATAAGACATTCCTTGTTTCCATGGAGGGTATTTTTTATTGCATTTGAAAACCCTTATCTTAGAGAAAATGTTCGCATAATGCCCATGTTCCTTGTAGTTATAGCACTACACTACTGGATGAGTGTTTATCTGAACCTTCCTTTCCTCTTCCCTGTTAGTTGGATTCTTCATATCCCTTCTGTAGTTTATGTCCTGATGTCCCATTCTTCCACTTTTTATGAAATTTGTGGTTCCCTTTAGATATTTCCCAAGATTCTTCTTCCCCTAACTTTTACAAGTGGAATATTTTGGCTTCTTTCCATCATGGGATTTGTTTGTTGAACCGCCCATGTTGTTCTCCAATTTTTATTCTTATCACTGGTCCCATAATATAACTCATAGTCTCCAATATCATTTTCAACCTTTAGGGAACAACATACATTCTAATCATAACTTAAAGAGTCTCTAATTCCTAATTCTTTTCATTGACTCAGGTTTAGCTCTCTAAAGAAGTGGTCCACCTTTCCTTCCATGTTCATGACAAATCTAGAGGAATGCATTGAAAGCCTTGTAAAATTTTCTTCAAATGACCCAATTTACTCTTCTTCCCTCTATTTGAGTTTAAGGAACTCTATTTCCATCTTAAGATGGAGGGATCAGGGTATATATTTATTGAAAAACATCCTCTTGAATTACTCCCAATCCATGGAATCAATTTCTTCTTGGAAATTTATATTCTTGATCAGTGTCCACCACTAATTAGATTCCCCATCAAAATGATAGACCTCCAATACAAATTTCTCTTATTCCAAGATCTGGAATATGGATTATATCTTTTCAATGGAGTTAATCCACTGTTCCAATAGGAGAGTATTAGAGGATCTTCTAAACATGGGAGGCCTTTGACGCATGAAGGATTATACATCAACTTGTTTTTTTCATTAGAGGAGGAGGGCGTTCCACAAAATTCAAGTTAATATTCATAACATGAACCAGCTGAGCAACTATTGTCATGATGTTTTGAGAACCTATTCAATAACAACCCATACTTTAAATTCATTATTATTACTTCAGAATTGAAGCATACTTATTACAACATATAACAAAAACCATAATAGGACTGTATAGGTATAGTGTCTTTAGAAATTGGGAAACATAAACAACTGGTTCATAAATCATCACCATTGTCTCCCATTTATAACATCATATCTAGTGTCCCCTTTGGAATATCCTACTTAATACCCTTATTTCTGACATGGAGGAAAGAAAACATACAAAGGATGAGCTCAAATTCTCATCAAGGGAAAACAAAGGAAATATCAATCATATCATATTCATAAGAACATAACATTTTGAAAATCTTATCCTGAAAAAGAGATCATAATGTCATGACATGGGATAAATCATAGTAGTGAAATTTATTCCCAATATTCATAAAATAAGACAGGAAAATTTGTTTCATACACACATAATCATAGAAAATCATTTCATATTAGTCAAGACTCATTTCCAAGACCATCATAGCGGACAAAGTCCATTACCGAACCGAGTTCACTCCTCATTCCAGTCCTGTATCACTGAACCAGATTAACTTTCCATTCCATCCATGTATATCTCATGAGATATAAATCATTAACCAATTCATTATAGAGAGATATAGGTCCCACCCATCTCATAATGAAACAATTCTTATGTGTGTCACAAAATCAAAAATCATACATCATAGCATAACCCATGTAATAAAAATGGGATTCTTAAACATCATGCCATCATAACATAATCCATATAAGATAGTAGGACTTAATAAAAATAATTCCATCATAACATAATCAAATAAATGTAATAATAGGGATAGAAACAGAACCATATATTATCTTTCATGGAAGATAATTTTGATACTACACTTGAACTTCATTCTTGAGGAAAATATCCTTTCAACATCAAAAACATTATTCCTTTACCAATATGTCCTACAATTTAAAACTAAAATAATTTAATTGAAAATAAACTCTAAAACTTTTAATGGAATATTAATGTAAATAATGTTCTATGGAATCATAAAATTTCATTCACACCATGTAATTTAAAAAAACATTCTTCTCGTACTTTGGCCGGAAAAGTCAAAAACTATCTCGTACTGAAAACGACAAAAGATTCCTTTAATATATTTCACTAAAAATTTACCAATAGGTAAAATTTGATTTAAAATTTTATGAGGATAGAAATAATATTACATATTGAGGAAAAAGGGATGTGGATGATAAATATTCCCTAGAAAATTCTGAAGTATAAACAATCTCGGATAATAATGAGATTGCGAGATTTTCCCTTAAATTATGTATGATATGCACTATACGTATCCGAACCTCCTGTATAATGATTTAAATAATGTCATTTACTTATTCAAGAATCATATACATTGTTATGATTTCATATATGGTCATATTTTCATCTTTTTATTAGTAATATTTCAATGATACTTGTTATTTCGTTGTTCATTGCTTTATGTTCTTATTCGTGTTTTGTCGCATAAATTCTTATTCCTATTTTTAGGTTATAACTACATAATTTACATAATGGTATTAGTATAATATATATCATATTTATTAATTCTATTTGTTTATATAATCATGTTTTAATAAAGATCATGTACAATGAATCACATAGCACCGTGGAGGTGGTAAGCCGTACGTACGCACGAGCGACGATATCGTTCCCATAATTATTTAATGGTATTTGAGTGGATGATAGAAAATCTCATAATTAGTATAATGTTATAATAATATATATATATATTATTTACACCATTATACCCATCCAAGTAAGGTGTTGGTGGAAAACTGATTACACCACGGTGTGGAGACGGTATTCCATACGTACGCACGCGCGGTGATTTTGTTTTCCGTAGGATGGATAGAAGGTGAAATAGGGTTGTTTCATACTTATAATAACATATCAGTATATTAATGATTTTGATTTTATTAATTCATAATGAAATAAATAAATAAGAGGAAGTTGAAGAAGAAATAAATTTGAATGAATCGGTAAAGGATATTAGCTCTTCTTTGACGCGCCACTTCTAAACCTCCTCTTAGAGCACTAAAGTTGGTCTTTGAAGAAGACCAAGACATATAGTATGTTCCTATGGATGTGAATAAGAGAAATGGATAGGTTTTTTCCGATCTTGAAGGCTCAAAATGTTGTGAGGAGGAGAGGGAGGAGGTTCCCTTTTATAAGAGATGAGAGGGTCTCTTTTGGAAACCTCTAAAATATTAATTTATAATAAACTCTAAACCCAAATAAATACCACCAAAAATGATTCAAACACGAATATTAGATGATATAGGGTTGTAATATTATCAAAAAATAAGATTTAGACATGTTGGGAATATATTTTAAACCTTATCAACATGATTTATCCTTATTTAATCTATTTAATTTTATTTGTGGTAATAATATTCTAAATTTTAAATTTCTATAAATAATAACTTATGTGGTGTGGATTGTGAATAATTGGATACTTTACTACATCACAGACCATATAAATTTAAATTTATAATTTTTAAATATTTTTGTGATTTTTAAAAAAAATTATAATATGTTATTTTTATAAAATAATACTAGTGTAAATTTTGACACTATTAATTTATTTGAATTAAATAAAATCCAAATAGAGGTTATATTCGAAACAAAATATTTAATTGATACTTAAATTGTCATATTCATCTTGAAAATTTTTGGAGAACATTAATTAACTCATATAATATTTAGTTTAATATTTTTAAAACCATGTATTTGATATTTCAATCAATAAAATAATTTCTACATCACTATTGTGTCACCATTAATGATAATTATTTAATCCCTAAAAATTCTAAATAAATTATAATGATGTAGAAAATTTTATTAGATTTTTGGGGAAAATTTATATTCGATGTCTTATGAGGTTTATCACTAAATTAAAATTATTACAATTATAAGATATAAGAGATATACATGTTGTCACTTTCTTTGGCATTAATAATAATTATATCCTTTTAATCGTCAAAATTCCATGAAATGAATCAATTCTGATCATTATGTGATATGGGTCGACTTTTATTCATCCAATAGAATTTTGGCAGGTGTTAGGGTAAGTTTATTATCTTATTTTTTCCCTTAATTACCCGATTTACCTTTAACTATAGTAAATAAAATTTACCGTAGTTACTATTCATAATGTCTAAAAATAAAATCTTTCTAATTAACATAATTTAAACCAACTAATTCAAAATATGGAATCAATTTTTCCATATTCAAAACACAGAAGTTGTAGTATTTAATTTATAATTAATACTGCTGTTGAGAAAACGGGTTTTTAATGATAAAACATTACAAAAGATTGAAATGTTTTTACCTATGAATTCAATGTGAAATTAATGATAATGACTCAAATTATATTAAATGTTATAAATATATTCTATTTATAGTTTAAAACTATTAAATTGGATCATTTACCCACATAGATTACGTTGATGATAAAATTTGTTTTTAAGAAAAAATTTGCGTATTGTTACTATTCATCAAAATATGAAAGTTATCAGAAAAGTATAAAACATTTATCCAATGTAAATTTTTATATCCTGATTCAAAATAAGAAGTTTATTCTGTAAAATTTAAATTATAAACTTTTAAAAAATTATATTTAAAATGGTTGCGCCATTAAAAGGCGGTAAAACTGCATTTTTTGAAAAATACTTCATTTATCCAAAATATTGATTTTGTTTTCGTATCTCATTCTAGAAAATTTTTAAGATGAATTATAATGTTATAAAATTTAAAATCTGGTAAATACTATTCATAATGACTAGTTCATAATATTATAATATATCATTGTTTAGTGAAACTCAGTATTGCATAAAATACAAGCTATGGAGGAAGGTTGCTCTTGCGTTTAATGCAAGGAAAGCCAGTGTTGTGTGTAGTGAAAGATTCTGTTGGTGTCACATATAACATAAGACATAATATATATATATATACATATATATATATTTCTCATAAAATCTCTGGGTGTTACATTCTACCCCCCTGAAAATGAATTTCACCCTCAAAATTCATCACTTCGTAACAAACAGATGAGGATACCTCTCCCTCGCCTTATCCTCAAGTTCCCATGTAGCTTTTTCTAATTGTTGGTTCCTCCATAAAACATTAACCAAGAGATTGGTCTGGTTTCATAGAATTTTTTCGCTATGATCCAGAATCTATATCTGTTGTTCTTCATGAGAATGTTCTTGCTCTTGCGGTACAACTTCTGAGCATAGTACATGTGAAGGACCACATATGTAATTTCTCAGGAGAGATACATGGAACACATCCTGAAATTAAGAGAGAATTTGTGGATGTTATAATCGGTAAGCTACCTTCCCAATACGATCCATTATTTCTAAAGGACCGATATAACTAGGGCTCATGTTTCCCTTTTTTCCAAATCTCATTACTCTCTTCCAAGGAGATATTCGTAAGAACACTTTGTCACCCACTTCAAACTCTAGGTATTTTATTCCATTGTCGGCATAAATTTTTTGTCGACTCTGAGCTAATCTTATGTGTTGTTGAATAGATATGACCTTTTCTTCCATCTCATCAACAAGATCAGGTTTTAAGATCTTTCTTTCCACAACTTCATCCCAGCAAGTTGGAGTTCTGCATTTCCTTCCATAGAGAGCTTCATAAGGAGCCATATGAATACTTGATTGAAAGCTATTATTATAATAATATTCCACCAATGGTAGGTGTTGATCACAACCACCGTTTAAATTCATAGCGAATGCTCTCAACATGTCTTATAATGATTGAATTGTCATCCCAGACTGACCATCTATCTAAGGATGATAGGCAGTACTGAAACTCAACTCTGTATCTAGAGCATGATGATGAATTTTCCAAAACATTAAGGTAAACCTCGGATCCTAATCAGATATAATAGAATGTGGAACTCAATTCAATATTACCACTTCTTTTACATATATCCTGGAAAGTTGATCAAGAGTGAAATCTTCTCTGATAGTAATGACGTGTGCCGACATCGTTTGATGATGAACTATAAACCAAATAACATTATTGCCTTTGGATGTTTTGGGAAGTCCGATGATAAATTCCATAGTGATGTTTTCCCATTTCCATTCTAGTATGGGTAATAGTTGTAACGTCTCTTTAGAAATCTGTCTCTCAGCTTTAACTTGCTGAAAAACTAAGCATCGAGAGACATATTCGGCGATATCTCTTTTCATGCCATCCCACCAAAAGTACTCTTTTAGGTCCCTGTACATCTTTGTACTTACAAGATGAATATAAAATTATGAACAATGAGCCTCATCCAACAGCTCTTTCTTTAATTCTTGTATGATATTAATACAGACACAGTTCTTTAACCTTATTATCCCATCACAATCAAGGTTGAATTCAGGAACATTTCTCACCTTATTTTGAAGCCAAACATCCTCCTTATGCGCCTCTTTAATCATCATTTGTATAGATGGTTCAACATTTATTTGAGAAAGATAAGATATCTTCCCTTTCATTAAAATTATATGATCCATCATTTTTAAATCCATAAATATTGGATCCTTTTCTATCCTCATCATGGATAAGCTAGCTTGGTCTTGTTGACTTACGGCGTCTGCTACCTTGTTTGCTTTCCCAGGGTGGTAATGAATTGAGCAGTCATAATCCTTAATCAGCTGCAACCATCTTCTTTGGTACATATTCAGCTCCTTTTGTGTGAAAATATACTTTAAACATTTATGTTCATTATAAATATCACACCTTTCACCATAAATATAATGACTCCAAATATTTAAAGAAAATATTACCACAGCTAACTCCAAATCATGAGTTATGTAATTTTTCTCATGGATTTTCAACTGTCATGAGGTATAAGAAATCACCATATCATTTTGCATGAGAACACACCCCAGCCCCTTCTCGGATGCATCACTGTAGATCACAAACCTTTCTCCACTACAAGGTATTGTGTGCACAAGTGCACTAGATAACATTATTTTTAGCACTTTAAAATTCTCTTCACATTCCTCTGTCCAAAAAAAACATAACTGCTTTTCGAGTAAATTTGGTGAGTGGTTTAGATAACCTTGAAAAATAATTCACAAATCGTTGATAATACCCAGCTAAACCAAGAAAACATCAGATTTCAGTTACTATTGTTGGTCTCGACCATCATTCAATAACCTCCATTTTTGCTGGATCCAAAGATATCCCCTCTTTTGAGATTATGTGACCCAAAAATGAAACTTTTTGAAGCCAAAATTCACACATAGTAAATTTGGAATAATGCTTCTCCTTTCTCAGGGTCTTCAATACAATTCTCAAGTGATCGTCATGTTCTTCCTTCCTCTTTGAATATACAAGAATATCATCTATAATGACTTCCACAAACTGATCATGATAGTCTGTAAAGACTCTATTCATTAGATCCATGAAGATGGCATGGGAATTAGTAAGACCAAAAGGCATCACTATAAAATCATAGTGTCTATACCCTGTACATAATTCCGTCTTTTGTATATCCTCCTTTTTGACCCTTAATTGATGATACCCTGAACGAAGATCAATATTGGAAAAGTATTGAGCTCCACGTATTTGGTCAAATAAGTAATCAATGCATAGGAGATGATATTTTTTCTTGATAGTGATATTGTTAAGCTCTCTATAATCAATGCAGAGTCTCATTGATCCATCTTTCATCTTAACAAACAGAACATGTGATCCTCAAGGTGATGCACTAGGGCGTATGAATCCCTTTTCAAGATTCTCTTGGAGTTTCTTCATCAATTCCTAAAACTCAACTGGGGAAATTCTATAAGGTGTATATGAAATGGGCATATCACTCAAAATGAGTTCTATTGAAAACTCAACTTCACGATTTGGTGGAAAATGTGGAAATTCCTCTGGAAAGACATCATCAAAATCCTATACAGTTGGAATATTCTTAATCGTGTGTTTCTCTACAGCCATTTGAGATAAATATCCTTAATTTATCGAAATCAAGACCCATAAGATGGAATAAATTTCCACTGGAAGGTTATATTCATCCTTGCATCGATAGATGATCATAGATTGATCAGGTATATGAAATGTGACTTCCCTTCTTTGGAAATTGATATAAGATCCATATAAAGAAAGTAAATCCATGCCAAGAATCACATCAAATTCCACTATAGGATGGATCACAAGATTTTCAGGAAGCACATTCCCACAAACATCAATCAGAGAATAATTGTAAACTTTTGATGCGACTGTTGTGCCATTAAGAGTTCTCACAGCTAACTCAAAAACTAATTGGTGGGGTAGTACGTCAATACCCTTAGAAAATTCTTCAAAAATAAAATTGTCGGTGGATCCAGAATCAAATAAAACATTTTCTACTTTAGAGTGGATGGTATGCGTACCATCCAAAACCTCCTTATCGTACGACAACTCGCTGATAGAAATTTCATGTGACTTTACTTTTTCATTGGACTTAAGAGTTTTTTGACGTTGATCATCATCAAAAACTCTTGTATTAAGGCATTGATTGGCATAATTCCCCATTTACTTGCACTTGTAACATTGAAGTGTAGGCGGTGAATTATGTGTATCCTTTTATTTGTTCGCATCACTAGACAACATTTTCTCATTACTGCGGCATTCAATTTCCTGATGAACTTATTTTCCACACATAAAACATTTACTTGTCCCTTTAAGACAATTCCCTTCATGTTTTTTTCCACAATTTGAGAATAAGGGAAAACTCGTCTTCTTTTTAGTGTGATCTTTCGATTTTCCTTTGAATTCTATTTTCCTCTTCTTATCAAACCCATATGACTGATGGGTTACTCTAATCTCCATCTCAACCTTGAGAGAACATCGAACAATTTCCTCTTATCCATTGAAGTCCCTTATAGATAATTCCCTTAAGATACTTGTTTTTAAGCCACTAAAGAATCGATCGATATTATTCTAAGGTTGGATAATAATCCCAGAAGCGTACCTTGCGAGCCTTGTAAAATTTGCTTCGTAGTTACCAACAGATTCATCATCTTTTTTGCTTCAGTTCAAGAAAATCCTTATCCATATTTGTCCAAAGAATACGAGGGATGTACTTATTGAAAAATAAGTTCTTGAACTAATCCCATTCCATGGACTCAATTTCATCCCTTTTCCTTGTATTCTTGACAAGATTCCACCATTGATCTACTTCACCTTCCAAATGATATACTACTAAGATGAATTTATCATGTTCAAAACATTTAAAGACTAAAAATAACTTTTCAGTGGTGCTACTCCATTGTTCAGCTAATAATTGATCTGACGAACCGCTGAATGAAGGTAGACACTACCTCATGAAGAATTAAACAGAATTTTTCTCCCTCATTTGCTCGTTTGAAAGTCATGCATGATTCATAGCTTAAGAATGTTGTGTGAGTATGGCTAAAATATTTTTCAATCCATCTCACATATCATTTGGTTACTTAGGGGGACAATCATTGCATTGCTCGTCGCATTCAGCATCAACACGGTTCCTTTGGGTTCTAGCCATTGACTAAAACCAAGAAGCATAGTGTGAGAAACACTAATTACAATAGGAAAACCACATAATTAGGAATGAAATTTCACAATTTTTGGTCTTATCGTAGGTTATTCAGGTCCATTTCTAAAACACTATGATTGTGTTCTATGCTTAGACATATCCATAGGGTTCTTACTAAGGCTTTCACATCCTAGTTTCCAAAGGTTGACTATACCTTTCCTCTGATACCAAGTATAACGACCCATACTTTACATACATTTTTATTACTTCAGAATTGAAGAATACTTATTACAACATATAAAAAACCATGATAGGACTGTATAGGTATAGTGTCTTTAGAAACTGGGAAACATAAACAACTGGTTCATAAATCATCAACATTATGTCCCATTTATTTCATCATATCTGGAGTACCTTTTGGAATATCATACTTTATTTCAATATTCATGACTTGGGGAGAAAAAAACATACAAAGTGTGATCTCAAATGATCAGTAAGGGAAAAAAAGTAAATATCAATCATATCATATTTATAAGAACATAACATTTTGAAAATCTTATCCTACAAAGGAGATCATAATATCATGACATGGGATAACTCATAGTAGTGAGATGTAATCCCAATATTCACAGCAGAAGACACGAAACATTGTTTCATACACACATAATCATAGAAAATCATTTCATATTAGTCAAGCCTCATTGACTAGACCATCATAGTGGAAAAAGTCCATTACTGAACTGAGTTCACTCCTCGTTCCAGTCATGTATCACTGAACCAGATTAACATTCCGTTCCAGCCATGTCAATATCATGAGATATAAAAAAATACCCAATTCATTAGAGGGAGATATAGGTCACACCCATCTCATAATTAATCCATTATTTTGTGTGTCACAAAATCAGAAATCATACATCACAGCATAACCCATGTAATAAAAATTGGATTCTTAAACATCCTGCCATCATAACATAATCTATATAAGATAAAAGGACATCATAAAAATAATTCCATCATAACATAATCAAATAAATTTAATAATAGGGATATAAATAGAACCTAATATTATATTAGATTGAAAATAATTTTGATAAAACACTTAAACTTCATTCTTGAGGAAAATATCCTTTCAACTTCAATTTTTTTTCCTATCTCAATATGTCATACAATTTTAAACTAATATAATTTAATTGAAAATAAACATGAAAACATGTAAAGGAAGATTCATGGAAATAATGTTATATATAATCATAAAAATACATTTATTCCGTATATGTTATGAAAACTTTCTTCTCATACTTTGGCTGGAAAAGTCAAAAAGTATCTCGTACTGAAAACGACAGAAGATTCATGTCATATCTTTTACTAAAAAATCACCTACAGGTAAAATTGGATTTAAAAAATTTTAGGAGGATAGAAATAATATTACGTATTGATCAAAAATGGATGTGGATGATAAATATGCCCCAGTAAATTGTGAAGTTTAAACAATCTTGAATAAAAATGAGATTACGAGATTTTCCCTTAAATTGGGTCTGAAATGCTTTATACGTATCCAAAAATCTTTTATAATGATTTAAATAATGTCATTTACTTATTTAAGAATCATATACATTGTTATCATATCATATATGGTCATATTCTTATCTTTTTATTAGTAATATTTCATTGCTACTTGTTATTCGGGTGTTCATTGCTTTATGTTCTTATGCGCGTTTTGTCGAGTAAATTCTTATTCCTCTTTTTAGGTTATAGATATATCATTTACAGAATGGTATTGCTTTAATATATATCAGATTTATTCATTCATTTCGTTTATATAATCATAGTTTAATGAATAACATGTAGAACGAATCACATCGCACCGTGGAGACGGTAAGACGTACATACGCACGAGCGACGATATCGTTCCCATAATTATTGAATGGTATTTAAGTGGATGATAGAAAATCTCAGAATTAGTATCATGTTATAATAATTATATATAGTTATTCTTTACACCATTATACCCATCCATGTAAGGTGGTGGTGGAAAATAGATTACACCACGGCGTGGAGATGGTATTCCTACGTAGGCACGCGCGGTGATTTCATTTTCCGTAGGATGTATAGAAGGTGAAATAGGGTTTTTTAATATTTATAATAAAATTACAGAATATGAGTGATACATATGTCATTACATTATAATTAAACAAATAAATAATAGGAAGTAGAAGATGAAATAAATTTTAAAGAATCGGTAAAGGATATAACCTCTTCTTCGACGCGCCTCTTCTAACCCTCCTCTTAGCGCACTAAAGTTGGTAGTTGAAGAAGACCATGACCACTAAGAATGTTTCCAGATATGTGGAGAAGATAAATTGACAGAGTTTTTCTGATCATGAAGGCTCAAAATGTTGTGAGGAGGAGTGGGAGGAGGTTCTCTTTTATAAGAGAGGAGAGGGGCACTTTTGGAAACCTCTAAAATATTAATTTATAATAAACTTTAACCCCACATAAAATCAACCAAAAATGACTCAAATATTAATATTAGATGATAAAGGGTAGTAATATCATCAAATAATAATATTTATACTTGTTGATAATTTATTTTAAACCTTATCAACTTGATTTATCCTTATTTAATCTATTTAATTTTATTTGTGGTAATAATATTATAAATTTTAAATTTTTATAAATAATAACTTAAGTGTTGTTAATTTTCCATAATTAGATACTTATTGACATTTTAGACCATATAAATTTCAATTAATAATTTTTAAATATTTTTGTGATTTTTAAACAATTTTATAATATGTTATTTTTATAAAATAAAAATAGTGTCAATTTTGACACTATTTATTTATTTGAATTTAAATAAAATCCACATAGAGGATATATTCGAACCAAAATACTACATAGATTACTAACATGTCATATTCATCTAGAAATTTTGTGGTGAACATTAATTAGTTCATATAATATTTATTTTAATATTTTTAAAACCATTTATTTGATATTACAATCAATAAAATAATTTCTTCATCACTATTCTGTCACCCATAATGATAAATATTTAATCACTAAAAATTATAAATAAATTTTCATGATGTATATAATTTTGTTATATTACTTTAGACTATTTATATTTTATGTTTTATGTGGTTTATCACTAAATTACAATTATTACGCTTATAAGATATAAGAGAGTGACATGTTGTCACTTTCTTTGGTTTTAATAATAATTATATCATTTTCATGGTCAAAAGCCCATGAAATGAATCTATTCCGACCATAATGTAATATGGGTCAACATTTATTCTTTCAAAGGAATTTTGATAGGTGTTATGGTATGTTTATAATCTTATTTGTACCCGTAATTACCCGATTTACCTTTAAATATAGTAAATAAAATTTACCATAGTTACTATTCATAATGTCTAAAAATATAAAGTTACCTATTAACATAATTAGAACCTAAAAATTCAAAATATGGAATATATTTTTCCAAATTAAAAACAAATAATTTTCAGTATTTAATTTAAAATTTATCTCGCTGTTGAAAAATGGGTTTTTAAAAGTTAAAACATTGCAAAAGATTAAAATGTTTTTACCTATGAATTCAATGTGGAATTAATTATACTGACTCGCATTATATTAAATGGTAAAAAATATTCTATTTATACTTTAAAACCATTAAACATTATCATTTAACCACATAAATTATCTTGATGGAAAAAGTTTTTTTAAGAAAACATTAGCGTACGTTTACTATAAATCAAAATATGAATGTTATCAGAAAAGTATCAAAAATTTATCAAATGTAAATTTGTATATCCTGATTTAAAATAAGAAGTTTATTTTGTATTATTGAACTTATAAACTTTTCAAAAATTATATTTTAAATGCTTGCGCCATCAAAACGTGGTAAAACTACATTTTTAAAAAAATACTTCTTTTATCTAAAAATTTGATTTTGTTTTCATGTCCCATTCTAGAGAATGTGTTAGATGAATTATAATGTTATAAAATATAAAATTTGGTGAATAATATTTATAACGGATAGTTCATAATATTCTAATATATCATTTTTTAGTGAAACTCGGTATTGTGTACAACGCAAGCTATCGAGGAAGGTTGCTCTTGCGTGAAACGCAAGCCAAGCCAATATTGTGTGTAGTGAAAGATTATTTTGGTGTTGCGCAAAACATAAGACATTATATATATATATATATATATATATATTTCTCATAAAATCTCAGGGTGTTACATGTTCCTTTCATATCAGGCATATCAATAGGTAAATATTCACATTTCCTATCACATTGGTCGTTGGAATGGGTTCTTCTATTTCCCTCCATTAACTAAGAAAAAGAGCATACAATTAGAGGGATTGAATACATTGTTATTTAACATGAAAAGCAAACTTTTGAACATAAAAGGATAAACTTGTAATGGATGACTATATAATAACTTGTGATTCCATAGGTTTAAATCTAGTTATCCAAGATCTATTTCTTAACATATATTCTTATGGGATTTTTTATTCCCTTAATAATGGTTTGTACTAAGCTCATGAATTTACCAAATCATATCTCCTGTGAGTGTCAAACCAAGTGTGAAACAAGGCCAATTATCATGCACTAGGAATCCCCAAGTCAATCTTGAAACTCATTGTCTGAGCTTTCACTCCTAGGAATATCTATACTAGAGCCACCTCTACCTGTTTGTATCTAGACAGGGATGTATTTTCTTGACAAACCACTTACTCTATAAAAACCAAAATTTAGGGATTTTTTTTCTTACACTCACTATTATCCATAAGGTTCTCACTAAGGTTCTCTATTCCCAATCACAAAAAACAACTAGACCATTCACTTATGCCATCTATAGTGACCCAAACATATTATACATAACATTACATGAATTTAATCATAATTATACATCAGAGTAAATGCCAAGGATCGTTACATATAGTGTCTTGGGAGACTAGGTACATAAAACTAAAAACATGGGGCAAAAAAATTTCCTTATTTATTCTTTATATAAGGATCCTAAATTACATTGGGATCATACATCTGTATAGGATAACATGGGGATAACATGAAAAGGGGTGAGATAAAAATACTAGTAATAAAATAATAATAATAATAAATCATTAGCACATGGGTTAGAATACATGACATAATTATATTAAAAGGCATGTAACATAATGGAATCAGAACATATAAACATGGGATCATATAAACATTGAATCATAGAAATGAGGATGAAAAATAAACAATTAATTTATTACATGTCAATGATAACTACCAAGACTGTTTCAAATAGTAGCACAAGTGAAAGCTAACTGCCAAGACCGTTGCACATAGTAGCACAAGGCAAGGCTAACCGCCAAGATCGTCACACAAAACGTCTCATGAGACTCAATATTACCCAATTCATTTGAGCTATATCTGGGCGTAGCCATATAAATTTTCTAATGAATATGTTTTCTAAATAAAGAATCACACAATATCAATAATACATAAATATAAGGTTTACCCATGGAAAGGATTGGGTACCATAATCCTGACATAAAGCATAACAAATGGGCGTACCATAAAAGTGTCTATGAAAGAAATGAACTAAAATATGCAAATAAATTCCTAAGGAAAAATAATAATGTATCATGCGATGTTATGTCAAGTATAAGTGAAAAAATCTATGAAACGTATTTATGAAATTTTATCATTAAATCATTTTTGAGAGGTTTTAAGGAAAATACTATAGAGCCATTAAAATAAAAAAATGTACAATACATTATAAAAAACTAGTAGTGAAAATAGATGTTTTTCATAATTAAATGGATTAATTTTATAAATAAAATTCTGGCTTAAAATAGAATATACAGTGCACTTTAAATTATGTAAGAAATCTGGAAGTTCCCTTAAAACAGGTTTGCTTATCAAGATGTATTGAAGAGGGAATCAATTTAAAACATGTATATCCCAAAAATATAATGATAGAAGGGTATTGATAAATTAATTTTTTATATGTACAAAAAATTTAGAATATTCAGATAAATATATAATATTAATTAATTTTGGTACAAAGAATGATAAGGAAACCCAAAGGAATAAAAGAGATTCTGGTAGAATTCCATACGGATTATCGGCATGGTAACAGGTGTACTCAAGAAGCCATCATGAGAGAGAATTGGGTTTCTAATAACTTATAAATCACGATGGAAGCATGGGGGAGGTGAAAAATCATACCCCATTGTTAGGGATTACAAATAAAATGGCATAACATATTGAACATTTTTGAATAAAAGTGAAATGGAGAGGATCCCTTACCTTAAATACAATGGTTGTATCCACTTGTTATCAATGACATGAATAAAAAATTAGTTTTATTAATTATTAATTATAGAACCTATTCTATAATTAATTTTTATTATACCCTTTTGAAGTTCATTTATTATCTTTTTAATTGGTTATGTCCTTTAAATCTCATTGTTTGTGTCCATTTGTTTTCTTGGTTTTTACGATTAGTTTACTTATGTTCATGAATAGAGAATCATGTGAAATGAGAAGTTTTTTCCATAATTGAAGTTATATGATGTTATTTACCATGTATAATATTAAAATTTTATAAAATTAATTTGGTTATTTAGAGTGAACGTGAATCATTATATAAAACATTATTGATAAATTCTTGAATTAATTTTAGCGATTTTTCTCACAATTAACTTGTTTTGTATTATTATTTTGAATCACGAGGGAATAAGGATTAAATAAAATAAAATAAATATATAATAGTCTGGTTCAACCATAAAAATGTTTTCAGGACCAGAATTGAACATAGTAATAGAAATTGATAACTCGTCGTCCATGAATGTTCTAAATTAACACACCCCAAACAGTGTTTTCATTTCTGATGTGGCCTTATTTTTACACAGTCTGCCAAATCCTTTGTATTATTTTTTAATCATTTAATTAATTATTTTTACACTTTTTATCTAAAAAATGAACTTATGTATTTTTATAATTAAATTTGTCAAATATTCATTTTTTATAACAATTTATGTAATTATGGACCCTTAAATAATTAATTTATTCTTTATTTGTTTTTGATATAACTAATTTTCAATTTGTCTACCTAATCTTTATCTATTTTCTATTAATAATTATTGAGTTTTCTGAATAATTTACTTTTAATTTTAAAAGTTTACACATTCGGTAACTTAGTTACCGCTAGCCAGACTACCGGTAGCTAAGCTACCAATAGCAGGGTTACATTTGTTCTACCTGTAGCCTGGTTACCCATACCGTCTAATGGTGACCTACTTTCTTTTTCACTTATCGGTAGCCTATTTTGAGATGTAACAGTGAATTTTTTTATACCGGTAACTTTTGTCACTGTTATTCTTTCCAACTGGTAGATCTCAGCTAAGTATAATGGTAGCCTTTAATTTTTACTATCAGTGAGCCTTTAATATTATTAATACCGGTGAGTATTAAGGTTGGTTAATTTAATTATACTTGTCTTTTTATTATGTTAATTTTTATTCTAAACAATTATTTAATAAATGGAATTCTATTTTATTAAGTTAGTCTTTATTTTAATATTTTATCTATTTTTTTTGGATTCATTAGAATAGGTTAGCAATTTAAGTTAATGTTTTTATCCTTTCTGCTAGTCATTTATGTTAACAATGTGTGTTTTTAATTATATTTAATAGTTCACTTTTAATTTTATTAGTTCAAATAGTTATTTAATTATTTAATTAAGAGTTTTTATAAATTAATTATATTATTTTACATAAGTAGATAGGTTATTAATTCATTTTTATTTTGTTTTAGTCTACTGGTGAGGTAGACGAGCATTAGCGGTGACTTATATGGGTCGCCGTTGCTTTTCAATATCACTCGCTTCTACTTTGTAATTTTTATGTTTAGTTATTCTTAATTTTAATTTATTATTAATTTAGTTTATCATGTATTTAATTTATAATTTAAGTGTTGTCAGTTTAAAAATTTAATGTTTTGTAGGTTAATAGATATCATGTTTTTAATTAATGGTGTTTACCATTATATTAATTAATTATTTTATGTCTTTTTATATAATTTATTTAAGTATTAATTCTAGGTTTAATTTGTGCGTGTATTTTTAAAAGGTCACTGTAAGTAACGGTTGGCTTCTTTTTATCCACTAATTGTGACCCTTTGCTGTACCGCATTAAACTCACCATCATAGACCCTTCTATCGGTAGCCTTGCTACCGGTCCGCACCTCACTGATACATCAATGTATCAGTGACCTTGCTTGTATCGGTGATCTCGATTTTACCAGTGACCTTGTCACCATTTCCTTTTCCTAAATTTAATTGCATTGATATAATTTAGTTATTAATTCAATTTTTTTTCAACCATTAATATAAATTAACTTTATTAATTTAATAGTATAGTTACTGCTTAAAAGATTTTGTTTATGCTTGCTAATATAACATAATGTTCATTTTTAGAGCTATTTAATTAATTAACTTTGTTGTTTTAATCTTTTAAAATAAATTATGTTTTATACAGTTTAAATTCTTATTTCAATTAATTCTTTTAATTCTGGTGTTTTAATTCATTCTTCAATTTTGTATTATTTAATCATTCTAATAATTTAATTAGTTAATATTTTAGCTTTTTTAGGTTTGTTGAAATTTTATTTGTTTTAAATAAATTAATGATTTAATCATTTAAATAATTAGTTTAATTAACTCTTTATTTGAGTTGTAGTTCAACTTGTGTATTTACAGCTACCAGTAGATGACCTCACTGTTAGCCCTTTCTTAGTTCCTGACTCACCGTTAGCCTGTTTATTTTTATCAGTGACCCTCCACCCACCCTTTTTGCACCCCATCAGTAGCTCTTTCTCTCTCACCTCATTGTTATGGTGCCTCACCGATATACATTCTTTTTTCCTCACTACTAGTATTCTCTGATATTTTCGTCACCGTTTCTTTTTCGGAACCTCACCGATATCTCACCCTCACCGGTAGGTTTTATTCCCCTGCTCCTCACATTCACCACCCGCGGAGAAGTCTCGCCACCATTGGGCCGCCTTGGAGCCGAACTAGGGAAGACCTCCGCATATACTGGATGTGGAAACCCAACACACTGAGACTTGTCCGAGCCGCACTACTGGTGTTTTTTTTTATATACATTTTTTCAAAAAAAAAATTTTGAAAATAAGTCTAGGTTAAAAAAAATTATTTTTCTACCCCCTAAAGGCGGCACCTGGTGTGCCGCCTTTGGGGAATTTTCTGCCCAGTGAAAGGCGGCACACCATGTGCCGCCTTTGCCCAAAAACTCACAACAAAGGCGGCACACCAGGTGCCGCCTTTGGTTAAAAAAAATTTTTAAATTTTTTATTTTATTTTTTTTGTTTTGTTTTGTTTTATATATATATATATATAACAAAACTTTTCAGCAGAATTTTTCTGCTATTTATTATCCAGCGGTTCTGCCATTACAGCAGTCTGGATTCTAACTGATACCCTCACCCATGACTCCCTTTTATAAGGGGGTTTGCCCTGAAAACAATACTGCATTTCCGATGTGGGATTCTGGTTCTCCTTTTCCTGCACAGTACATTCTGCGTTTCCGATGTGTGATTCTGTTTCAAGTACGCGACTTCGAAAGACTATAAAAGATAAATTATAAGACCAATACAAATAAAATTTTAAACACTGATTAAACATATAAGAAATAGTTGAAAACAAAAATAATTTCATAAAAAATGTTGATACAGATTAATTTATAAGCTTTCAAAACCACCCACTTGAAACTTAAACATATTTCAAGTACGTGACTTTGAAAGCTTATAAAAGATAAATTATAAGATCAATACAAATGAAACTTTAAACATTGATTAAACATATAATAAATAGTCGAAAAAAAAAATAATTTCATAAAAAATGTTCACCAAAAACAATTTATAAGCTTTCAAAACCATCAACATGAAACTTAAAAATGTTTCAAGTTTCCAACTTTGAAAGACTGTAAAACATAAACTATAAGACCAATAGAAATGAAACATTAAACATTGATTAAACATATAAGAAATAGTTGAAAACAACAAAAACTTCCTAAAAAATGTCCATAAAAATTAATTTATAATCTTTCAAAACATTCTACTTGAAACTTAAAAATGTTTCAAGTACACGAATTTGAAAGACTATAAAACATAAACTATAAGACCAATATAAATGAAACTTTAAACATTGATTAAATATATAAGAAATTAATAAATTTTTTAATTTTAACTTAGTTCTTCTAACTTTTTCGTAGCATTCAGATGCATTCCAACAATGAAAACCTCAACCAGCTTATGTGCTTTACACACAATAGAAACATCTTTGCAATTTTGTCATGCCCCTGAGTATAAATCAACCTCAAAATCTCTAGATAATTTTTCTTGGTAAGGTGAGATGAGAAGGGAGGTATTATACCATCAGGAAGAGAGATTCTAGAAATGTGCAATGCTATGACAAACCTTTAAATGAAATGTGTCAGTTCCCCACTAGATGTGCATGTTCCTTCAAAATTTTCAGGCTGGAGATAATCCACCTTAAGTTTCACATAGTCTTATGTCTTCCATGTATTAATGTCAAACACTTCAACCAATTTGTTTACTTTATGGGGAATTAAAACCTCATTCCTTTGAATATGCACATTACCATGAACATATAAGATCATCATTTTGCAAGAAAAACTACTAATCTCATGTTCACTGAAATACCCCTTAACGTAAGAATGATACAAATAGTGTAAGTACCCAATAGCAAGATTCCAATCCATTTTGACTGGGCTATGTGGAATCATTGATGTTTTCATCTGATTAATAATTTAAAAGGTTTCAAAACCACCTTTCTAAAACTCAAAAATGTTTCAAGTAAGTGACTTTGAAAGCCCATAAAATATAAAGCATAAGATCTATTGAAATGAAACTTAAAACATGGATTAAACATATAATAAGTAATTGAAAATAAAAACCATTTCTTAAAAATTGCTGATGAAATACAATTATAAGCTTTCAAAAATACTTCTTTCAACTCAAAAATATTTCAGATATGAGACTTTGAAATCCTATAAAATATAAACTTAATGACTCATATAAATGAAACTTAGAACATAGATTAAACATATAAGAAGTAGTAGAAAAGTAATTAGTTAATTCTGGTGAGGGGGAAAACTGTTAGATCCGGGAATTGAAGGATAATGGGGATGATAAGGAAACATCAACCCCCACGCCCACCCCTTCCACCCATTCAACCAACTTCGGTAACTCCTATAGAAGTAGCTTTTCAAAAAAAATGAAATGTCACCCCACCACAGCTTCCTACATCCATATTAACCCCCCAATTCAGTTTCATTAAATGTGGACAGCCCCCATTTTTACCAAATTGAATGATGCACTATTAAACCACCACTTTCAACCCCCGCCTCAATAATACAAAATGCTTTGAGGGATGAGAAATGATTCGACGCATTTCAATGTTCTAAAATGCACCGAATCATTTCTCATCCCTCAAAGCATTTTGTATTATTGAGGCGGGGGTTGAAAAGTGATGGTTTAATAGTACATCATTGACTTTGGTAAAAATGGGGGCTGTCCACATTTAATGAAACTGAATTGGGGGGTTAATATGGATGTAGGAAGCTGTGGTGGGGTGACATTTCATTTTTTTTTTGAAAAGCTACTTCTATAGGAGTTACCGAAGTTGGTTGAATGGGTGGAAGGGGTGGGCGTGGGGGTTGATGTTTCCTTGTCATCCCCATTATCCTTCAATTCCAGGATCTAACAGTTTTCCCCCTCACCAGAATTAACTAATTACTTTTCTACTAGTTCTTATATGTTTAATCTATGTTCTAAGTTTCATTTATATGAGTCATTAAGTTTATATTTTATAGGATTTCAAAGTCTCATATCTGAAATATTTTTGAGTTGAAAGAAGTATTTTTGAAAGCTTATAATTGTATTTCATCAGCAATTTTTAAGAAATGGTTTTTATTTTCAATTACTTATTATATGTTTAATCCATGTTTTAAGTTTCATTTCAATAGATCTTATGCTTTATATTTTATGGGCTTTCAAAGTCACTTACTTGAAACATTTTTGAGTTTTAGAAAGGTGGTTTTGAAACCTTTTAAATTATTAATCAGATGAAAACACCATTGATTCCACATAGCCCAGTCAAAATGGATTGGAATCTTGCTATTGGGTACTTACACTATTTGTATCATTCTTACGTTAAGGGGTATTTCAGTGAACATGAGATTAGTAGTTTTTCTTGCAAAATGATGATCTTATATGTTCATGGTAATGTGCATATTCAAAGGAATGAGGTTTTACTTCCCCATAAAGTAAAAAAATTGGTTGAAGTGTTTGACATTAATACATGGAAGACATAAGACTATGTGAAACTTAAGGTGGATTATCTCCAGCCTGAAAATTTTGAAGGAACATGCACATCTAGTGGGGAACTGACACATTTCATTTAAAGGTTTGTCATAGCATTGCACATTTCTAGAATCTCTCTTCCTGATGGTATAATACCTCCCTTCTCATCTCACCTTACATGAAGAAGTAATGTCAGTGTCTATGGTGAGGCTCTGTCCCACAAGGTGGTGTGCGAATGGTACGTCCATATCGAGAGCGACGTGTTCCATGCTGGGATGGAGTATGATGACCTGGAGAGGGATGATCTTCGGGCACTGGAACATCAATCACGGGAGCCTCTGTCGTAGTCTGAATGGAAGGAGGTGTCGGAGGGATGTCATCGTGTGCATGAGATCCTTCTCCCACTACGTAAGTAGAAGGGGTTGTCAGCATACCCTCGGGAAACCATATAGGCTGTGAAGGATCTGGTATGAAAGATGGCGGCATGGGAGATGACCCCTGATAAATCCCTGGAAAATAAATATCTGGCGAATACTGTGGATATCCGGTCAAAAAAGATGGATCCCATGCTGCATCCTGCTGCACGAACCTCGACGGGTCAGGCTGGACTGATAGAGCACCGACCTGTGCCTCTGGAACAGGTGAGGGCTCACGTGCAGCAGGACGCGGTCTCCGTCGCCGTTGTCGTCGCTGGGGAACAGCACCAGCTGCTGCTGCAGGTTCCTGAGTAGGACCCTCATCTCCTGGGATAGGAGCATCATGTTCCTGAGCAGGAACATCATGTCTCTGGGGTCTAGGATGGATGATACTTTCATGAATAGATCGACAAATCGGCATCGTCTCCTCCAAAGCAGCATGGATCACAGATACACTAGCAACCTCCTCCTCCTCTGGATCAGTCATGCGACATAGTCGTCGTAGTCTGGTATGCTGTACAGAGATTCAAAATAAATTATAAAATAGCATAATAAATATATTATGTGAAATTTATTGACTTACCAGATCCTGAATCCCTCTCCCGTGCTGAGTCAGATACAATATAGACTTCATTCTATACCATGGCTCATACTCTACCTGATCTGATAGGTAGAATCGCATCGTACGTACACCTGTGATACGATGCTCTGCTCGATTGTCCCAGATGGCGACATATTGGGCATGTCGTCGTCGCCAATCGACATGTTGTCTCCCCGTGAGCTTCAAGCCATGAAGCGCTGGTAACTGTCGTGGTGCAGGTGGAATCAGCTGAACACAGCAAAACTGACGCATAACTCTATCGGGCTGGTGCCACTCAATAATATGAAAGTGAATAAGTGGCACTACAGCCATAACCTCATGAAGTCCAGCAGTACAGTATGTAGGTAAGTCTTGAACCAGACTCCAGTATGGCATCCAATGAATCTGTAATGACATGTGACATTTCATCAGAGAAATTTGTTAACAAAAAACAAAAATGATGATATATACTTACGCTATCAGGTAGTAAATTGTCCAACATGAGACGATATGCAGCCAAATTGTGGGTTGGAGCATCGATGAAACGATGTGCCTGACTCCACCTATCAAATACAACATTGAAAGTGATAAATAATCAGAAATTAAATATAATAAATCATAATACAATCAGAAACAAAGAAATATGACGGATCATACCATCGTCCACGTGGAGCGTCCTGTAGCACATCTATAGGAAGCCTCTGACCAACAGTAACAGGGGCGAGGACAGGGATGTGCTCCCATGCCCACAACTGTATAAGGACGACACATCCTCCGAGATCTGTGTGATCTGAGCGGCATGTCGTACATAATGCTCTATAAGTGTAGGCCAAACATGCAGATCCCCAACTGTATCTCCCGATCCGATCAAAGTCCTCCAGTAAACTAAGATACATCATGTGCACATGCACACCCGAGTGATCTGAACACAATGTACCTCCAATAAGTCGTAAGATATATGCCCGAGCATAACACATGATGGTCTGCTCATCAGCATCAGCAGGTAAATGTGCAAACTGCAAAGCAAGCCAAGGCATAGATATAGACCCACCATCTGTAGCAGTATGATCAGCCAAAATATCGACACCTAATAATCTCTGTGCCAGCTCAGCCCAATCCCCGATGGTGGGTCCAATAACTGCATCTCCCTGAATAGGAAGACCGAGTAACACTGCCACATCCTCTAAGGTGATAGTCATCTCTCCCTCTGGCAAGTGGAATGTGTGAGTCTCTGGTCTCCATCTCTCGACCAAGGCAGCAAGAAGGGGATGATCAGTGTAAGTGAAATCAGAAACGGCAATGCCGTAGAAGCCAGCACGACGTAAGTATGGTATAATAGCAGCTGGAGGCGCCATGTGTCGAAAATGGTGTGCTCGCCGCACCCTAATCCGTCGAACATCCCGACCCTCTATCACATCACGAGAAACATGTCTATGCTGCTCGGTGAGGAGTGGTGCATCATCCATCTGGAAGCCAGAAAAGGAAATTAGTATTCACTATAAAATATAAATATAATGTTAAACTTAATAGAATTTAATGATTGGTATAATGAACAATATGTGATGTTTTTTTGGAAAACATTAAGGGAATGTCGTCATATTTTGGAGAACATTTATCTATCGTGTCTTTATATATGTTTTTACCATGAAAATTATGTTTTTTAAGATATGGTGTCATACATTTATATATATAAACATTTTATCCGGGTTATGTATGATTTATGAAGATCCTTTATGATAAATGTTTTAATAATTTTTTGTCTTCGATGATAAATAACCTTTTTTAATAATGTTTTTGTTCTCTAAGATTACGTTCAGATTAATGGATTTAAAAGTATTGAATACAGAGGTTCGTTATTGGAAGGAGAGAAGTTGCTTATTGGAAATGTGAAACAATTCTTAAAAAGTTCATCTCTGATATTAACAACATATAACTGACTACATGAAAAGATCATGTTGGATACAACACATCATTGTGGCTGAGTGTGTGAACTCGATCCAGCAATGTTAGGACATCGTTTCCGGTTATGCCCTTCTTGATGACATAGACGACATCTCAACCTTTTCCCTTGTTCTTGAGGCCAATCCATCTCATTTCGTATCCTGTTGGTCTTAGGTCTTCCCCGTGGTCGTAATCTACTGATGTCAGGAATCAGTATGGGCTGATCTTCAGGCATTGGGAAATATCGAAACTCCCCAACAGGCGTCCATGGCGCAGCATAACAGTTAGCAATGGCCTCCAATTGGTATACTGGATCAACATAAGCTTCCCATGATACGTTCACAGACGCACATGCTGCGATGGCATGTGCGCATGGAAACCTTAATGCTTGAAACTTTCCACACTGACATTGTTTTGCCTCTAGAAGTACCACTAATTTTTCACCGCTGTTACCTGTAATGGGGTTACAATACTCTTGAACTTCAAATTCCGAGTCTTCCCGACGGAATAAACACACTCGATAACTGGAAGCTTCTTCAATGTTCTTGTCAATATCTCGTTGAAAGTTTTTTCCAAATCTTAACCCCTGTTGAATCCCATCTGAGGCCAGTTTTTGTCTATCAACGAAGTACTTGACACAACGATAAAATGTCTCCTGAACTAGGGCAGTAATTGGTAGCTTGCGAAGCCCTTTGAAGATGCCATTTATACACTCCACAATGTTTGTGGTCATGTGTCCATACCTCTTCCCCCCGTCATAGGCCAGTGTCCATTTCTCTTTTGGAATCTTCATCATATAATCATACACTTCTTGGTTAGCCTTGCGGATTTCTTCGTAACGCGCCTCAAACCTTCGTTGATCTGGCTCATATGCTACATAAATATAATCACAGGTCATAGAAAATATATTTTTATTTACATTAAAATAGTAAACATCAATGACAACATTGCTTACCAAGCCTCGTGATTGCATTCTTCATAGCCTCATTATGGAAGGTTTTGCGCACGTTACTAGCAATGTGTCTAATGCAGTATCGATGATGTGCATTTGGGGGCCTCCATAAATCAGGATCCGCATTGATTGCCTCATTTATTGCCCTATGTCGATCAGATATCAAACATACACCTCGAATGCGTGTGAAATGGTTGCTGATGCATGCCAAAAACCAGCTCCAAGATTCATAGTTTTCCTTCTCTACTATTGCAAATGCAAGCGGAAGTGGTGAACGGTTCCCATCTTGGGTTGCCGCAATCAACAATACGCCCTTATACTTTCCAGATAGAAATGTTCCATCAATTTGTATGAAATGTTTACTGAAACGAAATGCGGAAATACATGGGAGGAATGCCCAGAATAACCGATGAAATTGAACACGAGATTGATCCAATCGATTATCTTCAAACACATGTTCCTTCGTATTTATATGGTAGACAACTTGGTTGTTGTGGCTCAGCATGGCTAATAATTGCGGCAACACCCGATACGAGTCATCCCAATCACCGTAGACCTTCACAATTGCCTTCTGTTTCGCTATCCATGCCTTGTTATAAGAAATCTTATAACCAAAAGTTTGAAGAATCCTCTCTTGCACAAGGGCTATAGGAACATCTTGACAGGTCCTAATCATCTCAACGATAACAGTTGACACAAATTCGGCATCCAAAGCAGTGTGATCTTGTGTCAAATTTGGCTGAACACAAGAATGAGCTGCCTCAATCTTTGAAATTCTCTTTCCACCAAATGCAATGTCTGGAATCGCCCTCAACCGGAATCTACAGTCTTCATCAAATTTATCACACCGTATAACGTATTTTTTTCGACATGATGCCTCAACTACATATCTACAATGCCTCTCAATATGAAATCTTTTTAAGAAGCTCTTCAACGCATCCTTACTTGGAAAATCCCTTCCATTATATAATGTTTTGTCCAACTCACTAAACCTGTCCACTATAACTCCAGGGAACTCTGTTGCAGGTGTCAGAACATTGTTGTCAAATTCAGGTACACGTTCCATTGCTTCGGACCAAGATTCAAAGGGTGGTGGATGATTTAATGTTGGTCGAGAATGTTCTTGAACTACTCTACTTCGAGAAACTACTACCTTATCTTCTCCAGCTCCCTCCCCACCTCCAGCTCCCTCCCCATCATCATTGTCTTCTCCGTCTGTTCCATCATTATTAAATTCCTCATCTGAAGAATGATTTATATGTAAATCCGGTAGATCATCTAAGTTGTCCTCCTCCACAACAGGGCGAACATCCTCAATTTCTTGGGATGAAGCTTCTTCAACAACTATTTGTGCATGTCTACGACTTCGAACATTTTGATGTTTTTGTACATTAGAAACTTCAACATATAACTCCATCATTGCACCATCAGACCGTTGGGAAAATAAAGTTCCCGCTTGGACCCAGTGCTCATCAGAAGCCAATGGACAAACAAGATGCCATAACGTGGCAGGGAATTGCAAATGTCTATAACTAATAGACTTTATCTCTTGATGAGGACCGAGATTTAAGCAACCACGAATTCTATCTTGAAGATCAGTTATGGTAACACAATCAGATGTGTTAACCATAGATGTTGGCTGTATACTATAAGAAGCTCCTTGCTCGGTTTGAATTACCTTTCCATAGCAGTAAACACAAGCAAACATGTCTCTCTACATGAAAAATGTTTACTGATCACTGAATATGTCAATAATGTTTTGTTACGTGTTAAATAAATTTTTTTATCTTCTTAAAGGTATTTTAGTACTTCATGAAGTAAATATCAATCATCTAAAACATATCCCCCGGGAGTGTCAAACCAGGAGTGCAGCAAGGCCCGTTGTCGTGTACCAGGATACCCCGGGTCAGGCCCGAAACTCCTTGTCGGGGCTTTCACCCCTAGGTACAGCTGTTCCAGAGCCACATCATCCACTTGTAGTATCCAGACAGGGATTTAATTGCTTAGATAACGACATAAACTTTCATGACACCAAAATTTTAAAACCTTCCTAAATTAAGCCACTAATGTTTTGTAGAACAGTTTTTTAACTTTCCTAAAGATATGTTCAATGATCTCTAAAAAATAAGATTCATTACAGTGCAGTTTAATCACTAGTTAAGTGTCGGTCACTACTTAAGTGCTGGTTAATCACTACTTAAGTGCTGGTTAATCACTACTTAAGTGCTGGTTAATCACTACTTAAGTGCTGGTTAATCACTACTTAAGTGCTGGTTAATCACTACTTAAGTGCTGGTTAATCACTACTTAAGTGCTGGTTAATCAGTTAGGAGTTGGTCATTCACCACGTAATCATCCCTTAATCTTTACTTAATGACCCCTTAATCATCCGTTAATCGTTAGTTAATGACCCCTTAATCGTTAGTTAATGAACCCTTAATCATCCCCTAATCATCCCTAGTTAATCACCCCTTATTCACCCATTAATCGTTAGTTAATCACCCCTTAAACATTCATTAATTACCCCTTAATCAGCCCCTAATCATTCCTTAATCGTTAGTTAATCACCCCTTAAACATTCCTTAATTACCCCTTAATCATCATGTAAACATTCCTTAATTACCTCTTAACCATCCCCTAATCATTCCTTAATCATTAGTTAATGACCCCTTAATCACCCCTTAATCGTTAGTTAATCACCCCTTAATCGTTACTTAATCACCCCTAAAACATTCCTTAATTACCCCTTAATCACCCCTTAATCACTCCTTAATCATTAGTTAATGACCCCTTAATCACCCCTTAATCACTCCTTAATTACCCCTTAATCATTAGTTAATCACCCCTTAAACATTCCTTTATTACCCCTTAATCACCCCTTAAACATTCCTTAATTACCCCTTAATCATCACTTAATCATTCCTTAATTACCCCTTAATCATCCCCTTAACCCCTTAATCAGTCCTTAATCACCCCTTCATTCCTTAATTACCCCTTAATCACCCCTTAATCACTCCTTAATCATTAGTTAATGACCCCTTAATCACCCCTTAATCACTCCTTAATTACCCCTTAATCATTAGTTAATCACCCCTTAAACATTCCTTTATTACCCCTTAATCACCCCTTAAACATTCCTTAATTACCCCTTAATCATCACTTAATCATTCCTTAATTACCCCTTAATCATCCCCTTAACCCCTTAATCAGTCCTTAATTACCCCTTCATTCCTTAATTACCCCTTCATTCCTTAATTACCCCTTAATTAGTTAATGACCCCTTAATTAGTTAATGACCCCTTAATCACCCCCTTAATCCATAGTTAATCACCCCTTAAACATTCCTTAATTACCCCTTAACCATCCCCTAATCATTCCTTAATCATTAGTTACAACTTAATCACCCCATAATCGTTAGTTAATCACCCCTTAATCGTTACTTAATCGCCCCTAAAACATTCCTTAATTACCCCTTAATCACCCATTAATCACTCCTTAATTACCCCTTAATCATCACTTAATCATTTCTTAATTACCCCTTAATCATTAGTTAATCACCCCTTAATCACTCCTTAATTACCCCTTAATCATCAACTAATCATTCCTTAATTACCTTAATGACCCCTTAATCATCCCTTAATCATCACTTAATCACCCCTTAAACATTCCTTAATTAATCATCCATGGTTAATTACCCCTTTAATCATGACTTAATTATTCCTTAATCATTATCTAATTAGTTTAATCATGACTTAATTATTCCTTAATCATTATCTAATTAGTCTATGATTATCTCTAAAATATTAATAAATTATTATTATCCCTAATTAACTAATTAAAACATTAATACTATAACTATTTATTTCTTTTCTTTAAATAACTACTACTACATACTTAAATATTTAAAATTAACTAATTACAATTAAATAAATGAATAACTTTAAAATAAAAAAAAATACCTCTAAATGAAGCTTGACACAAAAATCTTGTACTCTTTGCGTCTCCGGAAGCACCACGAAGGAAAAAACTCAACTAAGAGAGAGGAGCTCTCAAAATTTTAGAGAGAAGAGGGATTTTTGAGTGAGGAAGGGTGGGAGGGGCGGCTCCCTTTTATAGGGAAATTTTTGGCGAAGGCGGCAACTGGGAAGCCGCCTTCGGCCATTTAAAACACGAAAGGCGGCTCTTCCGGAGCCGCCTTTCGCAGAAAGAAAATCGAAAGGCGGACACTGCTGTACCGCCTTTCGTTTCCCCAGTGGTGGAAGGCGGTTCCTGGAGAACCGCCTTTGGCCCGGCGTAAACCGAACCGAAGGCGGCACACCATGTGCCGCCTTTAGGATGTAAAAAATAATAATAATTTAAACCTGGATGTATTTTTAAAATTATTTTTTTTTTAAAATGTAAAAAAAAAAATAACTCCCTTTATAGCGCTGTTGGGTGGTCGTTGTCTGCCGCTGGGAGGATGCACCCGCAGCACTAGAGGGGAAGTTGTCCACCGCTAGTACTGGAAGCAGCGCTGGAGTCGAGGGGCCGTCAGATCAGCTGCTTTAAGGGAGTCTTTCACGCTGCTATATGTATGTAGGAGGAGCCAGTCCTCCGCTGTAGGATAAGGTGCCGTGACCATTGCTCTCGCATAGGAGAAGAAGGTTCGCCGCGCCGCATGTGTCGTTGATGAGGAGTAGACCGCACCGCTGCGCCGCTGCTGTGGAGGAGCTGTGCGCCGCCGTGGCTTGCACAGGAGGAGGCGGCTGCAGTATGGGAGAAGACGAACCAACCCCCCACTCTATTGCACCATGGAGAAGGGGGAGTAGAAACAAAAAAAATTAAAATTAAATAATAAAAGTAAAAATAAAAGTAATGTAAATTAAAATGATGAATAAAAAAGGTAAAGTTAAAGTAAAGCTGGCATTAATTAGTCAAATGGTTATAATATAATTTGTTAATTTTATAAGTTAAAACAAATATAATTTTGAAAATAGTTAAATTTTAAATTAAAATTTAAAACTAAATTAATAATAAATGTAAATAATAAATTAATACACCATTAATAGTGTAAATATATAATTTATAATAATTATAAATAAACTATGAAATATACTTAATAATATTTAAAATTTTAGTATTAAATTATAATTATTAAAGTAAAATAATAAATTAATCGAGCAACTTAATTTCATAAATAGTAATAATAAAATTTTTAATACAATCTAAATTATTAAATTTCTAATTACTTATTTACTTATGATGTCAAATTTTAATGATTTAGTTATATTTGATTAACTAAAAAATTTAGTATTTAGTGTTTATATTTTTTAATATAATTAAATCAATAGCGTTTGATAAATTTATAATAACTTTATATTAAAACAAATAATAATCTTCAATTAAGATATTTATTTATTAACTTTAGCTAACTATTAATGCGTAATATACTCTTAACTTTATAAAATAACCATTTTCCCCTATTTGCGTCCTTATTTATTTACTTTTTTTAGTATTTATTTGTGCAGGTTCAAACCAAAGTCGTAGACGTATCCAGGTGCATGGAACTAACTCAACAGAAGTTAGTTCTGTGAGAAATTCTATTGGAACTTTCTTGTCACGAAAAAATGCACATTTTGCAGTGCGTGGGTGAAGAAATTTTGATGTCGGTGGAAGATGTTGCAGTGACGTGTAGCAGATGACAGATGATACATAAGCAGGGCAAGCAGCATATTCATGGGGGCATTCATTCATATAGAGACATTCACTCAACGAGCTTAGCGGTCTCCGAGCATAGTAGAGTACTCAGAGCACTTCTCGGAGAACCATCCTTGGAGATCCGAGGACTAGGAGCAATAATTCACGCGAGCAGAGGGAGTTTTCTTCCTCTGTTTCCTTTCAAAACTATTCCTCTGTAATTGAATGACTGTAGTTTTCAACATAGTGATAATGAACATTATATTATTTAGCTAAATTTTTAGTTCGAGGAGAGTTCTTGATCTACTGGTGATCATTTACATCCTTTTCATTAGTTATTTTCTTCTGTGATTAGATTTGATCGGTTGGGTTAATTCTAATCACATTTATCTACCTTGTACCACAAGAATTAAATTTTCAAAACTCTATAATCATGTGGAAAGTTTGATTATGGAATCAAATTTTATGTAAACAACTCATAATGAAATCTTCAGTACTTACGGTGAGTTTGTACTGTTGTTCTTTTTAATTTATCTTTTTGAAGATGTACTTCTTTGGAGTGGCGAATTCTATGTTGTACAATTTTCGTGACTTTACTCCTGGCGAGGGAAGTAAGTTGCCTTTATGCAGTGGTACAGTGTAGTATTTTTACATGAATAAGAGAATCAATTTACACCAGTAGACTAGAGTAATCCTCGAGCGCTCATCTCTATTGACTTTTATCATCATTTTATTCTATTTGTTGCATCTTATTTTTAGTTATTCTCTGTTTTTGTATGGTTAGTACAAAATTTACATGAGATGTGCAGTTATACATTTCAGTTTATAAAAACATAAAAAAAATATTAAATGTAAAAAAAATATTAGAAAAAAACCACTCCGCTGCTGCCAACATTGGAGTTTTCAAAGTTTTTAGTTGAGTAGTGGCTAATTTATCTTCCCTGTGAGTTCGAACGTGCTTTCCACATATATAGTAGTTAGTAGGAGTATAAATTTTAAACTTTGACTGACTTCAACAATAGTACAGTTCAAGTTATTGGCACCGTTGCTGGGGAAGGCAGGAGCCATTTCTCAAAAAAACATTAAAAAAAACACATATATTCAAATCTTAAAAAAAATTGAAAATTTTTCAAAACTTTAAAAAAAACGGTGTCTCTTCTTTCTAAACTGAAAATACTGATACTATCTACCATAGTTTGAATGAGCACAAGAACAACTGGTGTTAGATTAGATCCTCTGAACCCTGAATTAGACAAACTTCTCACTTCTCTAAGAATGAAAAACAAAATTGAAACGGAAAATCAAGATAATAGAGTTCCTATTAATAACTTCCAAAATCAACAAGAACACTTAGATAAACATGAAAGGCCTAGGATGAGGTTTTTTCAACTTCTTCAAGTATCAAGCAATACATCATCTATAATATTATCTCCCAAGGCCAGAAATTATGAGCTGAAACAGTCACATATTTCATTGCTACTTGCATTTAATGGGTTCTCTAATGAGGACTCTTTTGCCTTCATTAGATATTTCTACAACACTGTGAAACAAATTCCTTTATTAGGACTCACTAAAAATGAGCTAAGGATGAGATTCATTCCATTTTTCCTTAAAGGTAATGCTTGGAATTGGTTTTTATGTTTAGATGAAAACATCTTTTATTATTGGGATCATGTTTACAACTCATTCATTATGAAATTTTATCCCCAAAGAATAAAAGGAGAACTCAGAACTAAAATAACTAGTTTTAATCAAGAGGATGGAGAAGCTTTTCATGAAGCTTCGGATAGATTCATGGATCTGCTTAGGCAGTGTCCCCATCATCAACTCCCATCTCAACTCCTCATGGATACTTTCTATGAATGGTTTTCCTCCTTTGGTTAGAATTTAGTGGATCAAGCTACTGGGGGTAATTTCAAAGATAAAATTGATGAAGAACGTAGACAAATCATTAAAAACCTAGCCCTTAATTCTCAACAGAAAAATTCAAGAAGGAGAATGAATAGGGGTGCTAACACTGGTTCAATGAATGAAACTCATTCTGAACTAGCTGAAATCACCAACCAACTTCAGACTTTAATGAACCAGACTTCAAAACTAACTGTAAATCAAATTAAAAATCACAATCAGTACCAGTCACTTAGGCAACAGTGCACTCAATGTGGTATGTTTGGGCACTCTAAATTTTCTTTCCTAATGTTGATTTAGCTGCCCAACAACAAGAACATTCAAACATTGTTAATTATGGTCCCAAAATGCCTCAAAAAGAAGATCCTTTTTCAAAAAATTACAACAATGCTATAGGAACCATCCAAATATGTCTTGGAAAGATCCAGGAATTATTAAACAACCAACTTCTCCTAATTACTAGAACAAACCATGACTGAATTTTCAAAGTCAACAAAGGGGGGAGTCTTCAAAAAATCAAGGAAATAATGATAATCAAATGTCTTCTAAAATGGATAAAATCTTGAATAAAATTAATTCACATGAGGAAAATTACATGGCTCAGTTTAATAAACATCAAAGTCAATATGAGTCAGATAAAATGAAAACTGATGTTAGAATGAAAAACATGGAAACACTGTTAGTCGAACTTGCTAGGGATTTTTCATCTAGGGAAAATGGTAGGTTTACTAGTACAACTGAACTTAACCCTAGAGATAATGTCATGGATGTTGTCACTAGAAGTAGACTTAATACTCAAAATGTTGTTGAAAAAGACTTTGAAAACACTAAAAATAAAAATATGCTTTGTACCCATGCTGTAAATTCACAGAAAAGTATTAAAAATGATAAAAATTTGAACTTGTCACCTGAAACTCAAGATAAGGATTCTTCTAAAATTCAAAGGAATAAAGGAAAAGAAAAACTTGTGGAAGAGGTGAGGTACATGCCTTCTAATCTAAAAAAATTTTCCCCACCCATCCCTTTTCCAGAAAAGCTGAAACCTCAAAGTAACACCAAGGTCGAACTTATCCAATTCCTTGGTCCGGTGTCTAAGCTACAAGTGAACATTCCTTTCATCCAAGGCTTAATTCAAATCCCATCATATCTGAAATCTCTTAAGAAAACTATTTCAAACAAAAACACCCTTGAAAAATTTTCTACCTATAGACTCACTGAGGAGTGCAGTGCTGTACTTAAAAGAAAAATCCCACAAAAACTGAAAGATCTAAGTAGCATTGCCATCCCTTATACTCTAGGAAATTCTGGTCAGCTGAACTGTCTGTGTGATCTTGGTGCTAGCATTAACCTGCTCCCATACTCACTATTTCAACAGTTGAGGCTGGGTGATTTTCAACCCACCACGGTCATACTGCAGTTTGCTGATAGATCCATTACTCATCCTGTGGGTAGGGTAGATGATTTGCTAGTTGGATTTGGGAAGTTGTTTCTACCTGCTGACTTTCTTGTCATAGATATGGATTGTGATCAAGAGGTACCTATCATCCTGGGTAGAACCTTCTTGGCCACAGGTGGTGCTGTTATTGATGTATCTAAGGGTCAACTGATAGGAATAAGAAGAAGTGTTCAATGTTTTTAAAAATATTAAAGGACCAACTTATTCTGAAAACTGCTCAAAAATTGAGTTCCTTGAATCTGAATGTTCTTATAAAAATCATGTTGAACACATTAAATAATCTGAAAATCAATCCTCTACCAAAGAAAATATTTTTGAATCTGAAAATCATTGTGAATCTATTTGTGAAGTTGAAAATTCTACTGTAACAACCAATCTGGAAAATTTTTCTGAACTGGACAACTGTCCAATTTCTATTGTAGGAGAGTACTCTATTTCTAAACATAGAACCTTTATAAATGATTTTGATGGTGTTTCTATCAACACCAACCTTCCTGAGCACTTTGATGATACTGAGGGAGAACTTATAAGACAACTTGATGATTCTGCTTTTATAAACCTGTTGAAATCTGATCCGGAAAATCAGGATAGCATACTGCCCACGCTCGATAATGACCCTGCTATTTTTGAATCTAAGCGTGAAATTGAAAATCTTTCATCATTTAATATTCCTTACAAGAAATATGTAGAATATCTTGGACCTCTTAGGCCTATGAGTCTCCCTTCGAGTGTAAAACCACCTGATCATGAAGTGAAGCCCATCCCTACTCATCTTAAATATTCATTTTTGGGTGATAACTCCACTCTTCCTGTAATAATTTCTTCCGAACTGAATGAAAAACAAGAACAAAGATTGTGGAATGTGTTGAAAAATTTTAAATCTACCATAGGTTGGACAATAGATGATATCAAGGGTATTAGTCCAGCATTTTGTATGAACAAGATTCCTATGGAACCTTACCATAATCTTAGGGTAGAATATCAAAGAAGATTAAATCCAAACATGAAAGAAGTTGTGAGAGAGGATGTAATTAAACTGATGGACACTGGAATGATATAACCCATTTCTGATTGTGCTTGAGTCATCCATGTGCGGGTTGTTCCCAAGAAGGGAGGTTTCACTGTATCAAAAAATAAAAAGAATGAAGAAGTCTAAGTTAGGAAAGACACAAAATGGAGAGTCTGTATAGATTATAGGAAGCATAATGTAGCCACTAGGAAGGATCATTTTCCAATTCCCTTCTTATATCAAATTCATGAGAGCCTTGTTGAAAATTAATTTTTCTGTTTTTTAGATGGGTATTCTGGTTACAACCAGATACCTGTTGCTCCAGAGGATCAGGAAAAGTCCACTTTCACATGCCCCTTTGGAACACATGCCTACAAGAGAATGCCCTTTGGGGTGTGTGGAGACCCAACCACCTTTCAATGGTGTATTATGGCCATATTCATGGATATGATTGAGAGAATAATTGAAGTTTTCATAGAAGACTTCTCTATTGTGGGTAGTACTTTTGATACTTTTCTTGAAAATAATGATTTAGTCTTAGAGAGATGCATTGAAACCATCCTTGTTCTTAATTGGTAGAAATGTCAATTCATGGTTACAGAAGGTATTGTGCTTGGTCATAAGGTGTCCAAGAGAGGTTTAGAAGTTTATACTGCTAAGATAGAAGTTAATCAAAAACTATCACCTCCTGTTAATGTCAAAGGTGTTAGAGGTTTTCTAGGGCATGCTGGTTTCTACCAGATATTCATAAAAGATTTTTTAACAATAACCAAGCCCTTGTATTCTTTGCTGGTCAAGGATCCACCTTTCAATTTTGATGAAAACTGTTTGAAATCATTTAATTTTCTTAAAGAGAAACTCACTACATCACCTATCATCACTGCACCTGATTGGAAATTACCTTTTGAGCTTATGTGTGATGCTAGTGACATGGCAGTAGGTGCTGTCCTTGGATAGAGGATAGATAAGAAGTTGCATGAGGTGTACTATGCTAGTAGACTGCTATATGATGCCCAAAATAATTATACCACCATTGAAAATGAATTGTTTTCTGTTCTGTTTGCTCATGAAAAGCTAAGACAGTATCTGCTAGGTTATTAAGTCAGCATCTTCACTGATCATTCTGCTTTAAAATACTTGTTGTCTAAAAAGGAAACTAAACACATGCTGATTACATGGATTCTATTGTTATAATAGTTCGATTTAGGAATTAGGGATAAAAAGGGAGCTGAAAATTTAGTTGCTGACCACTTATCTAGGCTTCCTGTTACTCAATCTGAATCTGAAAATCCTAGGGAGATTAACTCTTCCTTTCCTGATGAAAAGCTGCTCACTGTCTCAGTCAGGAAAACTACTTGGTTTTCAGATTTTTCCATCTTTCTGGTAGTAGGTGTCATTCCCAAAACTCTGTCTAATAATCAAAGAAAGAAATTCATTTCTAAACTTAAATACTACCTTTGGGATGATCCTTTGCTGTTTAAGAGTTGTGCTGATGGTATTCTTAGGAGATGTGTACCTGAGGAAGAGATACTCTCAATTCATGAAAGTTGTCATTTTTCACATTGGGGAGGTCACCATGGTGGTGAAAGAACTGCTCAAAAAGTATTACAGTCTGGTTTCTATTGGCCTACTCTCTTTAAGGATGCTAGGAGCTTTGTGGTTGGATGTGATAGATGTCTGAGGCTGGGTATTGTCAGTAGGAAGCAAGAGTTAATGCAAAAAGGAATTCTGAAAGTTGAAATTTTTGATGTCTGGGGTTTAGATTTAATGGGAACATTTCCATCATCTAATGGGAATGAGTACATTCTAGTTTATATTGACTATGTTTCAAAGTGGGTTGTGGCAGTAGCTCTTCCCAACAATCAAGAAAATATTGTAATAAAATTTGTTAAAAAGAATATTTTTACAAGATTTGGAGTCCCAAGAGATTTTATCACTGATAATTGAACACACTTTAAGAATTAAATGTTTAAAGCATTGATGGAGAAATATGGTTGTGTTCACAAAACTAGTGCTCCTTATCCTCCACAGTCCAGTGGACAAGTGGAAAATTAAAATAATTAACTGAAACAAATTCATGAGAAAACTATGTCAAATTCTAGGAAGGACTGCTCTCTTAAACTCGATGAAGCTTTATGGGCATGTAGAATTGATTTCATGTCCCCAATAGGTATGTCCCGTTACAGGCTGTTGTTTGGGAAATGTTGTCATTTACCCTTGGAGTTGCAACATAAGTCATGTCGGGTAGTTAAGGCTCTTAATTTTGATTTTAAGAGTGATAGTGAGAATATATTTCTTGAGCTGAGTGAACTTGATGAGATTAGGAGAGAGAGTTATGATAATTCAACAATTTATAAATAGAGGACTAAGATCTTTCATGATTCTATCATTCAAAACAAGGAATTCAAAACCGGACAAAAGGTCCTCCTCTTTAACTCTAGACTTAAACTCTTTCCTGGAAAGCTGAAGTCCAAGTGGTCTGTACCTTTTAGTATAGTGAAAGTGCTGAGGAATGGAGCTGTGGAAATTATAGGCGAAGAGTATAAACCCATGTTGGTCAATGGGCAAAGAGTGAAACTGTATTTTGAGGGACAACCAAAGGGCTTGGCTGCCTTCACTATGCTAAAAAACTTTTCTTGAATAAAGTTTGGGTGGGGACATTAAACCTAGTGCTGCATGGGAGGCATCCCATGGTTTTTCTTTTGTTTTCATGAATAAAAAAATTGTAATTAAATAAAGTGTAACTGAACTCTTTAAAATCAATGCTTCATGGGAGTCAACCCATGGTTCTTTTTGCCTTTATATTGTTTATTTTGAACCATGAATAAAGTGTTGTTTCTATGATCTGTTTTTGTGAAATACCTGCTATTTCTTGTTCTTTGTTTCTTGATTATGTTTTTTTAGGTTGCAGCTACTACGTAAATTAAGGAGTGGAATTCCAATGATCATCTCTGGACAAGATCTAGTCAGGGAAGTATTCCAACTTTCTGTATTTATTTTCTGCTCCTGTTTTTGTTAATAAAATTCTGCTTACTTTAAAAAACTTCTTGTTTTAGGAATCATGTTACATCTGTTTATGTTGTGATTAAAAAATTCTGGATGTGCCTCATTTCTGAAAAATTGAATTTCACTGTTGTTAAAACCATTTCACTGCTCGAAATTATGTGTGTGGGGGGGTATCTGTCACTGGTAGTTGGGTTTTTCATTAGAACTGATTATTCTATCCGGTGTTTAGCATGCATTCTACTGATTTATTGAAAATCCATTTAAATCATAATTTGTTTAAATGCAACACCCTATCCACTCTCCACCCAAAAGTTGCATGTCTTGTTTGAACATGAATTGAAAATCTATGTCATTGGAATTCAATGTTTATTCATATAATTACTAATGAATCTACTGATTCATTATCCTTTGTGGAGAACAATATTTCTGATCTTCATTGAGACCCTTTAATACATGTCATAAATCCACTAAATTGAAAATTTTATTTGAACTTTAATTGTTTTATTGTTCTTCCCCGTATTTAGAAATCAACTTTGGGGAAAAAATTGGGTTTTAAGTGTGGGGGAGGGGGTCAATTCTTGACTTTTCTAAATTGTGCTTAATTGAAAGCCCATCGATTTCCACTGCAACTTCAATCTTTTTGTAAAAAATGGATAAATTTTTTACAAAATTCTTTTATAGTTTTAGGCATTACATTTTTTCCCAATTGGGTCATGCCTTAGGATAAGTTCCTTGCTTGTAGTAAGAACTGCTTAGAGTATGAAATTAATGAGTTTGGATGATTTCTGAGTGTTCTTACTTAGTGATTTGATTGAAATTCTGTTTAGGACCTACCTCTGGAATTGATATGGGTACCCTGTTTGGGGAATTATGATCATAACTCTTGGAACTGGAAGATTGATTCTGATTCTAGGGGCCTCCTTATTTTATTTTAATTATTAAAAGTAATTTCTTTAATGAGCTAATGTAAATAATTTTTGATATTAATCTTTTGAAATTGGTGTAATTTGTGCATCTGGGATCCCACAGTGAGTCTCTAAGTCCTTAGATGTTGGGTGCGTTTTTGTTTACTAAAAGCCTTCTGTACACTTTGAATAAGTGCATTGCACAGTGCTCAGCACAATGATACATGGCTTGGGATAAATAAATAATGTGACTAGGGTCAAAAATGAACTCATTAGGGTGTGGGGAATGATGAATGCCAAATGAAGAAGGGATCAAATGGTTTATATAGAAATCATTTAGATTTTATCATTGAGGTGATTCACAAAAAAAATTATTTTTGGGACCTAGGATTCAGTCAAAGTACAATGTTCCTTGGTTAAGATCATAATTCCATTGATATTTTATCTCTATTCATTCTTGGATTTAGAACGTGAGACTGGATTGCAGTGAGTCTCTAAGTTGTGTCACATATGAGGCATAACATCTTCTTTGAAGGATGGTCGTTTCTTCCTTAATTACCAGTGAGTATATATTATAAGAAAGATTCATATGAGTAATTCATTGTTTTAAAGCATGCTGTTATGTGTTGTCCCCTGTTTTGAGTACTGGACATGTTACTTTTTGAGAAAAATCATTAATACACTTTAGTGTTTTTCAAGATAATAAAGCATGGGATTGTTTGAGGACAAACAATGCTTATGTGTGGGGGAATTTGATGTGGCCTTATTTTTACATAGTTTGCCACATCCTTATTATTTATTTTTAATGATTTAATTAATTATTTTTACAATTTTTACTAACAAATTCACTTTTGTATTTTAATAATTAAATTTGACAAATATTCATTTTTTTAACAATTTTATAATTATGGACCCTTAAATAATTAATTTAATCTTTATTTGTTTTTGATATAACTAATATTCAATTTGTCTACTTAATCATTATCTGCTTTCTATTAATAATTATTGAGTTTTATAAATAATTTACTTTTAATTTTAAAAGTTTACTAATTCGGTAACTTAGTTACCGCTTGCTAGAATACCGGTAGCTAAGCTACCGATAGCTGGGTTACATTTGCTCTACCTGTAACCAGGTTACCGATACTGTCTAACAGTGACCTACATTCTTTTTTTCTTACTGATATCCTGTTTTGATATGTAACAATGAATTTGTTTATACTGGTAACCTTTGTCACCACTATTCTTTCATACCGGTAGATCTCATTTAAGTATAACAGTAGCCTTAAATTTTTACTATCGGTGAACCTTTAATTTTATTAATACCGGTGAGTATTATGGTTGGTTAAGTTAATTCTTCTTGTCTTTTTAATAAGTAAATTTTTATTTTAAACAATTATTTAATCAATGGAAATCTATTTTATTATGTTAGTCTTTACTTTAATATTTTACCTAATTTTTTTTGGATTCATTAGAATAGGATAGAAATTTTAATTAATGTGTTTATCCTTTCTGTTAGTCATTTATGTTAATAATATGTGTTTTTAATTAAATTTAATAGTTATCTTTTAATTTAATTATTTCAAATAGTTATTTAATTAAGTAATTAAGAGTTTTTAGAAATTGATTATATTATTTTACGTATGCAGATTGGTTATTAATTCATTTCTATTTTGTTTTAGTCTACCAGTGAGGTAGATGAGCATTAGCAGTGACTTATATGGGTCACAGTTGCTTTTCAATGTCACTCGATGCTACTTTGTAATTTGTATGTTTAGTTATTCTTAATTTTAATTTATTATTAATTTAGTTTAACAAGTATTTAGTTTAAAATTTTAATTTATTATTAATTTATTATTAATTTAGTTTAACAAGTATTTCTGGAGGGGTGTCATTGTCTGCCGCTGGGAGGATGCAGCTGCAGCGCTGGAGGGGAAGTTGTCCACCGCTAGTGTTGGGAGTAGCGCTGGAGCCGAGGGGCCGTCGGATCAGCTGCTTCGAGGGAGTCCACAGCACTGCTGTATGTATGTTGGAGGAGTCGGTCCGCTGCTGGAGGATGAGGATTTGTGACCATTTCTCGCGCAATGGAGAAGAAGTTGTGTCGCTGCTGAGTAGACCGCACCGCCGCGCAGCTGCTGTGAAAGTTGTGCTCCGCCTCGGCTTGCACAGGAGGAGGTGGCTGTAGTTCGGGAGAAGACGAACCAACCCCCCTCTCTATTGCACTGTGGATAAGGGGGAGTAGAAACAAAAAAAATAAAAATTAAATAATAAAAGTAATAATAAAAGTAAAGTAATGTATAAAGAAGAAAAAAAGGTAAAGTTAAAGTAATGCTAACTTTATTTAGTCAAATGGTTATAATATAATTTGTTAATGTTATAAGTTAAAACAAATATAATTTTAAAAATAGATAAATTGTAAATGAAAATTTAAAACTAAATTAATAATAAATGTAAATAATAGATTAACACAACATTAATAGTGTAAATATATAATTTATAATAATTATAAATAAACTATGAAATATACTTAATAATATATAAAATTTAAGTATTAAATTGTAATTATTGAAATAAAATAATAAATTAATCGAGTAACTTAATTTCTTAAATAGTAATAATAATCTTTTTAATACAATCTAAAATATTAAATTTCTAAATACTTATTTACTTATGATGTCAAATTTTAAAGATTTAGTTAAATTTTATTAACTAAAAAATTTAGTATTTAGTGTTTATATTTATTAATATAATTAAATCAATAGCGTTTGATAAATATATAAAAACGTTATATTATAAAAAAAAATCATCAATTAAGACATATATTGATTAACTTTAGCTAACTATTAATGAGTAATATACTCTTAACTTTAAAAAATAACCATTTTTTTTCTCTACTTGTGTCCTTATTTATTTACTTTTTTTTCTATTTATTTGTGCATTTTCATACCAAAGTCGTAGACACGTCCAGGTGCATGCAACTAACTCAACGGAAGTTAGTTATGTGAGAAATTCTAGTACAACGTGCTTGTCGCAAAAAAAACGCACATTTTTTAGTGCGTGGGTGAAGAACTTTTGATGTCGGTGGAAGATGTTGCAGTGACGTGTAGCAGATGACAAATGATACTTAAACAGAGCAAGCAACTTATTCAGGGGGCATTCACTCATACAGAGACATTCACTCAATGAGCACAGTAGTCTCAAAGCAGAGTAGAGTACTCGGAGAAGTTCTCGGAGCACCATATTTGGAGATCCGAGGTCTAGGAGCAATAGTTCATGTGAGCATAGGGAGTTTTCTTCCTCTGTTTCCTTTCAAAACTCTTCCTCTGTAAATGAATGACTATATCTTTCGAGATACTGATAATGAAAAATATATTATTTAGCTAAATTTTCACTTCGGGGAGTTTTCTTGATCTACTAGTGATCATTTACATCCTTTTCATTAGTTATTTTATTTTGTGATTAGATTTGATCAGCGAGATCGATTCTAATCAAATTTATCTACCTCGTACCACAAGCACTGAATTTTTAAAACTCTATAATCATTCGGTGAGTTTGATTATGGAATCAAAATTTAAGTAAAAAACTCATAATCAAAACTTCAGTACTTATGACGAGTTTGTACTGTTGTTATTTTTAATTTATCTTTCTGAAGTCGTACTTCTTTGGAGTGGCGAACTCTATGTTGTACAATTTCCGTGACTTAACTCCTGGAGAGGGAAGTAAGTTGCCTTTATGCAGTGGTACAATGCGGTATTTTTACATGAATAGGAGAAAAAAGTTAAACCAGTAGACTAGAGTAATCCCCGAACACTCATCTCTGTTGTCTTATATCATCATTTTATTCTCTTTGTTGCATCTTATTTACAGTTGTTCTCTATTTTAGTAAGGTTAGTAAAAAATTAAGAAGAGATGTGTAGTTTTACTTTAAAGTGTATAAAAACATAAGAAAATATTTAAAGTTAAAAATATTAGGGAAAAAACCACTCCACTGCTGACAACAGTGGAGTTTTCAAAGTTTTTATTTTAGTAGTGGCCAATTTATCTTCCCTGTGGGTTCAACCTTGCTAGCCACATATACAGTAGTTAGTAGGAATATAAATTTTAAACATTGACCGACTTTAACGACAGTATATGTCAATTTCATTCTAATAAATTGTGGGGAAAGGGGATATGATAATGAATTATCCCATTAGGATAACCAAATTTCAGTACATGTATGTTACTAGAGTCTTCATACCATCTGGATGCGTGAAGGATAAGAAATAAATGAGAAAAATGAACATAAAAAACAAAAGAAAAGAAGAATATTACCTCTTGAATCAACCATCCTTGAGAGACACTTAAGGGGAGTGGATTTGGTCATTTGAAGAGAGTAAGGGATTTTTGAAGTGCGGGAGTAGCTTGAGGATATATTTGAGCTGAATATAGGAAAGGAAAAGGTCTTGATAAGAGTAAAGAGAAGATGCAAGGATGGGTGGTTATTATAGTGGTGGAGAGGAGAGTTTTCATAATATTCAATTCCTTAGTTTATTATTTTTCTTCAAGACCATAAATAGTGATGAATACATGAAAAAAATAGTAATACATTCATGTGATTTTGAACCAATTGGTCTTATATCAGCAGATCATCATCAATGAGTCAATAAATCCAGTATTTTACACTTATCATAAATTATCATATTTTACTATTCATAAAAATTAATGTATTTTAGAAAAATCTCAAAAAATCACCCTAATAATTTTTCAACATGTATAATCCAAAAATGAATCACATTTTTCAAAAATAATTTTATAAATATGATTAATTTAATTTTTAAGTACAATCTCAATTTACTTGAAAAAAAAATTAAAAAATATTTATTTTCTTATTCCAAGATATTGGTATATCATACTTCCACTTGAATCTTATTTATATAATATCATAGGTATTGTTACTATTAATTAGGGTATTTTACTATTAATAAGTGTAAAATTACTATTCAAAAGGTTATGTTTCTATTCATGAAAAAATTATGTTGGTCATATTAGACTCTAAATAACATACTGATCGAAACCGTTTATGTCAGATTTTTGAAATTAAATACATAGAAGGGTCAAAATATGTTCAAAGGTCACATAGTACATAGTAGTTTATTGTGTTGCGATTTCATGTGATTATACAATCCATTTATAATAATGAAATTTCTATTTAAAACATTGGGTCGTTGCAAATATCATTGCATGACTGAATAATGCTTTTTTTCAATTATGTGTTTCCCACAATAGTGATTTCTACGTGTAGGAGGACTGATGACGTTTACAGAAAAATTAATCTGATGAATCAAGGATAATGAAATTACATGTCGATACATTCTTTTAATTTTATCCAAGATGAAATTCATATTTTAGGGAATAATATTGTCATATTCCATCCACTAGTAACATTCCAGGAATGTTTGATATGTTTTTTCGATCATTTAGGAAATATTTATGGGGAAATTGGTAAAGGAGGGGTGGAAAATCGAAAATGTGTTGGAAAATAAGTTTCTGGACATTTTCTAACTCTATAATGTGAAATTTTGTAAATTACAATCCATTTATCTTCTTTGATATGAAACAATGGTTTTGGGAAGAGTTTAATATTACATGTTAATACGAGTGATGTATGATTTGTGTGACTCCAACCCAACCTTCTCTGCGGGCATTGGAATTACATGATTAAGGAATTTTGCAGACCCACACACTATGTGTTCTAAGACACACCCCATATAACCTTAGGGTATATAGATCACGAATATGAGGTATATACCAAGTACATGCATACATATATAACACTATGTAACCCATCTGTACGCCATGTAGTTGGGCTGAGACACTCTACGTGGGATGAATGAACATGACCAGGTGGATGACATGGGAAAACACAATGTATTTTTAGAATTGGATAGAAATATTATGATCACATAGAGGTTTAACCATAATTATATCTATATGGAGAAGGCATATCACCCATTGGACCAAGGATACTACTTTCTAGTGAGTATTTCTCCCATGTAGTCACATGGTTGGGATCCATTAACTATATAAATTGATTGAGTTTGTATTTCACCAAAAATATTATACTGGGATCTCCTATGAGTAATTTTTGTATTTTTTCTATCAAGTATGTTGGAATGGATTGAGAGTATCCACTTAGATTAGTATATCACACACAGTCATGGGATAAGGATCCACTAGAATAATTCAAGGGAAAGATCATAAAAATTACTTGATACATCTCTATTGGAAGTAGGTGGCATAGTGTTTGATTGGATTTTAGAATTATTGAGATAGTACTACATGACTTATATATCTTACATATCATATATGTTTTTATCTTCCTCATTTACACATCTTATTGTGACTCTGATCTTTCTGTATTTGACTCTTTATGCCTTTGTGATTTTGAGTCATTCAAATTTCGATGTATATACTAAACCCTGCATGGGATATGTCTACATGAGTCATGTATTATGAAATATATTTCTATGGTTATAGGGATCTTAGTGGACCTTAAGTAGGTGGTGCAAAGTAGAGTCAGTTTTCAGTAGCCTATGAACTATGATTAGATACTATATTTTGTGTTCTGGGATATTATTTTCTTTTTTTCTAATGTGGGACCAAATTATTGGTTTTTGGGCCTATATTTTTCCGTTGTACTATGTTTATGTTATCATTCTCTATTAATTGATCTTAAAGGCTATGAATGAATCTTTTTAGTTGATTATTATTTAGTGCAATAATGGCGTGTTCACATAAATGTGAAATTATACTAGTGAAATAGGCTATATCCACGTAGATTTGAGAAATGTTGACTCAATACTAGTCACCTACCCCTAGAATAATAACGGCTTGACTAGGGTAGAACACTAGACTTACCACTTGCCAAGAAGGCCCCGATGGGTCAGGTCATGGAATATTTGTATCATATCCAAGGTTATCATTGAGGTGATGTTTGGATATATTTTAGTATTGATTATTGGTTAAGAATATTATGTAAATGGTTTGTATGTTTCTCGAGTTTAACTCTCGTGGTAGACAATATATCCATTCACAAGGATTGTGAAATCCTATTTGACTACTCATTACAAAGATACACCAGTTGTAATGAAATAAATTGTATATACATCATATTGGAATGGTTTATATTTACCATATACTTATTGAGTTAGATCCTTAGATATTATCATTTAAACCATTGTACATATTGACAATTTTAGGATAGATCCACGTAGAGAAAAACTGAGGATTTCATGATAAGATAACAATGAATAAATGTTCAGTGATGAGGCCTCACTAGAGGGTTTGGTTCAAGAGGTTATCCCTCTTAGATAATAGTGAGTAGTACTCCATCATGTTGAGTAGTGAGCTGACCAGACATAAGGATGACATATCGATGTGTTACCACACAATAGGTAGAAGGTCATTACAGTATTTTAGGGAGATGACATGAATAATATATGAATTCATTATGATCATTAGTCATATAGATTACTATTTTATAAGGTTTCTTAGGCATGTAAGAAACACAAGGGTTGTATGTTTCTATGGTTTGAGTGTTCTTTCACTTATGGATACCTTCATATCATATGGTGGTTCTCACAGCGAGGCTTCTAAATAGATCAATAATTTGATAGTGGAGCATGATAATGGCGATGCATGATTTGGTGAGTCTTCCTTATGAGGAGTTCAAGAGCCTCATTGAAGAAGATTAATTTAATATGACTCTATGATAAGTGAAAATATATGATCTTCTTAGGCTTCAAAAATATAGGATGTCAGTCACTGATTAATCATCGAAGTTTATCAGCCTCATGTAATACTTTTATAACATTATTAATGAAACATATTTCAAGGATATAACGTTCTATAATGTTCTACCCAAATATATTAATGCTAATTTATTCACCTTTCTATCACCACATATGTGGGTGTGCTGTAGCTTGTCTAGATAGTAGAGATATGTTTAAGGAAGTAATTATAGCCTACTCGTGCTGAGAGTAGTCACCCAGGAAAATATAATTTTATAGTAAGTGGATAGTGTTGGGATTTGGTTTGTGACACTCTAACAATCAGCATATCCAATCTCAAACAACACGTTTCAAAACCCAGTGATCACATAGTGGTTCTAATCAGACAGGGGAGAGTTGATCCTTTTCTTATGATGGATATTGAAAAATTATATAGGATTATATTACTTATTGTTCTATATAAGATTGATATTATGTGAATGTTCTAATTAGGTTGTGGTATTGTAAGAAATATATAGTGCTATATGGTCATGGTAGATGTGTAATGAGGGTTGCTAGTGGTTGTCAATATTTCTAATAACTACCACTAGATCCCCCTCAGGGTGGTCCATGCCATGCTCTAGAATCCAGTGGTCTCAGATGTAGATCACTATAGGTTATTAAGGTCAATGATACAAATACTTCTAATATTTATTGATAAAATATTTTCATATTATCTATCATAGTATATATATATATGATTAATTTATTCCAACCTTTTTTCATATCTTATTTGAGATCATAAGATTATTGAAAAACCTATAGTTTTTCTTTTATGATTGGAGACTACTATTAGGGGGTATTCTGTGATCGCACTATTTTTATGATAGTTTTATTTGACTTTGATAGGGTAGATATTATAATGGCATATCTTTATTTATATGATGATACCTTATGATGTCATTCTCAGTAAGAAAATGAAATTTAAAATCCATTCAATGATTGATAGTTTGTACCAGAGAATGTGATGTGTTTGGGTAAATTAAACAATATTTTTCATCACCAATGATAAGTAATTTCAATAAGATAAGGTGGGTATAAAATTAAATAGTTCACAAGTGATATCTCATCAATTGGATTGTTTTACCTTTGGTGAAACAATCTCAATGGATGTTTGGTTCTTAGTTGTAGTAGAATTGTACCTAGAGAAATTCACCAAGGAAATAAATTTTTTACCTCTATATTAAAATGTATATTTATACACTAAAATTCATTGAGAATAACTATATATCCTTAGTATCATATCTGATGTCCCCATTTAATCTTATAGAGATTAAGGTTTAGTCATAATACCTTTAGAGAAAAGGATTTATCCAACACATTTCCCCCCCTAAACACTATGGTGTTATTCTTCATGAACATGGATTGGTTCTTTAGATTGTGCATGGACTATCATAACCAAATCCATGGGAATATAAAGAATATGTACCCACTTATGAGAATCTATTATATCTCTAAATACATCAAATGTTTAAAATGGTTCTCAAAGATTCACCTCGACTCATGATTTCAAAAGATTTATGTTTGAGAGTTGGATAGATCGATAATATAATATTGATGTCTCCATATGAAATATTAGTATCTGATAATTCATTTCTCAATAAAAAATTACCCATCAGTGTTCATTGAACCCATGAACTTGATCTTTGAACCTTTTGTAGAATTTTTATTACTGGTCTTCATTGATGACATCCACATGTACTCAAAACCAGATAAAAAGACCGAAGAGAACTTGAGGATGGTTATGGATATATATTGATTTCATTATGAATACAAAAAATATCATGGAGTGTGAATTATAATTTAATTTGTTCCAATTCATAAAAAATGTCATCATAGAGGGGGGAATAGGTGTAGACCCAATGAACATCATGGTGGTGCATGATTTAGAGACACCAAAGATCATTATTATTGTGAAACAATTCCCTTTATTATCTAGTTATTATAAAATATTTTTGAAATAATTTAACAAGAATAAAATACCCTACAATACCTTAAAAAAATGGTAATCAATTAATTTAGTCTGAGATGTATTAGAATTAATTTAGGATTTGTTATAGAGAATGGAAAACACTATTATCATGATACTACAAGAGGAGGGAGTTACTTTTGTGTTTTTCAATAATGAATTTTGAGTATCACATGGTTATGTGTTAATGAAGAGAAAATAAGGTATTACATATGGATAATAAATTTTTAGGCCTCATGGGTTGAATAATTTGACCAATGACTTATAAATGTAATTTATGGTATTCATCTTGAATCCATGGAGACACTACGATCTGGGTAAGGGGTTTTTTCTATTCCTATTACAATATCCTCAAGTATATCTTCAATAAATGTGATATGAAAATGATCTAGGGTAAATATATATAGTCACTATATGACCATTACTTTAAGATTGGCTGTACTCAAGGGAAGGGAAATATGATTGAATATTCTCTTAATAAAAAATCTAATTCCCCATTTTTAGGTGTGGAATTGGACTAGTATTCCACATTGTAGTTATCCTTGGTGAATAAGAGGGAGGTACACACATATCATCAATATTTTTGACCCATACACTTATATAGTGCATGAGTGAATCACATTGTGATTATATATATGTGTATGTCTTGAATATCTATATATTAAAAGTAAATGTGCATGATAGATTTTTTGAATATGGGGAGCATGTTTATCTCTTATGAGGATGGATAGTGGTGCATGTCACACTGTGAGAGGAGGTCATGAGAGAGTATTATAAATAACACTTAGTGTACATCATAGAGTATCAAATATTTAATAATATGTTTAGTGAAAATTTTTATGTCCATGTATGAATAGAAATATTATAGACTTTATCTCTTAATGCCTTACATGTCAACATGTGAAGGCTGAGAACGAGGTTCTATCGAGTTTATCCCAACTCCATGAGGTTCTATAATGGATTTTGGGATGTATATCAATGGAATTTATATTGAGGATTAAATGGATGGTGGGAGGTTACATGAACATCTATATGATCATGGATTGACTCACTTCCTCACCATCATAGAGAAGTTATCAGTGGAAAGCATACAGTGCTTTTATATGAAGGAGATCATCTGTCTTCATAGTGTTCTCTCAAATATTATCTCATACTATTATGTTTTTTTGTAGGTACCTAATATTATAAAATATACCACATTAGTGGGTTAATTTTAGATTTAAAATACTATAAATGATTTTCTTGAAATCTCTTTATGAAATTTTATAGAAAAATGTATTTTACTGATATATATTAAATACAAAGTTATAAATGTTTTATAAGAAACAATATAGACATTTCAAATAATTTCCATAGCGTAAATATATATAATAATTAACAAAAAATATAAAAAAGTTATATTTTTTTCAAATATCTTAAGAAAATGTACAACCAAATTTATATGAATATTAAACTATTTTACCTTAAGTGTTAAGAAGGTATCTAAAATCAAATTAAGGTATCCATAACATATCCCATTGTAAAATATATCTTAATATCCTAGAAATTCCTTGATTATATTTAATAGAAAAATATCTATTTCACAAAACCATAAGAACCCCCAATCCCAATGATCGTAAAAAATACATATTTTTATCCCCAATATCCCTCAATCCACAAGTTTATGAAAATTGAAAATACAAATGAGAATTATTATGTAATTTATAATTAATCCCTCACAAATGTATCCTTAAGAAAAAACTCTCTAATTTTTATAAGGGATTGTGGAAAATAAAAATAATGTTACAAAAAATTGATAATAAATTTTAGATCATTAGTTGAAAAATCTCATTCTTCTTTGAGGATGCCACTTTATTTATAAAAGAACTCAAATTTCCATATTACTCATTTCATGGGAGTAATTATAGTGGAATTGGTTGATCCCCATATTCTCTCAAAAGGTTGAGCAATGTTTCAATGTATGATGATTGTAATGGTTTTCACCACTACATTTCAGATAATGTTTCTTTTGGTAGAGTGATAAATCTTCATGATTTAAAATATATAATGTTCTTAATCCATTAGGTTTTATAAAATCCCATCCAATGGAAATTTAAGTTATTGTATGATAAAATCTGTCTGATATATTCTGTATTACTTCATACAATGGACGTCATAGTACTTCATTTGATGGAATTCTTAAACCTTCTATATGATGAATTAGTATACGCCTATATTATGTATATATTATATTTCCATCTGGTAAATTTTTTATAGATAACTATCTAAAAAAATGCATTCCCCATCCGATAAAACTATATAGTTTCCTATAAACCATCTAGATAACATGGGAAATGTAAACATCAGAAATAAGTTAATTTTATAATAGTAGATTTTTATTTTCATAAGTAATTTTATACTATTTCATTAGTACTAAACATATCTCATATCTCAGTTGTGGAGAGGTATGTAGGAGTATTTCAAGCCTCATTTTTGAAAGGGAATGGCATTCCAATACTAGAAAAACAGTTAGAACAAGAAGACCATTCTGGTATGAGAGGACATGTTTTGAACCAGTATTTTAGACTTAGGAAGAAATTGGGATGATAACCTACCATTCATATATTTTTCATATGACAAAAAATATCACCATACTATTAATATGGTTCCTTTTTTCCCTATATAAGGAACCTCATAGGTCACTACAGTGTTTGTTATAGTTTTTATAATCAATGATTATTGGGCCAAATATGGTGTGAGTGATGAAGGAGAAACTATAAATCATCCCAGAGAAGAAGTGGATAGAAAAAAACCATTAGAAACCCTTTGGAGAATGATGATGGATTACATTTTTATTTCACCGAGGGACGTCATGTATTCCCAAAGGTCTGAAATCCATAGGGTTTTCAAATATTTATCATGGTCATCATTCTATCCACTAGGATCATTTGTCTATTTAATATTCTATGTTTGAGTGGTGAGGTTTCATAGAAATTAGATTCTCTAATATAGTGATAACTTGATAAGAAAATATGCATTATGTCACATCTAAGGAAATATATTTAGAACGTGTCTCAATTCATTAACTAGGGAGATGAATAAATTAGAGTTGATTCCACCTTTTCCAAGCACCAGGTGGATATCGAGGATCAGTATGAGAAGATTCTTTATGGGTGAATGATTCCCATTATTCCTGTTATATGTTAGGATAGAAATATTTATGAGATATCATGGAAAATATAGAACCATATATAGGATTAGTACCCTCTCCTATTTTAAAATACACATACTTTTCAAAATGAAAATCCTTAATGGTGTGGAGTGTATAACAAATCATGTTTTTTAAATCAAACCCTTTTAAAATTCTGAAAGAAATTTTTGATGTGATTCTTGGAGACACCATTGAGTTTTCAGTGTAATTTTTCCTTGATATATATATATATATATTATATATTAAATTAATTATTTTTTTCATAGGTATAAGTTTGGAAATAATTATTTATCCCTCAAAAAACACATAATAGAAAACTGGGATAGGTGTCGAATATGGATCATGGGTTTTACCCCTGGTTCGATATATGTTTTATTAACGTTGATCGTTTTTGTAGAGTGTAACAGTTCACATATTAAATAGATAAGTATTTAAATAAATTAATTTTTGTCTATTTAATTCTATTATGCTTGAAAGACTCTATATAAACCATGTTATTCCAATTATATAGGGTTATTCACATAACCCTAAGAATTGAGATGGTGTTATAGATTCATCATTCTAGAATCTCTAGTGGAAAACAAGGTTATTTTTGGATAATTGATCATATTTAGTGGAACAACTCAAGGATAATTAAATTGATGGGTATCACCCATGAAACTCTCACATAATTTCTCATCATCAACAATAGATCAAATCACAAGTTATGTATTTTTATTTAGTTTATTTATTCACTTTTTTTGTGATCTTAGTGAACCAAAATTAATTATCTTTTACTTAATTAAGTTTCTAAATATACATAGCCCCTTCATTTTTCTTTTTTCTTAGAATTTTAAATTTTTAGTTTATTCAGTTTTAAACATTTTGGTTTCTTCGTGAATCTTTAGTTTCCACCCAAAACATTTTAAATCATAATATGGACATCATTGGTTCTACAATTTTGATTTTTTTGGATTTTTCCCTCTACTCCACATTCATTCATCATCAATGTTTGTTTGTACTAGTAGTTCAAATGTTACTGTAAGTCCAAATCATTGTGTGATTGAATAATAATTTTTTTGGGTCATTGATGTAGTATCCATGATTATTATTTTTTGTATTTAGAAGATCAATGTTATTGATGGTAATTAGAAAAATAAATACAGATTATAATTGAGTGAGTCGTGGCATGCTGGTAATTTAGGTGAAAAGTGATGTCAATTTTCTTAGAGAAAAATGTTTGGAATGTGATCTTCAATGAAATAATAAAAATAGTAGACACATTTATCATATACTTCAGTTGAGATTTTTCAAAAAAAATTGGTGATGTTGTGGTGGAAACATGTATATGTATATAAAGATGATGTTCTATAAAATTTCCATCTACACACCATGCACTTGATTAAAACACACACCATGTAACCCCTTTTTTGTGGGAATAAATTTTTAATTGAATTTAAATATCACATTTTCATGTGAATGATCCACATATCGTGTTACCCCAAACCATATAGGAAGACATTTATTATAAGCACACACCCAGAGACCCATGTGGCACCACACACCATTTGTGTTGGGATATACACTGTATACCCTCAGAGGTACTTGACATGAGCAGAGTAGGTATATGTCAATTAACTCCATTGATATGGAGTGTTTTTTGACCCCTCTACACATGTTGTAATTATTGAGATATATTCCATTGAGAAGGAAGAACATGGTTATTTTGGATGAATTGTAATAACTTGTTTTTTCCCCAAGGAAAAGATGTGTATATCCTCTTCACCAAGAATATTATGGTCATATACAGGTCCCCCATTAGTATTCCTATGCGGATAAGGTATTTATCTACTTATCATGGGAATCCTACATGGGAGTTTCTATTTTCCCTATATAAGAATGGAACTTTTCTCCTCTATATAGGAAATCATATAGATTTATTATTTCACCCACTTTAGGGGGTGTAGATACTATACCTACCAAGTTGACATATAACCTGAATATAGAGCTCATATAAGTTATGTATCCTCTAATGAAGTCATAATTTAACCCATATTCATGGTTAGGGGATCCTACAATATTTTCTAAGGGAAGTAATGTATAGGTTTATTTATACTTATTGATTAGATTTGTGGATTATGTGTTTTTTGTATGGATGAAAGATTGAGACTATTCTCTGGGACATGATTATCATCCCAAGAATATATTTTATTCTATTATTTGTTTACACTTATAATTTTGTCTCTTAACTGACTCTAATTAATGAATTATTATTTGATGATTACACAGTTTTCTATTGTTTATGTATATAATCACTTGTGCATGTGTTCTACCAAAACATGTTATTCCAATTTTATAAGAGATCCTACTCATCAAGAACATTTGGGGGGCCTAAAAAGAGTAGGGAATAGTGGTTTTTAGTAGAAATTGTAGTGGGAACCTAATCAAAGACTGGATTTTGTGTACTGGGATTGTTTTCTAATTTTTCATCAGGTTATTCTTACCATTTGGTTGTAGGGAATGTCCTTTTCCTTTATACACTTGTTATGTTGTAGAACTCTATTTTTGGATGTTAGATATTCTGTAAGAATATTTTTCAGTTGATTATTATTATATATTACTTTGGTGTATTTGGATGCATGTGTCCATAGAGTTATCTTATTCTAAAGACTATAATGTTTGAGAAGGACCATCATGGTATCAGTCACCAGTATTTTCATTACCTGACCCAAGATGGGTATCGAGCTGCAGCAACCCCAAGACTGTATCCATAGGCCAGGGGACAATGACCAGTGACGAACGAATATCTAATATGAGGAGAAATTTTCATTATTACCTATATGCACACACATAGACATCTCGATCAAATAGTTCATATGGAGTAAAATTTATAGAAGTTTAAAGATAAAAAACTAATCATGCATAAAAAACCTCTAGAAAGAACCTGAGTACAGTAATGTAAATAGAATATTAATGGGAAAAAATAAACACCCAACTAGAAATATTTCCCAACCCGATAATATATTCTTGATATAGTCAAATGGAATAGATCAAACCAAACCAAGATTGAATTTAACCTCTCCCAAAAATAATGGTTTCAATATAGTGAGTAGATAAACTACACATCGAGTTTTATACACCTATTTTATGATAATAAACTCATCAAACCATGATATGCTTATCATGGAAATCACATGGCATACCCCTGCATGTTCTCCTCTCCTAGATGGTGAGTAACTAAATCCAAGGGTATGTATAATAAAGATATTATATATATATTCTCATCAAAATAACCCAACATGAGAGATTAATGGGATCTCCATATCAAAACATATCCAATGAATATGAGTTGCTAATAATTCCAAAATTTATACAATGATGTCTTGCATCTCACACATCTTCCCATAAGTAACCATGCATGTTAAGATGCACCTCATCACTCTATAAAAATGTTGTTTGGGCCCAAAATCAAAGTAGAGGACCTACTACCAAATATTCCAGGGGTTCCAATCTGTAAGTGTAGCGACCCGACCTTTTCTTACATTACTATTACATCATTTCAAAGATAAACAACATAATAGTATTACACATGGAGGATCCAGAGGTTTAGTGTCTTGGGAAAACTAGGACTACACATAACAAGTACAACATCAAGCATAAAAATTCATTTAATCTCTTCTTTTATAGCTTCTTAGTAGCACTTGTCCTCTCCTTAGTACATGTAGACACCTGAGGATATACATCAAAAGGGGTGAGCTAAAAGCCCAGTAAGAGGATATATAAGAAAAATATAGAATGGGGTGAACATAATCATGACATAGGAAGAAGATCTTGAACATGAGAGGAGCATAAACAATAAACTTGAAATGTGGAAAAGCATAAAAATGAAACATCATGTCTTAGTGGTTAACTACCACACATAATTGTGAACAAAGATAGCATCATGTTCACGCATAATTTCACATTTACTCATGAGATTCATCACTTTACCCAATGCATTGGAGCTCTATATAATTCCGGGCGCACCCGTCACATTTAAACATTCATATTGCGCTATATAATTCCGGGCGCACCCGTCACATCATAACATTATCATTATCATGATTGCCACATAGAACACATATCAAAAATGTAAATAAATAACCCATGGAAAGTAAGGGGTTTCATCTCATAATAAAACATTCATAAGCTTTGGGTTCCCAAAAGAAATAGGGAACAACATACTTGATATAAGGACCATCAACCTTGAATGAGAGGCAAAAGGTGAGATCTTGAAAGAAGAGTTCTTTTGGAAAACATTTTGATGGACATAAAAACCAGTGACAAACATGTATATCCCAGAAAAGTAAATTAAATGGTGAAAAAATGATCTTTGAGGAGTAACCATATCAAAAATGGAGTGAAAGAAGGAGAACCCGAAGGAAGAAAATTGGGTTCGAGATTTCCCCTTACCTTGTACTCGAATGCCTCCTTCTCTTTAATGTCCTGTATAATGACATTATATTCATTAATTAGAAATTCCAGAACCTTTTATACATTAATAGGGTTCATTCTGGTTTCATTATTTCATATTATGTTCCTTTGGATGACTTATAGAGTTTAAAAACATTGATCGGGGATGTTCGTTTTCATGGTTTTCTTGAGCGGTCGACTTGTATTCTTAATTTGATGTTTGGGTAGATCATGGGTAAACATCCAGAACTGATTTTACATGTAATTAATGATATTACAGAAGCTTGAATGATTTTAAAATGAGTTATATTAGATTCATGTGGCCGAATCATTAGATAAGAATTAAATGAAGATTATTTGGGCCAATTTGAGCGGTTTTTGGATCACAACCAACTCATTTTAACTTTTCACTTAGTAGTATGGCCATAGGTTATTTCCAGAACTTAAAATAGAACATAATACATATAAAACATTCTGGTTCAACCATAAAAATGGTTTCATGACCAGATTGAAGGTATAAATGGAAGAAGAGAGCATGTTGTTTTTGAAGGTGATAAATTATCACCACATGAACAACGTTCTCTTTAATAAAATAAAAGGAAGGGGGAAAGGGTGTGGATTGATATAATATAACATTAGAATCATAATATTACAGTATATATATAATAATGGATTTACATAACAGTTTGGATGAAGATATATAGAGAGATATCAAGAAAGGAACTTGAACTTGAAAGGAAATTAAAGGAGAAGAGAGAGAGAAATTACCTTTAGAATCCTCCTCTTGAGATCCTCTTGAAGGAAGCTAGGCTTGGACTTTTGATGAGACCAGAAGCTTTTGGACGTGGGGTATGAGCTTGGGAAGGTGTTTGGGCAGAATTTAGAGAAGTCTTGGAGCTTGAGAGGTGTGAGGAAAAGAGGGAGTGAAGGGTGGCTTTTATAGTGGAGGGGAGAGGGGTTTCCTTAATATAAAATTGATTAGTTTATTAATTTCACCCAAGACAAGGAATAGTGAGTCTTGGATGACTAAGAATAGTAAATTTGACTTGTGAATTCAGGATTTGGGTGCTTACATCACTTGTGATATCATGAATAGTGGGTTTTAATTAAAATGTATTTATATGATAAATTAATGTATTCTACTATTCATCAAAAATTCAAGTATCTCAGAAAAATCCCAAAATTTCACCCCAACCATTTTTCAACGTGTAGAATCCAAAAATGAATTCCATTTTTCAAAAATAATTTTCTAAATATTATTAATTTAATATTTAATTAAAATCTTAATTTACTTAAAAAAAACAGTTTTTAAAATTAAAACTGATTTTTCAATTCTTTCAAAAATTACTTAGAGTCTTATAAAATTATCTAAAAACTATTAGACATTGATTCAATAATTTATGAATATATTTCAGGAAAAATAAATATTATTTTAAATTAATTAATTAATTATAATTAATTATTTATGACTTATAAAATACCAAAAACGTTTACTAAGGTCAAATTATCACTTTCTAAGATGTATAAATTTTATTTTATTATTCAGAGGTAATGTTACTCTTATTTACTATTCATAAGGGTAGGTTACTATTCATAAGGGTAGGTTACTATTCACCAAAAATTATTTTTGTTTCATTAGACTCCAAAACTATCTTGAACACAACCGTGTATGTTGGATTTTTAAAATTCCAAACATAGGGGTGACAACATTATGTTTAAAGGTCACTTATCACTTAGTAGTTCATTATTTTGTGTTTTTATGACATAGATATAAGAAGGGAATTTTCCATTGAAAAACTTTGGGTCGTTACATTCTTCCCCCCTTAAGAAATTTCGCCCCCGAAATTTCAATTTACACAAACAGGTGAGGGTACTTCTCCTTCATTGCCTCTTCCGGTTCCCATGTTGCTTCCTCAAACTTTTGGTTCCTCCACAACACTTTGACAAGGCGGGTTGTCTTGTTGCGTAGAACCTTATCACTTCGGTCCAGAATTTTTACCAGCTGCTCCTCATATGAGAGATCATCTTCCAACTGTACCACCTCTGAGTTTAGTACATGTGAGGGATCTGGAATGTACTTCCTCAGTAGTGATACGTGAAACACATCATGAACTTGAGCCATATTCGGTGGAAGTGCCAGACGACAGGCCACAGATCCTATACGATCAAGGATCTCAAAGGGGACAATGTACCTTGGGATTAGCTTCCCTTTCTTCCCAAATCGCATGACTCTCTTCCATGGAGATATTCGAAGGAAGACTTTATCTCCAACGTCGAACTCCAATTCCCTTCGACGATTGTCAGCATAGCTCTTTTGCCGACTTTGAGCAGCTTTGATGTGTTTCTGGATGACTTGAACCTTCTCTGTCATCTCTTGAACAAGATTGGGACCAAGTAGTTTTCGTTCTCCAACTTCATCCCAACAGGTTGGAGTTCTACATCGCTTCCCATAAAGAGCTTCATACGGAGCCATCTGAATACTCGAGTGGAAGCTATTGTTGTATGAGAACTCAACCAATGGAAGGTGCTGATCCCATCCACCTTTGAATTTGAGAGAGCAGGATCTTAGCATATCTTCAAGTGTCTGAATAGTCCTTTCAGACTGGCCATCAGTTTGGGGGTGATAGGCCGTGCTGAAATTTAATTCAGTACTCAAAGCATGTTGAAGGCTCCTCCAGAATTTAGAAGTGAACCTTGGATCACGGTCAGAGGCAATCGAGAGTGGAACACCGTGCAATCTCACTACATCCTTCACATATATCTTTGCAAGTTGTTCAAGTGAGAGATCTTCCCAAATAGCGATAAAATGGGCAGTCTTGGTGAGTCGGTCAACCAAAACCCATATCGCATTATTTCTTCTTGACGTTTTCGGGAGACCCATGACAAAGTCCATAGTAACATTTTCCCATTTCCACATGGGTATAGGCAATGGCTACATCATACATTTGGACTTTTTCCGCTCAGCTTTAACTTGCTGACATATCAAGCACCTTGATATATACTCCGCAATCTCCTTCTTCATGTTATCCCACCAGAAGTGTTCTCGGAGATCACGATACATCTTGGTACTTCCAGGATGAATAGAGAAAGTTGAGCTATGTGCATTATCCAATAGCTCCTTCTTTATTCCGGGTGATGAAGGCACACAAAGCCGCGTTCCAAACCGAATCACACCATCATCGTCGATATGGAACTATTACAGCTTCCCTTCCTTTACTGCATTGACCCTCTTTTGTATCTCCACATCATCCCTTTGTGCTTCCTTAATATTCTGTTGGATGGATGGTTGCGCAATCATTTGGGAAAGGTAGGATGTATCCCCTGCCCTTACGATTCCCAAATCCATCCTTTGCATATCCAAGAAGATAGGGTCTTTCTCAATCCTCAACATGGATAGAGTAACAGGTTCCTTCCTGCTTAGAGCATCAACTACCTTGTTCGCCTTTCCAGGATGATAGTGAATAGATCAATCGTAATCCTTGATTAGCTCTAACCATCTCCTTTGACGCATGTTGAGCTCCTTTTGTGTGAATATATACTTTAGGCTCTTGTGGTCGGTGTATATGTCACACTTCTCGCCATAAAGGTAGTGCCGCCAGATTTTCAAGGCAAAAATCACGGCTGCCAGCTCTAGATCATGTGTTGGGTAGTTCTGCTCATGTATCTTCAACTGTCGTGAGGCGTAGGCTATCACATTATCATTCTTCATGAGTACACAACCCAAGCCTTTCTTTGAAGCATCACTGTATATCACAAAACTTTCTCCACTTTTCGGTAGTGTGAGTACAGGTGCAGTGATTAGCCTTCTCTTTAGCTCCTTGAAGCTTCCCTCACATTCATCCGTCCAAACATACTTTAACCCTTTCCTTGTTAACTTAGTTAGCGGGCATGACAATCGTGAGAAGTTTCTCACAAAACGTCGATAGTACCCAGTAATCCAAGAAAACTACGGATTTCTGTGACACTAGAGGGCCTGGGCCATTCCTCAATTGCCTTTGTCTTCGAAGGGTCAACAGAAATTCCCTCGCTTGTGATCACATGTCCCAAGAACGTGACTTGATTCATCCAAAATTCACACTTGCTAAACTTGGTGTACAACTTCTCCTTTCTCAATGTCTCCAACACAAGTCTTAGATGTTCTTCATGTTCCTCCTTGCTCTTGGAGTAGATGAGAATATCATCGATAAACACTACCACAAATTTGTCGAGGTAATGTCTAAAGACTCTATTCATCAAATCCATGAAGATTACAGGGGCATTAGTAAGTCCGAAGGGCATCACCAAAAACTCATAGTTCCCATACCTTGTACGGAAGGCAGTCTTCTTAATATCTTCCTTCTTCACCTTTACTTGATGATATCCAGAACAAAGATCCACCTTTGAGAATTATTGAGCTCCTCTTAACTGGTCGAACAAGTCATCAATCCTTGGGAGAGGATACTTGTTCTTTATGGTGATCTTGTTGAGTTCTCGATAATCGATACACATCCGCGTGGTACCATCCTTCTTCTCCACAAAGAGCACTGGCGCACCCCAAGGTGATGCACTAGGGCGTATGAACCCTTTGTCCAGATGCTCTTGCAGCTGCTTCATTAACTCCTCCAGTTCGATAGGAGCCATCCTATAGGGGAACTTCGAGATAGGAGTAGCTCCGGGTATGAGTTAAATTGAGAACTCTACCTCACGATCCGAGGGAATTCTGGGTAACTCTTCGGGAAATACATCGCCGTATTCCCTTACGATGGGCATTTCCTCAAGGTTGGAACTTTCCCTTGACTCAAACATTTGGGTGAGGTATGCTTCTTCATAGGGAATCATCACCCACACCATTGAAGGATTTCTAAAAGGAGATTCATGATCTTCCTTGCATTTGTAGAGGAGCATGGGATGGTTTGGAATATGAAAATATATTTCCTTTTCCCGACAGTTGATATGTGCTCTATATAACGAGAGCCAATCCATTCCCATTATAGCGTCGAATTCCACCAAGGGAAGTATTACAAGATTTGCCGGAAGAATCTTCCCACATATGTCAACAGGATAAGAATCAAACACTTGGGTTGCAATGATTACACCACTTGGTGTTTTTACAGATATCTCTACCTCAAGGTTTCGGGGCTTCGATTCTGTAGTTCTAGCAAACTTGCAAGATATAAAGGAATGCATAGAACCAGAATCAAATAAGACTTTTGCCATTCTTGAGTGAATAGGAAGTGTACCTTGTACGACATCATTATCATGTTCCACCTCCGCATTAGTGATGGCATAAGACTTCCCTTGTTCCTTTGGCTTTGGTGGTTGTTGGCGCTGATTACCCTCGAAATCTCGAGGTTTAGTGCACTGGTTTGAATAGTACCGTAGATCCTTACAGTTGTAGCATTGAACCACGAGTGGTTCTCTCCATTCATCGGCTACATTATCCTTCCTTTTTATATCTCTTCAACACTTGTGAGCTAGGTGTCCTTCTTTCCCACACTTGAAGCATTTCCCCGTCCCTTTGAGGCAGTTCCCATTGTGCAACTTCCCACATTTTTGGCAAGTGGTTCGTTGTGTTTTCTTCCCATCTTTATCACTAGATCCACCAGCTTGAAACTCCATCTTTCTTTTCTTATCACCATAGCCATGGTACCATTCTCCAAACTCCATCCCCACTTTGAGATCACACCGAACAACTTCTTCATAACTCCCAAAGTCTCGAATTTCAAGAGCTTTTCGAAGATGTGGTTTTAATCCACTAAAGAATCTATCAATTTTGCTATCATTGTTGATAAAAAAACCCGAAGCATACCTTGCGAGCCTTGTGAAATTTTCTTCATAGGTTGTGACAGATTCTCATTCTTTTTGCTTGAGCTCTATGAATTCTCTCTCCATCTTCGTGCGAAGTGTTCGTGGGAAGTACTTATTAAGAAACATTATCTTAAAGTCTTCCCATTCCATCTCTTCAATTTACTCCCTTGGCTTGGTGTTCTTAATCAAATCCCACCATTGATCAGCTTCTCCATCTAGATGATAAACGGCTAGAGTCACCTTCTCCATCTCGGAACAGTGAAGAACAGAAAAGATCTTCTCTATGGAGTTGACCCACTGTTCCGCAACTAGTGGATCGGAAGATCCACAAAACGTCGGTGGTCGTTGCCGCATAAAACATTCGATAGCTATCTGCTCCCTCTTTGGTGAAGGAGGGCGTTCCCCATTATTATGGTTATTATTCATAACCCGGGATAATTGGGTAAGAATCTCCATGAAGTTTTGAACTCCACCTCCAAAATCATTGGGGATGTCGTTCGGGCAATCGTTGCATTGGCCTTCGCAAGAGTTGTTGGCCTGCTTTCTCCTGGTTCCCACCATTTTCTAAAATAGAAAAGGTTAGAACAAAACATAAGTAAACAAGTCATGAATAACTTATCCTTTTAAACAATTATACAAAAAACATAACATATGGGATCCCTAGGTAAATATCCTTGTGTGCATATTTGTACTTAGTCTCATGCTAGAGGTTTTCTTTAGGGTTCACTAATCCTAATTCCCAAATTAACTAAACCTTTCCTTTGATACCAATTGTAGCGACCCGACCTTTTCTTACATTACTATTACATCATTTCAAAGATAAAAAACATAATAGTATTACACATGGAGGATCCAGAGGTTTAGTGTCTTGGGAAAACTAGGACTACACATAACAAGTACAACATCAATCATAAAAATTCATTTAATCTCTTCTTCTATAGCTTCTTAGTAGCACTTGTCCTCTCCTTAGTACATGTAGAAACCTGAGGATATACATCAAAAGGGGTGAGATAAAAGCCCAGTAAGAGGATATATAAGAACAATATAGCATGGGGTGAACATAATCATGACATAGGAAGAAGATCTTGAACATGAGAGGAGTATAGACAATAAACTTGAAATGTGGCAAAGCATAAAAATGAAACATCATGTCTTAGTGGTTAACTACCACACATACTTGTGAACAAAGATAGAATCATTTTCACGCATAATTTAACATTTACTCATGAGATTCATCACTTTAACCAATGCATTGGAGCGCTATATAATTTCGGGCGCACCCGTCACATTTAAACATTCATATTGCGCTATATAATTCCGGGCGCACCCGTCACATCATAACATTATCATTATCATGCTTGACACACAGAACACATATCAAACATGTACATAAATAACCCATGGAAAGGAAGGGGTTTCATCTCATAATAACACATTCATAAGCTTTGGGTTCCCAAAAGAAAGAGGGAACAACATACTTGATATAAGGACCATCAACCTTGAATGAGAGGAAAAAGGTGAGATCTTGAAAGAAGAGTTCTTTTGGAAAACATTTTGATGGACATAAAAACCAGTGAAAAACATGTATATCCCAGAAAAGTAAAGTAAATGGTGAAAGAAATGATCTTTGAGGAGTAACCATATCAAAAATGGAGTGAAAGAAGGAGAACCCGAAGGAAGAAAATTGGGTTCGAGATTTCCCCTTACCTTGTACTCGAATGCCTCCTTCTCTTTAATGTCCTGTATAATGACATTATATTCATTAATTAGAAATTACAGAACCTTTTATACATTAATAGGGTTCATTCTGGTTTCATTATTTCATATTATGTTCCTTTGGATGACTTATAGAGTTTAAAAACATTGATCAGGGATGTTCGTTTTCATGGTTTTCTTGAGCGGTCCACTTGTATTCTTAATTTGATGTTTGGGTAGATCATGGGTAAACATCCAGAAATGATGTTACATGTAATTAATGATATTACAGAAGCTTGAATGATTTTATAATGAGTTATATTAGATTCATGTGGCCGAATCATTAGATAAGAATTAAATGAAGATTATTTGGGCCAATTTGAGCGGTTTTTGGATCACAACCAACTCATTTTAACTTTTCACTTAGTAGTATGGCCATAGGTTATTTCCAGAACTTAAAATAGAACATAATACATATAAAAAATTCTGGTTCAACCATAAAAATGGTTTTATGACCAGAATGAAGGTATAAATGGAAGAAGAGAGCATGTTGTTTTTGAAGGTGATAAATTATCACCACATGAACAACGTTCTCTTTAATAAAATAAAAGGAAGGGGGAAAGGGTGTGGATTGATATAATATAACATTAGAATCATAATATTACAGTATATATATAATACTGGATTTACAGAACAGTTTGGATGAAGATAGATAGAGAGAGATCAAGAAAGGAACTTGAACTTGAAAGGAAATTAAAGGAGAAGAGAGAGAGAAATTACCTTTAGAATCCTCCTCTTGAGATCCTCTTTAAGGAAGCTAGGCTTGGTATTTTGATGAGACCAGACGCTTTTGGACGTGGGGGATGATCTTGGGAAGGTGTTTGGGCAGAATTTAGAGAAGTATTGGAGCTTGAGAGGTGTGAGGAAAAGAGGGAGTGAAGGGTGGCTTTTATAGTGGAGGGGAGAGGGGTTTCCTTAATATAAAATTGATTAGTTTATTAATTTCACCCAAGACAAGGAATAGTGAATCTTGGATGGCTAAGAATAGTAAATTTGACTTGTGAATTCTGGATTTGGGTGCTTACATCACTTGTGATGTCAGGAATAGTGGGTTTTAATTAAAATGTATTTATATGATAAATTAATGTATTCTACTATTCATCAAAAATTTAAGTATCTCAGAAAAATACCAAAATTTTACCCCAACCATTTTTCGACGTGTAGAATCCAAAAATGAATTCCATTTTTCAAAAAAAATTTCTTAAATATTGTTAATTTAATATTTAATTAAAATCTTAATTTACTTAAAAAAACAGTTTTTTAAAATTAAAACTGATTTTGCAATTCTTTCAAAAATTACTTAGGGTCTTATAAAATTATCTAAAAACTATTAGACATTGATTAAATAATTTATGAATATATTTCAGGAAAAATAAATATTATTTTAAATTAATTAATTAATTATAATTAATTATTTATGACTTATAAAATACCAAAAACGTTTACTAAGGTCAAATTATCACTTTCTAAGATGTCTAAATTTTATTTTATTATTCAGAGGTAATGTTACTCTTATTTACTATTCTTAAGGGTAGGTTACTATTCATAAGGGTAGGTTACTATTCATAAGGGTAGGTTACTATTCACCAAAAATTATTTTGGTTTCATTGGACTCCAAAACTATCTTGAACACAACCGTGTATGTTGGGTTTTTAAAATTCCAAACATAGGGGTGACAAAATTATGTTTAAAGGTCACTTATCACTTAGTAGTTCATTATTTTGTGTTTTTATGACATAGATATAAGAAGTTAATTTTCCATTGAAAAACTTTGGGTCGTTACAGTAAGTATCCATAGAGGAGCCAAAACCATGTGAATAGGGGGTTTCACTTCACTATCAAGAGGACCTGATCCCTATGATGGGGGGCGAGGTTAACTAGTAAGGTAAATGTCTGATCTCAAGCTAATGGGGGGGGGGGTTCTACTTTATAATTCAAATACTCATGCCCCAGTATGATAGGGAGTCAACTCTACTGATTGAATAACCACACCCTATCCAACATGGGGTTTCACTCAGAAGTTGAAGACCTATGACTTGGTTTGACATGGGGCTTCTACTCTAGTCATTGAGGAATCAACCCCTATTTGACAGGAGTGTTCCACTCAGATGTCAAGGACATGCACATTTGTACCACATGAGGTTCTACTCTAGTCCTTGAGGACTCACACACTAGTGTGTCCAGAGGGTCTACTCAGAAGGTATCAGTATAGTGTATATGCCCATGATGATGGGGGGGGGGGGTTGAACTCTAGTTATTAATGTATTTCATCCTATCTGATTCGAGTTTCACTTGGAGGCAACCTCTGGTGATCCTGCCTTATTAATGCTGTCGTCAAGCAACACCTCAATAAACGATATTCTCGAACCATTAAACAATTTATCTCAAAATCCATGACTGAGGGAACCATCAAATTCTATGTGTAAAAACACTCAGTATAAGATAATCATAGGCTAAAATACATGTTCAAATGAATGAGATAAATAACCTTGAATTTTATTCAATAGAGGTTAAGAGGTAGACAACGTGTGAGTGGAACCACATGATGTGTGGTTCCACTCCACAGCCTGTCCATGCCCCCGACTAGCACACGACTCCTGAATATGTAAGAGTACACAATGTTTAGCTGGACTAGATGGATTTACCAAGATACCTAGGACTAGGTCATGTGCATCTAGTCATGTTTGTGTACTAAACCCTATGTCTGTGTACTAACCCCTTATCCATATACATGACTCCATGTCCACATACTCAAGTACACAACTGCATACCTATCCATTTTCTTCCACATGGGATCCCATTTATGTGACCCATCACATGGGTTGTCCAACCGGGGAATGGGTACACGATGTGGAGGAGGGATATACATTATAGAATCCTTAACATTTCCATAATCCCTAGCTGCTTCTACTGAAGGGATACACCATGCGTGTTCATAATCATACACAACGTGTAGTCGGTTTTTTTATAGATTTTAATTTTTTTCCTATCATGTTTAATCATGAATATATTATTTATATCCCACTATATCTTCACTCAAAACATGTATATCTGGACATGGATCATGGTTTCTGGCCACCATTCACCAAAAATCAGCTTTCGTTGTTCGTTTTCGATTTGTTGTATGAACGACATGTCTCCAAGGATTCCACCCTTGATGCATTTGTCTAAAATAATCAATATGATATTCCTATTCTCTAAAAAATACCATTTATGTGCTTATTTCATTGATCCATGCTTTTATCATTAATCTTGTGTGGTTATGGGTGCTCGATCGGGCTCGGTACTGCCCGCAAAGTTGAACTGGGACCGCAGGGTCCTGCGGGTGATGAAAAAGCAAATATTTTGGGGGAAAAACCTCTATAAAAGGTTTTAATCATCACTTTACATGAATTATTAGACAAATATCAATTAAAATGACAATGGTACAACACAATTGAATAAATCAATTTAAATCTTGTACATTGCCACATGATCAAGTCCATATTTAGAATAGACCTAAGAAAAAGGATGGATCAGCTCAATAAATTTATTTAGAGGGAATAAATCACATATTTTTGAGTCCTACACACACACTAAATTTTTCTTCATCAAATAATTCATATAGTAATGATTTATGGAATTCATTTCCTTTGTTGTGTCCCGATCTTCTCTGATTTAGAGTTTCTTCATCTTCAGAAATAATGTTACAACATATGGAAGGAGTGAATCATCATTGATTCCGATATTATGAGACTAAACCTAAGTGAATATCCATGATAATATATTTATAGAAATTTAAATTTAGTATAAATGAATGAATGAATGAATTAATTAATCCATTGAACGTATCATCGAAGTGATAGGAGTTAGATTCCCCTATGGTGACTCAATTTAATTCGTTCCTAAGGTGAATTCTACATTTTGAACTGAGTCATGGTCTCAAATTTCTGATCTAAGAATAAATTCATGAGTTATCCCATTTTCTATAATAATATTTAGACATTAAATATTAAATTTATTCAATTTTTTTAAATTAATTTTAGGCACACCATGTTTCAGAATCACATGGCATCTCAGCGCCTTGAATCGGAAATATATATAAAAATATTTTAAATTCATATAATGAAAAAAAGAGGGTCACTACATCATTCACACATTCATGATTTTTTTAATAAAAATTAATAAACTAAATAAAAAACTCGAGATACTTGGTCCACACTTTGATCTCTTACTCCCAAGAACTCACATTTATGTAAATGTGATAACAAAACAAATGAACCAAGGGTATGGTACATCCATGAAAGGTTATATCCTATCATAATTCAATCAAAATAGGTTATTTGAAAAGGTGGATCCATCCTTGATTTCAAATTATCCTTAGTCGATGACATTCGTGGGTTCATGCATGTATCTCATTAGCTGCAACACATGGAAGATGTCACGCACCAGCTCCAACATTGGGAGTAGGGTGAGGTGGTATGAAACCTTTCAAACCTCTTACACGATCTGGAACAGCTTGATGAAGATCAGAGATAACTTGCCTCACTAGATTAACCTCAGTAATCCATGTCGTGGGGAGGAACTCAGGAAAATGTGGTCTACCTACTCAACTCCAAGGGCCTATGATGGTGATATATGTAAGATTTCTATATACTATGGGTCACCCTCATCCGCTCATAGATGATCTGGACCTTCTTCATCATCACCTTTACCGTTTTGGGCCTACAAAAGATGTTTCATGAATCTCTATCCAATATAATGGCGAACAACATGGTCTTCTATATAGGGTCTCAAATGGTTCCATAAAGATATTAGAGTGGTGGATGTTATTGTATGCAGACTATAACAAGGATAGGTGATCCTCCTAGCTCTAGCCATAGTTTAATATAAAATCCCCAAACATTTAATCCATCATATGGATAGTGAACTCATTCCTCCCATTAATCTAGGGGTGAAAGGCTATACTCATCCTCATTTGGGTCCCAAATTCCTCCTTTAGGACTCTCTGCAATCATGACATAATCTACGCATCACAGTCGGATTCAATTTTATCAGGTTCCCCGTAACGGTGAACAATATCCCATACATACCGCTATGAAATAATCTTCACAAAACTCTTATTCCTATTATAAAGTGTTACAATATTGTGGGTTGGTCAACTATCACCCAGATTTCCTCATGGTCCTTCTCTATCCGTGGAAGCCCTATCATAATGTCCATTGATAAACCATCCCATTTTCACTTCGGGATCTTGAGTGGCTCAAAAAACCTACAAGAACATGGTTCATAGACTCTACCTTATGATAGGTGTTGCACCAAGAGATGAACTCAGCTACACATTACCACATTTTGAACCACAAAATATATTATGAAGGTCCTTGTAAATATTCCTGACATAAGGATGTACATCTAGAGGATAAGTGTAGAAATTCTACATCACCTCCCCTAGGAACATCAACTAAACAATTTATCTCTCATGGAACATTATGATGTGGCTAAATCCTTTAGAATATCCATATATTGATTCGACCATGGATATATGGTCACATAAGATCTCAAAGTCAATGTTTCATAGCTAGAAATCACTCACATGATCGAGAAGTGGAGGAGTTAACACCATCGTTTTCATAAAATTTATATCCTCTGGTTTCACCAAGGCCAACTAAAGGGAGGCTAATTTCTCTGATTCCTACTACACCAATCTATCCTGGGACATCCTGTTGAGGTAATATTATATAAAATTTTCCATTAATAGAGTATATACTATCTCAAAGTCACATTACTACATGAAATCCTACCAACACCATTGTATCATGTTCAGGTATCTCTGCATGAAGTCGTACATGAGACTCTAATGGTCTGAGTAACCTTTAATATATCTCCTAGAAGGTAGTTTCTACAAATCCTCAAGGTGATGTCTACCACTACTAGATCTAGGTCATGAGTGTCATAGTTCCGCTAATGGGGTATAATCTTCCTTGACCCGTATATGATAACATCCTACTATTTCATTAACACATAACCTAGCTCAAATCTCAAGGAAGGACAATACAGAATAAATTATACACCTTAGTGTGGTGGTCCCGACATGGATGAGTTCATCATCCTCCTCCTCTAATCCTCAAATGAACTCTTGCACTACTAATACCAGGTAAACCTCTTCCCTTTCCACTTCAAGGTTATCAATGGAGTAGCTATTATAGGGAAGTCTTCCAAAAACATCCTATAGTAACCCACCAAACTAGGAAAGTTCTAAAAATATATCATGGTCTTGGCTAGATCCTACGTAATAAATACATCATCCTTTTCTGGGTCCATGGCTAAACCATGATAAAAAAATGGCATGCCCCAAAAAGTGAACCCCATGAATCCTAAACTAAAACATTGAGAGTATCCCATAATAATGATTATTTTTAAGAAGATCTTGGACCATCATAAAGTGGTATTATTATTAATATTCTAATGAAGAGTACAAAATTATTTTGTTGATGAGTATAAAAAAACACTAGTCCAATTATTACTGGATAACCTAGTTTATCAAATCCATAAACAATGCTATGAAATTCATCGCACTAATGGGAATCACAAGGAACACATTGTTTCCATATCCAAGTCAAAATGGAAAATTTGGAATATCAACCTCACAATAACTCAACTGGGGGTAACCAAAACTTATATCGATCTTCATGAACAATCTCGCACCTCACAATTGGTCAAAGAGGTTGTGAATCCTTAGAATGATGTATTTTTTCATTATCATTACCTACTTCAAGAAAAAATATTCTACATATATTAGAAAACTCCCATCCTCTTTCTTGAACAATATTGGACCTTCCCTTGGGGACACAATGGAACTTATGATTCCCTTATCATGAAGGACATCAAATTGAAACAACAACTCCTGGAGTTTAGTAGGGGCCATCTAATATGCCTTTGAAGATATCATAGTGGTCCCAGGATGAAAATAAATACAAAACTCATACTTCTTCCTCAGAGGTAGCCACATAACATCATTGTGAGATACTTTCATATAATCATCCACAATTGAAAGAATATATATTCCTAAAGAGAATGATGCTCTAAGGCCTACACTCAATAAATTATGGGTGATGGGTTTCTTCCTCCTAACCGAAAAACCCCAATTTCCCTTATAGGATTTATCTCTCCCAAATAAAAGATAATTTCATCCCATAAATACGAATACATCCAACTTGTCTACGTTGAGATTAAATATTGGATCATAATAAGGACAAACAAAACATACCCAAGATGATGTGATAGGGTTCCATCATGATGACCAAAAGGACCCAACTGAACCTCTCTTCACAATAATATATCTCGTACCAATGGTTTATAAATGATACAGAAGAATCATTCCCTATAGTAACTTTAAGATGAAGCTATTGGGATAGTGACTCAACCATCTCTTATTATAGGTGTATAGAGATAATGTAATGTCTATAAACTATATTTACTAATACTTAATAAATATTAGGAAACACACACATCATACCTCTAATCATCTCATGCGATGCATGATTTTAATCCTCTAATGCCTATAGCAGTACACAAATCTGATCACCAGATCCCTAAGGATAATATGGTACACCTAGTAGTGGTAGGGGAAGGATATAGTAATGTCACCCACCACTTATATCTTGAGATATTCTACTAGCTCTACATCCCTAGGGACCACTCTTTACTCACATTAGAGATACCAAATCATGGTGCTTCCTTAGAAATGGTTGCCCATTAACTATCTGCCTATGCCACTCAAGACGTCTGGCCAGGTAGTCTCATACAATGTTTCCTCACCGGTCACATATTAATCACTTCCACTATTTGGTATTCCCTGTCACTCTGCGAATCCCCAATGATGTTCCTAAGTATAATCATTGGAAGGTCTCTTATTCCAAGATCAGGAGATCTAGAATTTGACAGCTTCGACAGAAGAATATATTATATGATCACCATTTCTATCACTAGATATCCAGAATCCATCCTAAATAAATCTCTTTGACCCCAGTTCCTGCTCTAGCACCCCTAAATAGGTGGGGTTTCTCAAGGGCACAATGTTGTCTTGGATATCTCTTTATAGTCCCTACTCAAACATTCATGCTTGTAAGTATCCATCCAAGATCATGTCTAGAGAGTACCACATAAGGTCTATGAGACTTATTTCATACTCATACACCTTCATCCCTCAATATTACAGCTCTAGAAGCTCCTAGGTTCATACCAAGTCTAAAACGGAGGGGTAGTACTCATCATGGAATAACTGTTGGAAGTCAGTCCATGAGAGTGTCAACTCATCATGTATTTTCATAACATGGTTCAACCAACATATAGATGCTCAATAGAAAGTATATATTCTAGTTAAACCACAAGATCCATTGGGGTCTGAATAATCATGAAGACATGAACCACTAACTATATCCGGTCCTCTACTTCATAGGGATCTTGATCACCACGAAACCTCACTGGCCTTTGGAACTAAAGCTAATAGAGCATGATAAGATAGCATGTTTCCTCATAATTATCTAGTGAAAAAATCTTCTACTAGATAGGTGGATGTACTTTTAACTACCAACCTATAGGAAGGGGTTGTGGGATGTACCCTAAACTGAGACCTCATTGCTCATCAGATCTTCTTCGTGATCTAGAGCCAGTATCATGGATGGTTGTCATCATAGGGGAATTCTGATATTTATCAATATGTTCCATGGTCAGATTAGAATATATATATTTATCTATATAATAAAAATGAAGAGCATAATCAATAAGGACAGTCACAAACTCAATCCTATATGATTCATGTACAATTGATCCCTATAAAAAATGTCATGGAATGATGAGTTGAAAAGAAGGTAATTATGGTCTTGGTGAATGGATATATCATCTTTTCACATCATCACTAAACTCCATTACCCGATAGCCTCACTTGAGAAACTATGACACTATTTCATTAAATTATGTGCCTAAACCATGTGGCCAAGATATTTTGGTTAAAATGAACAATTTTTCCCTAAAATTTTTTATAACATAAAATCCCTTTATCTCTTATATGTTCCACAGTATGTCGAACTTTTGAGAAGACCTCTTGAAGCCTAACATAGGAATTGAGGTACCTTCTACATAAAAAAAATTATATTTTATTTTATATCATTAGATCTTCACCATTAACATCTTAATTAATTTTTTTCCTATTCTTGATTCTTATGGGTATCAGATGAACTATTTGGATTTATAATAATATCACATAATTTATCATTCTTCATCCATTATTTAGATTACTAAAAATATGGGATGAATCAGAGCATGATACTGGATAAGATATCTAGAACGTACCAAAAGAAGGTGGTATCATGTCATTTACTGAATGTCAGATCATTTATACATGTCATCGTGCGACAACCCATTTTTTGGGGGTCACCATAAATGGAATTGAAACATATTATTTCATAACATATTATAGGTGATTTAATAGTATTTTTAATAACTATTATAGGTTTCATACCTTGAATAAAAATTACCCCATGTTTGAGTTGCCTTTAAATGGGCCTTTAAGGCTTTTGGCCTTGTATTCCATTAAGTATTTCCATTTACCCTTTGATCATGGGAAGTATTTTGAAAAATGATGTATAAATAAAATTGATTAATTAATTGAATTGAAAATGAAATAAATTAAGGGATTTAGATGGATGTATTTAAAATTGACCCATGTATTCAATTGATTATTTAATGCATGCTTGCATTCTATTGTCGTGACCATGTGAGTAAACCATTGGCTAATCCATGAGTTGATGCAATTATCTAAAATTGATCTAATAATTGATTTTACCATGCGAATTATTTGATAACATAGCCATGGAATAGATTTAAAAACTTCTTAGGATTGTTATATTAAATGTTTCCATGTGATAATTTTAATGGCTAATGATTTTATATCCCTTGTGAAGTATGTTGAGACCATTATATTTGATGTATTTATTGAGCATGAGAATATATTTATCATGTTATTCCCACATGATTAAATGAAATCCAGGACTTTGAGGTTGGACCTTTCCTGAGTCACCCTTTTGAGGTGATTTTTTTAATGAATTTGGGTTTTACCTTGGAATGTTTAATGAATTTCATAGATGAGATGGATTTGATTAAAATATTTGTTGAAATGGGTGATACATGTATTCATATTGGAATTCCATGGAAGAACTCTTGTTCCTATTGACTTATACGCCTTGTGTGATATATGGATTCACATTATAATTCCACGGATGGACATAATGGGTTGAGCCTGATATTTTCATGAGTGACACATGGATAAAAATGAGAGATTCCATAGAAAGACTCATTTAGGATTGAATTATATATCGAGTGATTCATGGATTCATATGAGATATTCCACTAATGGACTCAAAAGGGGGATTGACACTTTATGCCATGGGTGATACTCATACTTCTGTAGAGAATTAATGAGGACTGAATTGACTGGATAGAATTTATACCTCAGTTAGAGAAATATCATGTTCCTAAGAATTTTTCCATGGATGATATTGTATGGTGTTGGTTCAAGTTTTACCAGGAGGTATACTTGAATTCCAAATTTGTAATTTCAAGGAATGATTCTGGTTCTAAGGGATATAAAGGAAATGAAATGACTTATGATGAGTCTCCAAACCTAAAAACATGATTGGAGTAAATATTTGTTGGAACCAAGGTTGTTCTTTACTAATAATTGAGTATGGTTTGTGTTTTCTACAACATATACATGTAATATCAGGGATTTTTCATGGAAAGTGATCTTACAGTTCATTCTAACAATAATATTGAAGGTGGAATCATTTCATGGACTGTAATCAGAGTATGTGTACCACAATGCATAGTTCACAGACTATAAAGAGAGTACATAGAATGTGAAGCATAGTTCATATACTGAAAAGGGAGTATGTGTAATGGGATTTGTGCATAGAAGTGTTATGTGGACCGTGAAGCATGATACAAGGACCACATAGGGAAAATGGATCACAAAGGCCTTGTGGTTTACAGGATGCATACAATTCATGGGATGGATCATCGTTTACGAAAATGATGTAGTGATTTGAAGAACAAAAAAAGGATTAATTTGTGGAATTAATTAGCCACCGTGAAGGAAGAAAGGTTCTATGCGTACTGTGGAGAGAAAATGGTTTGTAGGAGGAGAATAGTCCTCTGTGATGGATGCACAACATCGAATGTTGACATAAAAGAGATTAAAAATATTTTCAGATCTATTTTCTTATATAAGGAGCTCTAATCCTTTCATTACACATAGATTTTTTTATAGGAAAACATATTTTCTCTGGGAGGAATTCACTGATGTTTGAATTGGTTTGTGGGAAGATGATTCAATGAAGGGAAAATGTTCAATAGGTAGGTTTCTACGAATTGAGAATAGTTCCATGAAGTTAGTTCATAGAAGAAGATCTATAGGGAACTGTAGCACAAAAAGGATGATGGATCCATTATGGAGATGTGGTTCAAAGAGAATAAGTATTTTGTGGAAGAAAAGGGTCAATTAAAGGATAGTTGGTCCAAAAAATAAGTAGTGGTCCATATTAGGAGAGATGGTTCACCGATGTGGAGGCAATTCACATAGGATAAACATTTTGCAGGAGAAGAGGTAGTCCTCAATGGAAGGGTTCACTCGAATAGCAGGAAAAATCCATAGAATGAGAGGTGTTCAGAAAAGAACTATCGCCATGTGGCGAATCACTATTTTCTAAGGAAGCATGGTTGTTCCAAAAATGATGTTTGATTTATAAAGGGTTGATATTCATGAAAGAGTTTCGAAAAAGGTAGTTTTGAACATCACTTTTTCACTGACCAGTGATTTTACAATGCATCAATTCATGTCTATGTTGTAAGAAGAGTCTCGCATTAAATTGAGACAAATAATTTTATGATAATCAATTGAAGTGACCTTTAATTCGATAAACTAAGTTAGACATCTCTCAAACAGTGAGCTAGGGGGAGTCAACAGAAGTGTTTTTAGGGACATATTGTGTTATTCCTAAAAACATGTAAAGGATGTGTGCCAAGAAAAGATTGACTTTTACTGATATTTTTTATTCCACATATAGTGAAGAATATTATATTTTGTTATGACCAACACACTATCAACATATTCTCCTTGGACTAGATGTTAGTGACACACCATGTAAAATATCTATGTTGTATCTCTGCATGTGATTGTTTGATTGCTGATTAAATCCGCCAGGACAGTTTAACAACATCCTGCCAATTTGGGAACAAGATCCATCATTTTAAAAGAAAATTTTGACACCCTCATTCACCCCTCCCTTATTCGGGTGTTTCAAGGTATTATATTCATAACATGTGTTGTTTAGATGGATTTCTGAGGTATATGTTGTGTTTCCAGTTACACATAGATGCAAAGTTTGAGTCAAATCTCGGGGCTTATAAATTCAATGTAATTTAATTGTTAAATTAATAGGAATTAGTAACCATTTTTAAAGGATGTTACATTTGATTTCTTTTTAATTACTACTTTACTCATTTGAAACTTATTTATATATATTTTCACTGACTGATCAGAGTAGACCATGGTTGGTCACCTACTGGTATTTATTCTCACACCCTTTTGGGATAGTTTTTCAAAAGAAAAATATTATATGATTGTATGTGTCGATAATGTAAATATTCTTCTTATAGGTACTTGATTTTATTCTTAGGAGTAGGAGATAATGTGACCAAGATGAGTCTTGTTATGCTACTGAGATTATTTTTTTCATTATATACTTTTTGTACATTTAATGTATATTAATGTCATCTACCATTTTTGGATGTTTTATTATAAATATTTGACATAAATACTCATCATGTATATGATATGACTTATTTATTTTTTTATACTAACAATCTTCAGCTGAAAATACTATTTTTTTGGTTTACTTCTTCTATTATTGAACTATTTATGTATTTTTGCTATGTTACACTCTACTACATAGGGAATAGACTCCCCCTGAAACCCCAAGGCCTTCACTTCTATTCATAAACCTCTGGAATTTAGGGATATTAACTTGATTCCATGTGGCTAACTAGCTTGGAGCACTATTGTGTGTCATTTGGGTCTAAGATGTTACATTCTTGATGCTCGATGTACACCTTCTCAATAAGACAGTTTAAGGATAATGCATGGATATCACAAGCATCAACCATAACCCCCCATATTACTATGATTATTATCTAGTGGAAGAGGGACCCCATACAACTCAACATATATACCATTATGGTATGGGTGATGATGTTTCACAGGCATCTCATCAAGGATCGAGTTCGACTAACCCTAAATGGATAATAATACAAGGTTTGTATTGATCATGGGAGAAATTACCCCATATTTCTTATCGATGTAAAATTTTATAGGATACATTATCTCAAGCACTATTTTAGATAAGGGAAAGATAGTTGTCTCAACCAATAATAATAGAAAAATTAAATATGAATTGTTAATTAAAAGGACAATTACATGTGTTAAAGGATTGAGTGATATCAAAATACAGTATCTTGAATGATAAACCATCACTAGAGACCCCTCAGTGCCTATTAGAACCACAGACTTTCAAAACACCCCTCAACACTTATTTAATGAAGATGTATTAGAGAGATAAACTTGTTATCATAGAGAAATCATAAAAATTGATAACATCTGGATGGATGGAACTTGAAGCCTAACTCTGAGGGGGTACTAGGGTCTCGATGATGAGACACCTTGGGTGACTCACTGTATCACTAATGAAAGACAGAGTCAGGGTAGTATAGAGATACCCCTAGTAAATTATTGGGATGTATAGAAAATGAGGACGACCTACTCCAGCCTACTCCACAAATTCCTATAACCTTGAGTCATTGGAGGAAGAGTATGAAAAAATAGATTGTTAGATGGACTCCCATGTACTCATAAACACTATTTTTTCATCAATATATGACCCCTATTCATCTAATAATTCCATCAAAATAATAGATCACATATTAGATGTATTTTTTAAGGTAAAACAAAAGAGGATTAGAAAATTGATTGAACTAAATCTTAACTAGTTAGATGGAAGAACAATAAAATAATCCCCTATAGGGTAACCTCTCAACTTTTACATAGTATTTCAAGATCATAATACCATCCCCGTGACTCCTAACTTTTAGATCCAAGTGCTTTAGCATCAGTAAATACCCCCTCCAAGGTTGGTGTTGTGGAAGACTTATAGTTTTTTGGGTCTCGTGTTGAATTATAGAATCACCTAGGAAGTAATCTGATAACACTCCCCTCACTAGTGTGAGAACACAATAATATCATTTATGTATTGAAACCTCACCCAATAGCTCACCTGGTTTGTAATTTTGGGGAACCTTGAACATTTTAAGATCTATCCCCTTCCAAGTATGTTTCCACCAGATTTACTCAACCATACTGTATAACTATAGTCACCCCCATTCCATTAAACACAAATTGGGGAAGTAAACACAAAAATTCAGTTGTATCAGGTAGAATAGATACTTCCTATAATCCTTTCTATATTTGATTTCCCCAGCTTGTGAGCTCTTTTATTCCTCCCATGTCCGCTTCTGTGATAGCCCTACCCCACCAGAGGATGGAAGCCAGACAGTGACTGGAAATCTCATTGAAGATTGTTCACCTTGGGTCCTTGAAAAGTGTTGTGTTCACTAATGTGTATCCCGCCTTCCCCCTTACCACTCTAGTGGAATTATAGGAGGCCCCATCCTTATCATATATGGTGAAAAATCACATCAAGATATGAATCCACTCATTCCCTTGAATATTTCTAAGAGAAGTCAATGTTGGGATTAGTTGGTAGAAACATAGTTTATTCCCCCAGTACCTTTTTCCTCAAAAATCCCCAAGAGATGAAAAATAATACATGTATTTCTATACTCATTCACCTATGTGGATACATTCTTTCCCTGTGATTGGATGAATCTGAATTCATGAGAAAATAGGTATGGTATATGAGGTTCACATTATATATTATCATTAATCCTTACAACTAATTATCCACTATATAATGCCATAATGTACTCCCTATACTCTACAGAAACCACCAAGATGTCAACCATCTCTCTAGATGGGGTTGGGAGAGGGATTATGTTTACATTCCGATCATTTACAATTCTTACCATCACCCCATTCTCATCAAGTGTCCATGGTATGAATCCAAATATATTGAGGAGTGAGGGAATAAGATTCCATTCATGGGAGTAGTCTCATTCATGAATTTATACCTTCTAATGTGATCCATGACTGATCTGTGCAATAATTGGAGTGACCCAAAAATGTTCATGTTAATGCCTACTATTGCAACCATCCCCAATTGGTGGTAGAGTCTAGAAAATATTGAGATTACCAAGTTGATATGATTCCACGCATCTAGGATCACAACCATTACCAATGTACCTATTCAAAAAACTATACCTGTGGACTTGATCAGGAGAATCCAACCATTATGAAAATATTCCAATAATTATATATATAGACTATCTGGGGACCTATTCTATATAATGTACCTGCACTCCTAGTATCTTATATCCTTCAGTATCATCTAGTACGATCCCAACGTTCTATTATCACTTTCCATTTGACACTTATTGGACTCCCCTATATCTCTAATACTGGAACATTTAGGAATATGACTATAACTTTATTGAATGGGATATTTTTTTTGAATACAGGCAAATGACCCTGAACTACTTCCAACCTACACAAGAGGGTCACTACTACACATGGTATAAGATGTATCTTTTCCAATGCCTTAGATTCTATAATAAATTCAATATACAAATATCCCATTGGGGGTATACTACCGATGTTTTTAATATACCATATGCTTATACAAGGATGTGTTCCCACATAAAAATATTTCATGAACAAATATGATAGTTGCACAACACAATGTAAACTCACCCTTTAATTTTTTGTTTTTCCTATGAACTCAACCTTCCAGACCATGTTAGATACAATTCCATAGTGGGAAATTTATTAGTGAAAATATTGATCATTTTTTCACATAATGTTGGTGTTCCATAAACCATAGATTCCAGATGCATAAAAAATGGTGTAAAATCCTCCCCAAGGTTGCAAATAAATTTAATGTTTTGAGAAAAACATGATGTTAGATATTCAATAAAAATATTATAAAAAAAGAACCATTGACAGTACCATTTTTAATGGGAACAAAAGAGAATACATTATTCAATATTGGTATTGGTTCACAAGATTTTACCCTTGCACATATCCCAGAAAATCACTTGAACCACTGGTGAGAAAATGGAACTAATGAATTGCGTCCATATGTTCTACATTAGGAGTGTCACAAAATATGTTATATGTGACCTAGAGATATTTGTGAACTTGTGGCCACCCATTATAGATATAAAAAGAATCTACGCCCCCCACAACATTAGGGGATAGTTACAAAATCTGATGATATGGTTATCCATCGTGAAACATATACTTCTGAGATGGTCAAACAACCCCAAAATTCATTGAACACCAAAGATAGAAAACTTTTATGATTGACCTCACATGGGTGAAAGAATATAGTTAATATTGTTTGGTACATCCCCATTAATCTTAAATCAGAGGATAAATGTGTGTGTGTAAGATGACTTGCCTTTGTGTAACACAAGGATCCGTATAACTCTAGAAGTTGTGGTCAATGATTACCCTTGTATCCATGGAACATGCCTATGACATAACCCACATTTCACGCAACACTATTTAAATGGAAAATAGTCAACTTTCATAAAATTAATTTTGATTCTATAACCTAATACTCTAATTCTTCATGTAAATCTTGGGTTATCTCTTCGACTTTTTCTCTTAAGAATTGGGAGCCTAATGAATTTTACTCTAAAGTATAGGCACCCGAATGTTGAGACCCATGATTGGAACTCATACACAATATTTTTTTTGTAATTCCACACCTATATGTTGATGAATTTGATACATGTAATCCCTAAGAGTGGAATCATTAAGGGAAACTTCCATAATTTTCTGGTAGAATGGTATTTTGTGGGATCTTCCTCTCTCATGTTGAAATGTTATTCCTAGGTGTAGGCCTAACCATCATCCATGCTGCATGATGTAAAACAGCCTAGCCCCACATCCTACTCATATGATGTCAAAAATCAAGAAAAATACCTCAAACCATTATTTTATAATATTCTCTATCCTCATTTGACAAGAACAAGATTTCTCATGAACGATCATCATGGGATGCCGCTCCTCCCCCTTCATGTGATGTCAACCTACAACCATCACCCCCAGGATATTATAATATTGAATCTCCCACCATAACTTGTAGAGAATCCATTCATGACATTATAACCCTAAATTCATGATGATAAATTACATGGAAAGGACCTTCTACACAACCTTAAGTTGTGAAAACGAACTACATGGGGTTTGACCTCTATTTCATAACATGGTACATAGGATGACTCCTTGAGGTTCGGTCCAAAAAACCTAATATATCTGCGGTATATCCCTGAGGTTAAACCCCAATGCACTAAAATTCCAACAAAATATTCATGTATACCCATTGGGAGGAATAAACTTTGACGTGTGATCATATTCCCTATGGAAACACACAAAAATCCACCCACTTGTCCCCAGAAGATGTTAATATCGTGAAAGTCATATCCCCACTGAGATGTTAAAACTGTGACTGACCTTTCCACACAATATTTTATACCTTTGAAAAACCTATACCAAGAAGGAATTAAAATTTAGACCAACCATTCCATAGAAGACATTATCAACACAACTAACCTATCCCCGAAATATGTTAAACCTATAACTAGTTGTACCCACAAAATTTCAATCCAATTGACAACCTATCCCTAAATGACATTAATCATGTGAAAACCATGTCCCCACTAGACATTAAACCAATGAAAAACATATTCCCACAATATTTTAATCTTGTGAACTATATTTCCACACAATATGTTAAACACATTACCTACCTATCAACACAATACACCAAACCTTTGACCAACCTATCCCCATAATACATTAAACCCATGACTAACCTATTCCCACAAAACATTAAACATATGACCTATCTATCCCAATAATATGTTAAAAATATGAACAATATATACTCAAAATACATGAATCATGTAACTCACCTATTCCAAGAACAAAATTAAAATAATCACACAACCTAGAATCAATACCCCATAAAATAAACATGGGATACTCAGGAGGATTACACCCCAGGATTAAATACCACATGGATGACATGGGATTTCTTAGGTTCTATACCCATGATTCCCCATACATGATATGTCATCTAAATCGTTATAGAAGGACCTTATAGGTTCCTAAACTCCCCAACCTCAAGAAATTTCAACACACAACCAACATTACTATCTTCAATAACCGAAGGATTCTCTTTTATTGAGAACGAAGAAGTGTAATTAATCATCACCCTTCTCTTGAAGGAACTTGAAATGAGTTTCATGAACATTACCCAAATATACAAGGGATACCCTTACTAAGTGATGAGATCAAAGGAGGAACCAAATAACATCATTCTATTTTAATAAAAGATCCAACACCACTATTTAATTTAATGGAATACACCCAAATTGTAAAAGTTTGAATGTGGGGTTAATAAGTAGAATCTCACCGCTAAAAATAATGAATAGGTGCATCCATATAAGAAAGAATCATAAAAAAGTGGTATCAAACTGCTTCTTAATTAATTGAGCATCCCATTGGTTTGAAGCAATAAACATATATGATGAACTGCTATCACACCCTTTTTATACTAATGACCAAAATATTGGGTCTCACTCATGGACAAGATACCTGATACTAAGATTCCATAATTTCCCATATGTAGATTTGAAAATCACAATTCTATATGATTTTTCATATGATTCTTCCATTGAATCAAGTGAAAAACCATATTTTATAGCATCATCAAGCTATCCTAATGACCTGAGCCTCACTCCAAAAGTTATTATTACCCAATAATTCTTTATTGCCTCTAACTAACACTCTCAAAAGGGAATCCTTCTTCTACTGATACAATTTTTTTACTTGTTCATACACAAAAATCTAACCACCACTACACATGGGTTAGTTTAACCTACACTCCACTCCTAGTGTGCATAAAAAATCCATCATGACAAAAACATAAACATGAACATATACCATTAATCTCCAAACACCGACGCTTGTAATAATTACAAATAACTCATGGATAGGTTTTTTTCATGGTAAAATATGATATATTACTGATCAATCAACTCATACCTAAAAATACAATCAGGAAATTAGTCCACCCTAGAATGATCACCCTATGATTTCCCAAAAAACTCTATACTATGATCATAAAGACCAACACCCCGTTTGATAAAAGAAAATTTTCATTAAGTGAATCCTTAAATAAAGGGAAATTTTTTCTCAAGTTATGGCCAAAAGCCTAATACCCCTCTTCATTATTTGATAGAGCATTAACCACTTCATGGAAATCAGATTCCACCAAAAAATTGGACCATTTTTTTGAACAGGAAAGAACGATCCCATGGAGGATGGAATAGGCCTCTACCACCATAAGACTTTATGAGTTTTTCACAACCCTACAACGAGCTTCAAAAATCTATTCAAAAAGTATTATGGTCAATGAGTCCAATACCAACCCTAGAATTATTATATACCACATCATCTATATAAATTTTAAAAAAACCATATATGTGGGGCTATAAATATCCTCCTGCCTCATTCCACCTGATGAAGGTAATGCATCATTTGGTTTCCAATAGTTCATCTACTCTATGGCCCTCACAACCCAAATATGACCTTGGATCAACTTCATTTGGAAAATCCATTCATTTCTTCTAGTACAAACCAACCAATCAATTGTGTAGATCAACCCCACCACTCTTTGTTCCAATGAAGTCACCCATTTAATAAGGTTTTTTACCAACCCAACTGAAGTATCAAAGAACATTCTAAGAACCAGTTTCCATGCCTTCTACTCCACTTACACCCCATGATATAAAAGAATTGCATGAAAAGGATATTCCACCTCTTGGAGGCACAATGGAATACTTTTATCCTCTGAAAGATGATATCTCACAAAAAATTCACGGGTCGGAAGAACACCAGAGCATACCTGCCACAAAAAAACTCACATTGAGTAGTGCAGTGAGCGACTAGAGACTCTTCTAATGAACATCCTGAACAACATGTGAGAAACCTTGAACTTGCATTTTGTAACCCAGTCAAACCGAATACCTTCCATGATCTTCCACCATCGAGAAAATCTGGGCATTACCCATACCCAATGTTAGATGAATACTCATGATTAGATGATGATAAACCTCATTAAATAAGCTGAAAATCATCCCTTGATCTGATTCCTCCAGCACATCATTGATGAGTTCATGATCCCTTTCATTTTGGAATCTTGGTACAACAATCAAAGAAACCTTATGGTTGATTCCATTTTCCAGCCATAGATCATTCCACACAATGGCATCATTCCCATCAATAAATATCCATATGTATCCTATTTCATGTAGAGATTTTTCATCCCAAATGTTTCACCATAAAAAACACAGCCATGGCCCCAACTGGGCACACAAGAAGTCAGAATGAGGAAAATATTTTTCTTGAAAAACCTATGAGAACTAGTCATTTGAATTTGAATGAAGGAACCATCCTTGATTCTCTAACAGAACCTCACTAAAACATTTGAGATTCCTAACTTTGAGACCTCCATAGAATTTTAAAATACATAGTTTCTCTTGAGACATCTAATGGGATTTATATTTTCCCTCATGAGAGATCCACCAAAAATTGGCCAACTGGGAATGGATTGGATCAACAAGAGTTTTTGGAAATTTAAATAGTGGCATCACATAAGATGGTATTTTTTGGGCCATTGACTTGATGAGAACTTCCTTTACAACATTTGATATCTTTCTACTTGACCAAAGATATATCAAATCATCCAACCTATCAATAATCAAAGAAAACACTGGTTTCATTGAACTACTGACATGATTTGGAAGGCAAAGGTATTTTGGATGTTTATTAACCAACAAAAAACCCCACATATGCTGAAAATCATCCCTCTTACCTTGTAATCCACCTTTACTTAAAGATAAATATAATTTCAAAGGATTAAGACATTGTCTAGAATCCCATTAATACAAATTAATGATATTAAACACTAAACTACATTCTTGTGGGGTAGCACGAGAAAAAAGGAGACTATCATCTGCAAAGAAATGATGGAAGACATGGGGTTATTTCTACATACCATTTCACAATAGACAAATCCTTGATCCACAACATTCTAAAGGAGTTGAGAGAAGACATCTACAACCAGGATGAAAAGATACATAGAAAGAGGATCCCCTTGTCACAATCATCTTGAATTTCTAAATCTCTCTGTAGGGGCCCCATTAATATTAATTCTGAAGGAGACATATGTAACCTAGTTCATGATATTAGAGACCCATTTCACCCCAAATCCCAACCTGGAGAAAACAATTTTTAGAAAAGGTCATTCTACTCTTCCATAGGCTTTCATCAGTTCTAATTTCATTTCCATTATGCCTATTTTTAATGAGGAATGAGTTTTCATAGAGTATAATAATCCAACACAATGGAATAATTATTAGTAATGGTTCTATTTGGAATAAAAGAACTTTGGTTTTCAATAAAAAGCAGCATGATACAATCCCTAAGCCTATCCACTGAGATCATGGAAAATATTTTGTACACAACTTTGCACAAACTGATTTGTCTAAATTCCATGAATTTCTGAGTGCATTGGGTTTTAGGGATAATATTGATAAGAGTTTCATTTAGGTAGTCAAGGGGGGCTCTTCTTTCACACAACTACTTCATCAGGGAAACCACATCGGGCCTAATGATATGCCAAAAATGTTTAAAAAATAGGCCAAGAAACCCATCAAGCCCTGAGGACTTAATTGAATGAATATGATGTAGATCCCTAAGAACCTCATCATCAGAGATATCTATTACCAACATACGATTCATATCTTTCATGACCAATTGAGGGATACATCTAGTTAGATATGCGGGGGGTGCTGATACTTTTCACTTTTTAGAGATTTATAAAAAAAATTAGAATAATGGAGTGAATATCAATGAATTCTAAAACCATTATCCCAACATGATCCTAGAGATGATAAATATGTTTTTTCCTCCTCCTTACAGATGATATTTGGTGACAAAATTTTGTATACTGATCACCATCACGAATGTGGGACACTCTTTCCCAAAGAAACCAAAAAATCTCCTTCTCCCTCAACACTTCCTTAAGATTCTTTTTGGAAATAGAGATATATATAAGAATGGAGTAAAAATAGGGATAAGTGTGGAGTCTCAAAAGGTGATTATATTCCTCCTTAATACGTCTATCAATGTACCCAAAACTAGATGAGCTCCGGTTTTGAAAACAAGATGCAATATTTCTGATATTTGATGTGATGCACCGATTCGGTCCCTCCCTAGCCGATTGGAAAACCTTTTCACAGTTACAGTCTTTGAGCCACAAACGATCAAATCAAAAGGTCCCCATATGCCTCCTCTATTTCCCTTGAGATATCATCAACAACATGATTAGGAAGTGGTCAAAAGAGACTGGGGGAAGGTGAAAATAGAGAGGGAATTGAAAAGAGATGTCAACTCATCAGTTCCAACAAATATATCAAACCTTTAAGCCAAACTATTCTCCATTGATCTAACTCAAAAACATGTGAATAGAAAACTAGATAATTTTAGGTCACGAAGAGAGAACAACATAAGAGAATTTCTAAACCCTTCCATATCAGCACCACTCCTCAAGTTTCCTCCTTCTTTTTCCTAGTGAATAAGGACCTTATTAAATCCCCCCCCCCATTTAGTAGAGGGACATGGAGAGAGTTCCATAGCCGATTCAATAGGTTCCAAGATTTGTGTTTATTTTAACCACCTAGTCACCCATATAATTCATCAAAATATCAAGTTAGAGATCCCAAGACAACAATTGTCACAAAAATGTGATTACATGAATAATTAGAAATCTGAACACAATGATAATCCTTCCACCTAAGGTAAAGTCCACAAAAGTGTCTTTGTCTTCCAATGGGGAAGACATTCTTGAACCCAATATTCAATCCCAAGAGGCAAACATCCTTATGATCCAATATAGTTTCAGATACAAAAACTCTGTCAGGGTGATATTTTGAACTCTAGTGACTGAGAACATGAAATATATAGGAATTTACATGCCCCTGATAGATCCAACATATGATTTACATTTCCCGAGGTGGGGCTGGGAAACACCGTCCTCCACCTATGAATCGTTGGAAAAATATACTTTTTTCACCACATTCAACCTCTTTTGTAGAATTTCAGTCCTCTGACATGGCTCCAATCACCATTTATTCTCACAGGGTTGTTCACGGAAAGGATCCCCACTCCTATCCATACAAAGTTTTTTTCCCACTTCCAATGATTTATTTTACCTGGAGACATTATCCCAATCATATCGTCCTTCTCCCAAGAGAGAATACATGGAGTAACAAAATCTGAACTAGAAACTGGATATGGTAGATCATTGAAAGTTTCAAATCACCAGTCCTTATTGAATAAAGCATGGAACTCATCCACAAAATTGGGTATGAATCTCGTAATATAAACTAAAAAATCCCTACATTTTCATGTCTCTGACTAATAAAATTATAGTATTTTCATGCAAAATAACTGAGATTTCCTCAAATTTCCAAACCATCACATTGATCTCACATCCCACAATGGCTTTCCAACAATAAAATTCATCACCAGACTATTAATCGTTAAAAGATCAAATATCATTCCACATATGAACTAATCATCTCAAACCTCTAAAATTACAGGAAAAAGGGTATGTTTTGATGACCTCATAATGGTCTTGCCTCATGGATCAATCTTACCTCAATACCGAAGTCTTTTTAGTTAAGCCTCACAAACGTACACTATGGTGGATTTTCAGTAGGCTATAAAACTAATCATTGACATAATATCCACTAGAACCACTAATCAAGTACACAACTATTTCTAGAGAATCAAATATGGTATTTTTCAATAACTAACAACTCAAACTTATGTGTTTGAACCAACACAAAAAACCAGACTCCATAAAAACTCCATCATTACACCACTCGATATTAAAATACATTAATTTTCCGAATAGGGTCACAATTGAAGAGTTTTCCTTCTATTATGGAAAATACATTATCAATTTTCTATAATCCTCCCACTATGAATTTTCATTTTGTGGGGGATCACATAATAAATGATTTATAAAAAAACCCATCATCCTCATTCCATGGTGATAAATTATGAGTCTCATAATGCTAATGGATCAAATATCAATACATAAGGAATAAAAACACCACTAAATTAAGTAAGGTAAATTGGAACAACATTACCCAACTACAAACCCACACATCCCATTGATTCATAGTGATAAACCACAATTCACTCATAAAGGTACCCAATAAGACGTCTCATCAAACAGGACCACCTCTTCTAAGACATTCTTCATAACCAACCATTAAGTAAGGACACTCAAATAAATGATGGACCTATTTTACACTTTTTAAGCACCACCACAACATATCCACTTTTACCAATCCAAACTACAAGACTATAGATTTATCAAAAAAAAATAATTTTTCTTCACACTTATTCTTTAACCTAATAAGTGTTCAATGAAATTAAATTAAATGTTATTATATTTATTTTCATAAAAACACCATTAAGGGATCTCGATATTCAAGACGTGTTCTCACCCAGGGATTCATATAAATGCACTACTAATCAGAGACACTCCAAACACAATATAACACTCTCAAATATACCACCTAAAGGCATTACTCATAAACATCCCATGATCACCTATGTGCCACTATTTATAGACATCTGAAAACAAAAATATTTTTTTAAACCATACAACCCTAATCCCCAAAGGTGTCTAAACATGATTTTTCATCATGGCACATCAGACCACTTTCCCAGAACAACATGTCATTCATAGTTTATGTCCATCAAATGAACAAACAATATTTTGAACATACTCTAAGTCCTAATAATTGTTTCTATGCCAAAATCAAAATCTGAAACGTATTCCATACCATAAAATATACATAATTATTATATAAAAAGAAGTATTATTCATGCATTGATCATTGGGAACACACCATGAACCACTACAGACTATATCACCATTGATACTAGAATGTACTATTCATTCAAAACACATCTCATAACTACTTCCAAGGCTCATACCCTCATAGAGGGAATGATTTATAACATTGAAATTTATAGAAATGGACAAATAATAAACCCATACTAATTGATCATTGACACATGTGGTATATAAAACATTGTTTATGATCCAATACCCACCTAACCATATAATTTCCCACTAACATTCCACCCATGAACAAGGGAACTTCCCACTCACTTGCCTTAAATAGCCAACAAAACCCGATCGACCCACTAACCATTATAGAACCAATGGCCACCCGTTGAACCATATGCCTATCAATAATACTATAAATACTATTTTACTAATATATAAATCTACAAAATTCATGGTTAAATCATATATTAAGCCATAAAACCAATGGATCTCCACAAAAAAAACACCCCAATAGCTCAACCATTGTTGTTGATGGCACCTCATTCAAGGTTTACACATCCACCTAATTCCCATAACCACACTCAAATAAATATAGAAAGAGTAAAACATCTATCACACTTCAAATATTTAATTCAACAACCCCTTATAAGGGTACATCACTAACCATGTATCCAAGGGAAACAAGCCAACCTATTTTAAGACCATTCCCTAAAAGATTTTATTAACCAACTTAAGAATTTATAACATTGGCACTAAATCCAAATACAATAACATAATGCAATATATATTGATATTATTTGTATTAGAAAATAAAATAAAATTCCCCTAAGGGGTCTAACATGTATATAAATGAAACACAATTTTAAGGGTCCAAAAGGAGCTCACAAAATCCCAGCTCAGTAAGTTGATTCATTTACATATTCTAAAATTCAGATTTCAGACATAATTTTAAACCAAAAAATTTGGTAAACCATATTCATAACCAATTGAAAATAACAAAAAATACCCATTTTATAATTTTATTTTATAAAGCACAAAAAAAAAATCATTGAGGACAATTCTATATAAACTAATACTCCACTGAGTTCACATCCCAACCCAAGATAAATATATTTCTAAAATCCCAATTATATTTATTGAAGCCATTGAAACAATTTCAAAAATACTTAGAAACCCAAAATTCCATTTCAGAAAAACTCATCCTTCAAAATATCTTTGTTAACCGAAATACATTAAAAACCATTTAAACCAATTTTTCATAATTTATTTTTTTGAACCATTTAGAAATATCAAACACAAAACACATGAAAAACAAAAAACACATAAATGTAAAGTATCACAAAGAAAAGTATCATTTACATATCATCAAAAATCTCATTTTATCATAATCAAACATATATAATAGTTAATAACATTCTATATTTTTATCAATCATAGTCTACTATTATTTGACATATGATCCAACATTCTTATCCATAATGCATGAACTAACTCAATCATGACAATCATGGCAAGAGAAAAACACCATTAATCATAACACAAAAATCAAGAGCATCACAATAAAAAAAGACACACTAGGGACTTTCCTAGGCTGGTATTAAGATAATGGTCACAACCCAACCCCACCTCAAATAGGTCTGGGGAATTTGAAATGAACTGAGTAGGAAAAACCCAAAAATGGGGGTCATAGTTAAATTAAAATGTACCCAAACACACAACCAAATCTAATATAATGATCTGAGATATAATGATATTTTGAATCATATAGAGTGTAAAAATGAATTTAATTGACCTCTATGAAATCATAAAATTATAGAAGGTAATATAAAATTATATAAAGGGGAAAATTACATGACTAACAACAAATGAGGTCACAACCTAATGGTTTCTAGAAAAAAGGGAAACTGAAGTGGTAACAAATCACAATATCCAAGATCAACCATCATTCATGAATAGTACCTCCAATTATTATTATACTCCTTCGAAATAACTTTTGATCTACATTTTGTTTGTATAAGATACTAAACATGTGGGAATATCCTATGTAGGGGTGGGTATATACATATTGATTTGGATTTCATGAAGACTAAGAGGGAAGAAATAGAACAAGGCATTCATCTCAACCCATAATGTAAGTGGTTAAAGGAACCCATTAGTAGATACTCTCAATGATATACTCAAATTAAGGGATAATGGGATATCCATATTTATAGATAGCTTATAATGATTATCATTATTTCTACATATCTAATGGTCCCTCTCAAATTCCTAAACCCACATGAAACCTCCTAGTAATCAACATTAAGGGAATTTTCCTGACTACTTCACTCTACAGTTTAGGGAAAACTAATTTTAGTATAAGAATCTCTCCATGTTAGAGTTAGAATATAGGTGAGTAACACTCTATAGACAGAGTACGATTACCCTATGTAGTATAAGTTATGACCATATCTTCCTATAAAAAGGTGATGGGGGTCCCCAACTGGGGTACAAAAGAGGAGTATCAACACAACATCTCTCTAATTATAAACCCAAAATATCATATCATCAAAGTAGAAATGTAATTATAATCTGACATGTAACACCCAATGATATATCTCTAATTCCAAAATTATTTCCACCATCATTACCTATATGGAAAACAACTCATGATAGGATACTCACGACCCAAAATCTGAGTCCTGAATAAGAAGATACACAAGATTAATTTTCCATAGAAAATTCATATGGTGTGTACATATGGTCCCATGGGATGTTTTGGATAATATGGTAATTCTGATTTCCTCCACTTGTTCTCAAGTAATCTGGGTCATATCAGTGTACTTTGGCCATGACTGGGCACTCTTCCCTTGTCTGAGTAATCATGATTTGTTTTATTTTCTGTTTACTTAGTCATTCCTATTCCCATGCACGATGTTGTTCCCAAGTCCATGAATTATAGGGGCACACACTAGGTCAAAAAACATCCTATCACACATCCTGTATATAGGACACACGATATATGATATTTAATATTTCCCAAATCCCTTAGCTACCAGAGAAAAGGCCCTCTAGATGTGTGTTCAACCGAACTATAAATTATGAAACTATGAATTTTACAGAATCCCATAGTCTCAATAGGGATGATTAGATCTATCATTTCAACATCTTACATCTCATTTTTAATACATTAAATCCAATAATATTTAATAAACTAATCATCATTCATTATTTACCATCCTCTAATGTCTAAAAAACATTCCAATCACTCAATCAGTTATACACCACATTGTAAGTCATAGTTTGGTGTCTTAGACCACGAATCCATCAATACAACCCTATAATATTCCTCTATACATTTGGGAAAAATGGATATGCCAGTTGATCATGTATATAACATGAATTTAGGGATCAATCATGCTCAAATTTAGCTAGAGAACATATAATCAGGACCCCATGGTCCAACAATGTAGAACACAAAAAATGGTGGGTAGAAAAGAACTATAAAAAGGTGAAACCATGTATAGATGATGACATCCTTAATAATGATTCCATAACTGTAGAAACCAATTGTGATAAATTTTTATTCTTCTATGAAAATGATATCATCAAATAGGTTTAAGAATAATTTTAAAAATTAGAATCATTTGAAGAACATAAATCACAATAAAGCAAGTTGATAAAGAATCCATACTTATCAAAAAAATAAATTGGTATAATTTTATAAAACTACATTCCATAATTCATAATGGATTAATCATCAGTGAAGAGCAATTCTACTTGTGATGAAGTAGATTATTCAACTACCTTCACCATTTTCCTCAAAAATATCCTCAATCATCATTGATCCATGCTTTGAGTCCTCCACACCAATGAAGCTCTCCTCCCCCTCCATAATCTTCTAGAGTTTTGTGGATAAAACCATGGATTTTCGATAATTCCATAAAATATATAGTAATTAGGTTTATTGGTCATTTATAAAGATTATTTAGAATAATTTTATTGTTTAATTAACCCACCATCCAATTCCCACCATCCATAGAACATCGAACACCGACAAACATTAGATCACACCAAGGGTAATACCCGTATACTATAAATAACTTCAATCTCATAATATTCATATAAGGTCACAATCAATTAGAAAATAATTTATTTCTACAAGATGCACCACGTGATTTAATATATATATATATGTTAATTTTTTTTATATTAATTACATTGTCCTGCAAAAAAAAAATATAATTCCAACATTGACAAATAATGCTAAGATATATATAAAAATATTTAAAGAGTTAATCATAAATGATAGAGTGGTAAAATTTTCCCCTAAATTAGTTGTTTTCACTCTTATAAAGACAATATACAAAAAATAGTGGTGGTAAAAATCCCACATTTAGCTCCCATTATCCTAGGATCCCTCCAACATACTCCCATACCACAAAAGTTATCAAAATATAGGAATTTTACCTCCATGAAGGATCCTCTATTATTAGACCACAATCGACACAAAGTATTCTGAGAATGTGGTTCTATTATTGATGTCCATATCTCCCTAATTGATGATATTCGATGAGTTGTGCACTTATATACTCTGCTGTGACACATGGATGGCTTCATGGATTCAGTCTAACTATGGGTGAAATTCCAAGTGGTACAAAACCTTTTACACCCTCTATAGTATCTAAAATATCCTAATAAACACTAGGATGGATCATATCCCTAGATAAATCACTAAAATTATAATCATGGGGTACACATAGAAAAACATTATCTCACTACCCAAATACAAAGAACCTACTATAGTCAGTCAACATTGGAATTGTGCCCACTTTGGGCTGTCCACAAATGATTGTGGATCACCTAGACCATCCCTATAATTTCATACATCAACTGTATCCCAATAAGATATATATATATATCTAATCATAGTTTGGAATAATGATAATAAATAATGGGTTTATAAATATAATTATAAGATAAATACACAAATTTCATGTGATCGTTGTCGATCTGAATGAAGTCTAACAAATAGGCCCTAAGCATATCATCTAAAACATGGATTGTCTACTAACTTGGTCAATATATCTTGGGGTGAATGATTTTACACATCTAAAAATGGGTCTTGAAAATCTCAAGAAAACCCCTCTATAACCATGAAATCAACCAATAACAATTGCCAGATACTATCGGCAATGATACCTACTAAACCAATATAATCTTATGCATGTAAAACCACTCAAAACTTGCAACCGAAATGTGATCTATAATGGAAATAAATCATGATAAATTTTTTTATCAATAAAAAATCACTCAAAAAGTTTCATGAAATATCATTTTCCATGGAATCCCCCCCAAAAAATAAATTTATATGTCATCCAACTTCAATTATATTTTACCAAGAGGTTGATTCAAACTAATACAACCTAATATTCCACATTTTTCTGGAGGCATAATGAAACAAACTTAGTAATGTTCCACCTCATCTAAGCTAACAAACACATCTATTTATGTTCCAAATACATATTTTATAAACTCGTATGAAATTAAAATAGGTTTATATGAAACTCCCTAAAAAAATCCTTCTGAAATGTGATTGGATCTACATTATACCATTAAAAATGGAAGAAGTGATTCCCTAATTAAAAAATACCATCTTGAAAATCTCTTGAGAATATCATGTTGTGCAAACCCTAAAACCTGACATCTACTAATTAGGTATCTATAACATTTTAAAGATGTAGTGTATTTCCCACTATCAATTTATGGTTAGAAGAACCCATCTCTTATATTAGGGTCAGCTACAATGTGCCCATCTTCACAAATACATACTCTACTAAGCAAAAACAATATTTAATAGTAATGGAATATGATACTAGGTTTACATTCATTAGAGTTTAAACTATCTAGAATTTGTAGTATTATAGAAGGACACAACCAATTTCTATTTCTTATGTTAAGATATTTATGGTTAAATATATAATAGAGACTATGGTGGAATATGTATACAAATAAATCCTCAAATAGAAGATAATTTCCCCAAACATTAATGTAAAATACGACCAATTAAAACTCTAACTCATGGTTAATGTAATTAAACTAATGGGGTACAAACGACATTGAAGAATAAGTGATCCCTACTAGAATCTACACCTAAAAACAACCAACCCAAGATCTAGAGCATCGAAAAGTACCATGTACTCAACAAACTACTTTATTAGTAGGAAAATAAGGGCACTAGTCATATATAGACCCTATACATTTTTACATTTTATTACATTATTAAATCATTGTTAACTATCAAATAAAATACAAGGATCATAATGTATAGTTTCTTTGGAATAATTGGTACATAAAACTGAGAACATGGGACTAAACAAAAAATTTCTATTTTTATCTTCAAATACAAGATCCAAACTTCCTTTTACCCCTTTTATATGAATAAGATAACCTAAGGATAGCATGAAAATGGAATAATCTAAAAATCCTAGTAAGGGAATAAAAAAAAGAAGAATGGATAGAACATAGGTTAGTAGGCATACATAAATGACATAACATGAATGGATATACATAAAAATCATAACATTTATAATTATGGTATCATATAATAAATTAATACAACATATGAGGTGACATAACCATGATTCAAGTCTCATTTCACATGACGGAGCACGAGTCAAGGTTAACCACCAAGACTATTTCTCATGGAGAATGAGTCAAGGCTAACCACCAAAAGAGTTGCACATGAGGTATCATGAGACTAAGAATTACCCAGTGAATTAGAGACTATCATGGTGAACCCATCATAAAATGTTAATTAATATGTGATCCATATGAAGAATCATACATAATGAATCAAACAATAACATTATGGGATACCCATGGTAAGAACTGGGTATCATAATCTTATCAAAAAGGCATAAAATAAGTGAATATCACAATGGTGTCCATGAAATAAAATATATAAATCCTAGGTAAACATCATTAAATGAAAATAGACATATATTATAATAAGTGATGTAAAATTTAAGTGAAAACATGTAACAATGGAATTTAAGAGACTTTTTAAATAAAATTTTTTATTGTAGTTTAAGGAAAATATTAAAGAGTTTTTAAAGAAGATATGGAATAATATTTCATATAAAACCAGAAGTGAAAAAATAAAGCATTCATAATCAATATATTTATTTTATAAAAAAAATTGTATTGTAAAACCGAATATGGAGTGCACTTGAAAATGAGTAATAATTGGAGATGTTCCCTTATATTGGGCATGCTTATTGAGATTAATTGAGTGTGGGACCTTTTAAAAACATGTAAATCCATAAAAACGAATTCTGAATAGATATTGATCCATAATTTTGGAACATATTCACATCATTTAGAAAATGTACATAAAAATAATAGGGAATTTTATTAGGATAAAAAGAGAGAACTAATAACTTTAAGGAATAAAGGATGTTCATGTAGAATCCCTGACCTTATGCCAAACGGTGTTCATCACTTGATCTTGATGTCCTGAATTGTCAAATAAAATTCATTAATTAATAATTAATGAGCCTTTTATTCATGTTTTTTATTTATTATTACTTTATTATGTTCATTTATGATATTTTTTATGGTTTATGAGATTCAATTCCATCATTCGAGAGCATTGGTATCCTTGGTTTTCATGATCGGTCTACTTATATCAGTGTATAATAATCATGTAAGAGGAGAATGGTTTTCCAAAATTGAAGTTATATGTTGTTAATTTACATAAAAAAGGTTAAATTTTCATATAAGTCATTTGGTTACTTTGGATGAGGATGAATCATTTGATAAGATGTCAGTGATAATTGTCTAGATTATTTTGGGTGGTTTTGCTCACAAAAAACTTGTTTTGTTCACTTGTTTAGCATCATGTGTGTATAATGACTAAAGAAAATTACATAATATATAATAAAAATATTATAATCTTCTTCAACCATAAAAATTGTTTCATGATCATCCTTAAAGACTGTACACCTGGATGTTTTTATAAAGTATTTTCTTTTAAATGATATTAATTTATCCTTAGCTTCCACTGCAGACAATCACAAGCTTAAATGAACCATGAGTCACCCTTAATATAAAATGACTGATATACCCTAGATTTTACGATAATTGGAATTTGTATAAATAACTTATGAAAATGTATTGTCAATTTATGGGCTTCCAATAATTTATGAAAAATATAAATCTATTAGATATTTTTATTTTTGAGTGAATTACTATTAGTAATGGAATTAATGATATATATATGTTATATTCTTAATAATTTTTTTTATATTAATCCAACTTATATTTTAGTGAGAGTGTATGAATAAACCCTATTTAATGAATAAAAATCTATATTTTTTCAAAAGGACAATTTTACGCCTTTGAATGGAGAACCGATTTTAAATTAATATTTTGAATAAATAATAATTTTTATATGAAAACATAAACATTTTATTTTGAATCAGAATATAAAAATTTGCATTAAATAAAATTTTAATAAATTTTGGATAACTTTTAAGTTGTGATGAATAGTAAAAATATACTAAATTTTAAATGAAAACAAATTTTTTCATTGAAATAATTTATATGGTAAAATTATAGTGCTGAATTTATAAGGTATATATTGAATTTATTTTTATCATTCAATATAATATATTTCATAATCATTAATTTTATATAAAATTCATATGTAAAAACATTTTAATCTTTTGCAATTCCATAACTTTTAAAACATGTTCCCTCTTTCTGATAACGGTAATAATTTTAAATTAATTACTATAAATTATATGTCTTTAATTTTGAAAAATTGATTCAATATTTCTAATTATTAGGTAAAATTTATGTAAATATATTTATTATATTTTTGGGCTTTGTGAATAATAATTTCTGTAATTTTTATTAACACAGTAAAAGGGTAAAATGCGTAATTAAGCATATGAATACTATTATAAAACCACCCTAACACTTATTATAATATTTTTGGATGATATATTGAAAACCAAGGCAACCATTGGGATACAATTATGCCTTTTAAAGATACTTGAGAGTGATTATGAAACATATAACTTTTAATTTAAAGTAAAGGAAAATATATTATAAACATATATCTTCTTACTAATACAATTTTAATATGCGGTTATATAAGTGATCTCCTCCACAATAAATAGTAATTTTAAAGCTAAGAATATTTTAACATCATCATATTTTTTTTATAATTTTTATAAATTCAATAATTAAATTTAATTATGTCATAATGATGATGCAATGATTGCTTTATTAATAATGGAAACCAATAAATAAAATTATAAATATTAAAATAAATATTATTTGACATAATTATTGTCACAAAAAAAATTTATTGGTGAATGTGAAATGTTAAAATATTATTAAATGGTTTGGTTTGAAGTTATATCTATTTTTATATTTTATTTAATTTAATAAAATGAATAGTGTAAATGTTTACATAATTTATGTTATATGAAAATAGTAAATTATTAAATTATTTTAAAACACTAATTTTTTTTTAAAAAAAGTGAGTATAATAAGGTATAAAAGTTCACTAATTGTCCAATTTTTGAAAATTGACCCAATATAAGTAAAATGTATAGCCTCTTAATACTTAAAATCATGTTACCATAGTTAAAATTAAAAGAGAACAATTAAGTGTAAACTGGAAAGATATGGTTTAAAATAAAATGAATACAAGTCCAAAAATTATTGGATAAGATTATTTCAAACTATCCTCACCTTATATTCTATAGGAATCAATTTAGAAGCATTTATATTAAAAATTTAATTTATATTAATTTAATATTTTAAGAATTTCCAAGGGTGCCCCTCACCTCAATTATAAAAGGTCACCTCCTCCCTAGCCTATTCACTTAAATTTTATTTTTAAACCTCGTCCATCCCTAACAATTTTACCTTAAAAACTTATCTATATACAGTATAGTTTTTTTTTCTCTTTATAGGACAACTCTAATGCTCTGTGAAAAGATTTAGAGGATGCATATTGAGGCAGAGGTAATCTCTTCTACCGATTCATTCAAGATTCTTTATTCTTCTACTCCCTCTCAATTATTTGTTTTATTATAATGTAATAACATCATTATCACTCATAAAATTATAGTATATTATAATTATTAATATACCATATTCCACTTTCTATCCATCATGCGAAAAAAATCACCACACTTGCGTACGTACGACCTACCATCTCTACGCCGTTGTGTAATCTGTTTTTTCACTACCACCTAACATGGATGGATATAAGGATGGAAATAATAACTATATATGATTATTATAAGATGATACATATTATTAAATATTATAAATAATCCAATTCAACACCATTCAACAAAATTAGGAATGATATTGTTCTCATGTGTACGTACGATCCACCGTTTTCACGATGCCATGCAATTCATTCTATATGATATTAATTAAAGAATAATTATATAAATGTAAATAATGAATAAATATGGTATATATAATGTTAATATCATTTTTAATGACATTTTTATGACTTAATGAGGAGAAACAAAACTTATTCAACAAAACATGCAAAAGAACATAAAGTAGTCAATATCTGAATAATGAGTAATAGTGAAATGTTATTAAAAAATGGATGATAATATGATAATATGTGATAACATATAAATTAATATGATTTTTAAATAATTAAATTACTTTTTTTTAAATTTTTATATAGGGGTTTCAGATATATATGAATGATATCATACATAAATTAATGGATAATTTTTCATTGTAATTATTATCTGAGATTGTTTATTAATAAGTATTTATTGGGTATATTTATCATCAAAATCCATGTTCCTTAAATATTTAATAGTATTTATATTCTTATCAAATTATTTAATTTCAATTTTACTCAATCTTTAATTTTACTAAATGGTATGAAAGAAATATTTTGTCGTTATTCAATATGAGGTACTTATTAACCTTTCAAACAAAAGTACAAGGATAATGTTTTCTAAATTATATAGATTTCATGGATTTTTATGCTTTCAGGAAGTATTAATTACATGAAACATAACTTAAATGTTTTAAAGGTTATTTTAGAATAAATTCATTTCTTTAAAAATCTCATGGCATGTAGAGAAAAGAATTTGTTTTGAAGAAGAAATGATATTTTCCACAAGAATTAATTTCATGTGTTATATCACAACTATTTTCCATCTAAGATGATATTATTTATATAGGGTTATGTTTCTATACCTATAGTTACTATGAGTTTATTGTTTTTTATGGATGTAAATTTAAGAATTCTATTTGTTTTATATGAATTTTGTTATGATGGAATGATGTTTAAGAATCCCACTTTATTCTTTTGGTTATGTTTTCATGAATTATTTATGTTTTTGTGGAAACCATAATAATGATTTTATCACGAGATATATGGGACCTATATATCCCTACAATTAATTAGTTAATAATTTATATCTCATGATATAGACATTACTATAACAACATGTAAATCTAGTTTAGTAATAAAGGGTTGGAATGAAAAGTAAACCTGGTTCAGTAATAGAATTTTTCCTCTATGATAGTCTTGGAAACAATCCTTGAATAAATATGAAATGATTCTATATTATTATGTGTAAATACAAAAATCTCATGTCTTATGTTATAAATTTTGGAATTAAATTAATTGGTTCTTATGAACATTCATGATTTATCCCATGGAATGATATCAAGATATTTCATATGTAGGATAATATTTTCAAATGTTATATTCTTTTGACTTATGATTATGATATTATTTCATGTCCCTTGTTTACACATACTGATAATTTTAGGTAACCCTTTCATATGCTTATTTTCCCTAGGTCATGAAGAAGGTATTAAGTAATATATTTCAATAGGGGTCTAGTTATGATGAAATAAGTGGGAGAAATAGAATATATCTTATGAAAAACTTTTTTATGTTTCCAAGATTCTAAATACACCATACCTATACGATCTTGAAGTGGATCTATTATATTTTTTAATTTATACTCCTCAACATTGAAGTAATTTCAATGTATCTAAATTATGGGTCATTATATTTGGTATCAAAGGAATGGTATAGTTATCCTTTAGAAACTTGGATGATAAAGCCTTATTAAGAACCCTAATGATATGTATATGTATAGGATACAATTTTAGAGGTTTAGAAATGATCACAAATTATAGAATACCACCTTTTTATCACATAAACATTCATTACATTTTACAAAACCGAGGATCTTTAAGGTTTAGTGTCTTGGAAACCAGGAACTTAATACATGAAACAATAATAAAAAAAAAACATTCTTCTTAAACACTTTAAAGGCTTCTCCTTATGTTCATCCTAGGTTCATTACTGCATCTCATAACCTGGGGACATACATCAAAAGAAAGGGTAAGCATAAGGCCCATTAAGGGAAACAAGAGGAACATTTTACATGTAAACTTGATATACTTCAATAAAGACATGAAAAGAACTTTAAGGCATGAGAAAGAAATCATGTGGCATTTCATAATAAAAATAAAATTTTTCATAACATGAAGATGTGGCTGCAACATTTAATATTGAAAATCGTTTCATTTCACCAAGGTCCATCCCCAAGGTGTCGTTAAAAATTACCAAGGTTATTCACCAAGGCGTCGTTAAAATGGTCATCTCTAGAGATTAAGTCTTTACCCAATGCATTGGAGCGCTATCAGGGTGCACCCTTAAATTTGCCTTTATTATCATGTGATCCACATATATCATCATCAAACATTTCATAAATAACCCATATAGCATAAAATAAATGGGTTTCACTTCATAATCATAACGTTTTAAAAACTGCTTTAAAGACATGATCTTTACGTCATTTTAAAACCCACAGAAAAGGAAGGTGGGTCTCATGTATGTAAATCCCAGAATTTAAAATAGACATTTTGGTATATATGTGAATAACCCTTTAGAATAAAGAGCTTTGAGTATTCACTTAATAATATAAAAGAACTTTAGAAAAAGAGAGAGACATTTTGAGACGAAAATTCTGCAGCATAACGGCTATGTTACGACGTTTTAGAAGACATTAAAAAGAGAGGGAAAATGGGTCAAACATTCATAAATGACCCATAAAACAGTAGATGGACAGAATAAGAATGATACATGATCATGGTAATTAAATTTCAAGGACATACCATTTGAAATGAAAAACATGGAAGGAAGACAAAAATTAGATTTCTCTTATGAAAGTTTGGCAGCCTAACGGTGTTACTTAAACTTCAACAAAAATGATTTGAAAAGATCAAATAGGGTCTCTAATCATGTGAACATAAGAGTTAATTATGATAGATATAGAGATAATTCCCCAACATAATTAAAAAGGAACTTTAAAGACTTGACATGATAGTAGAACTTTGAAAAGAATGAGAAGGGTGAAAGAATCCCCTAAAAAATTCGGCAGCCTAACGACGACACTTAAAACTTCAAAATACTGAATTAAAGAGATCAAATGGGGTCTCTCATCATATGAACATAAGAGTACAATATGATAGATATAGATATCATACCCCAACATAACAAAAAGGAACTTTAAATAATTGACATGAAAGTAGAACTTCAAAATGAGAAGGGTGAAGAACCACTTAAAAAATTCGGCAGCCTAACGGCGCCACTTAAAACTTCAAAATACTGAATTGAAGAGATCAAATGGGGTCTCTCATAATATGATCATAAAATATCAGTATGATAAATTTAGATATCATACCCCAACCTAAAAAAGGAACTTGAAATACTTTACATGAAAATAGATCTTGAAAAATGAGAAGGGAGAAAGCATCCGTTACAAAAAATTCGGCAGCCTAACGGCGCCACTTAAAACTTCATAAAACGAAATAATGAGAGTAAGAGGGGATCTATCATTATATGAACATAAAAAGGGCAGTAAGAGGAGTATAAAATAACATCCTCCAACATAAGAACATGTAGCATAAAAGGAATTACATAAAAGAGATTACTTGAAATGAAAGAGAGAGGTCAGATCCCTTACCTTAAAACGTAACTCTTAAAACTCAAAGGTTTGGACCTTGAGGGCTTGGGGGCACCTTGGGAGGACTCCTTGGGAGGTAATGAGACCAGAACTTCGTTGGGGAAGAGTGGGGAGTCGAATGGATGAGAGGAGGGCTTGGTATTTATAGGGAAAGTGAGGGGACAAGGCATTAATGGCCAAAGGACACCTCACATGTGCTTTTCTCAAACCCATGTGCTCTCCCTTGGCATTTATCATGGAGTTAGGCCACATGGGGCCCCCAAAACAATAATTCATTACCCTTGGCCGGCCAACCCTTAAAATAACTCATGACATCATCATGACACAACTATGATGTCATTAAACATACCGAAACCCTAAAACTGCATTTTTACTATTCATTGAAAATTCAACTTTCTCAGAAAGATCCCAAAATTTCACCATAAGCAAATATCAACGCTCTGATTACAAATATGAACTCAATTTTATAAAAATAATTTTCTAAATATTTTTAATTTAATTTTTAAATAAAAACACTATTCACCGAAAATTCATTTTTTCAGAAAAAACCCCAAAAATTACCATAGCATAATATCAGTGCTCTGAGTTCAAAAATGAAATCTGTTTTATAAAAATAATTTTCTACATAATTTTAATTAAATTTTTAATTAAAAAACACTATTCACCCGAAAAAACTAATACTTGAATAATAATTTATGAAACCATTATTTAACCATTTTATTGAATCACATTACTTAATCAAGGTGCCTAGATTATTTTAAAACTTTCTTTAAGTTAGATTAGTAATCCATTTGGTCATATTACTAATCCTAATCATAAAATCACTATTCATAATTTACTATTCATCAAAAATCAAGTTGATCTTATTAGACTGCAAATTTCGCACTGAACAAAATTGTAGAAGACCATTTTTTGAAAATCATTACACATTTTACGTTATTTAAGGTTTACATAAACATTTTTTTCAAAATATTCTTTTGAAAATTCATCAAAAATATGCATACTATTTTTATCCTGTCATTTGAAAATTCATAAACTTCATCATAAGCAGAAATCCCAATTTTTATTTAAAACAAGGATTACACAAGGCAGTTATGGTCTCGTTACATAGCCCCTTATAATACCAGCATAGGACCTAAGAGTAAGGTGTGCTAGGGTGATAAAATCTTGGGGCGGCTCGGTCAACATTGCCCGAGTAGTAATTTCTATCAGTTTGAACTTCTCGCGAAGGCGATTCCGTTCTAGCTTCACATGATGAAGTTCAGCTTGGGTTTGGTCCAGAGCAAAGCCCAATGGTGCTACCTCCTTCCCAAGCTCTGTTAGATGGGCTTCGATCGGTCCAAGACTACTAGGTGAGGCCATCGAATCTTCTTTCTATAATAATCAACCAAGATTACTTATATATAGAGACAATAATCAAAACATTTTGTTCACAGCGGTCATATTGACCGATGGTCATATAACAGTCAAAACCCAATGGTCTCATTCTAATTATAATCATGTTTATCAAATAAAACATTTGTTGAGTATAAAAATAACACATAAAATTAGGAAACAATATTTATTTAAAATTTTGGGTCGTTACACAAATAACCTTGGATAAAACCTAAAGATTCATAAATTGTTATTTTATTCTTGATTATGTGGATTTCCCATTGTGATTAGTGTTGGTCACACAACGCTTTTTGGTTTTAGTCAATGGATATAACCCAATGTAACTGTGATATAACTGAATGGAATGGGCAATGCAATAATTATACTATTGAGAAATAAAATTTTATGGGATATGGAATGAAAAATCTTTTATATATTCTCACAAAACTTTATCAAGATACTAATAATACAAGATTTATAAACGAGAAAAGGAGGGAAAAAAATTATGTTGATGAATTCATGAGGCAACAACCACCTTCTTGCAGTAGGACCTCAAATCTATTAGTGGAAAAACAATGTATCAGTTCCACTGAAAAGTTATTTTCAACTGTCAAATGTTTCAACCATGATAAATTTATCATGGATGTATATCATTTGGAATATGAAGCTGATAAATGGTGGAACCTTATCAAGAATACATGGTGAAGAGATAAAAGTGAATCCATAGAATGGGATGAATTCAAGAAATTATTTTTCAATAAGTACTTTTCTCATATTATTTGAACAATAATGGAGAAGGATTTATTTGAACATAAGAAAAATGGATATGAATCTGTTGGTATCTATATGGAAAATTTTACAAGACATTAAATATACACTTTTGGAATTATTATCCAACATTAGGGTAAAATTGATTAATTCATTAATGGAGTAAAACCATGTATCTGAAGGGAATTTCCCATAAAGGACTTCAATAGCTACGATGAAATCATTAGATGTGATATCAAGTATGTGATAGATATTAGAGTAACCCATCAATCCTATGGGTTTGATAATAAGTGAAAAAATATAATTCAAGGGGAAATATAAACACCACACTAAAAAGAATATGAGTTTTCCCTTATGCTCAAAGTGTGGGAAAAAACATGGAGGGAATTTTTTTAAAGGGAATTGTAAATTTTTTATGTGTGGAAAATAATTTTATTGGGTTTTTGAATGCTAATGTATTGGAGAAAATATGTTTAAGGATGTGAATAATGAAAAGTCTACACAAAACGTACCTCCAACACTTTAATGTTATAAGTGCATAGAAATGAGGCATTACTCAAATCAATGCCTTAATCCAAGGGTTGTTGATGATTATTGACATCATGAAACCCTAAAGAAAAAGGTGAGTCACATGAGATCAATATCATCAAAATGGATTATGATAATGATGTAGTGAAAGGTATACTCACCATTCAATCGACAGTAGTAAATGTTTTATTTGATTCTAGATCCACACACTCTATTATTTCTGAATAATTTTCTTGGGTTATCTCCATATTACCTCAAAAATTAGATGTTGAGATATCTGTGACAATTATTAATGGAATAACTATTTAATCAAGAGTTTATAATTCTTCTCTGGTTGATGATTGTGTGATTGTGATTCCTAGAAATCTGGTGATCCTTCCAATAGTTTAATTTGATGTGATTCTTAGTTTTCATTGGATTTCTCTTTATGGAGAGCATATCAATTTCCAAGAAATGGAAGTCACATTTCATATTCAAAATCAATATATGATCATATATTGATGTAAATATGAATATAACCTTATAGTAGAAATTTATTTCATCTTATGGAAATTTATTCTTATAAATAAAGGTTATTTATATCAAATGGTTGGGGAGAAACTCATGATAAAGGACAAAACTATTGTACATGAGTTTGAAGAAGTATTTCCAAAATAATTACTAGGAATTCCACCAAATCATAATGTTGAGTTTTCAATAGAACTTCTACTAGGTTCTGTTAACTTTTCAATGAAACCATATAGAATGTACCCAATTGAGTTATAGGAATTAAAGAAGCAACTCAATGAGAATCTTGATAAGGGATTCATATGACCCAGTGGATCACCATAGGGAAAACCTATTCAGTTTGTCAATAAGAAAGATGGATCAATGATACTTTTCATTGATTATTGAGAACATAAAAATATCACTATCAAGAACAAATATCCCATTCCTAGAATTGATTACTTATTTGAAAAACTACGTGGAGCTCAATACTTTTCCAAGATTGAATGTCGTTTAAGATATCATCAATTAATGGTCACGAATGATGAATTACCAAATATGACATTCCATACAATGTATGGACACTATTAATTTATAGTAATGATTTATGATCCAATTAATTATCCTACTATTTTTATGGATCTAATGAATATAGTATTTATAGACTCTCTTTATCAGTTTTTGGTAGTCTATATAGAATATATTCTTTATATTATACAAGAAAGGAAGAACATGAAGATGACATGAGGATTATACTAAAGACCCTAAGAAAGGATAATATTCATGAAAAATTTACCAAGTGTGAATTTTGTATTCAGAAAGACTCATATATGGGTCACATAATATCAAGTGAGGGGATATATATGGATCCATAAAAAACACATGTCATTGAATGTTGTCGGAGGGTGAAAACGGTAACTAAGGTCTAACGTTTTCTTGGTACGACTGGATATTATTTCCATTTTATGAAATATTTTTCATGATTATATAATTCACTCACCATGTTGACTCAGAAAAGAGTTCTGTTCATATGGATGGAGGAATGTGAAGATAATTTCAAGGAGCTAAAAAGAGGGTTAGACAATTCACCTATACTCACACTACCTTGTAGTGTAGAAATTTTTTTGATCTATTGTGATGAATATAAGAAGGGGTTGGGATGTGTTCTAATGAATCATTATATAATGATAGCTTATGCCACACAAAAATTAAAAATCCATGAGAAAAATAACCCAAACCTGATTTGGAGTTAGCTGTAGTAATATTTTCATTAACGATATGGAAGCATTATCTGTATGTTTAATGGTATGATATTTTACTAATCACAAGGGTTTAAAGTATATTATCACACAAAAAGAGAGAAATATGAATCAGTAAATATGGATGTAGTTGATTAAAGATTATAAATACTCAATACATTACCAACATGGGAAAACAAACAAGGTGGAAAATGCATTGAGTGGAAAGTACCATGCTTGACAATCCATGAAAAGGATAAAAAAAGATCTAATATTATGGATTTTAAAAATATGGTTATTGAAATTTTAAAGGAAGGGGATAAATATTATATTTTTCAATTGAATGTTCAACCATCTATATATGTGAAGATTAAGGAGGCACAAAAAGGAATATGTGGAGCTACAAAATAAAATGAGAAATTTTCATTAATTAAACCCTGATTGTGAAGAAATAATATGGTTCAAGAATTGAATTTTTATTACACCAATACCATAAATAAAGAAGGTGGTATTGGATTAGGGTCATAGTTTTTCATTCTCTATTCAACCTGGAGGAAGATAGATGTAAAAGGACTTGATAAAGTATTTCTGGTGGGATGTGATGAAAATAGTTGTTGTTAAATATGTCTCTTGATGCTTGGTTTTATAGTATGTTAATGATGAGAGACATAAGTGTAAGTGGATGTTTCAACCATTACCCATAACGGACTGGAAATGGAAAAGAATCACTATAGAATTTTTTGTCGAACTTCCCAAAACACCCAAAGGCAATAATGATATCTGAGTTATAGTTGATCATTTTACTAAGTCAGCACACTTCATTTATATTAGAGAGGATTTCTCTATTTAGAAGCTTTCCAGGATATATTAAACAGATGTGGTAAGATTTCATGGAGTACCAATTTCTATTATATTGGATCAGGATTTGAGGTTTACCTTAATGTTCTAAAGAAGTCTTTTATATACTCTGGAGACAGAGTTACGTTTTAGCACTTATTATCATTCTCAGATAGATGGTCAGTATGTGGGAACAATTTAAACTATGGAAGACATTTTGAGAGCTTGCTCTATGGATTTCAAAGGTGGATGGGATCGACACATACTTTTGGTGTAATATTCATACAATTATGAATTTCTCAATAGTATTCAAATGGATCCTTATGAAGCCCTCTATGGAAAGAATTGAAGAACACCGACATGCTGGGATGTATTTGGGGAAATAAAGATATTAGGACCTGATCTTGTTGAATATATGGAAGAAAAGGTATGATTTATTCAACAACACATAAGAACATCACAGAATTGGAAAAAAGTTATGATAACAACCGACAATGAGACCTAGAGATTAAAGTGGGTGACAACGTGTTTCAATAAATTTATACCTAGAAGAAATTTATGAGATTTGTTAATAATGGAATGCTATGACCTAGGTAAATAAATCCTTTTGAAATTCTGAATCATGTTGGGAAGGTAACTTACCAATTAGAATTTTTACCAAATATATCTCATGTTCATAATGTGTTCCATGCATCTCTTATATGAAAGTAAATACATGATCCTTTACATGTACTAAAATCAGTTGGCATACTGTTGTAGAAATAAGTTTCTTATGAATAAAAACTGATAGATATTCTGGATCATGGAGAAAAAGTTATACAAAACAAGACCACTCACTTGGTTAAAGTTTTCTGGTGGAACCAAAAATTATAAGAATCTATGTGGGAACCTAATGATATAATGAGGGAGAAGTATCCTCATCTGTTAATTTCATAATGAAGAATTTTAAGGGAGAAATTCAGTTTAAGGGGGGTAGAATGTAACACTCAGATTTTTTATGATATATTTTAATTAAATAATTTTAAATCATCATTATCTTGAATTTCACGTAATCATGAGTTTAAATGAACTGTGATATTCCCTCTGTATAAATTGACCAATATATACTAGTCATTAGGTTAGTGAGAATAGGTATAGCTAACTTATGAAATTGTATTGTGAATTCAGTGGCTTCTTATTACTTATAAAAAATATAAATCAATTAAATATTTTTATTTTTATGTGAATTAATATTAGCAGTAAAATTAATGAGATATATATGTTATATAATTAATAAAATATTTTTTATATTATTCTATTGTATATTTTAGTCAATGTGTCTGAATAAACCCTATTTTACGTATAAAAACATATATTTTTTTTCAAAAGCGTATTTGTACTCCTTTGAATGAAGAACCCCTTTTAAATTAGGATTTTGAGAAATGAATGATTTTTATATTAACAAATACAGATTTTATTTTGAAGTGGAATATAAAAATTTACATAAGATGAAAATTTAAAATTTTTCTTATAACTTTTACATTTTGATGAATAATAAAAATATACAAAATTTTAATTGAAAACAAATTTTCTCATTAAAATAATTTATATGGTTAAACTATAATATTTAATTTTTTAAATTATAAATTTAATATATTTTTATCATTAAATATAATCAATTTTCTTAGCATTAATTTTACATTGTATTACAATGTGAAAACATTTCAATCATTTGCAATGTTTTATCTTGTAAAACTCGTTCCCTATTTCCGAAAATGGGAATAATTTTAAATTAATTACTTAAAATTATATATTTTGAATTTTGAAAAATGTAATCCATATTTGGTATCATTAGTTATAAATTATGTAAATATATTTATTTAATTTTTGGGCTTTATGAATAATATCATTGACAATTTTTATTAATACATTAAAATGGTAAAACAGGTAATTAAGGGTAAGAATACTATTATGAAAATATCCTAAAAATTGTCCTAATATTATTTTATGTGATACAGATGACCAAGAAAACCCGTGGGACAAAAATTGGTCCTTTGGAAGCCACTTTTGAGTGATGATGACACTTATAACTTTTAATTTAAAATAAAGGAAAATATGTTATAAACATATATCTTTTTTCTAATAACTATTTAATATGGGGTTATATAAGTGATTTCTTAGACTATAAATAGTAAATATACATATAAAAATATTTAATAAATCATTTTATTTTATTTATATATTTTTGACATTAAATAATTATATATAATTATGACACAATGATGATGCATTGATTGCATTATTAATAATGAAAAAAATAAATGATATTGTAAATATTAAAATAAATATTATTTTACCTAACTATTGTCATAAAAAATTATTTATAGATGAATATAATATGTTATAATATTATTAAATAGTTTGGTTCGAAGTTATCTCAATGTTTATATTTTATTTAAATTCAATAAATTGAATATTGTTAAAATTTACATAATTGATGTTTTATAAAAATAATAAATTATTAAATTACTTAAAAACCCTAAAAATCCTTTTTAAAGTAAAGTTTCTATAATTGGATATAAAATTAATGTAAGTTTCCAATTATGGGAATTTGAAAACATATAAGTAAACTTTATATCCACTTAATACTTAAAATACTATGACCACAATTAAAATTAAAAGAGAATAATTAATGGTAAACCAAAAATATAAGGTTTAAAATAAAATCAACACATGTCTAAAAACTATTGGATAAGATTATTTAGAAATATACCCATATTATCATATACATATTTTAATTTAGAAGAAATTCTTTTAAAAAAATTATTTATATTAATTTAATATTTTATGAATTTCCAAGGGTTCCCCTTACATCAATTATAAAACGACACCTCCTACCCACCTATTCAAATCAATTTTAAAATTAAATATAGGCCATAATTTAAAACCTTTCCCTCCTCAAATTCCTTAATAAATTTATAGAGGTTATGGACTTCTTCAAAGATAAAATCTAGTGCTCCACGAAAAGATTTTGAATAAGAACGTCGAGGAAGTGGTAGTCTCTTTTACCGATCCATTCAAACTTCTTTCTTCTTATACTTACAATTAATTATTTTTTTAATTATAATATAATAACATATATATAAATCATATAATTATATGTTATTATAATTATGAATCAACCATATTCCACCATCTGTCTATACTACGAAAAACAAACTCACCACACGTGCGTACGTACGACTTACCGTCTCCATGCTGTGGAGTAATATGTTTTCACCACCATCTTACATGGATGGGAATAATGATAGAAATAATAACTATATATTTTTATTACAAAATGATAATTATTCTGAAATATTATACATCATCTACTTCAATACCATTCAACAAAGATAAGATTGATATCATCGCTCATGCGTACGTACGGCCTACCGTCTTTACGATGTGATGTGATTCATTATACATAATATTCTATAAATTTAAATAATTAATAAATATGATATATCTTATGTTAACTACATTTTTAATGATATAACTATGACCTAATAAAGATGACTATAGCTTATTTGACAAAACAGGCATAATAACATAAAGCCATTAATATTTGAATAATGAGTAACAATGAATTGTCATTAATAAACAGATGATAATATGGTCATATATGATTACATAAAAATGGCAAAGATTCTATAAAAATTATGTAAAATTATTTAAATCATTATACAGGGGGTTCAGATACATACGCATGATATCAGACCAAATGTTAGAGATAATTTCCAATCTCGTTATTATCTAATATTGCTTCTTCGTAAGTATTTACTGTGGTATATTTATCATCTTCATCCATGTTACATAAATATGTAATAATATTTATATTATTATAATATTTATTAATGTAAATTTTACCAATTGGTAAATGTTTACTAAAAGGTATGAACTGAATATTTTTTCGTTATTCGATAAAATGTACTTTGTGACTTTTACAACAAAATAACGAGGAGAATGTTTTTTATGTTTTATGAAAAGGATAAGTTTTTACACATTCATGAAAACTATATCAATGAGTAATAACTTAAAAATTTTCAAGGTGAATTTAAATGAAATTATTTTCTTTTAAAATTGTGTGGCGTTTTGAGGAAAGAAAAGTTTTTTAAAGAAGAAATGACATTTTCCTCAAGAATTAATTTCTTGTGTTATATCAAAAATATTTTCCATGTAAGATGACATTATTTATAAGGGTAATGTTAATATCCCTATTATTAAAATTATTTTATTGTGTTTATGATGGAATGTTATTTATAAAATACATTTGTTTTGTATGACTTATGTTTTGATGAAATGATGTTTAAGAAACCGATTTTATTATTTGGTTTATACCATGATGAATGATTTAAAATTTTGTGGAACACATAAGAATGATTTTATTATGATATGTGTGATACTTATATCTACCTAGAATTTATTAGGTAAATATTTATATCTCATGATATAGACATGGATAGAATGAAATGTAAATTTGGTTCAGCAATACAGGGCTAGAACGAAAAGTTAACAAGGTTCAATAATAGAATTTTTCAACTTGATGGTCCTGGTAATGATCCATGACTAAATATGAAATGATTATCTATAATTATGTGTATGAAAAAACTTTCCTGTCTTATATTATAACTTGAAGGATTACATTCATTGATTCTTATGTGATTTCATAATTTATCCGATGGCATGATATGACAATCATTCATATACATGATAATATTTTCAAATGTTATGTTATTTAGTCTAATGATTATAAAATGATCGATATCTCAATTGTTTACCCTTATTGAGAATATACACTTACCCTTTCATATGATTCTTTTCCCCAGGTCATGAATAAGGGTATAAATTAAGATATGTAAAAATGGGGTCTAGTTATGATTAAATAAGAGGGAGATAATGAAGATGTTTTATGAACCCGTTGTTTATGTTTCACAGTTTATAAAGACACTATACCTATATGCTCGTGACATGGATTTGTTATATTTTTAATGAATATCCTTAAAAATTTATGTAATATCAATGTTTTTAAACCAGGGGTCTTTATAAATATGGTAATGGAAATTGAAAATGTTGTATTCCTTGAATGTGATAAATTATAACATCACAGACAATGTTTTCAGTTTTAGTATAAAATGAGTGGAAAGAGACATGATGATGAATAATTACATTGAAATAATACAATTATAGTATTTTTTATGTACTGAAGTTATAATACCATTTGGATTATGGGAGATGAAGGGAGAAAAAATTGAATTTTAAAAGAAATTAGAATAAAATAAATAGGGGTTTACCTCTTGAATCCTTCTTCTTGAGAACCACCATATGATATTGGTTTTGGTATTTTCTTAGAATAAAAGATCATTTAAATGGGGGAAGGGATTGTTATAATATTTGACTATAATTTGGCCAAGGCTCACGGTTTGAGAGGTTTGAGGAGAAGATGTGCTGAGGGGTGGTATTTATAGTTGAGGAGAAGGGTGTTTTATCATTATTTCAATAATTGGTTTATTATTTTGGATCAAAACTATGAATATTTTAAGAAATATCATAAAAAAAACATAATTGTGTGAAGTAATATTTTATGGTTCCTACATCATAGATGACTCCATGAATAATGTATTTAACTTGTAAAGTACAAATACGGTAAATTACCGTATTTCACTATTCACAAAAAAATCATGTTTTTAAAAAAATAAAAAAAATCACCCTAAATTTTTTTCAATATGTATAATTCAAAAATGAAATCCATTTTATGATTTTTTTTAAATATGAGAAATTTAAATTTTAATTAAAACCACACTGCTAGAAAAATACCCTATACCAGTGGTTTGGAGAACCGTTGCCAAGCCGTGGGCATAGGTCTATACCAACAGTTTTGGGGAAACCATATGTATATAAATATACCAATAGTTTTGAAAACCATTGGTATAAATAATATGAAAATCTATACCAACGGTTCCATAAAACTGTGAGTATATGTAATTCAAAAAACAATCATTCGGTTGGTTTTGATCCCATCACCTCCCATTTGTGATTGAACGACCTAACCACTAACCTAAAATATTTTTTTGAACATAATTTCATAAATATATATATGTTTTATCATAAGTATTTTAAAATTGTATTTATTTAATGCCTTCTGTAAGAAGATTCCATTAAAATTACATGTACATATAACAACGGTTTTGATAACCGTTGGTATAAGTTCTTTGATTTTGGGACTTATACCAATGGTTTTGGACAAACCGTTGGTATAGGGGGGACCTATACCAAAGGTTTGGACAAAACCATTAGTACAGGGTCTCTATAATGGACCTATATTAACGGTTTTGTCCAAACCATTGGCATAGGTCCAAATTGGTAAACTATACCAATGGTTCACCCAAAACCATTAGAATATCTCCAAATTAGTGACCTATACCAACAGTTTTGGGAAAACTATTGAAATAGGTCCATATAAGTTAACTATACCAACAATTTTGCCCAAACCATTGGTATAGGTCCAAATTAGTGAACTATACCAACACTTTTCCTAAAACTTTTGATATAGATCATATTTTCAGTAGTGTCATAATTTTCATGAAAAATAATGATTTTAATACTATAAATTATTTTACAAGTCATTGAAAAAGAAACTAAGTTCTCATAAAATTATAATATAACCATAATACATCAAAATATTAACTTATTAATACATTTTAAGAAAATATTTTTAAAATTATTAAATTAATGAAAAAAATGTAAATAAATATTTATGACTTACAAAAATACAAACAGTTAATTAATAAAATTTTAAATATTTATTTTCATATACTATGATATAATTATATCAGATTATCACTTGTAATATGGATAAGTTTTATTTATACTTTCATTAGTGAGGTTACAATTCAATTTTCCAGTTCACTATTCATAAGGGTCATGTTAGTATTTCAATGGTTATATTACTTTTTAATCGGTATAAGTTACTTAACATCTAGAAATACATTTTATTTAATTCATTCATAATTTATAATGTTTTTATTATGACCAAAATGTGATTTTATGTGGTTTATAGTATATGAAATAATTATATGAAAGGGATTTCCATTGATAAATTTTTTGGTTATTATATTCTTCCCCCTTAGGAAATTTCACCCTAGAAATTTCATTTTACATTATATTTTGAAAACAAGTGTGGGTACTTCACCTTGATTTTTTCTATAGGTTCCCATGTTGCATCTTTAAACATATGGTACAAAAATAATTCTTTGACCAGGTGAGTAGTCTTATTACATCAGACATTATATCTACAATACAAGATATTCACTAGCTGCTCCTTATATGAGAGATCACACTCCAACTGTACCACCTCTGAATTCAGTAAATGTGATGGATCTGGTATGTACTTCTTCAAGAAGAATGTGTGGAATAGATCATGTACAAATTACATGGTAGGTGGAAGTACTAGTCAATAGGCCACAAATCAAACATAATTAGGTATATTTAATGGGTCGATGTACCTTATACTCAACATTCCTTTCTTCCCAAATATCATGATCCCCTTACATAGAGATATGTAGAAGAATACCATGTCTCTGACCTTAAACTAGAGGTCCCTTAAAGGATTTTATGCATTTATTTTTTGTCAAATTTAGGCTTCCTTGATGTGTTGTTGAATGGTTTTCACCTTCTCCACAATTTCATCAATAATTTCATGTCCTAGTAGGTTATGCTCGCTGACTTCATCCCAGTATGTCAATGTTCTAGACCTTCTCCCATAGAGGTATTCATATGGATCCATTCAAATGATCAATTGGAAACTTTTATTGTAACAGAACTCAACAAGAGGCAGATGTTAATCCCATCATACTTTTAAGTCTAGAGATCATGGTTTAATATATCTTCCAATGTCTCAATAGTTCACTTGATCTGGCCTTCATATTGAGGATGATAGGTCGTACAAAAGTTAAAATTAGTACATAGATCATGTTGGAGACCTTTCCAGAAGATTAAGGTGAATCTCAGATCTAGATCAGATACAATCGATAGTGGTTGTCCATGAATCCTTATCACCTATTTGATCTATATTTTTGAATGTTGATCCAATGATAAGTCCTATTTAATTACAAAAAAGTGAGATATATTTATAAGAAAAACCACAATAACCATTATAGAATTTTTCCCTTTGGATGTATTTGGGAGCCTAGTGACAAAGTCTATGGTGATATTTTCGTATTTTCACATTGGCATGAGTAATGGTTGCATCATACATTTAGAATTTTCCTTTTAGCCTTCACTTAATGAAATACTAATCACATTGATGTTTTTTCTGACACTTTCCACTTGGACATTCATAATCTTTGGTGATTCATGTCTTTTACCCCACATTCTTGCTTTCCAAATGCTGTATGCATTCATCACATCTTCAGCGATGTTTTCTCCTTGATCAAAATTGGACGATAGGATATCATTCTTTCCCTTATGTGCATTCATCCTCAAAATTTTTCACCTAGTCTGGGTCCCCCCATAGACTAATACATTGTCCAGAAAACATTTCCCAATTCCATTTCTTCATGGATACTAGTTAATTACACTTCTTCGTCCAGAATATTGCAATGGATCAAGTCAGGGCATCAACCTTCATTCAAATAAGTATTTACATTGGGCAACACTAGCATGTCTAGACACTAGAAACTTGGTACACCTAAATTCCCCCTTTTCAAATTTATCCTTGCGGGTGAGTAATCCAAAGGCATCCCACATCAAATGTGTGAAATCATATACTTGTGTCATGTCTCTGTTGTTTTCCTCTGCTTTCCTTGTTTAAAAAGGGGTATGCTGCATGTATAACATCTTTTCCAGACAAATCAGACTGATCAGAACACTAACAAGAGTGGGTCATATGGGTATGTCCCTAGGAGTGAGCACCGAAAAGGTTTTATTGATGCAGGGATCAAAAAATCCAATGAGGGCTGACCAAGAATGGAATATCCCAGAAAGGGAAGATTTCATGATGTGAATGAGGATCTTAACACTGTAAAGGGTGGATCAAAAAATGGTTGTCCACAGTAATGGTGACCCCAAATTTTACCATTAAATGGGATTGAACCATGTGGAGTCCTCTAACATAAACAATGTATAAGAAAAGGATCAAACACCAAGTAGATCGAAAGGGTGATTTGGGAATTATGTATGGTTAGCTTCCCGAGTTCCAAAAAAAGTAAAAATTGTATTGATGTGGATTGTTCATGGTTATATTCCTAATTGATGTTAGGAGTAGCAAGGAAAATGATGAAATGACCTTACTAAGATGTCACAACATAGGTATGAATATGGATGGAAGATGTAGTTTGTGTAAAAGAATGAGAAATGATGAGATGGAAGTGACATGAAAATGATATTGCTGGGATTAAACATCAGGGAGGCTTCCTATGTATTCAGGGGATGGTAATCAAAGTCTAACTAGTTTGGTTCCGCTATGTGACACTAGAGGATGAAAATCATGAGAAGGAAGTGCATGGATAGAGACTAAAGGATGTATAACCTCTAGGTTGTTGAATGATCTTCTCGAGATACAAATTCTGAAGGGATAGACCAAGATAATATTGCAATATGGGCTTGAAACATTGAACATGATTCCTACAAACCCAAAAAGGATCAATTCTCACATAGTTAATGAGTTAAGAATATAATCGAGGTGTACACAAAGGATAGAAACCCAAAGACACGTTGGGGTTTACACATGCTTAAAAACCCATCCCAAGAGGGATACTATTGGTTGGAAGAGTATGGATGGAGTGTGGGGCTTATACATGGTCAATATCCCAAATGGATGTATTTAAACACCTTATGGAGGTGGACCCGGGAGATGCATCCAAATAAAGGAAAAGTATCACATTTGAAGGGAATATCCCAATGAGGGAGCACCAATGTTTACCATTTGGTGGGATTGAGCCTCATGGATGAATCCAACATACCTGAAAGGGATAAAAACATACATAGTTTGTTATGAGGTAATATAGTTTAACGTCATATGGGACGAAGGTAAAATGATGTGAAACACATGAAATAGATGGATTGTTGGGAGTGAAGGGCTTGATCCTCAGTGTGTCTTCTTAGATAACCAAAAGGGATCAAATTCCTCATAGTTTAGTGGTGTATACAGTTTAACATCATTCTGGATGAGGAACATGAGGTGTATACATGGTTGGTGGTGCAAAGAGTTATTGGGGACTATGAATGGTTAACGGGCCAAAGAGGATGTCACCGTTGCTACTCTAAGAACATGTGATTCATGATCGTGGTGGTAGGTATACATAATGATCGTGTCATGAATGGTGCGACCAAAAGGGATGGTTCAAGGATTACTCATTGTTACCAGGCTAGGGAGATATAAATTGGGACTTAATCTAGGAGGTAAGCCCGAAGGAATGGTTTCGGACTTACGTGAAGACTGCATGAGGCATGCCTGTCAACAGAGCCCAGTAGGAGGGGTGGGGGTGGAGGGTGAGAACTGATGCTCATTCCCCTTCAGGTCCTTCTGGACTTTTCATGCATTTAGAAACTCTTAGTTTAATGTTGTGTATTGGGGATGAAGTTTTTTGGTAGTTTAACATCCTGCAGCTCAGAGTATGAGAACTCACTCCTCATCCCTTGGACACACATAACTTGTATCAACCCCACATGGGGAACAAAAGGCAGAAGAAACACCCAATGAGGGTGATGTGGATGATTGGTCAATTGAGTGGACCACATTAGTGTTTATATGAGAATAATGAATAACCATTAGCATACCTATGTGAAGAAGCATAAAATAGGATAATGTAATATGAGGCACCACTCTAGGGACCTTGAAATCACTTTGTACAAGCCTAGAGGGCCGCATGGGAGAGGGATTCATAAAGTAGGACTTGAAAAAAGGATATTCACGAAGCTCTGGTTCTTCAAGATTAGGGGGAGCTTCAAGAAGGATGAAACTTTACGAATCACAATGAAAAGTGGCTCCATGATGGGAGGATCTTCATGAATCATAGTGTCCCAGCCAAGGCATGAAGGCTTTAGGTGCTTGGAGGGTGCTTTGCGAAGGCAGAATGCTCCAATAAATCCTTTGACCATAAACATTACTCTTACCTTCGTAATTTTTGTGGGGATTAGCGAAGGGTATCCCCATATAATGTGGAGGGAAATTGGAACAAAGGTAAAGGTGGTAAAATTTTCTCAAATACCTTACTGGCTAGTTTGTAGAGCAGAGGGACAATCATGAAATGGGAACTCAGAAGGTGAAAGGTTAGGGTTTTGAACCATTATGATGTGGTTGAGTTGCATATTTTTAAGAACTAGGTATCATGATACATGGAAGGCATGTTGTGGTGAAAATGGTGCATCATCATTGGAGGTGGCATTGTGAAACTCGCAGAGCCTTCTGTCACTACTCCATCCAGGATGTGGTGATCATAGAACTTGTATAGGCTTCTATCACTAATACGTAATGGTCATAGTGATCATCGTTCTCATAGATCTGAGGGTCTATGTGATGTAGATTCGAAAATTAGTTCCTTTGGTGATTTTCTATGACTTTTTTGGGTCGAATGCTATCCCAAACTATTTTGGTTCTCCTCAATCAATCTAGGGAATGGATTTCAGTGCCAAAAAATGACCCCCATTTGAATGAAATTTTTATGTAAAGAGGGTTATATTATGAGACAAGATCACCAAAAACTATTAGACCATTAAGCTATCTCACAATGATGGTGCATAGAGAACATGGTGAGATTGTCGTGATGCAAAAGGTATCCATTAGTGCTGCGAAACTCGCAAGGCTGCTGCCTATAAATTCTGCACATGGGGCCTTATTTTTCTCCATATTATCTCTGTGAAACTATGATCAAACTACCTAATTATGAAGCTCTAGATCCCCTGTGAATTCTACATGCATACCACGTTCCTCAGATCGATCCTCTGTTAACTCTATATAGAAAAATGGTGGACCACAATCCATTATTTCTCTACAATACATGCCGAGTCCATCAAGGATCCGTGAATTTGTGCTATGTGAAAAAACTTATCAAAAGTCTATCATGAATATTGAAGAAAAAACAAAAAATTATTGGAAAAAATTTACCATAAAAAAGTTGCTCAGGAGGACTTGAAGATGCCTCTCAAAGGGTTATCACGCTGAATAATTGCCATCTTGGTGAATATGTGTGGTGTCATTCTGACCAGGAATCTATGGGTGAGATGATGATGGAATAGAAAAAGGATTACCACCTCCAAAATTGATTTATATTTTATGGATTTGTCAAAATAATGATGTTTTTATCCCTAAAGTGATTAGGTATGAACTGACATACTAGTTTAGGGGAATGCCATGTCAATAATAGTGGTTGAATGCTTCATATGGTCATACCTAGAAAGAATCATACACCTGTCACTATCGACTACCTTTACAATCATCTCAATTAATTTCATGGGAAAGAATTGCATCGCAAATAATCTCCACTGAAATATCACACCATTCCCAATCCAGGATTAAGGAACCTTGGGAAATGGTGGACCAAAAATTGGGACTCGTGCCAAGGTGAAACATTCTTGGATGAATGGGCTTAGGCCTACTGGGTTTGTGCATATTGTGATAGTTTCAGAGTAGAGATGAGTCAAGAAGCCATGTATGAGGCTGCGTGGGTATCTCAATTCCATATCTACCAACCAAAACACAAGACACAGAAACTAATGAGTATGTGTTTTTTGAGGATGAACACTTTCCATTTCCACCATGGGGAGGTCAGAATCATATTCTAGGACCTCCACCATATTTCATGGATAATGATTTTGTGGAAATGTACAATGAGTTACTCTCTACTGATAATACATGGGAGGATCTAGATCATATGACACTACACACAAGGATTCTTATGGACTTGGTGTCAGGTGAAGATAAAATGTTAGTGAGGGATGTCAACTTTATGAAGTGGTTCATACATTTACTAAATTCCTCCTAGATCATCATTTTGAGGGAGAATAGAAACCCATGAAACTTCCAATGATACCCCTATCTATCCATGGGGAGCTCAGTGAGGTAGGAATTGTTCTTACTGAGGAATCCTAAAAGACATCCAATGGAATTTGTGGGGGAACAATGGTAACACCGAGTATCAATTGTTGGTTAGGTTTGATGGGTTCATCTTAACACTAATTTTCATATTGATGATTATGGCTAGGGATGCACACATGGGTGTGTGATAGATTAAATTAATTATAGAGGCTATTTCGGTGATGGGAAAACACATCAACCTTTGGGTCCATTGTTGGAAATGTTGTACAAAATCATGACATACCAGTGAGTAGAAGAAGCCAAAATACATATGTGGGCCACTGCATTTTTTTATATGGATAGATAGAAGCACACATGAGGGAATATGAATATTTTCACCCCATTTCCCATCCTGAGATAGACTTTTGATCATCTAATCTAAACGCAGTGGGATGTTTCTTGATCAAGATAAATTATTCAGTGTTTTTGAACAAAGTCTGGAGGGAGGATGAATTCAATTTTCACATATTCTCTCTTATAAAAATATTATTCACCAATGATGATAGGGGAATCGAGGAGAATCAGTCATATATCTTATCCTTTAGAGGAGGAGTTCTATTGTCATTGGTAGATCACAAGATTATCTGTGAGCCATCTACCCAACATCATTTTGTGAGGAAATTATACTACCTATAGACGTTACACCTAAATGTTTATTGGGGGGATTCCATGAGGATCAACCATTTATTACGAGTCTGATCTAGCTCATGTTCACATGGGATGATGAGAAAATGAAAAATGAGATGCCTCCACTTACCACCACTTATGAGATACTTTAAGAGTACACAAAAAGATGAGAGGTAGCCTACCTATGATAGATGCTGAAGCAACGAACTACCTGAGTTGATGATGAGGTGCCTCTTCAACTCTGAGGTTGGGGTGGTAAAATGGAAAGATAATGTTGTGTTGTAAGGGATGATGCACATCATGGTGGAGGATATGTTGTAGTGATGTGGCCAATAATTACAAGGCTTTCACCAGTTAGAAATGAAAGAGGAGCGACGATAGCCTATTGATAGGATCTAAGTGGGATGAACTGAGAATAAGGGAGGCCATATAGAGGGTTCCAAACAATACATACCGAAGACCATAATAAGCAACTACACTATGTGATCATACCAAATGATGTTGTTTACCCAGAGTCTTAGGAATCCTGGGACATTAATAGGAAATTATTTAGTTATTTTTGAAATGTCAGACCATCATAATTGGTTTGGAATATATCTGATGGGTATTGGCCACGTTAGGCTTGACTTTATGGTGTATCTGGCAGAGGGGGAGTGATATGTTGTTGTGCTGGAGGATTTAGTGCACTCATGGGGCTCCCTATGTTCAATTATAGATTGAGTGAGAGTACTGATTAACCAAAAATTTCAACCAAAACTATCTAATCCTAAGTTGGAAGAGTGTTTCCCTTAGACCAAGGTATTGGAGGTTTCCTAAGGAGAATATTCCAACAGAGGAAGACCTCTAGAGGAAAGAGAGGTTGTGGCCTTGTAGCTAGGAGAAATCACTGAATCTCTTTAGGTAAGATTTAATACATTCTTTTGTTCTTTGATATTTAAAATGTCATCTAGGTTTACCAACTGACATTTGTTCTGTGTAGGAGGAACTTAATCAAAATACCAATTTCCACATGACAATTGATGTAGGGGATAAGATCTGGGGCCCATGTCTATAACGATGGTGGGCACAAGGTCCAACAGGGGTGTGGAAACCCAAGAGGCTCTTCCAAAATCTTTGTAGCCTCAAACCATACACAGGGGGTTATGTACTAGGATCCTGATAGTAACAACTCAAGGGAATGATCAATTATTGGATCTTTGTATGTATTATTCATCCCAGATTCATTACTTATTGTCCAACCATCCATGACAACTGAAATTGTTTTTGTATGAATAGTTCTTTAAGTAGTGGGTGTACTATTAGTGTGGATTTTCATGGGTCCTAGATATCATTTCATAAGGGGAACACTAATTGACATTTAATTGGATTCATTCCCTATCCAAATGACGAAAAATACATTTTTGGGTAGAAACACTAGTGGGGTAGAACGTTAAATTATCAAGGTGGAATCTAGAGATGAAGATCAACCACACTACATAGAACATATCCCATATAATAGAATATGAGAGGAGGATCCTACTTCCAAAATACAAGATGCATTCCCAACCTACTGAATCGAGGGTGTTGGATGAATCTAATTCTGATATGGAGGATAGTGTGGTTGTTCATCGTTGGTTATGAAAGATGATTAAGTGATTCATTGATGACATCCCACAACCAGAGTGGATAATATGGATAATATAACTCCACCCTCAGTTACGTTTCCTATGTGCTGGAGGGGTAGATGCATAAGGTCCACCTATTTTCATCTGGGATTAACTTACTGAGATGGTATGGGAGAGTGACCATAGATTTAAAGTTTCCATGAAACAGAGGAATTCTATCAACATTCATAAGCTTTAGGAGGTTGTACAAGATATCTAGTGCATATAAACAAGGATTAACAAGTGATATTCTTTACCAAACACCCAATCAGAACACATATCATGACCATGGGTTCAGTTGGAGGAATCCGAAGACCAGTTGAGGTGAGAATCTTATGAAGTGGACAATATATGAAATGAGTAGGATCAAGGACATGTTAGGGATAATAAACATATCCCAATGGTCAATGAGTATGGAAGGGAGTTCTAGTGACAAAAAATCATGTATTCCACATGAAAAAGATCGGAGGAGCTGAGAAACTCCATCGAAAGAGCCAATCCAGAGGGAATGTGCTTTCCAAAATCAGAAACATTTATTCACATTTCTTGTTTATTTAGAATAAATTCTTTGAAATATTACTACTTGATTAGATTACTAAATCTAAAACATATATGTGAATCAACTAATGATCAGTCCCTAAGATCACGTTGGTTATTACCGGTGTGAGAAACAATATATGAAAACCTAATTTCTCACATTGGATATGAGAGTGCCAGTCAATCGATGAACATTCGGGGTCTGACTGAATACTCAGAACATTCAGGCTATGTGTGGGAGATATGAATAGAGAATATGGTCCTCAGAGAAGCCAAATATCCTTTATCAACATGCTATAGTAGACCAGTGGGATAAGTCCATAAGTGATGGGAGGTATATGAACAATGGGAATAACATGTGTGAATAAAGACACACAAAATTTGGAACATAGTGATGGAGGCTTGTAAATAGAGGATAAACATTGACCGTATTTTAATCATAGTATTCATATCATGTTATCTTGAAATGGGGAAAAATAAATGAGTTCCAACCACTGACCAAGTTTGAAAACATCGAGCATAACTCAAAATTTCATCTGATGTCTTCCAAAATATTGGATCAGGATGATATGTGAGCCAAAATGGAATGGGAACATGCCATTAGGGTGCTATTTTGGATATGAAAGGTTTTGTGGATCCAAATAAAAGGCATGAAAAGTGTGGAGATAGAGTGATGGGCTATTCGAATAGATTCCAATACTCTTGAAATTATGGAACCATGCTAAACGAACATTGGGTGGGAATATTGGTCTGAATCAAGATCAAAACCACATCAAAATATGACTTATCTTTTGAGGACCTAGGGTAGATTTCAGTTTTACATCTTCCAAAGGAAGATGGTGGGCACATAGTTTAGCATCTTACAGTAAGGGAAAATGCACTGGGTAGTTTAACTTCATATGACCAGGACATTGAACATAGATTAATGTTTTAGTTCATGGACCCTGTTTTATAGCTTAAAGTCAACTTACATGGACTAAGGGATACTAGTTTAAGGTCATAGAGTTCTAAACAGAATTATATCCAATGTTCTAGGAAGGAAACTGAACCTAGGGATGGGCCCGAGGAAGAATTTTCGTTTGTTCCTACATATCCTGTAAGGATGGGAATCATGCCATCCATAGTTATTGAAGGTTATGAAGTTTAACATCAAGTGATGGGGATGGAGATAAAATACATTTTATTATTTTATGTCTAGGACATTCAAACCCTAAAGAAGAAATGTGTAGTGTAGTACATAACCTAATGTGAATGGGGAAAAAATAAGTCCACAACACACCACAAACACCAACATGGGAAACCAGGACAAAAGGGAAAAACAAGGATTTTACAATCTTGCAGCTGGACCTGGGGATAAAAAGTCCTGGTTTCTCTTTGTATCCTACAAAGGATATAATCAATCTACATGTTGTTATTGAATCTTTTATAGTTTAATGTCATTCCATAAGGACACATATGATTCGATGTGTAAAGAGATGGTAATTTTATGACTGGACCCAAGTTTGAGGAACTAAACATCGCTACGTATCCCATAAGGATGAGAATGAAGACAATCGTAGTAATTTTATGGTTATTCCATGTAGGTATGACCCATGCATAGTGGAAAATATACATTTGTTATATCTTTTTTGTTCTTTTACTATTGATGAGAGTTTATTTTTTGGAGAGACCATCCCAAGATGAATAGTTTTGGTGTCACTGAAGAATCAAGATATATGTTGGTCTTGAAAAATGTCATGGTGGATGTCAAATTCTAAAAGTGATTCCCGCTCAACCGAGAACACCACAATTATTTTTCATTTTTCCTTACTCATCTAGGACAATGTCGTCATAATTTAAGGTTGTATGACAACACTAGTCCATGTCTTTTAACATCATATGGAAAAGATGCAATAGTTTAATGTTATGTGGGACGAGGTAGCATAATATAACATCATATGGCTTGGATGAAAGTGATTTTAGTTTAAGGTCATATAATTCAAACCATTTGGTTGCATGGTCCTATATTTGGCTATTACCCTACAAAACTTTCTAAGCCTACATGATCCATGCTCGATGTTAGAAACAAGGTGTAATGTGAGGATTTTATCTTCACACGATAGTGCACAACTATGTAATGGGAAATGATGGGTGGAAAAAATCCCAACCAAGCCAACATTCATACATGATGTGTGTGGTTACATAGAGTGACATTGGATATTTACAATAACTAATAGGTAATAAAATGTGAATCATAACATTAAATATTTTTGACATAACGAGGGAGGCATTACGATGGAGGATAACTATTGACCATGTTCAAGACATAATATCCATATTGTGTATCCTGAGGTGAGAATAGACAATTTAGTGTGGGCTGCTGAACGTATTTTCAACATGGGACCTATCTCAAAATTTCATTTTGGATCTTTCAATATGTTATCCCAAAACTTTAGGTGATCCATAAGGCCAAACATCCATATCATATAGGGGTCCATTAAGATGTGTAAATTTAGGGAAACCCCAATAAAGGGACATGTGAAGCATGAATATCCTCTTGAAATTTAATGTCATGTGGTAAGGATGAGGATAAATAAATGTTCTCTCAAGGGAGGCACATGAAGCGGCTGTTGTAAACCTAATGTGAATGAGGACCTAAGAATTCCAAACTACACCATGTAACTCAAATAGAAATTTTTCTGAGAGTCAAAAAGACCAAAAATTTGTGGCTAAGCCATAAACATAATGAATAGGAATTCAAACATATCCCATTAGGATGCGAATCAAACCATATGTAGTTCATGGATCTGACATGGTAGATTGAAAACACAAGAAGGGGTGTCATCATCTCAAATAAGAAAAATCTAGGTTGTAACATAGTATGATATCAAACTTTGACACTAAAAATCATAGTTTCTATTTATAGATCTTATACAATAATAGTACTAGTTAAATTTTATGTAAATGGGACACATCCATGTAGTTTAACACAATGTGGTAATGAAGAATACAATGAGATATATTAAGGTAGCTACATGGTGAAGTTTATTGAAAACCTAATTTGAAATAAGGACCAAAGAGGTCCAATAACACACAACATACTTCTAAGAGAAATCTATTCCAAGAAAGTGGTGATAAGGTTTGTGATTCTATGGTGCGAATTGGGGAAAAAATGGCTGGGTTTCACTCCATATCCCACTAGGGTGAGAATAAATCCATGCATAGTTCATGAAGATGTAATGAAAAATAGAAATTACCAAAAGGAAAAATTAATCAGGGATGAAGTCATTATAGTTATAGGTAGTTTATCACCATACATCTATGATGTAGAATTAATTGTTTAATGTCATATGTTAAGGATGCTGGGGATCTTAGTTTATAGCCGTAGAGCTCGGACCCAAGGTGAGGATTCCAAAATAGAAATGTGGAGAGTATCACTATAAAGATACATTATGTGAATGAGGACCATAATGAAGTCCAAACCACACCAAAAATTCTTAAGGGAACTCATATATAGTTTAATTCCATGATTCATGGACCCTGACATGTAAAATCCTAATTTATAGTCATAGGGTTTGTACATCACGGTGGAACAATTCATTCTTTCTGGTACAATCTATACATAGACTCTTAATCCCGCGTGATCCATGATTAGTGTAGGAAACAAGGGGCAGAGAATATCCTATAGCACATGGAAGCACATGTTAGAGGGAACAGAGGTGTAGAGTCATGAATGACCCAAAGACATTGATCCACAAACTCAACATGAAAAGGTGCATGTAGGGGTAAAATTGTGACTATCAAAATTCCATCTAAACATGAGGAAGTAAAGATGGATATGAACCATGACATTTTATATTTGAGGAACAATGAGAGTGGTGTAACGATAACATAATACCGTTTTTGAGACACAATATCCATATCATGTATCTTAGGATGAGAACAAACAAATGAGGGTCAGATGCTAACTATATTTGAAATACCAAAACTGACATAGAATGTTGTTCATGATCTTTTGGGACATTGTCCTAGGATGGTAGGCAAGCCATGAGGCCCAACATCTATACAATTTGGTCATCCCTTTGGATGTGAATGATGATGAATACCAATATAAAGGGATATGTGAAGCATGAAAATTTAATTAAATCCTGTCAATACAGGATCCAACAATATAAGCCCTACACCATAGCGCATCTAAGCATGTTGAGAAGGAATAACAATGATCAATAGATACAATTAAGGGAAGATTAATTAAGAAGATGAATATAGGAAAGAGGAATAGTTGGTTGATGAACCCTGGACTAGACCCGAAAAAATAGTCTCGACATCCCTACATATCCCACAATGATGGGAATAAGGCCATAAATAGTTATAAATTGTCATGCGGTTTAATGTTGTGCTATAAGAAAAATATTTTAGATGTATCCCAAAGGGGGGATGTTTATTTTGTGGAAAAATAACCTGATGTGGATGAGTACTGAAGAAGACCACATCACACCATTCAAAATCCTAGGAGAGAACTCATTCCAAGGGTCCAAAAGGGGAATTGAAGAACTGAGGTTGTACCTAAAGACAAAATGTCTGAGCATTCTTAGGTATACCATAATGATAGGAATCAATCATAATATTGTTCAATAATGTTGTCTAGTTTAATTTCAATCAGTAAGGATGAAGGATAAATGGGAATATACGTAAAGGGGATACATGATGCAGTAGTTGTAAACCCGGTGTGAATTAGGACCAAAGAAGGCCTCACACCGCACAAGGTGATAACATGATACTTAGGGTGAGAGGCTGGAAAGAAGAAATAACTTTTGATAACTAGTGATGGACTCGGGGACAAAAGGTCTATCCTACATATCCCATAAATATGGGAATCAAGATAAACATGATTCTAGAATGTCGTACTGTTTAATGTTGTTCTCTAAGGATGAAGGGTAGTTTAACATCGTGTAAGATAGACTAAAGGAAAATAGAGAATTTAGTTTATCATCACGAGGGATGAAAAAAAGTTTCACAGTTTAACATCATGAAGGAAATCTGATATCGTGTATTTTAACATCCTGGAAGATGATGGAATGAAAATTGTAAGATCTCATAAAAATCACATCTTGATGAACTTTAAATCAGTGGGAGGTTTCATCTGTATTCCATCCATAGTGACCATAGAATATGAACCATTGGGGTAAACCATGTGGATAATATAGGGTCCTTCCCATTTGGGCTCTAATTTCAGTGGTTTCCTTCCAGGTATCATTAGAGTCCTTAGGTACAACACCTTTTCACCTTAAAGGAGTGAGTGGAGACATATTTTTTTTATTAAAAGTTATATTTTTCTTGTTCTGGCTCCTATCTAGATTGTGCATGGCCTGAAGGCCTTTCTCATTGAGGGATTACAGCTCAGTAAGAAGGACTTCTGATACTCTGTATGATTTCTTCTTATCATATATAGTGGTAAAAAATAATGGTAAATTAATCTCAATGGCTAGTACTACCTCTATTCCATACACCAAGGAGTATGGGTTCATCGGGGAATAACTATGATTCTTCATTCGGTAAGCCCAGAGTGCATTGGGGAGCATTTCCATCTAAAAATTCATGTTCTGAACAACCATCTATTTCAAAATTTTAGAGCTGGTCATATTGAACACCTCAATCTATCCATTTTCTTACACATGATAGTGAAATGTATGGTTGTACCAGATTCAATACATGTCATACAATTTATTTATCTCAACTGCTCAAAAGTTGGTGTCGTTATTATGGTGGAAGATGTGAGGAACTCCGAATTTATGGATTATGTTAAATCACATGAAATAAACTATAGAATGTGACTTTAAATCCTTGATAGAAATTTATTTTACCCATTTAGAGAAGAAATGCATGGTGTTTATAATGAACTGAAACTGGTGTGATATTACTGGAGGATATGGTCCCACAACATCGAGTCTCTAGAATGCGAAGTACCAAGAGTACATAGTAGTGTGGAGAGGATTTGGTGTTTGATGCAAGATGTTAGAATGGATATTACATGCATAAAAAATCTTGGAGAACTCTATACAATTCTATACCATGGTGTCCCAGAATTAGGCCAATCTTCGGATCTAGTGGGATAAATTTGACCATTCATAATTATCTCTATAGGTAACGGGATAGGGTTCCTCCATAACGTAGTAGATCTCACATACTTGAAGTAAAAATAGATTAAATCCATTGAACTGACTTATTTAAAGGATTTTTTCAAGGTTGGGACCACTTTGGAAGGTGGACTACTGAACACCGATTGATTCACTCACGTTTAGCTCTTCCTGTCAGAAAATTACAGTGTCAGAGGTACTCAAAAAAAAGAGTTTTCCAACTAGGGGATAAATGTGACATGGAAGGGGGACATATAGGCCTCGATTTGGAAGAATCAGTGGTATGATGGATTACCTACTGGCTATCATCATTGTGAGGGGTGACAAGCATGATGACCCCTAAATACGCCACATGGATGATCAAATCAACATGGCCAGGCTCTACGAGACACATGGAAAGATTGGACAAGGAATTAGATCAATCATTCTATTATGGAAGAAAATTAATGACCTCAGGCCTAGAATTTAACTGAGCCATCAGCTGGTGATTGTACTCTAACAAGGATACAGGCTACAACTTCTTGATGACGTAGTCATCGTTAATTTGTTTGATTACTAGCTTAGAGTCCCCCTTCAGATGTAGGTGGGGAACATCAATCTCGAGAGCCATATGAGAACAGTGATAAGAGCATGATACTGTACCTCATTGATGGTGAAAACTTCTGACAACAAGAATGAATAGGGTGAGACAACCTATGTGGTCATGATGAAGTTGATACCTTGTCATACTTTATTGAGTTTGGGTTTATTGAGCCTTCTGTCGATGGGGCTCCATTAGTCACCATCGATGTGAATCGTCAAACATTGTATGACCCAATACACTTATAGGATGGAATCATCATGAATGTCATGATCCAGAGATAGTTATGTGGGGCCTATATGGGTAGCCAAAAAATCTACCAATGACATCCCCTTGATAGAATTCGGTGAAATGAACCTGCATTCAAATGACTGAAGGATTACAGACAACTGAGCTTGAAAACTTGTTAATATAGGGTGGTTCGGAATTAACATTAGAAGATATACACATGACACTATTTTTATCTCATGATGCTGCAAATAATGCCATATTTTTGTTAGTGTTAAAAATATCATGAGGAAGCTCTTCTAAATAGAAGAATATCTGGTCTCTGTGTCTAGGAGAAATTATATGAGATAATATAAATTTTTATTTGTCCCCTCATTGGTTTTTTTTGATAAGGGTGCTGATGGATCATTCCAAGGTGGCCACATAGCAGACCAATGGCTTTCTAGAGATAGGTGGCATCAAGACTAGAGGTTATAATTGGTATGTATTTATCTTCTTGAAATAATTCTTGCAATCTTCATCTCAATAGTATAAGAAACCTTTCATCATGATTAGGAAAAAGTGTTTACACATTCCATCCAAATTTGAGACGATTTGATGAATGTAGGATATGTGGCCTTACAGGCCTTGAGTCTCTCAAAGATTGGTCAGAGGAGGCATCTGAATGATATGCTTGAACTTCTATAGACTGATATTGATTCCCCTATATCATATGAAAAACCCAAGAAATGTTTGACAGGTAACCCCAAAGGAGAACATCAAGGGGTTCATATTTAGATAACAAGAGTAGAGGAAGATGAGAATTTTGTAATTTTCTTTGAGATGGTCTTCACGCTGGTGGGATGTGATCACCAAATCATCCAAATAGCATTCAACCAACAACTTGAGGAGAAGTTTGAATATTCAGTTCATGGAATACTGATCGGTGGCTCCTTCACTCTTCAGGCCGAATGGCATTACCTGATAACATATATTACCTTGTGGTTCTTAAAAGGCTATGTATTTTCCATCCTTAGGATCCATTCAGATTTAGTTATACCCAAAATATACATCCATGAAGGAGAGGTCTTTGAAACAACCTTTGGCATCAATCAAAATCCCTATCATAGGAATGGGAAACTCATCCTTCAGAAAGTGGAGGTTGAGATCCTGAAGGATTTTGTAGACTCTAATCTGTCTGTTATTCTTCTTGATGGGTATAATATTGGCCAACCATATGGGGTACTATAATTCCTTAATGAATTTTTATTTGAAGAGATTATTAGCTTAAGCCTCAATCAGGACACCATAAGAGGGATACATCATTCTAGGAGGCTTTTTGAACACATAATTATTTACCAGGAGACCAAAGTGGTGGATGAAGATATAAGGGTTAAATCCTAGAATCTCATCACAAATCTAGGAAAACACAACATTATTGTAATTTATGAAATCCACATACTGTTTCCTCTCTTCTATAAGAATAGTTGTGTGGATTAGTGTTGTCCTCAGGTTTGCCTCAGTAAAGATATTTACCTATACCAACTCATCGAAGATGGTGGGGAAAGCTTCATAAAATGTGGGAGGATTTTCTTCTAGATCCAATTTATAATATGTAGTGAGAGGATCATCAAGAAGATGAATTTTTTATAAATTGGTTGACCCCAAAGGGATGTTGGTAAAGGCCTATATTATAGTGGAATCTTCATTGAGGGACTCATGTACTACTGAAACAATGGTGAAAAATGTTTTTGACCCAATACCTTTAGGTCTTCGACCCTAGGGTCCATGAATGATAATATAAATGTAGTATTGGTGCAATCGGATTTAGTTGGTTTATCCAATACCACTAGAACATACATGTATGACATATTACTATTTCCATGGGGTAGACATCGAGATCCCTTACAGTAGTGAGGATCTCTATAATTACTCGAGCCAAGTTTTTATAAGAATATGAGCTGATCCTTTGGCATTCCTTGTATCTGGGAATGTGTTTTCCATTCACCCCAGAGACAAAAAATCAATTTCTTAGGTCTGGGGTTGTGGCTTCCAACCGGTGAATCGAGTGGATGAATGCATTGTCTAAATCTATCCACAAGTCAGCCGAAGGAGAATTATGCTCAACCTAATTGGTCTAAACACACGTGCCCATTATATTTAAATATTTTGAATCAAAATAATGGGATTTACAATAAGAAAAAGGATATGAATCACCCTATTTTACGTCTACTCGACTGTTGAAGGATTACTTGAGGAATTGGTGATATAATGGGGAATTATCACATGCAGATAGATCTAGGGTCTATCGATCAACATGTTGTAGGTAGTGCCTTTATTGATGACCATTAATTTAGTGCTAGAAGTCAAGCCACAAAATTGGCTCTACAGGTGTATCTTGCCACATAAACTCTACTTGTTCTGGTGATAACCTTGAATTTTTAGGTCACAGGGACTCAAATCTAATTCAGAAAGTCCCTCCTTGTAGAGCATCCGGGTTGGGATGAAAATGATCTCAGAACCTATGTTGAAAAGGTGATGAAATACTACCATTACATTGATCTAGTGTATGATGTACAATAGATGGATGCACCCCTGTACATGGGATCCTTCAATTTCTCCTCAGAACAGGATCATGTCTTTACATTCTACATGCTCAGCTTCCTCAACATAGAATGATATTTTGCAGTCTCAACCTATGATTTTAACTATAGGGGGATTCTCAAAGGCTATTCAAGGGATTTACACATATACTACGATAGGTGGAGGGACTTGGGGATTGAGATCTTTGAAGGATTCTTGCAGGGTGCCTAAGAACATCATACTTTCGTACTAGAAACAGATTTCCGCCGATAGGATTTTTCTATGAACTCGGGGTATGACATACATATGTGGTCCAACCAGTAGATTATGGCTAGTTCTAGGAATATTTAACACCACAAGGTTTCATTGTACGTTATCTCTTAAAATCAATTCAAATAGCTTGCACCTCACACAACACCGAGTTGGAGCACATGCCGACTTACCAAACTAGCTGGTCAAAAGCAGTTATGTATAGTATTAACTGAATTTTGAAGTTTATATATATTACATATAATTTTAACATCCATATTATGTGTTTATTTGACATAATATAAGAAAAAATTTATTTTTCTCAAATAAAGAAATTATTTTTCAAAAAATGCTATTTTACGACCTTTTAATGGTGAACTTTTTTTAAATCCAATATTTGACACTTTTATGTATTTAATTTGATAATGTAAACTTCCTATTTAGAATTGGGACATAAAAATTTAGTTTCGGTAAATTTTTGGTGTTTTTCTGATTACTTTAATATTTGGGTGAATAGTGAAAAATACTAAATTTTAATTGAAAACCACTTTTTTAATCAGAAACATTTATATTGTTTAATTTTTCATTTGAATGGTTTGGAAGTATAATTAGATTATATTTTTACCATTTAATCCGGTTTTGGTCATTGGAATTAATTTCTCTTCGAAATTATACATAAACAAGTGTCAATCTTTTGATAGTTATTATTTCTTAAAAACATGCTATTTGTTTTGAAAATGGGAATTAATTTTAAATTAATTAATGCAACTTCAATGTTTTGAATTTGAAAAAATAGACATAATTTTTGAATTTGAAATATCAAATATAGATTTGTCTGAATTTTTTTTATTTTTCTGAAAAACATCAATTTTTGATGAATAGTAAAACCACTTAGTAGTAGCTAAAAACCGACTTTTTCATTTAAATAAAATTTTACCGCTTCTAGGAATTGAATTTCAACAATCCTACATACATGGTTGTTATTAATAAGTATAATTTGGTTCAATAATATGAAAATAATTTTTCATGAATAGTAACTTTTGACTTTTATTTACTGCCGTTAAAGGTAAATTGGGTAATTCATGGTAAAAATAATTTTATAATAATAAAAAATTACCTTAACACTAGTCCTAATCATATTTTATGAGTCATGGCCAACCATGAGAAACCTTGGTTCGTTTTTGGGACCCCATGAAGCCACTTAAAATTGATAATTTCACTTTATTTTAATTTACTTAAAGTAAAGACAAAAATGACATTATCAAATATCTTTTAGTATATCAACATTTACATGGGGTTATAGAAGTCATCTTTTTGACTATAAATGATTTAAATAAATAAAATTATTAATATTAAAATAATATCCAAAACATTTCCTATTATTATTGGATGATTTTATTTCGAACATGACTCATATTATCTTTTACTTTAATTAGTTTTGTACCTTTTGAAACAAAAGATATGTTTATAATAAAATAACATTTTCAAACATTCCTAAAGAGCCCCTTATCTCCCTTATAAAATAACACCCTTTCTAACCCATTCCTCAAACCGCTCAAATCCCATGGCTCATCCAAACCCTGCCAAAATAAGCTCTCAATACCCATCTCTTCCACATAGAAGCCTTGCCTTAGGAAAAAGTCACTTCAATAAGTCAGTTTGGTTCAAACCAAAGGGACTTACCCAAATTAAAGGCAATGGTTTCTCATAACTTCTTTTATTTTATTTTACATCTCCAACCCCTAAAATATTTTTATTCCTTTATTTTATAACAACGCAAATATCCTCAATTTACCAGGATGTTGTTATTAGAAGTATTATAACTAAACATACACACACGCCCATCTAATGGGTAATGAACATATTGTTTATGTGGATGTAAAACTAATGCCTCACGAAATGATGATTTTTAACTATCTCCTACAACCTCTCATGGTGGCCATTAAGATGGAAATATATTTATATATGATATATATTATGTTTATGTTTTCATTATGCTTTTTTATTTTCCATTTATAGTATTCCTTTATGGTTTCCTTTATGGAAAAAACATGATAATTTCCTTTGGGGATGTGCGGACTACCACCCCCTCAAAGTGATATGACTTGTTAATTCCTTATGTGGGATGTATAATGGATGGATTTCATAAGATTATATATGATATTATAATGTAATTATAATATAATTGTGAATCATTATGTTTTAATTCCATTAAAATACAAAATAGAAACGAATGTAGCGTTCATTTGTGTGTATGGCTTACCATCCCCATGAATGGTATTTAATTTTCTATCTCCAAATGTTATGTACTCTTATAAATACATATATATAGTTGATATATAATATATATTTGATATAAATTTTTTTTATATCATTTTGGAGATAATGGAATTTTTACCACATGGAAAAATTGTAATTATAACTAGTTCATTTTTTAGTCAAGTTCCGAACATTGATAAAATATCCAATATGAAATCAAATAATTAACTAATTGTTATAGAAAGGTAAAAAGTGATATAAAAGGAATAATAAACATGGAAAATGTTATTAATCTGGTAGAAATTAACTTATGTTTATTATTTAGGAAGAACTAAGAACATACAAGACAAGTCGTACTTGATGTAAGGGGTTTCTTATCTCACTTTTAATTCCATGAGATTTCCATAGTTTGCCACTTATTTATTGTATTTGGAGTATTGTATACTTCCATTTGATATATATTATCATGAATCTCTTTATATTCATGGTATTTTGTGAATTATTTAGTGGTTATTAACTTTTGGTCATACGACTCGATTGATTACAACGTGGTGTGGGGATTTCATCCCACTTCTTATTCCTGTGAGATTCACACTATATTGCCACTATTTAATTTTGTGTGGTTTATGTACTAGAAATTATTGTATTCCTTGAATAATATAATTTAATATCTGGGTATTTAAAACTTTATTATATGATCCTTCTTTTATGGGTTGTATGTTTCGTGAGTTACCCAATCGGTAAGGAAATTTCAAATTTCAATTTCCACTCATTGGGCTTTACACATACTTCATTGATTATTTGAATCCAATATATTGTGTGGAATCACTATTTATTATTTATTTAATAATTTACATCCCATTTTTTGGATATAATTTTGATACACATAATCAATTGATTTATAATTTCTCATGTCATTGATATGAACTTGATAAGTGTAAACTTAACTCAACTTCCATTCATAAAGTTAAACATCCAAATCATTGGTGTTGTTATTTTTTCAAGAATATGTGTGAATGCCCTCTTATTTATTTACAAAAATATCCAATAATATAGAATGTATTTATATTTTTCACAAATAATTATGTCGTTGATTTATCCTCAACCTAAGGATACAATCTTTATAAGGGATTTCAACTCAATTTACTTTCCATTGAGACTTCATTGTTTTTATACGCCAATTAACTTTTCTATGGTGTATATAATGTAATTTGACATAGTATATCATGAATCCATTTATTATGATGATATTATAATGTTTTTAATACCTCATTTATTTGTATTCATGTGTCTATCATTTGGTTATGGAAACTAACTAAAATATCATTTTAAATGTTTTAAAGATTTATTTTTCTTAAATATTTATCATTAATGTCTATGATTTAAAAATGGTTCTATGGATTAATTTATATGGAAATTAATTTTTTAAAATTAAATTTCCTTCTAAATGTTTCAAATAGGTTTGGGATACATTGATTCAAAAATCAATTTTAAATGGATTCTTGATAAATAATGTGACCTTTAAATGTTTTCAAGAAAAAGGAGGATATTTCTCTCAAATAATTTTGATGATTATTTTTAACTATGTCAATATCATTCATTATTATCAGTTAAGGTTAATCGATTATAATAAAATATTTCATATTTTATTTAATGAACTATGTTTGACTGTGGATGTGCTATTTTTATGCCATTAATGGTTTGTGGTTAAAATATTGAATTTTTTTGTGCTAGTTTTCATAAGAATGTTGAGATTATATTTCGACATTTTCATATGAGGAATAAATTCAACTTATTAAGTGACAGGTGGAGCCATCTATATCTTCTAGATGAATTGGTAGCTCTCATGAGACAAACTAGTTCTTTGGCACAAGGCCTTGAAAAAATCTTATTTGTAATCTTGGCACGAGGCCTTGACTATGTGGTTATGATGTCAGACATTATGCATTACATCATTATGAGATTAGATATTTATATTTCTTGTGGTTATATGACTAGAAGAATACCCATGACTATGTTTTATTATGGCATTATTTACTCATCTCACATTCCTGCCGTAAAGTGTTCATGTTTACTATTTGTAAAGGAATGTGTTTTAAATTATACAGAATGCCTAATTTTTATGTTACATTCCATTGTATTTATTTCTCTTACTAAGTATTTTAGATCACCCCTTTCTTATGTTTCATTTTCCCATGATATGAAGAAGTTAGTTATGAGTGACTTGCAGGAATAATCTTGGAAACTTGAATTTTTCTAATGGAATAAAGTAGTGTTTTTTTATTTTCAAGTTGCAATGTAGAACTTATATTTGTATATTGTTTCCAAGACTACTAAACTGATCAGTACTTCGAGACTTGATTCCTTGTAATAATGCCAATGTATTAAAATAATGCACCAGATCCTGGATTCTGGGGTCAGGGCATTACAGTTGGTATTAGAGAAAGTTTAGTACAAACCTTGTAAACTAGATTTAGATAAAATATTATTGGAGAACATTACCCTAAGATAGATGTTGAGGATTAGTATAAAAGAACTTCTTAGAATTTTGGTAATGTAGAGATTTTGTGTATTTTTCAAGCAATACATCTCTGTCTGGATACGAGCAGGTAGAGGTGACTCTAGCACATATTTACCTAGGAGTGAAAACTCTGACAAGGAGTTTCTGGATTGACTCGGGGTATCCTGGTACACGAAAACGGACCTTGCTGCACTCATGGTTACAACACTCTCAGGGGATATGCTTTGAATAATTTACATTTTCATTACAAACTGATTTGAAGGATTTTAATATAAGATGAGAATAAATGACCTTGTTTAATCATAAGGTGTTTTAAATTGAAAATAAGGTGTCATGATATTCTATAAATGATTTTATGAATATTGTTACTCACACAATAAATTTTGGTTTTAGTCATTGGATGGATTCCAGGGAAGTCATAGTAACATTGATCATGATGTACAAGGTTGGAACAATGGTGGAAATGAGAAAAAACTAGAATGTTGATCGGCATAAAAGATATCGTGTTCATGGAGAATCAGTTTTCCATAAATATGATCAACCAAATATATATTAACCAACTCCCAAACTCAACAAAGAAGAGAAATGTGACAACTGATAAGATCTCCAGCAGTGGAGACCATGGAGAAAAGAAACCTCAATATCCATCATGCAATAAATGTGGAAGGAGACACCCAAGAAAGTGTCTCAATGGAACAATGAAATGGTTTACATGTGGGAAAGAAGGACATAAAGTAAAGAATTACCGAGGAAAAATGAAGTGTACTATGGAGGAAAATAAAAATGGTCCCAAGAATCCATTTACAGTCATTTTATGTAAATGTAGGGGACCTGGCCATTACCCAAGTGAATTCCCTATTCTATAGGATATCCTCTTGGTCAAGGAAGATGATATGTGGAAATAAATGGATTTATAAATGTTTAAATGTTTTAATGATCTTTGATTATGGGATTAAATTGGAAGACTTTTCTCCTGTATTTGTAACCCTGTATTTTGTAATGTGAAAATGGTATTTGAGGATGAATTATCTTTTCTCTTTTGGATATTGTTATAAATAACCATTTGATTTTATATAATCATTGATTTTGAGGTAATTACAATTTATTAAAATTAGAATGAAAATGCGAGGTATGAGATAACATTTGTGGTTAAATTATATTATGGTTATTTTGAGGAATTTATCTCATTTTTGTAATGTTATAAAATATAGTTTTTGAAAAAGGACAACATGTAGACAGTGTGACAACCCATCGTGTCGGACAAATTTGTGGGTATCGAACCCACAACCAGAGTACGATTATGATTTATCACCTACCACTAGACTACGTGATATCTTTGGTTAGTGTGACTAATTATTTTTAGTTAAATGATTTTATTAATTTGATTTGGGAACTTATGTATTATCAAATAGATATCCTTAGTATAAGAAAATGATTGGGTGATTAAGTGATAAATTTTATTTTGGAAGACGTTCGCTCTGTTGGGAACAATATATGCCGAATGAAAATAAAATTCTTTGGATATCATTTGAGGAGTAATGGTGGATAATTTTCTATGTTTTTATTGTGTATTTAGAGCAATTTTGGTTATTTATAGAAATTATTAACATATCATAGAGAATATGTGATAAAGTTAATTACTATTAAGTATGTGAATTCATGAGTAGTCAATATTATTTGTCGATACAATTTAACCTGGAAGAATAAATAATCAAATTTTTCTGAGTTTTGGGTTTCAATCTTAGTTAGGATTATATTGAATGATTTTAAGGACAATTATTCATTGAAGGGTACCTGTTGAACTTTGGGTATAGTTTGTTTAAATTTTTGATATTAAGAGTAAAATTTCTTTCTATAATGGATTTTCCTTTTTGGGGATCATCTGATCATGTACTAAATATTTTGGTATTGGTTAATGTTTAATGACAAAGGAAATATATAGTTCATCCTATATGGATTATGTGATTTTCTATTAGTTGATTCTAGCACTTCAGGTGTAACATAGTTATCTTGAATACTCACCATTTAGAGAAAGGATGAGTTTGTGGTAGAAATTTATTATTGGATGAAACTCTACATGTAAAGTAAGTATACATCATTATACTCTTAGTCAATCTCATAAAAAAATTTATCATCATTATGAAAAGGAACTTAAAACAAAAATGATGTTCGTTTACTTTTCCTACTGGGTAATCAAAGACCTTTCAACCCATCACATGTTTATGTTTTTCATATCTTTATCTTTCTCCTAATAATATTCATGATCACACTCCATTGGAACATTATGATTAGTTTTCTCTTCCATATCCATGTTTTCCTACATGGAACCATAGTATGTGTTATTTTTTGTAACCTTCATAATTACCTTTACTTAATTTAAAATAATGGCCTCATTAATCCATTTTCGATGTGGGATGTCAACTAAGATATTTTGAAATGTCAAAACCAAAATTTTCAATCCTGAGATTAAATTTAGAGGATGCAATTTATTGAAGCAGGGGAGAATGTAACACCCCAAGGTTTCATAGTATGTTATCTCTTTAAAGTAATTCAATATCTTGCACCTCACACACCACTGAGTTCGAGCACACAACGACTTACCAAAAAAGAAATTAAAAAGAAGTTATAAATAGTATTAACTGAATTTCCAAGTTTATATATATTCCATATAATATTAACATCCATATTATGTGTTTCTTATACATTATATAAGAACAAATTCATTTTTTTCAGATAAAGGATGCATTTTTCAAAAAATATAATTTTACCACCTTTTAATGCTGATTTTTTTAAATCCATTATTTTAAACTTTAATATATTCAATTTGAAAAACTAAACTTCTTATTTAGAATCGGGACATAAAAATTTATTTTTGATAAAATTTTGTTGTTTTTCTAATAACTGACATATTTGGGTGAATAGTGAAAAATAGTAAAATTTAATTGAAAAAGACTTTTTTAAATAGAATAATTTATAGTGTTAAATTATAAATTTGAATGGTTTGGAAGAATTATTATATTATATTTTTATCATTTAATTCAATGTTCATCATTGAAATTAATTTCACATTGAAATTATACATACACATGTGTCAATCTTTTGATAGTTATTATTTTTAAAAACACGCTATATGTTTGGACAACAGGAATTAATTTTAAATTAATTAATGAAAATTATATGTATTGAATTTGGTAAAAAAGACATCATTTTTGAATTTGTAAGATCAAATATAGCTTAGGCTGAATTTTCCGTATTTTTCTAAAAAACATCAATTTTGATGAATAGTAAAACCACTTAGTAGTAGTCAAAAAACCGACTTTTTCATTTAAATGAAATCTTACCACTTCTATGAATTGAATTTTAGAAATCCGACATACATGGTTATTATTAGTAAGAAAATTTTGGTTCAATAATAGAAAATAATTTTTGGTGAATAGTAACTTTTGACTTTTATTTTCCGCCGTTAAAGATAATTAGGGTAATTCAATGTAAAAAGAATATTATAATATTACAAAATTATCATAACACTTGACCTAACCATATTGTATGAATCATTTACGACCATGTACATCCTTGGGTTGATTATGGGACCCCATGGATCTACTTAAGAATGATAATGACACTTTATTTTAATTATCTTAATGTGAAGACAAATATGACATTAACAAATATCTTTTAGCATATTAAAATTTTCATTGGGTTTTATAATTCATATTTTTGACTATAAATAATAATTAGAAACATAAAACGATTTTCTACATTATGGTAGTTTTTTAATAATTTTTAAATATTAAATATGTTAAATAATTTATGACACAATAAGGATGTAGTATTTACCTCATTAATAAATAATTTAAATAAATAAGATTATTAATATTAAATTAATATCCAACACCTATCCAATTCTTTTTGTGTGATTTTATTTCAAACATGAGTCATCTTATCTTCGAATTTAATGAATTTTAGACTTTTTGAAACCGATGATAAGTTTATAATAAATGAACATTTTCAAAATTTCATAAAGAGCCCCTCCTCTCCCTTATAATAGGACACCACTTCTGACCCATTACTCAAACCTCTTAATCCCCCTGTCTCATCCAAACCCTACTCAAATAAGCTCTAAATATCCCTATCTTCCACATAGAATCCTTAACTTAGGCATAAGTCACTTAAGAATCCCATTTGGTTCAAACCAAAGGGAGTTACACAAATTAAAGGTAATGGTTTCTCTTAAATTATTTTATTTTTTTTACTTCTCCAACCCCTAAAATATATTTATTCCTTTATTTCATAACAAAATAATTATTTTCAATATAATATTATGTTTTTATGAGATGTATTCTAACTACACTTACACACATATCCATATAATGGTTAAAGAACATATTGTTTCTCTGGATGGAAAGCTAACGCCTCAGAAAACAATGATTGTTCAATTATCTCCTACCATCTATCATGATGTCCATTAAGATGGAACTATATTTATATATGATATATATTATGTTCATGTTTTCTTTATGCTTATGTATTTTACATTTATATCATTCCTTTATGGTTTCCATTATGGGTAAAACACGATAATTTCATTTGAGGAAGTGCGGACTACCAGCCCCACAAAGTGATGTGACTCGTTAATTCCTAATGTGGGACATATAAAGGATGGAGTAAATGATATTATATATGATATTATACTTAAAATATAATATAACTATGTATCATTATGTTTTAATTCCATTAAAATACAAAAAATATATTAAAGTAGCGTTCATGTGTACATACGGCTTACCGTCTCCATGAACAGTTCATTTCATTTCCTATCACCAAATATAATGTAATGTAATGTTATAAATAAATATATATACTGTATATTTAATATATATATATGATATCTATATCATGTATATAATTCGGGATATAATTTACTTTTGACAACATGGAAAAATTCTAATTATAACAAGTTCATTTTTTACTCAAGTTCCGAACATCGATAAAATATCAAATAGGAATTAAAATAATTAACTAACTGTTATAGCAAGGTAATAACTAATATTAAAGGAATAATAAACTTGAAAATTTTTCTTAATCATGTAGAAATTAACTTATGTTTATTATTTAGAAATAACAATGAACGTACATGACAAGTTGAACTTGAGGTAAGGGGTTTCTTATCTCACTTTTAATTCAGTGAGATTTCTATTATTCACAACTTATTTATTGAATATGTTTTATTGTGTACTTACATTTGATATATATTATCATGATTATATTTATATTCATGGTATCCTATGAATTATTTGGTAGTTATTAACTTTTGTTCAAACGACTCGATTGATTACAACGTGGTCAGGGGATTTTATCTCACTTCTTATTCCTGTGAGATTCACATTTTATTGCCACTATTTCCTTTTGTGTGGTGCATCTAATACCCATGATAGTATTCCTTGTGTAATATAAATTAATCTTTGGGTATTTAAAACACCATTGTATGAGCATTCTTTCATGGGGTGTATGTTTTGTGAGTTACCCAATGGGTAAGGAAATTTCAAATTATAATTTCCACTCATTTTTCTTTACGCATACTTCATTGATTATATTACTCCGATATTATGTGTGGAATAACTATATATAATTTATTTATTAATTTCCAATCCACTTTGTGTGGATATAATTTTGATACACATAATCAACCCATTGATAATTTCTCAGGTCATTGATATGAACTTGATAAGAGTAAACTTAACTCAACTTCCATTCATAGAGTTAAACATCCAAGTCATTGGTGTTGTTTTTTTCAAGAATATTTGTGAATTACCTCTGATTTATATTCACAAATATACAATAATATATATTGTATTTATATTTTCACACATAATTATGCCGTTGATTTATCTATAACCTAAGGATACAATCTTTATAAGGGATTTCCTCTTACATTCCATTGATTCTTTTTTTTGTTATACGCCAATTCACTTTTATATGGTGTATATAATGTACTTTAACATAGTATATCATGAATCCCCTTATTCTCATGATATTATAAAATTTTGATTACCTCAATTACTTGTATTCAAGTGTCTCTCATTTGGTTATAGACTCTAACTAAAATATCATTTAAAATGTTTTAATGATTTATTCTTCTAAATCCTTCTCATTAATGTCCATGTTTTAAAAATGGTTTTAAGGATTTATTTATATAGTAATTAATGTATTAAAGTTAAATTTACTTTTATATGTTTCAAAGTGGTATGGGACACTTTGATTCAAAAATCTATTTTAAATGGCTTCTTGATAAATAATGTGACTTTAAAATGATTTCAAGAAAAATGGGGATATTTCTCTCAAAATGTTTTGATGATTATTATCATCTATGTCAATATCCTTCATTATTCTTGATTGTGGTTAATCTATTATAATACAATAATCCATATTATATTGAATGAGCTATGTTTGACTATAGATGTGTTATTTTTATGCCATTCATTGTTTGTGGTTAAAATATTGACATTTCGTATGCTACTTTTAATTCAAATGTTGAGACTATATTTCAACCTTTTCAAATTAAGAATTCATTGGACTTAGTAAGTGATGGGTGGAGCCTGCTATATCTCCTCGATGGATCAGTAGGTCTCAAGATTCAAACTAGTGTCTTGGCACAAGGCCTTGGAAAAATATTATTTGTATTCTATACACCAGGCCTTGACTATGTGTTTATGATGTTTGAAATTATGAATTCCATAATTATGAGATTATCTATTGTTATTTCATGTAGTTATTTTACTAGTAGAATAACAATGACTATGTTTTATTGTGGCATTATTTACTCATCTCATATTTCTACCATAAAGTGTTCATGTTTAGTATTTGTAAATGCATGTGTTTTTAATTATTTACCATGCCTAATGTTTATGTTACATTTCACTATATTTATTACTATTACCGAGGGTTTGAGCTCACTTGTTTCTTATGTTTCATTTTCCATGATATGAAGAAGTTAGTTATGAGTGACTTGCAGGAATAATCTTGGAAGCATGGATTTTTTTAATGGAATAAATTTTTATTTTTTCTTTAAAGTTGTAACGTTAAACTTTTGTATGTATCTTGTTTCCTTGACTTCTAAACTGATCGGTCCTTCGGGACTTGATTCCTTGTAATCATGCCAATTTATTAAAATAATGCATTGGCTCTTGGATTCTGGGATTGGGGCATTACAAAATATATCGTTTCTCACTTTTTAAACCATGAAGAATAACTACCAATTGACTGTTAGATGACTAAGATTTATCCATTTCTAAATGTGTATGATCACTGTATGGTCCCAGAATCTCTACCTATTCTAGTAACACAAACAAAAACAGTGGAAAATTTGACGAGATATGATAAGTGGATTATACATGCTGACCATGGGCCTACTATTTGGTCTTTGTGGATTTCATGACTTCGCTAGATGCACTGGATAGTGAATTAGGATGATTCATGTATCGATTACTTCATTGATAATGTCTTCGACTAATGAAATATAGAGAACCTTCCAAAAAAACCTCATCACCTAGGACCATGTATGAGTCCACCAGCTCGGTGGTATTTCTCAAGGCATAATCCTGATAATCATCTGAAAAATATTCTAATATTGGGAAAATTATGGGAGTAATTCCTATTTCTAGGAGCATGAGGTCACTAAGGGTATGATATAACCTCGACATTGGTGGGGGATTTTCATTCCCTTGCACTTTCAGTTCCTGCTCTTCTAATAGGTATAAGGTTAAGACGTGGATGAAGAAGTGGTAGTGGTAGGAGTTATAGAATCCTAATAGGGATCATGAAGGTTAAAATGAGCATGGATGATAGCATGTGTGTGAGAGACTTCCCTGCATGCCATCAATTCACTATAAATATGAGACCCAAGATTGGAGACCTATTTTCATTTCCCTTCAATATCTCTATTCGGATTGGAAAAAACACACACATTATGCGACAGGGTTGGACCCAACCTGACTATATTTATGTCAACATGGTACATGAGACATTAATTGAATACATAGAACTGCTTGAGGGTATGCCCAAGGATCTTGTGATAGATACAATAATTGGGGCGATCAATGATATTATCTGTTTGAGGTCTCCTCCATTTTTGAAACAACATGATTACTTGATCTAAAAAACTCTTGAAATATATATGGGCCAGATCTTCTTCAAACGAGAAGGTTTGGTTTCTTCAATCTAGGAAATGGTCACTGAGATCCTAGACCTGATGAAGAGCTAGATCCTGATGAAGAGGTGGAACCTATTGATGAATTGGAACATTATTGTCTTACATAGGCATATGTGGTGAATTATGTGGCCATGCCTATCTATTCTGAGGTGGGAGATACTGTAACTGAGTCTGGGTTTGAGAATGAGGCCCTAGGTGAGGAGGCAGAGTAGGATCTTCTAGAAACATCTATAGTGTTCGGTGCTCCTCTACATATAAAATTACAATAGTCTTAGCCTTGGAATCTCTTTTTACATAATCTATGGGGGATAATGAGAATGCCTTCTTGGATTACTGCAATTATTATTCTAGGTGATGTTACTTGTGAGAAAAATCTAGAAATCCACATGGAAATCATAGAGTGATAAGTGTGGGGACCGGTTTTGTGTTTACATTCCCCACACACATCATTAATAGCTGCTCTTGATTCAATTACATACCGAGTTAATACGTGACAACCTTCCACTGGGTGAAAAATTCTAAGACATGCTCATTTGAAAATTTCTTGCACATGAATAGGTCATCAACACTTGTATTCCATGTGATGGATCTAATCTAATAACGAAACTATCTATGGACATCCTCCCATCAAAATATAGACCTAATGGGTAGCCGGTTGTACCAGACGAACACATGTACTTCCAATGTCTTTACAGATTACCGAAGCAATGCAACCTTCTATTTTTCTGGAGTTTCCGTCATGGGTCCACACTATGAGATAAAGTGGTCCAAAATATATAGGGGTCATTCGTCCCATTGAACATGTAAATAGTATGATTCATGAATCCCAAGGGCACTAAAATATCATCAACCCATGTCAGATATGGATTTCAATTAGGTGGTATCGCTACCTATCGCGTTTCAAGGGAATGCAGGAGAGTGATGAGATGGGACACTGTATCATCTTGGAAAGGGTTCCTATCTAAGAGTGTATCCATTACCACCATCACATTGGTAGGTTCTTCAACAAGATAAGAGGGCCTAATGATTCACGGAGAGGCTTGTGGAATGACCCGAGGAGCTACTGGAGGGATGACATATAGAGTAGTTGTGGGAATGACATGAAGATTAACCTAAGGGTACACTGGAGGAATATCCTATAGACTTGGGTCTCAGAGAATATTCTTGAGCATCTCGGGTGGATTTGGTGATGCATACCATGGGTTATTCCCATAACCTTTGGCCTCTATGCTTTCTATATATACATGGATGTCTAGATCAATGAGGGGAAAGTCATTGGGGGGAACCTTTACGTACCCATACTTTCCCAGTGGAGTATGAGTGGGATCATACTGAGGATCACCATAATCTAGGTTCCTTGCAAGTTGTTGGGTGGGGATCTTGTCAATGAGATTTTCTGTTGTATGAGCTGTTAGAGAAATGCAGTCTTTTTGAGAAGATTCCCCATCTTCTTTGTGGATTAATAATGGTCAGAGGGTTTCAAAGTCCTAGTGTATTATTTACCCTTATTGGGGTCCCAAAAAAAGGTATTGACTCAAAAGTGTCTCCAAGGCCATGAAAGTTCCTCTGATGATGAGTGCATATGCCTACAGGGTCCACTATATGTTTTGCAACCTAGGGGGTAGGTGATATTTTCCATACCTTGCACAAATTCATCCTTATAGATATATCTCAATGATGACCATGTTTACCATGACTTTTCTTAGAGGTATATCCTCAATATTACCAGGTATGTCTGGCTATCACAATAATGGTCTAAAATATAGGGCAACATAATATCATGAGCCACAAATATGGACATGTAGAGATGCCTCCTCAATAACTTAGTGGAGAACAATGATGATCTTAAAACATTATTACATGTGATTTTGGTTATAATCAGGGTATTCAGGGTTTCAATAATGTGAATGTAACTTGACCAGGTGGAATTACTCGACAATTTCATCATATTGTTCATATATTTTGGTATAATCCAAAGGAACATGATGTAGATGAATGTGAGTTGTCCCCAAGGTTTGGTGAAAACACATTACTTCACCCTGGGTGAGTGGAACTGGAATTCTGATGTATGATGTTGTGACCAACCAAAAAATCTTGAGAATATGATCTGTTGTGAGAATGTCCCACAATATTTGTCTTTCATTAGTGATATTCGGCCCTTGGTTTCCACATTCATCAAGTGGGAGAATTGATTCTTCAGTAATGGTACTGATATGGGCCACTATAGTAGAAGACTGGCTTATGGAGAGAACACTAAACTGGATAACAAGCCTCTACATAATGGTTCATCTCCCAAAGGGTGTCATGTCCACATCGTCACGTTCATGTTGGATGAAGTGTTGACCATATCTTCATGGGTGAATGTAGTGGATGTTTGTAATGAATCTAGGTTGTGTTCATCATCTACCAACCCCCAGAATTATTATCTTAAATCTTGTGTTGAGGTAGAGAACGATCATAGTGATGATAGAGATAACTTCATGATAAGACCTTGAAAAGGTACCTAATATTCCTCATCCTATAGGGACCTATAGATGACCTCATGGATCATTTGAATTACACTTTTCAGACTGATAAATATCACATTCCTAGTTCTTTCCTCAAACTATGATGCATAGGATCAGGGTTATGGCTCAGCCATTGATTCACACTGTACTTTGGAGTCTAAAAAGGGATTGGATTGAACGTGAGCTGGTGATACAATGTATTCTTCCTTCGGTGGCGATGGTTCTCCCTTCTACCAGAGGACGGTTCCTCAGGGCTGGGTATATCTTCATCACAGGGAGGACCTCTATGAGGTATGGTGCTAGAGTGAGGACGACCTCCTTTTTAGTTGGTTGGAACATGGGTTGGACCTCTATTTTGGGTATTAATGTTGGGAGGATCTCTACTTGGGTGTGTTGTAGTGTGAGGAGAACCCTAGTAGAGGATGAATGGAACACGAGGACGAAATCTGTGTTGATGATATTGGGTATGAGGACGTCCTCCCCATAGTTTGGTGGATGCATGGGGAGGAAATATGTTGTTGGGAGTTCTAGAGAATGGAGGGACACTGCTGGAGCTAAGGAGAACATGGGGAGGGCCTCCAAGTCAGCCTCCTAAATCATGAGAAGGAACTCCATTCTAGTTGGCAGTGTTAGAATGGGGAGGACCTCTGTGTTGACTGTCCATGAAGTGGGGAAGGACACTTCTTTGATGGATGTTGGAGTAGGGATGTACTCCAGTGAATTCGGTGAGAACATGGGGAGGCCATCCATGATGATGGGTGGTGAGGAAAGGAGGACCTTCGCATTGATATCCTAAAATATGGGGAAAATATCTATACCTATGATCATGGGAATGGGGAGGACCTTCGTACTAGGTTTTAACAAGATGGGGAGGACCTCTACTTGGACTGATCCTGGTATCATATAAAGGAATTCCATTATGGGTTCAATAGTGGTTAGTACCTCCACTCTAGCTATCAATGGTATGAGGGGGGGGGGGACTCCGTACAGAATATCAAAATCAAAATTTGGACCAAGAAAAATTATTTTTGCACTGGTGACAGGAAGAGACATCCATGCCTTCCCATGGGGTGGCTAGGGTCTCAATACGAATAAAAAATGTTATTCCCCTACTGTGTAATAATTGAGAGATGATAGTATGCATTGATGGTGGCATGTGACAATAATGTTGTAGAAAATGACGCCCCCAGAAGGTCATCCTTATGAGCTTGCTCCCGACATTGGTGTCTAGTCACCCGAACCAGTGTCGGAGGTGCATAGCTATTGGCCACCTATTCCTCGACATAACTGACTAGAAAAATGTCATTGATTTGACCATACATGAACCCTTCTTGGTAGCTCCCAAGTGATGGTATTCGCCGTGATGACTTGGACATCGCTCAACTCATCGCTGAAGGTGAATGAGTTATATGCCCATTCCAGGGAGATTCTCTCTAAATGGATGGATGTCGATGTTGGGAGAAGCCACTCTCTATGTAGACCTTGTGGGTGGTGGTGATGGAAGGGATCAAAAGACCCTAAATCTTGGAGGGTTATATCCCTGGTTGGGATGACACCCTCTTGTTCATACCATCAAATAAGAGAATCAATCTCCCCCATCAGGATAAATTATGAGGACGATATGGGGTGTGGGTGTAGGTATCCATGAATGTGAATGATTACATGGTGAAGGTGGAGCCATTACACATTGGAGTTTTCCCTTACTCTGAGTCTGTGGGTGGGAGGTGACTAATTTCTCGGATCTTGGGACCTAAAAATCTAGAAGATTTTTCTATCAGTACATATAGTTGGAATGTAGAGTCAATTCCCCAATGTTGTTCAATATTCAATGGATGGATAGATATATCCATGCTGATGATGTTATATAATATAATTCCCAATGATTAAATACCCCAAATTCTAGTGAGTTCTATGCTATGCTCACTATTTTCTTGTTGGTACCTTGACCAAGATAACTGGAACCAGTGACATGATTATGTGCTGATGTCTCAAATTCCACTAATCCCCATGGTTGAATGAGAAAAGATTAATGTAGGGGTCACTAATTTTTTTGATTCTTTCCTCCAGGGTGTTCTATGTCTCTGGGGATGGGCATCTGTTTCCCCACATTCCCATTTTTGAATGGTATGCAACATTCATCACCTCCTGAGCGATGCTTTCTCCTTGATCAAAACCAGTTGATGGGATGTTAGTCTCTCCTTTTGGGGATTCGTCCTCAGAATTCATCACCTAGTCTAGGTATCCCTCATTGATTAAGACATTATTTGTGAAACTTCTCCCGATGCTATTTCTTTGTGGATGTCAGTTAATTACACTTCATCATTCAAAAAACTCTAATGGGTCAAGTCGGGGTAGCAACCTTCAGTTAGGAAAGTAGTTTTGTTGGGAATCACTGACAGGTCTGGATGTTTGACCCTTGGTAAACCTACATTTTCTCTTATCATAGGGATTCTCTAGGGCTTATAATCCCGATTTATCTCATATTAAATGAATAGAATCTTATTATGGAGGAATTTCATCGAGTTTTTCCTCATCTTTCCATGATCATCATGGGTTATTCCTCTAGTTTAATGTATTGAGAAGACAACTCAAATTAATTATTACAATAAAAACGGTGTATTTCATGGGTACATCCATAGAAAGGACCACTTTGAAGGTTTACATGATGGATGTGTTAGAATGCCCAATAAGGACAGACCCAGAATGACATGTCCCAAAAAGTTAATATTTCACACCGTGAAGGCAGATCTAAACCCCACAAGGGGATGATTAGAGAATAATGGGACCTAGTAAAGAGGAAACAATGGTTTACCATTGGATGGGATTGATCCTTATGGAGGATTCTTATGTACCATGTATATATGAAAATAATCCAAACATATATAGTTTTAAAGGGTGATTTGGGGATTATTCATGGTTAGTAGTCCAGGTTCCCTGGAAACAAAAATTAGATGGATGGGTATTACGAAAGGTTAGCTACCTGGGTGCCGTTAGGAGTAGTGAGGAAGGAGATTTCATTACCTTCCCATGACATGCTGGCCCAGGTAAGAATCAGAATGGATGATGGATGTGGTGTTAAAGGATGAGGGAGGATGATATGGAACCGATGTGATGATTATTTTTCTAGTATTGAACCTCGAGTGGATTCCTATGTATCCTGGTGCTGGGAATCTAAGTCCACATAGATCGGTGAGGCAATGAAACACTTGAGGTATCTTTAGAGAATGGAGAACATGAATAGGTACATGAAGGAAATAGGACCTATGTGTTGGGGACTTATCTTCTCGAGACACAAAGGCTCGAGGGGGCGACCGGGATATGAATATATGAGGGGCTTGGACCTTCGAAGAGGCTTCCTACATATTTGAATGGGATCATAATCCACGTAGTTCATGGATGGGGTATATAGTAGTTGTTTACATAAAAGACATTGACCCAGAAACATGCTATGGATTACGCATGGTTAACAGAATATCATAAGGCGACCTATCGTGGTTGGAAGAGTATGGATGTAGTGAGGGGATTATGCATGGTTTTCCACCTAAATGGAAGGATAAGAACACCTTAGAGAGGCGGACCCGTGATATGCATCCCAAAAAGGGAAATTATCACATCATAAGGGTATATCCATAGGTTGGGGAACCAATGGTTACCATTTGTTGGGATTGAGCCTCATGGAGGCTTCCTACATACACAAAAGAGATCCAAACCTGAATAGTTATGTATGAGGGAATAAAATTTAACTTCACAAGAGGCAAAAGTTTAACTGATGTGAAATAAATGGAATATGTGGGTTATAGGGAGTGAGGGGAATGACCCTCAGAGAAGCTTCTTGTGTAGCTAAATTTCCATGTATTTCAGTGGTGAATATAGTATAATGTCATGCGAGATGAGGGGATTGGAGATTATGCATGCTTATCGACCCAAATAGATACTAGAGCTTACACAACTTTAGTGGCCCAAATAGGATATCATGGTCTCTAAGTACTCTAATCTCACGTGATTAATGCTTGGTGTAATAAGAATGATGTAATAGTAGACCTAACAATTGTGTCATGGATGGTGCAACCATGAGGGATGGATTGGGGCTTACACATGTTAGCATCCCAGGGATATGAAGATTGAGACATACTCTAGGAGAGAAGCCCAAGGGAATGGTCCTGGGCTTACATAAAGACTAACTGAGGTGGACATGGAAACAGGGCCCAACGAGAGAGGGAGATTAGCAGAGCACTGTTTCTAATTCCCCTTTATGTCCTCCCAGACATGTCATGCATGCAGAAACTCACATTTTAACATTGTGTGTTGGGGATGAAGGTTCTTGTATGTCACACCCCGGCCGCAGATGCTGTTTATTTTATTTCTTTCTTGGTCCCGGTTTAAATTTTTTTAAAGTTTAATTATGTTGGCAAGTTTCGCATCGGTGCGCGTTTATCGCATTGTTAGCGGTGACCGTGCATTCAGCCCGGGTGACCGTGTGTTCGCCCAACTTTTTGAATATTAATATTTTTAGATTGACATTAATATAATTATTAGTATTAAATTGTTATAAATATTATTTTAATTTTTATTAATTTGGATCGTTAAAGCATTATTATTATTATACTTACGATATTATTATTATTATTATTAATATTGTTATTATTTTTATTATTTTTATTATAAATATAATTATTATTATTATTGGTTTTATTATTATTATTATTATTTATTATTTTAAGGGTTAATAAATTTGATTAATATTATCTTTATTATTGTTAATTTTATTAGTATTATTTTTCTGGTATTATTATCATTAGTATTATTATTTTATTTCTATTTTTACTGTTCTATTTCAGATTTTATTATTTTTGTATATTATAATACAATGAAAAATAATAATAAACTAACCTAACCCGAACCCTAGAGCCGAGCACCCCCCCTCTTTCCCTCTTGCACCACATGCCCCCTGCTCCTCTCTTCTATGTGCGCGAGGCCAACCGCCCTTACCTACTTCTCCCCCTCACCGCGTCCCACGCACCCTCCACACCGCCCTGCCGCCACACCCTCCTCTGAAATCACCGGCCTCTCCCTCCCCTTTCCCTCTCCTGCGCGCAGTGCCACAGCCTCCTCCACCCCAGATCCCTGCTCCCGCAGCGACCTCCCTCCGGCGCCGCTCCCTCACCCGGTCACGCTCTGCCCCAAAGCCCGGCAGCGCCGCCCTGCCCCTCCGGTGCCTCACCGCTACCCGCCTCATCGTCCATCTTTTCCGGCGTGCCCTCACCGCCGGACAGTGACTCCCAGCCCCATCGGCGCCCCCTGCCGGCCCTCCCGACGAGCCCCGCCTCCAACCAGCGCCTCCAGCGACCCGCCTTTGCACTCCGGTGCCGTTCCGGCACCCCTTCCTTGTTTCAGCCACCTCCAACCACCTCATAACCTTTTTTTCGGTGCTCTGGCGCACCTTCTGGCCCCCTTATGACCCTCCTCCGCTATCCGACACTGTTCTGACGTCCCTGGACATGTTCTGGCGACCCCGCCGGCGTTCCCCATCCCCGCAGGCACCCTGGCTTCGCTCCGGCATAGCCTGTCGACGTCCCCCGGTCTTTTTCGAAGCTTCGGCCAGCTCCTCCACACCTTTGGGAGTCTGTGTACCGGATTCCTGTGGTCCGGCCAGCCGCCATCATCTTGCGCCAGACAGCGGCACACCCGATAATCAGCGCACGACCTCCGACGATCTCCCTGCCAGTGCGCACCACCCCTTTAACTGGCGTGCGACCCCAGCGGTCGAGCCCATCTGCGCCGAGGTAGTCTTTTGTGGTTAATTGCTGTTTGAGTTTATTTTTATATCTGTGGTTTGCTGTTTTGGTGTTTTGGTGTTTGTTTCAGTTCGTCAGCGGGATAATTTCGCAATGCTCCGGTCTTCGGCTTGCACGTGCGTACGCGCCTACGCGTGGTGTGCTGTGTCGTCGAGTACACTTTGTCACTTGAGGTAGGTTTCCCACTGCGTTTGCCGTTAAATATAGAATTTATTTACTCCTTGTTTGTTTAATGTTTTTTAGTAAATTTAAATGTAGTATTAAGTAGTTCTTTATAGTGTGGTGATCTCCTGAAAATAAAAGCTTTTACTTCTAGCATTTCACTGAAAGTGTTTTTTTTGGTTTGTTTTAAATGTGTGTTTTCCTAATGATATTTCTAAATGGATTGATTAGAGGAAATTCCCGTTTGGCCTTTAAACTTGATTTTGAAAACTTTAAGTGTGGTTCTTGCTTGTTGAAAAATGTTTTGCTTTGATGCGTGAATAAAAGTTTGGATTTCATTTGAGAAATTGTGTCCTTTCAAAAGGTGATTAAAGGTCTGTTTGACTCTTGATAAAATTGGGGTGCGTTTGGATATTGGATAATGATTTTAGTAGTGATACCAATGTGTTTCAGTTTTAACATGCTAATTTGCGTTTCTTAAATGATGTTCTAAGTGATTTTCTGGTTTTAAATGTGATGGAGTGTGTTATGTCTTTTGGAAGCACTTTGGTATTAAATGGTTTAAATGTTAAATGATATAGAGGCTCAGTTGGCACTTTATTAAATGTGAAGTGATTATACATACATATATATATATATACACGTACTTATGGGGCATCTCTACAGGGGGACTTCCCTTTGAGGGTTGTCGTGTAGCGTTGTCTGTGTAAGGGGTTGGCAAGTGCGGTGAGATGAGTCACGCGTGCAAGGGCCTCCCACTGACACGATATTATTAAAAAACCACCGTGGGTTCCTAGGCATCTTGTAGAGAATCGTGTGACGGTTGCTGGATAACCCCGATTAGACGGGTTAGTCCCCCCTTGGTAGGTAGGCCTTGTGGGGCGTGCCACTGGTTGGCTGTTAGGGCGGCCAGTTGGTTATTGACTGTGGAGTACCATGCTGGCAGGTAGTCTGAACCTGAGTACGTCCAGGGTTTTTCGAGGGATGTTTAAGATCAACCATGGTTAATTGATGTTCTTTTCTTGTTTACTTTCAGTTGCTCCTTACAGCTTATACTGTTATACTTTTTGAAAATGGGTTTCAAATGAAGATTTGTTATTCTCTTTGTGTAAACTTTTAAAATGTAACACTTCTTTCTCTTTTAGAATGTATTTGGCACCAATGAAAGGAATTCAACTTTTGCAAAAGAATAAGGGTAATGTCTCATGTTTTTATCTTCAAGTGAAACATTATGAAAGATTACATTTATACATTATAGTTCAAACCGGAAATTTATAGATTCCTTATTTACTGGCAGTGCTTTGGGATTTGTTGTTGGGATCACCCACTGAGTACTTTTTGTACTCGCGCCTATCTTTTACCTTTTTAGTTGTTGGTTACTTGTGTACAGGTTTTCCTGGTTTTTTCACTCATTGTTGGAGCGAGGTTTGTTTTTAGTTGGGTGGTGACCCATAGGGTCACGTGGAGGTATGTTGGTAGTGTAGTTTTTGTTTGTCTGTTTTGTTTAGTTTTTACTCTTTTACTGATTCTGGTTTTTCTTTTGGGCGAAATCATTCCCACCTGTTTAATTTTGATACCCAGCACTAGTTTCCATACCGGGGGGATTGGGAAAGCCCCTCGGGACTTGCGTCGGACTGACTCAGGTGACTGGTTCAGGGTCGACCCGGGCTGGTTTGTGACAAAATGGTATCAGAGCAGGTTTTTGTTATTTGGGTTGTCCGGTAGGTGGAGATTAGGACTGTCGGGACTCGAGAGGTATGTACGAGAAGGATTTCATGAACCCTCAACTATTCCGCACCTCGAGTCACCATGGGTAGTCTGGGAATTGTGTCCTAATCTCTTTCTGGTTTGTCTTGGATTGAGAGATGACAATGGAGGCAAGCTGACGTTACATCGTGATTTCACATGGAGTAGTGACCCATGTGGAGTTTGAGTACACGATTTGAATTCCTCCTAGTGGTCGATGCTTACATGGGACATGGCTTACTACCTTGTCGCCAGGTTGAGCGTGACTACTAGTCCCTCACTCTAGTGGTTGATGAAAATTTGGGTGCTTCATTCGTTTTGGTCGGTGTAAGTGCGTTGTTGGGAAAAAAAGGTTTTTGAAAATTGGGCTGATTTCTTTGAAATGAATTTATATTTATGAAATGAGTTTTAAAACTAAATTCTTTGGATTGGAAAAACTTGTGTTTTCTTGGAAAGTGGTCAAGAGTGTTTTGGGGTGAAACCTCAGGTACTCCTTATGAACGTTTGCACATTTGAGAGGATGCATGGAAAGTGTGTGTTGGTGCGTGTTAATGAAATTGGATGAAGACATGTGCAGTGGTTCATGAGATTACCTAGGTGTGTTTGAAATTAAAGGCTTGACCTTGTATTCTAAATTGTATCATTAAGAGGAAAATGTTTTTGGAAAGTGATTTTGGTTTGAAAACTGGATTTGTTATTTGGAAAGCGGTCTTGGAAGAAAACGGTTTTGAAATATATTAAAAAGTGGTGGTTTGGGAATCTAAAATGAAATGAGAATTTTGGACAGGAAATTTTGGGTTGTGTTTGTGGTTGTTTGGTTTCTTGAGATGGTTGTTTTTGGATGAGGGTGATTTATTGATGTTGCGTCGATTGATATTGGTTTCAGCTTGGTGTTATATATGTTGTTCAGAAAATGCCTCCCAGAAAGGTCCCCAAAGTTTTTGATGCGTCATGCCCAGTTTTTGGTCCTTATTGGACGTTGACTGTCCTTCACGGTGATCAGGGTCTGTTAGAGACAGTAGAGCGATTTGAAGAGGTTTAGCACGTCTTTAGGTTATTGGGAACTCGCGACGCTCTTTGAGTGCATGCTGTTTTGAGTCTGTTCGAAGGTCCAACTTTGGACGAGTGAGAGTGGTTCGCCCCGCCATCACGATAAGTTGCGATGACTTGGGTTTTCTCTGGAGCTGTCTTCATCTGATGGTTTATACTTAAAAGGGGGAAGATGAAGAAGATGGAAGAGCTCATGTGTGTTCGACATGACCAACAGATGTGAAAGCATGTGTTGATAATTTCAAGGATCGTGTATCTCTTTTTCAAAGACAGCATCGCAGGATCTGATGAAGACCCCTCCCTTCAACGGGTGTCTTCATCCAGAGATCAAGGAGAGAGTTCTCCCCTTTTGGGACCATCTTTTGAGAAGTTGGCGCATGATGTGTTTTTAGCCGATTTGGTCTCCGGAGCGTAGACGGTTGGCAATCCACTGTATCCAGTTGCTTATAAAGGTCTCCCATCTGACGAGAAGAGTGTTTCAGAAGGATCTATTTCCAAAGATTCCTCTATAGTGGCTCTGTCTTACAATTCATCGGACTGTCTAATAGTGTATCATCAGTATTAACGTTTGGGCATACAAAGTCATCATGTCACACCACTCTGAAGATGTGCCATCATTGCAAGTGTTTGGATCATCTAGATAAGTTTTGCAGGAAGCATCACTTAAAGAGGATGCTCTGATCGGATAAATTCAGTTTCTAACTGCGAGGCAGGAGATGCTTCATCCATTAGAGCCCCAACCACAGGTCTCGGGGTGAATCTCGCGCACAGTCAGAAGTTCACGGGGGTGTAAAGCCTCAGTTCGGGTTTTGTGTTCGGTGTTGGCAACAAAGAATTAGAGGTCCTTCCATTATCATTCTTCCAATGTTAAAGTTTTGGCATTGTCATAGGTTCAATGTGTCGTCGTGAAGTTAGGATGAGTATGTTCGTTTGTAATCCAAACAGTCTAGTTTTCCTTATTATGGTGTTCTGGACCGTGCGTTTTCTTAAAGGTGCATTTGAATCTTGCGTGAGTTGATCTCAATTTGACTATGTTCATTGGAGATGTAAGTATCTTGAAAAAATTGACTTTTTAGTTGTTCTCAAGTTTACTTCGTGGGTTAAGTTTCTTCTCGTAATTATTTCTCGGGTGTTTGGGGTGTTTGGTCTAAGCTGATATTTCTACGTTTTAGCGGAGCTATTTTGCTCGTGCTATGGAGGTTATCTTGGTACGGTTAGGATTTCCCGCATCAAACCCCATTCCTAGGGTTGTCTATTTAGATGGTTAATTTTCTGCACATGGTGAGTCCTTGTGGTGGGGAGAACCACCTCGTTTTCTCCCCTCAACCTCGGACATCAGTTTTCTCTTGAATCGATCGGGTGTGACCTGTGTAGAGTAAGGTCATCCCGAGATTCTCAGTTCACTTCGGTTCCTTTAGTTCTATCTGGGCATGGACTTGGATGTTGACCGACTTTTGGATTGTTGAATTTCTGGGGGTAGAAAGTTTCTGTGGTGGGGAGAATTGTCACACCCTGACCGTAGGCGCCTTTTATTTTATTTCTTTCTTGGTCCCGATTTAAAATTTTTTAAACTTCAATTATGTTGGAAGGTTTCGCATCAGTGCGCGTTTATCGCGTTGTTAGCAGTGACCGTGTGTTCGGACCAGGTGACCATGTGTTCGCCCAAAATTTTGAATATTAAAATTTTTATATTGACATTAATATAATTATTAGTATTAAGTTTTCATAAATATTATTTTAATTTTTATTAATTATGATCATTAATGTATTATGATGATTATACTTATGATATTATTATTATTAATATTGTTATTATTTTTATTATTATTATCATTATTATCATCATTATTATTAATGTTTTTATTATTAATATTTTATTTAATATTTTAAGGGTTAATAAATTTTATTAATATTATCTTTATTATTGTTTATTTTATTAGTATTATTTTTCTGGTATTATTATCATCAGTATTATTATTTTATTTCTATTTTTACTATTTTATTTCAGATTTTATTATTATTAGTATATTATAATAAAATGAAAAAATAATAACAAACCAACCTAACACTAACCCTAGTGCCGAGCACCCCCCCTCTTTCCCTCTTGCGCCGCACGCCCCCCCTGCTCCTCTCTTCTGCCCACGCGAGGCCAGCCGCCCTTCCCTAGATCTCCCCCTCACCGCGTCCCTCGCCCCCTCCGCACCGCCCTGCCACCACGCCCTCCTCCAACCTCACCGGCCTCTCCCTCCCCTTTCCCTCTCCTACATGCAGCACCACAACCCCCTCCGCCCCAGCTCCCTGCTCCAGCAGCGACCTCCCTCTGACGCCGCTCCCTCACCCAGTCTCGCTCCGCCCCAAAGCCCGGCTGCGTCGCCCTGCCCCTCCGATGCCTCGCCACTGCCCGCCTCACCGTCCAACTTTTCCGGCATACCCTCTCCGCCGGACAGTGACTCCCGGCCCCAACGGCACCCCCTGTCGGCCCTCCCGGCGAGCCTCACCTCCGACTAGTGCCTCCAGCGACCCACCTTTGCTGTCCGACGCCGTTCCGGCGCCCCTGCCTTGTTCCGACCGCCTCCGGCCACCTCCCGGCCTTTTTTCCGGTGCTCCGGTGCACCCCCTGGCCCCCACATGACCTGTCTCCACTGTTCGGCGCTATTCCAACGTCCCCATCCCTGTTTCGGCAACCCCGTCGGCGTTCCCCATCCCCGTCGGCACCCCTGCTTTGCTCCGGCACTACCTGCCGCCGTTTCCCGGTCTTTTCTAGCGCTCTGGCCGGCTCTGACACACCTTTGGGAGGCCACGTACCGGCATCCCGCGGTCCGGCCAGCCGCCATCATCTTGCGTCGGGCAGCGGCACACCCAATAATCAGCGCACGACCTCCAGCTGTCTCCCTGCCAGTGTGAGCCACCCATTTAACTGGCGCGCGACCCCGACGGTCGAGCGCATCTATTCCAAGGTATTCTTTTGTGGCTAATTGCTGTTTGAGTTTATTTTTATATCTGTGGTTTGCTGTTTTTCTGTTTTGGTGTTTGTTGTAGTGCGTCGGCGGGATAATTTCGCAACGCTGCGGTCTTCAGCTTGCGCGTGCGTACGCGTCTGCGCATGGTGTGATGTGTCGTCGAGTTCACTTTTGACTTGAGGTAGGTTTACCTCTGAGTTTTCCGTTAAATTTAGAATTTATTTATTCCTTGTTCTTTTATTGATTTTTAGTAAATTTTAATTTAGTATTAAGTAGTTATTTATAGTGTGGAGATCTCTTGAAAATGAAAGATGTTACTTCTAGCATTTCACAGAAAGTGTTTTTTTGTTTTGTTTTAATTGTGTGTTTTTTTAGTGAAACTGCTAAATGGATTGATTAGAGGAAATGCCCTTTTTGGCGTTTAAACCTGATTTTTAAAATGTTATGTGTGGTTGTTTCTTGTTGGATTTTTTTGCTTCGATGCGTGAATAAAAGTTTGGATTTCAATAGAGAAATATTGTACTTTCAAAAGGGGATTAAAGGTCCGTTTGACTCTTGATAAAAGTGGGATGCATTTGGATATTGGAAACTGGTTTTACTAGTGATACCAATGGGTTTCAGTTTTAACATGCTGATTTGAGTTTCTTAAATGAATTTTAAGTGAGTTTCTGGTTTTCAATGTGATGGTGTGTGTTATGTCTTTTGGAAACGCTTTGGTATTAAATGGTTTAAATGTTAAATGATATGGCGACTCGGTTGACACTTTATTAAATGTGACGTGATTATACATATATATATATACATACTTATGGGGCATCTCTACAGGGAGACTTCCCTTTGAGGGTTGTCGTGTAGCGGTGTCCGTGTAAGGGGTTGGCAGGTGCGGTGAGATGAGTCACGCGTGTGAGGGCCTCCCACTTAAACAATATTATTAACAAAACCACAGTGTGTTCCTCAGTGTCTTTTAGAGAATCGAGTGATGGTTGCTGGATAACTTTGATTGGATGGGTTAGTACCCCTTGGTAGGTAGGCCTTGTGGGGCGTGCCACTGGTTGGCTGTTAGGGCGGCCAGTTGGTTATTGACTGTGGAGTACCATGTCAGCAGGTAATCTAAACCCGAGTACGTCCAGGGGTTTTCTAGGGATATTTTGGATCACCCATGGTTACTTGATGTTCTTTGTTTGTTTACTTTCAGTTGCTCCTTACAGCTTATACTGTTATACTTTGTGAAAATGGTTTTCAAATGAAGATGTGTTATTCTCTTTGTGTAAAATTTGATAATGTAACACTTATTTCTATTTTAGAATAAATTTGGCAACAATGAAAGGAATTCAACTTATTAAAAATAATAAGGGTAATGTCCCATGTTTTGATCTTTACGTGAAACATTATGAAAGCTTACTTTTATACATTTTAGTTCAATCCTGAAATTTATAGATTCTTTATTTACTGGCAGTGCTTTGGGATTTGTTGTTGGGCTCACCTACTGATTACTTTTTGTACTCATGCCTATCTTTTACGTTTTCAGTTGAAGGTTCCTTGGGTACAAGTTTTCCCGGTTTAGTCACTCAGTGTTGGAGCGAGGTTGGTTTTCAGTTGGGTGGTGACCCGTAGGGTCACGTGGAGGTACGTTGGTTGTGTAGTTTTTGTTTTTCTGTATGGTTTAGTTTTTACACTTTTACTGATTCTGGTTTTCTATTGGTACAAATCAGTCCCACATGTTTACTTTTGATGCCCGACACTAGTTTCCATCCCGGGGGGATCATGAACACCCCTCGGGACTTGCCGCAGACCGAATCTGGTGACCGGTTCAGGGTCGACCCAGGATGGTTCGTGAGATTATAAGTTTAACATCCTACATCCCGGATTATGGGGACTCATCTGACATCCATTGGACATACATAACATAAACAAACCCACAGTTGGGAAAGGAAAGGCACAAGAAATTCTCTATAGGAGTGAGCTGGAGGAGTCGTTAATTTAGTGGACCATGTTACCATGACTATGTGAAGAAGCAATAAATGTTAGCATACCTATGAGAAGAATTATAAGGTAGTACAATACAACAAGAAGAACAAATTGAGGGACCATGAAATCACTTATCACAATCCTGGAGATCCACAGATGAGAGGGATTCAAAATGTTGAAGGCCCTATGAAATGGAAGCTCACAAATCATTGATGCTTTGTGAAGATAGGGATCTTGAATAAGGAAGATACTTTGAGAATTATGATGAAAAGGAGATCCACGAAGGGTAGAACTTCATGAAGCAGGGATACCCAACTGAGGCATGGAGTCTACATGTTCTTGGAGGTAGCTTCATGATGGCTAAAACCTCCCTGAATACTTAAGTACTTAAAAGGGACTCAGACCTTTGTGATGGCTATAATATTTTGCGAAGAGAATCCCCAAATTAACTGGAGGGAAATTTGAACAAAGGTAAATGTAGTTCCCAATGATCAAATACATTAGGAAATGCAATTTCTGGATTTTTTGAAGAGCAGAGGGAGCTTTGTGTAATGAGAGATCTAAAGGAGAATGGCTAGGGTAATGATAATTTGGGATGAGGTTGAGCTGCATATTTATAGGCACTAGGTATTGTGATGCATTAAAGGCACAAAATTTTGAAAATGGTGCATCAAATTATAAGGTGGAACTGTTGGAATCTCATACCCTTCCGTCACTACTCCACAGTAGTATCAGTTCTTTTCGAACTCATAGAGGCTTCTGTCACTTCTTCGTGGTGGTCACATTGCTCATTATACTCATAGATGTGAGGGTATTTACAATAGAGCTTCTTGAAGAATGTAGTTTGGTGATTTTTGTGACTTTATAGGGTATAATTTTTTTCCAAATGGTTTTTATTTCCCTAAATCCCTCGTGGGAATGGATTTTAGTGCCTACAGATATATATATTCAAATATCTCCTTCCTCATATTATACCACTAACAGTTCTGTCGAAGATCTTGTTACACCTTTGTTCTCCATTGATTAAAAGAGAAGGTTGATCTATGTGCATCATTTAGAAGTTTCTACTTTATATCTAGATCATATGAAACATATAATCATAACGCATATCTCAGTAAACCTTCCTCATCAACTTGGAAATCTGATGATTTCCCATTGCTGATAGCTTTTATCCTTTTCTGAATGTCCACATAATTTCATTAAGAATACTTTATTCTATCCATATAGCCTGATTGAGATTTCATTTGAGAATGTATTTATGATTTTCCTCCCTTAATGATTAAAATTTATATACTTTGTAAGTCTAAGAAGATTTGATCCTTCTCAATTCTCATCATTGATAAAGATTCTAGATCTATTCTACTTAGAGAATCTGCCACTTATTTTCATTACTAGGATAGTAGTGGATTAATAATTCACAATCATTTATGTTCTCCAACCATATTTACTAGATCATATTAAGAATATTCTGTGTGAATATATTTTTGAGACTCTTGAAAATTGTATATATCTCAAACTTCTACACGTAATAAAAATGCCTCTATATTTTCAATGTGAAGATCACATCTACCAACTCATGATCATGTGTAGGGTAGTTTTTCTTATGAATATTCAGCTACCCTGTGGTGTATAATATAAATTTTTCATTTTTCATTAGTAAAAAACCTAATCACTTTTTGGAAGTGTCATTATACACCACAAATAGTTTTTCACTTGTCTGTATTATGGGTACTGCTACCGTGATAGGCATATTTTTGAGCTTCGTAAAGCCTTCTACACATTATTGAGTCTAGAGAAACATCACTCGATTTAATTTCATCTTATTATTTGGTTTTAAAATCTTTATAAGTTCTTTACAAATCAAAATTAATACCCAAATTGGCATATAAATATTGAGATCTCCATTAAAAATGTTGTCTTGGGACACTCTTAAAATACCTTTGTGTTAGAAGGGTTAACAAATAATCCTTTTTGGTGATTATATGGCCCATTAATTATACTTTCTTCATCCAAAAAATCACATTTAATTTACTTTTTATATAGTTTCTCCCTTCAAAAAGTCATCAGTATAGTATTCAAATTCTCCTCATATTCCTCCTTTCTCTTGGAGTATATCAGAATAGCATCAATAAAGACTACCATAAATTGTCCAAGGTAATATATAGACACTATTAATTAAATCGAATAAAATTTCAAGAGAATTAGTGCATCATAAAAGAATAACTATGAACTCATAGTGTCCATACCTCGTTCGAAATGATTTCATCGGAACATATTCCATCCTCACATTTAACTGATGATATACAGACTCAAGGTCCACCTTAAAGAAATAACTAGCCCTATGTAGCTGATTGAATAAGTCATATATCCATGGAAGATGATACTATTTCTTTATCATGATTTTATTAAGTTCATGATAACCGATTCAGAGGAGCATTGATCCATCCTTCTTCTTTACAAAGACCACTTGTGCACCCCTCGGTGAAACTCTATAGTGTATAAAACTATTATCTTGAATATACTCTAAGTACATATTTAGTTGTTCCATATTAACTATGGCCATTATATAATGCGTATTAGATATATGTAGATATCTAGGAAATATTTCAATTGAGAACCCAACAAATCGACTAAGAGGATGATTGGGAAATTCATTAGCGAATACATCAATATAATACCTCATGATGGGTGTGTATTTGTGCATGATTATCTTCTTTTTCTGATGAATTTGAGCTAGACATGCTTTCTCATAAGTCAAAAATATCCACATTTGAAATGATTATTTAGAAGGATATTCAAATTTCTCCTTAAACTTGTACAAAATTAGAGTATTCTTCAAGATGTGAAGAGTGACCTCCCTTTCCTGAAATATGGAGATGTATTTATACAAATATAGACAATACATGACCAATATAGAATCAAACTCTACCATAGAGAGTATAGAACAATTTTCTGGAAGGTTTAATCCACAAACATTAATCATGTAGATGTCATAAAATTTGGATGCAATAATTTCCCCATTTGTTGATCTCATATATAACTCAACCTCAAACCTTTTAAGTGGTTATTGAATAGTTCTATGAAACATGAAATATAAATATTGAATTCATAGAACTAGAATCAAATAGTAAAATATTTATTCATGAATGAATATACAATAAACCTATTACCACATCATTTTTTGGTTCCACCACAGTAATAGTGATAACATATTCCCATCCTTGTTTGCATGGTGGTTGTTGTTGATTTCCTTTGATGACCTTGGTCTTAGGTAATTTGTTTGAAAAATTATCATGTTCCTTGTAGTTGAAACAATATTGTACAGGATGAGTGTAGATATAAACCTTCCCTTATTCTTATATATTACTTGAATTCTTCATATCCCTTTGGCAGTTCTTAGACATATGCCTCATTCTTCCTCATTTGAAGCATTTTCCCCTTCCATTTAGGTTGTTACCATGATGCTTCTTCCAAAAAATTCGATAGGTGGGATATTCATTATTTTATATATCAGGGGATTTATTTACTAAACCACACATGCAAGACACCATTTCAACTTGTTTTTCACTGATCCCACAATACCACTATGATTATCAGATCTCCATTTCAAACATGAGGGTAGAAAAGACTATCTTATCATAACTATCGAAGTATCAAATCACCAAATATTTTCATGGACTTGGATATAGTCTTCTAAAGAAGATATCTACCTTGCTTTTGGTGTTAATGAAAAATCCATTGGAATATATTGAAATCCTTATAAAGTTTTCTTCATATTCCCAGATATTCTTATCTACATTTTTCTTAATTTCGAGGAACTCTCTTTCCATCTTGAGAGTAAGATATCATAGAATATATTTGTTGACAAAAATTATTTAATTCCTCATTATACATTGAATCAACTTCTTCCTTGTACATCATATTTTTTTATTAGTGTCCCTGAATAATCATCTTCCCCATCACAATTATAGAGCTCCAACGCAACAATCTCTTATTCTAAGCACTGTAGGTTAGAGAATATATTTTCAATGGAGTTAATACACTATTTTTTATAAAGGGTATGAATATCCACTAAATATGGGAGGCCTTTTTCCAAATTAATGATTCGATGGAAACATGCTCCTTCTTTGGAGAAGGATGTAATTCTATGAGATTTATGTTATTCATAACATGATCCAGTTGAGGAAGTAATTTCATTATGTTTTGAGCATGCATTTCCATCATATTGGGAATATCATTAGTGAAATAATCACATTTACTATGAAATCGATTGTTGTACATGTTCTTATATTTCCCACCATTAACTATGATAAAAAATTACAATTTGGGTGCTTGAGGACTTATTCAATAATCATGTAAAAAGAATCTTTAAACAATAACAAGGATAAATTCTTATAGAAAAAGGACATCATATATTTTAGTTCCTTGGATTCAATATAGGATATCTAATGTTTATTTTTTTAACATATTCTCTTATATAATTTTTTGGTTCCCAAAATAATGGTTCATAATGATCTTATGAATTCACCAATGCATATCCCCTAGGAGTGTCAGACCAGGTGTGTAGTAAGGTCCATTGTCATGTACCAGGTTACCCCAAGTCAGGCCTGGAACACCTTTTCAGAGTTGTTACTCTTAGGTAATTTCATTCAAGAACCCCATCTAGATGTATTATCTAGTATGGGATGTTTTTTCTTGATAAACCTCTTACTCTATACTTTCCTAAATTATGGATGGATTTTTAGACTCAGTCTTACCCGAAAGATTATTAATAATTTTATCTAGTCCTAATTTGAAAAAATATCTAGACCTTCCTCTGATACCAACTATAGGTACCGTAGCCTTTTCACATACTATTACTATATTTTAAACATAATTAACCATCAAATTACATGATAGGTATTTTAAAGTATAGTGTATTTGGACGACTAGGTACATAAAACTAAAATCATGGGACTAAATAAAACTTTTCATTAATTACATTACAATATAAGATCCTAACTTTCATTGACACCTTAAATCAGAATATGACAACCTTGGGATAACATGAACAATGGGATGAGCTAAACATTCATTTTAGGTAATAAATAAAATAATAAATCATAACACATGGGTTTTGAGGCGTAATAAGATGGAATAAAATGAATGGATATACATAAAGAAGAATAAAATATGTAATCATGGTATCATTAGAGATGTGGAAATAACATATGACATGACATAATAATGATTCAAGGATCATTTCACATGAACGAGCATGATTCAAGGTTAAACACTATGACCGTTTCACCTGGGGCATGAGTCATGACTAACTACCAAGATTGTTGAAAATGTTTTATATAAAGATTAATCATTAACAAATGAGTTGGATCACTATCTAGGAACAACCATGATAAAATATTCATGAACATGTGTTCCACATGAAGAATAATACATATGGAATCAAACATAAAAATAAGGCATACCCATGGTAAGAATTGGGTATCATAATCTTGTCAAAAAGGAAAAACAAAAGAGAATATCATTGTGATTTCCATGAATGAAAGGATTATATCATAAATGGATATTTGTAAGAGAAAATACACAAAAATAATGATAAGTGATGTCAAATTTAAGTGAATACATGTAAAAAATGGTGTTTAGGAAACTTTATAAATAAAACATTTTAGCGAGGTTTAAGGGAAATATTTAAGAGAATTTAGAGAATAAAAAAGAATAATATTTTATATAAAACTATAATTGAAACAAGAATTATTAATTATAAAATGAGTGATTTTATATAAAGACTTATTGATTAATATAGATTATGGAGTGCATGACAAAATGAGAATGAATTTGGGATGTTTCATTAAATCAAGGTTGATTATCGAGAATAATTGAATAGAGAACATTTTACGAAAATGTATATCCCCAATGAAGAAGGATGAAATGATATTGATACATGAGTTTGGATAATTTATCTAGAATTTTGAATATTTAAATAAAATGAAAATATAATTTCATTAGAGTAAAAATAGATAATGAATAACTAATGGAATAATGGAGGTTTGGGTAGAATCCCTTAGCATCAGTATAATAGTCTTCTTCACATGATCTTAATGTCCAAGATAATAAAATTTAATTAATTAATTAATATTTAATGAATCTTTTATATATATAATTGATTTAGTATAAATTTATTATTTTCATTTATGTACTCTTTTATTGGTTAATCGATTCAATTTCATCGTTCAGGAGTGTTGGTTTCCATGGTTTTCATGATAACTTTACTTGTATACATGTACAGATAATCATGTAAGAGGAGAATGGTTATTTAGAATTGATGTTAAATGTTATTAATGAAAAAATTATGGAAGAATTATCATATAATTCATTAGGTTTTTTTGGTGATTATGAATCCTTAGATATGATTTTAGTGATAATCATTTGGATTATTTTGGGCAATATCACCCACAACGAACTTGTATGATTTATTATTTAACATCATGCATATATAATGATTCCAGAACATTACATAATATATAATACGTATATAAAAATCAGGTTCCATTATGAAAATGGGTTTTTGACCATCCTTCAATATGGTAATGGAAATTGAAAACTTCATCATCTTTAAATGAAATAAATTAAAACATCACCAATGATGTTTTCATTTTTACTATAAAAGGAGGGGGAAAGAGAAATGATGATGAATTATTATATTGGCATAATAATTTTCTATTATATATAAGGTAATGGAGTTATCATACAATTTTCAAAAGGGTAGGTGATGAGGGAAAAATAAAAAAAAGGAACAAGAAAATAAATTAAAATAAAATGAATGGGGTTTGACTTCTTGATTCCTTCTTCTTGAGAACCTCCTCAAAGGATTAGTTTTGGTATTTTATTAATACCAAATTCTCCTGGAAATGGGTTAGTTTCTTGGGAAGATATTTGAGAAATAATAGGGAAATTATCAATGCTTGATAGGTTTGAGGAGAAGAGGGGGTGAGGGGTGGTATTTATAGTGAAGGGGAGAGGTGTTTTATCATTTTTTAGTCAATTTTTTTGTTATTTTATCTCAAAAATATGAATAGTTTGAGAACTTTTACCAAAAAAATTAAACAAATGAAGTTAATTTCGATATAATTGTTCTTAGATTTTAGATTACTCATGGAATATCATATTTAACATGTAATGTATAAATACTATAAATTATTGTAACTCAAAATTCAAAAACAATTCACGTATTTTAGAGAAATTAATAAAATTAACCCTAATAATTTTATGACATGCAGAATTAAAAAATGATCTAAATTTTATAAAAATAATTTTCAAAATATGAGAAATTTAATTTTTAATTTAAACCACTATTTACATGAAAAATACATATTTTAAAATTATAACTAATTATATAACACTTTGAAAAATTTAATAATCTCTCCTAAAATTCTTTAATAATCATAACACAATAAAATATTAACTTATGAATAAATTTTATGAAAATAAATTTTCTTTTAAATTATTAAATTATTCATAAAATTGTAATTAAATATTTATAACTTATAAAAATACAAATTCCTAATTAATAATTTTTAAATATTTATTCTCTTATAATATTATATAATTATTTCATATTGTAACTTTTTATATAGATAAATTTTATTTGTACTTTCCTTTTTTAAGGTTTCTATTTAATTTTCTATTTTACTATTAATAAGGTTCACATTTCTATTATAAAGATCAAGTTACTATTTTACCATTATAGGTTCCTTAACATCTAGAAATACATTTTATTTCATTATTTATTCATTTATAAAGTATCTATTGTGTTCAATTTCCATTTAAAAGATTTTGGGTTGTTACAAGTTATCCTCAACCATAGATTCTAAAAGGCCCTTGTGTAGTTCCTCGTTTGGGGAAAAAACTTCCCTCTCTACACCAAGGTCATAAATGGGACTGAAATCCTTGAAAAGTCTTCCATGATCCTATTATATTACCCCTCCAAACTAACAAATCCACACATTTGACATGATCTCAGGTGGATCATATGAAATAACTGCATAATGCTTCATTAGGTACATAGATAATCCATGCTCAAGGATAACATACCCCATTAAATTGAATATCTTAGATCCAAAACTAACACTTCAAGTGGTTATAATATATATTGATATCTCGAAGTAAGTATTTTCCCAACATCAAACAACCTGTATGATCCTCCTCTGATTTCTATTATATGAGAATCTCATTGATAGAGATAAATATGAATCAATATAACTATGTTAAAAAGATATAATTTGTAATTCCCATGAACATAGATAGATCATTAGTTTCACCAAAAGGCATCACCAGGTAATCATAAATCCTATACCACTATCTAAATGTTGACTTTAAAATATCATCCCTGTGAAATATAAACGGATGGTAGTCAGACCTATGATAAATATTTTAAAACTAACTCACACCATTCAATTTGATTAAGGTTTCATCAATCCTTTTTATGTGGTACTTGTTCTTGATCATCACATTGTTTAGGTGATGATAATATATAGAGAGACTCAAGCTCACATTCTCATTTTTCACAAATGACACCGTAACCCCCCTTTTAGATACCCTAGGTATGATAAAACCTTTCACTTTCATGTATTCAAACTGAATACTCTGATCTGTAATATTTTTATGGCCTATCCTATATTCTAAATAAAATATTAGTGTATTCTCAAGGAAAAATCTAAATATAATAGAGTCTCCAACCTCATAGGTAGTCTCAAGACATATTCGGAAAAATATTCCACTACTATTGGAGGCCATATTCATAAATGGACTTCTGTACCAAGGAAAAAAATCTCGAATTGATGGTTGATAGGTTACATCTAATTAATTACTACCCCACTCATTCATTTATAAGATCTATCATTCCTAAAAAAGAGAATATTGACCCATATTTATGGAAAAATATATTCTCTTATAATGACAATTTATCTGGACATGTACCATGGAACACTAGTCATTACATATGATGAATTAATAGGGTTTCACCTCAACAACCATGTTTTTTCATGATAAACTATTTCCACTGAGAAATAAGTATAATTTTCAGAAAATTAGTGATATGAAAAAATCTCACTATCTAGGAACCAATTTCTATAGAGAACGAGTCAAGGAATCCATTGGAAGCTCTTTCTCTCACACAATGGATGTGGAGATTAAGGAATGAATAATTTATGCGTCTCTAATAAATAGATGTAGAGTAGATAAAGTAAGAATCATACCTCAAATAATCTCATTGGTAACCATATTATATCCCTCTACAAATATACACACCCTAGAAAACCATCCCTCTATGCCTAGCATTGGCCACTTGGGGATGGTGTTGGGAGTAAGTCATATTATCCTCCTTCTATTGAAACCCCTCCATCAAGAGCTCCACATTATCCTCTATGAGAACAATATATCTAGAGGATTCTCTAACCACGCATGGGAGATACCTGATTATGGTGTTTTCTCTTATGTGGTTATTCATCCACTGCCTGACAACCCTTCATAGCTCGATGATCTGGTCAATCCAAAGCCATGTGACATTTCCTATCACAAGAATAATATTATCCTTCTCTAAGATAACAATATCCTCTATTTTATCACTGATTCATAGATCCATGCTCATGATTATGGAAATGAGTATGCCTCTTGTGTTGTGACTATGGAATCTGATGCCTTCTTGATTATATAGAAGGCTCAGCCCCATGGTTCCCCCTACCTACTCCTATAACCCGACATCCATCAGTTAGAAAGTTATCGATATATAAAAACTACTCTAGAACTCTATAAAATATGGGAATTTATAAGGATACCTTAAAATCATGGATGTGTCTATAAAGTCCAATCTAGAACTTATATGCTCTAAATTATATATATCACTTCATATTTTGAGAGTATAAAATGATATTTGTAAACCTTTAGGTGTACTTTGGAACTATCATATCAGCCCACTACTGCTCAAACAACTCATAAATCCACACACAATGAAATATTTATGTGTAATAATCCTCATTAAACACATTTTTGTTGTTTACACAATATATTTTTGTCTCATGATGGGTCTCAGTGATTAGGACCCACCAAAATCTTGCTGATCCATGAAGTAGATTGGTTTCTAGTGTAACCATATCAGTAGTTAGGGTTTGTAAAATCCAAATGACGTAGACCATCACCTCGAGCCAAAAATATTATTCATTAGTATCTAGATGACCATAAAACCTATTAATTATATATTTTGGGAACATTCATAATGTTCTAATAATATGTTCATTAGTTTCATACCTAATGGGAACTAAATTTTCCCAAAATATATTGAATCATCATCTCTGACCACTTGAGGTTGACCCACACACATCCAATCTGGTGGAAGCACTTCTATCATACAACATAGTGGAAACAACTCATTAATAGTTCCTTGAAACTAGGCATAATCACCTAAATGGTCTTCATTATGAAAATGTATCATAGTTAAGATTAGATTTTGTCAAGGATGTATCATGAAAGATAACTAGACATACCACAGATAGATGAGAATATCCGGAGAACTGACTCTAGGTGAATCTAAAATTCAATATACCCAATCTTATATAACACATATAACATTTCGTTTCCCTAGAACTGATTTATTGGTTTTCCAAGTCAAAAAATAAGTAGTAAAATTTTTAGTTAGTGGACACATCAGTCATTTTCCATTACTGGGACCCTTGTATGAGATCCAAACTTGAGAAAATCATTATCATTTCTTAATGTTCCCAAAGAAATCCTCACAAAAATTGTCAGTCCAATCACCAAGTGAAAATATTATTTGATATCACAATATTATTACTTGAGCCACTGAGGCCCCACTTGGGATTAAATTAATTAGATAGTGACACCATTATTCTGCCTACAATAAGAAAAGTGTAGGAGATAATCATATAGTAAGTTATTAATTAAAATGATAGTCCATATTGTAATATAACTACAAAAATATCTCCATGAATTTGTGAAGTTATATAATTAATTTCTGAAACATATCGAGTGGAAATAATGCATGAAACTACATCAAAAAACACAAAAACTGTATAAGGATAATAGAAAAAGATATAAAGGTGTTAAATACACTACAATACATAAATGAGGTCCCAAATTGATAACAACCTAAAAAATGGGAAACTGAAGAGATCCCTACATGAAATCACTAAGGCCAGCTGACAAAAATTTTCAACACCTCCAAGTAATACTATGCTCTTCCAAAATCATTATTGATCTTCCTAGCATATACATAAGACACAACAACTGTTGATATAGTCTAGGAAGGGGTGAGTTTAAACATACTGATTAAGAAGCCCATAAAAATAGAGGGAAGCGATAGAATAATATAGTCAGCTCAACCTATAAGTCAAGTAGGTAAAGGAACAAAAAAGTGATCTGTTCAATAAGAAACCCAAAAAAATAGAGAATGGGATCTCTATTTCGTTATCTAGAAAAAATATGTTGTGTCTACTTGTATCTCTTAAGGTCCCATATTATATTCCAATAACCTTGAATGACCTCAGAATAATTAGAGTAGAGGGATCACACCCCACTACTATGCTCTATAATCAATGGAGAACTATCACTGATTGAATATGTTCTCCCCTCCGAAGCATGCATATGGAGGAGTACCACCCTATATCTAATAGACTAATTTCCTAAAATATATAGGGTTGTACATATTATACCCTTAAGAATATTCTGGGTGACCAACACCTTTCTTTGGAAGGGGAGTATCGACCTCAACATTTCTTTGATAATCAACATAATCTTTATAAAAAACAAAGCACCTATGAAATAAGCAACCCACATATTACACATTTTTTCATTCCACTAATTCCAAAAATAAGGCCAACATTAGTTACTATGTAGAAATATACTCAATATAGTCTAATATCAGGCCCAAATATGATTTCTAAAATAGAAGATATAAAAGGTAAAATTTATTTAGAATAATTACATGACATGTACGTGATGACACATGGTGTTTCTAGGAATATTTTTGTATGAATATGTCACTTAGAATATGCACATTCACTCTCAGACATTCTAATGTACTCTAGTTGTGTCTAGGTAGTCTAGTATTGTATTAGTACATGGGTCGTGTTCGTTCCTGTATGCATGTCCATGCCCATGCCCTTGTGCCTAGTAATCCTCTTCCCATGTAATCTTAGGGTACATGTTGTATTTCCATCATTAAGTTACATGGAATGTGTATAAACTAAACAATGTGTGATATTTCATTCTAAAAACACTAGATTTCATGTCCAGGGTACACACTAGATGTGTTAATCTAAACTACACATCATGTAACTATAGATTTTCCAAAATCCTAGAGTCTTCATTTAGATGCTAATATTTTTAATTTCTTCTGCTTACACCACAATATATATGACTAAAATCATCCAATACTAAAGGGTGTCACCTATATTCATCATTTCCCAGCATCCAATGGCTCAAATATGGAATACAGTTACCTGATCGGTATTCCATTACGACATATGGAACCATTCGGGATCCTAGACCATGAATCCTTCATCTGTAACTTGTAATATGAATTGATACTTTCACAATATATTTATAAACTAGTCAATCACACAATATTTTAGAAACCGGGGGTCTGAACAGACATGAATCTATCCCATCAACATCCAAACATGTCCCCATTGTCCAATTATAAAGAACACAAAGAACGATGGGGTTAAAATCATAAGAATGAGGTGAATCCATCATTGGATGATGTCATCTCGACCAAATATTATATTATTATGGAAACTAATTGTGAAAAAATGGTGCATTGATGTATTAAAAATATATTAGAAAATAGGTTCAATAATTCCATTTGAAATTAGTCTCCAATAAGGAATATAAATAAAAAAACCAAGAATATAAGGAACCTATTCTTTTCAAATTAAATGATCAGAAAAAATATGCAAAATAACTTTTTATATATAAATAATGGATAGTTCATTAGGGAAGAACATGTCCACTGGCGATGAAGGTGATGATCCCACTACATATACCAATTATATCATGATTCTTCTAGATCATATGTGATCCACACTATTGGGTAGTCAATTCCAATAACCATGTCTTCCATGTTTTAAATCACCTAGGTGTATGTGGCCAACCCTATGGATTTTTTATAATTATATATAAATATATTAGGAAAGGGTTTGGTTTATTTAATAAAATCAATTAATTAAATTAATTGATTCAATTAAATACACCTCCAATGCCATCATCCTTGGAATAATCTACTCTGGCCAACATTATATTTTGCATAGGGTAAACCCAACGGTCTAAAAACATCCACAGTATCATATTCTTTATATGTCACATAATCAATGAAAACCCCATTTAATATGAAAATATGTGCATTCATGATTTAACATATATATTAAAATTTTAATATATTAATCCAAGGATCCTTTGACAAAAAAACACATCACCAAATTTGATGAAAATTCAATATATATATATATATAATCATAGGATCAATCATATAAAACTACAGTCATTAGAATCACTCAAGGTGACAGTTCAACCCTAAATCTACCTACTAAAATAAAAATCTGACCCCCAACAACTTTACCTCTCAATCATACATCGGTTAGATACACCTAGGAACGAGTTTTCTAAAATGTATAAAAAACATAATATCTCTTAACTACCTTTCCAAAATATTCAAAGAAAAAAAATAAATACATTTGATAAAATTTATAACAACTTAACCCAAATCACCATGTTTATGCTACAGTGTCACATAATCTCATGAATAGATCCTTAAAAGAAATAGGTTGTTGAATCATGGTGAGGGATTAGGTAGAACCATGGGGATAAATTGGACTCAATAATAGATAAAAATGTGAGTAAAAAATATCATAAAAATAATCAATTTAAGTATTATAAATATAAAAATTGATTTTCATATAATAATAACATCAACCCATGATATAATAATAGAAGACAAAATATCAAGGGAAATAATTCATGGGATCCATACTTGTGGATGATATGAAATTAAAATGAAATATCTAAATGGATCCTAGATTCATTACCAGATTTTTCAAGGCCAGTCTATTCCTAAAACAAAACAATCCTAGGAAGGGACACTTCCATCCTCTAAAATTCAGTTCAATAGAGTCAACACATGCACTAATATTCCTATATAAGGTGTGATTATATATATAATGGGACACCAACCATGCATCATTAACATAAGTGAAACCATTATATATGTATTTATGTGATGATAGGGAAGTAAATGAACTTGTAAAAAATCATATGTTTGGTCATCATGTTCTATTTAGGCTACCAGGAACCACAACCCTACATTCTTCAGTTTCATGATGGATATAATGTTATTTATAGTTTCCATGAATTTAAAAATATCCCTCATGACCAACATAGATCCCAAAATATATCATAAGTCAAAAATGATGTAGGTAAGGACACAAGGCCATCATACCCAAAAAATTATCTCATGTTAGGAAATTGAGTTTTCATGCCCCACAAATAGTCTTAGATGAGTCATTACAGACATAAATCTTGTCCATATGTCATTCAAGATCCCACCATAATCATCACTCACCAGCTATCACATAATACTCCTCTTATGAATTAACCAAGATATGAATGGTCCACACTCAACATTAATTCCAAATATAAGAATTCTAATTTCAATACATATATATTATATAAAAGTTATAGGAAGGCGTATTTTGAGATATTCACACATAGAAGAATTTCATTTCAAGAAAGATATCCTGGGTAACACACACAAGGAGTACAATTTCATATCATAAAATTTCATAAAATATTCACGACATAGTAAAGAACATCCTACCTTAAGTGAATAAATTCCCATTGTTATGGTTCCCCAACTAAATCATGCTTAAAAATAAATCTAAATGACACCTAAATCACTACATGAGGATTCAAGAGAATATATCCAAGAAGGAGAACATGTTAGAGGATAGGATAAGTTTATACATACTCAATGATAACCAACAGAATGAATAGAGCTAGATTAATCAAAGAATGATCCTAAAAACACACATTTTTACCATTCATTTCCTCAATAATCAAGAATGAATAAAATTAGATCATGTTGAAATTTATATATCTTCCCATTTCTATTAGATTATAAAGTCATAAACAAAGTGGATAGTGTTTATCTAGTAAAAAAAGTAATAATACAGGATAAGAAACACTTACCTTGAAATAATTTTGTTCGAACTATATAGATCTAAAGGATATTTTCCATGAAGGGAAGGAATTCAACAAGATCCATCACTGATGTCCATAAATTCATGATTTTTTTGGGGTGGGTTGAAGAATGAGGGGTTTTAGAGTGTTTATGGTTTTAAATAAATAAATTACGATTAATTAATATTGTGCACATAGATTGGTTGAATGGTTTAACAATTTGTATGAGGTTCACTCCATATTTAGGGATGCCTCATGGCTTATTAAACAATGAATCGACCAGTTTTTTTCATATTATAGGACACAAGTTTACCAAGGACATGTCACACTATTATCTTTAACCATCCACCATTCGTGTTCCAAATATTTCTCCACTCTAAGGCCACATGGTTCCCTGGGATAACCAATACAGTTTTCTCTATTGATACTCATACCATGATCCCTCTTAAAAACAACCAAAACACTCCAAAACCACCTACAAGGTACTGAATACTTCACCCAAACAAATAAAAAATAAAAATACATTTAATGAAATGATTAAAATTAGGCATAACACACCTATAATTCTAATTCCATTAAAATTTTCTTAGTAAATCTTCTATATTGAACATAAATGGAAAAAATGAAATAACACTCAAATTGATTAAAAAAGGGGTTTAAATGGTTTGGACATAGACATACTCCATTAGTGAACTATTATTGATTTTATTAATCATGGTAGGAAAAGTGAGAATTTAAAATATTATATATTTTTAAAAAAATTGATCCCACTTATTAATTTACAGACAACCTTATTCAGTAGATGACAATGTCATATCATTCCAATGATCATGGGAAATAATACCATATTTAGATAATTATGAATGATCGTTTATTTTTTGAAATCTAAAAATAGAACTAAATATTAGCACCACCATGAATTCTAATCCTAGGTGAAAAGTAAAAATAATATTTCTACCCGTACATAGATATAACACCCTCAAATAGCATGCTATTAATAAAAGAACTATTGTATTTCAGAAACTATCTTATTGACTTTTAAAATAAAATCACAAAATAAATTCTTAAATTTCATTAAATATCATATAAAGTTATTGACTAATAAAACATGGAATTGAACATGGATATAAACAAAAAAATATTGAAATAAATAAGGGGAACTCTATTGGATTTATTTCTCTCATAAAGATAACTCTTTCTATGAAGAATGTAAAATTGAAATGAAAATTTAAGAATATGATCGATGTTATCAACAAATGTGTAAGAACCTTAGAATGTGAACATGTAAATGGTGATGTATAAGACTGGTGGAGTATATATAAATGGTAATATGATTATAAAGAATTATTATAACTATTGTTGTTGGGAAATTATGACCATTATTGTAATTTGGGAATTATTACCATTATAACTGTTAGGGAATTATTACCATTTTAGTAGTTGGGTTATTATGACTAGTAGTTAATAAGGGCATTGAGAATTATGATCATTAGTTATTTATCCCTTATAATGTGTCCTTTAAGATTGTTGTATGATGAAAATGGAGAATCCAGGGACTCTACCAGTAGTAATATACCTTATGAGGTTTTCTTGTTATAGCATGGGAGAAATGTGGCATCACTAGGCCTTACCATTAACCAAGAAACAAATATGAACTTCAAAAAATAAGACATGAGTGGGATCATTTGTGAAAAATGTTCATGCTAGTAGAGATCACCAACCCAGTAGTGCTTGTTGTGCCACCCAAATAGAATACTACTATTTAACACCTTACCCATAAAAAACATGCTAATAAAATATGTGGTTATGTATCTAGACCTTATGTTTTTTAAGTGAAAATTATTTGGCAATGAAATACAAGTGACTATACTAATTTTATAATTCCCCATATTAAATTATATCATCATTATATGAAAGATAATATGCCGTATATCATCATAAGAATATTATAAAGTATATTTTTAATATAAGGAAATTGAAATTAGTATTTTTCCATAAATACATTTTTATATTAAATTTCAATTTATATTTTATTATGATGAAATAAATTTAATTTTTGGAATCGGTACATCAAAATTATGTTAGGGTGAATGTATTTCCATTTTCTAAAAAGTTATTTTAAAGGTAAAATGTAAAAAACCCATTTTTTATGAAACAACATAACTCATATGAAATAATCAGGATAGGATCACGAATTATAATTTATCAATAGATCTTATTAATTTAAAATATATTTATATTCCATCATAATATATTTTATTTTACATTTAGAAACTCATGAATAGAATATTGGAATGAGGATTTAATATTTTTTGAAAGTAATTATCTGTTATACATGGATCCTATTAGAATTAATTTTAAAAATTTTTATAATTGAGTAATGAAAAATTTATTTCTTATAATTAATTATAAATTCCATGTTTCACAATAACCTAAATTTATTTGTTTGGAACAAAAAATTTCTATGGTAAAAATAGTGTTACCCTAATTAAGTTAAAATAATGGAAATGGTTAAAATGTAAATGGAAAATCATAAGATAAAAAAATAACAAAATTAAATGGTCATTTGAGGTATTTTAAATCATTAACCAAAAATTATAAATTAACTATCAACCAAGTCTGTTGAAATTAATTTAAAATGAAAGTGGTTAATCATATTGGTAATATAATCATTATTTAAACCATTAAACACCTCCCTCTACAAGTATAAATACCCATCTATTATCTTATCTCTATTCACTCCAAATCATTTTATAATGAATCCCATCTCATTACCCTCTTAAGATTCTATCAATGGTGGTTATATGATTTTATGGAGTCTCTCACTAACTTTATAAAGATATATTTCAAGGTATAAATATATCATCTTCTCTCATTTGGTTTATGTATTTTTTTATAATAATCATTTTTTTCAATTTATTCTGTCTAAATGATTTTATAATAATTCCATTACTGTAAAAATTATTCCATATTAATTAGTGACTATATTTCTCTCATGTTAATTCCATTTTATAAATAGTTAAGTAAAAATGATATGTTTCCAGAATTGATATTTTAATTTCAATGTTGTGCCTTTATATTGTGAATACCCAAAATTACATTCATTAAAGGGTATTCAAATAGATATGAATATACGTATTTTATTAGGGAATACCAGGAAAGAATCTCACATTCAATACTCATTGATTTGAATGATGAAATTGGTCCTTATGATATATGATCTATATAGAAGATATAATGTTGACATATGAATGGTTCAATATAATAGTACATCAAAGTAGTGGGTAAAGAATTAGTCTTGAGATAAGACATGATTATGATACTATGGAATTAGTAATTGGTGATGTTTTATGATATCTTGTTGAATTCCCATTTTAATATGTTCTACAACACCTTGGTGATTAACCTTAATGATATTAATGTCTCAAGATTATATTAAACCATAATTCCATGTTATGCCTCATGTTTTTACAATCACTCTCATATGTTATATATCAAGTAATTTTGAGTATGAAATTATTTTATTCTTCATTATTTAATTATCATTATCTCATATTATGCATTAGGTACTTATGATCATTCTTCATTTAATGATCATGGATTATCCATGGTCACATACTCTATATTACCATTGTTAGCCCTTACTAGGATTTATTCTCATGTATTCCATTTATGTTTGTCCCCAAGAAATATTACCCCAAGAATTAAATTGGTATGGGGTTAAAGAATACTTTTAATAGTACTGAGTAATTTATATGGTTATGTTTTCTCTATGTAATTCATGTATTATGTGCCTAGTTTCAAAGACACTAAACTTTAGAAGGTCCCTCAATGTTTTTTACCTAATTTTTTTTGATGAATTATTTTAAAAAACATGTATAAAATAGTGGTTCTACATAGTTGGACTCAAATGAAAGGTTATGTTATTTTTGAAAATTATAACTAGGAAAAATTACTAATTACTCATTTTATATTTATAAATATAGTAATTCTTCTATAAATTTTTGTGATGTTGGAAGTTAGTGGTTTCCAAGAAATGAAATAATTATATTGATACTATATGTGGATGTTGTTATGTGATTGATATAAAGTGGGATACTAAACATGAAAATGGAGAATTGGTTATTAACATGATTTTAACCCATTGTCAATAAATAAGAATTGATGTAGACATAGTTTGACACATCTCGAGTAATATGATGTTGTTAATCATATGTTTTTACAAATAATTATAATGGATATATTGTTATATTAATTTTCTAAAAAGATTCATGTTTAACATCCTAGAACAATTTAATTATGATATTTTATGATTTAAAATATCATAAAAACAATTATTTTAGGAATGAATATATGTTAAATATTTTCATTTGAGTTTTTTTTATTCTACATTTTTTTTTTGAAATAGTAGACCCCCTTTGAAAATTTGATATGATGAAAAATGAAATGATGATGTTCCTATTAATATGGATTATGGAGTTGAAAACATCATCACGATAATAAAATAGTTAAATATGGACATGAGTTAATTTTTGAACGATGTTAAGAATCAGGATTTACCATCTATTGAACAAAAAGTATTTGAATCCTCCATACATCATTGAAACAATATTTTTGTGGAACCTATAATACACTAATCATAGAACAATAGATCCATACTAAAGAATATATATTTTCTGTAGTCATCTAATCTGAGGAAGATATATTCTCCTGATAATATATTTCTTGGATAGAGTAATAGGAAAAAGGTGTATGTTAATAAAAAATATGATTCTTATGTATGAAATTGATGAAATGGAGTAGGAAGACTTTAAAATAATATTTCAGGATAAGTATTTTCCTCATACCATACAAAAATGTAATTACTTCAGGTAATCAAATTGGAAATTGAATTTATGGGAAGTTATGAGAAGAACTTCACTTGGGTTTTAGATTAGGATTCAATATTTTTCATTTATTTTGATTAGGAAATCGATCATTTCTTTGGTTGTATGAGAGCCTATCTATAGAATGGTTTAGATATCCCTGATTTTGGGAGTTATGAGGATATTTTATAGTATTCTCTCAATACTGATATCAATTTATGATTTACCCTATTTCCCTATGGATAACATGGAAATAACAGAAGGATGGTTAAAAAGATTTGAAATAATACAAACTTAAAAGGGAAGCGAATGAAATAAAACATCCTCTATTTAAAAAATGTGGGTAAATGAAACCAGATAATTGTCTTCAAGGAAGTAGGATGTGTTTTAATTTGGGAAAAGAGATAATCCTTGATTAAAACTTCGGTGGAGATAAAAAGTGAAGACATCATAACATTAATGTCAAGTGAAATATGGTTCAAGAATATCCAACTATTTTTTTCTTTAGTTCCAAGAGGACATACACATTTCTAACAAGTGTCTAAAAATAAAAATAATTAAGGGAAAAAATAAATGTCATTATAATTTTTGGGATCATGGTCATGCTTTCATTATCATGACGGGTGACAAAAAGGGTCCCAATGAGTTGGTATCAAATAAAATTTTTGTCTACTCTATGATCTATAGTACACTATTTTATTCTATTTCATCATATTACTTTATTTATTTTTAGTTTTAACCATACAATTAATCCAAGAATATATTATTAGATGTAGATTTATTAGTTAAAAATACTTGGTGATTTATTTTGGTTATAATAGAATATAGATATTACCTTATTAATTTTACTAAGTGTAATCTCATCACAAATAAAGTAGTCATTATAATGGTTGAATATTATATAATAATAGTAATGTATTGTATGTAAATGAATTATTAAAAGATCAATTTTACATTGATAGAAATTTTATTTTTCATAGGGGGGATATAAATTTATTTTCAAAGGATAGATATCCTAGCTCGAGTATTTTCAATAGCAACCTTATATGTCATTATTTATTGAAATGATTAGTGAATGAGGGAAATAAACTAAATGTAAAAAAGATGGATTTTTCCCATTTTTAAAGAACACATGGATGAATTTACTAAACAATTTCATGGTTTTCCACTATAATGAGAGGTATAGTTCTTTATTTTACTCATATGGACATAATACAACATAATGGACCCCGTAAAATTGTATTCATGGATTTAAAATAATAAAAAAAGAAACCGTAATATATTTTATAGAACAATTTCATCCATATATGTGTGTCTCATTGGGGAGTTCTTATTCTCTCTATGAAGAATAATGATGGATCAAAGAGGCTATGAACTGATTATAGATAACTAAATGATATCACAGTACAAAAAATAGACTCTTTTAAATTGATAACTTATTTGACAATATTCATGAACCTCAATTCTATTCTATGTTTTATATCTGTTTAGGGTATAACCAACTAAGGTTGAAGAATAACGATCTTCCAAATATATAATTTCATACACAATATAAAAATTATGAGTTTTTTATGCCCTTAGGTTAAACTAATTCCCTATCAATACATATTTATTTACTAAACAATATCTTAGGGACTATGTTGATACATTTTTTGTAGTCTTTATTGATGATATTATGATGTTTTCTAATTGATATAAGAACCCCAGGTAATTACTATGGTTAATATTAAAAAACCAATAAGAAGTGATTATATTTACAAAATTTCTTAAATGGGGGTTTCAATTGAAAAAGATTTTATTCTTGGGGCATATTTTGTCTTGTAAAAGAAGATTTATGGATACAATTTGGACTATAGAAGTAGAGGGGTGGCTTAGTGTGGAAATATTGATCAAAATAGTTAGCTTATTTAGATTATTTATGCAAACTATAGTAATTTGTGAAATCATTTCATGTATTTATAATCCTATTACAATGTTAACTCAGAGGGAATTATTCATACCATGAGAATATTCTATAGAGAATGTTTTCAGGAGATGAATGAAAAGCTAGACAGCAATCTTGTGTTAAATTGACCCTCTAGTAGAGAAAGAATTATCTTATATAGGTATGAATAAGTGAAATGAAATGTATGTGTGCTAATAGAAAATGAAAATTTCAATTTCTTTCAATTATCAGCATTTAAATCCTCATTATCAAAACTATCCTACACATTATTTGGAGTTACTTGTTGTTAAATTTGAATTAAATAAATGGAGACACTATCTATATGGTGAGAAGTATGATATATAAAAATACCACCAATGATTGAAATATATTTTTAACTAAATGTAACTAAACATGATGAAACTGAGATGATTATAGCTTCTTAAGTACAATTATTACCCTATTCATTATCACCTAGGAAAAATAAACAAGTTCAAGGATTCATAGAGAAGGGAAGACAATGGTGTTATTCTGATTACTAGGATTGAAGGAGACCATTGATGAGGGACATGGAAAATATTGACATGGAATTAGTAAGGGAAGATAAATCATCACACTTATTCAAAATGATTTACCAAGCATCAATACTAGAGAAGATAAAGAATGCATAAAGAGATGATACAAATGAACAAAAGAAGATATATGTTTTCAAAAAATGGGAACATTATCAAGCTCAATACGGATAAATATTGAGTACTAAGGTTTGGTAAAACGATATATATCCCAACTAACATAATGTTAAATAATGAGTTGATGGATGAAGATCAAAAATCAGAGTTCCTAAGACATTTGAAGTCATACAAATGTATTGAGATCTTGTAGATCATTATTTGTAGGATAACATGAGAAGGTATATTGTTGAATATAATACAATATGGTAGGTTTTATAGAAATTTAATTATGATAAATAACTACCTAATTGTGTGTTGGGACCACTACCCAAAACTGTATAGATGTGGGATAAAACAACTATTGAATTTTTATGGGCCTTCCTTAAACATCCAAGGGAAACAACGAACTCTGGGTAATTATTGAGTATTTATAAAGTTATTCTCAATATATTTATATTCAAGTGGACCTCAACATTAATTTAATTTCCAAAATTTATATCAAATAGGTGGTTAGATTTATTATTCACCATTATCATCTATTTCAAACCACAACACAAGATTTACTTATATATTCAAGGGGATCCTTCAAAGGGCTATGAATACAGATTTGAACCTAAACCCAACCTATCATCCCAAAATTGATGGGAAGTCTCAGAGTAATATTCATACATTTTATGTCATTTTAACTCCGAGATCAGATATTTTTAATTAGGTTTGGGTCCAATATATTTGACTTGTTGAATTATCCAACAACAATAATTTTCACTCAAGTATTCAAATGGGCCATTATGAAGTACATTCTGGGAAATGGTGTATAAATCAACCATTATTGGATTATATTATAAAAATAATAATTATTGTGAAAAATAATTTTTAAGGAGACTATACAGAATACATAGTTTATTTACTAATATATCAAGGTTGTTCGTAGTCAACAAAATAGTTATACAGAAAGTCAAAGTGAGGAATAAGAATTTCTTATTAGGGATAATGTTTTCCTCAGAATATCAGCATGGAATGGTATAATGATATTTATACATATGCCTTAACTATACATATGTTATAATAGAACATATTATATTATACAATATTTTCTATAAATTTACTATCAGTTAACTCTACCTCAAAATAATTCTAATTTATACGATTTGATCAATAGGGCCCTATTATGAAATTATCTGTTAGACCCAATGAATATACTTGTAATAAAAGGTATCAAATTGGAATTGTAGATTTCATATAATGATTAAATAATCAAAATATTAAAGGAAATGAAACATGTGTTTCTGAAACTTATATCTTAACTAGTGAAAGTTGTGTGAATAAATCACATGTTAGAAGAAGTAACCTAGGAGAATATAGAAAGGATAAAGGAAATATAACCTCGTTTATTTTTATAATAGATGAAAAGTTTGAGTATGAATTATTTGGGAAGGGGGAGAATATAACGACTTTAAATTTCCATCAATTAATAAAAGAGTACAACTTTCGATATAACTATTATATTATATTTTAAAGAATATTATGAAAAAAATACAATTATATTTATTATCCGGTTCATATTATAATATTTAAATGTAAAACTATTAGTTATATTTGGATATAAAAACCAAATGAAGTTACAATTACTATGTTTAAATCCATATTCTTTAATTCTACTATGACAATCGTTCTTTCCCCGATGATTATAAAAATAAAAAAAATAGTTTGGTATGATATAAATTTTCAAGGGATGTTTAAGAACCCTTGCTAGTGATGTATTGAATGGTAAAGTATGATATTAATGGTGTATATATATAGGTAAGTATAACTACTAGGAATTATAAATATTATGGTTATTGGGATATTATTTCTATTATAGCCATTATTGAATCATGACCATTGTTGTTGTAGGTGTATTATGATCGTTGGTCAATATGAACATTGTTAATTATTATTAATGGTTATATATCACTTATTATGCGACTATTGGGATTGTTTAGTTATAAATTATAAAGAAACCATGTACAATACTAGTTAAAAAAATCCTTATGAGGTTTTCTTGTTAGAGATTTGGAGGGATAGGGAATCACTATGATTTTCCCTTGAAAAAACCCAATAGAATACAACTATTTTACACATTATCGTTTGGAAATATTCTAATGTATCAAGAGTAATGTATTAATACATTGAGTTTTATTTATGTGAAACTTCTAAGGAAATGAAATAGTCTTAATTCTATTCATCTTCAATTTTCCATTATTTTATAAAGTCATATTATTAGGAATGATATGTTTCACTCAAGAATCAAATGTATATGATAAAATATATTTTTAATACAAAGAAACCCATAATATTTTTTCCAATTATTTGGAATTTTTATTTAATAGTCAAATATAATTAATTTGGAATATTTTTTACAAAATGATTTTTTTTGTAATTATCAAATTTAAATTATAAAAGGGTGAATTTATTGTTACTCTCTTAATATGATAATTTTTTGGGTGAAAAGTAAAAAATCTATTTTTACAAAATACCATAACTATTATAATATAATAATGATACCTTCTTGGATAAAAATTTACTAATCCTTATTCATGATAAAAATTTATTTATAGAGTAAAATAAAAGATATTTCCATAAATTTTGAAACACATACATAGAAATGTTGAATAGTTATTTTGCATTTTCTAGAGGATATAATATTATTTTCTATACATGTATCATATTAGAAATAATTTCTGTAATATATTTATATATATTTCTTTATGTCAAATGGATTTCATATTTGGAATTTAAAGGTAAAAATTTAATAATAAGACAAATTTTATTATTAAGAAAAATAACTTATAGATGAAAAAATAGTTAATACAATAAAGAAAAAATAGCTGAATATGATTAAATGAAAATGGAAAGGCTTAAGATAACTTAAAAATCAGAGCATTGAATAACTGGTTGAGGTTTTTAGAAACATAACCAAAACTGTTAACATTAAATATCAACCAAATTCATTGAAATTAATACCACCCATGAGTGGATATATTTAATTAAAATCAATCATTAATCTCACCCTTAAACACCTCTCCCATAAGAATAAATTTTCACCCATTATCTTATCTCTATCGCTCTGCTGAAAATTATTTGAGCATGAATCCACTCTAATTTCTCTCACAAATTATCTTCATATGTATTTTATTATTTTAAGAGTCTTTATATCTCTTTTAGAATCTAAGGTAATGGATTCTTATCATATCATTTTATTAAAGTATTTTATTTTTAATAATCCTTTTTATTTTTTACTTAATTATTTCATCATGAGTTTATAAAAATTAGTTTATTATTTTTAATATTACTTGTTATTGATATACAAGAAGCCCATATTATTAATTTCATTATATAAAAAGTTATGAAAATATTTTTTATTGTCAAAATTATTCATTGAATATAAAATACATATAGCTCTATTGTGAATACCCTACCTTACTTTCATTCAACGATATTCACATAGACATGTATACATATATTTAATTGGGTAAATCCATGTAAGGAACCCAATTCATTAATTCTATGCTATAATGATAAAATATTTTCTTATGATATATGATCTGTGAGGGAAACATATGAATGGGGCACCTTGATAGCGCTCCAATGCATTGGGTAAAGAATTAATCTCTAGTGATGGCATGATTCTATTACTATGTTAGCATGTATTGGTAATGTTTTTTGATATCATGGTTATAATACGAGGTAATACATTTAACAACACCTTTTTAATGAACCTTGGTGATATAATTATCTCGTGAAGAAAAAGAAGCATTACACACATCAATAATAACCCAAATGATATATCAGAGTGCCTCAAAATGGGTGAGTTGTCAAATATTATGCAGTTATTTGTTCTTATAGGCTTTAAACCTCTAAAAATTCGTGAACTCAAATAGAATATTTATTTGATATTGGGATTTTCATCCTGGAAATGCATCTCATTAGGATCAGGATTCTTTTATATGTTATTCTCCAGGTATTAACTGAAAGTATATGCTTGTGGATTTAGTTCCATTGTGCTCTAAAATGGGATAATTATCCTGTGTGAATGGAATAAAAAATTAAACACATTTGAGTTGGGTAACACCACTACTCAAATTTGTGTTAGGGTTTATAGGTTATATTAGACACTCTAGAATCCCAATTTTTTTTGAAATTTCTCTATCTATTGGAATCCTAATTAAAATGGACAGGGAAATAAAAGTGGTTAGATATGGTAACTTCAATAGGTTCTTGTTAGACATTGAACTGGTCTCGAATCTAGTTGAAAAGGAAATTATTGCAACCGATGATGATATTATTTAGTTAAAGACAATTTATGAATAAAATATAAATTTTTTTCACGAATTTTAATGTCATAGGTCATGAATCACAATCTTATAGATGTTACACAATATACAGCTTCTATAAATTGTGTGGAAATGATGTCAGTAACTCTCATATGAAGATAAATCATTCTCAAAAGGTTAATGTTATTAATGAGTTAAAGAATAGGGATAAAAATGAACCTTGCAAGAATTTTGATAGAATTGGCATTGTTGCTAATAATGTCATGTAGAAGAAAGATGCTCAGGGAACTACTTTTGAGGATGTACTATAGAAAATAGTTGAGGGTTTCCAATCACGTTACTCAATTACATATGATATTAAGATGAAATCTTGGGCTACCATCATCTCTAAAGATGATAATGTCCCCAATGATGATTCTTTTAGCAATGGTAAAAGTGATGACTTGTAGAAATCTCATATATCTTCAGATTCTTAGATACTAATAAGTGATGATGGCATAATGGTTGAACAAGCGAATAAAGAAGAATCATAAAACGATGATAATCACCTTTCATATTAAAGAATTATAGTATTAGAAAATTTAAATGATGATAAAATTTTACAATATGACTCTCTAGTCAATTCGAAAATCTTTTCAAAACCCGTTGTTGATGATGTAGTCTTCAAGCGTATTTCCTACAAGAAGGTGATGTCTCTTGATACTATTCTATGATCTTCTGATGAGGCAAGGAACTTGTAAATTCTTTCTAAGACTGAAGAAATAGAGGTTTAGAGGATGAATAATCCATTAAAAAGAGATAACTATCATGAAAAATGCGATGAGCAATAAGAGGATAGATCTGACTCTAAAAGAAATGATGCTAAGACAATACATGAAAGAAATAAATCCCTTCCCCCAAGCAGGGGGAGATCGAGGAGTCAAGGATGTTTACATGAAATGGTAGGTAGTTTTTTAATTAGTGAATGTGTAAGGTAAATAAATGAAATAATGATGAAAAAGATAGGGAGATAGATTTATTTACTTTGATTTTATTTTTTCTATATTTCCTCATACTCTATTGGACCTCATATTTTCTTCTTACACTTACTAAAAGAGGTGCAACCTCCAACTTTCTCAAAAATGAATGTCTCATGATTATGTTGTAGCCAAACTTCCATGTTATGCCTCATATTTTTAATGGCATGGCCTTCTATAATTACTCAAGTAATTATAATCACAAATATTTATTGTGACACATGGTTTAAGGATCATTACCTTATGTTATTCCACTTATATTTATGATCATGCTCTATTTTTATGCCATATAAATCAATTGTGGTCACATATTATATATTTTATTTGTTATCTATTATATGGATTTATTCTCACCCTTTTCTTTGATGTATATCCTAAGAAACTGTTTTACTGTGAATTTAACTAGGTTGGGTTTAAACAACTATTTTATGTGGGTAAAATAAGAATTATGTTTCTATTTTTTTATTTACTTCATATATCATATTCATATGGTCTATTAAAGTTATTTATGTGATATTAGGTCAAAGAATTATATTAAATATCATTTATAAGTAGGAGTTTGATACTAATATATATCTAAAGAAACATTTAATTATTCATATATATCCAACAATGTTAATTTTTAAGGCTAAATAACATTGATTTTGATCACTTCTTATACACTGTTATTATGCATATTCAGTTGTCACTTATACTTCTACTTACCTCTAGTTTTGGATTCTATATTTATAATACCCATTCCTCATTATGGTTATCTTATATGAAGACAAACATCACTATTTTTGAAGATAAAATTCATTATATAGAATAAAAATTTCATACATCTTAACCAATAATCATCCACTGGATAATTGTTTTCTAAGCTTTACCACCAAATCCTCTAGATCACTTATGTAATTTAATTCTTGCATCATCCCTGAAAAAAATATACCATGTCGCTCTTCATTTTTATTATGTATTATGATATTCAATAGGGTATAAATCATCATCCTTATTTCAAAGACAATGAACCATGGTGAATACTAAGATATTAATTCATAAATATTTTCATTTTATTAGTTGAATAATCATACTAGAACAAGATGATTCCCACCATAATCATATAGGTTTTGTTATTTTGGAATGAATGATACATAAAATAATGGATCATAAGTAAACTAAATCATCTCCAACTATGTTATTAAAAAGATGAACCCTTCATAGAAGTACCATATATAATACATTTCTTCATAACATGGGAAAATGAGACATTGTAAAGGGTGTACTCAGGTGTCTAGCAAGGGAAAAAAGAGAGATATCTACATAACATTACCATGTATGATAACATGAGAGTAACATTTGAAACTCATACCATATATATAATAGATAATGAAAATGGGTCATGGTATAATTCATGGATGTTCATAAGATATATATTATAATGGATTTACAAAACATGATCCATGAGAACATATAATTTTTATAATAATTTTTTTTTATACACATAGTAATAGAAAATTAAGTCTATATCACTCGAGGATCATTTACATGGTTATCATGGTGGAACTGAATCACTCCACAAACAATCATAATTATTGAGGTTCACTGCCATTACTATCATAGTGGAAAAAGTCACATACTAAACTAGGATAACTCCCTATTCCATCATAGTTTATATCATGATATATAAATCACAACTCAATGAATTAGAGGATTATATAATGATGAAACCACCCATAACATAATGAAAATAATAAAATCTAGTTCAACATGATCATAAAGTATTAATTATATCATATATTATTAAAATTAAATGTGTTTAAAAAATATTTCCTTATAACGTAACCCATGGAAAATAAATTTGTTTCATAAAAGTTTTATCATTTCGTTATATCATAACATTTTGAAAAGTAATTTGTATCATAAAAATATTTCCATCATAATAATAAAAAATAAAATTAAAGGATAATGATGGTACAATTAGAACGTATACCTTGTAAATCCTAAGTGACATCCGAGTTTGTCTCTATTAGAGAATAGAAAGAAAATAAAAAATCATTAAAACATTCATGGAAAAAATATCCTTTCCATTTTAAAATCACTTATTTAAAATACTAAAATTTCAAATTTACTATTGAGAAAATTTTATTTTAAAATATCCTTAGAAGACTGTTATTGAATATTCAGAGAATTTATCATTCATGATTGAGATAAATTATATACATTCCATATAAGTTAAAAGAAAACATTTCTTTATCTATTTTATAAATAATTAAGTTCCTAATTCAGAAAATGAAAAGAATATTCCTTCTAAAAATTTTTAGAAAATTTATTACATTGTTAATAATGAATTTTATAAATATTTTTAGGATATTAAAGACATCAAAAAGAAAAATTTAGAAAATATTTAAATTGTAGAGAAATGATTTTAGAACAAAGCGGGAAATATAGTTTTTTTCCATTAAAACGACTATTTTGGACTCTTAAGTACATTTGTAAATGAAAATTTATTTAAAATATATAAATTATTAAAATACCATAGGATATGAAAATAATGAGATTATTGAGAGATATAACACAATATTTCATCATTTGAATCCTAAACACAATCAATTCTGATAAACAATTAGATTGTATTATAAAACTATTACCACATTGGTTACATCTATTAAATAAGACCATTGATGTAATGAACCTTTTAAGGATATATATATCCCATAATTTTCATGGGAATAATAATAAAATAAAATAATGGGAATTATATACTACACCTAAGTAAAATAATTTTTAAATATCGCATGTGTCCGATGAAAATAAAAGTGGGATGAATATATATTTTAACTTTGATAAATTTTGAATTCTAAGCCCCATTAAAGAATAAAAAAAAATTAAAAATTAAATTTTATGAAAATAGGTATAACAAAAATACATAATGTAAAAAGGGAAGTATATTTACCAAATAAAATAAACAAGTGGGAAATACAGAATGTGTCTCCTTAAAATAAAAGTGATACATGAAATATGTTACCACAAGTATTGACTCTCAATAAAAATATTCAAACATACCATATGATAAATATAGTATTATTATATTTCTATTATATAAATATAATTATAAATATCATACCATATATAATTTAATTATAACCATTTATAACCCTTTTATTACAAATTCTTTGTTAAAATCATCATTTTTGTTAATAACTAATTTATTTTTCCAATAGTTCTGGTTAGGTATTTTTTTAATAACTATTAAATATTTCATAAATATCATATTTAAACTTTAAATCCATAATTATCTCTATATACGAGACATGATTATGAATAATTTATTACATCGGTCTACGTGGCGACATTCCATGGTACACATGATCGATAGTTTCATTTCCAATTAGATGGATAAGACGATGGATATATGTATTTTCATAAACATAATAAAAAATCAGTATATTTTCAATATTTATTATATTATATTATTGTGTTTTATTAATACATTTAAGATTTATATTTTCAAAATAAAATTAAAATGCATGGTTAAGGATTTTTCCTCTTCTTTGGAGAACCTCTTTAGGTTTACACCAATTGGATTCATGTTAGAGGTTACAATTAAAACAAATGAATCTAGGAAGTGGGGAGGGTTTTTAGGAAGGAATATAGGTAGGCATTGGTTGAAGAAAAAATATTTATATGTTTTAATATATTTGGATAGTTGGTTCCCATTTAAAAGTGGGGGAGTGGACACACTTAGAATTTTCAAAAAGAAAAAGATATATAGATGTTTTACAAATGAAAAAGGATAAAAAATGAAACAATATAGAATTTTTTTATTGGATAAGTAAAAAATAAGGCATTTTAGTATTTTTTTTAAAAAATGGTAATTACAACACTTATATTTTTTTAACTCCATGAAAACTAGTTTTAAACTACATTGTGATAATTAATTTTTATGTTTTTACCATTTCATGTTAACCAAAAAATATGTTTTCATTTTTATATAATATTAATCATTCTAATAAAAAAAATGAATCCATTTTTTTAAATTCAATTCACATATTTTCTAGAAATTAATTTTAAATTAAACCACTAAACATGATGAATTTGTTTTTCAAAATATAAATGTTTCATAAGTATAAAAAGTTTTAAAATAATTATTAAATATTAAAATGATTATAAGGAAATAAATTGGATTTATAATATTATTATTTAAATTATTTTATTTTTAAGTTTTTTTAAAAGAATATTTATCTTTGCGAATAATTTAAATAAAAATAATGTTTTAATAAAAGCAGTTTCTTTACTATTCAAAAAAAAAATATTATCAGCTATTTTTCAAAAAAAATATTTATAAAATTTTTGACATGTTTATTTTAAAAAATGAATATAATTTCTAAAAATAAAATTTCTATAATTTGAAAAATATTTTTATTATTTTTTTCTAGCATGAAATGGAAATTATTTTTCTGAGCAAATACGTCTTTTATAATTATATAAATACTTCACCAATAATTATGTACATATTTATAAATATATTTTATTTCTCTAAAACCATTATAAATAATTACTAAAATATTTTTATTCTTTTTCATATCAATATTTCTAATAATAAATTTATAAAAATCATGTTTAAATTATAATATTAATAGTATGTTATGGTTTTTTGATAAATTAGTGTTGTGTATAATGAAACATGTGGAAGAAACTAAATTTACTAGAAAAATAAATATTTCATAGAATCTCAATGTGTTACACTATAATCCACATTAATTTTATTTATATATCAATATTCAGCACTATAGTATAAATAATTGATGATACTTATACCTCACCATATCTTTAGGTTCCTATGTATCTTCTTCAAGATGACGGTTTCACCAAAAAACATTGACCATATGAGTGGCCATACATTGTAAAAAATGATCTCTATGATCCAATGTATCCGTCATTTATTCCATATAGGAAAAATATTTCTCTAGTGTCATGAACTGTGATTTTAGTTCATGTTAAATATCATTTATCTGATTCTTCTTAATAGATTCATGGAACACATCATAAACTTGATAGAGGTTCTGTGGAAGCTCATAGAGACATGCCACTATCAATACTAAGTCAAATGACAAAAATATACCTATTGATAAAATTTCATTTCCTCTAGAATATCATAGCAATATTCAATTTAGAAATACTTAGAAAAAACTTCTCACAGATATTAATGTCCATAACACACTGTTAATTATCATCACAATTTTTCTATAGATAGCGAGGTTCATTTATGTGATGTTTAACGGTTTTGGAATTCACTACAATTTCATCACCTACCTATATCCCTAATTGATTTCTTTTTAAAACTTCATCTTAGAACATTGGAGGTATATACTGTATTCTATAGAATTATTTATAAGAATCCATCTAATTTCATGAGTAAAATATTTTGTTGTGTGAAAATTATAACAGATAAAGGTTTTGATCCCAACTACCATATATATTCAAAGAAAAATATATAAAAATTACTCTATTGTTTATAATATTCTCATAGACCAACTGTCAATTCTCGATCAGATTCAATGGAGTTTTTTACTCAATGTAACCTTTACACTTATTTTATGTATGTCCTGAATATCTAATCTAGAGAAAAAAAATTCTCAGATAGTAATTATTTGTGAAGATATTTTAAATATATCAACTAAAACCTATATATAATTATTTACTTGAGATGTTTTGGGGAGTATATAGAAAAAAATCCATGGTGATGTTTTCCAATTTTGATTATGGTATTGGAAATAGATGTAACATACAAAAATACATTTTTATCTCAGACAAGACATGCTATGATACCAACCAGTAAGATACATACTCATCAATATCTATCTTCATGCCATCCTTGAAAAAATAATCTTACAGATTTCTATAAAATTTTCTATGTCCCAAACAAATATAGAATTTAGAACTATCATCTTCTACTAACATAATCTTCATAAAATATAGTACTGATAGATTACATATATAGTTTCTAAACCTAACAATTACATTTCAATAAAGGTTAAACATCAGAACATTTCTCACATTCTTATGTAGTTATACACCATTCATTTACATTTATTTTATCTTCTCTTAGATAGATGGCTCAACACTTATATGAGAAAGTTATTATTTATCCCCTTCCATCATGATTTAAAGATACTTATTTTGAAAATCTAGATGTAGTGTATCTTTTTTTACCCCCATCATGGATAATCAAGAATATTCCTTTCAACTCAAAGTATTGGCCAACTTGTTTGATTTCCTATGGTGATAATGTATCGATAATTCATAATTTTTATTCATATCCAACTATCTTCTATAGGGCGTGATAAACTCTTTAAATATGAATATATACTTTAAAATTTTATGATTAGAATATATTTCACACCGTTCTCCATAAAGATAATTCCTAAATTATATATTATAAATAAATTTCCTTAGTTTTTTTTTCAAATAACTAGTTGGGTGATTTTTCTCATGAACTATAAATTGTCAATTAAATTACGAATTCACCTTGTCATTATGTTAGAGGATTCATCCTAGTACCTTCTATTAGGAATCACTATATCTTATGATACCCTTATCCACCATAGAGTACTGTAAACATAGTTGTGTTGACTAAAATTATCTTTAGATCCATTAAATTTTACTCAAGTTAATCTTTTAAAACAAACATGGCTCCCATCCTTAATAATAGAGTGATTGGATTATATATTTTTGATGAATTCTCCAAAAAATTGATAATAATCGGATAACCCATGAAAAAATTGGAACTTAGTCACAACTGTTGGTCTAGACCAATATTAAATAACACCGGTCATTGATAAATCTATATATATACCCTATCATGAGATTGTATGACACAAAATGATATATTTTTAACCAAAAAACACACTTGGTAAATTCTTCATACAACTTATACTTCATCGGATTCCTCAGTCAAATTATTGGGTAATATTCATGTTCTTTATTGCTCTTTGAATATATAATAATAACCATTATTATGGCTACCACAACTATATTATGGTAATAACTATATAATATATTCATTAAATCCATGGATATATAAGGATCATTAATAAGACAAAATGGGATCAATTAGCATTCATAAGGCCTATAACTTGTGTAATGATGCTGATGTTTACAAATAAAATTACGATTATGATTGAATTAAATATTATATTATGGTTATAGAAAACACTTGTAGTTCATTGGTTTTATTATATCCTATCATATTTAAAATACTACTAAGTTTCATAAAATTTGTTAATATACCTATTGATAAATAATATTATGATTAGTATAAATATAGGGTTTTTATGAATCCAATTGACACAGTTAAAGGAAGCGATGACCTCAAATAGTTGGATCTTACCCAATGAATCCCATTTATCAGAGCTTCCAATGGAGATATCATCATTGTTATTTTACATTTACCAAGATCAATCTGATATCCAATAACAACATCATGAGTGAAACTAGTTACATGATTAATTCATGATCAAAGAGATCACGAACCAAAACATATATGTTGAACCATCCCATGAAATTATCTCAATTCATCACCTTACCCTTAGGGTTTTTTGTTTTAATAATGGCATATTTATGAAGACTCTAATAAATTGAATACGTATATTTTATAGAGTAATGAATATTTTTAATTATTATTGTCAATAATATTTAAATGATACTGATTTTAAAATGATAAATCTCAAATTCTGTTTTTGGGTAATATAAAATTTCAATTAATACATTACATTGAATTAAATAAATGATTATTCAAATAAATGAAATTATAATAAAATATTATTATTAAATAATGTTTATTAAATATAAATTATAATATAAAATTGATATTTTTAAATTTTTTTTATACAGTTTTGAAAAAAGTTATTGTCAAAAAACCCAACATTGACAAAAAAATATCTATTCTTCTTTTAAAAGTGAAAATTAAAATATTTAGTAAACTATTTTGATAAATTTTCTTTTTATATTATAAAATCACATTTATATAATGATGAATTATATATATCTTTCGGAGAGAGTCTATTTTTTGGGTAAAAATTAAATACGTTTTAAATATACATTGTGTATTTGGAGAACATAATGACCCAAAAGTGATGTAATAAATAATATAAATCATATCCAAGAAAAAATATTTGTTTTTTATTTAAACTAATTTAATTTTTAATTTATTTTATATATTTTAGAAGTTTGTATGAATCCTAAAAAATATATGCTATATATTATGGTTTTAAAATCAATTATTTACAATCATGACTCACTTACACATTAATAAGGGTAATATTTTGTTGAGTTTTTTCCTTTTAATTATAAAATTATTAAATTAAATGATATTTAGAATAAAAAATAGTCAAGAAAAACTTGATGGTTTGTGATTTTGACTATATTATTTAATAGATTGTAGAACCTATGTTTGAGATACAATAAAAACTTCCCACTCTTTTCCTATATAAACCCACGAAACTCTCATTCATCTTCACTAAAAAATGTTTATACGTGTCCTCAATCATCCACACCCTCTGTAGAGTCATAAAATTTTTCCACGGACGCTCATGAAGATCCTCCCAGGATTTTGGAATCACCCTCTCAAGGTAACAGATCTTATCCTTCTCCTATTTATTCAATCATCTTCATAATTTTAGGAATTTTATTTCCAATTCATAATATTGTTATATGTATCATCAAATCCTAATTAATATAAATTTTATTTTTGAAAAATTATTGACCTATTTTCTTCTCATTTACCCATTTTATGAACCCTTATGTACTACTGTTATGATATCAAAATTTCACTATGTCTTTTCTAGGAGAAATCACCATTTTTTGAATACCATTTTTATATCGACTTAACGATTTTCACTAATACGTACATATAATTAATTTTTGGGGACTTCAATATATTCATTCCACACTCTTTGACCATGGAATTAATATTGATGAAATATGTTCTTATGTTATGTGATCTATGTGGAACACTTATGCATGTACATGATCTGATTATGCTTGGTGCATCAAAATAGTTATCCTATGCATTGGGTAATGTTTTAGTCTCATGAGATTCTATAAACGGTGCATGGAAGTTTATCCTAAAAACATTATGTTATGATGTATTAGTGTTTTATCATTAATTATCATGATTACGTATTGTTTAATGTTGTTTCCACATTCCCGTGTTGCCTTTATGTTATCATGTTATATAATACCTCTTTGTTCCTCTTTATGATTTTCACCTTTAAATGAATATTGTCTTACTTGTATCACTTTCTTAATGTTATGTTTTTTACTCCCTTTATTGGTCTATATACATCAATCTTTTCTAATATATTTCCAAGGATATCCCTTACTGTTTTAAAAACAATATAATATTTTGATCATGTCAAGGAAGCTTTCAATAATGGTGATGTACGAGCTGTTTTATATTATCATGTTATTAACCTAATTACCGACATGCAATATACTTATAAATATTTTTTGTTTTAATATATGTATTCTTGTGCAATAGAACGGAACATATTTTTCAATAAATACCACGGTGGTCATCATTTTTATTAAATAAATTATTAAATATTTTTTCATATTAGGATATGGAAACACTATATAAAGACTTAGGGATAATAATAAACATATTAAGAAATCCCTATTTTTGGTCTAATATATAGTAATTATTTCCATGAAATTTATCTATATATGGATACTATAAGTGAATGTGGATCTGGAACAAATATTCTTAGGGGAAACACCCCCAAAAACCATTTTGATCAAGGAATTAACTAGAACTAGTAAATGGTAAAAGACCTTGTGGCACACATAGATTGACACTCCCAGAGGACATGATTTGATAAAATAAACAACTCTTTTGTAACACCCCTAACCCATATGCCACTAAATTAGGGCCCCAAGTCGGGTTTTCACATGACCTCAAGAGAGCATCCCCATATGACATAGGTTGCTGAGTAGAAAAAAGGGTCTAATAAGTCACATGGAGAGACTATACCCTCTTTACCAGAGTAATACATAGTAGAACACAATATAAATTGAAGAGACAATATAAAAAAACCAATAAACATGCATAGCCAAACATATGAAAAAATGGGTACAAACAACAGTTCAACATTAACCTAGTCATGACATGCTAATAGTGCCAAAGTAAATAAAACCCAAAATAAATACAAATGGTTAAATACCAAAAATGTGTAACACCCCAAGCTTCTACAGTACGTTTCTCTTTGAATAACGCAGTAGCTTGGGTTATACACAACTAGATGTTTTAAGACACCACGACCAATCAAACTAGCCTTTATGAATATTAGTACCCGCTTTTTGAAATATTATAAATTTTATTTTTCAAAATGGACTTCATTTTTGAAATCAGAGTATAAAAATTATCTTAGGGTGATTTTTTGGAATTTTTCTTGAAACATTCATTTTTTAATGAATATTGAGAAACATTGCGTTATTATTTTAAACCAAATATTTATTTAAGTAATTTCTCATTATATTTTAATTTTATTTAGGTAAAAATAGATAGAAAATAATTATAAATGTTTTATGGAATTCATTTTATTCATTTTTTAATAAGTTTAGATATATAAAATTTTATTGAACTTTTTACCGTCTTTTACCCACCTTCTAGGAGAATTTAAAAATTTGCATAAAACATAATTTTACCATTTCTATGGGTTGAATTTTAAAAATACAAGAGACACTATTGACATCAGTAAGTAAAATTTGGTTCAATTAGATGAAAATAATTTTTGGTGAATAGTTACTTTTGACTTTTATTTACCACGGTTAAAAGTTTGTAGGGTAATTAAGAGTTAAAATGATGTTATAATTACCCTAAAACGTGTCCTAATTCTAATATATAATTTTAATATAAAAAAAAACCTTAGGAATAAAATATTATCCTCTTTGGTCCACTTGAATTAGATTAGGAGATTTATTATTATTTTATTTAAACAAAAGTTAAAAGTGTTAAATTGAAAGATTAATAACCAAATAATTTTTGATTTAGGGTTACAAACAATATAAAATTGACTATAAATATTAATTATAAAGATAAAAATATTTCCTACATAATGGTATTTTATTTATAATTTTTATACATTAAAAAATTTAATTTATTTATGACATAATGACGATGCAATAATTACCTTAACAATGAAATATTAAAATAATTGATATTATAAATATCCAAATAAATGTAAATTGTTACTTATGATGAATTAAAATAATTTTATAGGTTAATATTACATGATATATTTTATTAAATTAATTTTATTAGTAGTGATAATGTTTTTATGGGTTTCAAAAAAATCAAATACTAAATAGTTAAAAAATTGACATAATTGTGTTTTTAAAACAAATACTATATTATTAATCGATATAATATTCTTAAAAATCTATGGTTCAACCAAAGAACATAGATAAATTTATATATATTAATATTTAACCACTTGGGGTTTTCTTGTCTTGTTATAGTGTGTTTATTAACCACATAATATAAAAATTCAATGAGTTATGGTAAATATCAAACTATTTAACTAAGAGTAAAATCTAAAAGATAAGGTTCATATGGTAACATAAACCTATATAAAAACTATATTTTTGAGATTTTTTTGACTCATCCCCACATTATCTTCCAAATAAATCATTTTTTAGCCATTAGAAACCGAAAATTATTTTATTATAAAATAATATTTCAATATTTTCCTAAGGTGATCCTCACATCTCTTATAAAAGGGTACTTCTCCTTCCATTAATTTCACACTTCCAAAGCCATTTGCCTCAGCCAAAACCTGCCAAAATATCCTCTCCACTATCCTCCCTTTAACCTAGAGGCCTTACATTTCTCATAAAGCCAACCTATGGAGCCCATTTGATCAACTCAAAATAAAAACACCTGAAGAAGACGTAATAATTTCACTAACCTCTTTCAAGAACTTTTATTCTTCCACTTCCTATTTCATTGTTGTTTCCATACTAAAATAATAACTCCATTACCTTATAAACACTGTGATGTTATTATAAATATGGTACAAACAAATTATTTATTCTAACCGTCTTATAAATGAGAAAGTCACCATACGCGCGTACGCACGACATACCGTATCCACATCGTGTTGTGGTTTGTTATTCAAACAATTAATTATATGGATGGGTATAATAATGATATAAATAATTTAAATAATAAATAAAACATATTAATGGTTATTTATATATGATATACCATCCAATTATATACTATTTCACCATCAATATAATGATATTGTCACTTATGCGTACATACGGTTTACAGTCTCCACAAACCCAATGAGATTCATACCCATCATAATCATTCAAGAATAATTTTTATTTTATAATTAATAATAATGTTTATAAACATATTATAATTATATATATGAATCCAATACATCATATCCATAAAAACATGGCTTACGTAACCAATCATATAAAGGAAAATGTATTAATTAACACCGAAAAAGATGATAATTCAGAAATATTATTATCAAAGAAATATTATAGGATCATATATGATATCATATTTATGTATAAGTTTTTGAATAATTTAATAATTTTTTTAACTATTATACAAGAGGTTAACACACCATTTACTAAGTAAAATTACAAGGTAAGGGTTAATTCTACAATCTCTTTACTTGTCTGAGGTTATTAATATATAAGTATCTTCTGGGACCTCTTTATAATCCACATCCGTGTTATCATAAAAATGTATTTCAAAGTATATTTACTATTTATTAGACTATGGGTTAAAGTCATTTTTTGCTCTTATTTTATCACATATGTTTTTAAATGAATCTTTCCGTTTTTTTCCAACAAGGTACATTATGACCTTCTCGAAAAAATTAAGGTAAGAATGTCTTTTTTAACTTATACGGTGGGATCAGCTATTTTCAACCGTTATAAAATCGTCGAAGTTTCCCATCAAATATTTTATGAATATTTTCATAATAATTTTTTTTATTTTTAATTATATTAATTTTAAACGGTTTCAAAATATATAGAGTTATTTCTATAAAAAAAGTTATGATTTCATATATGTCAACATACTTTGATAGATTTTAATCTTGTTTCAAAGTTGATTTATTATGATACAAATCATCTATATTATATTGATAGACTTGTGATATATTTGACTGTGGATGTGTCATTTTTACACCATTCATTGTTTATGGATAATGTATTGATATTTCATATGATAGTTTTAATACGAATGTTTATGTTATGGTTAGTCCTTTTCATATGAGGAATGTATTGGAATTAGTAAGTGATGGATGGAGCCCTCTATAGCTCCTCGATGTATCGGTAGGTCTCATGACACAAACTAGTGTCTTCGATCAAGGCCTTGAATAAATCTTATTTTTAGTCATGGAATATGGCCTTGACTCTGTGGTTATGAAGTCTGGCATTATGTATTTAAACAATATGAAATTGGTTATTGATAATACATGTGATTATTCAACAAATATAAAATCCATGTGAATAAGTAAATTGAATTATTTGATTTATCTTTACCATATTATGATGTAGTTAATGTAAAATATGCATGTGTTTTAGTTTTATACATTTCCATAAATGATTATCCTTATTCTTGAATCTGTCCACTATATTGTCATCCTTACTGGGCATCTGAGCTCACCACATTCTATGTTTTCTCCCATGATGTGAAGAAGTATATTATGACTAACCCGATTGGATAGTTTAAGGGATTAATTTGGTCAGTTGAGACAATGTTTTTGTTTTTTTTCATTTTATAATGTAATGTAAAACATATGAATGTATTTATTACTTTGAAGGATACTAAACTGATCTATCTTTCGTGATTTTGATCCCTTGTGATCATGACAATGTTATGTAATAATGCATCGACTTTGGGTATTTAGGGCTAGGGTGTTACAGTTGGAATTAGAGTAAGTTTAGTAAAAACCTTTGAAAACTATATTTATATAAACTTTGATTAGATCACATTACCATAAGATATACTTTGAGGATTGGTACACAAGAACTTCCTAGAATTTTGGAAATGTAGATATTTTGTGTATTTTTCAAGAAATAAATCCTTGTCTAGATACGAGAAGGAAGAGGTGGATTCGGTACAGATGTACCTCGGAGTGAAAACTCTGACAAGGAGTTTAGAGCTTCACCCAGGCTATCCTGGTACATGATAATAAGCCTTGCTGCACCCTTCGTTTCGACACTCTTGGTGGATATTCCTTGGATAATTCACATTTTCTTTACAAACCATTATAAAGGAGGTAATAGTATACACTTTATCAAAGAAAAACGTTTATTAATAATTATAGATTATATCCAAAATATTTTTAATTTATGTTATGTGTTTTACAGGTTTGGAATTATGTATTGTGATTCATAAACTAATCTAGTGTATGACATTATTTAGAAATGGCACATTGTGGAAAGAATGGAAACTGTATCAATGCACATAATCCATGTAGCGATTTCCCTCTTACTCAAGATAATTATAGTGGAGATAGTTATGAAATTGGTACTGATCATCTTATTATCATACTAGGACAACTCACTTAGGATATGAATAATAACCTTACCCGTATAGAGAACCATGATACCCAAAGCAGAGGATCAAAATTAGACCACTTCTCGAGTTCAAAACCACAAAAATTTAATGGGAGTACAAATCCATTAATAGCTGAGAAATGGATAAGTTCCTTAGAGAAAATATTTCATGGTTGGGAGAGTAGAAAAAGGGATAATGGTGACATGGCAGTTTATCACCTCATGGGAGATACAGATCAATGGTGGTAATTAATCCAAAACACAATGGAATATGAAGAAGTATCAAACATGAAATGGATGTAGTTTAAAGAGATTTTCTTAGAAAAATACTTTCCTCATGACTGTCAAGCCCTTATTGAAAGACAATTTCTATGACTGAGGAAAAAGTATGATGATAATGTCACAAAATATGAGTCTAACATTACAAGTTTTTCAAGTAATGTAATAGATTATATACGTAACCCAAGGAGTAATATTGATTGATTATTTGTTGGGTTAAAACCATTTCTCCATCCATAATTAGTCTCACAATCCATCTCATCAAATGAATATATTGTCTCATGCGCTATCAAGACTGAAAGGGAATTCTATTAGTCTTATGACTTCAACGAAAATAAAAAGAAGAAGAGATCTGTAGATCACTTTGTAAATAGAAATAAGGGGAAGAAGGGAAAAGTTGAATATCCATCCTGCATAAATGTGGGAAGAAACACCCCAGTACATTCTTGAAGGGAATGTGAGTCTGTTACAAGTGTGGTGAAAACGGACACCAATATCATGATTTCAAGGGATAGAAAGAGGTTTTCAATGTTGAATGCTACAATTTTAGAGAAAATGGACATTATGAAAATGAATGTTCTATTAACCATGGGAACTTGCCTCAGAAAATTCCAAGGGATCAAGGCCAAGCTTATGAGATCACTACTACTAAGGTTAATGCTCCGAAAAACGTGGAGACAGGTAATTTAATGGTTTCCTCAAGTTTATCCAATGCTTTACTTGATTATAGATAATTGCATTTTTCATATCTTCCCAGTTTTATAGGAAAATTAGATATTTTAAATTTAACATAATAAAGGAGTTTTCAGTCAAAACACCTAAGGGATGTGTCATCACAATAATTTTTTGTGAATCCATTCCCATTAGGGAATATAAATTTTCATTATCTACTAATCTCATCATCATATCTATGAGTAAATTTAATATAATCCTTAGAATGGATTTTATTATTTACCATGATTTGAAAATTTATTGTAAGAAGAAGGAGGTTACAATTTTTTATGATGATATGGAGTACCTTATCTATAGAGTTGAAACAATACCATATTATTCCTATCTAGATCCACTCCCAATAGCTCTACTAAATTCAATTATTGGAGAGGAAGAGAATGAAAAAATTTTGGGTGAGGAAAAGAATGTTCAAAAAGGGGACATACCTATTGTGTAAGAATATGTTGATGTGTTTCCGAAGGATTTACCTAGATATCCTCCCGAATGAGAAATTGAGTTTTCCATTAATTTAATTCATGGTTTAAGGTGAATACCAAATACCCCTTATATAATTTCCACTGAATAATTAGAGAAACTAATGAAACAACTAGATAAATTGACTAATAAGGTATTTATTATCCCTTGTGTTTCTCCATGGGGAACCACAATCCTTTTTGTTAAGAAGAAAGACAGATCTTTGAGGTTGTTCATTGAATACTGGGAGATAAATTATATAAAAATAAATAACAAGTATCCCCTACCTTGCATTAATGCTTTATTTGACCACCTTCATGGAGCATAATATTTTTCAAATATTGAACTTCAATTTGGACATCATCAATTGTGTGTGAAGAAGGAAGGCATTCCAAAAACAACATGTCAAACTAGGTACGAGCATTATGAGTTTATAGTAATGACTTTTGGATTGGCTAATTTACCCTCTAGCATTATCGATTTAATGAATATATTTTTCAAGGTATATCTTGATGAATTTGTAGTGGTATTAATTGATGGTTTTTTTTGAACTAAAATAGCTAAAAATATGATGAAAATAACTTGCATAAAATTTTAAAATACCACAAATGAAATGAATTGTATGGGAAGTTTAGCAAGTGTGAATATTGGATTCAAGAGATTTATTTTCATGGATATATTTTCTATGAGGATGGAATATCAGTTAATCCTTCTAAGACCAAGGCAATCTAAGAATGGCCAACACCGATGAGTATAATTGAGGTACACAGTTTTATTGGTTTAATAGGTTATTATTGATGATTCGTCCATACTTTTTTCTGGTAGGCAAACCCATTAACCAAGAACATAGGTATATGGTTTAAATTTTTTTTGGAAAAAATAGTGTGAATAATGTTTTGAATAACTGAAGAGAATATTAGTTAACAATCTTATCTTGACTCTACCATCAGGGAATGGCGAGTTTTTTATTTATGGTGATGCTTCAAAGAATGGACTAGGTTGTGTTGTTATGAAAAATGATAGTGTTATTTCCTATGAATAGGGATAGCTAAAAATTCATGAGCAAAACTATCCCACTCATGAATTTTAGTTAGAAGATGTAATCTTTGCTCTGAAAACATGGATACACTATCTTTATGATTAAAAATGTGAGATTTATACTGATCAGAAGAGTTTGAAGTAAATTTTATCACAAAAAGAACTCAACATGAGGAAAAATAGGTGACTTGAGATACTCAAGGATTATAATTTCACAATACACAACCATCTAGAGAAGAAAAATAAGGTGGTAGATGCTTTGAGAAGAAAGGATCATGGAGTTTTGAATAATATTAGAGTTAAAAGGGATCCTATTTTAATTGATCTATAGAAGATGTATATGGGAATTACCATAGAAGGTGAAACATCAATACTTTTTCAAATGGTTTCCAAAACATATTTACTAGAAAGGATAGAAAGTTCTCAGAGTAATGATGTGGTTTTTTAAAAGAAGTATAAAGCTATAAATGATAGGATATTGAGTGACTTCGTATATGAAGATGGAATTTTGAAATTTGGGAAGGGACATTGCGTTCCCGATACAGATGATCTAAAAAGGGAATTGTTGGATGTTCCTCATAGCTACAATTTCTCTACACACCTTGGCAGCACCAAGATGTATAGTGATTTGAAGGAACATTTTTGGTGGGACAACATGAATAGGGATATTTCTGATTTTATGTTAAGATGTATGGTTTGTCAATAAGTGAAAGTTGGAAGGCAATAGCCTGGAAGAGTCATGAAACATATTACCATACCTAAGTGGAAATGGGATAGTATTATGATGGACTTTGTCATGGGGATACCAATGACTCCTAGAAGGAATGCTGCAATATGGGTCATTATTGATCGTCTTACCAATTCAACACATTTTATTTCTATAAGTGAAGATTTACCACTTGAACGACTAACAAGATTATATATTAATGATGTTGTACGACATCATGGTGTACCCCTATCGATTATTTCTGATCACCATCCCCATTTTATATCACGATTTTACAAAATTATTCAGAAGGCCTTGAATACTAAACTTCGTTTGAGCACTACCTACCACCCTCAAATAGATGGACAATTAGAATGGACTATTAAAACCTTATAAGACATGTTGATATCTTTCTCACATGACTTTAATGTTAATGAAGATCAATATTTACCTATGGTATAATTTTCCTATTACAATATCTTCCATTCAAGTTGTCTGATGGCACCATATGAAGCATTATATGGAAAGAGATGTCACACACCAACATGTTGGGATAATTTTGGAGAAAAAAACTCATAGTCCAAGAACATTTTTGAGGAAATAATGAAAAAGGCGAAGATTATCCAAACCCACATCAAATAAGCTCAAATTAAGAAGAAGAGCTACGTTGATAATCGGAGGAATGATTTGAAATTTCATGTAGGATATAATCTTTTCTTGAAGGTATCTACATGGAAGGGTGTTATACGATTTAGCAAGAAGGGTAAATTGTGTCCAAGGTACATCAGACCTTTTGAAATTCTATAATGAATTGGAGTTGTCGCTTATCATTTGGAAATGACATCAAATCTCTCCAAAGTTCATGATGTGTTCCAAATATTACTGTTGAGAAAATATATGCTGGAACCAATGCATGTACTAACCTTTGAGGAAATTGAACTGGAACCAGATCTATCTTATTGTTATGATCCTTTCAATATTCTTGATACCAGAGAACAAGTGAGGAAAACTAGACGACTCATCTAGTAAATGTTCTATGGAGAAACCATAAGATAGAAGAGGCAACGTGGGAACCCGAGGAACTTCTGATGAAGAACCACCCGAATATTTTTATGCCGTAATATTCTTGAAATTTCAAGGAAGAAATTATTTTATGTAGGGGAGAATGTAACACCTCAAACTTCCATGATATGTTTCCCTTTGAATAATGTAGTAGCTTTATTTGTACGCAACTTAGAGTTTTAACGCACCACAACCAATCAAACTAGCTGTTTTGACTATTAATACCCTCTTTTTAAAATTTTATAAATTTTATTTATCAAAATGGACTTCATTTTTGAATTCAGAGTATCCAAATTAGCTTTGGTTGATTTTTTGGTATTTTTGGTGAAAACATTCAATTTTTTATAAATAGTGAAAAACACCTTAATATTGTTTAAAATTGAATTTTTATTTAAGTAATTTGTTATTTTAAATTAATTAAAAATAGATATATAATACCTATATATGTTTAATTTGACTCATTGGAGTAATTTTATAATAAGTTTAGATATATAAAATTTTATTGTACTTTTTATCGTCTTTTACCCACCTTCTAGGTGCATTTGTAAATTTGCATAAAACATAATTTTACATCTTCCGTGAGTTGAATTTAAAAAATCCCAAAGACACGGTTTACAACACTAAGTAAAATTTGATTCAATAAGATGAAAATAATTTTTGGTGAATACAAACTGTAGTCTTTTTTTTACCATGGTTAAAAGTAAATAGGGTAATTAAGGGTAAAAGTTATATTATAATTACCCTAAAACATGTCATAATTATATTGTATAAGTGTAATTCGAAAAAAAACCTTAGGAATACAATATTATACTCTTTGGTACACTTGTATTAGATTAGGACATTTATTATTATTTTATTTAATGAAGAGTTAAAAGAGTTAAATTAAAAGTTAAATAACTAAACCATTTTAATATAGCGTTACACACAATATAAACTCAACTATAAATATTATTTAGAAATCAAAAAAGATTTCCCAAATAATTGTCTTTTATTTATAATTTTTATACATTAAATAATTTAATTTATTTATGACATAATGATGATGCAGTAATTACCATAATAATGAAATATTAAAATAATTGATATTTTAAATAGATAAATTAATGTAAATTGTGACTTTTGATGAATTACACAAATTTTCTAGGTTAATGTGACATTTTATGGTTGATTAGATAAATATTATTCAAAGTGATAATGTTTTATGGCTTTCAAAAATATCAAATACTAAATATTGTCAAAATTGACAAATTGAGTTTAAAAAAAAAATACTATATTATTAATTGATATAATATTCCTAAAAATATGAGGATCATAAAAAGGTCTTAGATAAGGTTATATATATTAATACTGAACCACTTGGGGTTTTATTGGCTTTTTATAGTCTGTTTATTACCCATATACTATAAAAATATAAAAAGTCATGGTAAATTTCGAACTATTTAACAAGGAGTTAAATCTAAAAGATAAGGTTAATATGGATACCTAAACATGTATAAAACATATTGGTTGAGAGTTTCTCGACCCTTTACCACCATATCCTCTAAATAAATCATTTTTGAGCCATTATAAAACGAATATTATTTTAATATAAAATAATATTTTCATCTTTTCCTAAAGTGACCCTCACATCTCTTATAAATGGGTACTTCGCCTTCCCTTAATTTCACACCTCCGTACCCATTTGGCTCGGCAAAACCCTACCATAATATTCCTTACACTATCCTCCCTTAAACCTAGTGGCCTTAATTTGATAATAAATCCAACCTATGTAGCCCTTTTGATCAACTCAAAAGAAAACACCCGAAGAATAGATAATAATTTCACCACCCTCTTTCAAGTTCTTTTCTTCTTCCACATCCTCTTTATTTGTTGTTTCCAAACCAAAATAATAACTCCAATACCTTATACATACTATGATGTCATTATAAATATGTTACAACCATATTCATTAATCTATCCATCCTATAAATGAAAAAGTAACCATACGAGCGTACGTACGACTTATCGTCTCCACATCGTGGTGTAGTTTGTTATTCAAACACTTAATTATTTTGATGGGTATAATAATGAGTATAACTAATTTAAATAAAAAATATAAAATGTTTATGATTCTGTACATATGATATACCGTCAAACTACATATGATTTCACCATCAATATAATGATATTTCCACTGACGCGTACGTACGGATTACTGTCTCCATGAATGCGATAAGATTCATTCCCAATCGTAATCATTCAAGAATAATTATAATTTTATGATTAAAAATAATTTTTATTAACATGGTTTAAATTTGTATATGAATTAAATACATCCTATCCATAACAATCAGGTCTTACGTAACCAAGCATATAAAGGAAAACGAATCAGTTAACACCCAAAACAATGATACTACTGAAATATTATTAACAACAAAATATTATAGGATCATATATGATATCATATTTATGTATATAGTTCATTTATAATTTAATAATAATGTTTTAACTTTGATAGAGGAGGTTAACATACCATAGACCAAGGAAAAGTAGAAGTTAGGGGTTAATTATACAATCTTTTTACTAATCTGAGGTTGTTTATACATAAGTATCTACTAGGACCTCTTTATCATCCACATACTTGTTTTCATAAAAATGTTATTAAATTTTTTTAAAAAATTTACTAGACTATGGGTTAATGTAATTTATATACTTATTTTACCAATTATGTTTTGAAATGAATCGTTACGTTGTTTTCCAAACAATTTACTTTAGGACCTTCTCAACAAAATTAATGTAAAAATGACTTTTTTTAACTTATACGGTGGGTGTAGCTATTTTTATTGTTATGACATTGTCAAAGATTATTATACAAGCTTATAAAAATATTTTCAAAATATATGTTTTATTTTATAATTATATGACATTTAAATTATTTAAAAATAGAAATATATATTTCTCTACAATTTTTTTTGATTTTATCTATGTCAACATACTTTGATGGATTTTATTCTTGTTTGAAGTTGATTTACTATGATATAGATCTTCCATATTGTATTTAAGTTTTTGTGATATGTTTTATTATGGATGTGTTATTTTTACACCATTCATGGTTTATGGATAAAGTATTGACATTTCATATGCCAGTTTTAATATCAATGATTATGTTATATATAAAAAATTTCATATGAGGAATGCATTGGATTTGTAAGTGATGGATGGAGCCCAATATAGCTCCTTGATGCATCGGTATGAATCATTAGACAAACTAGTGTCTTAGTATAAGGCCTTGACAAAATCTTAGTTGTAGTCTTGGCACAAGGCCATGACTGTGTGCTTATGAAGTTTGAAATTATGCATTCCAACATTATGAAATTGGCTACTGATATTACATATAATTATTTGACTAGTATAATGTCCATGTGAATAAGTAAATGGAATTATTTGATTTATCTTTTACATATTATGATGAAGTTTTAGTTTAAAAGGAATTTTTTAGTCATATACATTGTCTTAAATGTTTATGCTTTTTCTTTAAAGTTTCAGATGTATATTTATCCTTACTGAGCATCTGAGCTCACCCCTTTCTATGTTTTATTTTCCCCAGGATGTGAAAAAGTATATTATGACTGACCTATAAGAATATTCTAAGTGATGAATGTGGTCAATGGAGACAACATTATGTTTGTTTTTAATTTTATAATGTAATTTAAAACTTATGAATGTATCTAGTACTTGCAATGCTAATAAACTGATCAGCCATTAAAGTTTTGATCCCTTGTGATCATAAAAATGTTATGTAATAATGCATAGAATCTTGGTAACTAGGTTCGGGGTGTTAGAAAAAGGTACCTGACTCCAAGTCTATTTCATATTCCATGAATTTCCCCAACCCAAATCATCATCTGAGCATAGAGAATTTTCCATTGCCCCTACCTAAAACCATGAAATCTTCTTAGGTACGCAACGATGGTTTGAGTAGTGTGTGAAACAAAACTTGGTATTCCACCCCAAATGGTGTCTATAATTTATAAAATATAATATATAGGGAATGAAAGTATTAAATAAATGAAAAGGTAACAAAAAACAAATAGTTAGCCAGAAGTTAACCATTTTTATCATAACCATTTTAATAATCATTTATATGTTCACCACGTATCCATATTCTTTACCAAATCCAATATCTTCATGTGTTCCCTGGGTTAGTCATATACATCATATATACATGGATCTAAATAAATATGTCTCTATACAAAGGGAAATAAGTCAAGTATCTATCTCACTTGGGATAAACAAATCACATCAACACCTTATCTTCACATCGAAGTCTCATTCCTAGTGTAATGAAACTATTAGAGGAATAGATCCTCTATTCTCTTACCTAACTTGTTAATTTTGAGGTGGAGTTTATAACCTCAGTCTAACTCAACCCATGGGTGTAAAACCTCATGTCAATACCCTACACTACCAAACCATGTGCACATGCTTATTTATTCTTTCATCACACACATACCATGTCACGACATACCACAAGCAATATAAATATATATGACATTCTAGAACCATTAACATTGGAATTAATATAATACCATATCCTGTAAAACCATATTCCATTCACATTACATTGTGGTTTATCCTAATTACCATTCTCATTTCTTAACCTATTAAATCTATATAATAATTACCAATAATATTCCAATATTAACCAATTACCATAAATTAGACCATTTAGCTCATTTATAATTTGAAAATCATTTTCCCACTTTTGAATTCAAGTAAAACTCTAATATCCCATGGGAAAACCACTTTATTACATTCAACAAATTACTTATACCCCATCATTCCCATGTACTAACCCAAACATATTCATCAAACCCATTATGCAAACCCTTTTACATGTTCATAAATTCACAATCCATTTCCAATTTAACATGTTAATCATTTCATATACACCTATAAATTTAAGAATTTCATCATAATTAATAATCAATTAGGCACAATTTCAATTCACCCAATTAACCCTTTTTAAGCTATACCAAACAACCCCTTATTCCAATATCAAAACCTATGAAAAATAACCAATATTCTATTTTCAAATTCACTAAGCATATTAAACATGTTATGTCACATAAATGACTTATTTTAAAGTTAAATTTCATTTAATTTCCATTCATGCTTTGTTTTGGGGGTTTCTTAAGCTTTTATGGATGAATGGGTGAGTTTTCATGATTTAAGCCAAACTGTGAACCCAATTCCAGATTTAAAAAATAAATTTTGATTCCTCTATAACTCATTTATTTTTAAACATTTTTCTTCCATTAAAATTCATACTTGTCATCCAATGACATATGAGAACCACAAAATTAATTTGGAAAATTTATAAATCTATAATCATGATGGATTTTAGTTTATATTTATGGGATTGGGCCTGCCCAAAAGCCCATTTCCTGCATTAAAAATAATATTAATTATCTAATAACTCATTCAATTTTTACGTTTTTTTGGTGATTCAAACTCCCACTCGAGCCCACTTACCAATGGTTCGCCCATATTCTCTCCACCCCAAATGTGGATCTCAGTAGAATAGAGAAATTAAGAGAAACATCTATGGATTTTACAAATCTCCCAGATTTGAAGAGGTTAATTGATCATTTCATAACTCCTTCTATTTTTACTCATTTTCCTCCATTATAGTTCTTACAAGACATCCTCATCCTTGTTAGAAACTTCCTGAAATTTTTAGATATTGTAAAATTCATATTATGGGTGATTTTGGGTCGTTTTATTCAAGATTATTTTGGGAAAGTGTTTCTCTCTTCAATTCCTTCCTTCTCCTTAGGGTTTCCTCCCTCTATCATAAATTTATATAATTTATAGAAGTTAGTGTTCAATCCTAGTGTTTGATTTATTTACATTTTGGTAATATATTTGTGGTTTTAGGTTGGATTTCAATTCCATGAGGTGCGGCGGTGGTTTGGTTTATGTTTCACACAATGTTTTGTGGGTTTCGACATAAAAGGCAAGTGGTTCTATATGTAAACAATTATTGATGAGTCATATTGAAAATGTTTTTAATTTTTAAGTTGCATCTTTTAAATATTTTAACTAGCATTTCCTGTTTATGAAAACTTGCAAGCTTTTAATCTTTGAATGTTTATCACATGGAACCTCTTAGTGGTAGTATCTTACTGGGAATTGTCTCACACCCTACTTACACCTTTGTGTGTAACTATACGTGGTTATTTTTGTTGTCGGAGGTTGGGTATAATTTTTTAGTTCTAGTGGTTCAGGTTTCTAGCAGGTCCTTGATGGTGAAGTACTATGGAGATGGCTTGAGGGTGGTGCCCCTTGCCATGACGGTTCTTGGGCCGTTTCCTTTTGGTTTTTTACCTTTGTTATTGTCTTATTGAGTTGTTTTAAAATATGTAATTTAGTTCTGAATTTTTGTAAAAGATTGTTTTTTTTGATAAATCCAGATTCATTTTGTTATATTCTTTTGTTGTTTTAAGTTTCTAAACATCAATATATCATTCCCAAATCATATTTTATGATACCCGGGAACTTGTTATAGCCCATGGGGATCGGGAACATCCTTTAAACCTTGCCATGGGAGGGGTTTTGTGTCGGTTTTTGTGGCGACTAGATTCAGTTCATGAAAAAATGGTATCAAAGTAGGTTCGGTCTCTTTGGGTCATATTATTTAGGGAAAAACCGGGATAGTCAGGGGTTAGGATTATCAGGACATGGAATTATAGTTAGGATTCGTGTGGCTGATCACCACACCTCATGACGGGATTCAAGTCACCAGGGGGAAATGAGACTTTTCTGAGTCCTTTGGTTTTCTTGGTTTGATGATGAATATTGGAAATGAAAAGCGAGTTGGGTTAATGGTCTCAGTGAGCTCGCATGGTTTAAAAAACATGTGGATCCAGGTATATTTACATAGAAAACTCTTTGTGATGGTGAATTGATTGTAATATGGATGCCAACCATATGTCCATGTCACCCACTAAAACTAGTTTCCTCTCACACTGGCTTGTGTTCTTTAGTTTCGAAATCTTGGAACTTGGGTTTTAAACTAACATCATTTTAGAAATAGTAATGTTTTAAGAAATGATTTTCTAAAAATGTTGGAATGTATTGATTTGTGAAATGTTTGAATTGAGTTTTCAGAATATTTTTTGAAATTGAAAATGGTGTGTTTAAAACTCTTTTTAAAGTAGATAATTGTGTTAAAGTTGGTTTTGAAAAAGTGTTTCCAATAGAGTTTTCTAAATTTTTGAAAGGTGTTTTAATGGGATGAGATGTTTAGAAATTAATGCATATGACATGAATGTGTGTTTTCATTTAAATGATTTTTCCTTTCAATTTTTTTTGTTAAGCTTTAATTAGGGATTGATTTCGTGGATAAAGGTTTAGAGAAAAAGTTGGTATTGGTTGACTATTTGGGTTTTGAGTAGTGGATAGAATTTTTATTTTAACCTTTGGTATTTTCATAAGAGACCACAAGTATGGGGTTGTATGGGATGATAGATGGTTGATGGAATGGTTGGATGAGTTCTGGGATGGATATGTGGAGTGTGCCCGGTGTGGCACAGAAACATGCATGTGTGAGGCCCATGGGGCACCATTGGATGATACGCTAACTGCTGAACCGTTTATTTTCAAAAAGATGATTTTAAATGAGAAACTTGATATCTTTATGACTAGTTTGGGATGGTCTGTATTATGTGTTTTTTTAAATGCGGATGTTGTGGGAAGTTTTGAGTCCAATAACCCCTCTTGTTTGTATTGTGTTTTGGGTTTTTGTTTGGTCGGTAAGATTTGTTGAAGGGCCGGTTAGTGGTCACTTCTAAGAAATGTTTTGGGATGCTTTTATGGTAGTTCCATTAATGTGTTTGGATCAGGTTTGAGGTATATCTTCACCAATGGACAATCTTAGTTGGGTCCTTGGGTTTAATCGTTAGATAAGGTACGCCCCATTAAGGATTAGCGCTCAACTGATGTGCAGCCTAGATTGTTTTGCCGTTTGAAGACCCTCTAGTTGATCAATATAAGAAAACTTTTTCTGGATCATTTTAGATTGAGTCTACACCCTTTTTTCATGGTTTGGTGTATCCTCTTATAGTAGGAGAGTGATCATGGAAGGTTTATAAAGACCTTAGCTTCTAAAGTTTTATGATATGCCGAAGGTGGAAGTGGTTTGGGGTTGTAAGCATGGATGAGTATCTGGATTGTGTCTAAGAGGTCCTCTCAGTCCTTCATAGTCTCTTAGAAGATAGATTTCACGTTAAACTACAAGTGTGGGAAATATAGCCATGAGAAGACTGTGTGGCCACTTACTAGAATTATGTGTTGTTTTGGGTTGTTGTATAAGGTCCCTCCCCATGCATTGTTTATATCAGTCACAATGGTCATGTTTGGTGACACCTTGTGATGTCATGTGCTCGATTGAATGTAATGGTGAAGGTTGTTCAATCCTCTGAGAGTCTCTGTTATGTTGGTACAATTTATCCCTTGGAAAATCATGAAAATCATCCATTTTAGAGGAAGGTGATTATAGGTGTTCTTTACTTCTATTGTTTCCCACTTGAAGAAACAAGGTGTGATGTGTGTGCATCTTCTAAGACCATATTTCAATGAAATATCAGGTTAGGGTAAAGTGTGTTTGGAATGTGTTAGGTCTTGGAAATATTATCTGGGATTGTGGTGTAGTGGTTGGTTTCACCGAAGGAAGAATTATCATTCATGGGGTTTCCAAAGCCTAATTGTGAGGTATGAGATGCTTCAATCATTGAGCTCTAGCCATAGGTCTCAGAGAGAAGCTGGCTTGTAGTCAGGGGAAATCCCATGGTCGTTTAAACCATTGTACAAAGTCCTATCCTTCGTATGAAATATGAGAATAGTTCAAACCTCGGGTGTCTCCATTGTTGAGCGCATAGTTTTTGAACGATTAGTAGTGGTCATATGCTAGGAAGCCATGTAGAAAGAATGATCTTCAGAGTTGGGGCACAGTTTCCAAAACCATGCAGACTAACCCTACACCCTTCCCAAATCTTTAATTGTTTTTGGGTCTTTCTGTTTTGGCCCATACTGGTCACTTAAGATGGTAGGTTCTTATGGTGGGGAGACCCACTATGATTTTCATGTACATTCCTTCGTAAAAATTTAATGGAATTATACCATTCATACTAGGGTGTCCTTTCAGGCCACCCCTATTAGTGTCGTAATTCTTTCTCAGAAAAATATAGGTTGTCTCTTATGGTGGGGTGCCTATTTGTGTTCCCCCGTACCAATAGCTCATATTTATCCATGGTCATGGCTTGGCAGTAGGTAGTCTCATTCAGAAATATCTATCTACCAACATCATTATTGAGTAATTTTTGGGATTGGAGAGCACACAATGGTTTAGTTAATGTAAGGTAAGTGTAGCCTTTTTCGAAGTCATTGTTCCATTGGGTGAATTTCTTGAGTCTTGTTCAGATAGTGTACGAGGAATTTTATTTTAGGATAATGTATGAATGTGATTGATCATTTCAGGAATTTAGTGTATGTTTGGATTGTGATATTAATCTTTCCTTAATTGATCACTGGAGGTGTTTTGGTCCTTAGTGGTGAAGCTTGTCAAAGAAGAACATCTTGGTTTATCAATTGGGTTAGGTTTTGGTATCTGGCCTTGTTGTGGCTTTCCAGGGATGAAAATTTTTCAGGTTGGGGATAATTTCCACATACATGACTTATTTTAAAGTTAAATTTCATTTTATTTATATTCATGATTCGTTTTGGGGGAATCCCAATATTTTATGAAAGAATGAGAGAGTTTTAATCAACTGGGCCAAACCGTGTGGCCAATTCCAGATTTAAAAAATAAAATTTGATTCCGTTATAACTCATTCATTTATAAATATTTTTTGTCAATTCCAATTCCTACTTGTAATCCCCTGAACTATGAGCACTAAAAAATTAATTTGGACCATTTATAAATTTATAATCATGGTGGATATTAGTTTTTTTAATGGATTGGGCCTGCTCGAAATCCCATTTCCTGCATTAAATATAATTCCTCATTCATTAACAACTCATTATATTTTTATTTTTTTTCAGTGAATCCAACTCCCACCCAAGACCACTTACCTAAGGCACGCCCCCATTCTCTCCTTCCCCAATTTGGTGCTCAATAGAATCGCAAAATTGGGAAAAAGTTCTATGGATTTTACAAATAACCAAGATATGAAGAGGTAACTTGATCCTTTCACAACTCCTTCTATTTTGACTACTTTTCCCCATTACAGTTCCTACATGACCTACTCATCCTTGTTATAAACTTATTTAAATTTTTAGATGTCTTAAAATTCAGATATTGGTGGAATTTGGGTCATTTTCTTCAAGATTGTTTTGGGTAAGAGTTTCTCTCTTCAATTCCATCATTCTTTTTAGGGTTTCCTCCCTCTTTCATAAATTTATAGAATGTTTAGAAGTTAGGGTTCGAACCTAGGATTTGATTTCTTGTTTTTTGGGTGAAATATTTGTTGTTTTTGGTTGGATTTAAATTCCTTGAGGTGCAGCGGTGGTGTGGTTTATGTTTTGCACCATGTTTTGAGGGTTTCGACATAAAATGTAGGTGGTTCCATGTGTAAAAAATTATTGATGAGTTAGCATGATATATTTACTGAATTTTCATATTCCTCATATGTTGGGTGGGATGTGAAAACAATTAATTATTGATTTGGTTACGTGATTAATTTTATAGTTTAATTTTAACTTGAAATTGGGTGTTTTCATGTGTAACTCATGAGGTATTATTTGAGTGTAGTTTATAACTTATGAAATTGGTTTAATAAATCTTTATTGGCCTACCAATTATGGTTATTTAATGTATTAGTGTCATGTGGGCCTAAAAAGAGGGTTTTTGAATAGGTTTGATGTGTAAAACATTGTTATACTTCTTGAGAGCATTTTATGAATATGTGCATTTTCATTTTTATCTTTGGTGGTATTATTCAATGTGATTTTATAACACTTGAAAATGGTTATATCAATGTCTCTAGGGATACCAATTCTGTTTTTTATAGTAATTGGTATGGTTTTGGTCTTAAGTAGGGGTTCTTAATTGGGTTTTGTTTGCAATACATATTTACACCACTTAAGTTCTTTTTATGATAATTGTAAATGTTTTAGTTGGTTAAATAAAGTGTAAAAAAGGTGAATATGTACTGTTTGGTGTCTGTGTTCACCTATAATGGGTTTTTGAAAGTTTAAGTTTTTTTTAAGATGTCAAACATTATAATAATGTTTTGTAAATTTCAGAAATGTTTTATTAAATTGAAATATTGGGGTCAAACTTCTCTGTGGGTGGGTTTGTTTAAGTTTGATGATAAAATGTTCTTGAAGGTTAAAAGGGTATTTTTTGGAATGTGTGTGTGGGATGTTATGTGATGTTTATCACCTTGTAAATGTTTTATAATTTTTTAAGTATGTGTTTATGTGTATAAGTGATTTGAAAAGTGTTGTGGGATATTTTGGTGTGTGTATGATTTAAAAATGCATTTGAATAAAAAAGTGGATTTTGTGACTTGTGTGATGTAAATGTGTTCTATTTGGTGAATATGTGATGTGGAAATGATATTTTCTTCTGCAAATTATACTTCTTGTCTTGTTGAAATTGTTTGACCACAAGAGGGAAACCTATGTATCTATGTGGGTGGACGTGTACTAGTATGCTAGTAATCCTGTGAGGTTTGGACTCAGTTTCACTTAGCAATATTGACACCTACAACTCTAACTAAACTATGATGATGATGATGGGGGACCAATAGGTTATGGGTATATTCCCTACAAGTGTCTCATGCACTAGAAAATATATTTATGATGATTACTTTCATAGAGATATGAGGAACCTGGGACCTACTTTGAGCTAGTTCCTTGGGGTTATTTTCTATTGCTTGTGCTCATTATTTACATTGTGCTTACCATTGACATATAATATGGTTGGATATAAAATTCAATAGTGTTGAAATTATTTATTAAAGTGTTTATTCTTAATGATAGACCACTTGGAAACTGTTTTAATTTTTAAGAGGCGTCTTTTAGAAATTTTAACTAGCATTTCCTGTTTATGAAAACATGCAAGATTTTCATCTTTGAATGCTTATCACATGGAATCTCTAGGTGGTGTTATCCTGCTGGGCATTGTCTCACACCCGACTTACACCCTTGGGTGTATGTAGACATGGTTATTTTTATTGTTGTAGGTTGGATACAATTATTTAGTTCTAGTGGTTTGGGTTTCTAGCAGGTCTGTGGTGGTGAAGTCTTGTGGATATGGCATGAGGGTGGTGCCCCGTGCCATGAGGGTTCATGGGATATTTCCTTTTGAATTTTTACCTTTGTTATAGTCTATTTATGTTGTTTTAAAATATGTAATTCAGTTCCAAAGTTTTGTAAAATATTGTTTTGTTTGAAAAATCTAGATTCATTTTATTGGATTCTTTTTTTCTTCTATGTTTATAAACTCAGGTAAATCATTTCCAATTATTATTTTATGATACCTGAGAATTTGTTCCAGCCCATAGAGATTGGGAACTCCCATAGGGCCTTGTCCCGGACTGGGTTTGGTGTCAGTTTTGGTGGCGACCAGATTCAGTTCGTGACAGGGTCAATATGTCTCTATGTTACCATGCGTCAGCTCTACACATAACCTTACCAATTCCTTGGTTAGGGAATGCCGACGCACCACATGGGTGACCAAAAATTTATTAAATCATCATAAATTCATCCCACCAGGACCTTTAGGGATTAAAATAATCATTTAGTGGTTTCTTTCTCCAAAATTAACGAAATTAATTCAAATCACAATAAGAGAGAAGAAATAACACACACTCATTTGTACTAATCAACTAAAAATATGGGATATAATGTGTAGACCGCTTACCTAGAATTTGAATATGAACAGACTCTTAATCATAACATTAGATCCCGATTCGATCACCCATTAAACCGTCAACCATGATCTCTCTAGAAAAAATGTTTTCGAGATTAATATGGAGAGAAGAGGAAGATAAGAACCCTATAATGAAAAGAGAATCAAGAGAGGAATGATACTCACCCTGATCTTTGATTCTCAGCTGATGGTGATCCAAATGGATAAGGATCGTAGGATGACCACCTCTTGTAATCATGGGTTGATAGGGTTCGTCCCTTGGGTTGCTGGTGGTGAAATAGAGGAGAATCTAGAGATAGACCATAAAACACGAGGTGTCAATTTAGTATTATTTCCAAAGGTTATAGGGGCATATAGATTACCCACACGTTTTGAAAAATCATGTACAAACCGTGTGTTAGAAATTTTCTAAGGAAAGAGGGGACACACAGTAACTTGGGATGGTTGTATAGATTGATAGACTATGCACCAAACGTATGATAAGCCACTATCCTAGGATATATAGTTACCTAGAAATTATGAATGGTTTTCTTAATTGTGTGCCAACCGCACATCATGAAAATCATAGGCTGATTCTCCCCTTTCTCATGCTCTAGACCATTTGTACGCCCATATGACATTACATAATCTACAGAACCATTTTATTAAAAAAATAATGATTGAAACAAAAATTTAAATAGGGACATAGCTCCATAATGTCTTTGATCTTACCACCTCACCAACTTATAACGGTTCGTCCTTGAGAAACATTCCCAAGAATTTTTGGGTTTCATAAATTGGGAAACAAAGCCACTGGGATGGAATATCTAGTCCCCTTTCCCATGTTTCCTTTGGTGAATTTCTAGGATACCATAAAACATAAAGCATTGTCATGGTATTTTTTATAAGGATTTCTCACTATGATCCACCCCTAGAGATGGATACTCCCTCGAATGACATATTGACTCAAACCATACCTAGATTACTAGATCATTATAAGGAAACCTTATGAAACAGTTTCTAATTCATAGGACATGAATACTCTACACATAGCATTATATCATCTTAGATAAATTAATCGACACCTCATCAGTTTGATATTATTCAAAATCCATGAACCAAATTACTTGACATCATTTTACTGTATTTTCTAAACTCTAATGGTAACCAAAACCCAATATCACCCAAAGGAAAACACAAGGTCATTCCAACCAAAATTTATGAAGTATATCGATGAATGATTCTGGTACCGATGATCCCATTCCATATCCATATTTCCAAACTCAACCCAAACCTTTAAGGTCACTCAACCATTTAGAGTCGTTCCAATGTTCGCTATCCAGGCCAACTCATCTGAATAAAGATCACTCAAGTACCTCCAACCCAAAACTTCAATCATGTCATCATCCAACCACCTATCTATTACGATTATCCCCCAACACTGTCCTTCATCCTTGTCATTGGAACATCCCATAAGAACATTCCTACACTCTCTATTCAATGACTATGATAAAAATGGACTCACTCAAGTACAACTTCATTTTTTAAAATTAATTACCTCTATAAAATAAAAAACTAGAGGTGGGTAACAATTCATCACATCCATTCCAATTTTCCCTATTGTGTTGGAACACCCTAAAAGGCTTGTCTCATAGCACACATCTTACACTAATGGAATGATACTCTTTTCACCTTTCCAAGGAGATTACTAGTTGAAAGCCCATCACTATCACCCAACACAACTATTTTGGAGATTCCCTAACTTCTTTTATAATTTCACCACTAAAATGACAAACCATATCATGGACAAGGTTCCCTCAAACATCCTGAAATTCGAATACCACCCAAAGATACGTACAAGAGTCTACTCTAGATCTTCATTGGAGTTATTGAACCCAAATAATATTTTATGAAATAGTTGGCACATCTTGACACCCCTTTAAACAACAGAACACATGAATCTAGAATAAATTTGGAACTACCTTGAGCCCAAGGCCAATTCTTGGATCAATAAAATACCGAAATCTAGGTCTAAACGACCTCTATCACAGACCCAACATGCACAACACAGGTTCCTTCTTCGATTCTCTGTTCCACGACATCTACTCTCACCCTCCTCCCAAAATCTAGGAATAACTTATCCCTCACCACCTTATGGGTGTCATTACCATTTCCCTCCATAAGGGATCCCAGCCACCACCACTTTCACTCAACCCTAAGTCAAACCCCAAAACCTTGATATGAATGTCTATATTTTTCAGAGAATGATAAAATGAACATCACCCAATGCCTTATCCGACTTCTAGGAATGGCACCCACAACATTTTCAACACTTGGTCCATCCTGACGAACTCACCCAAAAATTATGATGGTTTATATACTGTCATCTAGATCCACCAATACTACACAATGATGAAAAAATCCATGGTGTACTTATCCAACCAAAATATCCTCATGTTGCATGTCATAAAGCTAGATCTAATCAATGCAACTAGGACAATGTCAATGTGTTGGGAATGATCATCACTAATTAAGGTATACTAAGTGTTTTTTGAAGAATACCACCACCAACCTATCTATTGCTGATGTTACATGACACTATGAGACCCCATGGCCTACCAAGGATCTCATGCTTCCCTGCTGCACACATGTCATTAGAACTTAACCACCACCACTCTATGACCATCCTATATGAAATAGTGAAACAACATTTCTTGTGGAACAACTTCCACTACACTACTAATATTCTATTGGTTTTTCCCTGACAATTAAATAACTAGAACATAATGATTTATCAAAATCCAACCTTTACTTGAGAATAGCCCAACACCCGCTTACTCACCTAACCATGAATATTGGTTAGTTAGCCTCATCAGCCCGTAGGTGTCTTCTACATCCCACCCAACAACCAAACCATTCATACAACCAGATCAGCTCTGTGACCACCTTTATCTAGTCATATACTTCAAAACAAAAGAATCTAACTATACTTCCGTCACACATATCTCTTCCACTAAAAAACATCATCAAGACCTTTATTTATCTTTATTCATATAGATAGGATATACATCTATACGATAAAAACCATTAGAAAAAACCTTCTATCCTATTACATGAACTAGGGGGCCTTATGAATGAACCAGTGAATAACTATACTATTTATGAAAACACAATGGCACTCATTCTTCTCAATTGTAGCTCTGAAGCATCTCCCAAGCTTCATATTCCAAGGCACATGCATTTCTGGGCTACCCCCTATGAGGTCACCCATGTTTTTTCTTGATTCTCTAAATATGTTACCATATATCAAGTCACATTACCATTGAAAAATCATCCCATCTATCCCTCTAATCCTAACCTTCACTGAAGATTATTTTTTGCATCCTACTATCAAGGTTAAAACATCCACCTATATGGATCAAAAATAAGAGAAAAAGGAACCCAATCTAAACTCTCTCATATGACATTTTTATGGTTGAATGATACCACATTCATACACTAGAGTCACTACAAGAAAATTCCATTGTTCCTCTTCCCAAACTACAATCATTATGTTATGAAGAAAGAAACATTGAGGAACAAAATTCTCACCTGTGTTCTGAACCACACTTTTCCAAGCACCCCAAACAACCATTTACTCCAGGTTCCACACCAAAGGTAGCCGTACATGCACATCAACACTATGAGAAAATGAAATCCCTCAGATACAAAACAAAACTCACCAGGTCCCAACTCACATTGTCACAAAAACCTGAGAACCATCCTCAAAGTCCATTATGATCTCTGTACGATCGTATTCCTCACAAATTTCTACACTAACCTCATCTAACATCCTCTCATGACCCAAAGACCAAATCCTTACCAAGTGTAACATATGAAAAAAATTCAATGCCATATCCTCACTAGAAGGGCCACACAACCAAAATCCTAGGTCCAAAAATAGGATAATCTCACTTCCCCAAACAACCCATACGATTGTCGAATCAACAGTGAAAGGAACACCCAAAACCCGATTCTTCCAATGGTTTCATCAATACAAATCCTTTTTATAATTAACTTCAAAATTTTTTTAACTTGAGAATTTACATTTTAGACACTTTCCTAGACAACGTTTGGAATGTTCTTACCGTATTCCTAACCATAATCCAAAACATTCTCCTTAACAAACACTCTGATGAATGATTGAAAAAGCTATAGCACATATGGGAAATGATATTATATCGTTATCCATATGGATCCCATTCTTCATACACTATCCAAAAAATTCATCGTAACACTTAGAACACTACCCTCTACCATACCTACTGTAGGTCATGGTGAACATGGGGTAAGTAATTTACTTGATCATAGGTCATTCATCAAACCAACCTTTTAAGAAATGTCTTCATTAAGAACACAAATATTTTATCCTAGGAAATTTCCTCATTTCACATCTCATTAGAAACTTAATTTTAACACATTTACAACTTTTTAATTGAAAAAATTCATTACCCTTTTCACTGTCACAATGCAATATTTTTCTTTTAGACACCATTTAAAATTTACAATTTAACATAACCCAAATTTTTTAACCTGATCATAACATTTCACTGCACAAACTATTCCTCAACTATTCATTTACATTCATTTCATTTAACCAATTTCGTTACCATTATTAGACACCATTTTCTTCACCTTTTTCAGGGAATTGAAATGAATTCTTCTCTATATATCCCACACACCCATCTAATCGTCTGTCTGCCCTGATGCATGCCACCTATATCTATAGGTGCTTAAAATGATGGATGAATGCCCAAGCTCATGAAATTCCATTAATGAGAAAAAATATCAGAAATGAGCCACATCACACAATATGTTTATCACCCAATGAATAATTATCTTTCAACGATAACAACACAAATAAAAACCAACAACTCTCACCCTAGGTAACATCGATTGTCCCCCAAACATGGGTTATATACTCCATAGAATGAGCTCATTACCAAGGTCTAAAACATACTAGCCTCTAATATACCATCCCTATGTAGTAAAGAAAAACGAATGGTAAATGAAACTCCTATGATAAATATTTGTAACATACATGATCTGAAATCCACTAAATTGTTGACCTAAATCAGGTCATTACATGACCAAAAGCATACCTCACTATAAGCCAGATGTTTCTGACTAAAAGATAGGCTCTAACAGGTCATGTGGGGAGACTATACCATCTTTACTAGAGTAGTACACATCATAACATTATATAAATTTAAGTGATAAGATGAAAAACTAATAAAAAACCATCGACTAAAATATCCCAAAATTGGTTTCAAACCACAATTCAATATTAACCATGTCATAACATGAAAATAGTTCCAATGTGAATAAACCCCAAAATAAATGAAAAAGTAAAAATACTCAAAATAGGGCCAAACTCTATGTCTGGATCATAGTTTAACCATGAACTAATCCCAACACAACATTTGATCATATGACCTTTTCCCTTATCATGACTTGCATCCATGAAATCTGCTCGGGTACCCAACATCAGTCGGAGCACGGTGTGAGTATAAAACTCTGTAGGCAACCACCAACAGTCTCATAAATATATCCAGTGTATTATATAATGCACGAAGTTATGAAATAAATGACAAGGTAATGAAAAAAACAACTTGATAGCCATTAATTAACCATTTTTATCCCAACTATTTCAATCATCATTTCTACATTAACCATTTTCCAATTTATTTAGCTAATCCACTGTCTTCAGGTGCTCCATTGGTTAGGTATGTAAATCATCTACACATGGGTCTAAGGCAATCCATAAATATTCATAAGAGGAATAAGTCAATTACCTGTCTCACTAGGGATATACACATCCCATCAATGAAATTTCCTCACCTCAAAGCCTCAATCTGAGTGGAATGAAACTATTGAGGGACTGAATCCTCCACCCCCATCCATAAAATGTTCATTTTGAGGTGGAGTTTAGAACCCCATTTTACTTCACCCATGACTGTAGAACCTTATGTCCATACCCCAATCAACAAAGCCATGCACGTTTTCTTATTTATCTATTCATCACACACACACACACACAATATCACAAGAAACCACAACCAATATAAATAGAAATTATATTCAATAACCATCAACATGGTAATTAATACTCTTACATAACCCATTTAACCATATACCATTCACATTATATGGTCATTTAGCCTAATTCCCATTCTCGTTCCTTAAACTACTATGTATATTTAACAATTCCCATACATTATCCATTTTTCACCAAAAACCATACATTATCCCATTTAGCTCATTTATCATTTCACAATCAATTTTTTCACTCACGAATTCAGTTAAAACTCATATATCACATCTCACAACCACTTTATTACTTTCATCCAATTAGTTATACCCCATAATTTCCATGTATTAACACATTCAACATATTCACCAATCCACTTATGAAAACCCTTTTACATATTCATCAATTCATAATCTATTTCCAATTTGACACGTTCATCATTTAATATATACTAATCCTTTTAAGAACTTTAACATAAATCATAATCCATTCGGCACAATTTCAATTCACCTAATTATGTTTTTTATGCTATGCCAAACAACCCCTTATTCAAATATCAAAATGTATCCACAACTAAAAATATTATATTTTCATCTCCACTAATCATCCTCAACATGTTCAATATGGATCTATGTTACAGCAAGTCAACTCTACACGTAACCTTAATAATTCCTAGGTTGGGGAATGCCTTCCCACCCCATGGGTGGCCACAAATTGGTTAAGTCATTCTCAACTGACCCCACATGGATCATATGGTGCATAAATACTCATTTATATGTTCATTTTACCAAATTTCACTAAATTCATTCAACTCACAACAAGATGAAATAATGATGACACACTTATATGCACAAATCCACTAAAAACAATGGGATATAATGAAGACCATATACCTAGAATATAATGATGAAAATAATATTATTAATATAAATTGATCCAAATAAACCATAATTTGAAGCCTTAAAAAATATATCTCTAGAAAATAAGGGTTAAATGATTTTGACAGAGAGAAGAGGGAGCAGAAAACCCTAAACCAAAAAGAGAAGAAAAAGAGGGATTAGACTCACTCGAAGCTTTGAGTCACAACCGACGGTGCTCCAAAAAACATTGGATCACTGTGGATAAACCTCTTGGAAGCTTGGGTCAATAGGGTATATACCAAGGGTTGTAAGAGGTGAAAAGGATGAGAATTTTGGGTTAGACAATAAAACCCGAGCATGAAATTTTGTAATTATTCCCAACTTTACTAGGGTTCACAGTTTACTTGCACGGTTTGATAAACCATGCTCTAGACTCAATGATCATATGAGTCTATGTTTGGGTCAATAGGGTAAATACCTAGGTAGGTACATAACTTAACATAACACACACTAACCATGAATTAATCCTTTGTAAAAGGCATCACTATTAACTAGAAATTCTACATGGTTTTCTTAACCATGCACCAACTGTGCGCCATGCACAGATTGGACCAATTCACCCATTTCTCATGTTGTGGACTTTGGTAAACCCCCAATGGATGAAATCTCCTCAAGACCATTTCATTAACAAAAATCAAGAGATTTTAATGAAAATTTAAGCATGGACTAACCTCCAGGAAGTACATGATGTTACATATTTACAGAACAATATTAAGATAACACAATGCTCATATGAGTTTATGTTTGGAAATATATAATAGATATCATATATATAATCCTATAAATTCATATGTTAAGGAATAAATGTAATTTATAAATAATTCCATTAATGTTATTGGATTCTCATTTATATGTTTAATTGTTTATGAGTACCCATCACTATTTTCCCCTTTATTCTATCTAACGGTTTGAAATAGGAGGAACAATTACAAAACAAATCTGATGGGAAATGTGATTACTTCCAATACAAGATTCCCATGTAAATGGGTGATGTAATCATTTTTTTATTATTATCTCTCAACTGACTTAGTTTGTGAATAAAACCTTAATCAGTTGGATCACCCAAATCACCATATGAATGAACAAGCTGTAATTGATACCTTTATGTGACAAATGCCACTGAAATTCAATGGTTCATCTAGTCTATTAATCATGGAAAATATATCAAATATACAGAGAATATATCTATATTATTCAATTTTTGGATCAACTTATGTTCATAATATTAGTTTATGCTATATAGGGAGAAGGTGATTAGTGGTAGACATCGGTCAGGAAAATAAATCCCAAGTAAGAGATCAATTCTATGGGGTTTATGGGGTTCCAAAATGTATTTTTTGATAAATATTTACCTCGCACTCTATAACATAAAATAGAGGGGTATTTAAATTCCCTTAAGAAAAAATATTGTGAATCCATCAGTTTTTACAATGAAAAAATCATAAGACATGCACGATATGCTAATGGATTTTTCACTACCCCAAAATGTAAAGATGAACATGTTTTTGGTGGGATAAAATGGAGTCTATTAATATCTCTAGATATTCTAGAAATTGTTAGATATGTTTAAATTTCCTAATCATCCCTCAAATATTTAATGTAGATCAGTTAATCTCAAGTATCTCATAGGGATAAGAAGTTGAAATTTGAGATTAATTATGATGATAAAATGAAAATAATATAATACTGGTAAAAAATTTCAACATTGTACTTATAATATATTTGGGAAGAAGATCCCTAGAAATTTCATTATGGGGTTGAATAAATTATATATGAGTGGAAAGGAAGGGCACCAAGAGGGTGATCTCCAATAGGAGAAACCCAACAATGTAATGGAATAATGGAATCCTATAGTTTTCCATCATCTTATAATATTATGTTTCAACTATGAGAAACAACAACACTATATTAACCACATCCCAATGAAATAGGTCATTATGGACAATCAATGTGAAAAACCTCTGTGATGGCTACAGATAACATATGACATCACAACCACTGAGGTAGATCTTAACAATGGTGTTGCGAAAGGTACACTAGTTATTCGTTAAAAAATAGATTATTTTACTTTTTATTATTGATATAAGAATTATTTTATATAACTCATGATTATTATAAGTATTAAAACCCTACCACAAATCAATGAAGTAGAGGTGTCGATGAAAATGGGAAATTGAGAAATTATTGTATACCAAGTATATGACTACTCCTATAAAAAAATATATGGACCAAACATCCCAGAGAAACTTTTCAAACTCTAGTTAGTGAAATTTGATACAATTATGTGTATGGATTTAATTTACTTATATCAGAGACAACATCATGTTCGATGAAAAAGAAACCACTCACCGTATTATGAATTTTCCTCTGATTCGGTAAAAGTTCAAGGAGGTGGATGAGTCATATTTTGAACTAAAATCTCAAGAATGAATATTATTTATCTATGAACAACCATATATACATAAAATGATTTATTTGAAAGAAAATATCATATTTTATGACATTATCATTTTGATGGATTATGATGTTGTGTTTCTCAAATAATTAATTGGACTTACTCCAAACTGAGAGGTTAGATTTTCAATCGATATTACACTTTTTTAATTTCCATTATCAAAGAATCCAGATATAATGGATGTTGTAGAGATTTAGCAGCATAGATAGAAACTGCTAGAGAATCTAGATAAATATGTCATATGCCCATTTGGTTCACCATGGGGTGCACCAGTCCCCCTTTTCAAGAAGGATGGTTCAATATGCCTTCCCATTGATTATTATGAGATAAAAAAGATCAAAATAACTAAAATGTACCATGTACCACAATTTTTAGACTTTTTCAACCATGTATGTGGATTTAAATACCTCTCCCAAGTGGACATTCAGTTGGGGAATTATCATGTACGGGTGAAGAATGAGGATATCCACAAGATTTATTTCTATGAAATTTTGGGGTACTATGAGTTCATAATAATTCAATTCAGAGTCACTAATTCTCCTAAAGTCATCATGGAAATTATGAATAGATTATTTTTAGATTACCTCAAAAAATTGTAGTTTTTATTAATTATATTCATATATACACCCAAATCAAGGAGTATCATGTCGAGTATCATAAGACTATGTTGAAAACCTTATGAGATTAGAATATTTATAAATGTACATAAAATGTAAATTATGGTTGATATAAGTCACATTATTATGGAAAATTATCTCGAGTAATAAAATACCATTAGACCATTTTCAAAAAATTCAATTGGAGTATGGGAAAGGACACACAATATTATTGATACAAATGGTATCCTTGGAATAGATGGGTGTTATCAATGAATTGTAATAAATTAATCAGGATTATAAAACCCTATAACCAAGATTACTCAAAAGGGATTAATATTTTTGGAAAATTAATTTCAATAGAAAATTAAGGATTTGAAAATGAGGATTTTCATGACACCTGTTCTTACGCTACCCATAAGTTTGTAACTCTTCATGGTATATAAATATTTTTTGAAGAATGGCTTCAGATGAATACAAATTAAGAATAAAAAATGGACAGCCTATGCTTCATGGTAAGTGAATGTTCATGAACACAACTACCCAAAGCATTATCTAGAGTTGGATACACTGATTTTTTTTGAAAATATGGTGTCATTATATATTTGGGTAGAGGTGTGAAATATATGCGGATCAGAATATCATCAATTATATATTCACAATGAAATAGTTGAATATGCACCAATGAAGATGGTTGTAGATGATTAGGGACAATGAATGATTTGTCAACTTCTATCATGGGAAATAAAATAATTTTACGAATGATCTGTCAATACCCATCCCTCGGGTCCCATGACGTGACTACCCCAATCCCTACATCCATAGGCCAGAGGTTGGCGACTAGCAGAAAAGGTGTAATTCCCTATACTGGGAAGGCATTGCCTTTATAACCTATAAACACTCACAAACATGTACACATCAAGATACTAGCAGAAGTAAACTGTATAACAAAAAGAGTGCTAAAAAGTAAGAGGGTCCAGAATACAAGCCCAAAAGTAAAGGTAGAAGAAACTGAAAGTAGAGTTACAATTGAGGATAAAGGAAAAATAGCTACTGGGTCATCCGCCAAGGTTCTTACTTGAAGGGTATGTAATGATCACCTCCTTAGCACTCCACATCCATCTGTCTCCTCTGTGTATTGACACGCCGTAGGTTCCACCTCTGGGTACTGTCCAGTGCTGGTACTCCCAGCCTCAGTCAGCTTTGTCCGTCGTCTGCATCCAACACAGCAAGGTGAGAGCATTTCCCATGTAGGGGTGAGTATAACGACACTCAATGGGGACCCTGAGACCCTCAAGGTCTCACAAAATACACCAAGGTAAAATTTAAAAGTATGAAATCAGTAGATAACCCTACTCAGCTATATGCCCATACATATACCTATGTTATGAATTAATCCATCTCAATCATGAGGAAAACATAGAAAAAAACCGGCTCAGCTCAAACCAAAATTTATTCTAGGGGTAATATCAAGTAACATCCCTAGTCACATTGTTGAAACCTCGTCTACTGGAGAACTCCTTCTCTATCAAGTACCGTGGGCCTACCATGACACCAAGGTGCTTATCACTAACCTTGGACTCCTGAGGTACTCATCCTGTCGAGTACCATGGATCTACCATTTCACAATGTGAGCTCCCCACAGTGGGTATGCCACATCACCAAGAAAGCCCCCTCGTAGCCTGCTGAGGTACTCCTCTTGTCGAGTACCTTGGGTCTGCCGCGACACCAAGGCACTCCCCGCTGTGGGTCTGCCACGACACAAAGGTGCTCCCCACTGGGCTAGTCGAGTCACTTTGAGTAGAATCGGTCAGTATTCGTCAAGTCTAATCCAGCTACTAGGTCTCCGCACTATGCTCGCTCATCTATGGAAGGATCCCCTCCACAAGCTACTAGTCAATACTCCAACTATCAAAAAGTCTCATGAAGAAGTATCACATAGGTCAACCACATCATAGGGGTTTCAATTTAATAGATGTCACATCAATCAGACGCACATTCTGTGAGTTATTAGCCTTTTAGTCTACGGGGTTTGATTTGATTCGTTCTTGATCCAACCTGACTATTACCCCATCCAAATTCAAAACACAATGGGGTATCACTTGAAGGGACCATCTCGCTCCATGATTTCTTGCACTGCTAACGGTTCGTCAAACGGTCGATCGGTGCCAAAGTTATGTCCAAATGTGTGTAAGTGGGTCGTAGTGGGACTGGGTCTGGTCTGACCTGGTTGGACTAACCTGACCCATCCTAACATGGGTTGACCTGGTTGAAGTTGACCTGACCCGACCCGATGGGTTAGGCCCGACCTGTAATGTGCCCCAGTCCACTGGGAGGTCCTGCAGGCTGCGAGTGCCATGAGGGGCTACAGAGCCCGCGGGTGCCGTGGGGTGGCATAACTGTGGGGGTGTCGCAAAGTCACAGGGGCAGTTTGGCCGGGGCAACGCGAGGGGTGCGATCTAGTTTTGCTGGGGCGTCGCGGGGGGCATGAGCCGATTTGGTCGGGGCGCACCGTGGGGCGCGGGCCGGTTAGGCCAGAGCGCCGCGGGGGCGCAGACCGATTTAGCAGGGGTGCCGTGGGGGTGCGGGCTAGTTCGGAGGGGGCACCGTAGGGTGCACGGGCCGGTTCCGCTGGGGCGCCGTGAAAGGTATGGGTTGGTTTGGGCAGGGAGCCGTGCGGGGCGCGGGGCCGGTGCTGCCTAGGTGCTCTGGGGGTGCTGGCTAGTTCATCCAGGGAATAATAGGGGTGAAGGCAGCTCGACGTGGAAACACGTAGATGCGTAGGCTGTGGGTTCCAGGGGGCGACACTGAGAGGCCGTAGGTGGCGGAGCACCACGGGGCGCGGATGCCGCTGGTGGTGGGTGCCGCGGGTGGCAGAGCGTCGTGGCCTTTGTCACGTTCCTCCATTTCGAAGAACACACCAATGAAGAACTTCATAGGGGTCAGGCTAGGTTAGTTTTTCACACACCCTATGCATTTATAGTGGTAGCAAGTAGTTTACAATGAATGAAGCAACGAACATCAACCATTATCTTCCACAATTTAATTATTCCCAATCCTATACAAGAGAATAAGGGAGTACATGTAAAGTGATACAAATTAGCATTAAACCCCTACCTCATTTGTTTGATGATGTTTATGCAAGAAGGTAGTACAGTCGTCGATTCGCCATAGATGAGGACATCCCACGTCGAAAAAAGTCCCAAGGAAGAAGCTTCAAGTTGAGGTCGACATTCTTTGTTGGTGTTCTTCATTGGAAGAACGTGTTCTTCATTCGGAGAAGTAGTTCTTCGTTGGAGAGTTTTTCTCCCAAGGCTCCACCAATGATAAATAAGGCCAACTAATGTGTTTCCCCCAACTTTAATCATTGGAACCAATTCAAATTAGCCTAATTAAACACCTAGGTTGGAATACTTAATTAAGGTGGATTGGAATAATTAATGTGTAGTAAGTCAAGAGGCTCCTCCAAATTAATGAGTGAGTTGAGAGGTTTTCCACTCCCCCCATTAATAGGGGTTCGGTGGTCCCTACCCCTAAATTCAAATTGAGAGGTTTTGAGATCATGGGTGGTCCCCACCACAATTAAACTAGAATAGTAGGTTTAGTTCTGGTGTACCCCACCCCAGAACATCCACATGTTGGGTGGTTATATCCAAATAAAATAAATCATATGTTTATTTTATTTTATTATTTCCATAAAAAACCCAAAAACTATTTCACCCTCGACCATCTGCCATCGAGGTGGAAGTCTCCTTAAGTGAATACTGGTGCTTCGAGTTCAACGGTGCCCTCAGATTTGAATTCCGAGCACCAGGTAAAATTCTACAAAAACTCGCTCATACATTTACTGAATGTACCTGAACAAAGCTTCAGAAATTGATTTCGGGCAGACCGGGCCTCAGAATCACGCGCCGTCAATTTTCAAGGACTCATAAAATTCCCATTTAATTAAAAAAAATTACATGGAAATTAAAGGTCTTTACATTCTCCACAGCTCAGGGCTCTACATACCTATAATCCACAACTCAAACTAGGTAAACAAGTGGGGGTACTAAGCACACATCTAACCCTCCTGCTCCCATGTGCTCTCCTAGAGGTTCCCATGATTCCCATAAACGTACACCAGAGTTATTGACCGCTGACGAAGGAACCGCTCATATCGACCCTCAATCTCAATTGGATCCTCCGTAAAATTCAACCCATCATCTACATCTAACTCTCTATGGTTGATGATGTGGGAAGGGTCATGGAAGTATCTCCTTAGCTGGGATACGTGAAAGAATTAGTGCACCTAGTGCAACTAAGGTGGAAGTGCTAAGCTGTATGGTACCTTTCCAACTCTTCCGAGGACCTAAAATGGTCTGATTAAACATGGAGATATCATGCCACCTCATCCATATCTCCATAAACCTCATCGAGCTGAGACCCGTAGAATTATGTGGTTGCCACCCTAGAACTCCAGAGGTGTCCATCTCCTATCAGCATACGACTTCTGTCTGATCTATACAGTCTTAATTCTCTCTTGCTTGATCTGAAACTTCTCTATGGTACACCATACCATCTCTAGTCCTAGTAGTGCTGACTCCCATAGGTCAGTCCAGTAGAAAAGTGATCTGCAAGGTCGCCCAAACAACGCCTCGAAAGGTACCATCCCAAAGGTGGAGTGATAGCTGTTATTGTATGAAAACTCCACAAAAGGTATGTGATCCTCCCAACTAAAACTAAAGTCGAGGAATCAAGCACGAAGCATGTCCTCGAGGGTCTAAATGGTCCACTTAGTCTGGCCATCCACCTGAGGATGGGAGGTGGTGATCAAACAAAGATGCGTCCTGAAATCCTCATGCATCCCCTTACATAACTAGGAAGTAAACCATGTTTCACGATCAGAGACAATCGTCAAAGGTACTCCATGTAGCTGAAAAATCTCCTTCACATAGAGGCATCCCAAGCTCTTTACTGAACCCTGCTCTCTGATTAGTAGGAAGTGGGCCAACATGGTGAGTCAGTCGACGATCACCAAAATCGATTCATGTCCCTAGTATGTACGTGGATGTCCGATCATGAAGTCCATGGATATCCCATCACACTTCCTCTCTGGGACCTCAAATGGATAAACCAAGCCTTCTGGTACCTGATGCTCCGTCTTCACTTTGCTGACAAGTGAGGAATCATGAGACCAACTCTGCTACTTCTTTTTTTATTACCAGCCACCAGTGCTGTCATTGGAGATCCTGGTAAATCATTGTTACTCATGGATGTACCACTAGAGGGGTTGTGTGTAACTCCCTAAAAACTTCCTTATCAATTGACATTGGTACCATGGTACGTCCCCTGAATAGGATGACATGATCACCACCTTCAGAAAATCTATCGGCTGACTGTCCTATGGATATCTGAGCACGTTGTTCCTTGCAATCAGCATCCCCACATTGAGCCACCCTGACTATCAGAACAAGTTGGGGAGTGACTGTAAGAGACTAAAGAAAAGATACTCCATCTCTACAAGAAGAATATCTGTAAAGTGGCCAGCTGCTCTGTTGCCTCGCCTCGCTGCTGTATACCAGATCTTCTGTTGAGTGTATCTGCAACAACATTCTCCTTTTAGGATTATAGACTATCTCGAAGTCATATTCCTAGATAAACTTGAGCCAACGTTGTTGTCTTAGGTTCAAGTCCTTCTGGGAGAATATATACCTGATAATCTTGTGATCAGAGTAAATAGTAAAACACTTTCCCATTAGAGAGTTTTGACACATCTTTAAGGAGAAGACTGCTGCTTCAAACTCTAGGTCATGGGTTGCATAATTCTTCTTATACTATCTCAACTATCGAGAGACATATGCGATCATTTCTTGCTCCTTCATCAGGACATGTTCGATTCTGGTCCCTAATGAATCACAATAGACTATGTACCCTACCCCTTGCTCTGGAATCATCAAGATGGGGGCACTAGTCAGCCATTTCCTTAGCTCTCGAAAGAATTGTTGGAACCTCTCCGACCACACAACGGATTTCCCCTTCTTCATCAAGGATGATAGTGGTGCTGCAACTCTATTAAAATATGGCACAAACCTGCATTAATATCCAGCCAAATCTAGGAAACTCCGTACCTCTATCAGACTCCTGGGTGGCGCCCAATCAAGTACTGCCTCAATCATTGCTGGATCCACTGCAACTCCACCATCCAAGATGACATGTACTAAAAAGTGAACCTCATAGATCTAGAACTTTAAGTTAGAGAGCTTACCATAAAGTTGGTCCCCTCGAAGTGTGTCTAGTACTACTTGCAAATGGTAGGCATGCTCCTCCTCAGTAGACAAGTTGATCAAACTGTTATCAATGAAGACTACTACGAAGCAATCAAGGTACGATAGAAAGATCATGTTCATGAGTCCCATGAACACTACTGGAGGATTGGTTATGCCGAATGGAATGACCAAAAACACGTAGTGATCGAACTGAAACCTGAAGGACGACTTCTACACATCCTCATCTCATACTCTGAGATGGTGATAGCTTGATCTGAGGTCTATCATTGAGAACCATTGTGATCACTTTAGCTGATCGAAGAGGTCATCAATCCTCGAGAGTGGGTACCTATTCTTCACGGTCACCATATTTAGGTGCTGATAGTCAACACAAAGCCTCAAGACCCCATCCTCCTTCTTGGTGAATAGAATCAGGGATTCCCAAGGAGAAAAACTAGGCTGGATAAATCCCTTCTACTACAAGTCCTCTAGTTATACCCGCAGCTCATGAAGCTCTGTAGGAGCCATCCGATATGCTGGTGTAGATAGCAGTTCTAACCCAGGGTATAAGTACATGTAAAAGACTACCTTTATTCGAGGAGGTAGACATGAAAAATCATCAGGGAATACATCAATATACTAGCCCACCACTACAGGATAACTCAGACTCTCCACATCAACCGCTCTGAGGGTAAGGCTAGCTTACTGATGAGTGATCGGCTGCACTCTCCTATACCTAAGTCCATCCTATGATGCAAAGGCTCCCTTATTTCCGGTGAAGATAAAACTAGTCCCATTTATGTGTAATCACCACACATTGCTTCTAATACAGTCTATCTAAGCATGGAATATAGATAACTTGTTCATACCCAAGATGACATCGTAAGGCCTCCACCCCACTGCTAGGAGATCCTAGCAGAAGCTATTGCCTCCTAGAGTAAGCATGCAATGCTAAAACCTATGTGTAATAATCGAATCCTCTCCCATCGAAGTCTCTACCCTTAAGGATCAAGCTAACGGCTCTGTTGGAAATTTCGAGCTCCGAACGAGGGTAGTGGAAATAAAAGAATGACTGGCACTTGTGCCCATAAGTACTGCAGCTATGGTGGAATAGTCATAGGTCGTACCTCGTATCATTTCCAGAGCACCATGATAGTGTTCCTTAGCTGCCATAAGCTACGATCTCCCCTGTCCACTAGCTCCCTGAAGTCGGGGTGGACCTCCTAGTGGTGGTGGAAGTAATAACTTGAATCATCTCCCACCACCAGCTGCACAACCAGCTCCTCTTCCCCGTCCGCATGATCCCAGCAGACCTTCTCGGTCAACCCATTGTCTCTGATTGTGAAGTACTTCGACCATATTCTGATCATATGTATGGTGGTTCAGACATTCACGAGTTATGTGACCCTTACCACTGCATGTGAAACACTTCCCTCTCCTGGTATGCCTATCTCTGCCTCGGGTTCCCTGCACAACTGACTCTAAATCATGTGGTTGTCCACCTATAGGTCTGATCTTATTGGTCCTCTGTGACATTTGACTACTGAAAGCTATAGAATACATCGTTACATGTTGAATGGTGGTGGATCTTGATGTTTGAGACTAATAATAAAGGAAATTCTCCACTATGAGGACTCGCTCTAACACCCCTGCCTATGTCGGGATGCTGAGTGAGATCACCGATGCCCTGATATCCTACCTAAGTCCCTGCTCGAAGGACCAGACCCAGAATAATGGGTTCTAAACCATATCTGTGGAGTAGTGTGAGAGGTATGTGAACCTCACTGAGTACTGATCTATAGACATCCAACCCTACTGCAGATGAAGTAGCTCTTGAATGCGCACTGCGCGAAGAGTTTCTAAAAAAACTCTGCATGATACAAGCTCTCGATATCTGCCTAGAGAAGAATCACCTCGTCATGAACTTGGATCATCAAGATCCACCATATTTCCAATGCTGCCTGTAGAAGGCTGGCATCAAGAAACACCATGATATTGGATGGTGTCCCTACCAGTTGGAAAACAATCACCACGACATCCAGCCAACCCTCACCCGCCTATGGGTCTGTCTCTCCCCTGAACCTAGGTGGCCTCTAGTGTTGGAACTCGTGCAATGAACTAAATTGGTGTGCACCATCTGTTGTCAGGGATGGTAGAAAATGTGTCCCAACGGGTAATGGTACTCCTGGTGCCTCTACTAGAAGAGGGCCCTGCATCAAGGCCTCATCGCTCGGTGGACTATTAGTGCATATAACTCTCGGAACTCTAGCTAATTGTCTGGGTGGAGGCATCTTGAAAAGAAACAGGTGGTCTACAGTTAATGAATTATACCTGGTGAGCAGACTTGGTGAGCTGAACATAATAAAACATTTGGAAATACACTCACAATCAGGGTTTTCATGCACTGAGTTGGAAATTAGAAGTCAGGGTCCTGGTGTATGGATACGTCAGCTAGTGCAACAACACTGGGCTCCCTGAACTGGAAATCTCACTCACTATAGTTAAAACTATTGCTTCGAAAAAAAATATAAGAGTCATATATTCTGTTGTAGAACATACTCCTCTGATACCAATTTGTCCTGACCTATCCCTCAGGGCCCAAGCCGTGACTACCCCAAGCCCGCCTTCCATTGTCTAGTGGTTGGCGACTAGAACCAAAGGTGTAATTCCCTATACTAGGAAGGCTTTGCCTTTCTAACCTATAAACACTCACAACCAAGTACTCATCAAGATACCAACAGAAGTAAACTATATAACAAAAATAGTGCTGAAAAGTAAAAGGGGCCAGAATACAAGCCCCATAGTAAAGGTACAGGAAACTAAAAGTACAAGTACAACTGAGGAAAAAGGAAAAATAGCTATTGGGTCATCCCCCGAGGTTCCTACCTCAAGGGTAGGTAGAGATTTACTCATCATAAATCTATGTCTATCCATCTCCTACATGTACTAACATGCCGTATAGTCCACCATTGGGTATCGTCATGTCCTGGTACTCTCAGCCTCAGTCAGCGTTGTCCATCGTGTGCATCCAACACAACAAAGTGTGGGCATAGACCGTGTAGGGGTGAGTATGATGATATGTAGTAGGGACCCCTAAACCCTCAAGGTCTCATAGAATCCACCAAGGATAAACCAAAAAGAATGAAATCAACAGATAAACCTACATAGTTATATGCCCATACATATACCTAAGTTATCAAGTAATCCATCTCAATTATGAGGACAACACAAGGAAAAAACTGACTCAGCTCAAACCAAGATTTATTCTAGGCGTAGTATCATGTCAAATCCCCAGTCACATCATCAAAACCTTGGATACTGGATAAATCATCCTCTAGAGAGTACAGTAGGCCTGCTGCGACACCAAGGTGCTTCCAACTAAGCTTGGACTGCTAAGGTACTACTCTTGTCGAGTATAGTGGATCTGCTGCATCATCAAGCACGCTCTCCACTGTGGGTCTACTGCGTTACCAAGCGTGATCCCCCTCTTAGCCTACTAAGGTGCTTTTACTGTCGATTACCGTGGGTCTGCCATGACACCAAGGTGCTCTCCACTGTGGGTCTGCCACGACAGCAAGACACTCCCCACAATGCTAGTTGAGTCACTCTGAGTCGAATCAGTCAGCAGTCGTCAGGTCTATGCCAGCTACTAGGTCCCCGCACTATGATCGCTCGTCTCCGGAAGGATCCGACCACTAGCTACTGGTTGATATTCAAACATTCATGAAGTACAATGAATAATTATATAAAAGGTCTGCCAACTCATAGGGGTTTCAATGTAATAGATGACACATTAATCGGATGCCCGGTCTATGAGTTATTAGCCTTTTATCCCTAGGGCCCGGTTGGATTCGTGCTCAATCCAACCCGACCATTCCCCATCTTAACCCTAAATGCATTGGTGTATCACTCAAAGGGACCATCTCGCTCCAAGATTTCCCGAACCACTGACGGTTCATCGAACAGTCGACTGGTACCAATGTTATTCCCAAAAAAGTGTAAATGGGTCGTAGGCGGCCCGATTCCGGTCTGACCTGACCCGTCCTGGCATGGGTCGACCCGGTTCAGGTCGACCCGACCCTACCCACTAGGTCAGGCTTGACCAGTGATGTGGCCCAGTCCGTTGGGAGGTCCCGCAGGCTGTGAGGGCCATGAGGGGTTGTGGAGCCCGTGGGGGTTGCGGGGCGGCTCGACTGCAGGAGTGTCACAAGGGCGTGAGACTGGTTTGGGAAAGGCGTCGTAGGGGCGCTAGGCTGGTTCGGATGGGGCTCCATGGAGGGCGTGGGGCAGTTCGACCGTGGGATTACATGGGTGCGTGCTGGTTTGGCTGAGGCACTGCACGGGGTGCGGGCCGGATCGGCTAGGGCACCATGGGGGGCGCTGGGTGGTTTGGCCGGGGCACTGTGCAGGGCACGGGCCGGTTCGGTCGGGGAGCCACCAGGGACCCGGGGCGCCACGAGGGGCGCGGGCCGGTTTGGCGGGGGTGCTGTGAGGGGCGCGGGGCGGTTCGGCCGGGGCACCATGCATGGAAAAGGTGTCTCGGCCCGAAGAGGTGGCCTGGCTTGGCGGCGTGACACAACGACGGTGTGGAGCGGCGAAGGCCGAAGGTTCCATGGGGTGATGCGGCGAGGCCGCGGGTGGCAGTGGCCATGGGTGGCGGAGTGTCATTTCCTTTTTTGCCTTCCTTCACTTCAAAGAACACACCAAAGAAGAATGTGGAGGGGTCGGGCTATGTTATTTTGGCATGCACCCTCCGCGTTTAGATTGGTACCAAGCGATTCACAATGAACAAAGCCATGAACATTAACCATGATCTTCCGTAATTTAATAATTCCCAATCCCGCACAAGAGAATAAGGGAGTACATGGAAAGTGATAAAAAATAGCATTAAACTTCTACCTCGTTTGATTGATGACATTGGTGCAAGAAGGTAGTACGATCATCGATTCATCATAGATGAAGAGGTCCCACATTGGAAGAAAGTCTTGAGGAAGAAGCTTGAAGTAGAGGTCGGCGTTCTACGTTGGCATTCTTCATTGGAAGAATGCATTCTTCATTTGGGGAAGTAGTTCTTCATCAGATAGATTTTCTCCCAAGGATCCACCAAAAGGAAATATGGCCAAGTGATGTTTTCCTCCCAATATTAATCATTGGAACCAATTAAAATTAGCCTAGTTAAACACCTAGGTAGGCATATTTAATTAAAGTGGATTGGCATAATTAATGTGGTGGATTTCAAGAGGCTCCTACACATTAATGAGGGAGTTGAGAGGTTTTCCTCTCCCCACAATAATAGGGGTCGGGTGGTCCCCACCCCCAAATTCAAATTGGGATGTTTTGAGATCTCAGGTGGTCCCCACCACGATAAAACTAGAAGAGGAGGTTTAGTTATGGTAGAACTCACCCCTGAAGATCCACATGTTGGGTGGTTATAAGAAAATAAAATAAATCTTGTGTTTATTTTATTTTATTTTTTCCACAAAAAACCCAAAAAACTAACATTCACCCTCGACCCTCTACCATCGAGGTGAAAGTATCCATAAGTGAATAATGGTGCTGATAGTTCAATGGTGCCCTAAAATTTCAATTCCAACCATCGACTAAATTTTTTATCAAAACCCGATCATACGTTTTCTGAACATATCTGAACAAAACTGTAGAAATTGATTCCAAGCACACCGGGCCTCAGAATAACTCACCGTCAATTTTTGCAGACTCATAAAATTCCCATTTAATTAAAAACAATTACATGGAAATTCTTTGTCTTTACATGATCAATGATGAAATGATCCAAAAAATTTATCATTAATGATAATTGATAGTGATTCAATATTCTTAGACTTGAAAAGGATTGACATAGGAATACTAATGGAAGAAAAATCATCAATACATTCCCAGCTAATTTATTAACCATCCATTATGAATACGATATAATATGATCATAGAGATTATGTTGAAATTTATAAAAATATGGAAGCAATATGAACAAGGAAATCCCAAGAGTTCTAAATTAATGAATAAGGACCTATACTATTTGGATGAAATCTATGTGTACCATAAAATACATAGAAAAATATGTACTTCCTGGATGATGCACATAACTCATACCTATCTATCCATCTTGTTAGAATTGAAATGTATCAAGATATCTGATAGAACAGTTTATGTTGAAATATGATGAATTAGACAATAAAATACACATCACAGTGTCTTATATTCCAAAAAGTGAAGTGTTAAAGAAATAAATAAAATTCAATGATGAAACCTTTACCCACACATACATGAAAATGGGATAACATAACCATGTAATTTTTCACTAGTCTAATATGGACACAAAGAGGAAAAATGTTATATGGGTTATGGTGGATCAGCTTATAAAGAATTATCACTTCATTGAAATCTGACTGGACTTCTCAATTGATTGACTTGAAAGGATATACATTAGTTATGGTGTGGGTTTTCATAGAACATAACTATAGATTGTATCATATGGATACCCAATATTGAAATCCGTGTTTTTCATGAGTCTCCACCATGCTCCAATTACTAAGTTTAACATCAGAAAGACTTATCACTATCAAAATGATTGAAAATCTTATATAAATATCCCAAAACTCAAGGAAATATTAAAATAATTATCAACGGAATTCAAAGGTGGGTGGGATTAAAATATTCAATCAGTCGATTTATCATACAATAATAAATTTAACTCAAACATACAAATGGATCCCTATAAAGATCATTATGAGAAAAAGTTTAGGAAACCTGCATGTTAAGATGATGTTTGAGAACAAAAACTTTTAGGCTTTGAAATGGATGCGGAAATGCTGAAATGTCAAGACAATTTAGAATCACATCAGGGCTACTCAGAGGTAACAAATAAACTATGCTAAAAATTATCGATGATAAAATGTGTTTGAAATTAGAGACAAGGTATTCCACTTCATATCAACATTAAAAAAATTCATGATATTTGTAATGATGGGAAAACATTCTCTAAGTTACATATATCCCTTTGAAAATCCTCTATTTTTTAATGTTTTAGTGTAGTTGAATTTTTCATAAATAATTAAGAAAGATCTTATGTAGGTTCATCATTTGTAGGAAACAGTTTAATCCATTAATAAGGGTATGTTTCCTATGTTAATTGTTGAAGAAATAAGTTTTTTTATTATTTGAAAAAAGTTTATATGTTCCTTGAGATTTTCAGTTGAAGAAATATTTATTGAGTAAAGATTATAGTTCTCCATTTTCCATTTATCTGTGTATAACTAGGATGTACAAATTACATTGAATGGGTTACTAGTGGGATGGTGTGAAAAGGGATAGTATTAAAATTACAATAAATTATTTAAAATTTAAAAATGACAATACAGAATGATAATTTTCAGAGGGAATAAATTAGCATTATTTTGTACTGATGTGGAAATGGGAAAATATATCAATGGATGTCATGGTGAGAAAGAAAATACATAATAATGTAACAATGTTATTAATGAAATTATGGACTGATTAATTAAATCTAATCAATCCATTACCATTGAATATTATATTAATTTTGATCATTTTCCTTAGTTGTATCTAAAAGAGATTGTCTGGTTAAATGGAGTTCTTCTCCCCATTATATTAGTTCGTGATCCCATGTTTATATCTATTTTTTTGTAAAGGATATAATAAATATATTTTTAATGAGTTAGGTTTCAGTACAAGTTTTTTTCGTTAATATGATAGATAGTTAGAGAAAAAAAGTCATTCCTTGGAATATATGGTTTATTATTATTCAATGGAGTTGTAGAAAATTTGGGATCAATATCTTTCATGAGTTTATTTTTCTTATAATAATAGTTTTCATTCTAGTGTACATATGACACCATTTTAGACATTATATTAAAATAGGTTATAGAGAGTATCTTTTAGAGATGATTTTAGATAGTGGGTGTTTATGGGACAAGAGTTTATAGATCAAACAGTTTAGAATGTTTACTTTATTCATCAACATACATTGATGGTTTAGAGAAAAAACAAATCCTTTGTGGGTATTTGGAGGAAAAATATTTCTTTCATTGTTGGTGATCATTTTTTAACATATGTACATGGAATGTTGTTATAATTTTTTTCACAAGGGAATGTATATTATATATTAATCTCATTTTTTATCCCTAAATTATTTTAGTTTGAAGAGGAAAATTATTATGTTGATCTAACTAATTATATTTTTGAATATAGATATCATATGCTATAAAATAATGTGATACACAAAACAAATGTTATATGAACAAAATATGGATGATGAAATGACATGGGAATCTAAAAATGATATAAAGGAAAGATATAACGGCATTTTAAATAGGTGAATAAAATTTTGAGGAAATTGTTTTGGAATGATGGGGATAATTTAATTACCTAGGTAATGATAGAGTAAATTATTTACATTTTAAAAAATATGAATTTTATTGTTATATTCATTATAAAAATATAATGTAAGTTTAATGTTAACTGAAATATTATCATATAAGGTTTTTATTTGAATGATTAGTTTATAAATTAGAGAATTTGAATTTGAAAAATCAAATTTCATTTTTTCAAATTGAATATACAAATTAAGGTATGGTGAAATATTTTTTTTAGAAAATATTGATTTTTGATGAGTAGTGAAAAATAAAATTTTATAAACATATCACTTATTTTAAAGAAATTAAGTAATTTCAATGATAAATTATGTTATTAATATTATAAAAATTAATATAAGTATTCATTATTTATATTTAATCTACTTAATTACTTTTCAATCATCTTTATATTGGATTTTAATATAATTTTATTTTTGGGTTCAAAAAATAGGATTTCCAACAAAACATTTTAATTTGTATTAGGTTTCTATATCTTAAATTATTTTAAAAACACATAATAATGAATTATTTAACTACAATTTATAGAAAATATAATTAAATATTAATTTAAATTGAATCTATTATAATTACTTTTCATATAGTAAATTTAAACCACCATTTTTTAAAACAATTCTCTTCTTCTGAAACCACATTTTCATCACATCTACTGGTTTTATTTTAAAATAAATGATTAGAATTATATGAATTTAATTTTGTTAAATGAATTCAGCATTTTGAATTATAATAATTTATATAATCTAATAAGTTCAACCTAAATTTTGTTCATAATGAAATGTGAAAATAATAAAAATTAATAAACCTAATTAAGGTAAAAATATATTTACTAGTGGGTGTCAAAAAGGATAATGGATTAAATAATATAAAACTTGTATAAATATATCATATAAAAATATTTTTATATGAAAAAGTCTAATTCTCTATAATGGTACACTTTGATCATTTGTTTCATGTGAAAAATGTTGGTACACATTCTTTTAAAAAAATACCAGTGTGCAAATCACATCACTTACAAAAGGCCAACCCATCTCCTATCCTCTTAAAACCTTAAATTATATTATTTTTGGGAAATTAAATACAAAATATATTCCTTTACTACCTCCCCAGTACCTATAGACATTATTTTTCCCTAAATCCATCCTATGAAGGATTTTGGTGCTTACCTAAGCAGGTTTACCTAAGAAAATGTATTACATTTAACTAAGAATTTTTATTATATTTCTACTTACACATACATAAAATATTATTTAATTATTCTTATATTATATAACAACATATCACATATAATATTCTTTCATTATGTTCATATAATAACCTAAATCCATATCCACTTCCATCAAATGTGATATAAAATCATCATTGGTGTGTATGGAAGACTACCGCCTTATGAACTAATTTCATTCCTTTTCCATAATTACCTAAAATAGATATTTACAATTTTTTGGGTTATCTTTATAAAAATGGTAACATATTTATACTTTTAGAGTTATAATACCACATATACCTTCGTACTTTCAATTTCATGTGAGATATAATAATGCCCCTTGTGTACAGCGGACTACCGCCTCATGAAGTGATGTGAATTTTTTCTCTAACACAAAACATCGAAAGTAGTAAGGATAAAGTTCATGAATTTATATTATATATGAATAATCATTATGAAACTAATTTAATATATATAATTCTAAAAAGTTTATATATCATTTTATTTCTTACATTGAATAATAATTGTGTCATTCGTGCGTACGTGTGCACTACCGCCTCCACAAAATGATGTGGTTCTTTTTTAATAACGATATTACATTTAAGAAAAGTATATGTATATGAAATAATGTTGTTTTTATTATATTATCATTATTCATTAAAGGTAAAATATTACATAAATTATTTCCATAATGATCATCAAAATATAGAAACGTTACACATGAGTACGGACAACCAACTGTATCTATGATTGTAAAATAAGTAATTTTTCTTAAGCATAATTCCTTACTACTTTTGAAACTATAATTAATATTTAAAAATTATTATAAAATAATGATTATTAAATTATAAATTCTTTAAAATTACCTCATTTACCACACTTATAAGAACCCAACCTTAAACATTACAAAATATTTCGTTACGTTAAGAATTAACATTTATGATCTTCTCATGTTTAGAGCCTTAGAGAGATAGAACATAACTATTACATGACAAATCCATTGAAATGAAATGTGGACACTTCAACCAGTATACATTTTTCCATAACACAAAAACATTTAAAAAGAAACATGGTTTATTTTCATGTTTAATCATCATAACATTTCCTTGATTCCATCATTGACTATATTTTCCCATAAATACATTGAAGAACATTTAAAATTTTGGATAAGAAAAAAAATCTCTGTAAGAGACATAAAAGTAAAGAAAACCATTAGTCTAGTTAATACATGGTAATCTAGTTAATGTTCTATCTATGAATGAACCAAAACATTTTCTTATGGAAAGTATTCATACTTTTATCCTCAACGAAAAACAATAAAACACAAGGAAATAAATTATAACTCTTTTAGATGACTTAGAAAATCATATACATAAAAACCTTTCAAATCCCGTTTAATTGGAATAACGATATGGTCGACATCCATGTTGGATATCCTTAATGAGGATAACCCTTCTTAGAAGCTATATCAGTCTCACTCGGGAGGTTTAATAGGGATCATATATTCTTATAAGCCATAACAGGCTCACCCATGAGCTATAATGGGGATCAACCCTTCATAAAATATGTTTCAAGCTCACTCATTCCATGTAATTATCAAGTACCATTTCATGAATATAACACATTCATCGCAAAACCATTTTAAAAAACTCTTCTAATCACATTTAAAAAACGTTTTTGTATAAAAATATGTTTTTTATTTTAGACCCCTTTTCATTAATAGAATACCCAAAAAGGGGGAGTATGCAATTTCATTTCCTTTTAAATGAATCTAAGGATTATAGAGTATGAAAAATATAAAATAACAATTATGATAACGAAGAAGTCATTATTACTGTATATGTAATAAAATACATACCTTTTATTGTTTTGTCAAAATGTTCTATACAAAATACAATAAAATGATTCCGTTTTTAAACACATTTGAATTAAATTAAAAATATATAAATATTTATTCTAATTTATATCCATATAATAAACATGTAAATTAATATCATGAATAAATGATTTGATAATTAATTTTTTAAACGTTCAAGGTGTCCTATGCCACATTGGACATTTAAATCTTAATATAAATGAATTAATACATTTAAAAAACATTAAATAACATTAGTATAGATGAAATATGTGTATAAAATGTTTTATTGGTGTTATATACACCATATAAATATATAACGGTTTACAATATAATGAAATTACCCAATTAAAAGAGATTGAGATGAAGTCTCCTACCGCAAGTCCGACTCGTCACACATATTCATTAGGTATACATAATAATAAACATAGGTTAATTTATATATTTCTAATAACCCTTTTCATGTTTTTTTATTATTTTATATAATTTATTAACATGTTATAAAAATAACATAATTATTTATGTTCATATCATTTGTTTTGTCGATATTCGATACTTGAGATGAAAATGAACTTGTTATGGTGTAAATTATCCATGTGATCATAAGCCCTTCATATCCAGAATAATATTAATGATTGAAATACCATATATATCCATTATATATGTTTTTATAAAAATCCATAATATTTATGGATATGATATTAAATACATTGTTCGTGGATAGGGTAGGCCATACGTACGTATGAACACTAATTTAATTTCGTTTTCATATTAAAATAATGAAAAATAAATGAAAAATATGTATATTATAAATAAATTATAATATTACTGTTATATATGTTACATAGGTTCATTAAAACCATTGTTTATACATTCCATGTATAACATGAACGAGTCATATCACATTATGGGGGTAGTAGTCCAAACTACCTCAAATGAAATTATCATATTTAGACAACATGAAAAGCATAAAGGTATGTTATGAATAAAAATTAAATAATTATAAATAAAATAAAAATATAATTTTTTTCATATATAAATAATGTTCCATCATAATAGCGTCCATGATTGGGGATAAGAGAAAATCGAATAATTATCATTTCATGAGGCAGTAGTTTCTCAAACACAGAATGAATATGTTCTATAACCCGTAGATGGAGGTGTGTGTAAGTTTAAGTCGAAACCGTAACAAGAAATATTACTAATTTATTTTTGATACTGTGTTATATAAAAATTAAATATAAAGATAGGTTAGTGGGGTTGGAGAAGGAAAATAAATGAAATAATCTTTTGAGAAGACGTTACCTCTATATCAAGAAACTCCTTTTAATTGGAGCTAAACTACTTTCTTGAATTTTATTTATTCCGAAGCTAGGTCTTATAAGAGGACGAGAGGGATTTTGAGAGTTTATTTGACAAGATTTTGGGAATGCTAAGTTGCTTGAGATGTGTGAGTAAGTGGGTAGAGGTAATGATCATTTATAAGAGGGAGGAAAGGATCTTTAGGAATGTATTATAATATTATTTTATTATAAATTTATTTTCTTGTTATAATAGCTAAAAATTTATATACATTAAGGATAATATGATAATGGGTTGAAATCCTCTCATAAAATAGGTTTTAGAAAATTTTAGATCACAAAATTATATTTATCTTTTGGCTTTAACCCTTAGTTAAATAAATATACTCTTACAATGGCTTCTTGTATTTTCATATTATATGGATAATATAGTAACTATAAAATTCCAAGAGAACCTAAATTGTATCATTAATGAAATTTTAAACACTATATAAGCCATTCTTCTAAATCATATATTTTTATGACTATTATATCAATTAATAAAATTGTACATTTTTAAAAACTCATTTATGTGGATTTTAAGACTATATATTAATTGATTTTTGTTAAAGTCATTAAAAATGATTCATTAGAAAAAACAATATTATGCCAAATATAACATGTTATAATAATCCCAAAATTTCATGGCTGGAATCGAAATATTCAAATTACATTTATTTTAATATTTATAATATCATTTATTTGAGTCCTTTATTAAAAAAGTAATAATTATTCATCATTATGTAATAAATAAATTTATTTATTAATGTATCAAAATTATAAATAAAATACCATTTTATATAAAATTTTTCTAGATTTATAATGAATATTTATATTCAAATATATCACTTATATAAGCCCATATTAAAATTGTTTTAGTATTAAGAGACATGTCAATGATATTTTTATTTTTAATTTAAGTAAAATGTTATTAATGTCATTATAAACCAAAGTGGATTCCAAAGGAAAAACGTTCTACCCATGTATTTTCTTGGTCAGAAATGACTCATCAAATAATTTTATAATATTTTATAGGGTAATTTTATATTATTATAGTATTATTTTTACCTATAATTAATCTATTTACATTTAACCCCTGTAAATAAAATTAAAAAGTTATTATCCAAAAAAAATATTTTGAACAAATTAGACCACATTTTTTACAATTATTACAACGATGTCAGAATTATTTTTGAAATTAAATTCACAGAATCTATAAAATTATGTTTAAGGCTAATTTGTAATTGGGCATAGGAGGTGGGTTAAAGAGATGTTCAAAAGATCAATAAAACTTAATATGTCTAATTTTGTTAAAAAATATATTAAAAGTAATAATATTGGAAAAATATATGTATTATTTGTATATTGTTACATTAAAATCAATTTAAAGTAAAAATAATTCATTAAATTAAAATTATGATTTTTTTTCTATTATGCAGTATTTTTTACTATTCATAATAAATTAAAACATTATAAAAAAATAACGAAAAATAAACCAATGTGAATTTTGATGTCTCAATTATAAAGAAGACTTTTTATTTTTCAATTTGATCTTACTAAATTTTCAAAAAATATATTTAAAATGGGGTTTCCATTAAAAATTTGACGAACTATATTTTAATATTATTAAAGTATTTTATGCATAAAATTGGATTTATTCTCAATTTATGCCTTTAAAATTTATTGTAATAATGTAAAAAAATTTAACAAACATGTGTAACCATAATATATTTAGTTCTATTCACTCACTCTAATACAATTCTGATGTGTTGATTACCATTTTAAATAATAATATTATTACTGAATTATATTTCAGTATAACATAGTTTTGTCTACAATGTAAGATTTCAGAGAAACCTGTTGTAGTGTGTTGAGTATGCTATTGGAGAAATCATCCATATTAAGGTAAAAACATTGTCTAATTCATAAATAGTAATTGATATGAAAATTTTTTATTCTATAATTACATGGGATGTTATATCATTCCCTATTTTGGAAATTGTGTCCTCACAATTTGAAATTTGGGATCGGTAACTAATGTTTTAATTTTCAAAATTACTTCATTGACATACCATATCAGAAAAGAGAAAATGAAAAATCCACTTTAGAAGAAAGAAAGTGAAGTATAATGGTCAAACGAGATGAAAAATAACAGGGTTCCATGTTGGAAAACAATGATATAAAAGAGAAAACAAACAATCATTTTATGATGGATAATGATAGAAAACATTTTCAGAAAAATGTTAACAATCACAAAGATATAAATTTGTGATTTGTTAAATGGTATTTGATTTCTTAGTAGGATATTTAAAATGAATTTTTTTCATTGAAGATCCTTTTTAGGAATTCGTTTACTTCCTAGGATAATAACATAAGGAAATATAAATAATTGACATATTTATATTTAATATGAACAATTTCATCCTCATAATATTATATAATTATGGTGTACATACCTAGGAATAACATTAAGAGTAAATATAAAACAAACTATAATGATTATAAATATGTTAAAACTGATGGTCAAAAGTAAAGGAATACTTCGCATTAAACAAAATCCTTAAATAAACATTACCCCAAAAACATCATTCAAAAATTTCATTAAAACTTTTTATCACATAACTTAAAAAACCATAAGGTCTGTCTAAAAATTTGAACTTATTGTTATACATTGAAAAACACATGGCTTTTAGGAGCTTCCATCACTTCACTTGATGTCTCAACATCAACTATAGTAGTAGAAAAATATTATCCCAATGTTTTTTGTTTTTTATCATACTAATTTCTTCTCTATGTAACTAACTTTAGACCTCAATTTGTATAGCCTCCCAAATCATTAAAGCTAAATAAACTTACTATAGACTGAATATTTCTTATCTCTTTGTTGGACTATTCAAGAATCCTTTTCCTTATAGTAACAAACTATGTGACCAAACCTACCACACCAGTAATAATTTATAGATATTGACATACATTACACAGAATATATTTTACAACACTTGAAAAATGTTTTAGGCTTACCTATAGAATTATTAGTTGACTACTTCTCCATTTCTTGGAACCTTGAAAGTTTATTACTCTTATTATATCATGGAATGTTTGTGTTGGCAAACTCCATTTCATCATTCAGAACAGAACAACCCAAAATTTTCTACCTTTTAAATTCTAACCATTTTAAATTTCCTTATAGACCCAGTTTCATTTCAGAGTAAAATCTATTAATTTTACTATCACTATCTCAAATAATGTCTGGAACATACCTGGCCAATATTGTGAATTTTTCATCATATGAATCTACACAATTTTGATCCTTTTTCTTTAATTACATGAATTGTATTTCCATCCTAAGATGAACGACCATAGGAAAATATTTTTCAAGGAATGTATCCTTTAATGATTCCAATTTCATGGAATCAATATCAATTTTCTCTGTAGTATTATTAAACAGTGGCCACTATAAATCAACTTATCCTTCAAAAATATAGATGGAAAGAGTTACCTTTTGACAATTTGAAAATCTTGTGACTTCAAATATATTCCCCTAATGTGTTGATAAATCCTTCAAAGATCACTAGGTCAGATAATCCCTTGAATTATGTGGGACACTTCCTTATAAAATGTCCCACTACTGAAATACTCCCCTATGGTTGATCCAGAATTTTTCATGAATGCATAAGACCACCATTTTTATATTGTTTTATTGGTTCCATCATTGAAATACACAGTTTAGATCTGATTCTGACCCCCTCATGATGTTGATTTAAGAGGTTATTTTCATCTCAATGTCTTCCCATTACATCTTTCTTATTTCTTCTATGGAAAACCATTTTGAATAGACATAATTTAGAGGATGAAGTGATGGAATCTTAAAATTCTATATCATTTGAAATTAACATAAAGCAAAACACATCTAAAGGAAATCAGTGAATATAATCCTAACCTCTAATGTTATCTAAACCATCATATTATTCAAAATATAAGGCCCAAACCTTAAACATTACATAATATTGAGTTATGATATGAATTCATATTGAGTGTCTTTTCATGTTTAAAGAAATATAGAATTAGTCCATAACTATTATTTAATAAAACCGTAGAAATACAATGTTGACACATCAAATAATATCCATTTCTTCCATAACACAAAAACATTAAAAAGGAAAAATGGTTTCTCTGTATGTTTAGTCATCATAACTTTTCATTGATTCAATACCTGATTATATTCTCCCATAAATCCTATGAACTACATTAAAAAACATGGGATGAGTAAAATAATCTCAATAGGAGACATAAAATATTGAAAACCATTAGTCTAGTTAAAACATGGTAATCCATTTAATGTTCTATCTATGAATGAAACAATATATTTTTGTATGGAAAATAATAATAATTATTTGGTAAAAAAAAAAATTTAAAAACCCAAGAAAAAAATTATATCTCTTTTAGGTGACATAGAGAATCATATAAATAAAACCCTATTAAACCCATTTCAATTGGAAAACCCATATGGTCGACTTCCAAATTGATGAACTTTAATTGGGATAACCCTTTGTATAAGCAATATCAGGATCAACTGTGAGCTATAACAGGGCACATAAATTTATATAATACATAGTGGTCTCACCCATGAGATATAACGGGGCTTAACCAATCATATAAGCTATAACAGGATAATCTGTTTCATATAATTCCAAAGTACCATTTCATGAATAAAGCATGTTCACTACAAAACGATTATGAGAAGATCTTTTAATACCATGTAAAAAAATTTCATATAAAGTAAAATTTCAAATTAAGAACCCATTTTCATTACCATGTTAACAAAAAAAATGGAATATATGATTTAATTTCATTTTAAATGATAATATATTCTTATATATGAATCCAAATATAAAATAATGGTTACAGTGGTAGAGAATTCATTGTCACCATATATGTAAAAGAAGACATTGATATAGTTATTTTTTTCAACAAAATCCTTATAAAACACGTTAAAGGATTATTTTTTTAATGCATTTGAATTAAATTCGAAATATATAAAAATTTCTTTAAATTTATATCTATATAATAAAAATGTAATATAATAACATGAAGAAATGATTTAATTATTATATCTTTAAACGTTCAAGGTGTCCAATACCACATTAAACATTTAAATATTAATATCCATGAAATAATACATTTAACAAATAGTAGATAACATTATTACCGATAAAATATGGATATGAAATTTTTGAGTTGATGTATATATTGATTATAAAAAATTGAGGTGTATATTATAAAGAACTTCCTCAATAAATGGAGATTGATACAAACTCTCTTACTGTGATTCTGACTCATCTCATATGTTCCTTGTTCATACTAAATAATTAAAGTAGGTTAATTTTAAATTTCTTAAAAAAAATTTCTTGTTTATTAGTCATTTTATATCACTTATTACCATTTTAGTAAAAGTAAATTTTTATTTAAGTTCATATTATATGTTTTGTCGATATTTGATACTAGAGTCGAAAATGAACTTATTTTGATGTAAATTGTCCATGTGGTCAACAGTTCATAATCTCTAGAATATTATTAATTATTTAAATATCATATATATCTATTATATATTTATTTATAATAATCCATAATATTTGGAGATAAAAAATGAAATTTACTGTTCTTGGAGACGGTAGGTCGTACGTACGCCTGGACACTAATTTCATTTCTGTATCATATTAAAATAATGAAAACTGAATGATACATATACATATATTATAAATATATTATAATATAAATTTTATATACTAAAAATAGTTTCATTTACACCATACTTTGTATGATCCCTGTATAGCATTAACTAGTCATATAACTTTGAGGGGGCGGTAGTCCACATATCCTTAAATGAAATTATCGTATTTGCACAACCTAAAAAGAAAAAAATATAATTATAAATAAAAATTATAGAAGTATAGAGACAATATTAATATAATATATATCATATATAAATATATTTCCATCATAATGGCCACCATTAGAGGTGGTAGAAGAAAATTGAACAATCATTGTTTCATGAGGAAGTAATTCGTCAAACATAGAAACAAGATATTATATATACATTAGATAGAGGTGTGTGTATATTTAGTTAAAAAATTGCATTAAAACATTCTACTATATTTATTATTATGTTTTTTAAATAAAATAATTAAATAAAGAGGAGTTATAATTGTTGGAGATCTAAATTAAATGAAATAATTTTGAGAGAAGACATTAACTCTTAATCGGGTAACTCAATTTTATTTGACCCAAAAGGCTTTCTTGAATATACTTTTTCCCTAGTTAAGGCATATAAGTGGATGTAAGGGATTTAGGGAGATTATTTGAGCATAAATTTTACTAGATAAGGAGCTTTAGAGGTGTGAGTAAGTGGGTAGTGGTGGTGGCCTTTTATAAGAGGGAGTAGGGTCACTTTAGTAAAATCTAGAATTTTTTTTTTCATTATAGATTTATTTTAGAATGATAATAGCTAAAATGTGATAATTTTCTAAGATAAGATGAGTATGGGTAAAAATAATCCCATAAAATAGGTTTTTATAAAAGTTTAGCTCATAAAATTTACTTTATCTTTTGGCTTTAACCCTCAATTAAATAAATTAACTCTTACCATGTCTTATTTTATTATCATGTTATATGGTTAATATAGTTACTATAAAAGGAAAAGATAATGTCAAATGTATCATTAATTAAAATTTTAACACTAAATAAGTCATTTTTCCTAATCATAGACTTATATGACTATTATATTATTTAATAATATAGTATTTGTTTTAAAAAACCAATTGTGTCAATTTAGAAACTATTTGGTAATTGATTTTTGTTAAAGTCATAAAATATTGATTTATTATAAACACCTACATTAACTCAAATATATAATATCATAATCATCCATAAATTTCGTGGAAGGAATTATCATTCTCATATTACCTTTAATTAAATATTTATATTATCATTTATTTGAATGATTCATTAATAAGGTAATCACTACATCATCACTGTGTCATAAATAAATATATTTATCAATGTCTAAAAATTATATATAAAATATAAAGAGTTATGAAATATTTTGAGCATTATAATTAATGATTATTGCTAAATATATCACTTATATAACCCCATATTTAAATTGTTTTTCATAATAAGAGGTCTGTTTATGAAATTTTTATTTTTACTTTAATTAAAATTCTTTTAATGACATTATCTCACTCAAGTGGATTCGACAAGACAAAATTTATACACAAGGATTATCTTTGTTGGAAAGGACTCATCAAATAATTTTTGGACATGTGTTAGGGTAATTTTATGTTATTATAATATTATTTTACATTTAATTACCATATATACCTTAAACCGTGGTAAATAAAATTCAAATTTTACTATAAACCAAAAATCATTTTTTTCTTATTAGAACAAATTTTAAGACTAATTACAACAATGGAAGTATGATTTTTGAAATTAAATTCACATAAGTAGTAAAATTATGTTTATTACTAATTTTTTAATTTGACAAAGAGGTGGGTAAATGAGAGGTTCAAAAGATCAATAAAATTATATATATATATATATATATATATGCACACACATAATTTTATTATAAAAATATTCTAATGACTTAAATTAGACTAATATTTGTACTATTTATATATTTTTACTAAAAAATCAATTTAATGTGAAAAATAATTATTTAAATGAATATTTAGATTTTTAATAACCATACCTTATTTTTCACTATTCATCAAAAATTTAAACTTTTCAAAAAAAGTAAAAAAATTCAAATTTTTTTTTTGATCTCGTACATCTAAATAAGAAGATTATTTTTTCAAATAGAAGTTATAAAATTTTCCAATAATAGATTCAAAAATGTTTCCGCGTAATAAATTTATAAAAATACATTGGAAAAAATATCAGGGTATTTTATACATAAAATTTGATTTATTATAAGTTTATAACTCTAAAATTTATTTTATGAATATAAAAACATTTAACAAATGGGATTTGGGCCAAAAAAATGGGCCTACTGTAGCAGCGGTGGCACTGTATCAACGACGGGCACTGTAGCGGCGACAGAGCACTGTAGCGGCGGCGGGTACTGTGCAGTACTGTAGCAATGCGGGTACTGTAGCAGTACTATTCACAAAATGGGATTTGGGCCAAAAAAATGGGCCTATAGGTCATGTAATGGGCTAAATGCCCACTGGGCCTTCGGGCTATGTAATGGGTCTCCCTCTACCCAGTTAAAGAGGTCTTTGCTTTGCTTTAATAATAAAAAAATGAGGCTTCGGCCCCAACCTTTAAAAAAAAGTAATATTTTATTATTTTTTGGTATAACTCAGTCTTTTGTGCAACATTAGATTTAGGGGAAACTCGTTGTTGTATGTGAAGTACACTATTAGAGATATAATCCCCATTATGGTAAAACCACATTCTGATTAATAAATATTAATAGATATTAAAACGTTTTATTCTATAATTACTATGGATGTTACAACTCTTAACCCACCATATTCATTTTGGATATATAAGACAAATAAAATCAAAACAAATCATTTAAACATAATCAATAAAGTAATTGTGTATAAATAGGTAATAAGTGATATGAAAGGATTGATAAAGCTAAAAATAATTCTTAACTGAGTAAATAATTATCATAATAATAATATTCATGAAGATAAAGAACATACATGACAAGTAGGGATCAATGCAAGGGTCTTTGTTTCAATTTCTTTTACTCCTCCTCCAATAGCCCGAAGGCCTTCATTTTATATTTATTTTTGATAACACACATTTCAATGGGTGAGGTGGAACCATTATAAGGCCTATAGGTGTCAGTATTACATGTCCCATAGGCCTTAGAAGAATTCATTTTCCCATAGGCTTCAAACATTACATACAACCCAGACTAACTACTTTGAACTGCTCCTCCCCAGCATCTTCATTGTGAAATCAGCTCTCCACCTTCGCATGGATGTTCTTATAGGCATTCCCGTGCATGCACAATCATTTCTCAATGTCATGTTACATACCCTCTCATTCTTGAAATCTGTTTTTCTTGTGTTTTGGTGAAAGCTCCTTTCTCATCCTCCTTGTAGAGCTTGTTCCTCATAGGTCGACTGTTTTTCATAAACACTTAAGGTGGCCCAAAGGCCTTGAGGTTGCCCGAAGGCCTTACTGACTAGAAGGGATGGGTGACCCAACGACCTTAAAGGACTCAGGGACCAAATCGGTGGCCCGAAGGCCCAAACGAGGGCTAATTCCCTATTGTTACAGTGCCAAATAGTAGCTGCTACAATACTGCACAGTTCCTACTATAGTTCCTACTACTGTACTTCTACAGTACCTAAAATAATTTCTCCACCTGTATTTGATTCTGGGTCTCTAGGATGCACTTACGGAGTCCTTACCAACTCTTATAAGGCTCATGTTCTCAATTTCATTTACTTGATGTGAATTTTTATGTTATGTACTGATATTATTTTATAATGATTTTATACAACCCCTTAGATAAGTAATATCATGTGTCTATCTTTTCAAATCATATTTATTGTTTTTAATGTTATTATTTCATGGGGATTATGATTCAAATATTTCAACAGTGTAAGGGGATTTTATTTTTAAAAGAATATTTTAAAATTTTCAATATAACTATCTTTTTATCATGTCTATATTAACAAAATTATTTTATGAATGTAATTATATGTATATGAGAGTTTCTTAAGGTAATTATTTATATTTATTGTAATGTTTTTGATGAAAGGAATCCTTTTATGGATTTTTTTTACTTTCTATACAAAATATTAAATGAATATTATATTTTATCATATACAGCGACAACGAAAATTTTTACCGCAATAGAATTTTGTTGATGTTTTGATTCCCTTAAATTTTGTAATAACTTAATTAAATAAAACCATTATTTCCCTTATTTTATGTAATTTATTTTTTGAAAATTTGTTTTTAAAATAAAATGTTATTTAGATTTCCGAAATTGTTTTTAGATGAGTTTAAATGAATTTTTAAAGGGTTTTATGATAAAAATATGAATGATTTAAAAAATTTACTCATGAAATGATAAATGGAAAATTTTAATATGGTTATTACTATATAGATCTGGCTAATCCCATTATATATTTTTCGATGGTTTCACCCCAATGATCTTCCAATTCATAGGGTATTGATTATATTCTACGAATTTTAATATTGGAAGTGAGTGAAATGGGTTTTCAAATTTTTACAGTTTCTATAAGGATTCTATTATTTGATTTAAAAAGAAAATTTCATGAATATTCTGTTCTTTCAATTTATTTTTCAAGAAAAACATTTTATTTCAATGATAATATAATAATATTATTGAAATAATAATGGTGTACTTTTTGGTTAAAATGGTTATTTTTTGGAATGGTTTTTGATGGGTTTTCATAATTTTCATTACACTAAAAGACTTATTATTTTTATATCCCATTTGTTCTCATACAACATTTTTTAATTTATTTTCATAGGTATTAAGGATAAGTAAATGGGAGGAACATGTCACGTTGAATGTTATGAAGTTCTTTCATGACAAGAGATCATGTTTAATATTTTAAAAGATTTATATGGCAGGAAATATTGATACCAATTGGATGCATCCATATTGAATAATATGGTTTCTATATGAATGAGTGATAAAATAATTCTCTAAAAAAATATACATGAAAAGATCTTTAAATTTATTAAAATGAAATCATAACATAAAAAAAATATTATCTAAAGTTTATTGTTGGTTCCTTATACATGGGGGCTTTTAGGGAATCCCAATACATGAACATCTACACTATTATACCTCTCAAGAATTCCACTAGAATACATAGTGTAAGACGTACTCCTTGATTAGTTATGGAGATTAGTAAAGGTATTTCAAAAATGAACTATCCATAACCACTATGTCATTCTTCCATAAGCCACTTAGGGAAAATACACACTTTATCTAATAATAGATTTTAGTTAGTGGACTACTGAACCAAAATACTAAAAATACCAAACAATATGGGAACCCACATGACACATAATTTACGTGATGAGGGACCCATGCATCACTGAAAAATATTTGGTGATTGGGGGAGTACCAAAACCAAAGAGTTGGATTACACTTAGAGAAACCCAATAACATATTCTACCAAAATAATCTAAACCCATATCATCTCTATAAACACCATAGGATTCTCAGGCATCATACTGATATGATTCAATCAATGGTGTCACTAAACCCTAAGGGTTACTCTCTCCATATTGAAAAAATTAGAAACTTGCGGGAGTACATGGACCCATAACTAAATGAAACACACCCCCAAGATTCATGTATCATAAATCGCGGGACAGGAAAATTATGTTAATCATATATAAGAAGAATTTATTTTTAGGTTTAAGGGAATACTGAATCCATATCTAAACTATAGAGGATTTATACGCCATAAATATGGGGGACTACAATACTCCAAGACCCTATGGGGGGACTCAAATTTTTTCCTGAATGTGCCATTGGGGGACTACAGAACCCTTGGTCCAAGACCACTCAACATGCCAGAACTGAGTCATCATCCATATGAAGTGATAGAATAATGTGATTGGAAACATAACATAAATGGAATTAGGATTTACAACTTATATAAACATCATGATCTATGTGATAAAATTCCATAATTTTCTATCTTCTAATCTTAAACCAATATACAAATGAAAATAGACAAAGACACCCTTGAAGGGATTGTGTTGGGACAATATCTATATGTCTCAACATAATCGAGTTGTGAGAGATACTTCCTCACTACAAGCACTAGAATTGCTACCTCGACACTACAATTTATTATCCTCATGACACATCCTATTAATGTATTTTCTTCTCTTCAAAAAAATCAGTGATTTCATACCACATCTCTCACATTAAAATTGCAGCTAGACTATCCATTCCATGGTATAAATTTTGTATGATTAATTCAGAAAATGTGTCATTTTCATAATATTAAACATATTATAATATTACATACAACTATGAAAGGTTTTCTTTTTTATAATATTGAATTCAAAGGTATGAAACTTATATGAATGATAGGGAAAAATTATTATATCATGTGTCACAATATTACACAGTTCTCGATAATAGAACCTGACCCAAAAAATCCTTGAATTATTGTTAAGATCACGTTCATTTGGGTCATATCCCTAGGTTTGTGTCTCCAATATCGATGTAGTAAAACTGTATTCCACCATTATCATTATATGAATGTTATGGAAACATTATGATATCATGTTTCATTGTATAAACCAGTTATCCATAATGGAAGTTGACCCTAAAAATCACCGAATTATTGTTATAATATTTTTCATTTGGGTCACATCCCTAAGGTCATGTATCCAATATTGATGTAGTAACACTGTATTCCACCATCATAAGATTTCTTGGTCTTTTCTCATCTAAAATTTCATAAAAAGGGGGATTGAAGAGAAATATTTGGAAACATTATATCAAATAAGAAACCCAATCATTAGGTTTTAATTGTTAAAGGAATGAGAAATTAAAACATAAATAAAAATGGATTTTTGGGTGTAATATATTGAGGAACAATGTAAACTTTTATATATATTCCAAATCAAAATCATTTAATTATAAACAATGATATGAAAAAGAGTCTTCCTTTAATTTAATTCATCGATGATATGAAAACAACTAATTAAAATTACCAATGAACCAACACAACATCATTATTAGGTGATGTATCATCTATGAAAAATAAGTATCTATAAATGAAACACTAATGGATGATGGGATTATAGGGTAAAAATAAAATTCATGTGAGTGAGGGTTTGGCCTCTATTTCTGATAGGGATGATGGTTGATAGAGTCTTGAATCAATTCCAACCGTTGTGTGTAATTTTTGAATATCTGGACTAAAAATATGGTGTGACATGATTAATCAGGCCATAATTTCCCTCAAATAATAAAAAATACCCAAACCATGGTGTGATAAAATACCCTCATATCTCATTTTAAAACAAGATAAACTCTCAATAAAATCACATGGATTAACCTTTCTATGGCTCAATACAAGATATTGATAATGAATCCTTAATCCTCCAGAAATCATAGTATGATATTTTTGAATCCTAAGTAAATTTTCAAAAATAGACATGGTTAAATATGAAAACCATATAACAATATGTTCTTTAATATATATATATATATATATCATCCAATGTAAGATAAATAAAAATATTTTGGAGACCATTGTTCTATAACACTCAACACCACAGACTAAATTTAAAATATATGGAACAAACACACTCACAAATATAAAAGAAAAATCTTTAACATAAAAAACATATTGGAATAAAAATAAAAAATATAGATCATTTCACCCCCCTAAATTCTGGTATTTTCTTCCTAAAAATCATAACATACATGAAAAGGTTATGATAATGAGTTATCATATGACATGTGCTATCCGATAAACTCTCATAATGGTTTCCATCAAATCTTAGCACAAGTAATACCAATATCTACCAAATTTTAATGTTACCCCTTTTTCATAGATCATTAAATAATGGAATATTCAAGAGGGGTCAAATTTAATCCAATAGAACATTTCCCCAAATTTCCACTCATAAAAAATGTAAACTGATCATGAGATACAATATTTAACCATATCAATGTTTATGAAAGTAAACAGATAGTTGAAACTAAATCTATTAGAAGTTCAGAAACAGAACTAACAATATATATAATAGAAAAATTAAACAATCAATGTGAAACAATACATGGAGTATGGGATGAAAATTTATTTACTCTAATAAATGATATTTTTTATGAAATAGTTCCAATTCAGAATAACTTTTTAGTTTTATCCCAATGTGATAAAAGGTAAAATAACAAAAAATATGGTATTGAGGTTCATCTATAGAAACATATTAAACAATTACTTGATGAAATGATTTAATTACACACTAATAATTCCATTAAAATCAGATCAGAATCAGAAGGATATATCCTTGATCCCCTCTTCGATCATTGTGATCAGTAATAGAATGTCAAGCACTTGAGTTTGTAAAAAAATATAGTTTGAAACCTATAGATTCCATTGTCAAAATATCATTGATCAAAAAGATTAAATGAAATTATTTCAATTATAATGAAATTTATATTTTATAATTCTTCCTTACAAAATGTAATATCTAAGATAAACACACTAGAATAATAACACAACCAAATATCTCAATGCAGCAAGATGGTGTACAAGCACTCGATTAAATGTTTATAACTATCATGTCTTCTATTCCTTAAATATTAATTAAATATACATATTACAATATATAAAAATAAAATAATTTTCTTGGGATTAGTTACAATTGTGTTAAGTAGTGAAACAAAAATTTGATGACTATAGATTAATGTGAATTTTTAATGTTTGATTCATATTTAAAAATTTATAGAAATTGAATGGATCAATTTGGATAACTAGCACATTAATATTCACATGTTATAAAATGGACAAATATAACCAAAAAATATTAAATTCTAGAAAAATAAAATAAAATAAAATATTATTTGTGATTTTTAAAATAAGGATAAAGAAGATTCATTTTACAGAACACCAATCTTGATGATCATCAATATCCACCCAGTACTATGAGAAGGTAGAATCAAACCCAATTTATAGTTTTCCCCAATAAATAATATATGATTTTTCATGAATATAAAACCTATGTTGTGACACATGGAAGAAGTTGTGTACCTAGTCTAATAATAGGGGTAATTCTATGAGGTTAAGAGTAGGTTGATGAACCTTAGGGAAAGTTTTCTTCACTAAACAAAACCACTGTAAACAATATCAAATTAAATTATTTTTCACATCATGAAGGTTCTTCACATACTCTAAAAGATTTTTTTGGAAGCATGTTTTTATGGTCTATATTATATTTTCATCATAACTTATTACCCAGGTGTGTGCAATGATTTTTGCAATACATAGTATAAGGACAAAATTCTTGTTATTCTCAAATCATTTCCAAAAAACCAATTATAACCTCACATACATACCTTGATCTACTAAAATATGATATATTTAATGTCTTGGAATTTATCAGAGGAATGGACCTTTATTTATTTTGATTTTCATGAAAACATTAAAGCAATGATTCTTAATCTTGGAATGGGTTTATGTGAGTTTTTGGATTGTTTGATTCCCAAATCCCTAGAATGGGAATAAAATATTGGGTCACAGGGTCAAAATAAATCACGCCACCCTACCCACATGGTTTCCCTAAAATTTGCAGTTGTAGAAAGTGGAGCAGTAGGGGCCACATAATATTTCATCAACCATGCGACCAAGGGTGCATAACTCTGTAGTGATCCATGATTTCAGTATAGAGATATTTTTAATGGTTTTCACAAGATTCATCAAACCATCTACCTTACATTATTATTTTACCATTAGTATTAGTTATTGGAACATGGTTTATTCATGCTTGGACCAATCCATGGTTTCAAACCTTATGTAATGTTAATAATGGTTGAAATTACTAAAATAAACCTATTAAATGTTTCAACCAATCCTTTATACAAATTTTCTTTTTCTCTAGTGGATGAGTGTTCCTTCGTCATGAATAATTAATCTTCTCCCTACAAGAATAGAATTCATGTAGCCCCTCTATCTGACCTTCGATTATTTCACTCTTAGATCCAATTAAAGCTTGAGGTATTATATATAATCACCACTAATCCTTTTTAATTTCTTCATTCTATCAATTTGGATATTTGGGGTAAATATCATTTTCTCCATTTTTAGGGAATTTGATGGATTTAGTGATTTCTTCAAACCTTGATAGAACACATGTTTTATAATGTATTAGGGAAGATCTAAAATGCTAAGTTAGATATTACATGACTTTTTCAATCATTTCTTCTTGCTCCATAATTTTTTAGTTTTGATGCTCAATAGTTCATTCTGAATATTCCCTCAAATTATTAATGAAATTAATATAAGTGGTTTTAAATGTGTATCTAGATCCTAACTAGAAACTAATCACATATGTGGTTGGTCTCCTTGAGTTTTTCCATCAAATAAGGGTATTTCAACCTATGTGGATCTGTTGTAAATTTTTATTAGCTATTGGATCATTACAAATGGGTCTCACTTTATACTGAATACCATAAGCTATATATTAATTTTACAAGGGTGATGAACCTAGAAACAAAAAATCTCCCCATGTCGCTTTTGGATGGTTAGACCTAAAGTTATTATGATAATATCTTATGTCATGCATTGTGTCATAACAAAATTATTCCAAATGACATGCTTGAGAAATATTCCTTGTCTGAACTAAAGTATTAAATTTAAATGAAATGGACTCTTATTAGACATTCTATAAATATTTGTTGATTATTTTGTAATTATTTCTCCAATATCGAGGGTGAAACAAGGGGTTCCCACTTAAGGACCCCTTGGGTGGACCCTCATTCCATTGTTACAGTTTTTAAATAACTTGTAAATACGTCTGTGGTGATATCATCGATTCCTGAGATGATTCACCATGAATTATTTGTTTCTCCTCTAAATGAGTGACAACAGTTCCCTGGGGAAGACCCATTTTAATGTGACTGATGAAATGATTAGTTATAAAATACCATGAGGGAGGCTTGTTCCCCTACATGCAATAGTAGTTACAGACTCAGAAGTCTGTTCATGTTGTTTTCACACCATTCGAGGGTGACACATGGGAACTCATACTTGGGTCTCCATGGAAAGAATCCTTGGAATTGTACATTTACAAATCCCTTTGGCCAATATATGGAATTTATCTTTAGATTTACATGGATAGGCACAAGGTGTGTCGACATGTTTTATAATGAAATGATTAAATTGTTTTAATGGTAAACAAATGATTTCAAATGAGACTTGTTTAGGTGATTTATTAAATGTAGGGACATTATCTCCAATTGAAATCAAAATCTTGGGGAAATTATACCCTATTGAACCATTCCCTATTAACATTATGATTATAGTATAACTTTTTATATACTCTATGTGTTAAGATGAAGTAGATATTTTTGGAAGGGATTCTTAATAAACACCCATGCTATTTATTTTTTTATTCTGTATTTCATTTAAATTGTTAAGGTTCACTTATTATTATTATTGCATGAAATAAAAAGTCCTAGCTAGTAGGGTTCCATCCTACTGATATTTTATCTCACACCTTAGTTGGGAACCATTGGTACCCATGAAGACATTATGAATTTAGGTAATGATAAAGGGAAGCATCAAACATCCAATTCTTGATTTATCTTTATATGACAGAGTTTTGAGAAGAGGACTGAGCCAATTATTGAGATTTCACCCATAGTAGTATATCAATTTATATCTATTTTCATAAGGTTGTATATTCTTGTATCCCCTACCCCATATAGTTTTTTTTGTAAATCCACATTTAATACTATCATCATCATATGATTCTATTTGTTTGCTCATCTACCAAACATTTTTAATTTATCTTTCAATATTATTATTTGGTTCCCAAACCTAGTTGGATGTTTTCATTGGTTTTTATATTTTATATATATTTATTTTAGTTTTATACTATGATAAATGAGGGATAATGCTTCCCACATACATACCCAAGGCCCTTACTTCTAGTTGGAATCTACTAGTATTCAGAGAGGGAATCTTTTGGTCTTACAACCAATTGCCTCAGAGTACCGGGGATTGGAAACTGAGGAGGGATGTTATGAAGTAGTATTAGAGAAGGTTTTTCCTTTTGACATACTATTTTAACATAGACAGTAGACTACGAAATTAGAATTTGTTCATGAGATTATTCCTATGAGTAGCTACCCCTTGTACTGGGGAAACTAAAATTATTGGGGATGGGTAAATGTTTTTGTTGATTCTACGGTTACATTTACCTAAATTTATCCAGCGAGTGAAACAATCCCTTTTATTTGTTGTTATAATGATTAGATATTTATTATTTTAGTTTAATTATATGAGCTAAAACTAAAATAATTAATCATATTATGCACATTTAGAATTAAAATAACATGTATTATTCAATTCCTTATTTACTTTCCTACATGCTTCTTATGTGTTGTATTTGATTGATGTATGCAAGTTGTTAGTTATCTCTTATAGTGTTATTTTTATCTCTATGAAAAAATAATTGATTATTTTGATGAATAATGTCATATTGTCTAGTTTGATTAGTGGGTTCCAATGATAACATGCTTGATCAAACAATATCCGTGGTCTCTTATACCATTTTCTACTATAAATGCCATGATGTTGTTAGTTGATGCCCCAGTTTTTAGTTTATAAGGTGTATATGCCCTTATGAAATGGAATTTATGACGTAATTAACTAGATCATAATTATAATAACTAATTATATAAGACTAATTGTTGAAGAGGTAAAAATGAATACAATTCCTTAAATGAAATAATAACTGTATATGTGAGTGATTGACCCTATTCTGACTAAGTATTGTAAAGTAGGTCATGTCTCCTAGAATTTTCATCTATGACTCTTTCTTAACACCAAGACATGGATCCAAGGGTAATATAAGGGTTTTATTGTGTTTATAATCATGATTTGTAGCTATCTATCATTACATATTTCCTTATCTATTATAAATTATGTCCACGGTATGCTTTTGGAACTTGTAAAGATATGACACCACAGGAACTCATGATGTCTACCAATAGTGTGGTGATGAGAATAAAACTAGCATGGTGGGCCCTATGCCACACATGATACCTCCAATATTTCCACCTAAGGCACCTCTTATAGATCTTCTACAGTGTGTTGATTCCTAGTTTTGAGAAAATTCTATTCAGTTTATGAAATCTGTTCTGGGTGCACCGTGACCCTCCCCATCTATGGGTAACATGGAAAATGAATCTTAAGAGGATCATCCTTCCAACTTATTGTGGGGTGGAGGCACTCAGGATTGTGATCCTTGGTCGAAGGTTATGGGGTTTATCATTGAACATTTCGAGATACCTCTAAAAGTAGTGGGTAAATATCCAAACCTATATGACATGTGATTCATCCAATCCTTGTTCAAAATGTTCTTACTCTATATAGAAGACTTCCAAGTGTGGTTTGGGAAGAATTCTAGGTATCCTTCTTTGAATACATCATTACTCAGACCATGAGAATAGACCATGTTTGGGAATTCATGCACCTTAACAAAGATGAAATGCTAGAAATGGAATATTCTTCTCCCCTATCCTAATGGTAGTAGTTCACACCATCCATGACTGGTGATGACCTAACTACAGTGAGGTACTTTGATGATTGGATTGATTATTCCATTAGCTCACAAGTGAATGTATTTTGGAAACCATATTATAAATATTGGTCCATGGATTTATCACTGAGTGAAACATGAGGGAATTAGTATATATGAAACATGGAAGTTCAGATTACAGGAAAACTTGTGATGGTTTACTCATCCACAAGAAGAAAAACATAGAGGGTATATGTGGGGGAAACACCATCTAGGTTCCATGTACCAAAGGATTTGTGGTGTGTCACCAGTGTGTCATGCCAGGTCAAAAAGAGCCCCATTATGTTGGGAATCTAATAAAGTGTTAGGATTGCGGGAGGATGGGTCACCTTCAATGCTTCTTCTGGATATTTCATTCAGTTTCAAGTGATCAGAGTTATTCTCTAGTACCTACATCAGGTGTGGGGTCAATGAAACCTCTTACAGAAGAAAGATGATATTCTATAGGACGTTCTGGTAGAGAAGGTGACTACAACCTACATAGTCTTGCTTCAGTGTTCCATTGATAGAAGATTGCACATGATCAATCTACTAATGTCATATCTATGGGTTATGGTTTAGGGCATATATCTATAGTATAACCTACACGAGACTATTAGAGTCCAGGTCCATCTACTGTTAGAGGTATTATTCATGTTGCACATTTTTCAGAATCTTCCTTATTCAAAATGGGTCCATCACATTCCTTTCAATATAAATCAACAATAAGTAGTCTGGGATTAATAATTGAATACAACAGTGAGGTTATGACCCTATAAACACCACTTGGAGTTTTACATGAGGTTTATTCTAGTGTAAGTAATTCACCTTAAATTCGGTGTGTTCTATTTTCTATGTAGATCATTGTCTTCTCGTTGACTGGCTTCGACGCCATTCTCGGTATGTACTGGAATGTGCCTTATTGAGGCTAGGTGGATTTCTATTACCACTGAGTTTCATTCACATCACATATGGTTTGGATTTATACTCATAAGGGAAATTAGGATCTTTAGGCCAGTCAATCTAGACTCAAACATACTAGGCCCGATGGGATAACATCCCAGATGGCCAATCTATTTTTGAGTGAGCATGGAATACAAAATATGGAATTCCATACTATGATGAATCATTATAGGGATGTCTTCCCTAATTATTTCTCAATCTTACCTCTTGAGAGGGAAGTTTATTTCACTGTTGATCTTGTTCCAATTGCAGTTTCATTTTTCATTCCTCTTTATAGGATGGAACCTACATGGCTCCAAGATCTCAATAAGCCTCATGAATACTTTGAGGAAAAGATTTTTATCTGAACCAGCACATGTCCATGGGGTTCACCATTTATTTTCATCAAGAATGTGGTTGGTGCCCTTAGATTGTTCATAGATTACCATTGACTAAACCATCATATAGAGATGAACTAGTATCCATTGCATCAGATTGAATACATCTTAGAACATATAAAAGAGAAACTAATTTTTTAGAGATCAATTTGAATCCGAGCTATCGTCAAGATAATTTTAGTTCCTTTTACATAACACACACATTGATCCAGAGCAGGTATAATATGTATGAGTATATGGTTTTATCATTATTTCCACTGAAAATGGCATTAATATTCTGAGATTTTAGGAATTAGTTTTTCCACCCATACCTAGAATCATTTGCGGTTGTCTTCGTACAAGAATCCTCATTTTATTCTCTCACTAAAAATGACCATTACAATAATCTTGAGATCACATTGAATATACACAGAGAGTGTATAATCTATATGTGAAGCTCAGTAAATGTATCTTTTTGATCAGAAAGGTTAAATAAATTGGTTATATCATATTTGAGGTAGGAATATCAGTTGACCTAGAGTATGTGAGTATTGTGGTTTCCTGGGAACAACAAAAGAATGTGTTTGATATATGAATATTCATGGGGTTTTATAGTTGTTACCGAAGATTTATCATGGAATTATAATTCATGGAATCATCACTTATTGGGTTGAACAATAAGGCTGTGAAATTCAATTGGATAGAGGCTTTGAGATAGATTTTCAAGGGTTGAAATAAAGGCTCACATCAGCATCGATTTTTATTCCGTCTTAGCTAGGGAGAAGCTATAATTTTTACTATGAAACATTTGAAATCGGTCTATGTTCAGTTCTGATGCATGGTAACCGAGTCCGGACAGATTGACCCCACCAGCTGAGACCTGATGAGAGGAACTATCCTACGAAAATCTCAACCAAGCATACATGATTTATGCTCTAAGTTGTTGGAATGACTACTTGTTTGTCTTAGTAGTTTGTAATTTTCCCGAACTTTAAAAGTCTTAAATACATATCTACTCAGCCAGAATTGATTCTAAGGAAGTGTAGGTGGGAGGAATTTGTTAGGTCTTTATAATTTGAGTTTTCTTACACACCCATAAATGGTAATTCATTGGATGATGAATTGGTCTGAATGGCTTGGACATAAGCATTTATAGAGTCCAGTGGTGAGCGGAAACATATGAATTTGTTTTCTAAAATATACCTGGATGTTAATGAACAATAAAAGAAACTAGTTCTTACAAATCTTGTATTGACATACACTATCTTGGGAAGGTACGGGGGTTACATTAATCAAATTTTGAGGGTCTCATCCTGAGGGAGGTCATCGTTGGATATAATTGACCTAAAAGTTGGGTAGTTGATGGATGTGAGACCATAATCTTCTATGAAATTGTATGTGTGACTTATAATATACGAGGAGTGATAATGAGGTAATCACATGCCTCTATTTTGGATGTTCATATTGGGAATACCATGTGGTACATAGACATGAATAATCAGTACTTGTGGCCAGGTATGAAGTAGAAGATATTAGTATTTATCACTCAGTGCTCGCACTATCCTCATGTGAATGTATAAGACAAGTGTGCTACATTACTCCTATATCCTATATCTATTACGATGAGTAAGTGGAATTTCATAACCATGGATTTCATAATAGGCTTGCTGAGATCCCCTCGAGGTAGCGATATAGTATGAGAGATCATCGAAAGGATGACTATGGTCACACACAACCTACAAATCTAGGTACTTTTTCTTTTGATGAACTACAAATACATTATATTTGGGAGATAGTGAATCTATATGGTGTTCCCCATTAAATTGTTTCAGACAGAAATTTTAATTTCACTTCATGGATTTGGAAAGTGTTACAAAAGGAATTGGGTTTATAAGTTCTCATGAGTACTGTATATCACCCATATACTAATGAGCCATACTATAAGATGATTCTCCGATTATAGGATATTTTATGGGCCAGTATCCTTCATATTGAATTTTACTCAGAGATGAATATTACACTAGTTGAGTTTTCATACAAAAAATGTTTCTAGGAAATGATTTAGATTTCTTCAAATGAGGCCCTCTATAGTAGACCATGTCATTAAACTTTGTACTAGCTAGAGGCAGGTGAGGAAGATTTAATGTATCCTCATCCCATTCAGGATACTTCAAATAAATTCTAGCAGTTTTCAAAGATAATGATGGTAACTTAGTCCCGTCATAATTTGTATACTAATTATCACCAATGATCTCTTGAGTTCGAGCTATGCCATTCGTTCTTTCTTGGTGTATCATTCAGGTTGGGTCAAAGATGAATCTGAATACAGGGAAACATATCATATTTCTATTTTGGGTCTTTCTAGATAGTTGAAAGAGTTATACTTGTATAATATTAGTTTCTATTACATTAGAGGTATCGTTCCAGGCACAATGACTTCGATGTATCTTAGTTTCAATAGTATCATGAAAACCCAACTCATTCATTGTATATAGATGATATTGAGATAGAAGTGGATGTGTCCTCTAAGGAGATTCTAATACATATTGTATATTGTAGAACAAAAGATCAATGAGGTAGATCATGTCTTCTATTCTAGATGATATAGAAACATGGACTCGTAGAGGATGATACCCAGGAGTGGTAAGATGATATACATGCGTAGTGGCTAGAAATCTTCTCAGATGTTGTTAAACATCACTGTAAATGGAAACTCATAGATGATTTTTATTAATTAGGGGAGTTTGAAACATCAAAACCTTTATCCATGTTAGAAACTAAAAATATTATGATATAAATACATTAAATGGACCTAATAATGATTCCTAATCAAGGCATGGAGGGTTTGGGTGCATCCGCGGATCTATTATGGTCTGAATTCCAATAATGGGAAGAAGATACTAGGTCAAATGGTAATAATAAATCACGACTCCCATCCTACATGGTTTCCTTAAATCGTGTTGCTGCAAAAAATGGATTAGTAGAGGCCGCATAGTTTGTCTACAACCTTGCAACACAGGGAACATGACCATAAATAATTGTAAGATTTTAGGATAGATAGTTTTTCATGTTTTTAACAAGGTTATTCGAAACACTCACAGTGTTAAAAATGGAAGAAATTACTAAAATACCCCTCTTAAATGATTAAAAAAATATTTTATCCTCTTATTTTTCTCTATCTTCTGAGTGCTCCTCCCTAAAAAACCCTCTTCTACTTCTAAACATGGATTTATGTATCCCCTCAATCCAACCTCATATTCATTCATCATTGGATCTAAGAGAAATATATAGGTATGATATATAATCCCCTTTAATCCTTTTGATTTGGGTGAAGGGTCATTTTCCCCATTTTTAGTGAATTTGATAGTTTTGTAGATTTATTACAACCTATATTGAATAAAATGATGATAACATATGAGGTAATCTCTATGAGTCTAAGGTATATGTTCTATGCTTTTTTTACTTTATTTCATCACATCACATTACATTTTTCATTTCCATACTCACCGGTCTATTTCATAGAAATAACCAAAGTTCTAATTTACTTTTTCTATGATTGTTTACACATGTATCATGATCCTACCAAGTAGAGAATTAACTCCATCACTAATCACCTCATGTTATCACTTCCAATTGGGTGTGATGTACCTGTATTATTTAATTTTCAATATTTCCAAGAATTATTTAGATTTCCAAATGGGTCTTTCATTATTTTAAATATCTTTATGTATGTGTTCAATTTCTAAGGGTGATGAATCTAGTGACTAGTCTTTCCTCCATGACACTTATGGATGGATTTAATTAAAGTGAATTGAAAAAATGATCATGTTGTGCCTTTTGGATCAAAGTATTTATTTCCAATGGCAAGCTTGACCAATGTGCCATGTACGAACTAATTCCATAAGGTAAAATTAGATGTCCACTTCTTAGACATGTTATAAATATTTATTTTTTGTTTACATAGTATTTATCTAGTGCTGAGGGTGAACCAAGTGGTTCCAACTTAAGGACCCCTTTCAAGAATTCTGGTTCATTTCTAGATTTTAGTAAATGACATGAAAATTCACCAGCATCAACATTTGTGATTCCTGAGATGGGATCTTCATGCATTATCTATTTTTCTTCTAATGAGTGAAACTAGTTCCATAGGGGAGAACCCTAGGATTGGTTGATATAATGATTCATTATACCATTCCATTGGAGAGATTTGGGACCCTACATGAAATACTAGGTTTAGACTCAAAGGCTAGTTCATGTTTCTTTTATATCATTCCAGAGTGAATCTTCAGACATGATTCTTGCTTCACCTTGGGAGGAATCCAAGACATTTGACTTTTATTGATCCCTTTAAGGGATACATGGTATCTCTTTATATATTTATAGGGATGATCTTATCATCTCTCAATATTTCTTATAAAGAAATAATTAAAAAAATAAAAAGGTAAACACATGTTTTCAGATAATAATTCATCAGTTGGATTAGAAAAATGTAGGGTCATTCACTCCAAGAACTTTCACAATATTGGGGATAATCAATACTATGTAACCTTACCATAATCAGCTTACCATTCAAGGTTGCCTTAGTAAAGACCCACCAGATCAGGCCAAAGTAGGTAATTTTTGGAGGGTTTCCTAATGGAGCCCACCCTAGTTATTTATTTGCTTATTATTTATGAATTTATATTTTTTACTTTGACCTTATTATTTATTATTGTAAGAAATAATACGGCCTAGACCTCATGTGTGACAACATACAAAGAATTTTTATCACACCCTGGTTGAATGAACTTGGTGTGCTAGTATATTTTATGACATCTGGTACTAATAAAGGGAAGAATCTGACTTCGAATTCTTTATTTATATTTTCTAGGAAAGTTTTGGGAGAAGAGGACAAAGCCTAGGCTTGAGATACTATTGGTAGTAGTTGTGGTGTTTTTTATTTCATTCATCATGTTTTATATACTAGTATCCCCTTCCTCTTCATGATCAATTTTTTATAGCTACATGTCATACTATCTTCATTATATAATTCTATTTGCTTACTCATCTTCCACACATTATTTATCTATATTGGTCGATTATGTATTTGGTTTATGATTCAATATAGATGTTTTAATTGTTTTTGTTATTTATTATATATCTATTGTAGTGTTCTACTCTGATCAAGGAGGGAATAATATCCCCAAAGACATTCCCAAGACCTCACAACTAATTTCTAGCCTCTATCATTCGATAAGGGGCTGTTGAGTTTTTATAGACAACAATCCTTGAGCACCGTTGAGTGGAATTTGGGGTGGTATACGATAACATATATCACTAAAACCATTGTTTCATTATCAAAACTCCCATATTAAATCTATTAATGGGAACATCCTGAAATAGAACTAACATCCTCTGACTAGAAAATGTCACACATGAACAAGTTGGTGGAAAAAATTCACCACAATAGATATCAAACTTTTTTAACCATTAAAATAACAAAAAATTTTCAGCTCCATCCACATTATAATACAGTCCAATATTCATGTGATCAAAGACCACATTCATTATAAAAAATATCCTCCTCCACCTTATATTATAATTTTTTTGTAATGGTAATTTGAAAAAAAGAAATGTTGGACACAATCATTTATGGTCTTTATCCATTATGAATTCCTCACATAGTATTTTAATAAAATTATTTAATATAAACACAATTTTGAAACCACTATACACATGTGGATGTGGATAATGTGATCTATACCTTCATGAAAAACCATTAATCCAATCACATGAAAATAACTATCCCTGGGGGATCACTAAATTGATATCACCACTAGGGGTTATGTCTTATATAAAAGAAGTGTGTGAGGATACCAACATCAATTGATGGTGATAATGGTCACCCTACAATATTTATAATAAAAACATATGAGGATAACTAATCAATTCAACCATTAATCAATATAACACAAAATACCCTAATAATGTAATCATCTACCATGTAACTATTATGCCACTATAATCTCATATGATATTATAGTCTAAAATTCAAAAAAAAAATTCACTACACCATGAATCCAAATGTCACACTACAAGAGTCATTTATACACATGGTACTACGAGTTTAAGAAAAGGGTAATCCCTTAGATTATTAAAAATAAATCTCCATGAAAATTCAAATGAAACATTTGATCTATCATTTTAAAAATACTTTTTTTGGAAAATGTATCAAGAATGAATTATGTGTCATATTCAACACTATTATATAGGTATATACATTTGTATTACTTTTTAAGACATCCTGAATTCATCCACATTTAAAGGATATAAATTATCAACCACACCCATATTTAATAAATACATGATTACTATCTAACGTATAATTTACTACCAAAATGAAGGGTTGTCTATAGTTTCAAAACCTATGTACATCCCACTCTCATCTTAATGTTGACCATCCCTTACTTACATTGAAACCCAACAGATCACCCAAAAAGTAATGGGTAACTAGTGTTTACTGATGGTTCTACCTCTATATCATGTATTTTTATTGAAGGATATTAATAAAATAACACTTTATCCATTATGGATAACCTCACTTCAATAAAATAGGTAATTGATATATTTTATCCATTAATGGAAATTATCTAACTTATATAATCCTTGATAAGTTATCCACTAGACTCTCTATACCCTGAACAACATGTTTTGTAAGAATATGACATGCTTTACTCTTCATGTATATTTTTTACTGAGGGGAGGACGTGAATAATACTACAGATATCTTGTATATTTTACTTAAATATATAAATTGAATTCTTGATTCTTCGACATATTTGAATAACACCACACCATGATTCATAGAAACTAATAGAATGTAGTAATAATGGGATTATATTGATGCACAAATACCATCAAAATAATAATGTTCATCATATAATATACATAACAACCTATAAATATGAAACTAGGACTACCATAGGTATCTATTTTATCTCAATGATATCATTCATGTTGAGTTACATCTATAAAAGATATTTGGTTACCTCTATGAAATGTGATAAGATAATCCTTTAGAAATGGTACAACCCTAATATAAATACACATCCAAAAATTCTTACTCATGGGAATCTAATGTTGTTTTTGTTTAATGAAAACATAACCCTTTATCAAAAAATATATATTTCTATGCTCTTCTTAAACTTATGATATTTAATAATTCTATATTGATTGATATCTATGGAATTCATCACGAGGCATAAATACCTCATCTCAAACATGGATATGATCATGCTACCTTACATTTGGTCCAAGGTCTCTTTGTCTTAAAATACCCTCAATTTATATTAATATATTATTATTCTAATGAAGATATCAAAATATAATAGTGTAGTAGATTCCAAGTGCAATTCAAATAAAAACATCATGCACTAATGGTTCATGATGCTATGTAGAGAACTCATCATTTAGGTTCCTCTATAATTTGAGGATTTCCTTTCCAATTTTTTTACAGATATAATGATTCCACTAAATCATTTATCATATTTGGATCGAGGTCATCATAAAATCTAGTAGTCCTATACCTCAAGAATTCATGTAGAATAATCATTATACATATAAACTCATAAAACATAATGGAATAATAAATCCTTTCTAATAGACGTTTTTAATGAAGAACAACTGGGATAGAATCTACATCATTGTTGGGCATAGATATCTATCAGTCATGTTTTTTTTGTATTGATCAATAATTTTAATTTCACCTGTAGTAATAGGTTTTTTATGAATCATACTTTAAAAAAATGGTAGCTATCTCACAGTTGTGGAATTTATTTTATAGGATACACCCTCATGGATTAGAGCATATCCAAAAAAGATGCAATAGGATGAAAATGAACTATCATAATAAGAAACTATATGATTATTATTCCAACATTTGTGTACCTTAATATTTTATTTCTTAGAGTTATGAGTTAAAAAATAGGTTTTTTGAGTCCTGGTGAAATAAATATTATATGGTTTCACCTATATTAGTATCCCAAGTATGATAACAAAATTCAGTCTTCCTTAGAATTGTTTTACTTATTCCCCAAACCAGCCATCCCAAGATTACTATCTCTAAACCATGTTCTTAGTATTCTTTTACTCTAATATGAATCTAAAAAATACTACCATATTGATACACCTATATGATTCAATAATAAGATGATTGTTCCACCCAAATACCACCTCTAAGAGGCAATAAGATAGTGACTAGCACCAAGTAAAAATATCATATAACATTGGACGTCATAGACAATATCAACGTACTACATTAAAATATCACAAATGAAAAAAATAGAATAGAAAAACCTACCCATAGTAAATATATATAAAAAACTAAGATATACATAATCAATTCATGAGATATCACATGGTAAGTACACCACAACATTGAAAAATCATGACTAGAACTATAAATTAGACAATGTATCTAAACTCAATGTGCCTTGGGAATTAGTGAATGTTACTATTTAATTTGAAAACTCAAGGATAAATATCTATATATATAACTCTCTACCATCCTTATAAACTAATATTCTCCATCAAGCACCACTAAGGGTTAGATCTTGAATAAGATACACCATCTCCATATCCACCAATACCACCTATAAACTATGAAACCTCTACAATTACATAACATGTGTGATCAAAAATCCTTTTAAGATGTGAGTATAAACATTGAAATTAGTACATGATAAAACCAAAATGGAAATATAGAATAATAAATCAATTCAGACTCTAAAACTGGTGAGTAACTTAATAAATTGTAAGAAATATATTTATTCTCTACTACTAGAAATATAAATGATATAGGGGTGTTTCTATCATCCCATATTAACCCCATGAAGGATTGTTTCTCATGATAAATAGGGGAAACATAAAATTATATAAGGATCGTAGATACTATAGTAATTATACGAATTGTATGTTTGGGAATAAATGCATGAAAGGAGTCCGTGAGGCATCCTATGACATGAAAATATGCACTATTTATCCAATCATGGATTCCACACAAATGTATTGTTTGGGAACCACTCTCCAATGTTGTATGTGTATATGTTGAGAAAGTACAACACCCAACATTCAACAACAACTATTTTATTGTTATGAAATCTAACAAGTGGAATACATCAGATATTCTAAGAATAGTTATTGGTCAAGGGAGTGAAAAAATATAACTACCATAACTACCAACTATATGAAAATCCAAAACAATCATAGAAAAAAATCGGGGACCCACACCTCACTAAATAATATGATTCTATAAGGATAATACTAAACCCTTATGGAGGAATACCTTGTTGACTAACAATTATTTTTTTTATTAAGGAAACAATTTTGTGGAGAAAGTGAGAAACCAAACGGTCCAACAAGACATCCTAACAAACCCAAACAAAAACTGGAAAGAGCAGGATCTACCGAATACATACAACAACAACAACCACCATCCCTGAGCTGGACACTCGGAGATCCCATGCAAGCATGGTCCCTCCCGATGTTTCCATCCCTAAAAATCATCCATATACCAAATAAACTGCAAAGGAAATGGTAGAGTGCTCTAGCCCAATGAGGAAGTCCAGACTGCACTTCCCAAATCAGACCGGGGGCAAAGACTCATAAGAAAATGAAATGTTACCGAAACACAGCCTTAACCTATTATTGAATTCTTCCCTATAGATATTCCAATGCATTATCCATACCTTAGCCTCAGGATCTTCTCCAAAAACATCTTCCAAACGGTTCGCCATTTTGTCCCAAGTGCGAATATATTCTTCTTTGCTAATTTTCTTGTCGTTGAATCCTCTCATTAAGATCAGATCTTGATTGTCAATCCACATTGCTTGTTCGTGGTTGACCCCCACCCTTACTGATCTTCCCATCATATCCGCCTCTTCCTGTGGAATGTCAACATACAGAAATTCCTTGACCATATCCTCCTCGGAACAATGGATAGGTTCCTTTCTAGTCGTTAACTTCCCAGTAGAACTGCCCATTTCATTGACGTTTGCCATGGTTAACGCCTGGTGATCCTGTTTCACTGCGTTGGGCAGTGACATCAGAAGTTTCTTCCCAGAGCGGGTCTCCAAAGGAGGGGGAAGCAAGGAGTAATCTTTTTTCCCCTTCCACTTTTTACAACTCACACTGTTCTTCTGAGTTGGAACCTTCTCAGTCACCTGATCCAATGAAACCATGTTGACCCCCTCCGAGTCTGCCTCACCACCACCCAGCTGTCCAACAATCATTCTATGGGAATAACCATAGTTTGGAATATGACCTTCATTATGTTGATGGAAAGTGGTTTGTTCATATTCCCCCACCTGGGCCACTCTTACATCTGAACTTTCCAGTACAATAAATCGGTTTGGGTAAAATGGTATAACATCATCCACCCTAACCTCAGTCAGACTGGTTGGAGAATTCTGGACTGCAATCATAGGTTCACCAAAGTCCTGCTGGTGCTCAAGTCCCCTGCCCATATACTAGAGATTACAGTCCCCATCCTTTTCCCGGTCATGGCTATTTATTGCAACATCAAGGATCATGCCATTTGATTCACCATTCTCCTAGTTGTCTGTTTCAGAATCCTCTAGAGGGGTAGCCACCAAAGTTCCAGACATGTTCTCCTTCCTCCTAACCTCATTCAATTCCACCAGTACTCCTAAGTCTGTACACAACTTTACAGAATTCTGTCTCTTGTCTTCCAGATTAGTAGTGGACAAAGGATCATCTACCTCCCCTGAAGGAAACCCCTAGACCAGCAAATAATTTTCCCCAACTGATTTGGAGGGAGCATGATAATCTTTAGGCAGGCCTGCAGGTGAATCACTGTCTTGTTCAGCACTAATGGTGACCACACCTCCTCTCGGGGGGAACATCCGCTGGCACAAGTGGCATATCAGAGCCTTGGCCACCCCTAGATCTCCTTCGGCAACCATGTTCATCATGACCCTGCCTGTGACACAATGAACAGAATGGAGTCCAAGATTCGTAGACTATCGATTGAGCATACTTGTACTCTTCTTCAACTACAATCCAGACAAGCTCCTGCGACAATCTTGAGAGATCCATTTCCACACAAATTCTCACCGAGAATGGATGAGACAGAGAAGCTGTTCTTTGATCACTGGTTATAGTGGGGGATAGGTACATTAGTGTGATTTGAATCGGTTAATATGGTTTTGAACCCTTGATTGAGGAACCACTCATTATCAAACATGTTTATAAATCAAGGTATTATGTGACTGCTTAAATAATGGACCATGCCCTAAGGATACATGAAACATCGATCACGGGAATACCAAATATAGAGACCTTATGTTATACCCATTTTTTATTGGGTTTAATGGAGTACTAACTCTATTACAGTACTATAATTTACCCAGAACCTATATTTATTGGTGTGTACTAACTCTATGAACCTAGGAGGGACTAAATGCCTATCAACAACACTAAGCTAGGGGAGTACCAAGAATTAAGACTCTCTCTTCTCATCATGTCAAAACAAAAATTCCATCACTATATCATTAAAGACTAATAATTATCAGGACATTAAAAAAAGCACTCAGGTGGTCTAAATTATCGAACCATGACACTCTACATAGTAAAATATCTGGATAGTATATCCTATATCCCTATTTCATTTTATAGAAGGTATGATATGTAAACACTAAATAGGAATTGTGTGACATCATTCCCTCTAAAAATTATCATATTAGTGGTGTATGATGTAATACCACACTAAATGTTATATATTATCTATATATCATTAATAATTTATTCTCCATAAATCATATCCAACATCAATTTTCTTTTTCTCTCTAACATAATACAAAATGTTTTTCAACTATCCCCTTCACACCATTGCTAGAAAGTACACACTATAGTAAAACTTATATAATATGAATTAATAAAATAGAACCTCTACATAATATTATCCTGATTATTATATTATATATAATATATATAAGGGAAGAAATGATTTAATAAGTAGTTCAATGATGTTAAACTTACTTATATGTTTGGAGAAATTCAAGAGATATAACAGTGCAGTGTGATATACATTATCACCAAACAATAAGGTATTATATATTACACTGCTGAAAATTTTACTATTTCCATAAGGATCACTACCTCGATGTCATACCGCCAGTATAGATAAACCAATGTTGTGTTCAATTTCATTTGGGCCTGAATCATACAAAAAATCGAATAAATAGATTCATTATTCATTAAAGAAAATGGTTGGAAAAAATATTGAATATTGGAATGTCAAAAAATAAGGGTTCATTTCTAGAAGAAAGAGAAATTATAATCAGAACAAAAATGTAATCACCAAATTTTTATTATAAGGAATATATGAACAAAAACATATTGATTCACAATGAAAATCATCTAATATTGTAGAATGATATGATAAAGGTTTCTTACCTCAAATATTATTCACTAGTGTTCTATAAATACATACTTATAAAGTCCCAGTGAATCACCACAATACCATAATCAGTTAATGGTTTATCAAATATTATTAGAGATGAAGAAAAATATAACCAAAGGATGTGATATCACGAGGGAAATTAGAATCCATTGGATAGACAATTCATCAAATGTTTGTATTAAGGTTCACAGGTTTTCCAATCCTGTAACAGTAAGAGCCTTTGTTTTGAAATTTCAATAATGTTGAAAAACAACTATTCCACAACATGATTACCCATTCTAAACATCTACTCAATCAATCAAAAATTTGAATAAAATATCATGATTGAATAAGTTCATTACTCTCAAAAAAACTTGATCAACTCTCTTTAATATCACAAAACTTAATCCCTCTATAGAGAAACACAATGTGTCACTTCACAATACTTTAACCTACATGAATCATGAACAAAATATAATATCTAATCTAAAATATTTCAATAATGGAAATGTTGTAATCCAACCATCGTGGTGATACATCCCTTATGTTATAAAAACCCAATAATTCCAAACTGCACACACCTCTAGAATAAGATAATTATGAATAAACAATAAAATTCCCCATCTCAAGTACATTATAATTTATATCATACAATTATTAATAGATGTGAATATTAATAAATTTTATATTACATATAGATTTTTTATGAATAAAATTATTTTGATAATTTCCTAGAATATAATTTATATTGAAAGGCCAAATAGGTTCCCTTCGACAATGAGAACCTTAATGCTTCAATAGATATATTCTTAAAAGTTTGTTCTGCTGTTAAATAACATTATATGATTAGAAAAATTGTATTTTCATTGAATAGTGTGGGTATTAATAAGTAGATAAAGAATTATCTCAGGATGTTCCCACATGGTATTATCCATGATATGGGATTTTAAGACCGAATCTACAAATAAGAATTTAACACGTTCTGTTTCAGTGGATATTGAAGTTTGTAAGTGTGTGTAATGACCCATATATTTTAATAATATTTTTAATAAATTCCAATCATCACATACATTGATCTACTGACTAAATACACGATTCCATATGTTATAGGGAAGTATATTATATTAGTTGTTTAATGAATGATTGGTTATTAATGAATAGGTCATGGAATGATTTGTACCATCTATTTTTATTTTTTTGATATCTTGTACCTTTTATTGGAATAAAATAATATAAAAAAAATTCATTGCACATATTTTATTGGTGGGATCTTATCAGATATTTAGTGAATTATAGATTTAGTATATATGATGATAAAATGGTTTTGTATACTTTTTATGAGATAGCATGACAAAAGGATTAAAATAAAAAATTATTTTTCATATTGTGATTGACATATTTGTGAAATTATATTCATCCCCTTAGGATCCTTAATGAGTTTTCAGACATATATATCGAACATTATTATAACATACTTAATGCCAGTGGGGGAAAAAGACTAGTGCGTGACAAACTTAGTGTTTTCAACTATTTCAATTAAATATTACTAATATATTTTATGGATGGGGTAGATATTACTTTTATTAGTAATTAATATTTAGTCTAGATTTATTGATTGTAATAATTTATTTCAAAAGTAATTAACAATATTTTTTATTAAATAAATATTCATTAACTTACAATAATATTTATTAAAATCATTATAAGACCAGGAATATATATTATTTATTTTTTTTCTGGATGAAAAATATTTATTACTTGAGGTTTGATTAAATCATAGGATGTTGGACAGAGAAATTATAATATAGTGGGGAGAATGATATGTGGGTTATATATAATTAAATAATCATTAATTTATTTATTTAATAAAATGATATTTAAATAATGCGATGGATTATCAATAAAACAAAAATTCCCTTTAACATCAATCAATATAGGCTTTACTAGTGCTAAAAAATCATTGTAAAGTTCGGTGCTGATAAAGGGGTACTTTATCAGTGCTAAAAATGTGCTGATAAAGTTGGACTTTATCATCGTTAAAAAGGTGATGATATAATACCCTTTATAAGTGCTAAAAGAGTGCTAATAAATTTGTATTTTATCAGATCTCTTTTAGTGTTGATAAATTCCATGTCTCCTGCTACAAAAATATTTGTAGCAGAATACCCAAACACATGGAAAAAATTCAGCATCTCAATAAGGTAATTAGACAAAGTATACCCATACAAAAATAACACATAAATCATAAGCTAATTAGACCAAGCATACCCAAACAAAAAGTATACCCATACACCATTAACACATAATTCGTAAGTTAATTATGTACATAAAGAATTCAATTCAGAATTAACGTGGTTGGGGGCTATTTTGGGGTTTGGGGTGGCTGTCTAAGTGAGGGTAGGGGGTTTCCTTGGGGGGTGTCCCGGGGGGGGGGGGGTGGGGGTCCAAAAGGTTAGGGGGATTTCCAAGGAGGGTGGTGGTGTCCAGGTAGGGTGGGGGTGCCTAGGTTGGTGGGGAGGGGGGGGGGGAATCCAGGGGGTGGGATGGTGTCCAGGGTGTCGGTGGGGGGGGGGGGTCCGGGCGGTTGAGGGTGGTCCAGGGGGTTGGCGGGATTGTCCAAGGGGGGTGGAGTGGTTTCCAGGAGGGTGGGATGGGGGTTTTCGGGGGGATAGGGGTGTCTAGGGGGTGGGGGTGTCTTGGGGGGGTGGGGGGCAGTCCAGGAGGTTGGGGGGCTATCCAGGGGGGGTTGGGTGGTGTCCAAGTAGGGGGTGTCTAGGTGGGGGGGGGGGCTGTCTGTGGGGTGTCTAAGAGAGTGGGATGGTGTCCAGGAGGGTGGGGGTGGCCATCCTTGGGTGGTGTGGGGGGGGGGGGTGTCTAGGGGGTGGGGTGTCCAGGTGGTGGGGTGGTGTATAAGAGGGGTGGGGGTGCCGTCTATGTGGGTGGTGGTTTTCCAGGGGGGTGGGGGGTGTCCGGGGGGGGGGGGGTCCGAGGTGGGGGGGGGTGTTCATGTTCATGACCAAGGGTTTTGGGGTGTCCATAGGTTTGAGGGGGATTTCATTGGGGTTGGGGTGTCTAGAGGGGTGGGGGTGTCTAGGTCGTAGGTTAGTTGTTTTTTTACTTAAAATTGTGTCCATTTTATACAAAAGAGACACTTTGAGTGATACTAGACACACCATGGCTCAGATTGAGGTGGGGTTGACTCATACACATCACAAACGACCCATGGATCATTCTCTTATAGGATCAACACAATCCAAATGCATTTTGTTAGATTTTCGTATGTCAGTTGTTGTTTTCACTTAAAATTGTGTCCATTTTAAACAAATGAGAGACCCTTTGAGTGATACTGGCCACACCGTGACTCAAATTGAGGACAAGTTGACTCTTAAATGTCAAAAAGGACCCATGGATTTATCTCCTAAAATATAAATACAATCTGAATTCGTTTGGTTGGATTTCCATAGGTCAGTTTTTGTTTTCACTTAAAATTGTGTCCGTTTTAAACAAAAGAGAGATACTTCATGTGATTCCATCCATAATGTGCCTCAGATTGAGGCAGGGTTGACTCATACATATCGAAAAGGACCCATGGATAATTCTCTTATAGGATCAATACAATTAAAATGTGTTTGTTAGATTTTTGTAGGTCAATTGTTGTTTTCACTTATAATTGTGTCCATTTTAAACAAAAGATAGATACTTTAAGTGATACCGGCCACACCATTCCTCGGATCGAGGCGAGGTTCACTCATACAAATCAAAAATGACCCATGCATAATTCTTCTATAGGATTAAGACAATATTAATGCTTTTGGTTAGATTTTCATAGTTCCGTTGTTGTTTTCACTTAAAATTGTGTCCATTTTAAACAAAAGAGAAACACTTTGAGTGATACTGGCCACAAAATGCTTCAGATTAAGGTGAGGTTGACTTTTACACATTAAAAAGGACTAATGGATCGTTCTCTTATAATTTCAAAACAATCTGAATGCTTTTGGTCAAATTTTCATAGGTCTGTTGTGGTTTTCACTTAAAATTATGTCCATTTTAACCAAAAGAGAGACACTTTGAGTGATACCATCCTCACTGTGCCTATGATTGATGAAGGGTTGACTCTTACACATATCAAGGGACCCATGGATTTTTATACTATAGGATAAACACAATTTTATTTCATTTGCTCAGATTTACATTGGTAAATTATTTTTTTAACATAAAAATGTACCTATTTTAAACAAAAGAGTGACACTTTGAGTGATACTGGACAAACTGTGCCTCAGAATGTGGCAGGGTTGACTTTTGCACATTGAAAAGGACCCATGGATAGTTCTACTATATGATAAACACAATACGAATGCGTTTGGTCAGATTTCCATAGGTCAGTTGTTGTTTTTACTTAAAATTATATCCATTTTAAACAAAAGAGAGACACTTAGAGTGATACCAGCCAAACCATGCCTCAGATGTGGTTGGGTTGGATCTTACCCATTAAATAGAACCCATGGTTTGTTCTCCTATAGGATCAAACAATCTGAATGCGTTTGGTTGGATTCTCATAGGTTAGTTGTTGTTTTCACTTAAAATTGTGTCCATTTTAAACAAAAGAGAGACCCTTTGAGTGATACCGGCCACACCATGCCTTAGATTGTGGCCAGGTTGACATGTAAAAATCACAATGGACCCATGGATAATTTTAATATAGGATCAAGATAATACTAATTCATTTTTTTTGGATTTCCGTATGTCAGTTGCTGTTTTCACTTAAAATTGTGTCCATTTTAAACAAAAGTGAGACACTTTGAGTGATACCAGTGAAACTGTGCCTCAGATTGAGGCAGGGTTGACTTGTACACATCCCCAAAAAACCCATGGATTGTTATATTATAGGATCAACACAATCCAAATGCGTTTTCTCAGATTTATGTGCGTCAATTTTTGTTTTCACATAAAATTGTGTCCATTTTAAACAAAAGAGAGTCACTTTGAGTGATACCGGAAAAACCGTGCATCAGATTGAGGAGGGGTTGACTCTTACACATTAAAAAGGACACATGTATTGATATAATATATGATCAAGACAATGTGAATGTGTTTGGTCAGATTTTCATAGGTCAGTTGTTGTTTTCACTTAAAATTGTGTCCATTTTAAACAAACGAGAGACAGTTTGAGTGATACCGGCTAAACCGTGCCTCATATTGAGGCCAAGATGAATCATAAAGATCTAAAATGAAAAATGGATCGTTCCCCTATAGTATCAAGATAATCTGAATGCGTTGGTCAGACTTCCATAGGTCAGTTGTTGTTTTCATTTAAAATTCTATCCATTTTAAACAAAAGAGAGACACTTTGAGTGATACTGGTGAAACTGTGCCTCAGATTGAGGCGGGGTTGACTCGTAAACATCCCCAACACACCCGTGGATCATTCTCTTATAGGATCTAAAAAATTTGAATGCATTTGATCAGATATCCATATGTCAGTTGTTGTTTTCACATAAAATTGTGTCCATTTAAAAAAAAAGAAAGACACTTTGAGTGATACTTGCCAAACCGTGGCTCGTATTGAGTCAATGTTGACTCATACAAGTCGAAATGTACCAATAGATTGTTCTCCTACATGATCAGGACAATCCGAATGTGTTTGGTAAGATTTTCGTATGACATTTTTTGTTTTCACTTAAAATTGTGTCCATTTTAAACAATTGAGAGACCCTTTGAGTGATATCGGTCACAACGTGCCTCAGATTGAGGCCAGGTTGACTCATACACATCATGAAGGACCCATAGATCATTATACATAAGGATCAAGACAATCCGAATGCGTTTGGTCAGTTTTCCATAGGTTAGTTGTTGTTTTCACTTAAAATTGTGTCCATTTTAAACAAAAGAGATACACTTTGAGTGATACCAGATAAACTGTGCATTAAATTGAGGTAGGGATGACTTGTACATGTCCCCAATGCCCCTAGGGATTGTTATCCTATAATATCAACACAATATGAATGCATTTTCTCAGATTTATATACGTCAGTTGTTGTTTTCACTTAAAATTGTGTCCATTTTAAACAAAAGAGAGACACATTGAGTGATACCAGACAAACAGTGCATCAGATTGAGGAAGGGTTGACTTGTACATGTCTAAAATGACCCATGTATTGTTCTCACATTGGATCAAGACAATCTAAATGTGTTAGTTCAGATTTTCTTAGGTTAGTTGTGGGTTTCACTAAAAAATGAGTCCATTTTATAAAAAAGAGAGACACATTGAGTGATACGGGCTAAACAGTGCCTTAGATTGAGGTCGGGTTGACTAGTACACATCGCGAAGGACCCATTGATCATTCTCATATAGGATAAAGGAAATCTGAATGCGTTTGGTTAAATTTCCGTAGGCCAGTTGTTGTTTTCACTTAAAGTCGTGTCCATTTTAAACAAAAGGCAGACACTTTGAGTGATATCGGTTAAACCGTGCCTCAAATTGAGGCGGGGATGACCAGTACACATCCGCAATGCACCCATGGATAGTTATCCTATAGTATCAACACAATCTGAATACATTTCCTTGGATTTTTGTACATCAATTATTGTTTTCATTTAAAATTGTGTCCATTTTATACAAAAGAGAGACACTTTGAGTGATACAGGCAAAACCGTGCTATGGATTGAGGAAATTTTGACTCATACACGTCGCAAAGAACCCATGGATCATTCTACTATAAGATCAAGACAACACGAATGTGTTTGGTAATATTTTCGTAGGTCAATTATTGTTTTCAGTTAAAATTGTGTCCATTTGAAACAAAGGAGAGACTCTTTGAGTGATACCAGTCACAAGATGCCTTGGATTGAGGTCGGGTTGACTCATACACAACACAAAGAACCCATGGATCATTCTCGTAATAGATCAAGACAATCCGAATGAATTTGGTCATATTTTCGTAGGATAGTTGTTGTTTTAACTTAAAATTGTGTCCATTTTAAACAAAAGAGAGACACTTTGAGTGATACCTGCTAAACCGTGCTCGGATTGAGGAAGGGATGACTTGCACACATCTCTAATGCACCCATGGATCAATCTTCAATAGGATCAACACAATCCTAATGAATTTTATCAGATTTCCATAAGTCAGTTAATGTTTTCACTTAAAATTATGTCCATTTTAAACAAAAGAGAGACACTTTGAGCGATACTAGCCAATACATGCCGCAGATTGAGGATGGGTTGACTCGTACATGTCGAAAAGGACCCATGTATCATTCTCTTATAGGATCAACACAATATGAATTCATTTCATCAGGTTTCATAGGTCAGTTGTTGTTTTCACATAAAATTGTTTCCATTTTAAACAAATGAGGGATGCTTTGAGTGATACCGGTCACACCGTGCCTCAAATTTAGGCTGGGTTGACTCATACACATCACAAAGTACCCATGGATCATTCTCATAAAGTATCAACACAAGACGAATGTGTTTGGTTGGATTTTCGTAGGTCAGTTGTTGTTTTCACTTAAAATTATGTCCATTTTAAAAAAAAGAGAGAAACTTTGAGTGATACCAGCTGGACCATGACTCAAATTGAATAGGGGTTGAATGATACACATCTCTAACGCTCCCATGAATCTTTCCCTTAAACGATAAACATAATAAAAATGAATTTGGTCAAATTTTCGTACGTCAGTTGTTGTTTTTACTTAAAATTGTTTCCATTTTAATCAAAAGAGACACTTTTAGTGATACCAGGAACATCGTGCCTCAGATTGAGGTGGGGTTTACTCGTACATGTCGCAAACCACCCATGGGTCATTATGATATACGATAAACACAATATGAATGCATTTGGTCTGATTTCCATATATCAGTTGTTGTTTTCACTTAAAATTGTGTTCATTTTAAACAAATGAGAGACCCTTTGAGTGATACTAGCCACATCGTGCGTCAGATTTAGGTCGGGTTGACTCATACACACCACAAATGACCCATGTATTGTTATCAGAAATTAAAAATAAAATATGAATGCCTTTGGTTGGATTTCTATAAGTCAGTTGTGGTTTTCACTTTAAATTGTGTCAATTTCATACAAAAGAGAGACATTTTGAGTGGTTCATCATTCTTGCATGTTTCTGGTGCATATCATCTTCTAAAATCAGAAAATTACACATTGGAGAAAGGATGATTTATTTAATAACAATTACAATTTTCCTACGAACATTTACATACAACAATGTTTTTTCTTTTGATCCCCTTAACCCCACTCAAAAATGACCACCAATTGTACACATCCCTAAGTAAGATATTCATGCTATTTATGTACAATCTGCAATCAAGTATGCGACCCACACATTTATGAACAAATCTATATAGTCTTATTTGTATATAGCTTTTTGACAGTCAGAGTAGTACTGCAAAATATAAAAATAAATAATAAATAAATAAATAAAATGAACTAGTAGTTGTTTTTGAAAATACCTCTTTAGGGATGCTAGTTTTTTGATTAAAAATGGCCTCGTTCATAAATTTACAAACATAATAACCATAATCATTACCTTTTGTTTTTCTTAGACACTGAAAAAAAATAATTCATTAGGAGAATAATTAACTTGTGTTGAGATGTGTTTGGATAGTGAAATTTTATTATATATACCTTGATATTTGTCCGGATGTAGTACTTGAACGCCTCCTTATGCATAGAACCTGTCCTCATTCCATTTTTAGATGATAATGATACACAACCCTATCATAACAAAATACTCAGTAAAAGATAATATAAATTATATTACTTTATTATTAGACCTAAAACGTAGGATGTAGTGTCTTACAGATTCACAAACTCTATCATGTCTGGTCAGTTTGATGGATATCCTTGCTTTGAATCCAGAAAATAAATATTTTGAGTATCCATGTTCACCGCAATTATCATCCATGGTTTCCTAAAAACAAAAAATGGTATATGTAATAAAATAAGTAAAAATATAATTGATATGCTTTAATCGTAGAGTTTTACCCCTGTATGGTTGGTATTAGGAAGAGTCTATCATTTTTAATCTTGCTTTAATATGTTTTCAGCAATACATTCACTATTTCACTATTTTTTGATGGCTCTAATTTCGTTAGATGTGTTGATGCGGTTTGAGGACTAATCAGTCCGAATTTTGGCTCATGAGATAATTCCTTCAACTACTTTACATATATACGTCTGTCAACAATATAAAATGAATTTAATCATAATTTTCACATTATATCAGCTTTTAGAAAATCTATTCATGAAAACATACCTCATATATATATTTACAACTATGACACCTAGCCAACCATTTCCAAGGATCTCATTTACATTTTCAGCAGCATCAAAATATTGACTATACCTTCTATATATATTCTCTTCGAAAACAACTATATGACTACTACCACCTCTTATCTTTGTATCCACATGAGTCTTCAATGCTAGTAAATGTGGATAGAGAGCAGGTTTTGTTATTGTGCTTTCAGTTTCTCCTTGGGATCGGTTGGTCTATCCTTTATATGGTTTTGAGCCGACATTTGGCACCCCCTTCACTTTCTATATATATAATAACATTCATTGGTTTAGACCCTTTTTTGATTAATTTTTAAAGGTTTAGCTTCAAAAAAACGAAAAAATACCTCTTTGTTCACATGTTCCCTTAATAGTTGTGATGACCATACAATGAATGTCCTAATAGCCTTTTCGACTATATGAATATCATCATCATCAAGTGGAATATGTAGCTCTGTATTTGGCTCATGATCTACTAAAATCATCAATATCAGATGATCTTTCAAAAGTGGTCTATTATGCTATGTGTCTTCTAGGATGTTGAAAATTGTTTCCCTTGCTACAAGGTGATAGGTGGGTATTGAAAGATATAAATCACAATCAGTATCACCCTGTAGAAGATCATTACAGGAAAATTATCAGTGTTTGTCTGATTCACATATCATGAGAACAATTATTAGAATATAGATTACCACGGCTAAAATATCTCTTTAAGGGGAAAGGCTCACTTGAAAGCTAGTGGGGGGGGGGGGGGATCTTCATGCACTGGTTGTTCCTAAGTTGTGTCTTCTCCTTGCTTCCCACCCATAAAAGTTTCTAGTAACTCTCCTTGCCATTGCAATCCTTCTTCAATGGTTGAAAGTATTTCCATCATTTGTTTCAATATTTCATCTCTATCATACATTTTTTTCTCAAAATATAATCAGGGTGTCACCCCAAACCCCTCACCTCCGACACGACCTTATTGTTCTGGATGCTTCAAAGCCATTGATAATAGGTCTGCACCCGCTACAGGAGTAGCTGATTCCTTTGACTGTCAGATATAAGAAAATAACTGATCATTTTTATGTAATATAAATTTAATGAAAATATGTTTATCGTCATGTCACACTTACACATATTTCCCACACATTGTGTGTGTTCTCATCTACTAGCTTCCCTTACTTATTCAGAAGTGCCTCCTTTTATAGCACATTACATGGGATGGAAGTGTCTTTGGTTTTAGACTCATCAATCCACATATAAATATAGAATGATAATTATGATTTTTTATCAGCACCTAACAATATTACTGTAAATTTAAAATACATAATATTTTCTTTTCTACTGAAGCGTAAACAATCTTTTCATTATGATAGTGGTATGTTGGTTTTGATGCATGTTCCTTATTTTCAGTATAGAGTTGATGTTTCTTAAATGAAATATTGACAATAAAATTAATGAATATATGTATCCTCAAAAAATATATTATCACTCACAATGTACCTGAAACTTCTCATCCCCACGGCGGCCAATAAATGCATCCCATGCTTCATGGAATATCAAGTGAGCGTAGAAAACGGTTGAGTGCGAGTTTATTTTACCTATGTAATATTTTAGGTGACATCTTGTTAAAATAGTGTGAAAACCTTGATGAATCCTTCATGCAAGCCTTAGTACATAATATTTGTGTGAATGGTCTAATATAAATGTAATCTACAAGAGATTGAGAAGAGTATGAAATTGATTCATTATTTTATTTTCTTGTATATTAATGAAATAAATTTATAATGTTTCTGTAATTTCATCCCAGATCACAACCTTCATCCCGGACACAACATGGTTCCCTGAATCTATGTCAATCGGCTTGCGTTGCTGAGTGAAAACTCCAATGTAACTACTAAACATATCCTTGTTTGGATTCACAAGTTGTCATTGTGCATTCCATCCTACATGAAATTTGATGCCTTTTATTTTCACCTTAAAAAAATTGGCTAACACCATCAAACTACGATGCACCAGTGTCTTCTTTAACATCAGTCCTTCATTCCCGACCATTTCATCAATATCAACATCATCTATATGTTCATATGAAATTGTAACAACGACATGTGATGATAGTTGTTTGACCTCAACACTAGGAGCGACAACAAGTTCAGAAACGTGTTGTTTCTCTACATTGTGAGCACCCGTAGTAGGAGCAGCAGTTGCTGCAGCAACAACAGCTTGAGAGACTTGTCTTGCTTCAAGGATAGGAGCACCAGAATTTGTAGAATTCATTATCTGGAAAAGTGGTTGAACAGTTAATATAGATTACTTAAATTCAATAATAATATGATAATAACATGAGATAACAAGATCTATATTATAAACAAAATATAACCAGTTTATTGAAGTCTATTTTCTTTTTTCAAAGGCTGAAGGGATTTGAAACCTCTATATATTATCCAAATCCCTTCATTATGATTTCATCTAACATAAAAAACACCATCTACATTGGTACCCTTGCGAAATGAATGCGACGTACCTCTGAAAGGATTGTCCTCAACTGAATTTTCATCGGACCCTTCTGTAGTTTTGGATGATAATAGAACAATCAACCACTTTCGGTTTGTGAGATATGGAACATAAAAAACGTGAACCGCTTGTGATTTCATTATTAATTGTTCGTATTTGTACCCTTCTTTACTAAAATCAACTTTCAAAAATCCCCATTCATCTATTTTAACACCACAGTTGTTATCAACCCATTTGCATTGAAAAATTGGCAATTGGAATATCATATAATCTAACTACCATATTAGTTTGATAATGCCAAAATATGACATATTTGCATAAATTGGATTTCTATCCTTACTACCAGAAACATGCATCGCTTCAACCACTAGTGTAACCCCACTATTTTGCATGGTACTATCTTTATCATGTTCATCTGTATAGAATGTATAACCATTAATTACATAACCACTGTAAGATAATAAATACACACTTGGTCCAGCTGCTATCCATTGCAGTCATTCTGAAATTGAATTTTGATTTTCATCTAACTACATAAAAATATGGTCCTGAAACCATCCTATAAACTATTGATTATGTGTATTTGATAACCATTTTTCAGAAATTGATGGATTCAACGACCTAAGAATTTCTTTATGAGTTTCAATATGTGGAGAAACCTCCCAACTGTTATGCAATAAATAGAGGTGGGCCTACTCATGATCTGTAATACTGATTTTCACAACATCTCTTCCAAAATTTCCCTCACCCTTAATGCGTCTAGTGTGCCGAGATTTCATGAGACCATTTCTTTACACATCAAATAGGTATTCAGTACAAAATTCAGTGGCTTCCTCAACAATATATCGCTCCATTATACAACCCTATGGATGACTTCAATTTTTGACATACCCTTTCAAAATATTCATATAACGTTCAACAATATACATCCATCTATAGTGCACATGACCACAAAGTCGAATCTCTTTCACCAAGTGACTCATAAAATGAACCACTATATCAAAGAATGTTTGCGGGAAGAACATTTCTAATTCACATAATATGAGGAATTTTTTTTCCATAGCTAGAAATTTCACGGAGTCATAAACTTTTCTACTTATAGCTTTGAATAAGAAATAATGTTTGGTTAACGTATGAAAAACATTCTTGGAAAAAATTCACCGTAAAGCTATAGGATTTAGATCTTGCATCAAAACATGGCTGTCATGTGATTTCAAACCTTTTAACTTCAAATCATTAATTGACACAATGTTCTTGATATTTGATGATTACCGCTCTGAAACCATTACATCATTGAAGAAGTTTCAAAACTGATATCTCTCCTCCCTAGAATGAGTATAAGCATATGGAGAAAGAAACAATCAATTTTCACCCTTCACGGGAGCCAACTCTTCTCGTATTCCCATGTCAACCATGTCCATCCATGACTTAATTCCATCCGTTGTTTTGCTAGGGGAATTCGGCAATGTTAGGATAACACTGTCACATACATTTTTTTCTACATGCATCACATCAAGAAAATGTCTGACATAATAACAATTCCAATATGATAATTCAAAAAACTAATATCTTTTTCCAACCAATTTTTGTATGGTTTTTCGAAAATGGTTTACCAAACACAGTGTTCACATCTTTTACTTTCTCAAACAGGTGATCACCTCGTAGTGGAGATGGTGTTGTGCATTATTCTGAACATCCATTGAAAGATGTCATCCAAGATCAGTACTTATGTAGATGAGGTATAAATCTAAGATATACTAGAAACATAAGTTTCCATGAATGTTTCAACCTATTTGATTATGTAAATTCTTTGCACACGAGAAACCCTTGAGTTACTTTAATTCTATAGCCTTGAAAATTTCTATAAGAAGAGAAATCACTTATTTTCCCATACAACATTGCTCTCAACATAAAGTATTCACTTTTATAAGCATCATACAACATTACACCTGAATACCACAATAACTTCAAATCCTCAATCAAAGGAGCTTGATAAACATCAATATTGTTACCCAATTGTTTTGACCCTAATAGTAGAATAGATAACATGATTAATTTTTACTTCATGTATAACCATGGTGGCATGTTATAATTTACCAACATAACATGCCATGTACTATGAGTGCTAGTTTGAAATCCAAAAGGATTCACTCCATCTAAAGATAAAGCAAGAAGAAGGTTTCTCGGCTCTTTACCAAATTTAGGATACTAATGATCAATTTTCTTCTATTGAGGAGAGTCGGTCGGATGACATAATTTCCCATCATTATTTCTTTTATCTTCATGCCACGACAATTGTCTTGAAATTTCTTCACTTCCATATAGATGCCTAAACCTTGGAATGATTGGAATGTACCATACAACATTCATAGGATTGGATTCATCTTTATTATATCGAGAAGCACCCTACTTTGGGCATTCTGTAAGTGATTTTTTCTCCTTGCTAAACAATATACAGTATTTTGGGAAACCATGATTTCTTTCAGAAAACCTACCCATCAAGCGTAGCAATACTTTAGAATAATATGTCCGGCTTGGGAGCTCATTATCTTCCGGGAGAATGACATTCAAGAGAGCAAGTAGTTCCGTAAAACTGACATTACTCCATCCGTTGACTTCTTTCAATTTATACAACATCAGTACAACTGAAAATTATAAATATTTAGTTCAAACAACATACAATGGAATCTTTGCACAACTCTTTAACTTCTCAAACAATTTTGGGCAATCATGGAGGTCATCTTCAATTGACTTTGTCATTTTCTCAATATGATCTTCATCATCATTGACATTTGTAATCACATCCACCATATGGTCTTCTTCATTATCCATATTGGTATTCATATCTGATGATCCATAGAACACAATTTTATCCCATCCAGTAGCTACATTCACTTTTTCTATGTGTTTATTCCAACATTTAAAACTCCGATGTATTCCGTGAAATATCAAATGTTCTTCCTACTCCTCTGGTGTAAGTAGTATAGAATAACAACAATGTAAACATGGACAAAGGATTTGACAAGGATACTTTGTGTTATCCTTTGAAAACTTGATGAACTCTCTCATTAAATTCTCGTACTCTATTGTCAAACAATTAGCATCTACCCAATATTTATTCATAACCCTCCTATTTTAATATCAAATATTAGTATTTATGGTTCAAGTACACAAAAAAGACCTCCAAATATAGTAGAAAAAAACCACTTTCTTATAAAAATAGAGATTAATAGTGCCTAACCATTTCCAATAAAGATTTGGAAATCAACAGAACCAGGATAGACCCCCATCAAAATCAACACAATTTCTAAACACAAAGGGGTTCGCGGGGATAATAACTTGTGTCATAGATGGTAAAACTCACACGACATCATCCTCTATGTCTCATCCTCCTCTATCGGGTCAACCCTTCTATGGTCAACTTGTCCATCCTTTAATACCTCACCACCATAAAATACTTATAGATGAAAACTAGTAGCCAAATCTATTAGTAATGAAAGGATTATCATAATCACTACAATATGGAATTCATTTAATATAATTAATTTAGATTCATTATATTATCCTCAAATCACCCTAGTCCAAACATAAGAATAATCAGGAATGACACATCTACCACTCCTAGGTCTCTACCCTATATTCAATATCACCACACCTAAATACCCATATATCCACACATACACATCACAAACACATAAAAAACCATATCCACATATGAGCCAATGTACCCATATGGAATTCAATCAGGTTACTCAACTCAAGTGGTGGTGTGTAATAAATAATAAGAAAATATATTAAGTATATAGTCACACATAAATATCAACCTCCCTCTCTAGTAGTAGACTAAAAAAGACTAAAAGAAGCACTTTTAGAAATTCAACAGCTAAAAGGGGATGTTCACTATATTAGGCTTCCTACTCTAGTTCAATAACACAAAAGGATATCATCCAGCTCAACTCTTGAAGAAGAGGTCTAGCTAGACTAGACCTCAGGTCCGATTCTCTATGGAAAACATGGAATTCCCCATCGGGGGTAGTGAAGGACACCCACTGATGATAATAGTAAATCCATGATTTATTAGAAACTAGTTAGTCCATTCTATGAATAACATATAGGTGAATCATGTTAAGAACCAAAAAATATAATATGATCTAAATCTTTGAAAAAGAGAAAGCATGAGAGGGGAATCAGAGACCTTACTCCCTCTTTATCCAGAGAGATGTTACAATCTCTATCACATAAGCGATGATATCTATTATTTGTTTCAATAGTTCTATATTGAGGTTTGATATGAAATAATTCTTCCCTGTATCAGCTCTTTTCTAGCATAGATAAATAAGGCATTTATCAGCATTAGAAAAGTGCTAAAAAAGATTCCCAATATCATGGCTAAAATTTTAGCGCTGATACAAGGTTTCTTTATCAGTGGTTTTTTCTTTCCAGAGATATAAGTTGGTTCTTCACTTTCCCATTTTGTAGTATGGTATACATACCATAAAATAATAATAAAATTATTATTATAACTAGAATGGGGAATATTATTTGTATAATATTGGATAATGGCCTTCTATTTAATTATATGGATTATAACCAAATCTCTATTATTTATTACTATACATATTTTTTTGAAAAGAATAATCCTTTTATTATTAAGGACTACGTTGGAATCAAAACTAAAGAAAAAATATGATTTATTTCTATGAATAAGAATATTTATTTCTAATAGTGAAATTATGAGATAAAAGTAGAATGTGTCTATATCTTCACTAGAGGGATTGTACTCTTGGTGCCTTATAGAAGAAAAATAGAAGAACATAAAAATGTTTTACTCAATCAACAATTTCTATAGATAAATACTTCCTAAGATAGAAGTACATATGATATTTAAATTAATTGTAATTTTAAGTCAAAGAAAATATTTCTTTGTTAAATCATATTAGATTAATATTCATTAAATTAATTTGTTTTTTATTTTTATCATCACATACAGTATGGATCAATTAATGAGTTTGAAAAAGTATGTGTTGTTGATAGGCCTAATGTACCCTTAAATTGTGTTTATATCCTTCAAGTTGTATCATAGGGGTCACATTATGTTTTATGTATTTATTCTTCATTTAAAATTTTATTAATTTATTGTTAGATTATTTTAAATTTAATTCATGATTAATATAGAACTTGATATTACATGTTCATTCAATATTCATATATTCATAAACTTGTTATAATATATGGAGAACAATCAGAGATTCCACTTGGAGAAGCTGTGTTTTCTAGACATATGACATAGTTACAAGAGGTGTAATAGAAATTTTGCACATTTTGTACTAAGGATCAGTAAATATAGACCAGTTATATGATACACAACTAACACATGAAATCAACATCTAGTGTATTTATAAATATGTGTGTTTAACTACCAAATAGGCACATAGATTTTTGGATTACATATTCTATAGCTGGCATACTTGTCATGTAGTCTACATCATTTCACAGTGAAATTTATTGACATTTCTGGTTCAAATTACATCATTTATTAAAATGAGACCTTTGATATTAACATTTTTAATGATAGAGGTTTAATTTCATCTTGTTAACATAAATATTGGTATTAAAGATACATATACCACATATATTAAATATGATGTCTATCATAAATATGTGGAATTTATTCATCTTTAAATTCTAAATGACAATTGTTGGGAGAAATTTCATGTATGACACATGTCTTATTATGTATAATGTAAAAGTTCATACAAGGTGAGACACGATTATGATGTATATTAATTATGTGTAATCCATCTATATGATGTATACACAGTTAAATTTATAAATTTTTACATGCGTTTTAGAGATTTTTTGGAAGATTAAATTATTATAAATAAATTAATTAGTTAATAAGACAATTAATTCAATTTTTTTATCTTAATTAATGAATGAATAAAATTAGTTATAGCTTAATTCATATTTTTTTTCATGTTTATTACTAATCATGATCATTGAATGATATATGTATGTATTAAATTAATTTAATATATTTCTGGAATATTATTATTATTAAATTAAAATGATGTCTCGTATGTCACCCCTTTTCATGTAATATATGTAGGTCATGTTTTACCATAGTTTAATTTTTGGAGAATCATTATCCATTACATTGGTTACCCACACAAGTGTGTGATTTTAGAGAATATGTAATATAATTCAGCTCCCAGTAAGGTTTAGGTTTATCAAAACTTGAGCTATGTTTAAATCAATCAAGGGAGATACATAGGTCAATGATGTAATGCTAGAACTCCTGAACGAAGAATAAAATACGAAGTTCATATACCCTAGGGTTATATGTCTATTTGTTTTCTTCTTAAAAACCATAAATTAATAAGGATCTTGATCACGTTTTTTTTAAATTATTATATTTTTCATGTCTAATTTAATGGATAGATATCTATGATCACCTATTTAAATTATGGAACCATTATCCAAGTTGAAATAAAATAAAATTATTATGCATAAATTTTTTATCAACACAAGGTTAATTAATTAATAAAAATATACTTATTGTTAAGAAAACATGTAAATGGAGAAACATGATAACTTATACATAATAAAAAAATACCTCATGTCAATATTTATTTAGATTATGAGTTTGGTAACTTTTGTAAGGGTGAAAATATATAATGTTGTGTTTTTATATCCCTTTTTACGATGTTTAATTTTATTGGGGAGTTCATTGAAAGTTTAAATTTAATAAACAATGTTTAAATAGAGGGGGTTTTCCCTTTCAAAATTTGATTTATCTTAGAGGAATTTTTCATGGAAATTCAAGTGAATATTTTGAGAATTGGGGATTCTAGTACCCATATCTAGGAGTTGGAGTCCCATAGTTAACTCGACTACCTACCATAATAATTTATAGTGATTGACCAGCTCGACTATTCGATTATAAAAAGTAAAATGTTGATCCTACCCATAAGAACATCCACATGACAAGGAATATTAAGTTTAATCATGGGGTTTTTGAGAATTGACAAAATATTTGGATTATTAATAAGGATAATTAATTATTTTTTCCTCACATATTATTGTAATGAAATAAAGTACTTAATTTTTTTTAAATATAATAGTAAATTGAAGAGAAACCCATGAAAAACACTATTAAATTTCATGGACTCGGGGTATGTCCTCTCACACACAAATTTCTCATATTTGAATATATGTTCATACACTATATAACTAACTTCGAATTTACAATTAAAGTTAGAATACCTCTTCTTATAGAGCTTCCCCAATGAACATGTAATGTGGAAAAGGATTCTCATCAGAGGTATGTGAAGGAAATTCTTATTTCATGTCTTATCAGTTATTTATAGAGAGGTAATGATGAAATATAAGGATATTAATTCTTATACTATGAAATATCATAATCTATCACTTGATAAAGAGAAATAGAGAAGATAGATAAATCATATAATCAATATATTATATAAGTGTAATCTTGATGATGGACATATATATTTATATATATTTAAATGACTTTAAAATGATGGGCTACTTTGATTGACTAGTGACAGTAAACTTCCATTTTGATAATAAAATATCCATTAATATCATTTTGTCTTATATACTAACAAGGTTATTATTCACCACATAACATTTGAATATTATATATATATTTTACAAAAATATCTTGAATATTATTTTATAGATAGATATGTTTTTTTTAAATAAACAATTAAAACAAAAGGTTTTAAAATCCTATGGCCATTACAAATCCAATTGTGGTTTCATTATGTTCATAAAATAAATAAAATCTTCAAGGTTAAGGAATGGAATACAATTTTTTTTCTTGTCATGGAATAAAAAAAAATTTTGGATGAAAAATAATGATTATTTGGATAAGAAATCATAAGACTCAACTTTAGTTATATTACTCATTATATGTAATTTTATTTGATATAATTATTTGGTATATTTTTTCACCTATATGATTTTAAAACATAATAATAGAGTATGTATTGAAATATTATGATGAGTAAGGTGAATTCCCAAAGAAGCTAAAGAAGGGTGATTCCAAGGACAATCAAGAGGATGACACACCATTGAATTGTAAATGTATCATGATTCATGTTTGTATTGGGTATTAGAAAAAAATTATCCCTATGACTATTTTTAATAGATGGATAAATTATTAAACATATGGAATCAATATTGTTTTGATAATTTATTAATTTTTAATAGTTTTTTGATACACAAATCATTTATATATAAAAAACAAAAAAATTATGAATATAAAATATACAACTCTATTACAAGTTTGTATAAAGACAATTTTTTGTCAAAGAAAAACTACTAGTATTTGACTTTTTTTACCTAGAAAGTTTCTATAGATTTTTTACAACTTAGATAGTACGCATAGTAAGAATTGAATTATCATGTATTATATAAAAAAACCTATAAAAAATAAATGTATTACATAAATACTTTATATTAATGATATTAAGGAAATGAAAATTATTATAATAAAAATATATAGATTAATTCATATGCATCATGCAATTTATTTAAGAAAATGTACAAATTCATAGTGAGTAAATGAGTTGACTTGGTTAAGAAACAAGATCCTTTGGTCAGGCTGGTGGATGACATCTTAACAATGTAAGCATCGATCATTTATATTTGGATTTAAGTTATTCATAATCTCAAATTAACTTATATACATCAATATTGTGAGGACTAAAAAAGGAAAACCAATGGTATGTTATATATATATATATATATATTTCAAATCCTCCATAATTTGTTCTAAGACATGTTTCAAAAATATCATTGAAACAACTAAAAATATCCCCACCATATTAAATAGTGTATATCGTATAAATTATCTTATGATGAAAATATATTATCCCATAGCCTCATGTTTTTTATTAGATCAGATTTTAATAAAAATACACATAAAATAAAATACAAATTTCATCCCATTTAATTATCTAATAACTATTAAATATATTAATATAAAGTCATGAATGACTATGTTTCTGTAATAGAAAAATATATATCTTGATATAGGTTTTCATACTAAACATTTATGAATGTGATGCTCTATATTCATACAAGTTAAATATAAACAATCGAATTAAACTATTCTCTGTGTAGGGAGTTATTCTAGAGACACATTTTTCGTAGGAATTCAAAATCAATGAGGTTTGTTATATTCACTGTGGTGGGTGATATATATACTATTCATTCATAGTAAGGATTCCTATAAAGAAAAAAAGTAGAAATATGATAACATTAAAAATGTATTTGAATTCATTAATGGATTCCCCAAACCATAAAATGGGGATCTAAATTTTGAGGGTTTCTATACTTGATACTCCTAGTGGGTGTTAGAGGTAAATTTAACTTGGATGGTAATTTTTTTTAATAATAATTTATTGATTATTAAATGATTTAAACAATTTGTAGGAATAGTCAATGATTAAACCTATACACATACCATCACGCTAAATTAATTTCAATTATTGTTGGAAAATAATTTTTAAAATGGTCATTATATTTGGATATTCATTATCTTATATACCTTAATAAGGGAAACCTTACATAATATTGTTATATGATGGGACAAAAGGGATTCCATATGAAACATGTGTATATGGAATATTTAGAATAGGTTTTCAACATAAATAAATAATAAAGTATATAAATGTTAAATAAATCCATTTATAGATAAAAACATTAAAAGTGATCAAAGATTATTAATTTGAAGTGAATGAGTGTAATCTATCTATAATATATTAGTGGAAAAATTATTAATTTCAAACATAGATAGGTTTATAACATATGGAAAACTAATGTTATATTTTACAAGATTATATTGACTAAAGAATGTATTTCTCCAAATGTTACTGAAATTAGTAACCATTTTATAGGGAATTTGATTTATATAGATATGTTCAGGGGTTTTATAAATATAATCTTTATACAAATATTTTTATATTATTATAATACAATAAGGTAAAATTTAAGGCTAAATTATTGATAGAAAACAATCATCCATGAAAATATTCATGGGAATATGATATTATTATTATTATATATAGAATTTCACAATATTAAGTTCTATGAATCTATCTCATATGTGAGGATATGTTATGATGTTAAATATTGATGTTACATTATGCTTAGTAGGTGAATAAAAAATAAATATTGTATAAGTACACCGACTTGTAGTTATTACTGTATGACTGTACTTTATAAAGTATAACTTGTTCACTTAGTCATGTATGAATAAATAACTACAGAAGTTATAAATGTATTTGGAAACTAGTATATTATTTTGATAATTTTGATGTAAAATAATAATTATTCTAAGATAAAATCCTAGAAAAACATATTACATTGAGTAGATTCCATATCAACAAATATGAGTACAATAAGGATTCAGATTTAGATTATGAGGTAGATTAGAAAAATACTATTTTTATTTTCTATTATATAAATTTTGTGAGGATTATAAATTTAGAGATAAGAATTTAGTATGGAATTATAAAATATTTTAGTTTTCTGATAAGGGTATTAGAGGTGGATACTCAGATGAATCACTAATAGTGGGATTTTCTCAATGTAGTCAATTAATTGTTAATATATTATCCACAATGGAATTTTTAAACCTCAAAAAAATATTGTTAACAATGTTGTAAGCCCTAAATTTGTAGTAATACTCAATAGAAACAAGTGTATCATGTGAGAGATAGATGATAAAAAATATTTATTGTTTTACTATAGTGAAAGTGGAAATTTGTTTTCATTGGTACCCTGTAGACAACTACTGTGTACTTTTGATTTTATATATATTCATGCATTTGAATATTAATAAATTCCTTGTCATATATAAATTATTCTTCATTAAAACATTAATGTGATATGTTATAATAATAACGTTTTCATTGACATGGTTATAAAAATTACTCGCTAGGAGGATAACATTAATGTGTTATGGTGATATTATTAAAACTTTGTTCCACCATATGATAAAATTATATAAATTAAAAGATATTATATTGAATATAAATAGAGACTACTCAAAATTGGATTATACTATTTCTCATGATGTCTGAACATCATAATCTCTAAGAAAGCAAATTATTATAATAGACATGCTAGAAAGAATTCCCCATATTTTGTGCCATTATAAATTCTTATATGCAAGCAAGTTTAATGATCCATAAACATTATTATTGTTATTAATATATTTCTTGACTCACGTACCTTAATTAACTAACTAAAAATATGACCCTATATGTTTGAATGAAGTAGGTAGTGTTGGGTTCATCATTAATGATATGATATTAATTAATAAATCAAGTAATTATTTTCCCCTTCCCTATTTATAAGAGTTGATAAAATTGTGATTTTATTGGAATAAAACTATTAAACTGAATTTTATAGACATGGTGTATTGATTGGTTCACATTAGATACTAAATTAATCATATATCAGGTATATAGTTTCATGACACATGTATGAATATTTTAAAATGATAAATTGTGGGGAATGGATTATATTACCCAATGATTTTTTGTATGTGGTTTTCATTATGGTGACATTAACTTATTCATCTTTGATACATGCACATGTTGTCAGACACTAAAATTGAACATTAAGAATACTCGTCAAATTCCATTGGAGAAGAATCCAAGAGGCTCATATACTCCATACTTCATATGATCTTAGATAAATATTATTATTATATTTAATGGTTGGAGTAAATATTATTCTTAATAAGAAATAATATTTATTCAATATTGATGTATTTTTATTATTTATTTGTAAGGTAATAATTTTTTTTATTATTAAATAAATATTTATTTAGTTACACAAATATTAAAATATATATTTATTTACTAGACACTTAATATATAATATAAATTTATTTGTTGAATAAATAATATATATTACATAAGGGTTAGTATATACCAAAGGAGGTCGATGAACCAAGACCATTAGAACAACGAGATTGATATGTGGATTAAATATAATTAAATAAATATTCAATTTTTTATTTAATAAAATGATTATAAATGATTTTTTTCTTCAAAAGACAATTTAATTATAATAATAATAATATATTTTTTGGGGTAATGGTATTTGTGTAAAATAATATAAATTTAACATTTAAAAATGACTATATTTAAACACTATCTATGTATATTATAATTATATATAAATTTCATCAAAAAAATGAAATGTGCACAATAAATATTCTCCTAAATGATTTATCTCTAATGAAGAATGACCTTGAAATTTTCACTCAATCATTGAATTATAATACCACCTCATCCTCACTCTCAATAATGAGATACAAGAACGTTCCATCCGAATGATGGATTTTTTTGATCAATATGAACAACAAAAAATGATCAATGTATTCACAATATGAATAAGAGTCCCGATAGTGATTTTCTGAGACAAAAACGGCACGTGTGAATCACTACCACATGGGTCCTAATATTGGATTCTCATATATCAATGATAGCCTAATCCATAAAAGATTTTTATTGATTTACAGATTCAATGAAGAAATACTTCCCAACACAAAGGTAATTATACAATATAAATTAATTAAAAATTTACATATAATATCATCTCATTTTATCTGTAATATTATTTCCATATTATTTGTGTTAATTAATTGTTCATGAAGTTTATTTCTATGTACATTATATATAATTCATTTAATTTTAAAAAATATGACTTTCCCATAGGCCGAACATTCCCTTCTATTGCATCCAGAAGCCTCATCAATATCAATATCCAAATTAGCAAAAAATGATTTAACATTTTTTTTGAATCAATGAGATATTAGATGATATTACAGAATTTGTAAATATTAATGTGAAATAAGAAACTCACACTTAAAAAATGATAAAGTCATGTATGCGGTTGAGACATATTTATAGTCCAATAAAGATACACAACTACTTTTATTAATCACTAAAGAATTGAAATGTATTTAAAAGATTACAAGGATAATTGAAGATGTGATCTATCCCTTTTATTTATAAATAATTTTATTTTGTTGAACCATATATATTCTCATTATAATATTAATGTAAAACACTGAAACTTTTTTATCTTTGTATATGATCCTTCTATTGGTAAAGGTTGTTAGTTTTTTTTCGTTGCATTCATTACCTCAGAATATGATCCTAAATGAATATAAAAAGTAATGTATTTAAACATATTTAACAATATAAAGATACATTGAGTTATTATTATGTGTTAATATGAGTTAAACCTATATTGTTTCAATCGCTTCCCTTACACTTCTTCCATTCAAAATTAGTTTGCGTTGCTACTTATTCTTATCTTTGGTTCTCGAATCCCTTGTTCCATTACCCTTTCATAATTTCAATTAATGTATAGAACCTTTTGAATGAATCTTTATTCATTTCATACAATTTATCTATAAAACATTTCGGTCCTAGATAACCTAAAATAATCATCAACTATGACCTAAAAATTTTGATTTTATTTTATATCTCTAGTTTATGTGGTTCTAAAATGATCAATGTACACTAAACATAGTGATTCCCAAGATGAGATTCCACTAATAAAATTTAAAATAGAATTTAATTTCCCACCATAAAGGAAAGGGTTAAAACCCATTTAACAATTAATCCTAGGCTTCACATGATTATTGACATGTTACTTCATGTATTATTTAGTTAGGTCCCAGACTTTGAAGTGTAATAGTATTATAGACTAACTATCCAACATATAATATATTTCAGTATAGAAATTAATGTTTTTATAGTTCATGTATTGTAAGTATGTAGTTTAAACAATATCTTTCTTATTAACTGTTATGATGAATACTACTTCTAAAAATGTGGTGGTACATTAATATTTGATTATGTTCAAAGAGTAATCATCATCCCATAATAGTAAAATGTTTATGAGGTTGTGTTTATTTACTAGAACCTAATTTAAATTTGAAATTAAGGTCTATCTACTGATAAATATATCACATATACCAATGATCCACCGTAGGTAGTATTTCCAAACATAAAATATCTACCCTTCACATTTTGTGTGTTCTAAATGTTGAACTAGTTAAGGTCATATATTGTTACATTTATTTTCATTTTCTAGGTAATTTAACAACTCGAAATTGAATCTCTATTTTTAAATATATAAAAATAAAATTTCAATACCAAACATGTTTCTATAAAAAAACATTAGTGAATAAACATTAAGGTACCCACATAGGTCAAACTCATATTTGTTAAATAAAAGGAAGTTCTTTATAAATCTAATCATTAAATTTAATGAATAATTGTTTATTTTATAGAATTAATTATTTCTTCTTGGTACATTCCATTTACAATTTTTTATAAAAGGGTTGAGTTTTAATAAAAACCATTTCAAAAAATATTTCAACTTTTTGAATAATAATACCATATTTTTTATTTATCTTTTACTGGTTTGTACTGTCCTGTAATTTTATCTATATTTTCTGTTCCCAAAGTAAAATTATAAATTTACATATTCATACATCAATATTTTAATTTATATTTTGATGAATAATACCTATTTCTAATATGAAATAAAAGATAAAAATATTTTATAATTTTACATAGATTTATAATTTTAAATACTCTCATCATCCTTAATATTTTATTCCATTTAATGATCATATTTATTAAAAAAAGTATTATATTATTTATATGTTAGTAACATATTCTTCCAATTTCATAATTGTTGTGGACTCATCCTCATCATTAGAAAAACCCGATTATTCTAAATACTAGATGTCAATATGTTGACTAATATTATCAAAAAATCATAATTAATTTCTTGTAATAGAAAATGTATATCTAAATATATTTCTATTATCATTACTATATGAGACACTTTAATAAGTTTATACATTACTACCACTCATGTTATATGAATCTTTTATATCTTTAATCCCTTTATAGTTATATGATTATAATGATTATTTATATTTTTTTCTCAATTATAGATATTTATAATTAATATGTCCAATATTTTTACAATTTTATCAAAGTACATCATTAAAATATTATTTACTATCACCTATTCAAGATATTTCATATCCATATCTTGTATCATTCTAATGAATATTTCAAAAAAAAAATTCTTATCAAACAACATGTACTAGTATATCTATAATTTTATAAAATGTACTTCACTATTCTGTATATCACTATAATTTAAATATTTAATAATATTATTATCTATATTATAATTCATTGTTGATGTAACATTAGACGTATTAATAAAACATTAAACCATATTCTTAAATTTTTCTATCTATCTATCAGGATTCAACTTAATTTTATAGTTTATTATATTTTTCATAAGATCATCAATATTTAATTTGGTGACATATATAATATGATTAATATAAATTCTATTTGAAATTATTTTTTTTATAAAATTTCAGTAATCATCCTCAATAAATGATTTTTTAATAATTTATATTTCACCTTGTTTTTGAAATCCATTCAAGATAGTCCTTAATATTTGATGCATTTTATTAAAAAAATCCATGGAAAGAAAATAAAAATATTGATAGTAAGATCATGCCATTTATTTTCTAGTTTTCAAAACCATTGATCATATAAAATTATTTGTTTCAATATTCTTTTAAATTAAATTTCTATTTTGATAACGTGAAAAATGTCTAAATATTTCATGTATCAAATATTAAGTGTGTTATTTGTTATTTATTTTATAATAAATACTAGTATTTTAATTCTATTATCAAATTTATAACTTATTTAACTAGAATCATATAATACCTAGTAATCATCTAGTAGTTTTATATACTTGTATTCATTAAAAATATCTATATTCCAACCCTCTAGTATTTTTAATCAACATTATAAAAGATTAGTGTATGATATGGATTTAGATTATCCAATGTTTTATCTTCTTGATTTGAAGACATATAAAATCATTAATATAATTATATGAATATTTAGGGAAATAATATAGATACATGCACTAATAATAAATTGTTTCCCAATATAGCTGTAATTCCAAAAAAATATAACATATTAGCATTGTATTCTATAGCATATATGACATACAAAACAAATTGAAAAAGGGAATATAATTTCCAGATAATTAATACAATATTTAAAATTTTTGATAAATTAAATATATATCATATCTTGGAATAGAAATGACACTTATTTATTATACATCAGGTGCAACAATGAGCTTCTTCCAGGGAATACATTACATGCATTACCATGTTATTTTGAACAATAATATATTATTATAATATTTGTTTTAATATAATAAGATATAACCCAGATGTTAAATTATCACTTAATAATAGTATTAAATTAATTATGAAAATATATAGCTTACACATCATATTAAATGAATTCACAGGTTATAAATTAATTATAAATGAATATAGAAAAAATAAATATAAAAGAATTGTATTTACAAGAAACCTATTTTTATGCACCCAAAATAATTTAAAATAATAAATTAAATTAATTATTATTAGTGGATGGATTTATTGAAATATATATATTATTTATTAAATAATGTTTTTATATTCATCAGATATATTTTCTAGATAAAAGATTAGAAAAAACATAATATTACACATAAGAACTAATATTATTATAAATGTAGTTTTACAACTTGTTAATGGTGAACCTATTTAAACCCAAATTTTTTAACATTTATAGAATATATATGTCAAAAATCAAAATAACTATTTAAATTAAAACAAAAAAAATTCAGGGTGAATGTTTTAAATTATTCTGCGATGTTTTATTTTTTAATGAATAATAAAAAATACTAAATTTTAATTCCAAACTAGATTTTCCTCTAATTTATTTATAAATATAAATTATATTTTTTAAAGTTTAATTATATAATTTTTTATCTATTAATCCATTTTAGGTTAGTGTATTAAATTTCACAATAAAATTTCATATATAAAATAGTATTTTTTTTTTCATTTTTACGTTATAAACTCGCATTGTTGTCCAGTTTTCAGTATTAAATTTAAATTAATTTCTACCAAAAATATGATTGGAATTTGGGAAAATAATTTTATTATTTTTAATGATAATAATTTATAATTTATAATAATGTACATGAATTTTTAATGAAAAACATTAGTTAAAGTAAATAACATTAATTACAACGAATAAGGTGAAATTTAGATTAAGAAAGAACTAATCCTTAATAATAAAAAACAATTTGACATTGAAACTTATACAATATCAATTTTATGTCCATATATATACAATACAATCCATTTTAACTACATTTGAGCATTATTATATGACCATTCAATGGAAAATGTTGGTTTAATTCCCTTTTCCTATATTTAGAAGAGAGCTACTCCTCCTCCAATATAAAAATTCACCCTCTCCTCTCACATACCCACACCTAGTATGGCAAATTGTCTCAAAATATATCCACAAAAATAACTTTTAAAAATATATCCCCTCATTATTTAATCCTCACTTTGGTGATAAATCTATCCATGGATGACCATTAGTGAAAACTGAAAAGAGTTTACCAATTAAGAGGTAGCATCATTCCGTAAAATCCTTAGATTTATTTCCATTCTACATACCCTTAACTATTCTAATTAAAATATTATATAAAAAAAATGAATCTGATATATACTTATTTTTTTTATAATTTTTATTTCTACAATTACACATAATTCCATCTAATGGGCAATGGACCCACTATTTATGTGAACAGAAAACTGCCACATCACAAAATGATATTATTTGTTTATCCTTTACTGCCTACCATGGTGGGTGTTATGATAAGAAAATTGTTGAAATGATATATATATCATATTTATAAATCATTTATTATTATTTAATTATTTTATAACACATACCTTTATAAATTCCATTCTGGGTAAATAAGATGACATTGTTTGTAGAAGCGTGGACTGTCGACCCCTCAAAGCGATGTTATTCAATCACAAAATTCATGGAATTTAAAAGGAATGGTTTTAATAAAACAATATAAAATATATGAAATAGATATGATAATGTAATTATAATAAAAAATATTTAATTTTTCCATTTTTAATATGACAAATAAATTAAAGTAGCATTCATGTGTACATACGACAAGTTGTCTCCCTAAACGGTGCATTTCATTTCTTATCTCCAAATATTATAGATTATTCTAAACAAATAAATGATAATTACCCTATTATTTAAAAAATTAATATTAATAAACTGTTGTTGATGTAATATAAACAATATGTAACAAGTAATAACATACTCAAAATACAATGAAATTAACTCCAAAAATAATGAAAATAATGAATAATTATAATCAAATGGGTGATACGATATTAATAAATGATAATAAATGATAATATAAAAAATGAATATGATTATGGAATGAGTTCATAAAAGTCATGAAAAAATTATAAAGAGGTTAAATACCATTAAAGAAATAAAATCAAGGTAATAGATTTTGTTTAAAATGAAACTACATTGAGGATTATTCATTTTTATGTACCAAGATGATTTAATATGGGTATCTACATTCATTTTACATGTTATATAATGAATATATTTAATCTCATGATATGTTAAGTTTAATTTAATTTTAACACGTTATGTATATTTCTAGTCAAATGTTTAAATGTTGGATTGGGATCTTTGGAATGTTTTATGATTATTCTCCTCATGAATGTTTTTAATGATTATCTTTACTATATCACTTCCTTTTGTGGTGGTTACCATTATTTTGAACAATAAATTTCTTTTTTTGAACTAATTTATTTTATATGGTGTATATAATTACACCTTTTCATATAATATAATGATTAACTAATTCTTCATGATATTTTTAATTTCAATTTGAATTTTCTAAGGCAATTCGAGTTAAATGTTTCCTTACTAGAAAATAATATCATAACCCAATTTCATTCCATTAGGTTATATTACTTCCTTGTTGTAATTAATATTCAATGATTATGTGTATGAATAATTTTTAAAAACTATTGATGTATTTTCTCCTCTCTTATGCAGATTTATACTTCATACAAATAATCTATTCATTGATTTATTCTCAATAAACAATATGGTTTTTCAAGGGTTTACTTTACAAACACGTTTTATTCAGGATTATTCAAACTTGAATTTAAATTATAGGAAATTATTTGATCATTTTATAATTGAAAATTTCATTTTATTCTCCTATAATTATTTATGACTTTTTCTAATAAATATTAAAAAATTTCCTACTCTTAGGTAATTAAATTTTTTAGAAATTGTTTTTAAGAAAAGTGATCTTCATTCATCTATTTAGTCGGAGGACATATTTTATTTTTAAAAAAATATAATATTAAAAGTAATTTAAAAAGTCATGTAAGATTTAAAAAAGAATTTATTAAAATAATTTTAACCCCTTTATTCTTTTACCCTTGCTTTCAAAGGAATCTTATTATAACTTTCCGAACAAGGAATTTATCTAACCTTTTTACCATACAGACGATTTTTTTTTATTTTGTATGACATGTATAAATTTACAAACTATCCTTTTATAGATTCTAGCATTTGATGTTTAAAAAATTAGATTTTAAATAAAATGTTTTCAAAAGTGATTCTCAAATAAAAGGATTTTCAAAATGCATTTTAAAAAGAAAAAAATTCATCAAGAATATATTTAAAAGTAATTTTATAACTAATAATCAATGTCAATAGTAATTTATTTTTACAATTCTTATGATTCATTGTATTTATTCCATCCTTATTATTTATATGGATGTTTTATGATTGATTTCCCCAAGGATAGTATTCACATTCACATCATTAATTCCTTTGTTATTCCCCTTGTACTACCACTAAGATTAAATTATTATTTCCAAAATAACTTATAAGGAAATGTGGGAAACCATACAAGTACAAATCCAAAATCATTATACATAGAAGGAAATCAAAAAATCATTAATTGTGTGACTAAAGATATTGTAATTTCTTACCTGATATAGCCCCCAATGAAGGGATTGTGCCTTTGTATCTGGATCTTCTTTGATAAGGTCTTCAAAGTAGTTGACAAGATTTTACCTTGTTTGGATATACTCCTCTGCATTGATTTGTTTTTTATTTAAGTCACATGCTAAAAGAAGGTCTTGTTTGTAGAACCAATCCCTTTGTCTTTTGCTGAAATAACCTCAAAGATCTCCCTCTAAGACTCTGGTATTCTCCTCATCTAAGGCCATGTGCTTAATATAATCTTCATGCATTTCTTTATTAGAAGATATGAGGAGCTCTAGAGGTTACTTCTAATTTTCCTCCTCCATATTTCCCAATTCCTCCCCCTACTTTTGTATTTTAGGAGTCCGAATCTCAATTTTCTGTTTTCCTTTTCGAAGAACTATGCTCTTATTACTACCTTGAACCTGGTCTATAGTTGCATCAACCTTTACCTTGGCCCTACTGACCACCCTTGTCTCCATCGGCTTCGGAAGATGAGAATAGTCCTTACATCCTTTGGATTTCTTCCCCTCAACCACAATCCTCCCCCCTGCATCGCTAGTCCCCTTGCGTCCCTTCTTCTTCATTAGACTAAGAAGCCCTATGACATGAGTACCCTCCTCACAATCCACCGTGATCTGACTAGAGAGATCTTCGTCATAATCTTCCTCTAATAAAAAGGTTGAATGTCCTTCCACTGCCTCTTGGATCTCCTGCCCTTGGATCGGTCATAGCTCCTCTTCAGACCCTTCCTCATCTAGCCCATCAAACCGAGTACATAACATTATAGATGGATTGCTTTTCCTAGGATTCCGCCGAAGCTTAGCCTCCTCACATAGGCATGACTCCAGGGACCCGTGCCCCTTGCCACCATTCAACACACCCTCATGTGAAACCACTGGAGGACAATTAGCATTTCTAGACCGCAGAACCCTTTCATAGGAAATAGGAATCCCCACCACCGTATTCACCGAAGGAGAATGCCCCCGGAGCTATGGACCATCAAGATCATTCCTCAGATGCAAAAAAATATCAGCGACCCCTGGTCCAGTTATTACAGGAGAAGGCTTGGCCAGAGCGTGGTCGCTATTACCATACATAATCTTAGTTGACCCAGTTTCGACCATAGGATTAACAGACGAGGGGAGACCCACACCCTCCTGTTCAGATACATTCCTCTGTGTTCTAGACTCTGGAATTACCTCATCTATCATCTAATCTTCCCCATGAGGATGCACCTTCTTGAGCCAACGCCCATTATGACAGTCATCAACATGATGTCCTAGTCGCCCGCATGAAGCACAATGATCAGTCCACGACTCGAAGACAATAGCTTGTTTCCATCGAAACTCTTCTCCAACTATTATCCACACCTAGTCCACCGGCACCTTTGAATAATCGACTGACATGCAAATTCAGGGACAAATAGGATGGATCATAACCTCCATTATACTGTCGAAGCATAGGAAATGACTAAAAAGGTTTCCGAGTATCCGCAAAATTGAAGGATTTTGGAAGGGGAGCAATAGATTTGGGAAACTTGCCCATAACGCAATAGTCAGAGCATCTCGATTCATATGGAAATCGAACATCCACCGAAGAATATAGAAGAAACTCCCATTGCATTTGTGAGGAGCCATGGACCATGTGGTAATCAGATCCTCCATCGACGCAAATCTGATCATAATCTGTATACCATTTTTCTTATGGTGTTTACTTTGAATGTTATATTATAATTTGGGGAAATATTGATAAAACTATACCATTTACTATATAACTATATTTGTTATGGATTATTGAAAAAAATATTATTTGATCTATGAATAATGATTTATAAGGGTATTACATGAGTGGATCCTGATTATTGATATCCCATTGAAGCATATGTAGTCTCGAGGGATGATTTTGTTGGCTATCCACCATAGATGTGTTTTTTACCTGATATGCTAAACTATATTTTGAACGGTTGTAATAGTAATGCATCTATATCCCTAGGAATCATATCATATAATAATTAAGAATTTTCAAAACATAATATTAGTTATTATTCATCCATGATATTTCTCATCTCAATCTCAATGATACATTTTATTTTAATTTTACTAATAAAATGGATTGTGTTTTGGATTCTTACCTTCCCATATTGGTTTTTTCTTGTCAAGTTATTTGAATGGAATGTGTTTCCAGTTATTACATTTCCATATTTTCTATTTACTTACTTATCAGATTTTTCAATACATGGTATATTTATTCAATTATTTTCCATTCAATAATTATTATTCTCATTTATTCATTATTTATTCTTCTATACTTTAACCTTAACGAGAATTTGTGATCCCCATTATTTTACTTCTTTTCCCAATGAATCCAATAAGAATACTATGAATGATATGTATGGATACTCTAGATATCATAATGTTATGATCTAAATTATTTATAAAAAAATAATTTTTTAATTAGTGTATTCATTTGTAATACAAGAATCGTGTGTGTATTTGGTTTTCCAAGACTGATAAACTAAGTTGTCTTAAGGAGTTCATCCTTTGGAATCATCTCAATGTTATGGTAGTAGACACCAAATCTGAGCTCTCTAGGGTCGACTCAATAAAATTGTTCTCATAGGATGTTCATTAGAAACCATGGGAACTAAATTTAGGAAAAAAAGATTATATAACAAAGTCCAAAGGTTGAAATTGAGGATAAGAATAGAAGAACATTCTAAATTTTTTATAAGTTATAGATTATGTGGGTATTCATATAAATAAATCACTATATAGATACTTCAAATGGATGTGTATTTGAAAAAATATATCTAAGAGTAAAAAATTTGATAAGGTGTCTTGGGAATGACTCGGTGTAACCTAGTACATGAAAATGGGCCATACTACGCACCTGGTTTCACATTCTTATTTTATATTCCTAGTATAATTAACATTTTATTTACAAACCATTATGAATTATTTGAATAGATAATGACAATGAGTATCCTAGGATAAACCATGGATAATGGGAGGACCTATTTTTAAATAAAACAGATGAAGTTTTTATGTATAAATGTTGTATTAAAAACATTAGTGAAAAGGCTATTTAGTGATTATACTTATTTTAAGAATTTCCACAATGTTTAATTATAAATTTTCATAATATGGTTTTAGAGAGGGATAACATTTATGATGGGTGAAAACAAATAAAATACACCTTGCATTTAGGTTTTAAACCCAGTTCTAATGGAAAACGATGGTTTCATGCCAACCACATACCTTGTAATGTCTAGGTTAAACTATCATTATTTTTTAGATAAAAAATTTGACAAATAAATTTTATTGATGAATAATTAGTGTTAATTTTTATGTTTAGAAATTAATTTATTAACCATTTTGAATTTGGATACAATTTAGAGAGAAATAGGTATACATGTGACATGTTTATGAACCTTATGATCTATTAAAATTATATTTTAGTTCTTTATAAATCAAGGATTATTCATAGATTCTACTTCATAGAATTATGGGATGACTTAAAATTTGATCGATGAAAAAAATATTTAATTGTTCATATGAAATTAAATGTATTAATTAAATAAATTTACCTATATTCATTAACATTTAAAGTGTTTATAAAAACTAGTAAAAAGTTATTTGAAAAAATGTTTTCTTAATACCTTAATTCTCTGTGAACTGATTATCTTCTAAATCATTAATGATTTTATGATTTTCAGCACATAATGATTCACTGATCATTAAATTGTTTTGATTTATTTGGTCAATAACTCTATAAATATTTACACATTTCAATCATGTATATATTGCTACTTTCCACTAATGTTCACCGACATAGAGACCTAGATATATTTTATTCCATGTGACCTTTGTAATTCCCATTCTATCTTTTCTATAGGATTTCTTATGAATACATAACAAAAAGATTTATTTCAAACACAAAAAATATCATATAATCAATCCCCAATATCATGTTTAGATTACTATGACACAATTTAATTAAGGTTCGGGGAATGCAATGCCCTAAAAATCTAACATAGAAATATAGTATTTATAACATGTATGACAGGAAACACCAAGATCATAAGATAATTTAACTTCCTAATAATTTATTACATATTTTTTATATTAAATAAATTCAATATATTTTATTTCTCTATTTTGAAATGACACTATGTTAGTGTGCATCACACACAACAACTATTTTCTTCAATGACATGTGTTACACAAAAGAATAGGTTTAAAAAAATAATGATATATTATAAAAATATAATTATTTTATATAATAAGATATAACATAGAAGTAAAATACAAATTTATGAATAGTATTAAATAAATTATGAAAATATGTGGTTGAAAGAAAATCTAAATTAATACATTTGTTAAAAATTAATTAAAAATCAACATAAAAACTAAATTAATATAATAGATATGTTATTATAAAAATATATTTTTATTCCCCCAAAGGTGTTTTACATTAATAAATTAAATTAATTAATATTTATGGATTATTTTAATGATATATATATATATATATATATTATTCAATGAAATATTTTTTATATTCATCTAATAGATTTGATTGATGTAAGATTAAAACAAACCAAATTTTACACATAAAAACTAATATTTTTGTAAATGTTTTTTTATCTAATTTTTAATATAGAGCTCGTTCTAAATAACTTTTTTGAATTATTTTGAATATATATTTAAAAAAATACTCATTTAAATACAAAAAGAACTATATCTGGGTGAATTTTTGGTATTAATCTATGAATTTTTATTTTTTAAAGAATAATGAAAATACAAAATTTCATGTCAAAACATCTTTCCATATAATTATTTATAAATTTAAATACAATTTTAAATTGTTTTGAAATATTAATTATTTCATTTTATATCAATTAATCTTACTTAGTTCATTGTAATCAATTTCAATTTGAAATTTAATATAAAAACAATGCAATATTTTGAAACTTTTTACTTAAAAACCAGTATTGACCTCTCATCTGTGGGATTAAATTAAAATTTATTTGTTTCTTTTTCTGTAATTTGAATTTGGAAAAATAGATTCAATATTTTCAATAATTATAATTTATAATTTATAGTAGGATAAAATTCTTTTTTGACAAAAAATATTAGTGATGGTAATTAAAATCAATTACAATTATTAATGGGAAATCAAGCTTAACAACAAACCAATCCTTAAAAATAAGAACCCAAATGACCTATAAACATGTCAAAAATAATATTGAATGAAATATTTATACCCTATACTTTAATTTATAATCATGTGATTATTATTTGATCCAATTTTAATGGGTAAAATGTGGGTGGAAATCTCTTTTCCAATATTTAAAAGAGTTCCACTCCACCTCCACTATAAAAAGGTCTCGTCTCCTCCCACTTCCCCAAAAATATAAATAAACATTTTCTATGCCATGATATGAAAAAAATTCTCTTAAAAATACATTATATCATCTTATAAGACTAACCTTGTTCATAAATCCATCCATGGTATCCATTTGGTGAAAACCAAATGGAGTTACTCGATTAAGATGTAACATTGTTCCTTAAACTCTTATGTTTTATTTCCATTCTCCATCACCTAAAATATTATTTTTAATTTAATATATAATAACAACATTATTATCAATATTATATTATGTTATTATTCTATGGATTCTACCTACACTTACATACACATCCTTAAAACAGGGAACTAACTTACCATTTATGTGTACGATGAACTACCTCCTTGAAAAACGATGTTGTTCTCTCTTCCATTGCTTCATTTCATGGTGGAAATTTTTATGGAAACATTTTTGATATTATATATATAATATTTTTTATATTCATTATTATTTCATTATTTTATAACTTTTAGCAATATATTTTCCAATTAGTTTCAATATGATAACATCTCTTGTGAAATTACGGTCTACCACCCCCTCAAATGGATGTGATTAGTTCACAGTATACATAGAATGCATAAATGATGTTTTCAAAACAATGTTAAATATATTACTTAGATATGATACTAGAATTATAAATTATGTATTTTTTTTAATTATTTTAATATGAAAAAGAAATAAATACAGAGTTCATGAATACACATATTATACCGTCTCCCGGAACAAAGGAATTCATTTCTTATCTCCAAAATTTTACAGATTATTTTGAATAAATATATGATAATTAAATAATATTTTAAATTATGGATATGATGAAAATTTGATTGATTTATTGATAAAAACATGCAACAAGTCAAAACATATGTAAAATACTATGCGATTAATACACCAAACAGTGAAAATAGTGAAATATTGTTATCAAATAGTTGATAAGATATTATAAAAAGATAATGCATGATAAAAATAACAATAATATGGTTCTAATATAAGTTAGTAACACTATTAAAACCATTATATGTGCAACAAAATTCTGTTAACCAAAAGGAAACACTATTTATTGGGTTTCGTCTCAATTTACATTCTATTGAGACTTATTTGTTATTACGCAATAAATTTTATTTATATGGTGTACATACTACCCTTTGACATGTTATATTATGAATCTATTTAATATAATGATATTATTTATTCCAATTAATTTTATTACTTCATGAATATTATTATTCAAAATGGTTCAATGTGATATGAGACACTTTGGAATGTTTAAGGATTATTCTCCCCAATAAATTTTTTAATCATTGTTTTTACAATCCCACTTACTTTTGTGAGTGATAAATTTATTTTGAAACAATAACATTTTTTTAGTGAACCTATGTTCTTTTGTTGGGTTTGAATACTTACACCGTGTCATATATTATGAAGAGTAATTAATTCTTATAAGTAATTTGAGTTTCAAATATAATTATCCATGGGGATCTGAGTTAAAAGTTACAAAGTAGAAATGAATTTAAAAACCCAATTTTTAATTAGTTTATATTACATATTAAATATTGTTAATATTATATTATTAGGGGTATATAGTCTTTTAAAAATATATTTATTAATTTTCAATTCTCTTATGAGGATTTGTACTTGATATACACAATCTATTAATTTATTTATTGTCGCATCAATGATATAGTCTTTTCAAGGGTTTATTTCACAATGTCATGTTGCGTGATATTTTTTACACTTGAATTTACATATGGGAAAATAATTTGATAATTTCCCAACAAAACCTTTCATATTATTCTCCCATTCTTATTCATGAATATTTCTAAGAAAATATACCAATTTTTCACTCTTTGACATTTAAGTATTTATTGAAATGTTTTTATGAAATCCCAATATGATTCACCTATTTAGTTGGAGAAGATATTTTCTTCTAATACTCGTGATTTATTTTGTTTTTAAAAAAATTAGCCTTTTTAAAAATATATATTAAAATAAATTTTACCATTTTTTCTTTTACACATGTTATTATAGGAATATTCCAGTCAATTTATGAACAAGGATTTTTTCTAGCCTTTTAATGTGGAAAATGAATGTTATTTGTACCGTATATGACATGTATGGATTTACCCAGTGTTATTTCCTTAAATATTCCTTTTATTATTTAAAAAAAATATTTGAAAGAAAATATTTTAAAAAGAAATTTTCAATAAAAATGATTTTCATAATGTTTTTCAAAATGAAAAGTTTATTTTCATCAAGAATGTTTCACAAATATTTTTTATTTCTACTAAACACGGAAAAAACCATTTAATTTAATCCATTTGGGATATGTTTTATTGATACCATAATTATTCTTCCAATGTATTCTTTTTGACTAATTTGGCCAAGGATGACATTCACATTCACTACCTTGATTCCATTGTTAGTACACTTGAAATATTTAATTTCCTAGGATCATTAATAAATAAATTTCCTTTAATTATCCATATCATTTATAATTGATATAATAATTACCAAAAATGTTTAACATTTTCAATATGGTGTTTACTTTGAAGGTTATTTGATTATTTGTGTAAAAATTGAAAAATCATTATATTATACTCCATATGGATATTTTATAAGCAACACGGATATTTATATTATTTGATATATGAGAAATTACTTGGGAATTTATGACAAGGGTGAGGCACAATAATAGATAGATCTTCAATGAATCAATCGTCTCATTGGATTAGTCAGATGGATAGTTACCTTAGATGAGTTTTTACCCAATATTGTAAAATATCTTTTGTAAGGTCTTGATGGTAATGGTAACATGTACCTTGGAAAAATTGCATAAAATATTTAATAATTTCTATCATCTAGTTTCAATTATTATTCATCCATTATATTTCTATTCAAGATATCTATGGACACATTTTATTTTATACAAATTGATTAAATGGAATATGTTTTAGTTTCTTAGATTTTCATGTTGAATTTTATTTATATATTAATTTGAAGGAAATGTGATTCAGGTTATTATCTTTAAATATTTTTAAATAACTTCCTTTATAGTTTTATGATTACATGATATATCTGTTAAGTTATTTATCATTATATAATTATTATCTTCATTTATTCATTATTAATTTCATTGTATATTAACCTTATTAAGAATTTTTCCTCACCATTATCTTATATCCATTCTCATGGAAACCATGATTTTTACAATGAAAGATATGAAATGATACATTATATGTAATATTGTTATTGTTGAAGTTATTTTTGGAATAAATTTATGTCTTAATTATTGTTTTTATTTTTAATACAAGAATAATATATTTATCTTGTTTACTATGACTACAAAACAAATCAGTCCATTAGGATTTGATTCCTTGTATTCATGCCAATTTTATGGTTATAGGCATTGGATCTCATATCCTTTGTTTTGGTCTCTACAATAGGATCCTTAATAGAGGATCAATTTTTTTAAAAAACATATAATATTTCCCACGTTTTTGTAACATAGTAATGAATGGATTAAAAGTGATAGAAGTCAATGTAAACTCAATTATATAAAATAATATTATAAATAATAGTATAAATAAATCAATTTTCAAGATATAGTATATTTCCTTATTAATGTATTTAAAAATGGACAAATAGAATTTAAAGTACAGTACACATAAGCAACAAATTAAAAAAGTTCAAAATTAAAATACAAGAACTATAAATCAATTTTCTTAATGAATTTATTTTAAGGTTAATTTACAATGAAATTATATACTTTTCATCAAAATTTCATGGAGAATCAAACTCGAATTTTTAAGCACCTATTTTAGAATAGAACTTCTCAAATTTTAAAGATCAAATAGAGAATGTCCTATCCCTATACTACTATATAAAAACGTTGGACGATAAATCATCTATCATTATTATTATTTGACCATAAAATAATAGATGAGTCATGTTTGTATCAACATGAATATTTTGATCATATAATATCATAAGTAAAATGAATAAAAATGGGTTTTTTTTCTCTTATGAAAAAAATAGAAAAAAAGACATAGATAAATAAATAAATCCCACTATTATAGAGTAAATATTCTACTCTCGAATATCATTATGTCATAAATTTTCACTAAGAAAAAATCTTATATACTTATTGGTGCTGGTTGTAACCAACGTATAAAAAATTTTAGGCTATTTTTTATAGAAGCTGCGACACTGTATTTCTGAGGAACCTAAATATTACCCTTAAATTGTAAATTATTCATGTGATTCAATAAGATATGGTAAAAAAAATTAAGTTATAAAATGAATAGATTCAAAATAAAATAATTTGGATGTAATGATTCCAAAAAAATATTAAATAAACAAACATTAATAACACAATCATAAAAACAATACGTGTTGTGATTGATCAAAACAACGATCTAGAAGATATCATTTTAGGAATATAAATGAATACATTCTCATTATTTTCTTAGTTGTAATCCTAGATGGATAAATTGTGCACTCTAAATTCATAAGATAATAGGTTCTACTTTTGTGAATCTTTTCATATTCTCATATCATTTATTTTATTCTCTTGAGACATATCCTAACTAGGGTGGCCAAATTAAAATCACTTTTTGAAAGTTTTATATTATATCTTTTATTTAAGGTGTCACTAAGGGATGATTTTCATGCATCAATAAAATAATATAACTATTAATGAACATTTTAATCATTCATACATTTATTTACCCCTTGAGGGATTGTTATTAAGAAATCAATATTTTACTATATATTATACTTAAATAAATATTAAGTTAAATATCTTGGTTCACAAACTATTCCAAGTTAGAAAAATAGTAATATATTTTACATATTAAATGTCGAAATTAAAGCATATCCATTAAATTATTTGGTATAAATATATGAAAATAAACAACATTTAAAAAATTGAATCTAGGGGAAGAACTTATCTATATAAAACCGAGTTTTCATAACTCATAATGGGGGTTTCATTTCTATGGTTTCCCCTAGACATATCCCAAGATAAAAAATAAATTACAACATGAGGGAAATCATTTGTGGGTAAATAATATGATTTTATAACATGATGTGAAATATATTCTAATTGAATTTACCCCTAAAACTATAAGTACTAGTTATATTACCCTTAGATCATATTCAATGTTTATAAGGGGTCTTATAAGTATAAATTAGTATGATATGAACATATAATTTTTATCTATAGAATCAAATGGGTATATAAATATAAAATCCATTTTAAACATTAGACCCCTTTCTATTATAGGTTATAAATTTATCAAAATGACCATATATGACTTTTATTTATCAATATACAAAGGATATTTTATATTCCATCTAATATATATGACTCTACATTAAATGATAATTGATTAACATTTTTACAAGAAATATATTTTTCAAGAAAAATTATCTCAAACCATGTATATTTATATTGAAAGAAATTCTCGGGAATTTAGAATTTTTATTTAAAAAAACTTCATTTTAATTAAATATATAAAAAAACTACATATTATGAAATATTGATCTTTTTTTAAATGGTTTATTTTTTATTGAAAATATTTTTTTTGGAAAAAATAAAATTTTTACGATTTATTCATCATTAAATTATATCATAATATTTTAAAAAAATTATGTAAAAAATTACACCTAATGAATAAAATTATGAATTTTTATTTTTTTCTTTGATCTTATCAATCATACATTCAATATGTTTAGAACTCAATAAATATTCGAGTTCAATAAAAACTGTTTTCAATGTTTTTATTGAATAAAGTATTTTAATGGTGATTTCTAGTTATAGATTTCTATAAAAGTATAAGAAAAATTATATTATTTATTATAAATAAATTTATGTCATCAAAATCTATAATAATGATAGTTTATATATATATATATATATAGTGTTGAGAAATATTATCTATATAATTTTTTTACGTAATTTGGTGTATTTAGTTTCAAATTATATCTTCACAAATATAAAAATTTAATATGATTAGATGATTTTTAATATTAAAATTATAATGTTAAAATTTATTTAATGTGGTAAAAATTAATTTTGTTCACTAAATTGGTTATAAGGGTTAACTAATAATTACTTGGTAGAAAAAAAGATAAAATTCCATTTAAATATGGGAAAAGGACAAAAAAATTTAAGAACATGTTTTCATAAGAGTTATCAAATTATTATTGGGGTCATGTTTCCCATCTGATTAGTTTCTTTTTTTCTGCCAATGACTCTTGATTAATTACTTTGCCTTATTGAAAATGCAAGGGTTACATCCAACACTACCCTTCAAGTCACTTGTAAAAAACCAAAACATATACAACATAAAGACTCATATAACCCTACAATTTCTCTTAGAAAAAATATATATTTTATTATAAAATATACCTACCTACCACCACATTATTCAGATCACATATATTTTTCTCGAGGCCAACAGCTACAAAGAGTTTTCAAAGAGGAAACTCTAAGATTCAATATGAGTATTAATTTCTATCAGTATTTTGTTTACACAAGACCATAATAAATCAGCTGTAAAAAATTAATATAATTAAAATATGGCCATTACAATTCATAAATTTAATTATATTAATTTACCTATAATTATTTACACCATTCTATTCACTTATAAAAAATAAATAATGTCAATCATGTATCGGGTGAACTACTCCCTTTAAAAAATAATAATTTTTTTCATCTATTTAAATTATTTATGAAACCCACTTCAAATATGATTTAAAAAAATGAAAATAATATCATTAAAATTATTTTATAATGATATTTCACAATTCATGACCAAACTCACCCATCAAGATACTGTGTGTTCATGTTTAGGTTGCTTTGGAAAACTACTTGAATAAATACTATGAAATTATATCATTATTGAGTATGGGAAATTAAATAATAATAATAATAATATATAATAAAAAATTAAATATTTATTTTATTTCAATAATTTTAATATTATGTGTTTAAATAATTATTAAAATATTATCATTGATCGTTAAATTTTAAAAAAAAGGTGACCGTGAATCGATTTTTACACAAACATAAAAATATTATAAATATATAGTATGTGATAATAAATGTTTTATTTAAACTATTTATATATGAATATTTTTCTTGATAATTTATCTAATGAAAAAATATGATCAGTCATGATTTATGTTTGTGGGTAGAAAGAATCTAGAATAAGGTTTGGATTTCTCTTAAAATCATATTCATTGAGAAACATTTCATTTTATGAACCAAATTTTATTTGAATTATGGGTCTACTATATATTTGATAAAAAATATAATAAATTTACTTAATTCTTGTTATTGGGACTTCAATTTCAAGCTCTTCTCTTTTTAGGGATATTATTTTACCATTCATTATTTTGTAAGGGTTTGTGCTAACTCGATTTCAATACACTAAGTTAAAAACATTAATATTGAACTCCATTTTTCAATATTTTATTTATATTTATGAGTTAATACATTGATTTTTGTTTCCTCCTCTTATAGGTTTTTTTATATCATTCTTATGAACTCATTATCAAGTGACTCTTTCTTCAACTATGCTTCTTATATGGGTCTGTCATCTCAATTTATCCTCATTGTGACATCTTTTAATGTTATGAACATATTAAATATTTAATTTGTTTAATATCATCGAATAATATATTTTGGAATATTATATTATTCAATAAATTGTATTTATAAAACAATGTCTTATTTGATCATCAAATTTATTTTGAATAAAAAATTACAAAATCTATAAGTTTTTTTATAATTCAATTTTATTTCATTAAGTTATACTCATATATATTGAACCCCATCATTAAATGTTGGTTATAATCTTTCAAATAATGAAATAATGTAATAATAAATCATTATGTTTTAAATCCTGAAATCAACCAAGACTATTCCATTAACAATGTTTTAGATTGAAAGGAATATTTATTATATTTTATAACGAATCATTCTTTTCAAAGTCCATAATTTTCCAATTATCTATTTTTTATTATTTATTGTAGGATACTATGTTTCAACTATCATGACCCACATATTTCAATTTAAAACTTTTAATATATTTTTTATTTACTATTTAATAATCATGGGTTTCAAAAAAAGTAAAAATGTTTGATAAAAATGTTTTTATTTTTCAATCTATAAACTATTATGTTCTTGTATAAATTTTTTATAAGAGAAGACAATTATATAATAATTTTTTATTTCAAAAAATAATTTCTGAAATTAAACTTTTAATAACAATGGACAATATTTTTAAAATGATTATAAAATCTACTTTACAAAAAAAAAACAAATATAATTTTTTTGATGAAATAAATTAATTAAACTTTTTTTCCTCCAATTTATTCTCATTAGCTATAATATTTTCCCCAATGGATTATTTTTTCATTTTTCACCTTATAATTTCTCTTATAATTTATGTTATTATGTAAAATGTTGTATCAATTTATTTATTTTAAAAAATATTTTATGAGATAACATTTCATAATGCCATGAAACTAATTTTTATTTCTATAAGTCATTTTATTATGTTATAATTGTTTTTGAAGTGAAAATAATGTATAAATTATGAAAGTTTTGGGGCCAATGTATCCAAAAATTGAATTTGGTAATGTCTTATATCAAATAAAATATAAATTTTATATGAAAAGGTCAGTAGGTATCTAGGTTTCTAAAGAGATAATGTGATGTCTTTTAACACTACTATCAATTTAAGAATTGATGTTGTTAAAGAGAATCTAGGTTTATAAGGGTGAGTTTGATGGCCTTTATTACTTCTCAATATTTTATAGAGAACATTTTAGTCAGTATCTAGGTTAAAAAATTGTTAGTGTGATGGTGTTTATCTTTACTGAAATTATAACATAAGAGTAGGTTGGTGGAATTACATTTTCACAATGATAATAAATCCTATGAATATTACTAGGAAACCTTCTTTCATATGAAGCATACCCTATGATATATTCTTCATGTTTTACATTCTCATTCCATGGTAAGCGTTTTATTATTTTGGATGGTATTTATATATTTCATTCTTATAGAAATCCAATTTTTATTTATGTTCATTTAAATCATATAAATTTTCGTGATTCATTTTCTCCCCCATGTTTTTGACATAACCATCATGGAATTTGATATGTTTTTACTTATTTAGAATTTAATCTCACCCTTATTAATTTTATACTCACAATGATTTGAATATGATTATGTGTTATGGAATATGTAAGAGGGGGATTAGATAATGATTGAATTCCTAAAGTATTTAAATAATTTCTCTCTCTAGCAAGTGTCCAAGACACCAAAACATTCAGTCCATGGGTTTTGTGACTATTTTTGAGGTATATTATTTAATAAATTTATAGCTTATGTTTCTTCAATTTGTATCTAAATAATTTTTATTATTTTTGGGGATTATTTTAGTTACCTTTAGTATTAATGTTAGAGAACTATGAACAAGACCATGGAGATGAGTACAAGTATAATTTTATATCCTCAGATATTGTTAATCTTTTTATTATATGGTTTTCTTATAAATGAAATACCTATATATATATTGGAATCTGATTTAGTAGTAGTGCATATGTAGATATGGATAATCATCTAAAAATAGTTACATGGGAATTGGATCAATTCACAATTTTTTGCATAATGAGTGGGGGTAAGATTGGATACTTTTCTATAAAAAAAAGGGGATATGATTTTTTTATCAGATTACCATTAAAAATCAACATTAGATATAGATTTACATGATACATTGTGGGATTCAGTGATGAGGTATAAGGTAACCCAACTCAAATTAACCATGGTAAAACTAAGGTTTATATAGGTTGAATTAAATGAACTATAGAACAATGCTTAAATTTAAAATATAATAAATTATTAAGGTAAAATTACAATTATGATAATAATAATTCTTTTTTATTATTATAATTGCTCCAGTTATTTTATCCATTTTGTTTTTAGGTATTTATACAGTTCGGAGGAACCTAGTTAATTGTGGAAGTAATGGATAGTGAAACAATTTTGCTAATTTGAATGAAAATGGGATAAAATATTGTGTTTTAAATATTATGGATATTCCCACACAACTATCTCACATTATTATTAAACATTGGATACTTTTAGAACAAAAAAAATTTAAAAACAAAATAAGGATGGTGTTTCATAGAAGAGAATGCAATTAATATTATAATGGAAAAAAGATTCAACTTCCATCATGTAAAATGTGTGGGAAGAGAAACCCTTGGGAATGTCTCAAAGGCACTAGAAGATGTTTTATCAATTTTTAGGGAGGATATCAAGCAACAATAAACCTAGGAAAAATAATAAATTAATTAACAAGATAAGGAACAATAATTTCATTTATTAGGACCCACTAGAAGTTTGATATTTTATATTTGAGTAATTTTTACCCTATATGAACCAATACACTACTCCAAGATATTAATATTAAAATAAAAATCAATAACCTATACAACACGAGATAAATAAAAATACTACTTAATTAGAACTACTAAAGTGAAAATTAATAATTATTTGGTGTTAATTACACCTTTTCATTGCTCTATATTTTTTAATGTCTACTATCATGTATGTTTTCACTAATTATTACCTGTTAAAATTAAAATAAATGGTGGTATCATTTTTACATCCAATTGTTATGAATATACATCAAGGGTTTTGATATTATGATTCATGAGTGACCCTTTATCATCAATTTAGATATATTTATTTGATCTTGGGAATTTATTTCTCTCTTTAGATAGGGAAAAACTTATATTTTATAATTATGAAGTCACTTTTCATATCCACCAATGAATGACTATCAATGCAAGGAAAATTAATAATAAACTATTGGATAAATATTTGGGAAAATAATTTTAAGAGTAAATGGATATGTAATCTATGTTTGTAAGGTTCATATTTTTCTAGAAATTATTCCTTGATTTAACAATACCTTTTGAATAGAATTAGTCATTATTATTAGTATGTGATATTTTTAATTTGGGAAAAATAAATATATTGAAGGTCATGAGAGATTAAAGACCCATGATTTCATGGTATATTTTCCAAATGGAAATAAATAATTATATTTATTATTGCATAAATTATTCCAAATTATAAAAAAACAATAATTTTTATTGCATATTAAATATGGTTGTAAAAAATTAATCACTAAATTTACTATTATTAATATTTAAAAATAGATAAAGAAAGTATGTATGAATGAAATTTGGTAGGGGAAGTTTACAATAAAAATAGAATTTTACTAAACTCAATAGGGATTTAGTATCACTATGGTTTTCCATATACCTATCCTAAGACAATATTGAGTAACATTCACTTAAGGGAGATCATTTTTTGGTAATGATAATGATTTTAGAACACACTAAAATATCCATGCGAGCCGAATCACCATGTATGGATTCCACTACCAGAAATATTACCCTTAAACATTATGAGTTTTTAATCATGGTTATTGTATGTATAAATTACTATGATATTAATAAATAATTATTAATTATAGAATTAAATTGTAATATGAAAATAAAAACCATTTTATGTATAATAACCTTATTTTTTCCTTGTTATTCATTCCTCTATCAAAATGAACATATATCACTTTTTGAAATATATATTTATAAAAAAATTATCTTCCATTTAATTGATATATAATACCACTAAATGAAAATACACTGACATTATATATAGTGACCCCATATTTTATAACAAAAATATAAAATATTTTTAGAATAATATTCAAAAAGTCTTAAAATTACACCCCTGAGGACCGTAATGTTTTAGTATCCACGCATTATAGATACAAAATATTTTTATTTCATGAAATATCATTAACATCTCCTATAATGATCTCCGTAATTAGTATTATTCATAGAGATATCCTACATGAAACCTTTATTTATTTCCAAGTCAAATGAGACATAAAGGATGGGAATCGATTCTCAATAAGGGTAAATATGTTTGTTTTAAATCAATGATCATATGAAATAATATGATAAGAATAAGTGTATGAGATCATGATAATAAAATAAAATGTTCTATCCCAATCTATCAAATTTCATAAAAATGATTAAATGCATATAATCTTTTTAATTAAGAAGGCATGAATGAAAAGTGTGAGAAATCATCATAAATAAATCACAAACATAAGGTTCATGCTATAAAAGTGAGTTATCATCAATAGAATAGAATTCATTTGATATGTCAATTTTAACTGCCAAGACCATAAAATTGTCATAGATCAGGAATCCACACATATTTCCAACATCATAATGAATCTAACATCATCATGTACATCCCATAGTGGATCAATCACATTGAATTTTTTCCCATTGTGGATCAAGAACATCGACATGCATCCCATAATTATCTTAGGAGATATAATATTTTACCCAATTAATTGGAGTGTGATAAGTGTATTTCATGAATATATTTTAGAGTTTTTTATTCATTGTTTTTTCCATTTAAACGAAATAACATTCCAGTTTTTGATTTAATTTATTTTCATTATGTTTTAGGGAAGGAAAAAACATATTTATAAAATGGTAATGAATATAGAATTAGTTTTTACATTAAAGACACTTATCACTACATTTCTTCACTCAGTACAGGACATCAGATTTTTAAGGAAGAAAGAAGATGAAAAATATGAAGTAAAATGATTACGTTTAATATAATAAAATTACAGTTAACGAATTTTTCAAAATGAATTCATAACCATGATAATTTATAAAGAGGATGAACACCATGAATTAATGTTACACATCATGATTCAATATTTCGCATCATGAATATAGTCCAAATTAATATTTATATAATAGATTCATGCACTACTAAGGAAAACCAATGTCTAGATTACATGTCATGTAACGTAGTGAAACATTGTTTATGTTTTGACACACTGAAAATATATGAAATGTGAAACTGCAAATTATTTGATGATATTGATAATAAATATAGGCCTTAGACACAATTCCAAGACTTTATGAACCAGAGGAAGCTGGATGACACCATCGAAAGGCTTCCAGATGATGGAGTGATGATCTGTGGTATGTACTCTCCAATGATAATCATCACATTTATTCATTGGGTACCCATGATTCTTTTACTAACCATGACTGGCATGACTAGGTAGTTTCATTAGTGTTGAGTGATGTGATTGTAGGGGGATGTGATTCTTAGGGAATATGTTATACGTTATATTCATGTTTTAGACTGCTAAAACCCATTTATTCAACAACAAATATCTTTTTCTTCATACATCATGACCATTTATATGTGTTTAGGGGTATTATATTACTGCACCAATTAATTAGCCTACTTTTCACATGATCATTATACAATATAGTATATTTATGTTTAAACAAGGATTTGTGTCTACTATCTCTATTATTGAATCTGGTAGGTCACCATTGCAATAGACCAATCATACGATTTGTTTGGGATACCCATAACAATGATCACTATTGACCTAATTCCTACACCAAAACTGAATAAACACACATTAAATTATATTTCTAGCACACAAATCCAAAATCACCGAACCTTGAATGTCTTCTATCTTGATTCAAAACCTAATCATTGATGATAATATTTTTATATTTTCATTAAAAAACATTTTAATTTTAGATTCTTAATTAATTTAAAACAAATGCTCTATCTCCATGGGTTTGACACTCAGACATACCAAGAAATGCATTTTTAGTTATGTTTTTGAGTTTAGTAAATTGTTAACATTGTTTATCCCCATAGGAATTTAAAAATTCTTAGTGATTTATTGGTGGGATATATATGTTTTGGACCAACCATCTCAGAGTGAAGATATTACAAATTTGATCAATGGGACCATAAAACCTTCACATATCATTATATCATAACCCATGTAAAGAAAACATGTTTTATAAACATTTGATCAATTCACAACCCATGAAAATAAATGGGTATCATAAACATAGCATCATCATACTCATTAACCATCTATAGAATGAATTAGGATTGTTTCATTGGATTATATCAATAGTAAATCATAATTGACATCAATGGATATTATCATAGATGAAAAATCAATTATAATACCACTAAGTCATTTCATGGGGAAAATTACCCTTCAATATTCAAAATAGACAATTTAATTTAAAAATTCACAAAAAATTGTGAAAATCCATTTTCTCATAAAATAAAATTATAAAAATATAATGTAAGATTCAATACATTTAGTATTCAAGATAGTGTGATTTTTTTTCTTATTGTATATGATAAAACAACAAATCCTTTCAAATATTAGATAAAATTTAAAAAATACCTCATTCAAAAAATAGTAAGAAAATTTATTCTATTCCATTTTCTATAAAAACATGGTTAAAATTTTCATAAAAGACAATATAGAGTAGTAATAAAATTCATTATTTTTTATAAAATATGTATATGGATGATAATGGATTTTTGATAAATGAGATAAATAATGTCTATTTTAATTATAAACATTTTCTGATATATTTAGTTCATAATGAGAGGAAAATAAAGGTAAATCATTTTATCTCTAAAAATAATAATGGGTAATAAATTTAATGATATTTTAGGGAGGTATATTTATAAATTCCATCATTATAACCATAATAAAAAACTATCCCAATAAACAATGTGATTTTAACATAAATCTATTTGCAGTTGGTAAATTTTGAAACATAAGCCCCATGCAATAATAACATTCAATGATACATCATAAATCATTAAATGAATTATATTAATGATATAACATGTCCAATTGGAATTTATAAAAACCTCATAAAATAATATAGATTCATAAAATAATATATGTCTCAGAGAAGACAATTTGAGATTATAATCCCTTACCACATGTCTTGATTTTCATCAAACATATTCTAGCATCCTATATAATATTTATTTTTTTACTTTACAAATATTCTTTAACATTATTAGAATATATATATATATATTTCATACAATATATGATATTCTTATAATCTTTTATCAATCATTTTTTAACAACACATAATTAAATTCACTATTTAAGGGGTTAACTAATTTGTATTTCATTTATATATTGGTACTCTAATTTTGGTCCCTATAAATTTACAATTATTAGTTAATATAAAAATTGGTAATAATACTATACATATAATTTTAATTCTTAATATAAAAATAAATATTCATACATGAAATTTTTATATAGAAAAATTAATTACATCTTTCATAAAGATGGTAGGCTGTACATATGTATAAACATTGTTTCCATTTTTCGATGGATAGAACAAAAGAAATTAAAAAATCACCATTAAATATTAACTAATATATCATATAAATCACATATATTCATAAAATTCATCCTTATTACCATCCTTGTAAAATATAATGAAAAAATAATCAAATCACATTTGTAATGGCGGTAGTCCACACTTACGCACGAGTGATGCTATAGTCTCCAAATAGAATTGAAGGTATAATGGTAAATGTGATATTAAAATTATATAAGTATATCAACGTCAAAAATATCATATATAAATAAATATATATGTGTGTTAAATCTATCATTTTATCCATCCATGAGTGGTGGTGATGGAAAACTAATTACATATGTTCCTGAGGTGGTAGTTTGTTATACACTCGATCAATAATTTCATTTCTCATTTTATAGATTAGGATTTGGATATTGTTTGTTCAATTAATATTATTAAATATATTTATGTTTTATATAATAGTGTAATTATTTCATCATAGTTTATGAACATTTGAAGGAGGTAAAAGAATAAATAAATCAAAGATACATAGTTCATAACTATACATCTTCTTTGGACAACCCGTTTAGGTTTATAACTATAGACATCATTGGGTAGATTAATTTTGGAAATTGGGCGTGTTCATAATTTTGAGGGATTTATGGAATATATTGGGGTACGTTTTGTGTGAACCAAATGACTCTAGATGTTTTTAGAGGATTGAGTAGGGGTTACCTTTTATAATTTAGGTGAATTGATCACTTGTAATACTTATATATCTCCAAATAAGGTCATGTCCCATTATTTTAAAATTAAATCTAAAATGAATAATATTTGGAGGTGATAATTATAAGCAATAAATAAAATAGAATAAATGGTGTTTTAGTAACTTTTTTAGGTCATTTTATCAAATGTAGTTTTTGTTTGACAACCTAGTAAACCTCTTTTAAACATAACCATGATAAAATATATTTAACTATATTTACTATACATAATGACCAATGTTTTTGAAATTTTTAACTAATATTTATTATTATGATTCCAAAAATATAACCCGTTTTATCACTTTTAATTCATCTGATTTATCTCGTTTCTTTTAAAATTAATCCTATAAATTTGTAGAAAATTAGTTTTCCAAAGGAAAAGTTAACATATATATAAAACGTTTTTGAGTCATAATTAAACATAAAATTTCTTTCAATAATTTATATTAAGTTAATAATAACAAAATTTAACTAATTTAACTTTTAAAATATTTCAAAAACAAAATGAATCTTTATAAATTCATTAAATGAAATGAAAAGTTTAATTACAATTCGTATTTCAACAATTCATTGACAAATTCAACCATTCAACAAGTAATAAAAAAATATTCTATAAGATAATTTTAACATATTTATTTAGAAAATTAATTTATTTTTTAAACATATATTTTATATCTGTTTAAAAAATTAATTTTAAAATACATGTGCAAAATGTTATATAACAACATTTTAGAAGGAAAAACATAATTTCTAAGAATAAAACTTGATTTTTTATATCAGATGCATAGAAAAATTATTTCATGAATGATAAAAGAAATAATAATAATATATATATATATAATTAAAATAATTCTTCAGTAGTGAATAATTTAATTTTTTAGCATAAAAACACATTATCCACATAAAATCAGTTATTCATTAAAAAAAATTTCTTTTTCATTCAATTTGTTTATTTTTATTTTGAATAAATTTACAAAAAATGAATTTATTTTATGTATGTAAAGACCATTTGCGTTTAATAATTTAGTTTTTTAATTCATAGTCTCCAATATAATGGATTGGTGATAGATATGATATTTAATAACACTATTTTAATAGTATATCATTGTAAATTTAAACTCAGTATTATTTATAACCCAACATATTAAACAAATTAAATATTTTGAAAAAAATATTTTATGAAATATTTGGGGGTTACATTATAACCCCATTAGATGTAATTATTCCCTCAAAAATACCTTACACTGATACAAACATTTTATGATAATTATGCCTCACCGTATCGTCAACTTCATTTATAGAATCATAAAATTGGATGTTCCACTACAAAAATTTGACGAGGTGGGTGGTCTAGTTTTATACCACATTAACATAATGATCTATACTCCTAACCAAATACATTTCCTAATATATATATTTCTCCAATACTATGAACTCTAAATTCACAACATGCGAAGGATCATACATGTACTTCCACATGTGAGATACATTTAACTCATCTTGAACGTGAGAAACATTTAGTGGAAGTTCCAAAAGAAAAGCTACCATCCTAACTTTATCAATAATATCAATGGAGAAAATATAATTAAAGATCTTATTTTCTTTATTTCAAAATATAATAACCTTATCCTATGGATAAGTTTACCAAAACACTATTTCACAAACATTGAACTCTATATCACACCAAAATATTTGTGCATAACTATTATATTGAATTTATGTTTCCTTTATGTGTTGATGAATTGTTCTATCCTTAACCACCATTTCATAATCTAGATCATGTCACATTATATTTCTTTCTCTAAATTCATTCCATCACATTTTTATTCTAATCTACTTCCCATAGATGGATCCAAAATGGTCCATATAAATTCACAAGTCAACATTATTGTTCTAAGAAACATTTCCCAAAATAAGGTGTTAATCTAAACCAAATTTCAATTCAAAAAACAAGAACTCAAAATATCCATGATGAGGTTTTTCTATTTCCATTCAATTACGGGGAATGGTTATAACATACCATTAGTCATTTGTATCTTAGCCTTATCTTTTTAACAAAATAAGAACCAAGAAATAAATATTTTTTTAATTTCCCTTTTTATGTTTCCCACACTAAAAATACCATTTAGATCCCTATACATCTTATTACTTTATGATGAATATAAAATGATGAACTATGAGTTTTATCCAATAAATAATTTATTAAATGTTATATGGTCTGGTAACATACATGATTCCTAAACCATATATTTCCTTCACAAAATGATTTATCTCATGGAAATTTCTCACATTCTTTTTCATATCAATACATTCCTTCTATTCCTATTTATCTCTTACATGGATAGATAGTTTAATAGTCATATGATCATAATAATATTTCTCCCCTTTTTTTCAAAAATTCTAAATCCATCCTCTAAAAATCCATAAATATTGAATATTTTGTGATACTTTTCTTACATAACATAGAATATTTTTTGGATCCTGGCATAATCCATATTATTCTCTTTCCATGGGTGGTAATCCTATTGATTGCTCATAATATTTATGCAATTCAAACTATCTTACTTAGTTCATATTCATCAATTTTATTGTGATTATGTGATTTATAATTTTATAATTTGTATATATATCATATCATTCAATGTATATATAATTACATCACATATTTAATGGAAATATTTTAGTAGCTAAATCTAAATATTGAGGTGGGTATTTTTTTAATATTTCTTCAATTATCAAGAGGCATAAGGTATATCCATATCATTATTCATGAAAATTTCTCACATTACCTTCTTCATTTTATAACTATAAATTACATACCATTCTCCAATATTGGGAAATGTAAGAATATGTTCCCATACTAACCTTCAATTCAGTTCCTTGAGTTGTTCGTTATATTCATCAATCCAGACTAACTTGGACCCCATAAGAGTTTAACTGGTTAGTGGACTAGAGATCCAAAAAGTATTCAATAATTTTTATATTAGTATCCAAAAAAACCAAGAAAACTATGGTTATCAATAAGCATGGATGGTCTTGGACATTTCTAAATAACTTATTTCTTGGATGAATACACTAAAATTACTTAACATGAGAGGATATGACCTAATATGGAATAATTCAGAAGCCAAAATTCACACAATGAAATTTATTTATAAATCCCCTCCTTCTTCAGGGATTTAAGTAAAATTATGAATTTATTTTCATAAAATTCCTTTATCCTTTGAAATATAAGAATATCATCTGTAAATAATAATAAAAACTGGTGAAAATAATATCCGAAGACATTAGTCATTAAATTTATGAAGATAAAAATGTCATTTAAAAGTATAAATGGAATAATTATAAATTCATAGTGTCTATACCTTTTAAAGAAGGTTGGATTGTGTGTTTATTCAGTTTTTATCCTCAATTAAAAGTACCTAGATCAATTATTAGTTATAAAAAAAATCAATCTTTTCATAATTGATATATAAATCAACAATACAGGGTAGATAATACTTGGTCGTAATAGGAATATTATTATATTCCCAACAATCAATGTTGAGTCACATTGGTATATCTTTATTCATAAACAAAGAACCATTTCACCTCAAGGTATTTCACATGAATGAATAAATCCATTGTCAATATTATCATATTGTTTCTTCTTAAAATCATATAACATAATTAGGGCCATTCTATTAGGTGTATTTGAAATAGTTGTTGTACTAGGTATCAGTTTTATTGAAAACATAGATTCACCACTCAAATAAAGAGTATTAAATAAAACAAAAAATACACAAAAAACTCTTAAACAATAATCGTGTATTTGATTTTGAGTTTAACCCCAACTATATAAGACAAATAACCTTTTTTGGATAAGGATTAAAACCCACAAGATATAAGTAATTTAAATTGGAATTTTTTATTCACCCTTGAAATAATAAATGATAATGGGGTCATTTAGAATATAAAATGTGACTTCCCCTCTATAGAAATTGATACAAGGTCCATATAAATAAATCTAGTCCATTCATATAATCACATGAAATTATACTAATGCAATAAACATGTCATTTTCATGAATCACTTTCCCACAAACATAAATCATAGTGGAACTATTGTATCCATATGAGACCATCATACAATTATTATCATTCACTACTAACTCAATATAAAATCATTAAACTTGTAATTCAAGGCTCTTTAGAAATTCTGTGGTTATAAAAGAGCAGGTATATCTATAATCAAATAAGAATTTAATTGTCATGGAGTGGATTAATATTGTACATTTCACCACATCATTATCATAACCCAGTTCGAAAGTCATGATCACATTAGATTTTAATTTTTCTATTATATTAATAGGTTTATCTTGTTCGCCATCATTATAAACATTAATATTTAGGAACTTCATAGCATAATTCCCATAATCCTTTCATTTGATTACTTATAATTTGGGTGGTTCATTAGTTGGAATCTCTATGTCCTCCATTGGATTAACAATCCCTTTCATTTCCTTTTAAAATTTATAAGCATTATGACTAACCATTTCACATTTAATGCACCACAAAATTCCATGTAATAAATTCCCGTTATTTATTATTCCATATTTCCAACATATGGAAGGCTATAATTTCTATCCAATATCTGATTTATTTTAGGTTTCATGAGACTATATCTTCATTTTCTTATCAATTCCAAGTGAATGGTGTGAATATCCTATTTCAATTTATTCCATTACTTCATATTGAATTATTTCATTGTAGTTACTAAAGACTCCTAATTCTAACACCTTTGGATACTTATTTTTAAGACACCATATAATATATTAATTTTTCTTTTAGGGATAATGATTAAAAAATAATAATACCATATAAGACATTTAAATTTATACTCAATAGTACCAATGATGTTTTCTACATTCTAAGAAATATTAAGGAATTCTTTCTCCGACTTTGTAAAAAGTATATGAGGTATATAGATACTAAACAATATCTACATAAAATCATCCCAGAACATAGCCTTAATCTATTATTATTGTCTCATATTCTTAATATGATTCCACCATTTATCTTATTCATCATCTTAATGAAAAATGGGAATGAATAAATTTTCATGATTTGAGAACTAGAAAACATAAAATTTCATTTAGATGGTGTAGATCCATCACCTAGCTAGCAGTGGATCATAACACCCACTATAATGGTATTTGTATCCCCTTTAAAGGGTTAAAAGTAAATGTATACATATTTTGATCATATAGATTCTCAACATGATTCATAGCTATAGAAGGATTCTTGAGTATAGGAACATGATTATATATTATTGTTTTCACAACATTTTTTTTCTCAGGTGGAAAATCATTTCATTATTAATCACCATAATTGTTTAAACAATGACTTTTTGTTTAATCCTTTAACAAAAAAATAAAATTTTTAAAATCAATAATCATAGTAGGAAAAAACATAATGATGAAAAATTTAAATTATATATAAATAATGAATCATTTTTTTCATGACATAAAATCATAAGTTTTACAAAGGTAATCCATGGTAAACATTAATTCAACTCCTTGAAAATAGTTACTAAGGAAAATATTAATTAATAAAATCATATCCCAAGGGGATATGAAACAATATATGAAATAAGTCACACTCATTATGATTCAAATTTTTTTTTCGGGATATATTCGCCCATCCATTTTTTGGTTGTAACCCCTAGAGGAATATGTGTTACAACCATGTCCACTTGTAGTATCCAAAAATGTATTTTGTGCTAGGAAAACTACATAATATCTTTCTATCCAAAACATTATGATTGTATCTAATACATAGACTTATCCACTGTGTTTTTGACATTTTTTTCCATCTATAGACTCCATATATTATGAAACCCCAATTCTAATACCATCTATAGTGACCAAGAAATTTCATACTTAATAATTACATATTCTTATATGAATAGTCAATACACATTAAAAATACATACCATTGAGATATAATGTTTTTTTATCATTGGATTCAAGATAAAAAATCTTATTATTTCCTGAAAAATCTTCAATATCTCCCACAATGATCTCCACATTTAGTATATTTATTGACAGGCCATACTAAAGACCATTATTTATAACCTGGGAAAAGGAAACTTAATAATGGGTGAGCTCATATTCTCGGAATCGGTAAATATGGAATATCAATTGATGGTCAAATGAAATCATAGTATAGGGATAAGGGTATGTGATCATTACTATAACTTAAAATATTCATACATAATTATTCAAAGTACATAAAACTCTATGATGAAATATAAATTTAGCATTTCAAAATTCAAGAAATAGGGGAGTATTAAATCATCATAAATTATTCACATTCCATAAATTTATTTAACAAAATGCCTTCATTATCATAATTATATAAATCATTTAATATTTCATGGTTAAATATCAATACACAAAAACAATAATGGACCATATATCCCTACCTATTCTCATATCAAAATTAATCAGGCATCACAACTTGTATATTATAGTTTATCAAGTACATTGTCTTCTTCCCATACTAGATCATGCACGTCAACTTCAATTACATGATTATCTCATGATATATAATAAATTAAAAAATTAATTGTATGTATATATAATTTTGTACCAACTAGTCAAAAAATTAAAATTATATTTATATTCTTTACTATATCATGAAACATTTATCACAACACCACAATATACCACATGCAAGTAAAATGGGTTTCATTAATATTCAATCAAATAAAAAAACTATTAACCATGAAAATTAATGGGTTTCATAAACATGTAATCTTCATAATAATAAACCATATAGATTAATAATAATTATTTTATCTTCAAATCATATCCCATGCAATGTATAGTTAACAACGAATGATGTTAATATTGATGAATATTCCTTTAAAAGACCACTAAAAAAATCATTCTGGAAATACCCTTTCAAATTTAAAATTCACTTTTCAAAAAATAAAAATTCACAAAACATTTTGAATATCATGTTTCTCTAATAATAAACATGTAATATTTTAAATTAATCTTCAGTGAATTGATATTTCATGATGGTGTATAATTTCATTTATCTTGTAAAAAATAAAAAAAATATTCCATTCCCATTTATTGTAATAAGATATATATACCTAAATAAAAATATGAATTATTTTAAAAAAATGTAAAAAAAAATAAAAACATGGGATATAATTAGGTTAAAAAATAATATGATAGTAGTAAAAACAATCTTGAAATAATTTTTAAAAAACATTGACATGAAAGAGAACAAATTTTAGATCAAATTATAAAATGAAGTTTATTTTCCATAAATACATTCTTTTTTGTGTCTTCAGTTTATATAGATATTAAAAATGAAATTAAAACATCAATTATTGAGAAATAAATAGTACAAAAATAAATTCATGAGAATTATGAGTTTTAGAAAAAAATAATTAATCATTTATAACTTAGTAAAAAAATCCATTTTAATAACAAGATTGTAACAAAAATCCCTTAACACTTAGTAAATTTTGAATCAAAATCCCCATGAAATCATTAACTAAAATAAAAAATTAAATATAATGATTATAATAAAAATACTTATATAACTCTATTTTTTTGGTTGTATAATCTCATCATAAAATAAGATAAGTTCATAACATAACATATGTTCCAAAGAGAAAATCATCTAATGATAAACCCTTTACCATATGACCTGACTTTATTCACATATTTTTGAACCTAAAATATAATAAATATTGGTTTATTATAAATCTGTTCTAAACCCAAAATCATATATATATATATATATATATCCATATATTATTTAGCTATAAACTGTTATCCACAATTTATTGACAATTATTTTTCAAAATTACCATTCTGGGTGATAATTGCTTCATTTTTCATGTATGTTTTGGTTTGGATGTTTTGGTATTTTTACATTGATCATGGTTATATCATATAATTTTTTTTAATCATGGTATAAAAATAATATATATTCATTATTTTCATATTTATATTTTTCCAGAAAAAATATATATTGAAAATTAAAATACAATGTTTATTGAGATTTTTATCCATTTGTACTCATGAGCATTGTATTCATTTTTCAATTGACAGAATAAAAGGAAGGTAAATAATAATTATACATTGAATTATAATTATTATATCTTAAATATCATATAAATTCATTGAATCCATAATTATTACTATCCATATAAAAATAAATGAAAAATAAATTACATCTTTTGATGGAGGTGGTAGTATACACATATGCACAGGAGATTTCTCTTTCCTGAACACATTGATATGTAATAAGGTAGATGTGATATTTTCATAATAAAATTATAATTATTTCATGAAGTTCATATATATATATATATAAGATAAATCAATAATTATATCTATAAGTTAGAGGAGGTGATGGAAAAATTATAACATTGGTTTGCGATATTGTAATCCACCATACACATGTTCAATGGCTTCATTTAACATTTGAAAAAAGATGGGGTGGATATAGGTTATTAAATTAAAATAATAATATGTTATAATATTTACTATTCTGTTATTATTATTTCAAAATAAATGAGGAATTATTTAAAATTAATAAGAATAAATAAAATGAAAACACATTTTTAAGTTCTATATATATCCTTTAGAGAAGATCTTTAGGTTTATACCCATATCCTTACATTAATTATTTTTTGATAAAAATAAGGAATATTTGTACTGGTGATGGATTAACGGTAGAGATTTAATTATGTTCTTTCTAAAACAAAAGGATCATAATGTGTGTAAATAACTACCGAGGGGGTTCCCTTTTATAATTGAGGTGAGTTGCATACTTGTAATTATTCAAGGATTTAAAATAATATCAAGTTTATTTCTTACAAAAATGGATAAAAATTCATCATAGTAGGAGGATATGAATATTAGGTCCAAATAAAACCAATAAATTTAATTTCATGAAGTGTTTTTTCAATTTTTACCCTTATATTTTGAGTTTAATCCCATTGTAAACAAACTTTAACTATACACATTGTAGCATATTTTTTACAATTTTTTACTAGTAATTATATGAAAAAATTATAGAGAACTTATTAAATAATTATAAATATCATAATTAATAATTTATAATATATTTTATCAAATTAAATTAAAAAAATAGTATAATTTAATTTAAAATTACCCAGGTAAACATGTGGGAAGCCATAAATCCAAAAATAATAATTTCAAAAAATTATCATAAATTCACTACAAGATAATTTTACAAGTTTAATTTAAAAATAACATTATTTTATTCTTTTAAATTTTCTTAACAGAGAATAATTAATTTTAAAATTAGCGTTAAAAATGAAAAAAAAACATATTATAAAAATAATACATTTGAAGAAAAAACTAGATTTATTCTTGTTATATTCCAAGAAGAAATGGTAGATAAACATTAAAAATATTATTCAATATATAAAATATAAATTTATTTAAAATCATTCATCTATAGTGACTAATTTAATTTATTATGATAAAAACAAATTACATGGAGATTGAAACCTTTTCAGAAACATAATTCTTTTACTTTATTTTTTTTTCATTTCTAATCAATTGATAACCAATGAATTTATCTTATACATGTGTAAACCATTAATATTTCATAATTTATAAGGTCCAAGTTATAACCTCAAATCCAATTTCTATGTGATAATAAAAATATTAAATTATAACATTTCAATTTATATCACCTTTCATTCAAACTCATTTTCCGTACATAGGTTATCAAGAAAATATTTTTATTTGAAAAAAATTATCTCATAAAATCTCTGCATGTTACATTATACATAAGAAATGTATTTTCAATAAAATATTGTTTATCGCATTCTATAATAATATTGTAACAAATTTATTTGAATTTTCTAATTTGAAATAAAAATAAAAATTTATTTTTTTACTCATCATAAAAAAATTTATTTATTATGATATTCTATTATTTTTTTAAATAGTTATTTTTTTAATGATATAGTTATTTAAACAATTATATTTTTTATGATTTTATCATTTTGAATGCATATCCAAGAAGTTAGGAAAACATTTTATGATATAAAATAATTATTTGAGGAATAAAATTAGCTATTTTAGTATATTATTTTAGATTATCAATCTTATATCCAACATTTTTAGATCTAAATAAAAATGTTAGTTTAATAGACACTCTTTTCAGTGTTTTATTTGAATCAAATTTTTTAAGGAGAGATTATGTTATGGATTTATCTTAAAGCCTCATAAAGATTATTTTATTAATAAAAAATTAATTTATGTTATTAAAACATGTAACAATGATAATATTATCTTATATATATATATATATATTTGAAAACATTATTTTTCTAAAAACTGTTTTTATACTATTATGTTTGATTATTTTAAAATTATATTTTCACAGTATTAGAAATATTACATGATAAAATGGCCTCAATAATTTAAATGATAACTTTTAAATTAGTTAATAATTAAAATTTTATTTTTAGTTTTTGAAATAACTAACTATGTTTAATAAATATTTTCATTATAAAAAATAAAAATGAAAAAAAATATTTTATTAATCTTAAAATTCCATAACATGTTATATATATTTTTAAAATAAGTAGTTAATTTTATACTAGACAAACACCCACTTTCCACTCCACATTTTGTATTTTTTCCCATTGAAGCTCAAATACTAACTTTACATTAATGAAAATGTAAGGGTTACATCCAAAACTAACATTTTATTCACCTAAAAAAGTCAACACTTACACCACATCAGGACTCACAATACATAAAAATTTCTCCTGGAAAAGATTTTTCTTACACCATCCCATAATTCTAGTACACCTCCATATTCTTATAGTCAACTATTTTTTATCATGGCATTCATCTCCAAGGAGATTCCCAAGTCTGACTGATTGAAGATTTTGGTGTGAGTATTATTTTATTTTAATATTTATTTTAATCAATTCCTTCCTAAAACATAAATTATGTAACTAATTTAATAAAATCAATATCATTAATATAATGATTTTTTATTATAATAATGAAGAATTTATCATTCACCCCCTTCTATCCACATAAAAAATAAAATATTGTTAATTGTGTGTTGTGAGGAAAATCACATCGATGATGTAGAATTTTTTTATCATATTTATATAATAATATAAATCAAATTCAAATAAAATATATAATATTAAAAAATCTCAATAACATTAATATTCATCTATTAGATTAATATTATACATTTTTTAACCATTTACACCCATCAAGATATATCTCTTTCATGTTTGGGATAGTATATCCAGATACATAAAAAAATGATATAAACCTCTATCATGAATGAATATGGGAACCTAGGTATTATATTATTATAAATTAACATGTCAATAATGTAACTTGCTGACCTGAGAAGACATGATTTAGTGCATTATTTTATTATGTTGGCATATAATCAAGTAATATGCATCCAGAAAGACCAAATAGATTATTGGAAATATAAACCCATATATATACATAAGTTCAACATTACAAGCTGATGTGAAATACATAATAAAAATTCCTTTGTAAACACTCTTATTCTCCTATATCATCTTTTAATTTCCATTATAAAATTCATCTTGGAATCAAGAGGAAAATAAAAATAATAAATGGGTGAGATCAGATATTCAGTTATAAGAAGTAATATAGAAGAAGCATAGATAACAAGGTGTGATAAATAACTAAAGAACGCGTGACATTAAAACAAAAGTTTTAGAATAATATGAAATGAATAAAATATTAATAAATAATTCCCTAAAAATTATCCATGGATATTTTACTTGTTAGATAATAACATAGACTATAAATTATGAGTTTCATAATGAGATAATGGATAATACATTATATTATAATTGTACCGTCACAGACTCATCCAAGACACCATACCTAATGGGTAAAACCTAAGCATGTTTGTCTTCAGAGACCTACCAATTCATCAAGGAAAATATAGAAGGCCCAATAATCAGTTAATAAGTCGAATTCATTTATAATGCAAATTGATCGAAACATAATTAACTTATACATTCATATTGAAACTAACATGTGAAATGTGAATAACATTACCCAATCATAAAACATAATAACAAACCATTTAGAGTAATATGGTGAATTGTATCAAGATTGAACATACAAATTAATAATAATAATAATAAATTAAATAAAATATTCTAGATGATATTATAAAATATTAGCCCCAATTAAAAATTCAATAAATGAGAGTGATTAAATAGATGAAAATACTCTTATAAAATTATCATATAATACTTGATAGAAATACTCATTTAATTTACAAATAAGAGTTCTTTTTTTTAAATCATCTTGTAAAACTAAAAGTGATCTAATATAGATTTTTCATAAAAAATGTTTTATTTTAGACAGATAATGGTGGATTAAAATAGTTTATAGTGTGCACTTGAAAATAGTTATAAATTCATGAAGTTCTATTGAATCAGGTTGGTTTATCTGGAATAATTCAACAACAATCATATTTAAACATGTAACTAAACATTAACGAAAGAAGAATTATAATTGGTAAAAATTTATATGTAATTAAAAAATATTTTATGAGGAGTACATAATAATTCATAAGAATTAAATTAGAGCAGAGAGTGAAAATGAGAAACATGAAGGAAATTAGTTGTTCATATAGAAAACCCTTACCTAATGTATGAATGTGTTCTACAGTTTACCTTATGTTCATGGATAATAAAATTAAATCCACTAAATAATTAATTGAGAAAATTTTATATAATTTTTTAATTCATCATATTTTTATTATGTTCATCTATGTCCTTATAGATGAGTTATCGATTTTAATTTTGTTGTTCGGGAGCATTTTTTTCAACATTTTCATGATTGGTTCACTTAATTATAAGTATTATAGTTCATGTAAAATTGGTATAATTATCTAGAATTAAAAATGAAAGTTATTAATGATCAAACAGATGTATATATGGTTATATATATATATATATATATCATATATTTATATGATAAGATTATGAATCAATAGAAAAGAAATTTAGTAACAATCATTTATATTTTTACGATGATATTTTGATCACCACAAACTAGTTTTGTCATATGAATTATTATTAATAATATTCTTATAGATTCAATATGGTTTTATTTATTACATTTATAATACCGTATGTTTTGAAAATCTCAAACACATTTTCTTAATATAAATTATCTATCTCAATGAATTATTTTGATAAAGAAAATTTCTATTCTCTACAAAATAATTTACCCTTACCTTGGTTTTCATTTTCTTATTCAATGTATTCAAAAAACCAAGTCTAAATTTTAATAAAGGAAAATATTTGGATCCTTATAAAAATACCTAGAATCAAAAATTTCGTTAAACTATAAATTATTAGAATCTCAGACTCTGAATTCTCTGAAATTCAGACTCATAATTCTCTAAAATTTAGTCTCAAAATTCTCTGAAATTCAGAAAATAAATTATCTAAAATTAAAACATTGAATTATATGAAATTCAGACATTGAATTTTCTGAAATTCAGTCTCCAAATTCTATGAAATTCAGACTTTGTAATTTCAAAAATTCAGTATCTGAATTCTCTAAAATTCCGATTCAGAATTATCTAAAATTCAGAATCCAAATGTTATGAAATTCAGACACTAATTCCTATGGATTTTTTAATACAAATTCTCCAAAATTCAAACTTTGAATTATCGTAAATTAAGACTCCAAATTCTCAAAAATTCAGACTCTAAATTTATTAAAATCCAGATTCCAAATTCCTCAAAAATCAGATTCTGAATTTCCATAAATTAAGACTCTTAATTCCTTATAATTAAGATGTTGAATTCCTTAGAATTGAGATTCCATATTCCTTCGAATTCAGAATATGAAATCTTTAAGAAACATAGAATCCAAAAAACAGAATATGCATATTAATGTTTCTACAGTCTGTTTGTTTATTTTCTTAAACTATTAATTCTATTTTTTTCCTTGTATTCGAAGTATTGGGATTTTTTATGCCACTTCATTTTCCTAACACATGTTTTTACTATGAAATTATGTCATAAAATATGTTTCTAACTAACTTTTGGTTGAGTGACACATGTACAGGTCCCTCTAAAATTGAAGGAAAAAATGACCATTGGAGTAGGGTACCGACCATTTAAGGCATTTCCTATAAATTGGATCTCCATTGAACATGCTCATAAGGAATCCATATTAAATGCTTTGAAGTTATTTCTAGAGAGAGAAAGACTCCCATGACTTGTGTGATTAATTAACATCTTATTCACTCATAATCACCTTTTCTACTTTCTTTGTGTGACTTTGATTGCAGTTGAGTACAATTGAGGGATTATGAAGATTAGAAGACAAAGGTGCCAACTAACTTATAGTTTGAGGGCTTGTGGGGACTACAATAAAGACTCTAATATTTTTATTGAGGGATTACCCAAGTTTGGGTAAGACATAATTTCATGAAATTATAAATAAAGGGACCTTTCTCCATGGTTGTTTGTTAACCTACTCTTTGTGATAAAAGATTTCTTACTAGTTAGTTGTTCTTATTTCAGGTTTTATTTCCACTATAGTTTGTTTAAGAAAGAAAGTCTAACATTCTTATAAATTCTTGTATTTTTAATGACTCTTATAAATAATATTATGTATTCTAGAAGGTATAATCATTCTATTATAAATTTGTTCTGATATTTATTATTTGGATTTATAATTCTATACCCTAATCAAGTTTGTTTCATAGTTAATAACTAAAAGAGGGTTTTATAATTTACCTTATTTAACTTAGTTAAAAATAAAATTCAATTTATTTTAAAAAAGGTAATGTTTTTTAAAATACAATTCACCCCTTAGGTATTAGAGCATCTTAATAAACAATTTCGATCCTACAATTGGTATCATAGGACATATCTGAAATTCTTATACGAACATATAAGTTTTCTTTTTCTAGTTTTCCTTTTTCTAAATTTATCTTGCATAACTTTTCTTATTCAATATTTGATAAAAAAATTTATGTTACATAAAATCTTTTACTAAAAACAAATATTTTGGAATAATATTTTGGTATATAATGGGAAGTATAAATATCGGTTTCATTGACAAATTAAATCATATCAGACCACAAATTTTTTATGGTAATGTTAATTAGTACTAGAGAGATAAAATGAAGATTTTTTATCAACATTGGAGCAGAACATTTTCTAATTCTCACTAGAGAATACAATATTCTTGACAAGGAAGTAAAAAAAATTCACCAACTAGGAAAAACAAAAATATCAACTAAATTACATTATACTTAATACATTGTTGTGTTCCATGAATAGGAATTTATATAGTTGAATATCTTCTTGGTAGTTTTCCAATTTCATTTGAAATAAACTTTAAGATACACATTTTGCATCTTCTAAAGTTTTATAAACTAGAATAGCTATGTTTAGATGAGAATATCATGAGTTTTTATTTTCTTATGGAGAACCTATTTACAAATTACAAAAAAGATTTATGACCATTGTGAAAAGTCTTCAATCTATGGGAGATAAAGGTCTTGATTAAGAAGTTCTAATAAATAAGATAATTGATATCATTCCAATGAGTCTTATTCTAAAATGATAGCTATCGATGAGAACAGAAATGTATCTAACATTATTCTCAATGAGTTACTTGGAACTCTTCTTCAGTATGAAATAATAATTAAGAGAGTTACTTATAAGGGCCCAGCCTTAAACCTTACTTAATCTGGAGTTACTACAAGATTACACATTGAGGATCTTTTTAGGTTTAGAGTTTTAGAGAATTAGATAATAAAACATGCATTACATTCCACATTTAAACAAAGTGGTTACATAAAAGATAGTATTCATTTTTCCCATCAACGAAAACATATTTAAAATAAAACATGGATTCTTTCTTGACACTTCCTTGCCACTATCATCGTATCATGTACCCTTCCCTTGACCTGTGAAAAACATTTCAAAAACTTGGGATGAGCATAAAAAGCTCAGTAAGGGATATAAAAATATGGAAGGGAAACATGAGTACATGTATACATAAGAATGAAATCATACTTTTCCCATAAAACATAAGAACTTTAACAAACTTCATAAAATCATGAATAAATCATAGAAATCGTAAGAAATAAAGGTAACTTGAGGCATTCATAACATTCTTATGTAGGGAGTAACCCTCTTGGTTACGTTTTGGAATACCCACCACAGTATATTCCCTAAATCTCTTCGGAGAAACCATAATGTTTCACTCCTTCGCGTTACCCAATGCATTGGAGAGCTATATTGGGCTCACCCACCCTTAGTTTATCACGGAACGACCCGTCTTCATAATAATGCCCAAGAACCTCAACATAATCGTATCACATAAAACATGCATAAAGGAAACATAACATTTACACCTTTCAATCTCAAGATATCAATACAACGCATTGATATAAAAACATTATGAAAACCATTTTCAATACCAAAATAAAAGAAAAGTAAAACATGTTATTTATTTTTCTTTTAAAAAGAAGGTATGGCTTGTAGAGGAATCCAAAACTCAAATAATGGTCACGACGGCGGAGAAGTCTTTGTCGCCGCATACGTAAGACAAAAACATTCCCTTTTGTTGTTTAATAAACACTTCATATAAAAAAGATTCCTTTTGAATAAACGTAAAAGTAAAATGGGTTTATACACTATATAAAAGAAGGTTGTGTATAAAACAAAATATGCCTCAATGAAAGGAGATTGAGACGAAGTCCCTTACAAAGACGGTATCCTTGGTTTAAGGATAAATCAATTACATAATTATGTGTGACAAACAAATACACCAAATATAAGTGGATATTAAGTGTAAAATAATCAATGGTCATTCAAACATATTCAAAGGATGACATATTCAATAACTACATGTTGAACCCAAAGAAATCAAAATTGGGTTAAGAAGTTCCCTTGACAGCCTAACAGTGTCACATCAAAATGAGTTGATGAGAGATAAAAAAAGGGTATCTCATCACTTGGACATAAAATTTACATCAATAAGGATATATGAGAACATATCCCAACATAAAAATATGTAAATTAAAAGACCCAACAAAAGAAGTCTTTTAAAAAGAGGAGGGTGAAAGGTTCCCTTACCGACATGGGTATCTTTTGAAACATACACCTCGTGAAAGAAGAACAATACAACATTGATGTAAATACTCATAAAAGAAATTATATTACACAATGAGTAAAATAATGGTTAGTACATACACCACTCAAAGGAAATTGTGGCAAATGTATCATAAATCTCACAGGAATAAAAGTGAGATGAAAAATTCCTTACAAAAACTCGGCAGCCTAACAACACCACTTAAAACTTCCAAAAATGTATTGATGAGATCAAATAGGGTATATCATAGCATTACAATAAAATGTATAGAAAGAGGAATATAAAAGAACATCCCCCATCATAAAAAAGATGATCTTAAAATAAGTGACATAAAGGAGAGTACTTAAAGAGAAAGAGAGAGGTTAGATCTCTTACGAAAATTCGGCAGCCTAACGGCACCACTCAAAACATCCAAAATGGATTGATGATAGATAATAGGGTCTCTCATCATATGAACATAAAAATTACAGTAATATTAATATAAAATAACATCCCAATAACAAGAAAGATGAGCTTAGAAGGAATGACATAAAAGAGTGTACTTAAAAAGAAAGAGAGGAGTAGGATCCCTTACCTCAAGTCCAACTTGTCTTGTTCGTTTCTTTATATTCCTGAATAATAAACTTTGGTAAATTATTAATTTCCTAAGTACCTCCTTTATAGATTATTATTCAGTTCATATCACATATTATAATGTTATAATAATTGTTTAATAATGTTAGTTCATATCAGACGTTTTTGCCGATGTTTGGTACATGAGTCAAAAATGAACTTGTTTAAAAAAAGATTTCCCATGTAGTTATAAGTAAATAATTTCCAGAATAGTATTAATGATTAAAATATCATATATATCCATTAAATATTCATTTTATACTATTCCATATCATTTGGAGATAAAAACCAAAAAGCACCATTCATGGAGATGGTAGGCCGTACGTATGCATGAACACTACTTTCATTTTTTGTCATATTAATGGAATTAAAACAAAATGAGATATATATATGTTATAATTAAAGAATGATATCCATAATTTAGATGTAATATATTACATAAATATCCATTATATATATGTACATATAATATTACATAACATTTTGAGATAAGAAATGAAATATACCGTTCATGGAGACGGTAAGCCGTATGTACGCATGAACGCTACTTCCATTTCTATTTCATATTTAATGGAATTAAAACATAATGATAAATAATAGTATTTTAATTCTAGTATGTAATCATATATAATATCATTAAATATATCCTTTATACGTACCACATATGGTATTAACGAATCAAATCACTTTAAGGGGGCGGTAGTCCGCACTTCCTTAAATGAAGATATCGCGTTTACCCATAATGGAAACCATAAAGGTATGCCATAAATGAAAAATAAATAAGATTAAGTAAAACATAAACATATTATATATCATATATAAATATATTTTCATCTTAATGTCCAACTTTGAAGGTGTTAGAAGAATGTTGAACAATCAACGTTTCGGGAGGCAGAAATTCGCCATCCACGGAAACAGTATGTTCTTTAACCATTAGATGTTGGTGTGTGTAAGTGTAGCTAGAATACTTCTTATAAAAACAGACTAGTATATTGAAGATACTGTATTTGTTAGAAAATAAATGAATAAAAAGAGTTTAGGGGGTTGGAGAAGCAAAATAAAACAAAAGGACACAAGTGAAGACATTACCTTAAAATCGGGTAACTCCCTTTGGTTTGAGCTCCAAGGATTCCTTGGGAAGACTTCTGCCCAAAGTGAGGATTCAAGGAGTAATAGAGGGAAGTGGAGAGACAAAATGGGCGGGTTTTGGCCAATCCAAATGCTTTGGAAGTGTGGGTAAGGAGGTAGAGGTGGGGGCCTTTTATAAGAGGAGAGGAGGGGCACTCTTGGAAAGGTATAAAATGTAACTTTATTTTCAAAAGAGTTTCGGATTTTAAAGGTCCCACATTGATGTATTTAGAGGATAAGATGATAAGGGTTAGAAATAAACTCATACAATAGGTTTTAAAAATGTTTAGGTCTTATATATTACATTATCTTTCCATTTTATTTAAATCGTTAAATAATGAGGTCATCGCTGCATCATCATGATATCATAAATAATTTAATTTATTTAATGTCTAAAAATTATAAAAAAAATACTATGATTTAGGAAATATTTTTATATTTCCAATTCTTATTTATAGTAAAAAATATGACTTGTATAACCCCATGTAAATTTTTTTTAGTAAAACATCTCATGTTTGTGTCTTTTTTACTTTAACATTAAATAAAAAGATATTTATGTCATTTTCCAACCAAAGTGGCTCCATGGGGTCCCCAAGTTTACCCATGGATCGTCTTGTTCGGCCATGACACATACAATGAGGGTGGGACATGTTTCTAGGTCATTTCATTTTAATGAAACATTATTCTTACCATAAACTACACTAATTACCTCTAATAGCGATTAAAAACTTAATAAGTTAGTATTCACCAAAAAATTAATTTTATCCCATTGAACCACATTTTAATTCTTAATGAAAAACATGTATGTTGGATTTTTGAAATTCAAAACACAAAGATAGCAAAATTTCATTTAAATGGAAAAACCAGTTTTTATAAGTACCACTTAGTGGTTTCACTATTCATCAAAATTGAAGTTTTTCAGAAAAATCCCAAAAATTCACCCTAAGATATATTTGATATTCCGAATTCAAAAATGAAGTCTATTTTTCAAAATTCAAAACATATAAGTCACATTAATTAATTTAATAATTAATTCCCACTGTCAGAGAAAATAGCGTGTTTTTATGAAACAATAAGTACCAAAAGATTGACATTAGTTTAAGTCTAATTTCAAAGTGAAAGTAATTACAATGACCGATATTGGATTTAATGGTAAAAATATATTCTAATTTCACTTTAAAACCAATTCAATAGATAATATAATCATATAAATAAATTAGATTAAAAAGTTGTTTTGAATTAAAATACAACATTTTACACTATTCATTAAAAAATGAACTTTATCGGAAATATACCAAAAATTTACACAAAGTAAATTTTGATGTCCCAATTATTAAGAAGAGTTTTATTTGGTCCAATAGAATGTATAAGAGGGAACAGAACTATATTTAATGACAGTTCGCCATCAAAAGGCGATAAGTGAACCTTTAGTGAAAACTAGGGCATATACGCCTAAAATTGAATTCTTTCCGTATTTTAAGACTTTATCTTTTATTGGATAAATGTAAAAACATTTAAAAACATATATAATAATATTTTAGTTATTTCTATCCATTCCAGACAATACAACGACTACATGTTAACTACAATTTAAAGTAGTATTATTTTATTATTAGAGTGCAACGTAAGATTCCCAAGAAACTCGTTGTTGCGTGTTGGGTACACCATCCAGCATAGAGTCCCCTTTAAAGTAATATTAATATTTTATTAAAAAATATGGATAAATATGAAAATTTCATATTATTTATTTACCTGGGGTGTTATATTACTAATTTCAAAACAAAGAAGAATGATAATGGATGTGTAGCATTCAATACTACATGTAAATCCAAAACTCCAAAAGGGTAACAATATCGGAATCTAATAAATATATTGTTATATCAGAATCAAGAGACTATGATCATTCATAGAATTAATTATCTAATCATGCTCAAAGGATGAACAAGATGATGAGAAAGAAATGTTTTCAATACAAACATAAGAAGACAGATAAAAAGGATAAGAATGATTCTAGTAACGTGTTATGAATGCAAAAGATTTTGACATATCAGACCGGATTATCCTATGTATAATAGAAATTAAATGAACGGAAGTCATTCTAAAAGAAACTAAAAGATATATTAAAAGTCAAAGGATAATAAATTCTTGAATGAAGAAGACACATAAAGTGCAAGTGGTGGTGAATCTTTAGATGAATCTTCAGATTATTAATCTTATAGTCAGAAGAATATCGATATTATATCCAATGTAACTATTGAATATAATTGTCTTATTACTAAGGTATACAATGTTAACTCCTTAACCAATATTTATTTAACTTAAAATTTTCCAATCATAGAATTTTATGAATCTTCAGATGATGAATCTTCCTCACCAAAAGATAATACCTGAAATTCCTTTTAAGAAGTTTATATATTTTCAAAACTACATGGAAAAAAATTGTATGATAAAAATGTAGTTAGAGAAAAAAATCTAAAATATATATTTTAAAAAAAGATTTATCTGATCTCTAAAAAGATCTTTATTAGAAAACCTTTTACTTTGAATGAGTTTATAAAAACCTTAAGTAAGATAATATTATGAAGGATATAATTTTAATGGATTTTGAAAATGTTATTTCAATGAAAAATATTTTTGAGAATAATTGTAGTTATGGAGCTAATATCATTGAGGATATGCATATTGTTATTAGTATAAAATATAAAATTTATTCCATAATGAAACTTTTATCAAATTTTACTTTAGGAAGGAAGGAATTTGATAAAATGGATTCTCAACATCATCATCATAGAAATAGTTCTGGATTTGGTTATACTCACTTAAAACCAATTTTTGTAATAATTATTTTATTCCCAAAATTGATCCCTTTTGTACTAAATGTCAATGTGGTGGTCATTGGGATGAAAATTGTTCTTTAATTAAAACCCAATCTTTAGGTTTTTATAAAGCTTAATTTTTTTATAAAAATGTGTGTTACTTGGATTTTATATTATGAAATCATTGGATCAAATAAATTTTGGATTCTGAATGTCTACCTCCTTTATTTTTTGGAAAATAAAGAATATACCAACAATGAAACAAGGTACATGAATAATTGATATTCCCAACATAAGACTGGTGACAAAAACTTCTTTGAAAAGATTATCAATATGAAAGGTGGAAAAGAAAATTTCAGATATAATTCTTAGAGATAAATTGTTTGTATATGTGACATTGTTCTTCTTGAAAAAACATTGATTTCAAATTTTTTATTTCTTAAAGGTCTTAAGCACAACCTAATTATCATAATCCAATTATGTGATAAAGGTAAACTTGTGATTTTTTTGAATGATAAACACTTAGTAAAAAATTCCATGAAAGAGTTTATTCTTTCTACCCATAGACATAAGAATATTTACACACTAAATATAGAATTCCATAAGAACCAAGACCTACCTTACCTCCGTCCAATGTGACATCAATTATTGTTAGATAATGGAATACTAGGACATTGTAACCTTAATAACCTATGAAAAATATCGAAGAAATGTCTTTTTAAGGATTTATCGGAGCTTAAATTTGATTCTTAAAAAGTTTTTAATCCTTATCAATATGGAAAGCAACATCAGTATTGTTTTAAATTAGATGGTGAATTCTCAACTTTTGATGTATTAGGGCTGGTCCATATTGATATTTTTAGTCCAATACAAACTTGAAGTATTAGAGGAAAATACTATGTATTTTATTTAGTTGATGATTATACCAGATTTACTTGGGTCTATTTTATAGGAAAGAATTCTAAATCTATTTATTATTTTAAAACATATTGAGCACAATTTAAAAATGAGAAAAACATTTCATTGATAACTATTCATAGTGATCATGGAGGAGAATTTAAAATTTTAGACTTTGAATCCTTTTTTAGAAAGAATGGAATTTCTCATTACATCTCACATCCAAGAACACTTCAAAAGAATGGTGTTGTTGAAAGAATAAATAAAATTATTCAATAAAAAACTATAACTATGTTAAATTAATATTCTATTGATAAAGTTTTTTTTGGATGAAACTGTCAGTACTGCTTGTTTTACCAAAAATGGAGTTTTAATCAGACATTTTCTTAATAAAGAACTTTATGAGTTGTGTACTAGTTGAAAACATAGAATTTCTTACTTAAATTTTTTTGGTTTCAGAGTATTCAATTTTAATACTAAAGATAACATATATAAATTTTCACCCAAATAAGGTGAGGGAATTTTCTTAGGCTATTCCACTATTTCTATGTTTTATAGAGTTTTTAAAAAATACTTTTATTGTTGAAATAGTAGTGCATCTTAAATTTGATGAACCAAATCCATTTATTTTGAAACAACCCTAACCTACGTCCTCTGATGTATTTTCAAAAACTGATTATCAACAATTGATAGATGATCCATATAATAAGGAATATAAAAATGAAAATGTTTGTAATGTCTCGGATTTTCAATTTATTATTTTTATATATTATATGGAATTATTTCGAGACTGAGCATGAAGAAAACACATCTTCCGAGGCTCAGTGAGCCTAGAATGGTGGTTTGAGCTTTTTTTAAGTTAAGTGAGTTGACACATGTGCGCGGTTGTGGCTGTTTCCAAACAGATGCCCAGATTAAAAATTTGTCGGCACCGTTACGTCTGTGGCGACGACTTTTCCTGCGAATGAGCCTATCCTCGACCGGCAGATGTCGATGGAAATAGTTAATTTTTGGACATTTTAAGTAAAATAAAATAAAATAAATTCACACCTTTATTTTATTTCTTTTATGGAAACATTCGATGTAGCACAAAAACATTAAAGCCATTTCCTTAATTAAATAGCACGTCATAATGACTAAAGAATGGAAAGCTGGACTCAATAATACCATAGCATTTTTTTGAATGTAAAATCACATTTCCCATTTTATTGGGATAACCGAACATCGATCATTGGTGAATAATTGAGAGAAACGCTGGAAAGAAGTCTCAGTGATGAACGATGATGGATCGAAGCTACGAATCACTACACCAACAAGGCTGGAGGATCTAGATGATGATGGTAGCATAGACTCTTCATCGGCGATCGATTCATTTTGAGGTAGGGGTTGCAATTTCAATTCTCTTTTCCCCGTTTTTGATTTTAAACGATGAACGCTGATCAACCATGAAAAATTCGATCTTAGTATTCGTATATTTTTGCGGGAGGGTTTTATTTGGGATGATTCAAGTAATTGATCCATGTTGATTATTGTTGTTAATTTCTGCTCAGTTAAGCCTACTAATGGGAGCGGGTCAATGCCATGAAGAATGACGACAGAGGTTCATTCCTCGATTTGTTTTATTGGATTTATTCCCTTTTTTCATTTCTCCATACGTTATTCATGTTCTTCATGGGGCGACGAACAACGGATCATTTCAAATTTGATTTGCGAAAAAAGATCCCAAATTGAAGAATCGACACCATAATGACCTTGCGGAGGTGCAACAACGATGGAAGTCAATGAAGCTAACTAGATCGGGAAGGTTAATTCTTCGAGCATTCTTCACAATGATAGATCCTTGCATGTTTCAGAGCATATTGGAGGTCTGAAAACAATGGAATCAGCCTCGTGGTGTCAGTGCGAGCAAAACCATGAAGTTTCGTTGTGATTGGACGACCTGATCGACGAATAGAGCATCGTCAGAGGCACGACTGCAGTGGTCTGCATTTATGGAAATTTCAAGAATACATAGCATGTACTTCTGAACAACACGCCGTGTAGTGATGGTGGTGTCAGATAGGGTTTTGGGGTTCAGAGAGGAATCACATGGCGTGTGAACTTGGACAAACGACGTGTTGAAATTTACCTGAATCTCTACGTGTATTTTGCAAAATACGCAGACACGAGATAATCTACACGGCTTCAGAACACAACGTGTGTAGCATGGCAGAGGCGACTACACAGGTCTCGGCATGTATCCATGTGGGTATATGGACACATGATGGATTACATGAGATAATGACCGTGTATGGGCACATGGCCAGCGTACATGGAGCCGACCCTAATCACTAAGACATGACATGTACACCATACTACACATCGTGTACTCTGTTTTTCTACACAACCAGCCTTACGGCATGGGAAGTCGTGGACGGGCAGTACCCGGGGTCAGACAACACGGCGTGTAACTTTTATAGACACTATAAACTTCATGGAAAATGGCATGGTACAGTTTTTCACCGTATCTTGGACATATTTCGTTTGGGTTAGTTCCCCTTCTTCAAGTTCCCCGGAATTCTAGGCATCGTTTCCTTTTACAGGAGTATGATCCATTCGGAAGAAATATATGTAATAGAGTTAGGCATCCATCTGAGAGGCCTGGATTAAGATACATTATCCAGTCTTAACCCTAGGAAGAGTTCGGTATCTATGTGACCAAATCCACCAGGCGTCTATCCTCTACCTAGAAGGTGATTTCCAGATGAGTCATGATATCCGCCATAGCCCTAGAAGTGATCATCATCTGTGTATTGTGATCCTTCCAACTAAAGAGTGTGCCTCCCGTAATGAGGGAATCTATCTATCAAAATCTTCCCACTCAAGAGTCTGTCTCCCGAAATGAGTGTAACTGCCTCTCGGGATGGTTCCCGATAATAATTACTTCTTGGATAGACATCATCAGATATATTAGTCTCATAGAGTTTGTTCTCTCAGAACGAGTGCTTCCTGGATTCTTTGAATTGAACCCCTAGATGGGGGTATACAGTTGTGTGACTTGTCTTTAGACTACAGGTCTGGGTTTTGAGTATATCTGGTTTGTGCTATATGTTCTATATACATAAATTGTGTATAGCAGACTGTTCCTTTACTTTGTGTACTACTTTGTGGTAATCTGGGTCCTCTACTGAGTATTGTTATAATCACACCTGCACGGGCTTTTCCCGCACGTGTCATGTCTTGTGTAGACGAGCAGCCTTTTCACGGAGTCTAGGGTGGACCAGGACTGGACCGATCTTTCTGAGTTCCCTATAGCCCGAGGTGTTCTTATGGCTATGAGTGGTAGTCCCAGTACATTTTGTGTTTACAAGTTGAAAATTGTTGATTTCATACTTTTGTTTTGATGGTATTGTATTCTTTCCTAGTTTACATTCAGTACTTTACCTTCCGTCGTACTCTGTTGGTTGGGTTTAGTTGTATGTATGCATTTTTTCATTAGTTTTCTACATTTCGTAATATGTGGGCTTGGAGATGTGTGCGTGTGTTCATATACTTAGGAAATGCTCCCCATGATTAGTAATATGCCTACTCAGTGCTAGTCACCATCCCCATGGCCTATTGGAGGTGGGCTTGGGGAGTCACGGCGTGGGCCCCACTAGGACGGGTCGTGACAGAGTGGTATCAAGGGTGTTCGGTTCTACCTTAGGACCCAGAGTCTCTGAGATTTGTTTGGGGAAATATTGTTAAGTGTTTCGAGTTTGACTTTATGTTCAAGAATCCAGTGTTGGTGCGGCGGCCGACATATCCATACTCCAGAACTCTGATAACCTGCTTTTCGACTCGTCACATGAAGACCCTGGTTAGGGGGAAATAAAATAATGGTACAAGCATCATATAAAAATGGGTTTTGTTTTCCATTTCCTTTTTCCACTTATCTAGATATACTCATTTACCATGGCACATCTTGTTTCATTACAGGGTTCCTTTGCGACGCATACCCACTAGGATTCAGCATCATGATCACGAGGATGACCCCCTCAGTGATGAGGCATCGATATATAGACCAGTTCCCTGGGAGTTGCAACCAGGTGGTGCACCTGCTATGCCACCACCAGTGGAGAAGCCCGTGGTACCTATAGTACCAACCAAAGTGGAGCGCAGGCTTAGAGCACTCCATGAGTTACAGAGAAAGAGACCCCTCAGGTTCTGAGGCACGCCTGATCCTCAGGCGACTGAGGACTTGCTTGCGGTAGTGACCAGATATTTTCATCTAGTGAGGACTGCAGCAGACCAGATGGTGATCCTAGGAGCGAGCCTTCTTCATGGTTGGACAAGACAGTGGTGGAGTCTGACCACACAGACTCATGATGAAGAGACTCTTTCGTGGATACAGTTTGAGTGACTCTTTATGGAGGATTTATCTCCGGTTATGCTGATAGAACTATGCATCCTAGAGCATCTCCAGATTCAGCAGGGCAGGATGACAGCAACATACTATTCATCGAGGTTCACCAACCTCACCCAATACTCGATGGATATGGTCATGGATCAGTACTTCAGAGCTCGGCCCTTCGAGCGAGGTCTATGGTGAGACTTCTAAGCAAGTGTCCTGCCTCTATGCATATTGACTTATGCTAGAGTACTCGAGCAAGCCATGGTGATCGACAGCTTCTTGGCAAAGCAGAGATAGCCGATGACAGTCAATAGCCGGCAGACAGGTTCGGAGACACTGGCAGTAGGGAGTCAGCATCAGATACATGGATCTAGATGCGGGAGGTTTCATACGAGGACCCATGACAGAGGATCAATAGTCTCGGGCTCTCAGGATGGATCATGTCACCCAAGGGAGAAGTGATGCTAAGCGTGTGACGGTAGGGGACATCTCACTAGAGATTTCCCAACCCATCGAGATGCTGACAAGAAAGCGGTGGATGGACCACCAAGGTAGAGGAAGAGAGTAGAGCATACAGACCCACTGGGCGGTGGACGTGGCAGAGGACTAGGGAGAGTAGCGAGTGGTCGTTGATGCTTTGAATTATTTCCACCACCACCCCAGGAGGTCCTCATTAGGATCAGGTTTCTAGTGGACAGGGTGGGGACAACTTCATGCGGTCATGGCATACAACCCAAGCGCTTCAGGGTTGATTCGAGGTACGATCTGTGCCATTTCTACCTTAGCTACCGTACTTATAGACATAGGTTCTAGTAATTCCTTCATATCCACATGTATTTTTTGAAACCTCGAGATTCTGGTAGAACCGTTGACTCGATCTGTTTACTTGGATACACCTCTGGGAGGAGACTCAATGATCACGCAGCTTTTCATGCAGTGTGATCTTAATCTTGGAGTTGAGAGTTTTCATTAGAAACCACTTAGTGGAAGCATCGAGGCCTTAGGATGTCATTATTGGTATGGATTGGTTATCTTTGGTCCATTCCCAGACTGATTGTTTTAGGAAAAGAGTGCAGTGTTTCCTCCATGATGGAAAGAGGTTTTCCTATTTCAGAGAAAGGGAATTTGACGTAGCTCAAAATGATCTTATTCATAGCAGGGTGCAGCCAATCGCTCATGAGTTGGCTAGACTTGACCTCAATGCAATGGATGTTTTGAGATCCCAGTTCCCAGAATTAGTGGTGGAGTATGATGACATAATTCCCCAAGATGTACTATGATTACTACCCCACCGAGAAATCGAATTATGCATCGACATACATACCAGGACGACACCAATTTCTTCATTAGCATATCAGATGGCTCCCACAGAGCTTCGCGACATGAGTGTGTAGTTTATGGATTGGCAGAGCAAGGGTTTCATGAGACCCAACATTTCACCCTGGGCGGCCCTAGTCATTAATGCCAATAAGTCAGATGAGAGTCTGAGGTTTTTCATGGATTACCATCACCAAAACCAGGTGACGATGAAGAACAAGTATCCACTACCGAGAATCGATGACCTCTTAGATCAGCTGAGAGGGGCACAGTGGTTCTCGAAGGGTGACCTTTGATCAGGCTATCACCTGTTACGAGTACATGATGATGATGTACCGAAGATGAATTTTAGATGGTGCTAAGGTCACTATGAGTACTTGGTGATGCATTTCGGCATAATGAGCTCCCCTGCAGTGTTCAAGGGACTGATGAACTGGATCTTCCAGCCGTTCTTAGACAGGTTCTTCGTTTTCTTCATCGATGACATCCTTGTGTACTTGGAATCAGAAGAGGATCATGAGAGACACTTTAAAATGGTTCTCGACATACTTTGGGAGCACCATCATTATGGGAAGCTCTGAAAGTGCCAGTTTTGGATCTAGGAGGTCCACTTTCTAGGACATGTCATCTCAGAAGATGGAGTAGCTGTAGACCCAGCCAAGGTGGAGGCTGTGTTATCATGGGATCCACCTCAGAGGATGATAGAGGTGAAAAGATTCCTTGGATTGGCAGGATATTACCGGAGATTCATTCTTGACATCTCCCAGATATCAGCACCAATGACAGACTTGACCAAGAAGGGGAAACCCTTCGTATTGATGGAGAAGTGCAAAATGCCTTCGAGTATTTGAGACAGAGTTTGACGACCACCCCAGTCTTGAGATTTCTGGTGGTGGGTGTCAATTAAATAGTTTTCTGTGACACATCAAGGACCAAGATCGGCTGTGTCCTAATGCAGATGAAGGAAGTGATAGCTTATGGTTCAAGCCAACTTAGGCCACATGATCATAACTATGCGACCCCTGATCTCATGATGGTTGTGGTAGTATTCGCATTGAAGATGTGGCAACAATACCTTATGGGCGATCTGTTTATCATCTAATCTTAACACAAGAGCCTTAGGTACATCTTTTAGTAGAAATATCTGAATCATAGGATGATTATTTTGCTAGAGTTCCTCCAAGATTGTGATTTCTAGATCACCTATACTCCAGGGAAGGGAAACAAGGAGGTAGATGCTCTTATTAGAAGGTTGAGCTCACAATAATGAGTGTGGTGACACAACAGTTCTCCACGTTGCAGTTTCCCTTCATGGACAGGGAAGATATAGCCTACCTAAAATCGATGGTTGTTTCCCTACCACTCTTATAATGGGTTAACAAGGTACAACTAGAAGATGTCGATTGTGTGGCCTTACATGCTCAGTTATCCATAATACATGCTCCTGATGGATATTCGTAAGGTGGGTAGAATGTACTTATTATCAAAGGATGCACTATTATACCGGTGTAATTATAGGAGGAGGTCCCGAGAGAGTTTCATACATACCATTTCGTGGTACATCCTAGAGTGGAAAAGATGTACCAGAATCTCCGACGACAGTTCTAGTGGCCAGGCATGAAGAAGGCAGTAGCAAAGTTCTTTTCCCGATGCCTTACATGCCAGCAGGTGAAGGTCGAGCACTAGGTTCCAATGGTATTAGCTCACCCCTAGATGTTCCAAAGTGGAAATTGGATGGAATATTGATTGAATTCGTAACAGGCTCACCACAAATGTCCAAGGGGGATGATTCCATCTGGGTGATCGTTGACCGACTCACCAAGTTGGCCCACTTACTAGCTAATTGGGAGTAGATTTCTGTAGAGAGATATGGACACCTCTACGTGCAGGAGATATTTCAGCTTCATGGATTTCCCTCAACCATAGTCTCAGACTGATATGATCATTTCACATCCCATATGTGGAAGGGATTGCATGGGGCTTTTGGGACTCAGCTATGCTTGATCACATCGTTTCATCCCCAGACAGATGGTCAGAAGGAGAGAACCATTCAGGTTCTGGAGGATATGTTCCGAGCCTGTTTCTTGGACTTTGGTCATAGTTGGGAGGACCACCTACCACTGGTGGAGTTTGCATACAAAAATAGCTACCACTCCACCATTGTTATGGAACCATTAGAGGTCTTGTATGGAAGACCCTACCGGTCACCGCTTTGCTGGATAGTCCCTGAAGAGTCAGCACTCATGGGTCAAGAGTTGGTTTGAGCTACCTCCGAGAAGGTGATGATCATCCGGGAGCAGATGAAGACTACACATAAGTAGCATAAATCATATGCTGACAGACGACAGAGACCTCTGGAGTTCGAAGAGGGAGACCATGTCTTTCTTCGGGTCTCACCTCAATGAGGGTTACAAATATTTCACAATGGCGGAAAGCTATCTCCGAGTATCATTAGGCCTTTCCAAATATTTTGTATAATTGGTGAGGATGTGTACCACCTAGCTCAACCACCATAGTTTCATCAGATACAAGATGTCTTCCACATGTCACAGTTGAGGAGGTACGTGTATGACCCATCACACATCATTGACTGGGGTGAGTTGGACATAAGGGATGGAGTGACGTTTGCTGAGTACTCAATGGAGATCAAGAATCAGGAGGAGAGGATCCTTCATGGGTGAGTTATTTCCTTGGTCTTCATTCGGTGGCAACACGGGAATCATCAGTAGTGCACATGGGAGTGGGAGGCCAAGATCCGTGTCCAGTACCCACATCTTTTTGAGTAACCTTTCTTTTGGATTTTCAGGGACATAAAGCTTTAAGTTGTGGGGAATATAATATCTCGGATTTTCCGTGTATTTTTTCTATATATAATATTGAATTATTTCAAGACCGAGTGTGAAGAAGGAACATCATTTCGAGGCCCAGTGAGTCCGAAATTGTGGTTTAAACCTTTTTAAGTTAAGTGAGTCGGCACTTGTGTGCGGTTGTGGAAGTTTCCAAACGGATGCTCGGATTAAAAATATGAGGGCACCGTTGCATCTGGGGAGATGAATTTACCTAATAAAGAGCCTAACCTCGACCGACATGGGTTGAGGAAAATGTTATTGTTTGCACGTTTTATGTAAAATAAAATAAAATAAATTCCCATGATTATTTTATTTCTTTTATGGAAACATCCGCTACAACGTGGAAACAAGGCAACCATTTTATTAATTAAATGGAACGTCATAATGACTCAAGATGTAAAGTTTGACTCATTAATAATACAAGATATTTTTTAATGTCCAATCATGTTTCCCTTTTTATTGGGATAATCAAACATCGATCGTTTGTGAAAAATTGGGAGAAGTGATGGAGAAAACTCTCGGTGATGAATGACGAAAAATTGAAGCTATGAATCGCTATTACAACAAGGTTGGAGGATCTTGATGATGATGGTAGCATGAACTATTCGTTGGCGATAGATCCTTCTTGAGGAAGGGGTTTCTATTTCAAGTTTCCTTTACCCGTTTTTGATTTTAAATGATGAACACAGATCAACCATGAACAAATTGATCTGCGGATTCGTATGTTCTTTTGGGAGGGTTTTATTTGTGATGATTTGGGGAATTGATCCTTGTTGATTATTATTGTTCATTTCTGATCTGTTTAAGCCTACTAATAGGAGTGGGTCAACTCCGTGAAAAACCATGACAGAGTTTCATTCCTAAATTCGTTTTATTGGATTTCTTCCCTTTTTCCTTTCTTCCTACGTTCTTCATGTTCTTCTTAGGGAGACGAAAGATGGATTGTTACACATATGTTTTGAAACGAAACGATCCCAAATTGAATAATCGACACCACAACAACCATGCAGAGGTGTGACGTCAATGGTAGACGATGAATTAGACTGGATCAGGAAGGAATGTTCTTCGATCATTCCTTGCGTGGATATATCATTGAATGTTTTCGAAGCCGATCGGATGTACGAAAACAACCTAATCGGCTTCATGATGTCGGGGTGACCAAAACCTGGGAGCTTTGTGGTGATCGGATGACCGGATCGATGAACGAAGCATCACTGGAGGTGCGACAGTAGAGGTCTACGTTTCTGGAAATTTCCAGAATACACGGAGTGTACTTCTGAAGAACACGCCATGTAGTGCTGACATCAACGGATAGGGTTTTGAGGGTCAGAGAGGAATCACACGGCATGTAAACATGGTCACACGGCGTGTTAAACTTTCCCCGAAGCACGATGTGTATTTTGGGAAGTACACGGACACAGGATGATCTACATGGCTTCTTAACACGGTGTGTACAACATGGAAGAGGCGGATACGTGGGACTCAGTGTGTATCCAGGGGGTACACAGACACAATATGGAGTACATGACCGTGTAACCCATCACACGACCATATGGGGCCAGTAACGTGGGTCACCCCATGTCCCGATTACATAGGTTGATGATTGTGTACTTGCACATGAACAGCGTACACGGAGCCAACCCCAATCACTAGGACATGGTGTGTACACCGTACTATACACTGTGTACTCAGTTTTTATACACAACCAACCATACGACACAGGCCATTGTGCACGGGCAGTACTTGGGGTCAAAGAACACGGCGTGTAACTATTCTTCACACCGTGTACATCTTGGAAAATGGCAGGGTACTCTTGTTCATCGCATCTTAGACATCTTTCATTTGGGTTAGTGCCCCTTCTTATCATTCCTCTGAAGGTCAAGCATCATTTACTTTTACAGGAGTATGATCCCTTCAGTAGGAAATTCTATGATAGAGTCTATCATCCATATGAGAGGCCCGAATCGAGATCCTATATCCATTATTGACCCTTGGTAGAGTCCGAAATCGATGTGATAAACTCCACCGGGCATCGATCCTCTACCTAACAGGTGAATTCCAGAGGAGTCACGGTATAATCCATGGACCTAGCAGTGATCCCCATCTGTGTATCATGATATTTCTCAATCACGAGTGTGTCTCCCGTAATGAGTGCATCAATCTATCAGAATCTTCCCACTCAGGACTGTGTGTCCCTAAATGAGTGTAACTACCAATCATGATGGTTCATGATGAACAATAATTCTCAAACAAATTTCATCCGAGATATATGAATCGTGGAGTGTGTTCTCCTAGAAGGACTGCTTCGTGGAATCTTAGAGCCGAACCCCTTGCGTGGGGTATGCAGTTGTGTGACTTGTCTATAGAATACGGTTCAGGGTTTTGAGTATATCTGGTTTATGCTATATGTTCTGTATACATATACAGTGCATAGGTAACTGTACCTTTACTTTGTGTACTTGTTTGTGGTTTTCGGGGTCCTCTACTGAGTATTGTTATACTCATCCATATATGGGCTTTTCACACACATGTCATGTCTTGTGCAGATAAGAAACCTTTTGATAGAGTCCAAGGTCGGCCAGGACAGGACAACGCTTTTTGAGTTCCTTACAGGACGAGGCGTTCCTACGAATATGAGAGTTAATACCAGTAACTTTTGTGTTTATAGGTCGTACATTTTTATTTTCAAGATTTTGTTTTGGTGGGCTTGTATTCTGGCCCAGTTTACATTCAGTACTTTACCTTCCGTCGTACTCTGTTGGATGGGTTTAGTTGTATGCATGCATTTTTGTCCTTCGTGTTTTAAAATTTCCTCATTTGTGGGATTTAAGATGTATCATTGTGTACAGGTACATAGGAAATGCCTCCCACGATTAGTAATATGCCTTCTCAGTGCTAGTCACCAGCCCCTAGCCTATTGGAGGTGGGTTTGGGGAGTCACGGTGTAGGCCCCACTGGGATGGGTCGTCACAAATGTTTCTGAAGTATTTACCCCAGAATATTTTGTACATTATGTAGATGAATAGGTTTTACAAAATCCAAATCTATAGTTTCTTAAGAATCACCACAGTGATATTATAATTGGTGATGTAAATCAACCTGTAAGGACTAGAAGTTCCTTATGAAATATAGATGAAAATTTAGCATTTATTTATCAATTCTTTCAAAAAATCACTATTGATGCATTAAGTGATGATGACTAGATTAATTCCATGCAAGATGAGCTAAATTAATTCTAAAGGAACAATATTTAGGGATTTGTTAAAAGTCCTAAGGAGGATTCTATAATTGGCATAAAATCTGTCTTCAGAAATTAATATGATGAAAATGGAATCATAGTAAGAAATAAATCCAAAGTTGTTTCTAATGTCTATAATCAACAAGAAGGAATATAATATAAAGAAACCCATGCTCTAGAAGGTAGACATGAATCTATTCGTATTTTAATTTCCTGTGAAGCAATCTTTAATTTCATTCTTTTTCAAATTAATGTGAAGTGTGATTTCAATAATGGATATGTTCAAGAAGAAGTTTATATTGAACAACCTCCAGGATTGGAGGATTAAAAATATCTTGAACATGTTTTCAAACTTACCAAATCTTTATATGGACTTAAACAAGCACCTAAATCTGGGTAAGATAAACTTAAATTATTTTTATTACAAAAAAAATCAGGTTAAGGGAACTGCTGATCTAAATGTATTTTATAAATAAGGATAAGAAAAATGTTTTGATTATTCAAGTATGTATTGATGCCATTATATTCATATTATCAAAAAAATCTTTAACTGATTCCTTTGAGAATATCATGAAATATGAGTTTGAAATTTTTATGATGGGTGAGGTAAAAAATTTCCTAGGTTTTCAAATTTCTCAATAAATGAGAAGGAACATAAATATAAAAACATAAGTATATTAAATATCATCTTAAAAAGTATGGGTATGACAAAACTAAAAGTATAATAACTCTAATTGGCACGTCAACTTCTCTTGATCTTGATGAAGCTAAGAAATTAGTAGATCAAACATCTTTTAGAGGTATGATGGGAAGTTTATAATACTTAACAACTAGTCATCCAAACATGATGTTTTTTTATTCTTATATGTAAGATATCAATATAATACAAAGGAATCTTATTTAAAATCAGTGAAAATAATTTTTCTTTATTTAAAGGGAACTATGGATTTTGGAATTTTCTATATTCAGGAAATGATTTTGTTTTAAATTTTTTTTAGGATAATGATTTTTGTGGACGAATAATAAATAGAAAAAGTACATCGGGTACTTTTCATTTTGTTAGGTGATTCATTACTTTCATGGAAATGCAAGAAGCAACACTCAACAATACTTTCCATTACTGGATTTGAATATATAGCAGTAGGAAGTTGTTTTGCTTGAGTATTTTGGATGCAAGAGACACTCAAAGACCGTGGAATGAGTTTTTACAAAAACATAGATATTTTGTGATAAAAAAAGTTCCCTTTTCCTAAGAACAACCTACACATCACTATCATGAAAACACAAAGATATTAGGTATCACATTCTTAGTGATAACAATATTTAAAGAGATATCATTCTTAAATTTATCAGAGCCCAAGATCAACTTACTGATATGTTTACAAAATATTTACCCTCCAAAAGTCATGAATAAATATACAAAATTTAGCAATGATAACCGTAAAGTAATAATCTATATTAACATTTTTTGAAACCTATCTCCTCACATTAAGAATATTTTTTTTTCATAATGGGAGTACATTTCTTTTCTGTTTTCAAAATTTTCTTTCTTAAATCATTTTTTTCTAAATCCAAAATTCTAGATTCTAAATTTTCCATTCATTTCCAATAATTTTTAGAAAGTAAATATTTGTTTCATTATAAAATTTTCACCACTAGAAAATGGACTTATACCCACGGTTTTGGGGAAAACCATGCATATAGGTCACCCTATCCCCACGGGTTTGGGAAAACTATAGGTATATACAATTTTGAAAATCCAATGCCCACAGTTTCCCAAAACCATGTGCATAGGCTACCCTATACCCACAGGTTTCTCCAAACCGTGGGTATAGGGTATCAAAAAATTCCTACACCCACGGTTTTCCCAAAACTGTAGGGATAGGGTGACCTATACCCATGGTTTTCCCCAAAACCCAAAACTATGGGTATAGTGGTTGCATAAAAATCTATACCCACAGTTTTGAAAAACCGTGGGAATAGGATTCCTGCGTGTGCACGAGAAATTTATTTTTTCCATAGGAACAAAAAAAATTGGTGGGAGTTCTATACCCAAAATTTATTCCCCTATACCCATAGTATATATAAATATATTTAATAATATAGATATATATACATACATATATTTAGTGATGGGGTAGTGGTAGGGCCGCTCATGAATGAATAAGTGGTCGCGAGATCGAATCATGCATGCCGCTGTTTTGTAAAATATGTTATACCCACAATTTCCAAAATGTGTGTATAGAGTTATGACATGGTGGGAAAACATATACCCATAGTTTTTCCAAACCGTGGGTATAGGTCATGGACCTATACTGACGCCACCAGTGACCACGGTTCCCCAAACCGTGGGTATATCCAATTCCCACGGTTTTGGGGTCTATACGCACAGTTTTGAACCGTGTGTTTAGGATCATTTTCCAGGAGTGTTTCCAGAATCTATGTTCTTCAATAAAAACCTCGTCTATACTAAATTTTTTATATAATCAATCCATAATGAATCTTTCCTTAAATAAAATTTTTAATGATATTTTTTTGTGGGTTTTTTCATTTTTTCTTAAGAAAACACTATCTTATTCACTTTTCATAAATCTAATTTTTTATTAAAAACTCAAAATATCGGAACCTCCCAAATCATTCTTTAGTGTTCAACTCAACTGAAAAATCATATAATATTTATTTCAACCATTGGATCAAATCTGGAATTTGAACGGTTGCCTCAAATCCTCTATAAAGGCCACATATTCCTTGTCCTACATCATTTTCAAAAAATTTGTCTTTTAATTCTCTTCTCTTATTCAAATGGTTTGTTCTATATTTCAAGTTTTCTTATACTCTGAATATCATTGGAAGCCTCCCTGAAGAAATAAAATACTTTAACTAAGGAAATTAAGGATTGAAAAATCTACAGGGAATGGTTGGTTGACCCAAAATTTTGTTTTATTTACAATAATTTTATCAAAAATAATATCAATTGGAAGCCGAGATCATTCAAGAACATCTCAATGATAATGAGAAACCATCTGATTAGATACAGGTACCAAAAACATTTCATCATGAATTAGTACTTGTAGAGACTCTTGGGAGGAAAATTATAATTCTATAACTTGTTATGGGAGAAGATATAGTCCAAGAAAAATAAGTCTAATAAAAAAGAGTAAGAAGAAGATGAGAGTGATGATGTGATAAATAAAGTACAAAAATACCATGAGGAAGAATGAACTTCTGAAAAAATTTCTATATGAACCTCTCATGCTGATTCAACCAAAATCGATTCTCAATTTAAATAGGTTGATAGAAATGAAAAGTTTGATAATTTTTCTAATGATGAGAGTAGAAACCATGATTTCTTCCATCCAGAGGATTTTGAAGAAAATTATCGGAAAGAAGGGGATTATGTAGATAATATAGTCTATCTATCTGATAGTGAGCATGAGTCTTCAAGGGAAGAGAATGTAATTTTCAAAGTGGATAGAGGAAAAATGTGGTTCTCTATACACCCAAAAGTTTGTGGTTGTAAAAGAATAAAATAATTATGGTGGTTCATCTAAGAGGGAAGCTGATGACCTAGATAGTGAAACCTATCCTTCAAGGGAATCAGGTTCCAAATCTTCATCTTTAATGGGATAAAAATTCATTTTTTTGTCTTTCAAGAAGTTAGTGAACACAATAACCCTGATTCATAGTATTGATTCAAGGTGAAAGTTGCTTCAACATTCATTCATTGAGAAGTCTTATTTTTTAAACATGGTGATGGAATAGTTTATCATGTTTGGGGAAGATTTCAAAATATTTCTCATCAGTTATGATTCTCATATAAGATTAGGTATGAAAAAAAATGTACAAAATAACAATTGATATCATGAGAATCATTGATGACTACCAAGATTTAGTAAAATATGCTTTTGATAAGTCAGATGATAGAATAAAAAACCTTACAACATGTTTTTTAGAGAAGCTAAATCTTCAACAAGTATCCCAAAAGAAAGAGGAAAGAGATATGAATGGGAAGTTAAATTTAGTTTCTTTAAATTGGAAGAGAGAAAGGGAACTCATGGAATAGTTTTAGTAAATTTTCAATCAGTAAGAATAAGTTGCAATGTCTCGGGTAGAAAAACTAAAGTCTCAAGATAAAAAAATCAATGCTCTAGAAAAGAAAAATCAGGATCAAGAAGATTTGTTCAAACGGTTTGAGGATGATCATAAAGATCTCATGAAGCTAAAGGATACCATGAGGAAGATCATGCCAATGGAAATTAAGGATGCATGATTTTCATGAAATTCTGGTATTTTGTTGATTTTTTACCTTGTATCAATATTTTCTATAATAATTAATTTTTTCAACCTTCATTTGTTTTGTTTTGTTTTGTATAACTCTAATATTTCAGGTACCATTTTTCTCATTCTCTCGATTACTTTTGGAAAATCAAAAAACATGGAGAAAATAATGATCAAAATAATATTATTTAAAATGATGAGAGCCTTATATAAGGGAATGTTTTAGTAAGGGAGAGTCTACAGAGAAAAGACTTTATTATATAATAAAAATCAAATTCTTTAAGAAATATATGAATATAATCCTTAGGATATTCAAAAAATAAGGGGGAGTTAGAATATTTATCATGGTGGATATGTAAAGGGATATGGGTTTTTTTATTAATAGTTAAAAAAGAAAAATTCATATCCCTTATATTTATTTTTCGAAAGGTTGTTAGTGCATTCCAAAAAGGGGGATATTGTTTAGTCAAGAAGGTTTCCTTATGACTTTTCTATTCCTCTATGTCTTAAAAATAACAAAACCATATTCTTAAGGAAAATTATATGTCTCTATGAATAATTATTTACAAAAATTTTCTTACTCTAAGAAAAGTGTTACCCTTACCTTCGTTTTAAATATCTTATTAAATGTATTCTCAAAACCATTTCTACTTTTTACTGATGGAAAAAATTCAGATCCTTATCAAAAATATAAGAATCCTATAGATTCTTAATCTACCAATTCTCTAAAACTCGGCCACATAATTCTTTGAAATTCATACTCTAAATTCAATGATATTCAGACTCTAAATTCTATAAAATTTATATTTTGAATTCTTTGAAATTCAAACACTAAATTCACTGAAATTCAGACTCCAAATTCAATAAATTTCAGACTCTGAATTATATGGAATTCAGAAATAGAATTTTCTTAAATTGAAACATTGAATTATCTAAAATTCAGACTCTGAATTCTTTGAAATTACGACTGTAAATTCTCTAAAATTAAGTCTTTGAATTATTTGAAATTAAGACTCAAAATTTTCTGAAATTGAAACTCTGAATTCTCTTAAATTCAAACTCAAAATTATCTAAAAATCAATATCCAAATTCTCTGAAATTCATAATCCAAATTCCCTGAAATTAAGACTCTAAATTCCTCACAATTTAGAATGTAAATTCATAATAATTCAGACTATGTAATCATTAAGAACACAGACTTTAAAAAAATATAATCTATATAGTCATGTTTCATGATCCCTATTTTTATTTTCATAAACTCAAAATTCTATTTTTTACTTAGATTATATATATTATAATTTACTTAAACTACTTCTATTTTCTTATTCATGTTATTATTATGATATAATTTCGTTATATTTGATTCTAACTAACTATTGTTTGAGTAAAATGTGTACAGGTCCATCTAAAATTCAATGGAAAATCTGAACATTGGAAGAGGTGGATTACTATTGATTTTTTTCCTATAAATAGTATCACATTTGAATGAGATCATAAGAAATCTATATTAAATGCTGTGAAGTGAATTCTAGAGAGAGAAAGACTCTCATGCCTTTTACATTTCATAAACATCTTGTTCAGCCATGAACACCTTGTTCAGATTGCTTCGTGTGACTCTGATTGTTGCTGAGTACAATGTAGGGCTTCTGAGGATAATAAGATGGAGGTGATGACTACCTTAATGTTCAAGAGATTATAGGGATATCAATACAAAATCTGATATTCTTATAAAGGTTATACCCTTGTGTGGGTAAGACTGAATTTTTTGAAAGTATAAATCAAGAGACCTTTATCCAAGGTTGTTAGATACCATACTATTAGGTTAAAATATTTCCTACTTGTTACTTGTTCTTGTATCATGTTTCATTTCCACTGTATTTTTTCAATAAATAATATACAACTTTCTTATACTTTCTTGTACTTTTACATTACCTGATAAATAAGATTCTATATTCATTAAGGTAGAATATTTCTCTATGAAATTCGTTCTTAAGATTATTTTTCGGATTTATATTTTTACACCCTAAGAAATATTATTTCATAGTTAAGAATTAAAATAAGGTCTAATAAATTACCTTGTTTAACTTTATTAAACATAAAATTCCTTTTATGTTTAGAATGATAATTTTTTAAACCAACAATTCAACCCCCTCTTGTAATTGAGCATCTACATAAAATATTTCAATCCTACAATTCTGGTTCTAGAAAAATAAAAATGATTATAACATATATTTTATATTACATGTTAAAAATAAAATTGTATCATGAAATTCATAGAATAAAAAATTTATGAACAAACGTTCCTCATCCATGAAGGTTATAAATAAACACCTCTTAAACGATGATACCTTTTTTGGAAATAAAATAGAGAGAGAGAGACAATAAGGATATTGACGATGGATATTCCATTAAAATGATATCATTATATTATATAGATGATAGTAGTGTTATCATTCTCATTATGATAGAGTAGGAAAGGATATAATAATACAAGAAGAACATGAAAAGAAAATAAAAGAAAAAGGATCACGATTTTACCTCTCAAACACTACTCTATGAGAACCACATTAAGGAAAGAGGGTTTGGTCTTTTCGTAAGACCATGAGCACTTATATGTGGGGAGAGTCGAAGGAAAAGGATTTTGGGTTAAATATTATATAGTTCTTGGTTTATATGAGTGAGAAGAAAAGGGGGTGGAGGGTAGTTTTATATTGAAGGAGAGGGGTGATTTCTCATTATTTTATTGATAATTTTATTATTTTTCCCAGGACATGAAATTTTATTGATTATTTTAAAAAATAGTAATAAGTGTAGGTGTGTTTGAACTAATGGTTCTTACCTCACCCTTACATAAAAAATGGTTAAAAAATATTTTATTTTACATTTATTGCAAATTATCATATTACACTATTAAAAAATCTGAAGTATTTTAGAAAAATCCCAAAAATTCACATTAAACATTTTTCAATGTGCACAATTAAAAAATGAACTCAATTTTATGAAAATACTTCTCTGAATATGAAAATTATAATTTTTAATTAAAATCATTATTTACATGAAATATAATGTTTTAAATTTCTAACAAGTTTTATAAAATATTCACAAAATTACTAATATCTCATAAAATTATCCTAAAATAACAGGATAAAAAAATGTTGAATTGTGAATTCATTTTATTAAAATGAATTTTATTTTAAATAAATTTATTAATTATATAATTATAATATATGTCAACACATAATAATTTATTATTAATTTATTCACTTACATATACATTCATCTCATACTTCCATTTATAAGGTGCCAAAAGTTTATTTATACATTCATGGGAGATCATAATATTCATAAGGGTTCAATTACTGTTCATATGGGTAACATTACCATTCAAAAGGTTCATGTGAATATTCACCAAAAAATAAAATGGATCTTATCAAACCCTAAATTTCTTACTAATTGCTACCATATATGACCGTTAATCAAAATTCAAATCAATGAAGTGGAAAAATTATGTTTCATGGTCAGGTTATGATTATCTTGTTTAAATAATAATGATAATAACAATGTGTTTTTTTGAAGAGACACAGTGTTTTGTGTATTATATTCAATGTTGAATTTATTTTTAAATTCATGGGACATTAAATTCTCCCCTCATTCAAAAAAATTTAATTCCTAAAATTTAGAGAATGATACCTCATAAAATGATTTGTGTAGATCTTAATTAAATGTTCCTTAGGATCCCATGCCGCCTCATCAATAATATGATTTTTACAAAGTACCTTTACCATCTAGGACATTAGATTCCTAAATACCTATTATTTACCTTCCAAAATTTGGATAGGCACTTCATAGTAAGATAAATTATGTTCAAAAATCTATTTCATCTCATATGAGGACATGCGTTGGGTTTGGAATGTGATTCCATAAAAACGATACGTGGAACATGATATGTACATTATAATGGCCAGGTGGAATCACTAAATGATAATAATTGTCTCTAAGTCTCTCTATAATTTCAAAATTTCCAATGTACCAGGGGTTTAGTTTCCCTTTTATCCCTAATCTTATAACACCATTCAATGAAAATAATTTTAAGAAAACATGATTTCCCAATTGAAATTCCAAATATTTCCTTTGATTATCATCATAGATATATTTTTTATTCTATGAGAATATTTGATATGGTATTGAATAGTATTTACATTGGCTATTGTGTCCTCTATAAGCACTGGTCCCACAAGCTTCCTTTCACCAACTTCATCCCTACATGTTGGTGTACAACATCTCTTTCCATACAATGCTTAATATAGTTCCATTTTAATACTTAAATGGAAACTATTAATAAAATAAAACCCTTGAAATGGTAAATATTGATCTCACATACTTCAAAAACCATGTGAGCACAATGCCAACATATATTCTAAGGTTTGGATTGTCCTTTCTAACGATAAGTAAGTTTAAGGGTGATATGAAATACTCAAATAAAGCTCAGTATCCAAATAATTTAAAGACTTTTCCAGGATTTTGATGTAAATCATTGGTCATGATCATACAAAATTGAGATATATCCTACAATATGTATTATAACTTCATTATTATAGATCCATGAAAGGTGCTCTAGTGTAAAATCCTCTCTTATAGTGAGGAAATGATTAGATTTGTTATGTAGATCAACAATTACCCTTTTTGCATCATTCTTTTTTTAGTGTTTTGGGTAATCTTGTGAAAAAATACATTGTAATGTCATCCCATTTCCATGTTAGAATATGAAGATGTTGCATAACTCATAAAGGTTGTTTTCTTTCAGCCTTTACATATTGACTAACTGAACATGTTGATACAAAATCAGAAATTTCACACTTCATATTATCCCAACTAAAATTTTCCATCAAATATCTATAGATTTTAGTGCTACCATTGTGTATAGATAAATTCAAGCTATGGACAGCATCAATTGAATCCATTTTTACATCGGGTAAACAGGGAACACATGGCCTCCTCCCAGATTTCAGAATCCCATCTTCATACACAATGTCTTCCAACATCCCATCATTTAAATCATTAATTTTATTTTGAATATTCTCATCATCAAGCTGAGAACTTTTAATCCAATTCAATAAATATGGTTTGGTAGCCAATTTAAAAAGTAATTATGTTTCATCTTTTCTGATAATTCTTATATACACACTCGCTAGATCCATGTACTTAGGATCCCTATTAATCCTAATTTTGTTTATATATCCATGATACATCCTATTCAATGAATCATCTACCTTATTTTCCTTCCTTCGGAGATTATAAGGCCCCAACCTTAAACCTTACTTAATATTGAACTAAATGAATAATTCACATTGATGATCTTTTCAGGTTTAGAGTTTTAGAGAATTAGATCATAAATCCTGAATTACATTCCACACTTAAACAAAGTTGTTACATAAAAGATAGTATTCGTTTTTCCCATCAATAGAAACATATTTAAAATAAAACATGGATTCATTCTTGACACTTCCATGACACTATCATCACATCATGCATCTTTCCCTTGACCTGTGAAAAACATTTCAAAAACTTGGGATGAGCATAAAAAAGCTCAGTAAGGGATATAAAAGTACGAAAAGAAAACATTAGTCCATGTATGAAATCATACATTACTCATAAAACATAAGTATTTTAACATACCTAATCAAATCATGAATAAATCATTGAAATCATAAGGCATAAAGGTAACTTGAGGCATTCATAACATTCTTACATAGGGAGTAACCCTCTTTGTTACGTTTGGAATACCCATCACAGTATATTCCATAAATCTCTTCAGAGAAACCTTAATGTTTAACTCCTTCGCGTTACCCAATGAATTGGAGAGATATATCAGGCTCACCCGCCCTTAGTTTATCACAGAACCACCCATCTTCATAATAATTCCCAAGAACCATAACATAATCGTATCACATAAAACATGCATAAAGGAAACATAACATTTCCACTTTTCAATCACAAGATATCAATACAACACATTGATATAAAAACATTTTGAAAACCATTTTCAATACCACAATAAAAGAAAAGTAAAACATGGTATTTATTTTTTTTCATTTAAAAAAAGGAATGGCTTGTAGAGGAAGCCGAAACTCAAATAATGGCCACAGCGGCAGATAAGTCATTGTCGTCGCATACGTACGACAAAAACCTTCCCCTTTTTTTTGTTTAGTAAAATGCTTCGTATAAAAAATATTCCTTTTGGATAAATTTAAAAGTCAAAGGGGTTTACACACTGTATAAAATAAGGTTCTGTATAAAAAAAATATGCCTCAATGAGAGGATATTGAGATGAAGTCCCATACAAAGATGGTATCCTTGGATTAAGGATAAATCAATTACATAATTATGTGTGACAAACGAATAAAAAAAATATAAGTGGATATTATGTGTAAAACAATCAGATTTTATTCACACATATTCATAGAATGACATATTCAAAGAGTGCATGTTTATCCCAAATAATCAAAATTGGGTTAAGAAGTTCCCTTGCAAAAATTCGACAGCCTAACGACATCACTTCAAAATTCATAAAATGAGTTGATGAGAGATAAAAAGGGTAACTCATCACTTGGACTTAAAATTTACATCAATAAGAATATAGAATAACATATCCCAACATTACAATATTTAAATTAAAATACCCAAGAAAAGAAGTCTTTTATAAAGAGGAGGGTGAAAGGTTCCCTTAACGACTTGGGTGTCTTTCGAAACATACACCCCATGAAAGAAGGGAAATACAACATTGATGTAAATACTCATAAATGATATTATATTACACAAAAATTAAAATAATGGGTAGTACATATACCACTCAAAGGAAATGGTGGCAAATGTATCATAAATCTTATGGGAATAAAAGTGAGATGAAAAACCCCTTACAAAAACTCGGCAGCCTAACGAGACCACTTAAAACATCCAAAAAAATGTATTGATAAAATAAAATAGGGTCTATCATCATATGAACATAGAAATTATAGTAATAGGAATATAAAATAACATCCCCAACTAAGAAAGATGAGATTAAAAGAAACGACATAAAAGAGAGTACTTAAAAATAAAGAGAGAGGTAGGATCCCTTATGAAAATTCGGCAGCCTAACGACGCCACATAAAAATTATTAAAATGAATTGATGAGAGTAAGAGGGGGGTAACTCATCATATGAAAATAAAAATTACAGTATGGTAAATATTAAATAACATCCTCCAACATAATAACATGGAGCATAAATGAAACGACAATAAAGAGGGTACTCGAAAAGAAAGAGAGAGGTCAAATCCCTTACCTCGTGTCTGACATGACTCGCTCGTTCTTTAATATCCTGAATAATACAATTTAGTAAATTTATAATTTATTAAGGACCTCCTATAAATATTATTATTCAGTTCATATCACATATTATAATGTTATAATAATTGGTTAATAAAGTGAGTTCATATCAGGCATTTTTGTCGATGTTCGGTACATGAGTAAAAATTGAACTTGTTGGAAAAATATTTTCCATGTAGTTATAGGTACATCATATCCAGAATAGTATTGATGTTTTAAATATCATATATATCCAGTATATATTCATTTTATACTATTCCATATCATTTGGAGATAAAAAATTAAAAGCACCGTTCATGGAGACGGTATGCCGTACGTACGCATGAACACTACTTTAATTTTTTGTCATATTAATTGAATTTAAATAAAATGAGAGATATATATATTATAATTCCAGAATGATATCCATAATTTATATGAAATATATTACATATATATCCATTATATATGTTTACTTATAATAGTATATAATATTTGGAGATAAGAAATGAAATGTACCATTCATGGAGACGGTAAGTCGTACATACGCATGAACGCTACTTTCATTTATTTTTTTGTATTAAATGGAATGAAATAATAATGATATAAAGGTATATTATAATTACAGTAGGATATCATATTTAATAACATTAATTTTATCCTTTATACATCCCACATATGGCATTAACGAATCAAATCACTTTGAGGGGGCGGTAGTCTACACTTCCTAAAATGAAGATATCGCGTTTACCCATAATAGAAACCATAAAGGTATGTCATAAATGAAAAATCCAGAAGGTATCTAAAAAATAAACATATTATATATCATATATAAATATAGTGAAATCTTAATGGCCACCTTTGAATGTGTTAAAATAATATTGAACAATCATAGTTTCGTGAGGCAGTAATTCGCCATCCGCAGAAACAGTATGTTCTTTAACCATTAGACAAAGGTGTGTGAAAGTGTAGCTTGAGTAATTCTTATAACAACATCCTAGTATATTTAAGACACTGTTTTTGTTACAAAAAAAATTAATAAAAAGAGTTTAGGGGTTTGGAGAAGCAAAATAATACAAAAGAACCCAAGGGAAGACATTACCTTTAAATCGGGTAACTCTCTTTGATTTGAGGTCAAAGGCTTACTTGGAAAGGATTCTGCCCAAAGTGAGGCTTCAATGATGAATATAGGGATGTGGAGAGATGCAATGGGAAGTTTTTGGCGAGCCAAAGGCTTTAGAGGTGTGTGTAAGGTGGTAGAGGTGGGGGCCTTTTATAAGAGGAGAGGACGATAACTCTTGGAAAGTTATAAAATATTACATTATTATAAATTTATTTTAGGATTTTAAAGGTCCCAAAATGAAATATTTCGAGGATAAGGTGATAAGGTTTCGAAATCCACCCATCCAATAGGTTTTTGACAAGTGTAAGAGTTATATTTCACCCTATCTTCTCATTTTATTTAAATCGTTCAATTATGAGGTAATTACTGCATCATCACGGTGTCATAAATAGATTAATTTATTTAATGTCTAAAAATTAAATTTTTTTTCATGATTTAGGAAATAAATTTATATTTCTAATGAATATTTATAGTAAAAAATATGACTTATATAACACCATTTAAAAATTATTTTAGTAAACCAACACTTGTTTGTGACATTTTAATTTGAAATTTAAATAAAAAGGTATTAATGTCATTTCCCAACCAAAGTGGCTCCATGGGGTCCCCAAGTTGTCCCATGGATTTTCTTGGTCTGCCATGACTCATCCAATAAGTGTAGAAGATGTGTAAAGGTCATTGCATACTATTATAACATTATCTTTACCTTAAATTACACTAATTACCTCTAATTGCGATTAAAAACTTAAGAGTTACTATTCACCAAAAAATTATTTTAATGCCATTGAACCACATTCTATATCATAATGAAAACCATGTATGTCAGATTTTTTAAATTCAAACCACAGAAGTGGTAAAGTTTTATTTAAACAAAAAAACAGTTTTTAAACTACCACTTAGTGGTTTCACTATTCATCAAAAATTGATGTTTTTCAGAAAAATACCAAAAATTCACCCTAATCTATATTTGATATTCAGAATTCAAAAATGATTTCTATTTTACAAAATTTAAAACATATAAGTTTCATTAATTAATTTAATAATTAATTCCTACTATCAAAACAAATAGCGTGTTTTTAAGAAACAATATCTATTAAAATATTGACACTAGTTTAAGTCCAATTTTAAAGTGAAATTAATTCCAATGACCACTATTGGATTAAATGGTAAAAATTTATTCTAACTTCACTTTAAAAACAATTAAAAATTTAAACAAATCATAGAAATTAATTTTATTAAAAAGTGGTTTTGAATTAAAATACAACATTTTCACTATTCATTAAAAAAATGAACTTTACCAGAAAAATACCAAAAATTTACACAAAGTAAATTTTGATGTACCGATTCTAAAGAAGAATTTTATTTTTTCAAATATAACACATTAAATTTTCCTAAAGTGGATTTAAAAGAGGTTCCCCATCAAAAGGAGGTTAATCAACCTTTTAAAGAATATTAGAATGTTTAGCTTAAAATTAGATTCATTCACATTATTAATCCTCTAACATTTATTGTAAATAGTAAAAATATTTGACAAACATATATAAGCATTTTTTAGTTAGTTCTGTTTATTACCTCCATTATAACGGCTAGGCGTTAACTACCATTTAAAATAATATTATTTTATTAATAGAGTGCAACGTAAGATTCCCAAGAAACTCGTTATTGCGTATTGGGTACGCCATTGAGCATAGAGTCCCCTTTAATGTAATATTAATATTTTATTCACAAATATGGATAAATGTGAAAATTTCATATTCTTTATTTACTTGGGGTGTTACATCCTTCCCCCCTTTGGGTAATTGCGTCCTCGCAATTTTAAAATTGGGCTTGGAAACTTCATTGAAAATCCCATGTCGGAACAAGAGTCAATAAAACAATCACTTTAAAATAATGAAAGAGAAGTAAAAAGGTCACCCGAGTTAACCCACACTAGGATTCCATGTAAGAAAACATTGATATGGATGAAAAAAACAAAGGGTCATATTCTGAGGGAGAGTGATAGTAAACATGTCTGGGAGAATGTTAACCATAAGAAAATCACAAACTTGTGATGGGTTAAACGGTATTTGATTCCCCAGTAGGAAAAGTTAACATACCACATTTTTGTTTTAAGTTACTTTTCATTGGGGAATTTATATTTATGCTTAACTAAATCATAATGAAACATACTTACTTGTCATGTAGGCTTTCAACTTTTACTAGATTCTTTAATCAAACTCACATTTTCTCCAAAATGTGAGTATTTAGGAAGACTTGTTCGCATTAAGAGTACAATAATCAACATCTTTAGAATCACCTAATCCACAAAAGAGAACTATATATTTCCCAAGTCTTTAGACAAAAACCAAAACCAAAATTGTTAGTATGAGATCAAATAATCCACAAAGGTATAATCCTTTATAAAATGAAAATCTATTAATAATCTCCAAAATTTGTCCAAAAAACCCCAAAGTTCAACAAAGACCATTCGATAAACAATTGTCCATAAAATTCTTCAAAGTAAACCAAAATTAGATTGAAAACCAAATATTTTTAGGATTTAATCACATAGTCTTCCAAGGTACAAATTAACTTTTTTCTCAAAATAACATCAGTTTCTCTTAAATTCTCATATTGAAAAGTAATTAACCTAATCACATATCTTCCATGATAGGTTAATCATTTCCATAGATACCCCAAAATAAAATAACTCTCGATTCCTAAAATCATCTAACTAAAAATAATTAGTTAAAATAACCAGGGACTTCACGTATTCCAGTAGTAGGCGATAAATATCAGTCACACTTTGGTTGTGGGTTCGATTCCCGTAGCTTTGTCCGACGCGACGGGTTGTCACACGGTCTGCGTGTTGTCCTTTTTCCAAAACTATATAATTCTTAAAACATTCCCCAAAATGAGATAAAATCTTCAAAAATAATCATAACATATTTTAACATCAAGTTTATCTCATGCCTTTCATTTTCCATCATAACATATAATAACCCATAATTACCTGAAAAGTAAGGATCATATAAACTATAATGGTTACCTTTATAATTATTACCTGAACTTCCACATCGATTGGTCATCTCATACATGATGCATTACAGAACATACCAAGGTTCAAGTGGTTGATCATGACTCTTTGATAGTTGGTTTAGAACAACAACGAGTTTCCTCATTGAATCCCCCATTTCATCCAGTCTCTTAATTAGAGAACCACCACAGTTTCCTTCAAACCTATTGTCACTTTGGTGCCTGCTAGATCCATCCATTCAATAAAAACATCAATGTCAGTGTGAGTTTATCAACAAAACCATCATGTACTAATGAGGAAGATAAACACTAATATATACTTACTCATTCACTTTATCTAAAACTAGGACTCTCTCTGAAATCCAAACTATTATGGTTATGTCAGTTATGCTTAGAGAATACCCTAACCTCTAAAATTATCTAAACCGACCTCTGATACCAACTATAAGGCCCCGACCTTAAACCTTACTTCATATTGAATTAAATGAATAATTCACAATGAGGATATTTTCAGGATTAGAGATTTAGAGAATTTGATCATAAATCATGAATTACATTCCACACTTAAACAAAGTGGTTACATAAAAGATAGTATTCATTTTTTCCATCAACGGAAACATATTTAAAATAAAACATGGATTCTTTCTTGACACTTACTTGACACTATCATCACATCATGCACCATTCCCTTGACTTGTGAAAAGCATTTTTAAAACATTGGATGAGCATAAAAAGCTCAGTAAGGGATATAAAAGTACGAAAAAAACATTAGTCCATGTATGAAATCATACTTTACTCATAAAACATAAGTATTTTAACATACCTCATCAAATCATGAATAAATCATAGAAATCATAAGGAATAAAGGTAACTTGAAGAATTCATAATATTCTTGCATAGGGAGTAACCCTCTTGGTTATGTTTGGAATACCCAGCACAGTATATTCCCTAATTCTCTTTATAGAACCTTAACGTTTAACTCCTTCGCGTTACCCAATGCATTGGATAGCTATATCAGGCTCACCCACCCTTAGTTTATCACGGAACCACCCATCTTCATAATAATTCCCAAGAACCATAATATAATCATATCCCATAAAACATTCATAAAGGAAACATAACATTTCCACTTTTCAATCACAAGATATCAATACAACACATTGATATAAAAACATTATGAAAACCATTTTCAATACCAATATAAAAGAAAAGTAAAACATGGTATTTATGTTTTTTATTAAAAAAAAGGTATGGCTTGTAGAGGAAGCCAAAACTCAAATAATGGTCACGACGGCGGAGAAGTCGTTGTCGCCACATACGTATGACAAAAACATTCCCCTTTTATCGTTTAATAAAACGCTTCATATAAAAAATATTCGTTTTGGATAAACATAAAAGTCAAAGGGGTTTATACATTGTATAAAAGAAGGTTGTGTATAAAACAAAATATGCCTCAATGAAAAGAGATTGAGATGAAGTCCCATCTAAAGACGGTAACCTTGGATTAAGGATAAATCAATTACATAATTATGTGTGACAAACAAATACACAAAATATAAGTGGATATTGAGTGTAAAACAATCAGAGGTTATTCACACATATTCATAGAATGACATATTCAATGAGTGCAAGTTTATCCCAAAGAATCAAAATTGGGTTAAGAAGTTCCCTTGGAAAAATTCGATAGCCTAATGACATCATTTCAAAATTCATAAAATGAGTTGATGATAGATAAAAAGGGTAACTCATCACTTGGACATAAAATATACGTCAATAAAAATATATAAGAACATATCCCAACATTACAATATGTAAATTAAAAGACCCAACAAAATAAGTATTTTAAAAAGAGGAGGGTGAAAAGTTCCCTTATAGACTTGGGTATCTTTCGAAACATACACCCCATGAAAGAAAGACAATACAACATTAATGTAAATACTCATAAACGATATTATATTACACAAAAAGTAAAATAATGGGAAGTACATATACCACTCAAAGGTAATGGTGGCAAATGTAGCATAAATCTTATGGAAATAAAAGTGAGATGAAGAACCCCTTACGAAAACTCGGCAGCCTAACGACACCACTTAAAACATCCAAAAAAAATGTATTGATGAAATAAAATAGGGTCTATCATCATATGAATATAGAAATTACAGTAATAGGAATATAAAAGAACATACCCCAACTATGAAATAGGAGCTTAAAAGAAACGACATAAAAGAGAGTACTTAAAAAGAAAGAGAGAGGTAGGATCCCTTACGAACATTTGGCAGCCTAATGACGCCACATAAAAATTCTTAAAATGAATTTATGAGAGTAAGAGGGGGTAACTCATCATATGAAAATAAAAATTACAGTATGGTTAATATTAATTAACATCCTCCAACATAATAACATGGAGCATAAATGAAACGACAATAAAGAGGGTGCTTGAAAAGAAAGAGAGAGGTCAGATCCCTTACCTTGTGGCCGACATGACTCGGTCGTTCATTAATCTCCTGAATAATAAAATTTGGTCAATTTATAATTTCATAAGTATTTCCTTTAAATATTATTATTCAGTTCATTTCACATATTATAATGTTATAATAATTTGTTAATAAAGTGAGTTCATATCAGACGTTTTTATCGATGTTCGGTACATAAGTAAAAATTGAATTTGTTGGAAAAGACTTTTCCATGTAGTTATAGGTACATCATATCCAGAATAGTATTTATGTTTTAAATATCATATATATCTAGTATATATTCATTTTATACTACTCCATAGCATTTGGAGTTAAAAAATTAAAAGCACTGTTCATGGAGACGGTAGGCCGTACGTATGCATGAACGCTAGTTTCATTTTTTGTCATATTAAAGGAATTAAAACAAAATGAGATATATATATATTATAATTCCATAATGATATCCATAATTTATATGTAATATATAAAATATATATCAATTATATATATTTACTTATAATAGTATTTAACATTTGGAGATAAGAAATAAAATGTACCATTCATGGAGACGGTAAGCCACACGTACGCATGAATGCTAATTTCATTTCTTTTTTTTGTATTAAATGGAATGAAATAATAATTATATAATGGTATATTATAATTCCAGTATGATATCATATGTAATACCATTAATTTCATCCTTTATACGTCCCACATATGGCATTAACGAATCAAATCACTTTGAGGGGCGGTAGTCCGTACTTCCTAAAATGAAGATATCGCATTTTCTAATAATGGAAACCATAAAGGTATTCCATAAATGAAAAATACATAAGCTTAAGGAAAAAATAAACATATTATATATCATATATAAATATAGTGACATCTTAATGGCCACCTTTGATGGTGTTAAAATAATATTGAACAATCATAGTTTCATGAGGTAGTAATTCGCCATCCACAGAAACAGTATGTTCTTTAAACATTAGACAATGGTGTGTGAAAGTGTAGCTCAAATAATTATTATAAAAACATCATAGTATATTTATTATAATGGTGTTGTTACAAAAAAAAAGTAATAAAAAGAGATTAGGGGTTTGGAGAAGCAAAATAAAACAAAAGAACACAAGGGAAGACATTACCTTTAAATCAGGTAACTCTCTTTGATTTGAGCTCAAAAGCTTCCTTGGAAAGGATTCTGCCCAAAGTGAGGCTTCAATGATGAATTGAGGGATGTGGAGAGGTGAAATGGGTAGGGGTTTTCTGAGCCAAATGGTTGAGTGGTGTGTGTAAGGTGATAGAGGTGGGGGCCTTTTATAAGAGGAGAGGAGGGACGCTCTTGGAAAGTTATAAAATATTACTTTATTATAATTGTTTTTCGGATTTTAAAGGTCCCAAAAGGATATATTTCGAAGATAAGGTGATAAGGTTTCTAAATCCACCCATACAATAGGTTTGTGAAAAGTGTAAGAACTATTTTTTACCCTATCATCTAATTTTATTTTAATCGTTCATTTATGAGGTAATTACTGCATCATCATGGTGTCATAAATAGATTAATTTATATAATGTCTAAAAATTATAAAAAATATATCATGATGTAGGAAATATTGTTAGATTTATAATGAATATTTATAGTAAAAAATATGACTTATATAACTCTATTTAAAAATTGTTTTAGTAAAAAAACACATGTTTGTGACATTTTAATTTTAACTTTAAATAAAAAGGTATTAATGTCATTTCCCAACCAACTCCATGGGGTCCCCAAGCTGACCCAAGGATTTTCTTGGTCGGACATGACTCATCAAATAAGGGTAGAACATGTGTAAAGGTCATTTCATATTATTATAACATTATCTTTACCTTAAATTACACTAATTACCTCTAATCGCGATTAAAAACTTAAGAGTTACTATTCACCAAAAAATTATTTTAATCCCATTGAACAAAATTTTACATCATAATGAAAACCATGTATGTAGGATTTTTGAAATTCAAACCACGGAAGTGGTAATGTTTCATTTAAACGAAAAAATAGTTTTTAAACTACCACTTAGTGGTTTCACTATTCATCAAAAATTGAAGTTTTTTAGAAAAATACCAAAAATTCACCCTAAACTATATTTGATATTTCAAATTCAAAAATGATGTCTACATTCAAAATTCAAAACATATATGTTGCATTAATTAATTTAATAATTAATTCCAGCTGTCAAAACAAATAGCGTGTATTTAAGAAACAATATCTATTAAAAGATTGACACTAATTTAAGTCCAATTTTAAGGTGAAATTAATTCCAATGAACACTTTTGGATTAAATGGTAAAAATATATTCAAATTTAAATTTATAAACAATTAAAAAGATAAAAAAAATCATATAAAAAAATTAGATTAAAAAGAGGTTTTGAATTAAAATACAACATTTTTCACTATTCATTAAAAAATGAACTTTATCAGAAAAATACCAAATATTTACACAAAATAAATTTTTATGTCCCGATTCTAAAGAAGAATTTTATTTTTTCAAATATAACACGTAAAATTTTCAAAAAGTGGATTTAAAAGAGGTACACCATCAAAAGGAGGTTAATCAACCTTTTAAAGAATATTAGAATGTTTACGCTTAAAATTGGATCCATTCGCATTTTTAATACTCTAACATTTATTGTAAAAAGTAATAATATTTGACATACATATATAATCATTTTTTAGTTAGTTCTATTCATTCCCTCTATTATAACGGCTAGGCGTTAGCTACCATTTAAAATAATATTATTTTATTAATAGAGTGAAACGTAAGATTCCCAAGAAACTCGTTGTTGCGTATTGGGTATGCCATTGAGCAAAGCATCCCCTTTAAAGTAATATTAATATTTTATTCACAAATATCGATAAATGTGAAAATGTAATATTCTTTATTTACCTGTGTTGTTACAGAGATAGTGTATTGAAAAATCATATTCTTTATGCTACTTGATACATCACATTTTCCAAATGTTTTGATATTTCTGTGCAAGGATATATTTCATGCTCTTGTGATCTTTATATACCATACATCTTTCACCAAAGTGATAATGTCTCCATATATTCAGATAAAATATTATTGTTTCAAATAAATGATCATGAGTTGGATAGTTTTATTTATCAATTTTTACTTCTATGATGAATAAGAAAAAACATTATCATTATTCATAAGGTCACAACTAAGTCCTTTCTTTCATTCATCACTATAAATCATAAATTCACTATTTCTCGATGGAAGATTCAAAATTGAAGCATTTATCAACATATTCTACAATTACTCATAAACTTATTGACATTAATTTTTCCAAATAAACATATCCCATATACGAGTAATCTTGTTTTACATGATAGATATTTAGGGGAAAGGGTAGAAACATAATAAACATATAAATGTATATTGAATCAAACATATGAAATTTTAATAACATTTCCCATTAAGTAAAAAAAACACTATCCCTTCATAGTCGAATGGTGAAATATGGTAGAATAGATCATAAAATATTATCCCCAATTATAACTAATAATCAGTGAGAGTGTTTTAATATACTGATATACTCTTATAAAATTATTGAGTAATACTTGAGAGAAATACTCTTTTACTTTGCAAAGAAGAGTTATTTTGAAAAAATAATGTATAAAACAAGAAGTGAAAAAATATTTTTTTCTTAAATATTGATTGATTTTAGATAAATAATGGTGAATTAAAATATATTATATAGTAAAATTGAAAATAGGTAAGAATTTGAGAAGTTATATTGAATTAGGCTTGTTTATAGAGATGAATTTGAGAAAGGTCATATTAAAAAAATGTAACTCCTCAAAAAATAATGAAATATGGATATTGGTACATATATATAACATTAAATCATAATTTATGAGGATTATATGTTAATAATTAATAATTTTATTGGGGGTAAAAAGGGGAAAGTGGCAACTGAAAAGAAATTAGATGTTCAGGTAGAAAACACATACCTTATGTTTGAATTTGTTCTACAAATGAACATAACATCGTGGATAATGAAATTAAATATATTAATTAATTATTTAATAAAATTTTATATAATTTTTTGATTAATTATAGTGTTATTATGATCATTTATGGAATTATTGATGAGTTATAGAGTTTCATTTCATCATTTAAGGACATTCGTTTTCATGGTTTTCATGATCGGTTCAGTTGTTTATAGGTAATGCAATTCAACTAAAATGGTTATAATTCTCCATAATTTGAATATAATATTATTAATGAGAATCCATAATTTTAAATAAAAAAATAAATATATCATATATTTATATATATCGAGGATGAATCATTAGATATGACATTTAGTGATAGATGTTTAGATTATTGCAACGATATTTCGATCACCATGAACTAGTTTTGTCGCATGAATTTGTATTATGTATATAAGATGGTTCTTGTACAATAAATAGGATATATGATATATATAATAGTCTATTTTATCCACTTAAATTCTTTTATTACGATAATTGATAAATAAATTGAAGAATGAATGTTCATAGTCCATGAGGGTTGTAAATTGGCACCTCTCGAATGATGATTTTATTTTTAAAATAAGAGAGAGAGAGAGAAAGAGAGTAGGGGGATTGATGAAGGATATTCCATTAAAATGATATAATTACATTATTTTGATGATACTAGAGTTATTAAGATCATTTATATAGAGGAGGTGATGACAATATAATAAAATAAGAACTTCAAAATTAAATAAAAGGAAAAGGGAGAGGATTTTTCCTCTTGAATACTCATCCTTGAGAACCTTTTCAAGGAAAGGGGGTTTGCTATATTTGTTAGATCAGGATATATTGGAATTGGGGATATACTATGTAAGAGTATTTGGGATGAATATTGGCATGCTTCAAGGCATAGGGGAGTGAGGAGAATAGGGGGTGAGGGGTGGTTTTTATTGTGGAGGAGAGGGGTGATTTCTCATTATTTTATTCATTATTTTATTAATTTTCCCCTAGAAAATAAAGAGTGTTTATTATTGTGAGATAATATATAATAAGTTAATTATAGTACTAGAAAATGGTTATTACCTGATATTTTCTTCATCAATGATAAAAAAATCATTTATTTATCATTTATCGTAAATTATTGTATTTTATTATCCACTAAAATTTCTTGTATCCTAGAAAAACACCAAATCATCACCGGAACCATTCTTAGACATGAAAAATTCAAAATTGAATACAATTTTATGAAAATAAATTTCAAAATATTATTATTTATTATTTATTTAAAATCATTATTTACTCAAAAAATACAATTTTATATTTATAACTAGTTTTATAACACAATCAAAAATTAACAACGGTCTGAAAAATTTAACCAAAAATAATAGGACATACAAAATTGATTTATGAATGAATTTTTTGATTTTGGATTTTATTTTAATTCAATTTAATAATTATAGAATTGTAATATATACCAATACTAATTTATTAATTTAAAAGTATTCACTTATTAATACAATTATATCATACTTTTATTTATAAGGTTATTATATTTTGTTTATATTTTCATGGGTGAGTTTAATATTCATAAGGGATATATAAGTATTCATTAGGGTAAAATTACTATTCAAAAGGGTCATGTTACTTTTCACCAAAAATTTTATGATGATCCTATCAAACATTAAATTTAAAACAGATCACAACCGTGTATACCCTATTTTCAAAATTCATATCAAAGATGTGAAAAAATTAGGTTACATGGCTAAGTTATAACTATATTGTTTAAATGATTATAATAAAAACGTGTTGTTTTGTAGAGACTCAATGTTTTGTGAAATAAAATCTATATTAATTTTCTTTTTATTTCATTGGGGTGCTACCAGGAACTAGCCTAGGTACCTGGTTACCCGATCCGGCACTAACATGGCATGTATGGTGTTCCCCATCACCACTAGTTTGTGATTAGTACCTATTTTCATAGACAATAAAACTGGAAGAAGTTTTGAAACATATACAATGTGAGAAATATTTATATATCAATATGATCAAAGAAATCACCCAAAGTAAAAAAAACCAAATACTCAAAGTGGTATAGCAAAACCCAAACATTATATAATGAAAGTACTATAAGAACTATATAAACAACCAAATACCCAACAAAAACACCACTCTAAACATAAATGGTCAATTAAAACCACAACCTCTAAGAGGTGAATTTCCCATGCTCCAACCTAGAATAAGGAAATCTACAGAATTTTAAAATAAAAGGTACATCATGAGGGGAAAGAATTGCAGTGTATCACCAAGTGTTCGATAATAATATCCCTTAATAAATAGACAAAATCATGCTTTCAATTTCAGATAAAATGGGCATGGAAGTGCAATTTAAAATTTAAAACAATCCTAATTTTCATTTAAAAATTTAGAAACATATCAAACATATGTGTGAAAACATTTTATATAAATCAATAGGTAATGAAAAAATAGTTTCTTAATGAATAGTATATATATTAACAAAATCAAAACAATATTCATGTCGATATCCCCAAAGGTATACTAGTTTGAAGATATGAGATCCTCACACATCTGATATAGGTGATCATTGATAAATGTGAACACACATCCCTCAAACAACAGATAATGAGTAGTAATCAACATCCCATTATATATGAGATAAAAAAAACATGGTTTTTTGTATAGTTATAAATCAACTATACATCTATAGGGAATTACCATCCTAGTATGTTTTTTATAAATAACCCACTAACTACCCAGGATTTCATGGGCTTAACAAGTCAACAAAAAATAGGAAAATTATATTAAAATGGTTAAAAATATATTTACCCCATTTCCAGTTTCAATATTCCAATTTCAAATTAAAATACAGAAGAATAATATTTAATAAATTCAGTGCTTTTACATGATAAAACAACCCATTGGTTCTTATCAAATAATTTGAAGACATTTTTCTCAAAGGTTAGTTCCACCTATGCACTTCATAATTTTCATCAAATTCAAATCACACCCAAATTATCAATTCCTTTGGAATTGGGGGTTTCTTAAATATTCATTCCAATCCAATTTCAAATTCCAATTCACACCATAGTGAGTTTTCCTAATTTAATTAAATTAAATATAAATCAACCCACAAATTTATGGTTTTATTAAATACAAATCTCAATGAATCCATCTACCTCTAATCATTAAGATCATGTAACACAACACCCACAAATAGATTTGTGGATGGAGAATGATAACAAAAAATATCATGTAAGAAAAAATAGAACCAAGATCCAAAACGGAGGAGTTTAGATCCATCCAAAACATAATGATCTGGAACTCCCTGTGGAGTAATGAAAGAGAGAGTGGGAGAGAAGGAACTGGAGAAGATCCCTTACTGGTTAAGGATCAAACACTATTCTCCAAGATTCTATATGAATATAAAGGAGTTTGAAAGATCCTAAAATGGGTTCTTTAGATCCCCAATGTACAAGGATTTAATAATACCCTGATTTAGGGTCAATGAGGAGGTGATATAGTGGTCTATGATGATTTGAAAAAAAATCAAGTTATAATAACATGTGCGCATAGTTGTTTGGGAAGGGATGCATGGATTTTCAAACCACACACTCTAACAATATGAACCTCTATTGAGGTAAATTGTTTTTACTAGGTTGGTGCATGGTTTTTAAATCCATTCTCATATTATTCAAACTCTCACATCCTGATATTGCACAGTTTTCTCTAGGATGGAGCACAGTATGGAAAAACGGTGTGCCATCCGTGCAAAAATTAGAAAATTCCCAATTTTTTAAATACATTCTTGTAACAACCTAATATGAACCCCAACCAAAGAACAAAAAAATGGGTGGTTTATAAGTACCTGAAATTTTTTTAGGATGCCACATCTTCCCAACTATAGAAACATTTTATCCCTATAAAACCTATAAAGTAGTCTCCTTTCCAAAAATATGCACCTAAAACTCTCTTATTAGTGCATATATCTCCCAAGTCTCATGAGTATCAGAAATGTGAATCCATATAAGTTGAAACAAATGTATCATAATATCATGAAATACCTTGGTTAAAAATTAACTATACTGAATGGATTCCCAATCACAGATAAATCAGTTTCAATGTCAATAGCACCACACTTAAAAACATGAGATGGATCCCAAGTACATTTTTGTAGTTGTGATACATTGAACATATTATGTCTAGACTTAAACTAAGAAACAATTGATAATTCGTAAGTAAATTTTCCCACCATCTCAAAACCATAAAAAGGTAACATAAAATTATGATAATATTCCTCTCCTCCCAAGACATCAATGTACCAAATGAGGTAAATAATCCAAGAATACCTGGTCACCCACATAAAACATCAATAGTATATGGTGAAAATCATCTAAGAACTTTTATCAGATATGAAACATCAATATTTTCTAATGAATTAAATGAATCTTTGAGGAAGTTCCTAGAACAATGTTCAGTACATCAAATGAACAATCTCCAATATCTGACCAACTCAAAAGAGATTTAAATTCAATCCCTCAAAAGGATCCATTCTGATCATGGAATTGTAATTATTATTACATGAAAATAAAACCAAACCAAAATGGCCACCCCACGATCTAGAAAATTGAGGATGTAGGAACAATGCATATCCTTAATGATTTTTATAGTTATATCAGTCTAGCCATATGTCCATGGATGATATGTTGTAAAAAAATAACAAATATTATAGTGACTCTTGAAGGCCTAAAAAAACAGAGCAGAAAAATTGAGATGCCTATCAATGAATATAACATATAGAATACCTTTTAGATGAACAATTCCTCTCACATAGAAATTTTACAACTCCTTAAATTGGGTTTATCATGAAAGGGTAAGAAGTCAGATGATTTAGTCAGTTGATCTATCAATATTAATATTATAATATTCTTTGTATGGTTATGAGGAATCCCAAAAAAAATCTCATAGTGATCCCATACCACTTTTAATTTGGCACTATATTTGGATAAAGAAAACCTGAAGGACTGTAGTTCTTGGCATAGACTATTTGGCATTTATAACAATGAGAGACACCATATAAAATAATGAATCTCATACCTATCCACTAGAATTGATGCCTCATTTTTTATATCATATTCATGGTTCCTCGGTGCATGGATCATAAGGAATTATGAAAATATTTCATCATAGATTTCCTCATATCTACCAACAAAAAAAAAAATTCTTAAAACATTGAACACCCACTGTGATGAGTAAAAACTCATAAATGGTCTCCCCACCATAAATGGAGTCTCTAATTTTATAGAAATCATAATCCAACTACTTTTCCAAAAGAATAAGCTCTGGAATATTGGATTTCAAATGAAATAAATCCAAGATAACCTAGGTCGCCACTTCCTAGACTCCAATATGAAACTATGAAAAAATGCCTATCAGGTTCCACTCTTATGATGATTATTTTACATCCCTGGTCAGAGGATTCCTATAGAAAAGCTATGTGAATAAATTTACATTCCCTGAGCTATAATTAATTTTATAAATCAGAAATATTTGAGTTACACCAAAAAATTCCTCTAGTAAAGATTCATATATTTTTTTATATTTGATATAACTCATGTTATTGTTGTCTGAAAACATGTTAAACCTTTATCAAAGAAGGATATGTTTTCGTCTCTTATGTGCGTGAATCACTATTGCATGTTCAAGTTCACGTCTATGATAATTGTTCTCATGTGGCATAAGTTACCGAGAGCCATAGGTAACTATGTGTTCATCCTAAATAAAAACTTATCACAAACCCAAAACAATACACCATAGAAAACCACATGACTAATATCAACCTATAAAAGAGTCAAAACCAGAATAGCAGTGAAAGGATGTTTCATCCCAAAAAATAATTCAAATTATCATCCAAAGAAAGCATCACTCCCTTCTGGGTGGGATCAGTCATTAGATAACCCAGCTTCAAAAAATCTTATATTTACTAATTATATTACCAAGAAAACCCTAGGAATATTTGAATATCAAAATCATTTAATGGTTTTTCCCATGTCATAATATATTTCAACGTCTCAGGATCAAATGAAACACTATGATTTAACACCACACGTCCAAATAATTTAACTACTAAAATTCAAAAATCACATTTTGATAGCTTGGAATAATGTCTTTAACATCTCAAACATTATATATCTTCTATCAGAGGAGGTACATGATCCTACTAGGATGTGGCGTATAAAAGAATGAAATTAAAAAATTCCAACAAGAATGTATCAAAATACTAGTGCAATTTCATGTTCATTGATTCTATAAAAATGATAGGAGCATTTTTTGACTGAAAGGTATGAGAAGGTACTCATAATGGACATACCAACTCTAGAAGGATGTTTTATAAATGTAATATTCTTTTATTCTCAACTGATTATAACTAGATCAATGATAAATCATCAAGAAATAATTTTCCCCTTCAAAATAGTAAAATAGAACATTAATAAATTGAATAAATACTTGTTCTTTATTGTTAATAAATTATGTTTTCAATAATGAATACATGGTTGAAGTGTCCTCTTATCTTTCTGATATAAGAGAACTGGTGCCACCCTAGGTGACAAACTAGCGCATATAAATCCTTTCTATAATATATTTTCCAACCAATTAATCAAATAATTCATTTTAGATATTTCCAAATAGTAAGAAGGTATAGAAACTTGTCGAGTACTAAGAAATAAATCAAATGAGAACTCTACCTCTCCTACCGATGGAAAATTAGAGTAGTGAGAAAGAAAAATGTTAGGAAACAAGTTGAAAACATGGGGTAGATTAATGCTCATGGATTACCACTCCAGGTAAATAGATAATCTAGATTTTAATTTATCCCAAATCTAGATAAGAAGGATCAGATCTACTCAAAATCAGGTCTCATTCCCCCAATAATACATGGAAGTCCTCATCAGGAACTATAATGAAGACCCATCAAAGATAAAGATAAATTGAATACATCTGAGTCATGATACAATCGATCTAAAAATGTCATCAATAGGTTTCATGAGGGGAAAAAGAAAATAACAAGTAATCTAAAACCTTGATAAAGAGGGATCGATAATTAGGAAAAATGATACACTTCTCTCTCTTAGTTATGAGGGGTGTAGTAATATCCATCACATAAGATAAATGCTCATGAATAATATTTAAGAAGATTCATAATGAGAGTTGATATAAATGAGTGAGATGCACCAGTATCAAATAAATCTATAAATAAATATGAAGTTATATTGATGGTACTTATCATAGTAACTAAACTGTAATCTTGTTCCTCTAGAGACTCAAACACTATATGATGATGCTTCAATCTGGATTATTATTGATGGAACCCATTAGATCATTAATCATTTGATTACAATGCAGTTCTTTACAGTACTTATGAGTCTCTGCCACTATGTGGAGAATAATAGATATGAAGGAACTTTAAAAAGTATCCTGAATGAACCTAGGAATCACATATCATTGGTGCTTGAGTAAAAAATCATTTTGAATTCCCTGAATTTCCACAGTGATAGAAAATAAAAGATAATCTGCCTTGAACTGTAGGAGGTCTACAAGATCCCTTCAATTGTGAACAACCATTAAACTCATCATGCTTTCCCTTCCATTTATGGGAACTCAATGAATTCCTACTATGAGAAAAAAGGAACTCCTATAAACCATGGTGTAGATACCAGTTCAAGTTCAATAATCAATTTTCTATCGAAGACGTTGGAATAGGACGAATGATTTATCAAAAAAACTTGATAATGAGTATCATATTGAATACCCATCTCGATCCACTAAGTCTTCAACATCTTATTTAAAACAATATCATGTCAAAACTAGATAAGATCGGATAATGGGGTGATATATTATATCACATCCAAGTCCTCCTTCTCTAGTATGAAAAACATCATAACCTTATCTACCACTATAGATTATCGATAGAACTTTCCAAGGAAAAAAACATTAAATTACATTCACCCTAAATCTTCATGCTTATTTACTATCACCATTATGTCCCACAAAATCCTTATTGGTCAGTTCATATTAAATGTGGCATATTTCACCTTGATTGAATTAGGCTTCTATAAAAACATAAAAAAATTCAATCCTTCTCAGCCAATCCTATGCCTCTTGAATATTATTTATGATACAGAATCTACTGGATTCTGAAAAAGGAACTCCATATCATTATTTCTAAACTCACCCATTGTCGTATCCTTATCTGGAAACTCAATATCAATGGGTGCATGAGAATATCCCAAATCATGGAAAATACATATAATTACCTCCTATATATTTTGGTCCATTGGAGGCATTTACCAATATGGAACACTAAGATATTACTCATAGATCCTATTCACCAATCTTATTAGAGGGAAGATACTACACAACATTAGATAAAATAGATAATATATGAAAATATAAATCATAAAAACATTAAAATAATAGAAATAAAGAAAATGTATCACATCCGATAAGATAAGAAGATTTAGATTTCATCATATACAAACAAAAAAAGGTAATATACTATGACTAATCCTTGAGGCATATTTTACAAACCACCCATGGTTACCTAAGGATAATTATTTTGAGATACAGAGATAAATCTTAATTGATGAAAAGATTCCCAACTATATAATAACATCAAGGAAAATTTCACTACATCCCCCAATGAAAACTAGCACCTAGAATCATGAAAAATAAAAATTGTAACTGTTTATCCACATAAAAAGTAGAGAAAATAGTTACATATCAGTATAAAAATAGATAAATCCCAAAGGATAATGTAGAAAATATTAAATCAATTATATTAAAAAAACAAATAGTATATCACCAATGTACCATAATAATAATACAAACAAAACAAGACCCAACTTAAACAACACTGAAAGACTAAATGGTCAAAAATAACCACCATCTCTAAGTGATGATTTACCCTTTTAAAAACATGGATGAATGAAATAAAAAAAATCCCAAAGACACTGGTATTATGTTAGATAAAAGCCTAATAGTGTCACATTGAGTGTTTTCTTATAATATATCATAATAAATATATAAAAAAATCCTTTCAATGTTAGATTAAATATTCATAGATGTAAAATTTAATATTTTAAACAAACATTATTTTCATTTCAAAACATAGAAACATTTCAAACAACAGATTAATAAAAATTTTATATAAAAAAATTATACATATCAATAGGGGATGAATAAAATAGTTCCCAGTCAATGGAATATATATTATGTAAATAACAAAAAGAAACCCAACCATATTCCATGAGGTACAATAGATTTATGCAATACAATCCTTAGAAATATCATATCAGTTTTCACCACAATATGTGTTTCCACATACCTAACATATTGAAAAAAAACGAGTCATCGAAATACCATTGAGGATAATTTTTTTCTAAGTAGGGTTTTTTGGATTTGTAATCCGTTGATCCATTTCAAGGTAATTATCATCCTTGGGTGTCTATCCCAAATAACTTGTAATTTCATGCTCCTAATAAATTAATCAATAATGAAAAAATTATTCCAAAATAGTTAAAAATATAATTTACCCATTTCTAGTTTTGAAATGGCAATTTCACTTTAAAAACCAAAATATACATTTTTAATAAATTAATTAATTTAACAAAGATAAAACTAACCATAGGATAAAATAAATTTAAGGCATTTTTATAAAATATAAATTCCAAAAAAAATCACAATTTTCCTAAAATTCAAATAAAACCCCAATTTCAAATTCCATTGGAATTGGGGGTTTCCCAAAAATGAATTTCAATCCAATTTAATCTTCTAATTTGAACCATGTTAGATTTTCAAAATATAATAAAAATAAATCTATATTAACAAAACAATTAAATGGTTTATTAAATACAATTCATTCTAAATCCACCTAAGTTTTAGCATGAATATCACATAATATAACACTGCCAATATGATTTTCTAACTAATAATAAAAAAAATAGAAATCAAGGAATCTAACAAAAATTAAATATCCAAAATAAATAATTTTATATCCATAAAAAACATGATGAAAAACCCCCATGGAATAATTAAATATAAAAAGGGTGATATGGAATGAGATAAGATCTCCAACATGAGAGGGATCAAATGATGTTATCCAAACATCGACCAAATTATGAAGGGGTTTGGAAGAGCCAAATGGGTTTTTGAGATGCCCAAAGAATGAGTATTATATAATACACTAATTTAGGTTTGGGTGGGATGTTATAAAGGTTAATATGAATTTTTAAAATCATATTTGGAATAATAAAAACATAATCACACCATTAGCTAGGAAAGATCATAGGATTTTTCAGACTTTGTGATATAACATACAAACCTCTAATGGCATGTACTATTTATACTCGATAGGTGAATAGTTTATCAAACCAAGCACCAACCCTAAAACTACCATTTATCCATATTTCATAGTTTTTCGCTTTGGGTATAAGGTTTGATCAAACCATGTTCCAACCATGACAATCCCATAAAAATTCCTAAATTTTCAACTTTCATCTTGGAACGACTTATGATGAACTACAACCAAAGAATAAAGAATGAGGCTTGATTATTCCCTTAAAACTATGACATGATGTTACACAATAATAAAATTAAATTATTTATTTATTTTTTAGTGGTTATATTGGGTATTTAACTCATTATTAAAATATCATCTTTGATAAATAAAATTACTCAAATTAGCTAACAATGATTCAATTATCTTGAAAAAATAAGAAAAAGTTATTTAATAATTAAATTATACAATGTATATAGATTATATATATTAAATTTTAATTATACAGTTATTTTTTCTAATAATTCATCCAATAAAATTAATTTTATTATTTTGGATGTTATGTGCATGACCATAACAAATCTGGAACAAGTTGAGTGTTTCATCTCAAAATTTCATTCTTTGAGACACATTTTATATAATATATATAATATTACTGAAATTATATGTATAATTAATATTGGTAATAAAATTTCATGAATAATTAGTTTATATATTAATTATAAACCAATTTCACTATCACTTTATTTCAATGGTTTTTATAAGTACATTTCTTAATTCATGTTGGATTGTGCTAAGTCAATATTCTTTCACTATTTTACAAATAGTATTATTTAAATGTATTATTAAATGTTAAATTTATTCTATCTATTTAATATATCAATTTTCTATTTACACCCTATTTTATGGGTTTTTATAATTCATCATTATAAACATGTTATCAAGAAACAGTTTCCTTGTTGGGTTGGTTTCTTAAAAGGGTTTTTCATCTACACCTCTCTTTATTGATATATGAATTAATGTTATATAGAAAAATATAATTCCATTGTTTTATATAAATCTAAAGAACTAACTTTATAATAATACATGATTTAATATATAAGACATTGAAAACCACATGACTTTCATGATTCTAATGAATTTTGATTCTAAAATAACTACAGCATAAAGGGGTTCGATAACTCAATTTCCAATCAATTATTTATATATCTCTTTATTGACCATTATAATTAATTTTTTTTATAACAATCCATATGATTAATTTTTTAACTATTTATTTTCTAGATAATTAGGTTTTATATCTATGTCTCATTCTAATTATTATTTTATTCATAAATTGTGATATTACAAAGAACAATTCATATATTTATAATAATTTTTTATCCAATTCTATATTTTCCCTTTCAATAAATGTTTTTAAATTTTTTGGAATTTTATTTTATTTTATATTATTTATATTTATATTTTCATTTAACACTTTTCATATAATGATTTATCAACTCATTAAATAAAGTGTGATTCAAACTATGTATAAATTTTGGATATAAAAGTTTTATAATTTAAAACTTTTATATTTAATATCCCAAATATAATTATCTAATAGAAGAAAATTATTATTAAAAGACTCATTATTTCACTAAATATTTTTTCATATGCAATTTTTATACATTATGGAAACAAATGTTTAAAACATATTAATATCTATTTTTATAAAATTTTTTTGAGTTGAAATAAAATAATTTTTTAAAGAAAATTTTCCTTCCGATTTCTTCTCATTCACTAAAATATTTACCTCCAATGGAGTTGTTCTTAAAAATTCCACATATATTTTACCTTATAATTTTTTTAATTTGGGTGATTTTTAATCATTTGATACTATTTTTGAATCTATATTTATATATAACAATTGATTCTATTCGGAAACTCGTTTTTCATTCTATGAGATATATTATGAAGTGATCATTGATTTTCAAGTGGCACACAAATTTATGAATTATGAGATCTGTGGGACCTATATATCCCACTAATTTATTTGGAAAAGTCTTATATCAGATGATATAGAAATTTTATGCGAATGGGTTAACAATTTGCATGGTTCAAAAACGGTGAGTATGATGAGGTTTGATAGCACTGATAACATAGTGTGTTAAGTTATTTGTGAATATATATATATATATATATATATTCACAAAGGGTGAGTGTGATGTAATTTTTATCAACATAAAAATTTACATCTAAAAAGGATAGTGGGTATATATGTTCACAATGTGTGACTGTAATGGTTTTTTTCTATTCTCACAATTTTACTTGTGAATTGGTTGATAAGTGGCCAAGTTCATAAACATAAGAAGTCCTATATTTATGAATGTCACATTCATTGTTATGATCCGTATTAAAGGTTATACAACAAATTATTTATTATATCATTCCATGGTAAAAGTTTTATCATTTGAGATGATATTTCTATATATCAAGCTCAGGGTTAACAGCTTTTTATTTGTGTCATTTTAAATCAGATATATTTTTTTGTTCTTGATTTACTACATACTCTTTATCTAACCATTATATATTTTTAAATTTTATAACTTATTTAAAATGTGATCTCACTAGTTATTATGATTTCCAATCACAAGATTTGATGTTTATTATGTCTCTTGGAATGTATGAAAAGGGGGTTTAATTATCAAGACATTTCCATAATGGTTTCTATGACAACCCTAATTTTTATTACAACTTAAACATGCTTTATTACATAAAAAATCACTTGATACAACAAAAACGATCGAGAGGTTTAGTGACTTTGGGGCTTAGGATCATTACATAAAACATAAAACATGAAATACAACATCTTTATTGAAATTTTCCTTTACATGACCACTACATTCCCTTGTACTTAGCATTGCATGGGATAACCTGAGGACATGCATAAGAAAAGGGTGAGGTATAAAGCCCAGTAAGGGAGTACACATAGAATAAAATAAGGAGTGCAATACATGTTAGGCAACATGAATTTCAATAGCGATAAGAGAAACATGAACATAAAGGCATGATAAATCATGATAATCATAACATGGAAATGTGGCAACAACACTTAACATTGAATTAGCATGAGCCAAGGCTCATTGCACATGGAGCATGAGTAAACCCTCATTACACATTAAGCACGAGTAGACCCTTATTGCACTTGAATTAGAATGAGTCAACACTAATTTTACATCATGTATCATGATACTATACTTTACCCAAAGCATTGGAGCGCTATAAGGGCACACCCTTCTTAAACATTTCATTCCATGCATAAGTGTGCCACATGGATCATAAAACATGGATACATAAAACATAATCATTTATTCCATAATAAAGGAATTTGGAATTCATAAATGAAACATTATAATAAATAAGTAAATGTGAATAAAGGTGAATAACCTTGATGGAGAAATTGGCATGGTATTCACTACACAATGGCATTGGCTTAGAAAATCAATGCGATTTCAGCAGCGTAACGGCGTGACATAAGAATTCATAAATAACAGTTGATGAGAGAGAAAGGGGTTCCTCATCATATTTACATGTAATGGACAGTAAGGAGGTCATATAGATACATGTCCCAACAATTGTAATGGAATTTAGATTCATGATACAAAAGTATTGCTTGAATGTAAAAGAGGAGAGAGTAGTTCCTTTCGGAATTTCGGCATAGTAACAGGTGTACATGGTAGGAATTTAATGAGAGAGAAAGGGTCTCCCATCATTCAAAAATAAATAGGGAAGTATGAGGGAGGTGTTAAACCATACCCGAACATTTATAATTGAAACTAAATGGTAATACAACTTAATGAAAATTGGACAAATTGAGAAAGGAAGAAAAAACCCTTACCTGGAAGTGTGCTTCCAAAGGCTAGAGAGAGGCTTGTGAGAGGATTCATGGGAGCATGGGGCACCTTGGGAGGATTCTAGAGAGAGTAGAGTAGAGGTTGGACGAAATCCAATGGATTTTAGTGAGGAGGAAGTGAGATCATGGGTGGGTTTTTATAGGAAAGGTGAGGGAATTCTTTATTATTTAGGTTTGGGTCCCCTTACATTAAATTAATCCAAACCACAAACCATACCATGGTTTTTGCCCATGGTTTCTGGAAAAGGGAAGAAGAAAACAATATTTTATAAGGACCAAGTCCGAAATTCTTAAAATGATAAGGTTTATTATGTGGAGGTGAGTCACACTCCCATGGAAATTAATTTAAAAAGGCAAAGTGTTGAATATGTCTTGAGGGGTCCATTAATGCTTTGAAAAGTAAGTCAAACAAACCCAAAATAACATTATTTTAATGAAAAAACATATATTGGCCGAACATAAGGATTATGGTATTTTATTACTTCACCATTGGGTCATTATGATGTCATAAAACACGTTATATATTTAAACGGTATTTAATTTTTACCCAAAAATTTGACTGTCTCAGAAAATTATGAAAAATTCACTGTTGGATAATTTTCAACATCCTGATTCTAGAAATTAAATTTATTTTATCTAAATTTTTTTCTAAATATGTTAATTTTCTCTTTTAAAATAAAAAACAACATTTATCAAAAATTCACGGGTTTTGACAGAAATGGATTTCAAACCTTAATATAACATTTTAATTGCATTCATAAGATTATAAGATCATTTATATATAATAAAAATTAATTTAATAATAACATTATTATTTTATTAAAATATTATTTAATTCAAGAATCCCTTAATTTAATAAAATAGACTTCTTAATTAAGTAATAACTAAATACACCATTTGTACTTTAAAAACTATTTACAATGTATCAAAAATGACTTGAAATTATATTCATTATTATATAAAAAAATAATGTTCATGAACATAATACTACTTATTTGTTACATAACCCCTTACAATAGCCTCATAAGACCTAAGGGTAAGGTGTGCGATGGTGGAAGACTCTTGGGGTGGCTCGGATAACATCACTCGAGTGGTAAATTCAATCAACTTCCACTTTTCCCATAGATGGTCACGTTCGAGCTTGACATGATGAAGCTTAGCTTGGGCTTGGTCAAGGGCAAAGCCCAAAGACGCCACCTCTTTTCCGAGCTCCAACAAATGGGCTTCGTATGGGGTAATTCTACTGGATGAGGCCATCGCTTCCTTTGTCTGAGTAAAAATTGGGTTCGTTAAAGCCTTATATTTATATTAATCATGTTATCACTGTTAAACGACTATAAAAGTAACAGTCACAACTCATATAATAAAACAAAATAAGTTGAAATTTTATAAAACATTTTATATAAAGAGACATTTTATAAGATCAAGAGGTATTTACATTAATGAAACTTTGGGTCGTTACAATATTCCCCACTTAAGAAATTTCGCCCTCGAAATTTTCATCTTCCCACACTAAAACAAATTTGGGTAACTAAGCTTTATCATATCCTCCGATTCCCAAGTTGCTTCTTCAATCATGTGGTTTCTCCATAATACCTTGACGAGGTTCATTGTCTTATTTCATAGAACTTTTTCTCTATGATCTAAGATCTTCACTGGTTGCTCCTCATATGAAATATCATCTTTCAATTGAACCATCTCAGAAGAGAGTACATGTGAAGGGTCCGGTATGTACTTCCTTAAGAGGGATACATGATTAACATCATGTACTTTGGCCATAGTAGGTGGAAGTGCTAGTCAATAGGCCACAACCCCAACACGATCAAGAACCTCGAAGGGGCCGATGTACCTTGGACTTAACTTCCCTTTCATTCCAAACATCATGAACTTTTTCCACGGAGATATGAATAGAAACACCATATCTCCAAATTTAAACTCAAGGACTTGTCGAAGATTATCAGTATAACTCTCCTGTCAACATTGGGCTGCCTTGATATGTTGCTGAATGGTTTTCACCTTCTCCACCATTTCCTCGACCATTTCTGGTCCAAGAAGTATACATTTACCAACCTCATCCCAACATGCCGGTGTTCTGCACCTTTTCCCATACAGGGCTTCATATGGTTCCATTTGGATGCTCGCGTGGGAACTGTTATTATAAGAGAACTCAACCAGAGAAAGATGTTGACCCCATCCTCCTTTAAAGTCCATTGAGAACGATCTCAACATATCCTCAATTGTTTGGATAGTACGCTCGGATTGGCCATCAGTTTGAGGATGATAGGCTGTACTGAAGTTCAGTTCAGTATTCAGAGCATGTTAAAGACTCTTCCCAAACATAGAGGTGAATCTTTGATCTCAGTCAGACACAATAGATAGTGGTACTCCATGTAACCTTACCACTTCCCTGATATATATCCGTTCCAGTTGATCCAAAGATAAATCCTCTCGAATAGCAATGAAGTGTGCAGTCTTTGTAAGACTATCCACAACAACCCAGATTTCATTTTTGCCTTTGGATGTCCATGGATGTCCATTGAAAAACTCCATGGTGATTTTCTCCCATTTCCATTCTGGTATGGGAAATGGTTGCATCATCCCCTTAGAATTATGCCTCTTTGCCTTCACATGCTGGCACACCATGCACTTTGATGTATATTCAACGATCTCATTCTTCATATTATCCCACCAAAGGTTTTCTCGAAGATCTAGATACATCTTTGTGCTCCCAGGGTGAAGTGAGAAATTTGAACTACGTGCATCATCCAAAAGTTCCTTCTTCAGCTCCGGACTTGATGGAACACATAGTATTTTCTTAAACCACACAATTCTTTCTTCATTAACATTAACCTCCGAGGATTTCCCCTTTTTGATAGCTTCCACTTTTTCTTGAATTCCCACATAATCCTTTTGAGAATCCTTTAACCTTTCCAAAAGAGACAGTTGAGCAATCATTTGTGAAAAGATTGATTATGTTCCCTTCATTATGATTCCCACGTCCATCTTCATCAAGTCTAAGAATATTGGATCCTTCTCAATTCTCATCATTGATAGAATCGCTGGATCCTTACTACTTAGGGCATCTATCTCCTTGTTCTCTTTCCCAGGGTGGTAATGTATTGAACATTCATAATCCTTGATGAGCTATATCCATCTTCTCTGGTGCATATTAATCTCTTTCTGTGTGTATATATATTTAAGACTCTTGTGGTCAGTATATATCTTACATTTCTCTCCATAGAGATAATGATGCCAGATTTTCAAGGCAAAGATCACAGCTGCCAACTCCAGATCATGCATTGGATAGTTTTGCTCGTGTATTTTCAACTGACTTGAGGCATATGATATCACTTTATCATTCTCCATTAGTACAAAGCCTAATCCCTTCTTTGAAGCATCACTGAATACCACAAAAAGTTCCCCACTTATGGGTAAAGTGAGCACGGGTGCAGTGATAAGCCTCCTTTTCAACTCCTTGAAGCTTTCATTGCATTTATCACTCCAAGAAAACTTTACTAACTTTTGAGTTAGCTTGGTATGAGGGTTGGACAATCGTGGGAAGTTTCTCACAAATCTTCAATAATATCCAGATAACCCTAAGAAGTTACGGTTATCCGTTACCGATGTTGGCCTCAACTATCCCTCAATTGCATCTGTTTTGGAGGGGTCCACAGATATCCCATTTTTTGTGATGATATGGCCCAAGAATGAGACCTCCTTCAACCAGAACTGACATTTTCTTTACTATTCATAGAGCCTCTCCTTGTGCAAAGTCTCTAGTACAGTTTTTAAATGCTCCTCATGATCCTCCTTGGTTTTGGAGTATATTAGAATATCATCTATAAAGACTACCACAAATTTTTCATGGTAATCTCTAAAGACTATATTCATCATGTCCATGAATATTGCGGGAGCATTGGTGAGTCCAAAATGAATTACTATGAATTCATAGTGCCCGTACCTTGTACGAAAAGCAGCCTTGGGGATATCTTCCTTCTTCACCCTTAATTGATAATATCTCGACCGCAAGTCCACATTGGGGAAGTATTTTGCTCTATGAAACTGATCAAACAAGTCATCGATTCTTGGGAGAGGATACTTGTTATTTATTGTGAGTTTGTTAAGTTCACGGTAATCAATGAAAAACTGCATTGACCCATCCTTCTTGTTGATGAAGAGGACTGGTGCACCCCATGGTGAAGCACTTGGGCGTATAAACCCTTTATCCAGATTCTCCTGTAGTTGTTTCTTCAGCTCTTCAAGCTCTAAAAAAGCCGTTCTATATGGAGTCTTAGATATTGGTAACGCCACAGGTATAAGTTCAATTGGGAACTCAACATCTGTTCTTAGAGGAAGACTAGGCATTTCCTCGGGAAACACTTCAGCGAATTCTCTCACAATAGGCATTTCATCACATATGGTTTCTTCCTTGGACTAAATCATCTGAGCCATATATGCCTGCTCATAAGGCATTAATACCCATGCTTGAGATGATGGAGCTAATGGAGATTCATCATTATCATAAAACTTGTAAAGAATTGGGGGTCGATTCTCCATATGGAGTGTGATTTACCTCTCCCGACAATTTATGTTGGCTCTATATAAGGAAAGCCAATCCATGCAATGAATTGTATAAAGTTCCACCAGAGGGAGTATGAAGAGGTTCTCTGGGAAATTCAATCCACACATTATAACATGGGAGGACTTATACTCATGGGATGCAACAATTGCCCCATTTTCCATACTCACCGACATCTTTAATTCTATGATTTGTGGTGGTGATGGGATTGTTCTACTTAACTTTTGAGATATAAAAAAATGCGTAGAACCTAAATCAAAAAGTATGTTCACTATTCTTGAATGAATAACTAGAATACCTATCACCACTTCATTGTTGGGGTTCACTTCGGTAGAAGGGATGGAAAAAGCTCTTCCTTGCTGTCTTGGAGGTTGTTGGATGCCTATAAAAATCCAAGGATTTGGGCACTGATTTGTAAAATGACCCAGTTCTTTGCATTTATATAATTGAAAAATGCATTGAGTTTCGAACGGAGCGTTACTCTCCTCTGTCGCAGCCGCGGGCCCTTCTTGCCGAAAGTTAACAGCTAGGTTCCCTTCTCTTCCACACTTGAAGCATTTTTTCGTCCCCTTAAGGCAATTTCTAGGGTGCTTCTTTCCGCACTTTTGGAAAGTGGGGTGCTGGAACTTCTTAGCACCATTGGATTTATCCATCAGCCCATCAGCATTGAAGTCTACCTTATGCTTCTTATCCCCATGATACCCCTGTAATTCTATGAACTCCATTTCGACCTTGAGGTCACATCAAAAAATTTCCTCATAGTTTTCGAAGTCAAGGATCACTAATTCTTTCTGCAAGCTAGGATTTATCCCACCAAAGAAGCGGTCAACTTTGCATTCGGGGGTAACGAAAAAGTCGAGAGCGTATCGTGCAAGCTTTGTGAAGTTTGACTCGTACGCTCCAACAGATTCCTCATCTTTTTTCTTGAGGTAACGGAAGTCCCTTTCCATCTTAAGCCGGAGGGTGCGTGGAAAATATTTATCGAAAAACATCTTCTAGAAATTATTCCATTCCAATGCCTCGATCTCCTCCTCAGGCTTCGTATTTTTGATCAACATCCACCATTGATCAGCTTCACCCTATATACGATAAGCCGCCAGGAGAACCTTATCATATTCAGAACATTGGAGGATGGAGAATGTCTTTTCAATGGAGTTGATCCATTGTTTATCGATCGTGGGATCAGATGATCCACTAAAAGTAGGAGGCCTTTGTCTCATGAAGCTCTCGATAGAGACTTGTTCTTTCTTTGGGGGGGGGGGGTTGAACGTTCCTCTTGACCTGTGTTTCTATTCAAAACTTGAGTTAGCTAAGAGAGAAGCATGAAAAAGTTCGCGATTCCCACACCCATTGGATTTGGCATCTCATTAGTACAGTCATCACACTGATCTTCACAACGGTTGTTATCAGGAGTCCTCCTATTACCGGCCATTGGATGGGATAAAAGGAAAGTTAGGGGTAACACATAAAGGGTAATCCAAAGACAAAAGTTGATGACTTATAAATAAAAATTTATTTCCTTAACTCATGAGTCTATAGGCTTTAATCTAGGATTTTCATAATCTATTTTCTAACATACAATCTTAGGGGCATTTTTTTTAATTCCCTTAATAAGGGTTCATACTAAGCTTGTGAATTTACCAAAGCATATCCCCTGGGAGATTCGTAACCAAGAGTGCAGCAAGGCCCAATGTCGTGCACCAGTTCCCGTTTGAGTCTAGCTCAAAGCGGTGTTTTTGGGTTTTACCCCAAGGATACATCTGTGCCAGAGCCACCTCTACCTACTCATATCCAGACAGGGATGTATTTGCTTGATAAACAAATTACTCAATACTTACCAAAACATAGGGATGTTTTTTCTATACTTAGTCTTATCCTTAAGGATTTACTAGGGTTTTCTAATCCTAATCCCAAAAATAACTAATCCTCCCTCTAATACCAACCATGACAACCCTGATTTTTATTACAACTTAAACATGCTTTATTACATAAAACTTCACTTGATACAATAATGAAGATCGAGAGGTTTAGTGTCTTTGGGGCTTAGGATCATTACATAAAAACTTAAAACATGAAATACAACATCATTATTGAAAACATCCTTTACATTACCACTACATTCCCTCGTACTTAGCATTGCATTGGATAACCTGAGGACATGCATAAGAAAATGGTGAGCTATAAAGCCGAGTAAGGGAGTACACATGGAATAACATGAGGAGTACAATACATCTTATCCAATAGGCATGTCAATAGTTCATAAGAGAAACATGAACATAAAGTCATGATAAATCATGATAATCATAACTTGGAATGTGGCAACAAAACTTAACATTGAATTAGCACGAGCCAAGGCTCATTGCATATGGAGCATGAGTAAACCCTCATTGCACATGAATCATGAGTAAACCCTCATTTCACTTGAATTATCATGAGTCAACACTCATTTCACATGGCGTATCATGATACTATACTTTACCCAATGCATTGGAGCGCTATAAGGGCGCACCCTTCTTAAACATTTCATTTCATGCATAAGTGTGCCACATGGATCATAAAACATAGATTCATAAAACATAATAATTTATTCCACGATAAAGGAATGTGGAATTAAAAAATGAAACTTGATAATCAATAAGTAAATGTTAATAAACTTGAATACCCTTGATGGAGAAATGAGCATGGTATTCACTACACAATGGCATTGGCTTAGAAAATCAATGCGATTTCGACAATGTAACAACGTGACATAAGAATTCATAAAAAATGGTTGAGGAGAGAGAAATGGGTTCCTCATTATATTTACATGTAGTGGACAGTAAGGAGGTCATAAAAATACATGTCCCAACAATTGTAATGGAATTTATATTCATGATACAAAAGTTTTTCTTGAATGTAAAAGAGGAGAGAGAAGTTCCTTTTGGAATTTCGGCATAGTAACAGGTGTACATGGGAGGCATTTAATGAGCGAGAAAGGGTCTCCCATCATTAAAACATAAACAGGGCAGTATGAGGGAGGTGCGAAACCATAACCCAACATTTATAATTGAAGCTAAAAGGGCAAAACAACTTAAATAAAATTGGACAAAAATGAGAAAGGAAGAAAAAACCCTTACTTGGAAGTGTGCTTCCAATGGCTAGAGAGAGGCTTGTGAGAGGCTTCTTGGGAGCTTGGGGCACCTTGGGAGGATTCTAGAGAGTGTATGGAAGAGTTTTGACGAACTATAAAGGATTTTAGTGAGGAGGAAGTGGGATCTTGGGTGGGTTTATATAGGAAAGGTGAGAGAATTCTTTATTATTTATGTTTGGGTCCCCTTACATTAAATTAATCCAAAACACAAACCATCCCATGGTTTTCGCCCATGGTTTTTGGAAAAGGGAAGAGGAAAAAAATATTTTATAAGGAACAAGTCATAACTTCTTAAAATAATAAGGTTGATTATGTGGAGGTGAGTCACACTCCAATGGAAATTAATTTAAAAAGGCAAAGTGTTGAATATGTCTTGAGGGGTCCATTAATGCTTTGCAAAGTAAGTCAAAAAAACCCAAAATCACATTATTTTAATGAAAAAAATATATTGTCCGAACATAAGTATTATGGTATTTTATTACATCACCATTGGGTCATTATGATGTCATAAAACACATTATATATTTAAACGGTATTAAATTTTTACCCAAAAAATTGACTGTCTCAGAAAATTATGAAAAATTCACTGTCGGATAATTTCGACGTCCTGATTCCAGAAATGAAAGTTATTTTATCTAAAAAAAATTATAAATATTTTAATTTTTACTTTTAAAATAAAAACCAACATTTATCAAAAATTCACAGGTTTTGACAGAAATGGACTTTAAACCTTAATATAACATTTTAATTGCATTCATAAAATTATAAGATCATTTATGTTTAATAAAAATTAATTTAATAATATTAATATTATTTTATTAAAATAATATTTAATTCAAAAATCCCTTAATTTAATAAAATATATTTCTTAATTAAGTAATAATTAAAAACACCATTTGTACTTTAAAAACTATTTATAATGTATCAAAAATGACTAGATATTATATTCATTATTATATACAAAAATAATATACATGAACATAGTACTACTTATTTATTACATAACCCCTTAAAATAGTCACATAAGACCTAAGGGTAAGGTGTGCGATGGTGACAGACTCTTGGGATGGCTCGGATAACATCGCTCGAGTGGTAAATTCCATCAACTTCCACTTTTCCCGTAGACGATCACGTTCGAGCTTGATATGATGAAGCTCAGCTTGGGCTTGGTCAAGGGCAAAGCCCAAAGACTCCACCTCTTTTTCGAGCTCCAAAAAATGGGCTTAGTATGGGGAAATTCTACTGGATGAGGTCATCGCTTTCTATGTCTGAGTAGAAATTGTGTTCGTTAAAGCCCTATATTTATACTAATCATGTGATCACTGTTCAACGACTATAAAAGTAACGGTCACAAATCTTATCATAAAACCAACGAAGTTGACATTTTATAAATTTTTTTATATAATGTGTCATTTAATAAGATCAACAGGGATTTCCATTAATGAAACATTGGGTCATTATAGTTTCATAATATTTTTTGTCTCCAATCTTGAAGAAACATAAAATTTTGATCCTTGGGTTGTGACACTATTTATTATTTGTATTATTTAAATCATGAGATTAATTTATTCTTTAATACAAGTTTATCATGTGTCTCTTTATACCTCAAATAAAAGAATAAACATGTGATATCAAATAAGAATGTGATATTAAAGGTATTTTCTCTAGTTGTAAGTAATGATGGTGATATTAAATCATCAAATTTTTTTAATATTTGTTGGTAATAATCCATAAAAAAGGAAAGAACAGATGAAATGATTTTTTAATTTATATTCATAAATTTGTATTTGGATGTATTTCATACAATTATTCTCAATATATATTGTGTGTATATATATATACTCAATTTGAATCCTTCATAAAATGAATAAACATTCTAGGGGAACTTTTTTAAAAGTAACTAATGACAATTATATTTCATATAGAACCTCAAAATCCATGTGAAAAAAAGATCTCAATATATTTGAATGTGAAACAAAGGTAATAGAATTAAAATTGAAAATTCATTAAAATATATAAAATAATTTTAGGATACTTGTGAAAGAATCTATTTATAATTATTATTGTTTGGACAACATTGTTATAGAGAACATCTATGTACATAGATAATGACTATATAGTTTCAAAATAATTAAGTAAAAAGAATTTATATTTCAACCTCACATTAATTTACAAGAATTAGATTTTTTGAGAAATATTATTAAGAAATATTAATTGGATATTATTCACACAATACATGTTGAACAATAAATGACGACTACTGATTATGGACATATAGAAAATTAAAAATATCGTAAAGTTTAATTTAAGGTAATATAGATTATTTTTGATAGATAATAATCCTAATGATAATGATACAAATTAGGTTATTTCATTAAATCTTCACATATAAAAAATGTGATGGGAGTATTTAAATAGAGCATATACTTGATAATTTATGTTGATTAAAGAATGGTCCCCTTGCTCATAACATTCAAAAGAAATTTTTAGATAATGAATATCCGGATGCACACATAATTAAAACATCAAATTATATGAAATAAAATAGTTGTTTAATGTAAAATTTTGTTACTAATAATAACATTGTCTCATTATAAGACAATATATTAGAAGAAAATTGTTATTTGGGAATAGATTATATAGACATTTAGCGTGCTAAAATTTATAAATACATTATTTTATTTTGTCACTATAACCTCAATTAATTTTAGTAAATATATGATACATTCTATTTAAAGGATGAACTAGAAAATATTAAATCATATATGTTATAAGACTCTAAAAATTTATTTAATGATTATAGTGGAAAATAAATTTTAGATCATTGATGGTTTTTTGAAAACAATAATTGAAAGGTTAAAAATGTGTGTGGTATTTATGGTGAATCCATCTATATAAGATATAATATTGAGGATCATGTGAGATCCTTAAATCTAACAACAATATAAAGTAGTAATATTATTTTATCTATCAAAATAATAATTTATAATTATAGATATTCTATGGAATATTTGGAGGATTGACTAAAAATATTGGTTTTATAATAATGTAAAAATATTTGTGGGATTTATCATTATAAAAATACAATATTGATTTGTAAATATCTATAAGAACCAATTCCAGGGAGGGTGATTGATTTTTAGAGAAACTTGAATGGACACCTAAGATGTATTGAAAAAAATACAAAAAAAATTATGTCTTCTTATAATGGGAATATGTGGAACAATCCCAATGGGATTTTATTAGGAAAAAATTATACTTCATTTGAAAAATATCTATGTAGAGTAGAATAAAATAAAAAAACATTGTTTTTTGGATTATATTTATATTTTAAAGGATATAGGCATGAAGAAATATTTTTCATTAATCATGTGAAGGAATATCATGACATAGACTCAAAATATTGTTGTTAAAAATCTTATGGTGACAATAAGATAGATAAAAATTCAACATATGTTTCTATATTTAAATGATTACAAATAACCATAATATCTAAATAATAAATTTAAATATCAACCACCAATATATGTGATTCAAAAAGATACAATTTAGAAGAAAATAACTGAGAATGGTTTTCTATTAATGATTTATTTAAAAACATTGGATTTTTTTTCTAAGTATAGATTCATGAATATTGATATTATTTTTACATTTATGGGAAAAATAATTATTTTCACTAAGATAAAACATGATTTGGAAGGATTAATAAAGTTCGTAAATAATGAATGATAGATGATCACTAGCCTTTGGAATGATAAAATTTCTAAAAAAAACATGGGGTGAATGGATGTATTTTTTTACAACATCAGTCATAATTTATTTATAGTATTCGAATTAAGTAACTAATTCCATGAACTATATTTCTCCAGAATGATATATACTATCATAAAAAAGGATGGTGTACAAATAATGAATGGATAGAGCACTAGAATGAATTTTTAAAAATTAAATAAGAATAATCTATGATCTTTAAATCCATGTAAAATAAAAAACATTATAGTACAAATATCTTTTCCACTTAATCCAACATCATATAGTGGATGTGGTTAAAAATGAATTTCCATATGATATCCATAATATTAAATTTCATGACATTTTATTTGTGATATTTTTCTAAAGATAATGATCATTTGGGGGACTTGTAAGACAAAATAAAATATATATCTTGTTTCTAGAATTGATTCATATAGATGTTTTTTTTGATTGTATCACAAAGATCCATTGATGAAGTAGTTACTATATATTATTCTATAACGATTACCGTTGAATAAAATAGTTTTTTATGATCACCCAATCATTCTAAATGTTTAATTTTATAACAAATTATCATGTTTATATGAAAATTAAAATTTTATTTAAAATAGTGAATTTTTGGATCGTCAATGGAATTATGTTTAATAAAAGATAACTAGAGTATTTTCTTGACAATAATGGGGCAATAAATCAAATTTTCTTAGCATGTACACCACAAAAAAATTATTTTTTATAAAATAGGAACAATATAATTAATAAAATTTTTGTACTGATGTGTATTCAAAAAGACCAATGAGAAATTTTTTTAATGATGTAGTCTTAATAATGGTCTATATAAAATGCAAATATTTATTATATTATAGTGATGAGTAATTATTTTTGAGATGTGGTTTTAAAATTATCTAATATTTATATTATTTAAAACAATTATATGTAAATACATTAATCTAAAAAATATAATATACACAATATGTTTGAATATATTATAGTTAAAGTAACTTTTTGGATACACTTTATAAGAAAAGGCATAATAGTTCTTTAACAAGTGGTTTTGAAAATTATTTGTAAACCAAGATATAACTATTATAGACAATGAAGACAATAATTTTAAAATTAAAAAATAGAATAAAAAAGATATAATTTTTGAGGTGAGGAATATAGGATAATAAAAAAGGTATAATATTGACTCAGATTAATATAGAAAAAATAAATAGTTTAAAAGATGTAATTTACATAATAAATGGAACATGTCTTGATAAAATTGATTATAATAACACTATTAGGGATCATAAAAACTCTTATGAGAATGACTAGATTGATTTCAATACATAAAACATCACATATGTCATAAGTAAAAACCCAATGTTTTGATGAGGATACCGATGATGAGTGTTATATAAAGACTACCAATGAAGAGAATAGTAAAATTTAGAAGATTCCAACGTGGTTAATTAATTCATGGATAAATAATAATAATTTTTAGAAATTAAATGGGGGTTTATATAGAAATGTAATAGAAAATGAAATTGGGTTTGAAATAAGTCATTTATTTTGTGAATGGGACACTCACAAATTGATGGAATCAATGTAGATGAATCGTTTTCCCACATGGCTATATTTAAAATAATATGTATTTTTTCAATTTAGATGAAATATAAATTCAAGGATTCAAAAATTTATAATAAGACTTCATTTTTTAATAAAATACTTAGAGATATAGTATAAAATGGACACAAAGTTGAATAATGAACTTTCTTGGTAAATAAATGATCCTGATCATGGTATTATTGGCTTTATCAAAACATGAGAATGTTTTTTTACAATGTGATAGAGTTAACAATCATTTTTATGTTAATAAAAATTATGATGAAATGACTATGATTTATATTTAGGTTAATGAAATATTTTTTAAAATATTGACTGAATATGAATACAAAGATTTTACTAAATTCATGGGGAGGTAGTTTGAAATTTCTATTAATTTTAATTGATAATTTACAATGTTATTTTATGATACAAGAATGTTATGGATGTATTATATCTCCACCAAAATTTATAAATGATGAACTAGAAATATTTGGAATATAGAATAAAAAAGTTTGTAAAACAATAATTTCAAGACAGATAATGTTATTCATAGATGAAAATTGAAAATTAGTTTATGTGATGGTGTTTTAGAAAATATTAAGACCCCTTATACCCAATATATTCAGGACACGACATTGTACATTAAATGTTTCAATAAAAGATGAATCAATGTTATTTTATATGAACTTATATAATAAAAGTGAAATGAGTATTTGGATATATCAAAGGAGTAGTAGATTTTAAAAGATTTTATTGTATAACAAAAAAGTATATGATTTTGGGATATATAGATGAGGATTTAAATATTTTAGTAGATAGTTGAAAGTCAAATTTAGGTTGTGTATTTTATCTTGGGTGTTTTTTCCTTTATTGGCTTATTAATAAGATATATAGAAATTCATTAAGAAATTTAAATATTAAATAAATATAATCTACTCTAACATTAATAAAAAATCATGGATTTAAAATTATCTTGATGATAATTGAGTTGAAATAAATTCGATTATGTTAAAAATGCTAGGAATCTTGAGTGTTATTAAAATTAAAAAACTTATTCAAAATTCTAGAACAATGTATATGAGGATAAAATATCACACTATCAAGTAGAAATATGTTCATGGTTTAGTAATATGAATTTATATATTTACTCAAGGTAAATTTTGTCGATATAAATATAGATAATGATTATAATTTTTTTGATAATTATTTAATAACTATTGGAATTAAATTGTATTTATTAAGAAAACAATTTAAAGAAGAGATGTTTGATCACCTACTATGATTTCAATTTATGTCTTTGTATTCATTATTTGATATTAAATAATTGGTTCATATAATGGTCTATTTTCCCTAATAGATTATAGAAATAATTACAATTTTATTCATAGTTACATTAAAATTAGTTATTTTTTATGAGGTGATATATAGGTTTATATTTTATTAATATGGGTATAATCTCAATAAATTATGAATGAGTATCATTAAAATAGTAAAAAAGGAGGGTATAGTAATGTGTTGAAAAAGGGGGACTGTACTGAAGTGTTTTAAATGGTTGATTTTTCCTTGATTAGGATTAGTGGGGAGAGTTTGAATAATTTTTTAGAGGTTTTTTTTTCAAATATGCTTTATATAAGATGAAATAAGTTAGATAAAAATCTTTTTTCTAATAATATATGATATGTTTTGGTAAATTATGTTGTTATTGGAGTGTTATATTTATTAAAAACACAATTAACTATTGTTTATGACCAAAAGAATGACTGATTTGAGTTTAGAGTAACTAATATTGAATCATTCATTTCCCTATCTAGAATATGATACCGATAGCTGATGGATGAAATTTGAATTTGATTTATATGTATTTATTTATTTCCAATAAACATGAAGGTTTATATTTCTTGCAAAAAATATTAATATGATTTCCAAGGATATGTATATTGAAATTAAAATAGTCAAATACTATTAAATCAATATATATTTTTCATTGAAATCTTGTAGGATGAATTTAACTATGTACGGATTTATTATGGTATGTTAACCAAAACACACCATAGTATATATAGTTTATATAATGGTAGTGTCCAAAATCTAAGAAATCATTAAGAACGAGCCTCAAGAATCATGGTTATCATGATATTTATGAACATAGGAATGAATATTTTCACTATACCATGGTGTACAAACTGGAGTGTTGACTAGTATCCTACTATATGATAGAAAATGATATGGAAATGGAGAAATAAGCATGATTCAAAGTATTGTTTCAAAAATAATAGAAAATTTTATTAATAATTGTGTCTTAGTTTTCATCATTTTAGAATATTTGTGTAAAATATTTGTGTTCTACGTGAAGGACCAAAATATTCAGGAGGTTATTAATTACTTTGAGAAAATTATAAAACAAGTGAATAATATGACAATATATCAATAAAATGCATCTATAATATTGTCTAGAGACATTTATGTCATGGATTATACAACACCATTCCATAGTGATGTTCAAATATAAAGTATAAAATAACAAAATTGTGATATTTTTGAAGTGAAGGATATGTTGAATATATTCTAGGACAACCAATAATGAACATGGATTTTTTTTATTATCAATATTTAATCATTACATATCACAAATAATATGGATAGAAAACACCAATGGGAATCATTGATGTAGTTGCAATGACCCATATCTGAGGTGGTAATAACATCAAAAGATTATCTAGAACTCTAGAGGGGATTCATGATAAGTTATTATGGGAGATTACAGAGGGTAAGTCTTTGTGGAAAAAACACATGAAACACAATTACTATATATCAACCATTCAGAAAGAATGACCCTCCCCATTCATCAAATTGTTAATCCATACATTGTATCTCTTAATCAGTATAATCATTGAATGGTAGGTAAGGGTGATATAAGACAATGGATGTAGAACTGGGTTGGGATGATTCTTAGATTTATGGGTTATCCAACTATGGACATCTCCCTAAGATAGGAAAGTGACTACCCCACCATCGTTCAGGTTACCCTTAATGAGGATTAATTGGATGTTTTTAATTTTATTGAGTTAATCAACGAGCTTGAAAAATGTGTTTTCCTAGGATCCCTTTTTGGTGTGTTATTAATTACATATTTTCTCAAAATTCAATATAATTTGATGGAATAAGATTCTTGGTGGGAGATGATGTGGTCAAACAAGATCCCAATGAAGTTTAATTTTTTTTGTGTGGTGAGCTTGGAATAAGGTACTGCCAATTATGCAGGACATTCAGTTCATGGGAGTAACCTTGTCCTACATGTGTCATTAATAATTAAACTCAAGGGAGCATATTTTTGGAGTGAGGATGGAATTATCAGAAGCAATAACCATAGTGGGAATGACGCTATCCATTAGAGTTCCCCCCAAAGGAGGTCCATTGAAGATCTTAGAGAAATAATCAATAAAGTATTAAGTAATATATTCCCAATTGTCTAACATCTGATCCTCATCCATCTGGAAGGAGAAGGGATAGATAGAACATAGACAAATAAATTATTGTATTATATTTGAATTTTTAATAGTGATGGTAAACCAAGTAAAATCAGTTCTGGCTCTTTTTTTATTTTTCACTTTTATTAATTATGTGTGAGAGAATCACATTTTTATTAACAATGAAACCAGATCATTGGGAAGGTAAGTTTTAATTAGTAAGACATTATTTCATTCTATTATATTGAATATATTCCCATTTTTCAAAAAAATAACTATCCACATAATTTTTATCCTCATTGAATCGTCGTTGGTTAATTTCCACATCCTTTTATCATAGTAATATAATAACAATTCAATAATTAGTAAGTGTTAGTTATTGAATTATTCAATTAAAAAAACATAGAAATTCCATAATATTTTTCTGTATATGAGTTATATTCATGTCGTTGAGGATACCCAAGACAACTAACTATATGTCATAATGTTCACATAGTTTATTTGAATAAATATCATGATGACTATATTAAATTAATTTAACAAAGTCTATATGATCATTATTTATTATTTTTATTTAAATATTATTCCTTTGATTATATTTTGAAAACACTTTCAACAATATATACAATAAATTGGAGAATAATCATTTTTCTTTATTAATAACATTATCTAATTTTATTTAATAGATGAAAACACTATTAATCTTAATCAAATACAATAATTACTCTTCCTTCTTAACATTTATTTGTTTTCAATGAATTTCACACACACACACACACACACACAGATATATATATATATGTGTGTGTGTGTTGTGAAGTTATATCAAATATATTCCATCATTACATATTAATTAACCAATAATTGGTTTCTTATTTTATAATTACATATTTATTTATGTGTTTCACTTGCACCAATATTTAATATTTTATCACTATCATAGATCTCTTTATAACCCTCTTTAATGTTATTCAAAAAATAATCTGTTTATATTCTATTTTAATTAATATAAAATAAAATTAAAATTTATTTACTAATTTTTTTATTTATATCGATCAAAATATTTCAAAAAATACTACAAGGTAAATTATTAAAAACATTAATGATTTCTAACCCATACTCTGTTAATCAGGTTAAAACATTCTTTATAATTTTAACATAAATTAACTTACATTCATTCTTGAGTAGTTAATTCAATATCATTTTCTCGGGTTCCCAACATATTTTCCATTATAACTTATCAAATTATTAAATTCAAATATTATATACCATCCCATTATGAAATATTTAAAATTTTTATGATAATATTAAAAATTATTTTTAAAATGATAAATTCCATACATATGTTCAGAAATATCTTCATCAAATTGAGTGCATTACCTTCATTAATTAGTCCATGATGTTTAGGTTATATTAATTTTCTTGACAAAAAAATAATCAAACAAAAAATTAATATTATTTAATAATAATTTTTTTAATTATCAACAATAATTGAGTAATTTAGAAACCAAACATACATAATTGAAAAAAATAATATTATATTATGTTTAGGATTCCCATAGGAATATAATTGAATTTTTTGTGTATAAATTTGATCTCCCACATACCATTATGAGCCTACAAACATATCAACCCACTAGGGGTATCACATGCCCCATTAAATATAACATGTTTCTTATTATTCCATGTGCAATCCCATGAATTCTATGTTTTCAAATATCTAATCATTTATCTAATGAGATGGAGGCCCGAGCTCAACAAACAATCCACCACCTTCTAGCGTGACGATGCATCCATGTGGGTTTCTTTTAATCATTTTGAACATATGATACCATTATAACAGGATCTTGTTCCTTATATGACCAAAAAGGATATTCAAGATGTTTCTAAATAAATATTATCATATGTTTTTTCTAAAGTAGGTCACACACCCATGTAGCTAACATGTCCAAAGGGGAGACCTTTCACTACACCTTCCAAGATTTATCTCAATTGCAACTATAGGTGACATGGATACCGTCCCACAATCAGATCAATTATTGAATGATCCTCACCATTTCATCAATGATATATATTTTTATAGTATAATATAAATATATTACTTCCATAATCATTATATAAATATAGTGGTTTATGGATATTAAAAATTAATTTTCGATTCATATCAATCAAAGTACAGAAAATGTTTACTATATTTTTAATTTTTTTTCCATTTGTTATTCCAAATCAATGAGATATAGTTAAACCTTCAAAGAATATTATATAGATTTTATCTAAAAACATAAATATGAATTATTTAATTATAAATCTATTACCATAATCACTTCACAATCATTCCCTTTCAATGTGGCTTATTCCATGATTTAACCAGATATATAAGTTATGAATTTTTAAAAAAATGATCCATTAAAATTATATCAAAGAATTAAAGATTGTTGTGAGTCATAAATTAAAAATTATAATATGCCATTTTTTGCCTCAATAAGAAAAATTCACATCCAAATGTATTTTTCCTAATAGAATCATTATCCATTTCATAGTAAAGTGAGATTTTTTATAACTCCAACTTATTTATATAATATATCAGAATTCATGAATCAACAATTTCTATATTTTTTTTGCCACTAAGACTTTATTAAAATCAATATTAACATATTTAAACCATATTGTTTTAATCAATGTTCAAATACTTTAAAACATGGATATATTATATTTCATATCAAATTTATTTATTTTTTTTCAAAATATTTTAATTTGATTTTGAGTAATATAATCAATTTATATTTATTATAATGTGTAATAAAAATGAATAGATAAACTAAAAAAATTTCACATTAAAATATGTGACAATAATAGATATTTGATCAATTAATATTATAACTTAGAAATTTCAAAATCAATGAACTATAAATTTTATATTTTGATTTCTGATTATTTAATTCACTCTGTATCTATTGTGGTAGCAACCATGATGATATTATATAATCTAACCACATTCTATTTCTCCCTTTGTCTAAAATATAAATATGTTGAGAAATTATATATTTAAAATAATATTTTATGAATAATTTTAATTTTAATACTTCTTCCATCAACACTATAAATTTTAAACATAAAAAATAGTATAATATTATTTTAAATAAAGTATCTCATTCTGGATATTATGAAATTTTTATCATTCTAATGGTATCATTAAGTAAAAATTAAATTTTTTTCCTTTTAACTAAATATTATAATTATTTTTTAATCATTTAATGGTATACTAAATGAAAACATATAAATAATTTTTTTAATTCAAATAATAGTTAAAAATACCAATAAAAATTAAATAAATACCAAAAAAGTATATGTAAATTAATTATTAGATAACAAGTGAAATTATTTCATCCTCCCCACCATAAATATTTTCATCAAATAAAAAACCTTTAAAATCATAATAAAAACCTCAATTACAATAAAATAATAATTTATAAATAAGAAACATTCCATAAAACTTCAAATAAATATGATGTATATCCATCAATAGTACTATTTGTGTTAGTACAGTCCCATTATAGATTGAAATAAAATTTAAATCTACATTGCACCATCATCAAAATTCAATAAATATGTACACCGTGCATCTTGTATACCATCATAAACAATTGTAGCACTTGATTAGTGTAATCTAAAATATTACATTATATTTTCTTTATCATCTCTTAAAAAAGATTCATGTTCCCCATTTATAAAAATAATTCTCAAGGATTCCACCAAAATACATCTAATATCGATGAATATCACCATAAAAAATATATTAGTAGATCACAAAAAAGAAATGATCATATATTTTTTGTAAAGTAAAACATGACAACTTAATTACCCCACCCACATGAAAAAAAACCAGGTCAAATTGAAAATATTACATAAAAAATCTTATTTTCGTTAGATATGTTGAAAAATAATTGATGTCGTACAACATCAAAATAGTGGTTAAAAACTAAACCAGCCCCATTTAATGAATCACATAAAACTATTATCCTCTTTAAAATCCCAAATTTAAAGGTAACTACCTTGAAGAATATAAAATATATTTACACCTATTAAATGCATCAAAAGGATATGTTTTGTAAGGATTTTAGGAATAACATTTTATTTTTCAATAATTAAATAACAAAAAATATTTTAGAAGATATCAATTCTTAATGATGATGTGTAAATAAAAAATCATGTACAGTCACTTATAATACTTCATCGTTGCCTCCAAATTACCAATGGAACCCCTTGACATAAGTCTTATCACTCATGTTAGTGATGATATCTTCCCAACACTCAACAATATCGATGAATCATTTCTATGATAAATCGGAAAAAATTATATAAATTTATTTTTCACCCCTCTAGAAAATGTCACCAAAAATTTATAATAAAACAATGTTATTAACCCACTTTTATTAATAACTGAAAGAAAATTTTCCTCCAATATTATAATAATTATATACCCACACTATAGAATAACATCATAATCATCTCAAAAAATCCATTATAGGGGAAAAAATAATACTTATTTTTCGACATTATTGATACTAAAAATAGATTAAAATAATTTTTCAAAAATAATACCTTTTCTAACTCACTAAAAAAGTCATTTACAACTAGATATAGTCAGAAATATTTTATCAATAACTACTTGCAATGAAAACTACTAGTAAGGAGGTATCATAACTGCTATTTTTATCAATCAAAAATTGTATGAAATTATTGATAGTATATTGGAACCTATATCACCAAATCAATCATTGTTGGTCTCTTCCACATATATATAACCCCACTGAATACATTTTAGACCCAATAAATACATATAAAAAATAGAAGGATTTACTAAAAATACTCTTAAAAGGATATAACCCACAAAATCTTGTAAATATCACAATATAATTCTTAGTAAACTCTAATAACTGAAAAATACTATTTCAATATATATACTTTTACTTAATGAGAAACATTATAAAAAATTTCATTTAGAGAATAAAAATCTGGAAATGATTAATAAATACATTTTTATGTATAGTAAAGATAATTCCACATGTCTGTTAACCTCATGTAATTCCTTTATAAAGAAATAATCTAGATTAGTTTTTACCGAATTCTATTAGACCATACTCAAAGATTATTTTACCACTCTATGGTTACATAACTATTATAATAAAATAGTAATTATTTCACATATTCATCATAATGTGGAAATATAACAAATTTTATCATAATGGATATATAATAACTTAATTTTTTTTATAATGTCCAAATTATTATATTACAATGACTTTATTAGTCAAATAAACATAAAAAAATAATATTTAAAATTAGAATACATTAATGAATTTATTAATCAAACCTTGAAAATTTTATTCCTCTATATATAAATGCTAATATTTGAGTATTCATAGTTGTTATAGAGTTCAGTATGTGGATATAGATAATAATATATCATTAATTATATAAAAATCATCCATTAAACTCCAAAAATGATTTATAATGAAACATAACAGTCTTAAAAATTACTCCCTAATGTCTCTATGAATAAATTTGGGTCTTAGTATCATATAATTTTATATTGATATTTATAGATATTTCTCTTTTATAATTAATTCAAATACTTAAAAATACAATTATCTCATTTATAACATAATTTCATATTAAAACAAATCTATATAAATCATGTTCCCCTTGTGACGAAAAATTTATGGTGCGAAATTATTGTCAATAACCTCCATTAATTTAAATTACTCTTTTATATAAAACATTGAACAAAAATGAATAGTGAATTTTTTTAAGGCATAACATAAAAATATAAAATAAAATATATTACAATATAACTAAATGAGTAATACTAATGAAAATTACAAAAGTATAAAAGCCACATGTAAATAAATACACTACTAGGTTGAAATTCTCATCGTATCGGTATTCTATGAAATCCATACCATTATTTTTTATTATAAAAATAATACCAAGCTGTTGATATTATGGTAATCGTATTGGTAAAATAAATGTTATAATGAGAATATTGTTTTGATGATGTATTTATTGTTTTTTTGTGAATATTAAATTAATTTTATATACATGTTAATTGGTTATAATATTGTTATTAGGTCTCTGGGATGGTCCTTGAGATTAAATAGTGATTTTGTATACACCATAAATTGAAAAAAAATTAATGGGGATAAATTGTAATGTCAGGGGAAATGATATTTTATACCTAATTAAAATATGATTATTAATATATAGTGATTTATATGGTTGTTATAAATAATAAAATTATTTAATTTATATTGAAACTAATAGCCTCAATCAAACTGTAGTAAAATACTTCTCTATGAATCCTATTTATCCATGACTAGAAAATAGGTAGTATAAAATGGGGTTTCGGTTAGCTAGGCACTAATAAACATAAAAAAAGATTGGTTTGTGTGAAATTATCATTGGGGGAAGTTCAAGCTTATAGAAATCAGAAAGATATTATTTCCAGATGAATCACCACCTTTGAATAACACCATTACATATCTCAACTTTATGGGTTTTTTGGAGGTCATGAAGTTTTTTGTTAATATAATTTAAGATTAAATAATTATATAATTATCACCATAATAAATTAAACATAAATATATATATATATATATATTTATTATTAGTAATATAATATATAGTTTTCAATTTTTTAGATCTTATTTTTAATAAAGTTTCAATTTTTTGAATTAAACAATTTCTTTTATAATTTTTTTTTAATAAAATTCATTTAATAATTTTGAGAAAAATAACTTTGAAATTTGAATAATGAAAAATAATCATTAAAATGATAGTTTGTTGAAAAATATTTTTTACTATATTATATATTTTTATTTAATATTAATATTTAACATGTTTGTATAATCAATTTATTAAAATGGTTTTTATACTTGGAATTAGGATATTCATATTATCTCTTTGGTGAATTTTTTTAAACAAGCATAAAAATAGTAAAATATAGTGAATGTGGGGAAATATCATGAAACAATGTAAATATGTGATCATATATATATATATATATTACAAAATTATATAAAATTTATTATATTTTTATTGCAGCTTTTTTAAGAATTAATGGACATAATGGAGCACTATTCGGTGTTTTGGATAGCTTTTGACAATGGAAATTTAAAACAAAATATTTAAAAAATTACATTGACTGATCCTAGAAATACTGAACACTTCCTTAAATATCAAACCAAAACAATCCATTTTAATTACAGTTAATCCCTAGAATAAATCATTACCTAATAATAATATTCCAAATTTCATAGTCTTTTATTGTAAGGAGTCCCTAATAATTAATTTGTAGTATGTTCTCTATGGGAATATTGAACTATTGAATGTAATTTTTGTCTTCTTCATAATTATTTTCTATCATCATTTTCATCTTCCTCTTGATCAATAAATTTTTTCAATAAAATATAATCTTTATTAAATTATTAATCTTATTTAGAAGAAATATAATAACTGTAAAATTACATTTTCTTACTCACTGATTCATTCAATATAACATGTTCTTGTTTGGGTCACTTTTATGACTTGCTTGTAAGATGTCATAATTTTTATTTCATGAATTATTATCAAATTTAAAATATTGGTAAAATGTTTTAATAATTGTGAATTTTATATTATTTTGGAAATTAATATAATTTTTATATTTATAAGTAAATTTATTGAAAAAAATCAATTATTTTTAATGAATAAAATTTTATTTTTAACTGTTTTTTTAAAGCATTGAAATAGTATCCTTGAAATAACCAAGAAAGTTAAAAAGAGTATAAGAAACTTATATATAATCTCCTTGGAAATTATAGAGGTAATTTAAACTTGATAAAGGATAAAAGATTTAACCCAGCATGCCAGAGCAGCCATGGAACAAACAAGCAAATTTTAACCAATATCTGAATTTTTTAAATTAATTACTAATAAAATGGTATTAATGATTTATAAATTAACAGTATTGAAAAAAATTAATAGAAATATGACTTTTTAGATTAATAATAATCCTAAATTTATTATTTAATTTTTAAATGTATATTTTCTAACTATAAATATAAGGAAATAGTTTTTTGGACACATTCTCCATTCCTTGAGTCATAATATTTTTTCTCTAACTATATTCTTCAAAGTCTAATACATTCGCCCCTTAACTATATATTATTTTATAATCAATTTATCTATGTGGAAATTAAATTTTCAAATCAAAATATTTTTATTTGGTTGATTATATTCTTTCTAAAAGGTAACATTTTTTCGAGGAATGTAAATCCTTTATATTAGAAATATCACTTTCATATTCTTGTATGTTCATTGAATAAAGTATTATTTTGGTTAAATTAAAAATAAAATATGATTTTTATGATAAAAATTTTGTAATTACTCTTAATTATTTTCAAAATTTATTTTTTTTCTCTTCTAAAAATGGTGAAAACTTTAAAAATAGATATAAAAATGAAATATACTTATCTATATTCTCGCATCAATTCACGTCTTTCACTCCAAATTTGATCCGGTTTATCATTATTTCATTTAAAAGTTTTTTTTTGGGATTTTTTATTTTAACTTAACGTTTTTATAATTACAACTTATAAAAATTCATTTTAATGTTACATATATCATCAATTATGTGAAAATTATACAAAAACATTAAGAATCTACTTCTATGGATTTTTTACAACTTTTATTTATACAGCTAAAAGTTCAATATTGAACAAAATAGTGTCTCAAATATATCCATTTAAATAGTTTTTTGATTTTTTATTTAATTTTATTAAATGTTATATATCACACGAATTATATTCTTGAGTGATTTAAATGTGATATCTTATTAAAAGACTGTATAAGACATTTTATTTTCCTTGGAAATTCAGAATATAATATATCATTGATATCTTTGGGAAATAATTTGTATTTTTAATCATTATTTTTTGATTTCAAATAAAATTTAAATGTTTTGGTTACAGATTTATATCTTATCACATTATTGTGTAACACAAGTGTTTAACCTATGTCCACTATGTTAATAGATAAAAGTGGCTAGCCTTTGTCCACTATGTTAATGGATATACATGGTTAACCTTTTACACTATTATATTATTGTATTAGATGCCAAAATTGAAATAAATTTTGATTTTAAAATATAGTTATTTTTCATATATTTATTTTATGTTTCCAAGGATCTTAATCTCACATTTCTATGCTACAATACATGTTATTCATCTCTGAAGATTTTTTATGGTACCATTATAAGGCCCTGACCGTAAACATTACTTAATATTTAATTATATGAATAATTCACATTGAGGATCTTTTCAGGATTAGAGTTTTATAGAATTAGATCATAACTATTACATCTCAAAAAAAATACACATTAGAGACTTCTACAATGTTCATTTTTATACAAAACATGAACTCTTAAAAAAAGAGTCATGTATAGTTCCAGGTTTAAGACAGCATGGATTTTCCTTGATCCCATCCTTGACACTATTCCACATTATGTCCTATGATAAACTTTTCAAAAAAAAACTTGGGGTGACCATAAAAAGCTCAGTAAGGTATACACAATGAAGGAAAAATGTTAGTTTTTCAAAACATCAAGTAAACCATGAATACTTTATCAAAGTAACACTTTTCACCTTTATGAAGTAGTAAATGCTCTTCACTGAATAAAATATCATTACTTACCCTTTTTTAAAGAAAATATTACCATAAAACCCATATAAAGAACACATAACATATAAAGGTAACTTGGGACATAAACATACTTAAATGGAATAACCATACGGTCGACTTCCACACATATCAATTAAGGGAATAGCCATACGTCCGAATTCCATACCAAATGCATTGGAGTTTATAATGAAACCACCCATCGTGGTATTTATGGAACCACCCGTCATATGGTTTATCCCATAACCACCCGTCAAATGTCCAAGTACCATTATAAAATCATAAGACATAAAACAAATATAATGGAAAGAAAACATTTCCACATTTTGATCACAATATATCACTTAAATATATTGAAATCATAAATCCAATATAAAATCCATTTTCAATACCAAAATGCATAAAAGATTATATGGTATTTATTTCATTTTAAAAACATTACGGCTTGTTGACAAAGCCATGGATCAAATAATACTCGTGGCAGTGGAAAAGGTTGTTGTCACCGTGTACGTTAAAATAAAAATTCCTTTTTGTCATTTAGTAAAATTCTTCGTTGAAAAAGATTCCCTTTGAATGAAATGAAATGTCAATGGTGTTTTATATAGCGTATAAAATAAAGTCTTGTATTAGAACAAAATATGCCACAATGAAAGGAGATTGAGACGAAGTCCCTTACCTCATGTCCGACTTGACTCGATCACTCTTTAATTTCGTAAATAATAAACTAGTGTTAATTTATACTTGCATAAGATCCTTTTTCAAGCTTATTATTCCTTTTATATCACTTATTGATATGTTATAATCATTATGTAATCATTAAATTTAATATTGTTCCTTTTGTCGATATTTGGTTCTTAAGTCAAAAATGGACTTCTTACAATTACATCTTGTTCATCTGGTCAAAGGTTCATTATATCCAGAATGATATTAATGATTTGTTTATCATATATATCATATATATCCAGCATATACATGTATTTATAACATTATATAAAATTTAGAGGCAAAAAATTAAATGCACCGTTCATGGAGACGGTAAGCCATACGTACGCGTGAAAGCTACTTTCATTTCTATTTCGTATTTAATTGAGTGAAATAATAATGATATAAAGGTATATTATAATTCCATTATAATATAATATATAATATCATTAACACCTTCTTTTATACATCCCACATATGGCATTAACGGATCAAATCACTTTGAGGGGGTGGTAGTCCGCACTCCCTAAAATGAAATTATCGTGCTTACCCATAACGGAAACCATAAAGGTATGCTATAAATAAAAAATAAATAAGCATAAGGAAATCATAAACATAATATATATCATATATAAAAAGAGTGACATCTTAATGGCTACCATTAAATGTGTTAAAAGAATATTGAACTATCATCATTTCGTGAGGTAGAAATTCACCAACCATAGAAACAGTATGTTCATTAACCATTAGACGGAGGAGTGTGTAAGTGTAAATCAAATAATTCTCATAAAAACATCCTAGTATAATTTATATACTGGTTTTGTAACAAAATGAAGTAATAAAAATGGTTTAGGGGAATGGAGAAGAAAATAATACAAAAGAACACAACTGAAGTCATTACCATTAAATCGGGTAACTCCTCTTGGTTTGAACAAAAGGGATCCTTGAAAAGCTTTCTGCCTAAGGAAAGGATTCTAGGATGGGTATAGGGATGTGTAGAGATAAAATGATCAGATCTTGGCCGATCCAAAGGCTTGAGAGGTGTGGGTAAGGTGGTAGAGTTGGGAGCCTTTTATAAGAGGAGAGGAGGGTCACTCTTCGAAAGTTATAAAATGTTACTTTATTATATAATGTTTTTCGGATTTTAAAGGTCCCAAAATTATATATTTTGATGATAAGGTGATAAGAGTTCGATATCCACCCATCCAATAGGATTTTGACAAGTTTAGGTTTTAGATTTTACATTATCTTTTCATTTTATTTAAATTGTTAAGTAATGAGTTAATCGCTGCATCATCATGGTGTCATAAATAATTTAATTTATTTATTGTCTAAAAATTATAAAAAAATATAATGAGGTAGGAAAACGTTTTATCATTCAAATTAATATTTATAGTAAAAAATATGACTTATATAAGTCCATGTAAAAATTTTTTTAGTAAAAAAATACATGTTTGTGGCATTTTTATTTTAACTTTAAGTAAAAATTTATTAATGACATTTTCTTACCCAAGTGGCTCCATGGGGTCCCCAAGTTGACCCATGTATTGTATTGGTAGGACATGACACGTCCAATAAGGGTATTACATGTTTCAAGGTAACTTCATATTATTAAAACATTATTTTTACCTTAAATTACACTAATTACCTCTAATCGCGATTAACAAAACTTAAAAGTTACTATTCACCAAAAAATTAATTTAATCCCATTAAACGAAATTTTAATTTTTAATTTCAACCATGTATGTTGGATTTTTGAAATTCAATTCACAGAAGTGGTAATGTTTCAATTAAATGAAAAATCAGTTTTTTAACTACAACTTAGTGGTTTCACATTTCATCAAAATTTGATGTTTTTCAGAAAAATGCCAAAAATTCAACCTAAACAATACATGATTTTCCAAATTCAAAAAGTATGTCTAATTTACAAAATTAAAAACCTATAATTTGCATTAATTAATTTAATAATTAATTCCTGCTGCCAAAACAAATATCATGTTTTTATGAAACAATATATATAAAATTATTGACACTAGTTTACTTCCAATTTCAAAATGAAATTAATTCCAATGAACACCATTGGTTTAAATGGTAAAAATATATTCTAACTTAACTTTAAAACCAATTCAATAGATAATCTAATCACATAAATAAATTAGATTAAAAAGAGGTTTTGAATTAAAATACAACATTTTTCATTATTCATTAAAAAATGAACATTATTGGAAAAATACCAAAAATTTACACAGTAAATTTTGATGTCTCAATTATAAAGAAGATTTATATTTGGTCCAGTAAAATGTATAAGAGTGACCAAACTATATTTAAAGAGGGTTCTCCATCAAAAGGTGATAAGTCGACATCTTAGTGAATATTAGAGTATTTATGCCAAAAATTGAATTCCTTTCTTATTTTAAGCCTTTATATTTTATTGGATACATAAAAAAACATTTAACAAACATATATAATTGTATTTTAGTTATATATATTCATTCACACCAATACAATGGCTAAGTGTTAACCACCATTTAAAATAATATTATTATATTACTAGTGTGCAACGAAAGATTTCAAAGAAACACGTTGTTGCGTATCAGGTACGCTATCGAACATAGAAACCCATTTAAATTAAAATTAATATTTAATTGGAAAATACTAATAAATATAAAAATGTATTATTCTTTATGTACTTGGGATGTAACATCCTTCCCCCCTTTTGGGAATTGTGTCCTCGCAATTTTATTCACTTATCAAAATAAGTGGGGGTATTTATCCCTCATAGAATTTTCAGATTCCCACGTTGCCTTTTCAACCATATGGTTTTCCACAAAACCATTACTTGGTGAATTACCTTATTTCACAACAGATTCTCTCTATGGTCAAGATTCTGGATTGGTTGTTCTTCATAAGATATATTCTCTTCCAACTAAACTACCTCTGGGCTCGAAACATGAGATGGATCTGGCATATACTTTCTCAACATCGAAACATGAAAAATATTGTGTACTTGGGACAAACTTGGAGGTAAAGCCACTCGGTAAGCAACTGATCCAACCCTCTCAAGAATATTATATGGTCTAATGAACCTTGTAATCAACTTTCCTTTCCTACCAAATCACATCACAATTATCCATGGTGAAACTTTGAGAAAAACATGATCACCAACCTCAAAAGATAGATCCTTCCCCGGTTATCCATATAACTTTTCTGCATGCTCTGAGCTGTTCTCATGTGTTTCTGAAACAACTGAACTTTTTCTGCCATATCTTCTACCAATTCTGGTCCCATAAGGTTCCTTCCACCTACTTCATCCCAAAAAGCTGGAGTTTGACATAGTTTCCCATATAATACCTCAAATGGAGCAATCTGTATACTGGAATGAAAACTGTTATTATATGAAAATTCAACCAAAGAAAGATGTTGGTACCAACTTGCCTAATAATCCATCGAGAAAGTGCGTAGCATATCCTCTAAGGTCTGAATTGTTTGTTCTGACTGCCCATCTGACTGAGGATGAAAATATGTACTAAAATTTTATTCAGTACCCAACGACTTCTGAAGGCCTTTCCAAAAGTTAGAAGTAAACCTGGGATCACGATCCGATACAATAGAGAGGGGAACTCCATGAAACATGATTATCTCTTTAACAAACAACCAAGCAGGTTGATCTAGAGGCAAAGTATCTTGAATAGGAAGGAAATGAGAAGATTTACTCAATCGATCAACAATAACCCAGATTTCATTATTACCTCGAGATGTCTTATGCAATCCCACAATGAAGTACATGGATATATTTTAAAATTTCCAACCTGGAACCGGTAATGACTGTAGCATCCCTTTCAGTAACTTCCACTCTGCTTTTACCTTTTGACAAGTCAAACACTTCACAGTAAAATCATCAATATCTCTTTTCATTCTATCCCACCAGTATTACTCCCGCAGATCTATGTATATCTTAGTACTTCCAAGATGAACTAAAAATGGGGAACTATGAGCCTCACATAACAAATCATTCTTCAACTTTGTATCATAAGGGACACATAATCTATTCCCATACCTTAAAACAAAATCATTATTAATGTTAAATTCAGGAAACTTACCCTTCTGAACTAGCTATACCTTTTTCTGCAACCCACTATCTTTCTTCTGCGCTTGCTTAATTTTATCTGATAGAGATGATCTCACTGACACCTGAAACAGAACAGAAGAACATCTTGCACCAATAAATTCTCTGCCAAGGTTCATAAAATCCTTAACCAAAGGATTACATTCCAAATGTAACATGTTTAATGAAGCTTTACTTTTTCAACTGAAAGCATCAGACACTTTATTTTCTTTTCCCGGATGGTAATGAATTGTACAATCATAATCCTTTATTAATTCCAGCCATCTCCTCTGTGTCATGTTCAATTATTTCTGAGTGAATATATACTTTAAACTTTTGTGATTAGTATATATTTCACACTTTACTCCATATAAATTATGCCTCCAAATTTTTAGATCAAAAACAACAGTAGATAATTCCAAATCATGTGTAGGGTAATTTACCACATGAATTATCAACTGACATGAAGCATAATCAATTACCTGATCATTATTCATAAGGACACAACCATGTCCCTTAAATGAAGAATCACTGTAGATAACAATCTCACCATTCTTGGAAGGAAGTTCCAAAACTGGAGCATTCACCAATCTTTTTTTGAACTCCTGAAAACAATCATTACATTCTTTTGTTGAGATAATCTTAAAACCCTTCCGAGTTAGCTTAGTCATTGACTAGATAACCATGAAAAATTTTCAATGAACCTACGATAATAACCTGCTAAACCAAGAAAACTATATATCTCGGTTACATTTGTCATCCTTGGCCATTCTTCACCAACTTTTGTTTTAACAGGATCAACAATTATGCCATTTTTTGAAATAATGTGACCAGGGAAAGAAATTTGTTGTAACCAATAATCACACTTGCTGAATTTCCATACAGTTTATTTTCTGTTAAGGTTTGAAAGATAACCCTTAAATGACTTTCATGCTCATATTTACTTTTAGAAAACACCAAAATATCATCAATGAAAACAAACACAAACTTATCCAAGAACTCATGGGAAATTCTATTCATAAGGTCCATGAATACAACAGGTGCATTGGTTAACCAAAAATTCATAACTACAAATTCATAATGGCCATATCTAGTACGAAATGCAGTCTTCAGAACATATTCTTCTTTTAATTTCAATTGATTGTACCCCCGACCTCAAGTCAATCTTTGAAAAATACTGATCTCCCTGGAGATGATCAAACAAATCATCGATATGTGGCAAAAGATACTTGTTCTTAATAGTTATGTTATTCAAGGCTCTATAAACAATGAAATGTCTAATTGAACCATATTTATTTTTAACAAACAAGACAGGAGAACCCCATGATGATGTGCTAGGTCGAATGAATCCTTTATCTAATTACTCCTAAAATTGCTTCTTTAACTCTAAAAGTTTAACTTGGGCCATTCGATAAGGGGGTTTCGAAATTGCCTTAGAATTAAGAACTAAGTCAATAGTAAATTCAACTTCCTGATCATGAATAATACCAAGCAACTCATCAGGAAAAACATCAAGATACTCATTTACCACTGGCACATCATTAATCTGAATAGTTCATTTATTTTAAATAATATGTGCAAGGTAACATTCATTTCCATCTTTTACTAGTTTCTCAACTTCCTGATGTGTTATCAAAAGCAAGGGTTCATTCTTGTACAAAAACTGAAAATCTTTCTGAAAAGAAACCATTTTATCTTTTCATTCAATCATAGCATGATAAAAAAATCCAATCCATGCCCAAAACAAATTCAAAATCTACTAGAGGAAAAACAATAAAGTTTCCAAGTAGATTCTTTCTGCACACAAGGATAAGAAGGTTCTTATAATTTATTTTTGTCTCAACCTTTCCTCTAGGTGTTTTTACCATAGGTTCAGGATTCATATCTTGAGATGGAATTCCCAATTTACTAGAAAAATTCTTTGAAATGAAAGAATGTGTAGACCATGAATCAAAAAACACATTGGCATAATCTGAACAAACAAACAGTATAAATGATACTACTTCATTCGATGGCCCAACATCTGCTGAAGTAGTTTCAAAGGATTTCACCACCCCTTTTCTGCTTCTAGTCTGGCTGCTTTCCCCCAGTTGAGTTATTCATTAGACACTCATTTGCATAATGACCCATTTCATTACACTTAAAACATCTTATCGCTGGCTTTTCATTACCTTCTTGATCATCTTCCTTACAGTTACAAGAAATATGACCAGACATACCAGCTCGAAAGCACTTTCAAGACATGGATAAACATTCTCCAGGATGCATTTTACCTCACTTCTCACAGGATGGATATTTGTATTTCTTACCTCCTTTCTTCTTTGATTAATTCTTCCCATTTTCCTGCCAACTGGACCTCTTATTCTGTTGTTTGTCAAAGAACACCTAATCATCGGAAAAATCCATTTCCACCTTATCCACACATCGAAAAAGTTTTTCATAACTTTTGAACTCATTAGAAGCTAAAGCCCTTCGATACTTTGGTATTAACCATGAGTAAAAATGATTGATTAAACTATCAAGATATCGTATGAAATTTAGAGCATACCTTGACAGTCGAGTGAACTTTGCTTCATAAGCAGCCACTAAGTCATCCTCCTACCTCAATTATAGGATTTTTTTTCTATCCTAAGACGAACCACCTGGGGAAAATAATTCTCAAGAAATATACCTTTGAATCCATCCCAGTGAAGATCATCAATCTCATCACTATCCCAGATATTTTTCATCATCGACCACCACTGATCAGTTTCACCTTCAAAATGGTAAACAACAAGACTAACCTTTTGATGTTCTGAACAACCCATGACATCAAAAATATTCTCCAGTGCTTTAATCCACCCTTCAGCTAGCACAGGGTCAGATGATCCTCTGAATGAGGGGTGATGTTGCCTCATGAAATGTTCCACCACTGACATGTTCCTATATGGTTGATCTGGCTGATATTGTGCTTGGATACCACGACCATTTATAGCCTGAGTCAACTGTGCCATCACTACAAAAAACTGTTTAGTTCTAATTCCTACCATCTTAGGTTGTTGATTTGAAATGTTTCCTTCCTCCTGATTTCATCCAAACATAGATTCCTTATTTCCTCTACGGAAAACCATTCTGAACACAGAAATATCTTAGGCGAAGCAACATGGTAATCTTTAAATGATATATCATTTCAATCATACAATAAATTAATTTACAATTTAACAATTTTCTAACTCCTAAAGTTGTCTAGACCGACCATTGATACCAACTATAAGGCCACGACCATAAACATTACTTAATATTGAATTAAATGAATAATTCACCTTGAGGATATTTTCAGGTTTAGAGTTTTAGAGAATTAGATTATATAACTATAAGGCCCCCACACTAAACACTACTTAATATTTAATTAAATGAATAATTCACATTGAAGATCTTTTCAGGTTTAGAGTAATAGAGAATTAGATCATAACTATTAAATCTCAAAAAAATACACATTAGACACATCTACAAAGTTCCATTTTTTACAAAACATGAACTCTTAAAAAAAAGAGTCATCTCTAGTTCCATGATTAAGACAACATGTATTTTCCATGGTCCCATCCTTGACCATATTCCACATTATGTTCTGTGAAAAAAATTTCAAAAAAAAACTTGGGGTGAGCATAAAAAGCTCAGTAAGGGATACACAAAGAAGGAAAACAGTTAGTTTTTCAAAACATCAAGTAAACCATGTATACATTATAAAAGTAACACTATTCACCTTTAAGAAGTAGTAAATATTATTCACTAAATAAAAGATCATTACTTCCCCTTTTGTAACCAAATTATTACTATAAAACCTATATAATGAACACATAACATATAAAGGTAACTTGGGACATAAACATACTTAAATGGAATAACCATACAGTCGACTTCCACACATATCACTTAATGGAATAGACATACGACTGACTTCCATACCCAATGCATTGGAGGTTATAATTTAACCACCTGTCCTGGTATTCACGACACCACTTGTCATATGGTCTATCACGTAACCACCCATCAAATGTCCATGTACTATTATAAAATCATAAGACATAAAACAAATATAATGGAATGAAAACATTTCCACATTTCGATCACAATATATCACATAAATATATTGACATAACAAATCCATTATAAAAACCATTTTAAATACCAAAATACATAAAAGAGTATATGATATTTATTTCATTTTAAAAACAATATGGCTTGTTGAGGAAGCCAAGGACCAAACAATACTCACGGCGGCGGAAAAGGTCGTTTGTCACCGTGTGCATTAAAATAAACATTCATTTTTTTGTTTAGTCAAACAATTTGTATTAAAACATTCCCTTTGATTGAAAAGAAAATTCAATGTTGTTTTATACAACGTATAAAAGAAATTCTTGTATTAGATAAAAATATGCCTCAATGAATGAAGATTGAGACGAAGTCCCTTACCTCATGTCCGACTTGACTCGATCGCTCTTTAATCTCATAAATAATAAACTAGTATTAATATCTACTTTCTTAAGAATAGTTTTCAAGCTTATTATTCCTCTTATATCACTTATTGTCATTTTATAAACATTACGTAATCATTTAATTTAATAATGTTCGTTTTGTCGATATTTGAATCTTAAGTCAAAATAGACTTTTTACAGTTATATGATGTCCATGTGGTCAAAGTTTCATAATATCCAGAATCATATTAATGATTTTGATATCATATATATCATATATATCCAGCATATACATGTATTTATAATAGTATATAACATTTAGAGGTAAGAAATGAAATGCACTGTTCATGGAGACAGTAAGCCGTACGTACGCATGAAGGCTACTTTCATTTCTATTTCATATTTAATGGAGTTAATTCATAATGATATAAAGGTATATTATACTAACTGTATAATATAATATATAATATCATTAACTCCATCCTTTATAAGTCCCACATATGGCATTAACGAATCAAATCACTTTGTGGGGGCGGTAGTCCGCACTTCCTAAAATGAAATTATCGTGTTTACCCAAAATGGAAAACATAAAGGAATCCAATAAATGAAAAATACAGAATCATAAGGAAAACATAAACATAATATATATCATATATAAAAAGTGTGACATCTAAATGTACACCATGAAAGGTGTTAAAAGAAGATGGAACAATCATCGATTCGTGAAGCAGAAATTCACCAACCACAGAAACAGTAAGTTCATTAACCATTAGACGGAGGTGTGTGTAAGGGTAAAGAAAATACTTCTCATAAAAACATCCTAGTATATTTAATATACTGGTTTTGTTACAAAAGTAAGGACTAAAAAGAGTTTAGGGGGATGGAGAATCAAAATAAAACAAAAGAACACAACTGAAGACATTACCTTTAATTCAGGTAACTCCTCTTGGTTTGAACTAAATTGGTTTCTTGAAGATCTTTCGACCTAAGGTAAGGATTCTAGGATTAGGAGAAGTATGTGGAGAGATAAAATGAGAAGAGCTTTGTTGATCCAAAGGCTTGAGAGGTGTGGGTAAGGTGGTAGAGGTGGGGGAATTTTATAAGGGGAGAGGAGGGGCACTCTTGGAAAGATATAAAATGTTACTTTATTATATAATGAGTTTCACATTTTAAAGGTCCCAAAATTATATATTTCGAGGATAAGGTGATAAGAGTTCCAAATACACCCATACAATAGGTTTTTGACAAGTTTAGGTCTTATATTTTACATTATCTTTTCATTTTATTTATATCATTAAGTAATGAGGTAATTGCTACGTCAACATGGTGTCATAAAAAATTTAATTTATTTAATGTCTAAAAATTAAAAAAAATCATGAGGTAGTGTCACACCCGAAATTTTAAGATAATATTATCTTATTATTTTATCAGATTTTGAAAATTTTTACCGAGATGCGACCAAGACTGTTTGAATTTTTTGTATTTTGTTGATGAATGAATGCTTTGCCCTTAACAGCATCCGGTGCATGGGCATGGCAAGTTCAAAGCTGCGCGGCTTTGCTCGGGTCACCGCGCGGCATGCCTCTTGTACAAGGCGAATAGATAAAATGCGTTTTCATGAGTTGGATCAATATTATAATAATGTTGATTAATGTTATTATTAGTATGGTTAATAGATATAATTATTAACAAGTTCATTATAATTTTTCTTCTAATTATTATTAATAATAATATTATGGTTTAGTTTATAATAATTATTATGAAGTTGTTATTATTATTATTATTATTATTATTGGGGTTTATTAAAATCTTTATTAAGGTTATTATTATTTTTAATTATTAAAGTTTTATTTGTTTTATTTTATTTTATTTATTTCTTATCTTATTTATTTATTTTCTATTATTCTTTTATTTTCTTGTTTTTTTTCTTTCTTTCCTGCTTTCCTATGTGTCGCGCACAACCCCTCCTTTTTTTCTTCTTGCGTTACCCCCCCCCCCCCACTTGAAACCCTATTCATCCGACGGCCCCCTCCCTCTCACTCTCCCGCTCGCAGCCGGCCTCCCTCGTCGTCCCGACCCCCCCGCTCCGTCCCTGCCTCTCTCTGTCCGGCCTCCCTCGCCGTCCCAACCCCCCCTCTCCGTCCCAGCCACAGCCTGCTCGCCTGGCCTCCCCCTCTCGACCCTCGGCCGGCCGCCCCAGCTCCCTACCACGACCGCCGCGACTCCGGCCTCCCCCTCCCGCTGGACCTCCGGCGTGACCACCAGGGTAGACCTTTCTTCCTCCTTGTTTATGTTTTCATCCTTGTTTCTTTGGGTTTTTAGGTTTCCAGCAGTTAGGGTGTCAATTTGGGGTCTTAATTTGTGATTTAAATTTTCAATCTTATTAATCAGAGTATATTTTGGTTCTCTTGTGGTGCGGATTGGACATGGTTGACACTTCGCACCAAGTTTTGGAGTTTTCGACACATGTTGTACGTAATTTCAGGCTAATCCTTTGGGTGGTGCGAAAATGATTTGTGAATGGAATTGAGGTGGTTTTGTTTTAAAGTGGTGATTTTATGTTAAACGTTGTTTGCTGAAACAATTTTCTTGTCCAATTAATTTTCCATGTACTACAATTAATTTGTTTTGTGCGAACTTTGTTTTGAAGAAAATTTAGTATGCTTTGATTTATTAGTTTTGTAAAAGGTATTGTGATATCGAGTGTTTTTATTGATAAAAACCCACAATGTGTCATTTACTGGTGTTTTATAAACTGTGCACTTAGTTTATTAAATGATGCAAGGGCTACGTTTTATTTTGTTGGAGTCTGTTTCGGTATTCTTTTGGCCTTAGAAGAGGTTTTCGGGTGTGTTGTTGTTTTATGTTGTGTTTTGTCTTTTTAAAATGTATTATTAGTGGTGCAGATGGCTTATTTAATCTGTATAAATTATGAGATTCATGTTTTGCAATGATTTTGACGTGCGAGTGTTTTTGAAGTGGTGCTATGATATTGTTTGGGTGTGTTTCGTTTGTGTAAATTTTGTGGTACTAATTTTGATGTATTGCATAATTTGTTCTTTTAATTTATTACATGTTTTGTGGAGTGCGCAGGACCCCGCTACGATGGTTTTGGGCCGCGGGTGTCGAGGTACCCCGCATGCACATGCATAAAGTAAAGCATATATATATATATATATATATATATATGTGCAATGCACCTATGGGTGTGTATATGTATATATATATAAATGCATGTGCGTGTATGCGCCAAGTGTCAGTGTGCGTGATCGTCGACAAGTAGCGACATGTTTGAGGTAGGTCCTCTATGCCTATGCCTTTAATTTGAGATTCAGAATTGCTTGCTTGTTTTAAAAATATGTTTTAAATTTACGCTATATCCACATGCTATGAAATCTGGTTACGGTTGCTAGAAATGATTACGCCTTTGATTTGGAAATTTAAATGTATTTTTAATGCTATCGGTCTTAAGTGACCTTTTATTGAAAAATTGATTTCTTAAGTGGTTCTGAATTAGTAATGTGTATTTCCAAATGTGTTTGGCCTTTTCGCTGATTGATTTTAAAAAGTGTTCCCTTTATGTAATTAAGCATGTTTGGCATCTTAAGAATGTTTTATGAAAGGCCCGTTTGACACTTTAAGATTTGGTTTGCGAAAATAGAAAACCCCTTTTTAGTCATTCCCCCTAAGTTTGAAAATAAAATGTGATGCAAGTGTTTATGAGCAGTTTGTGAAATATGTGCCTAGTGTAAAGGCTTGTGCGTGAATGTGTGATATAAAGAGAGGGGAATGCACTTAAGTAAGGAGTGCGGTGGTGAAAGGTGGAATGAATTATAGATAAAGAAAGTGTAATGTACTTGTTTGATTGTTTGATAAAGAAAACTCACCACCATTTGAAATAGAGCACAATGGGAAAACCCGGGTATCTAGGTGGGTGACCAGGACTAGTACGCTAGATGACACGGCAGGGGTTCGTCCCGGTTTGTCTAGCAGGATTGACGCAACAACACTAACTAAACATATGAATTTTCTGAGGGTCGTGGCCTTCTAAGCCACGTTTTCTGAGGGTCGTGGTCTTCTAAGCCACGTTTCACTGAGGTACGAGGTCTTTAGGTTCCCACTTGTTCTAGCTACCTATAGGGATTACCCATGGTGCTCATTTTTGTCATGCTGCTAATGATGTAACTTTCTTTTCAGCTGTTTCATACTTGATGTCTTGTTTGCGAGAACCATATTTTAACCCAAACTGGTTTCTTTTCATTTTGAAATGTTAATGCATACTTGAAACCTATTTTGAAAATGTAGTGGGAGTAAAAGGCTTTACCTGAAAATGAAAACTCGTTACTTGAATTTGAAAGAAAGGAAAATACTATTTTAGTATATCTTATTTTCCAAACTGGCATTGGTTGGATTTCTTATTAAAGGCAGGGGCATAGGATGTGGTTGTTTTTGGCTTTCCTACTGAGCATCTCGGTGCTCACGCCTACATTACTTTTCACTTGCAGGTTTCAGTCTTGGATCGCTTTTGGGAGTGAGTGTGGTTATCGTACCGTGGTGATCCACGGGGTCACCTGAGGTATGTCACGTTTCTTTGTTTATTTCTTTTTCTGCTGCCACATTGTTCAATTTATTTTCTTTTATTTATATGCTTGTTCAGTTTATGTTTATTCATCTTGTTATGGGCTAAACCGTTCCCAACTGGTTTGTTTTGATTCCCGGCACTAGTTGCCAGCCCGTGGGGATCGGGAACGCCCTTCGGGCCACGTCGCGGACCAGGTCGGGCGCCGGGTCGGATGACGCACCAGACTGGTTCGTGACAAAATGGTATCAGAGGTGCCCTTGTTATTTGGGGTGTCGAGTAGCTTGGTGATTAGGTGTGTTGGGACTCGAGAGGTAGGTGTTGGAAGGACGTCATGAACCCTCGCCCATCCCGAGACTCGAGTTGCCAGGGGTAGTCCGGGATTTAAATTTTCTTCTTTGGATTCGTATGTGTGGAAGAGGGATGACCAAGGAAGTGAGCCACTGTTACGCGGCAGACTTGCATGGAGTAGCGACCCATGTACGGCCTGAGTGAACAGTTCAAGATGCTTCTTGTGGTTGATGCTCGCTTGGAGCATGGCCTGCTAAGCCATGTTACTGGGTTGGCATAACCACTAGTCCCTTATTTTTGGATGTTTTAATGTGAGTTATGTTTGACCTTAATTTTGGTTGGTGTGAGTACATCTCAAAAATGAAAATGGATTTTTGTGAAGGTTGTTTCAAATGGGAATGTGGTGTTAGAGTGGAAAAGTGGTTTTGAAATGGAAATTGTTTTCTTTTAACAAATGTGTGGTTTCAAAATGCAAAATGGGAGGTGTTTTGGAAGTTGTTTTGGAATCTCAGTTACACTTTTTAGAATGAGAATTGGAAAATGTTTTGGAAATTTGAAATGTATTTCTTTGATGATAAGTTATTTTTTTTTCAAATTGGTTGGGAATTTGTGATTTATGCTGAATGATCTGTTTTGAAAATGAGAAGTGTCTTGAATTGACCCTTGGTATTCCTATGAGTGATCACATACATTGAGGTGCGCATGTGGAAAGTGGAGGAATTGGTGATGTGAGTGGATGGGTGCTTGAGCTAGCACATGGATATGTATGTGTGAGACTTCATGGGATATCAATGGTGGATATCTAAGTTGTTTTTTTTGCTGAAAAATGGTTTTCAAAATGGATTTTTCAAACATTTAGAAAGGTGAGTGAGAAATTGTTTGGCGTTCTCATTTCGTGTTGGGTATTCCTTTTCATGAGTTCTTGGTTTTGACGTACTGAATTGTGGTTGGAATAGTGATTTGAGTTTGAGCTTTTGTTTGTGATTGTGGTGTGGAATTTTGATTTATGATAACTTTTGATTCGGATTCGTGCCTCTTGTTTTGAATATGCTGCCCAGAAAAGTCCCAGAAGTTTCTAGTGAGTCTCTTCTAGTTGTTGGTTCTACCTAGACCCTTAGCGGGGTGGTGGAATTGAATTCTCTTCAGTCATTGTCTAACTCCTGTGGCGATCGTGATTTGTTGAAGGTAGCGAACTAGATTGGTGAAGTCGTTGGTGTTTTCAGGTTATTGGGAACTCCTAAAGCTAAGAGAATCTGTGTTGGTTCAGGTCCATTTGAAGGTGCAACTTGGGATTGGTGGAGGAGATAACCCTAGTGTCATTGCATGATGGTATGACTTGGAAGGTGTTTAGGACCACTCTCATTAGTTGGTTTATATTTGTGGAAGTGAAGGTGATGGAAGCGACAAGGCTCGTGAGTGTCCAGCAATGCCAATGAATAGTGAAGTCCTACGTTGGGCATCTCAAGAAGTTGGTTCCCTTTTCTCCAAAGATAATGTCGCAGAATCAGTTAATGTTTCTCTTCTGTGGGGTCTTCGTCTATTGTTCAAGGACCGGTTCCCTTTGGTGTTTGGGATGGTTCCCCATTCTGTGAGAGCGAGCCAGAGGAACCCATCTCAGACAAGTTTTCTTTTCAATTCCATCTTCTATTAGTCGGGCCACTCTCTTGTTCGCTTCTTGTGTGGCTGGTTTGGGTACTTTAAGCTGCCTCATCGTCATCCATTGAAGACTTCCTATCGGTGTGGCTGTTTGGGAAACATAGTGAAGTTCCGCTAGCGGCTTCGTCAGGAGGAGTCTCGACAGGAGAATGTCAGCTCCTGACTGTGGGGCAGTAGATGCTTCAAGACATCATAGCTCCAGCCACAGGTCTCAGAGTGAAGCTTTTCACGCAGTTAGGAATTGTTGGGTGTGGGTCACATTGGTCTAACTTTTGTCTCCAGTGCTAAAATAGGGACAGTTTAAATGCATGCTTGTTTTGGAGATGCTCATCTCTTGTAGAAATGATGAGTCATGGTTAGGTTCGTTATTTGGTAGAATTCTTCTTTGGGTTTCTCTTTTCCCAGTGGTCTCTGGTTTGGGTCGGAATATCTCATGTCGGTTTATACTGGTTGGTTAAAGCTAGTAGGTTCTTAGACGGTGGGGAGACTCACCATGAATCTTGTCGTGCCTTTTTCGAGGTTTGGTCTGTGTGGAGGTTCCCTCTTGGATCAAGTTAGAAGTTCCAGAGTTGGGTCATGCTAAGAGCCTCAATGCCGGTTTTTCTAGTCGGGTTCTTGTGGTGGGGAGAACCCTCGTCTTTTCCTGATGATTCTTTTCTTTTCAGTTCCCCTCAGAGTTGGTCGGGTGTGACTGATAGAGTGAAAAGTCACGCCGAGTTGTGATTTTGTTGGCCACGTTTAGTTTCAAACTCGAGTTTGATTCCTCATTCGACTGGGAGACTTTCTGGGGGCAGACAGTTTTTGTGGTGGGGAGAATTGTCACACCCGAACTTTTAAGATAATATTATCTTATTATTTTATCAGATTTTGAAAATTTCTACCGAGATGCGACCAAGTGTAACAGCCTAAGATTTTATGAAAAATATTCTTTTTTATTTCACTAATGTCTTGTGTTGTACGCTACACCAAAAGGAGCTTGCCCAACACGCATCCTTGAATTGCCTTGCATTACACACAATCACAACCTTCCTCGATAGCGTGTGTAGTACGCAATACTGAGTTTCACTAAACAACGATATTCTATTAAAATATTATTAAAACTAGCCGTTATGAATAGTAATAACAACTTTTTGAAATTCTGTAAATCTTATTTTTCAAAATGAACTTCATTTTTGGATTCGGAGTATAGAATTTAGCCTAAGGTGAAATTTTGGTACTTTTCGGACAACTTTCATATTCCGATGAATAGTGAAAATTACTAAATTATAATTAAAAACAAATTTTTTAATAGAAATAATTAATAGTGATAAATTATTAATTTGAGTGGTTTTAAAGTATATTTAGAATATATTTTTACAATTTAATACAATTTTGGTCATTGGTTGTAATTTCACATTTAAACCAGACATAATCAAGTGTCAATCTTTTGATAGATATTGTTTCTTAGAAACACGCTATTTGTTTTAACAGCGGGATTTAATTATAAAATTAATTAATTCAATTTATATGTTATGAATTTGGGAAAATAGACTTCATTTTTGAATTCGGAATATGAAATATAGCTTAGGACGAAATTTTGGCATTGTTCTGAAAAACATCAATTTTTGATGAATAGTGAAACTACTAAGTGGTAGTTAAAAACTGAATTTTTCATAAAACTTAATTTTACCGCTTCTGTGAATGGAATTTCAAAAATCCGAGAGACACGGTTGATGTCAGTAAGTAAAATGTGGTTCAATGAGATTAAAATAATTTTTGGTGAATAGTAACTTTTTACTTTTATTTACCACGGTTAAAAGTAAATAGGGTAATTAAGGGTAAGAATGATATTAATATTACCCTAACACATGTCCTAATTCTATTGGACAAGTGTATCTCGACCAAAAACAACCTTAAGTGTAAAATATTATCATTTAGGCCCACTTGGATTAGATTATGACATTTAATATTATTTTATTTAATGAATAGTTAAAATAGTTAAAATCAAAGTTTAATAACTAAAACATTTTTAATATGGGGTTATACATAAGATAAATTCGACTTTAAATATTCATTAGAAATCTAAAAATATTTCCTACATAATGATATTTTATTTATAATTTTTAGACTTTAAATAAATTAATTTATTTATGACACAACGATGATGCAGTAATTACCCTTTAAAATAAATATTAACATAATTGATGTTATAAATGCTCAAATGAATGTAATTTGAGACTTTTTATGAATTCCACTAATTTTCTAGGTTACTATGATATATTAGTGTTGATATATTCAACTTGGTTCGAACATATAATTCTGTTATGACTTTCACAAAAATCATATATCAAATAGTGTCAAAATTGACACAAAATAGTTTTTAAATAAAATATTATATTATTAATTGTTATTTTATTCCTAAAAATCTAAGGTTCATCCAAATGACTTAGATAAGGATATATGTATTAGTAATAAACAATTTGGGGTTCTTTTGGCATGTTATAGTAATTGTATTAACCATATAGTGAAAGAAAACAAAAAGACATGGTAAAAGTTAAATTATTTAACTTAGAGTTAAATCTAATTGATAAGGTTAAAATAATATCCTAAACTTGTCTAAATCCTATTGTTTGATAGGATTTCGACCCATCCCCACTTTAGCTTTGAAATAAGACCCTTTGGAACCATTATAAACCGATTTTGACTTTAATATAAAATAATATTTTGAGATATTCCTAAGGTGCCCCTCTCCTCCCTTATAAAAGGGCACCTCCTCCCCCTTCCTCCTCACACCAATTTGAGCACTCAAGCTCGGACAACCTCTGCCAAAATCCCTTCTCCACTTCCCTAGAATAATCCAAGAGGTCCTGGTCTTCTTCAAAGACCAATCTTAGTTCCCTAAGTAGAGGATTCAAAGAAGCGTTCCAAAGAAGAGGAGGTTCGGACACTTACAAAGCAAGTCGGACATAAGGTAAGGGGAAATATCACAATCTCATTTTTATCCGAGATTGTCTGTTCATAAGTATTTATTGGGGTGTATTTTATCATCCACATCCATGTTCCATCAATATGTAACATTGTTTCCATCCACTTACAATAGTTTAAATCCAATTTTACCCTTCGATGAGTTTTTAGTAAAGAATATGAAAGGAATCTTTTGTCGTTTTTTTTGTACGAGGTACTTTTTGACTTTTCCGACAAAAGTACGAAGAATGTTTTTTTAACTTATACGTCATGAATAGATTTTTAAAACTTTATTTCCAAGAAGCTTCCTTTATAAGTTTTCAAGTTTATTTTTAATCAACTTCTTTTAGTTTATAATTGTATGACATGTTAAGAAAAGAAAAGTGTTTTTGAAGAAGAAAGGATATTTTCCTCAAGAATGGAGTTCAAGTGTTTTATCAAAATTATTTTCCATCTAAGATAATAAAGGGTTCTGTTTTTATCCCTATTATTACATTGATTTGATTATTTTGTGAGGGAATTATTTTTATGAAGTCATTTACCTTATATGATTTGTTTTATGATGTCATGATGTTTCAAGAATCCCATTTTTGTTACATGTGTTATGCGATGATGTATGATTTATGATTTATGTGGCACACATAAGAAAGGATTCATTATAATATGGGTGGGACCTATATCTCCCTCCAATGCATTGGGTAAAGATTTTATATCTCATGAGATAGATAGGGCTGGAACGGTAGGTTATACCGGTTCAGTGAAACAGGACTGAAACGAGGGTTACTCGATTCAGAAAGGGACTTTGTCCTATAAGATAGTCTTGGAAATGAGTCATGACTAACAAGAAATGATTTTCCATGATTATGTGTGCATGCCACAAAGTTTCAAGTTTCATGTTATAATTATGATGATATCATTTTCACTTCTATGATTTGTTCCATGTTAAGATATTATGATCTCTTTTGCAGGTTATGATTTTCAAAAAGATATGATATGATTTTTTTTTCTTTTGTATACCCTTACTGAGCATTTGAGCTCACCCTTTTATGTTTTCTTTTCCCCAGGATATAAAGAAAGGTTTTAGGTAAAAAAAAGGGGAAGATATTTATGGGAGATATTGAAGATCTTTCACCACGATTAGAAGATTACGCTCCGAGTTTCCAAAGACACTAAACTATTACGGTCCTTGTGTGTGTGTTTTTGTTATGTACTAAGTATTCCGCAAATGTAATGTAATGTCCATGTACGTTAAGCTTCGGGTCTTTACAGTTGGTATCAGAGGAAAGGTTTTGTCAACCTTTGGAAACTAGGATGCGAAAACGTTAGTGAGATCCCTAGAGATATTTTTACAGTATGTCTAGGGATGTCCCTAAGGTTAAGTATACGTATAAGTTATAGTACTATAACTATGCTAACGATCATAGAATTAAACCTAAGATGTTAGATATTGAGGATACTCCCCCTTTATTATGTTGGTTTCCCTAGCATGATTTTTTCCTCTCACACTATTTTTTTTGGGTTTTTGACGATGGCTGGAACCCGAAGGAACCGTGTTGATCAATGCGATGGACAATGCAATGATTGTCCTCCTGAACAAACAAATGTTATGGGAGATGGAGTGAAAAATCTTATTGCTATCCTTACACAAGCTACGAATCGTTCTGGACTTCCAAATGAGCAGAGAAAGGAACAGTATTCTATTGAGTCCTTCATGAGGCAACGTCCACCTTCTTTCAGTGGGACTTCCGATCCACTTGTTGCTGAAGAATGGATCAGTACCACTGAAAAGATATTTTCAGTTCTTCAATGTTCTGAACATGATAAAGTCATCTTAGCAGTATATCGTTTGGAAGGTGAAGCTGATCAATGGTGGAATCTTATCAAGAATACAAGGCAAAGAGATGAAATTGAGTCCATTGAATGGGACGAGTTCAAGAACTTGTTTTTCAGTAAGTAATTCCCTCGTATTCTTCGAACAAAGATGGAGAAGGAGTCTCTTGAACTAAAGCAAAAGGATGATGAATCTGTTGGTATATACGAAGCGAATTTTACTAGACTTGCAAGGTATGCATCTGGCATTATCATCCAACCTGAAAGTAAAGTTGATCAATTTTTCAGTGGCTTAAAACCAAGTCTTCGAAGGGCATTAGCTATAAGAGACTTTAGTAGCTATGAAGAAATTGTGCGTTGTGCTATCAAGGTAGAAATGGAAGTTGGTGTTACGTATCCATCTCATGGTTTTGACAACAAACGAAAGATGAAGTTCAGGGAGAAATCTCAGAATAATGGTGAAAAGAAGATGAATGTTTCCTTATGCACAAAGTGTGGAAAGAAGCATGGTGGAGATTGTCTTAAAAGGACTAGAAAATGTTTTAAGTGTGGAAAAGAAGGTCATCGAGCAGCTGAGTGTCGACGTAATGGAAAAATGGTTTCTAATGATGTGAATAAAGAAAACACTGCAGAGAACGCACCACCAACACTTCAATGCTTTAAGTGTAAGGAAATGGGGCATTATGCTAATAAATGCCCTAATCCAAGGGTTAGTGATGATCAACATGAGCAACCACTGAAGGCAAAGGACAAAGGGAAGTCACATGCGATCACTGTTGGCAATGTTGAATATGAAAACGATGTGGTGGAATGATTAAGTGTTTATGTAATGGGATTCCAAAATAATGTTGTATCATTGAGTATTGCAATATTTATTGATGTGGTATATTTTTTGGAAATAAGATGATATGCGCATAATGAAGGGAAAACGAGAAAATGAAATGTTTAATAGTATTCATGAGCTCATGACTGATATAAGGAGATGGTTATATCATGGTTTGAGTATAGAGAATTTTTGGATTTTGGTATATGGAAAGAGTTAACTTTTAACTGCATTCATGTTTTCACTAAGGTTCAATGGGTATTCAAGAGAATACATTATTAAGTCCTTTGAATGTTTGGAATGTGACCAACAAAACATATCTTATGATATACAGGGATCAACGATGGTGTTAAATCTCTGGTAATCGTTTTCACTATGTTATGAGAGTGGACTGCAGTATTATGGATAAGCCTAAAGATTGGAATGGATTATGTTGGACATAAGTTAGTATTGTTTAAGGATAGAAGTTTTATCGATATTTTTGATGGGATGTTATAGTAATTTAGTTTTAGAAAAAGGACAACCTACAGGACGGGCGACAACCCATCGCTTCGGACAAGGCTGTGGGAATCGAACCCACAACCGAAGTGCGACTGGCCTTTATCTCCTACCACTGGCCTACAGAAAGTCCCTGTTTAGTAGAAACTAGTTTTATTATATTAAGCAGTATGATATATGAAATATAAGTCCATTTTAGGAACCATATATGATTAATCTCACTATAGATCGACTTATGTATATAATTTTTGCTAACCTTTTGTTTGAGACAGATGGAATGATCCGTCATTCTATCACATGATCTGATAACACTTCACGAATAACAAATTCAACTTCATTTATTTAAGAGATGAAGTGGAAATTGTTCAAGGCACAAACAATAGTGCGACTGCACCAAAATAATGTAAGTATTTATTCTAATTCAAATTCTTCAACTTTAGGGAAATGATCTTGAAAACCAAAAATGTTGTCCTAGTGATCTTATACCTAATGAATCGGATGGTACCTTAGATCGTCACAAAGTTATGGATTTGTGATTGTTGGCTTTTCCATAGCCATGTTCTCTACCACTCTCCATCAGAACATGATGGTTAGATTTCTCTTCCATATCCATATTTTCACCGATGTGGAAACCCAGTGATTAGTTTATTTGGGTAATCGTTACATTTCATACATTAGTTTTTAAAGCCATGTTTTGGTATTACTTTTTACGATGTGGGTTTCTATCAAAGAAACTTTCAAATAGTAAACAATTTATAACCCCGACGAATTTCGAGGGAGAAATTCATTTTAAGGGGGGTAAAATGTAACAGCCCGAGACTTTATGAAAAATATTCTTTTTTATTTCACTAATGTCTTGTGTTGTACGCTACACCAAAAGGATCTTGCACAACACGCATCCTTGACTTGCCTTGCATTACACGCAATCACAACCTTCCTCGATAGCGTGTGTAGTACGCAATACCGAGTTTCACTAAACAACGATATTCTATTAAAATATTATTAAAACTAGTCGTTATGAATAGTAATAACCACTTTTTGAAATTCTGTAAATCTTATTTTTCAAAATGAACTTCAATTTTGGATTCGGAGTATCGAATTTAGCCTAAGGTGAAATTTTGGTACTTTTCGGATAACTTTCATATTCTGATGAATAGTGAAAATTACTAAATTATAATTAAAAACAAATTTTTTAATCGAAATAATTAATAGTGATAAATTATTAATTTGAGTGGTTTTAAAGTATATTTAGAATATATTTTTACAATTTAATACAATTTTGGTCATTGGTTGTAATTTCACATTTAAACCAGACATAATCAAGTGTCAATCTTTTGATAGATATTGTTTCTTAAAAACACGCTATTTGTTTTAACAGCGGGATTTAATTATAAAATTAATTAATGAAATTTCTATGTTATGAATTTGGTAAAATAGACTTCATTTTTGAATTCGGAATATGAAATAGAGCTTAGGACGAAATTTTGGCATTGTTCTGAAAAACATCAATTTTTGATGAATAGTGAAACTACTAAGTGGTAGTTAAAAACTGAATTTTTCATAAAACTTAATTTTACCGCTTCTGTGAATGGAATTTCAAAAATCCGAGAGACACGGTTGATGTCAGTAAGTAAAATGTGGTTCAATGAGATTAAAATAATTTTTGGTGAATAATAACTTTTTACTTTTATTTACCACGGTTAAAAGTAAATAGGGTAATTAAGGGTAAGAATGATATTAATATTACCCTAACACATGTCCTAATTCTATTGGACAAGTGTATCTCGACCAAAAACAACCTTAAGTGTAAAATATTATCATTTAGGCCCACTTGGATTAGATTATGACATTTAATATTATTTTATTTAATAAATAGTTAAAATAGTTAAAATCAAAGTTTAATAACTAAAACATTTTTAATATAGGGTTATACATAAGATAAATTCGACTTTAAATATTCATTAGAAAGCTAAAAAGATTTCCTACATAATGATATTTTATTTATAATTTTTAGACTTTAAATAAATTAATTTATTTATGACACAACAATGATGCAGTAATTACCCTTTTAAGGAAATATTAACATAATTGATGTTATAAATGCTCAAATGAATGTAATTTGAGACTTTTTATGAATTCCACTAATTTTATAGGTTAATATGATATATTAGTGTTGATTTAATCAACTTTGTTCGAACATATAATTCTGTTACGACTTTCACAAAAATAATATATCAAATAGTGTCAAAATTGACACAAAATAGTTTTTAAATAAAATATTATATTATTAATTGTTATTTTATTCCTAAAAATCTAAGGTTCGGACAAATGACTTATATAAGGATATATGTATTAGTAATAAACAATTTGGGGTTCTTTTGGAATGTTATAGTAAGTGTATTAACCATATAGTGAAAGAAAACAAAAAGACACGGTAAAAGTTAAATTATTTAACTTAGAGTTAAATCTAATTGATAAGGTTAAAATAATATCCTAAACTTGTCTAAATCCTATTGGTTGATAGGATTTCGACCCATCCCCACTTTAGCTTCGAAATAAGACCCTTTGGAACCATTATAAACCGATTTTGACTTTAATATAAAATAATATTTTGAGATATTCCTAAGGTGCCCCTCTCCTACCTTATAAAAGGGCACCTCCTCCCCCTTCCTCCTCACACCAATTTGAGCACTCAAGCTCGGCCAACCTCTACCAAAATACCTTCTCCACCTCCCTAGAATAATCCTAGAGGTCCTGGTATTCTTCAAAGACCAATATTAGTTCCCTAAGTAGAGGATTCAAAGAAGCGTTCCAAAGAAGAGGAGGTTCGGACACTTACAAAGCAAGTCAGACATAAGGTAAGGGGAAATATCACAATCTCATTTTTATCCGAGATTGTCTATTCGTAAGTATTTATTGGGGTGTATTTTATCATCCAAATCCATGTTCCATCAATATGTAATATTGTTTCCATCCACTTACAATAGTTTAAATCCAATTTTACCCTTCGATGAGTTTTTAGTAAAGAATATGAAAGGAATCTTTTGTCGTTTTTTTTGTACGAGGTACTTTTTGACTTTTCTGACAAAAGTACGAAGAATGTTTTTTTAACTTATATGGCATGAATGGATTTTTAATACATTATTTCCAAGAAGATTCCTTTACAAGTTTTCAAGTTTATTTTTAATCAACTTCTTTTAGTTTATAATTGTATGACATGTTAAGAAAAGAAAAGTGTTTTTGAAGAAGAAAGGATATTTTCCTCAAGAATGGAGTTCAAGTGTTTTATCAAAATTATTTTCCATATAAGATAATAAAGGGTTCTGTTTTTATCCCTATTATTACATTGATTTGATTATTTTGTGAGGGAATTATTTTTATGAAGTCATTTACCTTATATGATTTGTTTTATGTTGTCATGATGTTTCAAGAATCCCATTTTTGTTACATGTGTTATGCGATGATGTATGATTTATGATTTATGTGGAACACATAATAAAGGATTCATTATAAGATGGGTGGGACCTATATCTCCCTCCAATGCATTGGGTAAAGATTTTATATCTCATGAGATAGACAGGGCTGGAACGGTAGGTTATACCGGTTCAGTGAAACATGACTGAAATGAGGGTTACTCGATTCAGAAAGGGACTTTGTCCACGAAGATAGTCTTGGAAATGAGTCATGACTAACAAGAAATTATTTTCCATGATTATGTGTGCATGAAACAAAGTTTCATGTTTCATGTTATGATTATGATGATATCATTTTCACTTCTATGATTTGTTCCATGTTATGATATTATGATCTCTTTTGCAGGTTATGATTTTCAAAAAGATATGATATGATTTTTATTTCTTTTGTATACCCTTACTGAGCATTTGAGCTCACCCTTTTATGTTTTCTTTTCCCCAGGATATAAAGAAAGGTTTTAGGTAAAAAAAAGGGGAAGATCTTTATGGGAGATATTGAAGATCTTTCACCACGATTAGAAGATTACGCTCCGAGTTTCCAAAGACACTAAACTATTACGGTCCTTGTGTGTGTGTTTTTGTTATGTAATAAGTATTCCGCAAATGTAATGCAATGTCCATGTACGTTAAGCTTCGGGTCTTTACAGTTGGTATCAGAGGAAGGGTTTAGTTTACCTTTGGAAACTAGGATGCAAAAACGTTAGTGAGATCCCTAGAGATATTTTCACGGTATGTCTAGGGATGTCCCTAAGGTTAAGTATACGTATAAGTTATAGTACTATAACTATGCTAACGATCATAGAATTAAACCCAAGATTTTAGATATTGAGGATACTCCCCCTTTATTTTGTTGGTTTCCCTAGCATTATTTTTGCCTCTCACACTATTCTTTTTGGGTTTTAGACGATGGCTGGAACCCGAAGGAACCGTGTTGATCAATGCAATGGACAATGCAATGATTGTCCTCCTGAACAAACAAATGTTATGGGAGATGGAGTGAAAAATCTTATTGCTATCCTTACACAAGCTATGAATCATTCTGGACTTCCAAATGAGCAGAGAAAGGAACAGTATTCTATTGAGTCCTTCATGAGGCAACATCCAGCTTCTTTCAGTGGGACTTCCGATCCACTTGTTGCTGAACAATGGATCAGTACCACTGAAAAGATATTTTCAGTTCTTCAATGTTCTGAACATGATAAAGTCATCTTAGTAGTATATCGTTTGGAAGGTGAAGCTGATCAATGGTGGAATCTTATCAAGAATACAAGGCAAATAGATGAAATTGAGTTCATGGAATGGGACGAGTTCAAGAACTTGTTTTTCAGTAAGTACTTCCCTCGTATTCTTCGAACAAAGATGGAGAAGGAGTTTCTTGAACTAAAGAAAAAGGATGATGAATCTGTTGTTATATATGAAGAGAATTTTACTAGACTTGCAAGGTATGCATCTGGCATTATCATCCAACCTGAAAGTAAAGTTGATCGATTTTTCAGTGGCTTAAAACCAAGTCTTCGAAGGGAATTAGCTATAAGAGACTTCAGTAGCTATGAAGAAATTGTGCGTTGTGCTATCAAGGTAGAAATGGAAGTTGGTGTTACATATCCATCTCATGGTTTTGACAAGAAACGAAAGATGGAGTTCAGGGAGAAATCTCAGAATAATGGTGAAAAGAAGATGAATGTTTCCTTATGCACAAAGTGTGGAAAGAAGCATGGTGGAGATTGTCTTAAATGGACTAGAAAATGTTTTAAGTGTGGAAAAGAAGGTCATCGAGCAGATGAGTGTCGAAGTAATGGAAAAATGGTTTCTAATGATGTGAATAAAGCAAACACTGCAGATAACGCACCACCAACACTTCAATGCTTTAAGTGTAAGGAAATGGGGCATTATGCTAATAAATTCCCTAATTCAAGGGTTAGTGATGATCAACATGAGCAACCACTGAAGGCAAAGGACAAAGGGAAGTCACATGTGATCACTATTGGCAATGTTGAATATGACAACGATGTGGTGGAATGATTAAGTGTTTATGTAATGGGATTCCAAAATAATGTTGTATCATTGAGTATTGCAATATTTATTGATGTGGTATATTTTTTGGAAATAAGATGATATGCGCATAATGAAGGGAAAACGAGAAAATGAAATGTTTAATAGTATTCATGAGCTCATGACTGATATAAGGAGAAGGTTATATCATGGTTTGAGTATAGAGAATTTTTGGATTTTGGTATGTGGAAAGAGTTAACTTTTAACTGCATTCATGTTTTCACTAAGGTTCAATGGGTATTCAAGAGAATACATTATTAAGGCCTTTGAATGTTTGGAATGTGACCAACAAAACATATCTTATGATATATAGGGATCGACGATGGTGTTAAATCTCTGGTAATCGTTTTCACTATGTTATGAGAGTGGACTGCAGTATTATGGATAAGCCTAAAGATTGGAATGGATTATGTTGGACATAAGTTAGTATTGTTTAAGGATAGAAGTTTTATCGATATTATTGATGGGATGTTATAGTAATTTAGTTTTAGAAAAAGGACAACCTGCAGGACGGGCGACGACCCATCGCTTCAGACAAGGCTGTGGGAATCGAACCCACAACCGAAGTGCGACTGGCCTTTATCGCCTACCACTGGCCTACAGGAAGTCCCTGTTTAGTAGAAACTAGTTTTATTATATTAAGCAGTATGATATATGAAATATAAGTCCATTTTAGGAACCATATATGATTAATCTCACTATAGATCGACTTATGTATATAATTTTTTGATAACCTTTTGTTTGAGACAGATGGAATGATCCGTCATTCTATCACATGATCTGATAACACTTCATGAATAACAAATTCAACTTCATTTATTTAAGAGATGAAGTGGAAATTGTTCAAGGCACGAACAATAGTGCGACTGCACCAAAATAAAGTAAGTATTTATTCTAATTCAAATTTTTCAACATTAGGGAAATGATCTTGAAAACCAAAAATGTTGTCCTAGTGATCTTATACCTGATGAATCGGATGGTACCTTAGATCGTCACAAATTTATGGATTTGTGATTGTTGGCTTTTCCATAGCCATGTTCTCTACCACTCTCCATCAGAACATGATGGTTAGATTTCTCTTCCATATCCATATTTTCACCGATGTGGAAACCCAGTGATTAGTTTATTTGGGTAATCGTTACATTTCATACTTTAGTTTTTAAAGCCAAGTTTTGGTATTCCTTTTTACGATGTGAGTTTCTATCAAAGAAACTTTCAAATAGTAAACAATTTATAACCCCGACGAATTTTGAGGGCGAAATTCATTTTAAGGGGGGTAGAATGTAACAGCCCGAGATTTTATGGAAAATATTCTTTTTTATTTCACTAATGTCTTGTGTTGTATGATACACCAAAAGTAGCTTGCACAACACGCATCCTTGACTTTCCTTGAATTACACGCAATCACAACCTTCCTCGATAGCGTGTGTAGTACGCAATACTGAGTTTCACTAAACAACGATATTCTATTAAAATATTATTAAAACTAGCCGTTATGAATAGTAATAACCACTTTTTGAAATTTTGTAAATCTTATTTTTCAAAATGAACTTCATTTTTGGATTCGGAGTATCGAATTTAGCCTAAGGTGAAATTTTGGTACTTTTCAGATAACTTTCATATTCTGATGAATAGTGAAAATTACTAAATTATAATTAAAAACAAATTTTTTAATCGAAATAATTAATAGTGATTAATTATTAATTTTAGGGGTTTTAAAGTATATTTAGAATATATTTTTACAATTTAATACAATGTTGGTCATTGGTTGTAATTTCACATTTAAACCAGACATAATCAAGTGTCAATCTTTTGATAGATATTGTTTCTTAAAAACACGCTATTTGTTTTAACAGCGGGATTTAATTATAAAATTAATTAATGCAATTTCTATGTTATGAATTTGGTAAAATAGACTTCATTTTTGAATTCGGAATATGAAATATAGCTTAGGACGAAATTTTGGCATTGTTCTGAAAAACATCAATTTTTGATGAATAGTGAAACTACTAAGTGGTAGTTAAAAACTAATTTTTTCATAAAACTTAATTTTACCGCTTCTGTGAATGGAATTTCAAAAATCCGAGAGACACGGTTGATGTCAGTAAGTAAAATGTGGTTCAATGAGATTAAAATAATTTTTGGTGAATAGTAACTTTTTACTTTTATTTACCACGGTTAAAAGTAAATAGGGTAATTAAGGGTAAGAATGATATTAATATTACCCTAACACATGTCCTAATTCTATTGGACAAGTGTATCTCGACCAAAAACAACCTTAAGTGTAAAATATTATCATTTAGGCCCACTTGGATTAGATTATGACATTTAATATTATTTTATTTAATGAATAGTTAAAATAGTTAAAATCAAAGTTTAATAACTAAAACATTTTTAATATGGGGTTATACATAAGATAAATTAGACTTTAAATATTCATTAGAAACCTAAAAAGATTTCCTACATAATTATATTTTATTTATAATTTTTAGACTTTAAATAAATTAATTTATTTATGACACAACGATGATGCAGTAATTACCCTTTTAAGGAAATATTAACATAATTGATGTTATAAATGCTCAAATGAATGTAATTTGAGACTTTTTATGAATTACACTAATTTTATAGGTTAATATGATATATTAGTGTTGATTTAATCAACTTGGTTCGAACATATAATTCTGTTATGACTTTCACAAAAATCATATATCAAATAGTGTCAAAATTGACACAAAATAGTTTTTAAATAAAATATTATATTATTAATTGTTATTTTATTCCTAAAAATCTAAGGTTCGGCCAAATGACTTATATAAGGATATATGTATTAGTAATAAACAATTTGGGGTTCGTTTGGCATGTTATAGTAAGTTTATTAACCATATAGTGAAAGAAAATAAAAAGACACGGTAAAAGTTAAATTATTTAACTTAGAGTTAAATCTAATTGATAAGGTTAAAATAATATCCTAAACATGTCTAAATCCTATTGGTTGATAGGATTTCGACCCATCCCCACTTTAGCTTCGAAATAAGACCCTTTGGAACCATTATAAACCGATTTTGACTTTAATATAAAATAATATTTTGAGATATTCCTAAGGTGCCCCTCTCCTCCCTTATAAAAGGGCACCTCCTCCCCCTTCCTCCTCACACCAATTTGAGCACTCAAGCTCGGCCAACCTCTGCCAAAATACCTTCTCCACTTCCCTAGAATAATCCTAGAGGTCTTGGTATTTTTCAAATACCAATATTAGTTCCCTAAGTAGAGGATTCAAAGAAGCGTTCCAAAGAAGAGGAGGTTCGGACACTTACAAAGCAAGTCAGACATAAGGTAAGGGGAAATATCACAATCTCATTTTTATCCGAGATTGTCTATTCGTAAGTATTTATTGGGGTGTATTTCATCATCCACATCCATGTTCCATCAATATGTAATATTGTTTCCATCCACTTACAATAGTTTAAATCCAATTTTACCCTTCGATGAGTTTTTAGTAAAGAATATGAAAGGAATCTTTTGTCGTTTTTTTTGTACGAGGTACTTTTTGACTTTTCCGACAAAAGTACGAAGAATGTTTTTTTAACTTATACGGCATGAATGTATTTTTAAAACATTATTTCCAAGAAGATTCCTTTACAAGTTTTCAAGTTTATTTGTAATCAACTTCTTTTAGTTTATAATTGTATGACATGTTAAGAAAAGAAAAGTGTTTTTGAAGAAGAAAGGATATTTTCCTCAAGAATGGAGTTCAAGTGTTTTATCAAAATTATTTTCCATATAAGATAATAAAGGGTTCTGTTTTTATCCCTATTATTACATTGATTTGATTATTTTGTGAGGGAATTATTTTTATGAAGTCATTTACCTTATATGATTTGTTTTATGTTGTCATGATGTTTCAAGAATCCCATTTTTGTTACATGTGTTATGCGATGATGTATGATTTATGATTTATGTGGCACACATAAGAAAGGATTCATTATAAGATGGGTGGGACCTATATCTCCCTCCAATGCATTGGGTAAAGATTTTATATCTCATGAGATAGACAGGGCTGGAACGGTAGGTTATACCGGTTCAGTGAAACAGGACTGAAATGAGGGTTACTCGATTCAGAAAGGGACTTTGTCCACTAAGATAGTCTTGGAAATGAGTCATGACTAACAAGAAATGATTTTCCATGATTATGTGTGCATGAAACAAAGTTTCATGTTTCATGTTATGATTATGATGATATCATTTTCACTTCTATGATTTGTTCCATGTTAAGATATTATGATCTCTTTTGCAGGTTATGATTTTCAAAAAGATATGATATGATTTTTATTTCTTTTGTATACCCTTACTGAGCATTTGAGCTCACCCTTTTATTTTTTCTTTTCCCCAGGATATAAAGAATGGTTTTAGGTAAAAAAAGGGGAAGATCTTTATGGGAGATATTGAAGATCTTTCACCACGATTAGAAGATTACGCTCCGAGTTTCCAAAGACACTAAACTATTACGGTCCTTGTGTGTGTGTTTTTGTTATGTAATAAGTATTCCGCAAATGTAATGCAATGTCCATGTACGTTAAGCTTTGGGTATTTATAGTTGGTATCAGAGGAAAGGTTTAGTTTACCTTTGGAAACTAGGATGCGAAAATGTTAGTGAGATCCCTAGAGATATTTTTACGGTATGTCTAGGGATGTCCCTAAGGTTAAGTATACGTATAAGTTATAGTACTATAACTATGCTAACGATCATAGAATTAAACCTAAGATTTTAGATATTGAGGATACTCCCCCTTTATTATGTTGGTTTCCCTAGCATGATTTTTGCCTCTCACACTATTCTTTTTGGGTTTTAGACGATGGCTGGAACCCGAAGGAACCGTGTTGATCAATGCAATGGACAATGCAATGACTGTCCTCCTGAACAAACAAATGTTATGGGAGATGGAGTGAAAAATTTTATTTCTATCCTTACACAAGCTATGAATCATTCTGGACTTCCAAATGAGCAGAGAAAGGAACAGTATTCTATTGAGTCCTTCATGAGGCAACGTCCAGCTTCTTTCAGTGGGACTTCCGATCCACTTGTTGCTGAACAATGGATCAGTACCACTGAAAAGATATTTTCAGTTCTTCAATGTTCTGAACATGATAAAGTCATCTTAGTAGTATATCATTTGGAAGGTGAAGCTGATCAATGGTGGAATCTTATCAAGAATACAAGGCAAAGAGATGAAATTGAGTCCATGGAATGGGACGAGTTCAAGAACTTGTTTTTCAGTAAGTACTTCCCTCGTATTCTTCGAACAAAGATGGAGAAGGAGTTTCTTGAACTAAAGCAAAAGGATGATGAATCTGTTGGTATATACGAAGCGAATTTTACTAGACTTGCAAGGTATGCATCTGGCATTATCATCCAACCTGAAAGTAAAGTTGATCGATTTTTCAGTGGCTTAAAACCAAGTCTTCGAAGGGCGTTAGCTATAAGAGACTTTAGTAGCTATGAAGAAATTGTGCGTTGTGCTATCAAGGTAGAAATGGAAGTTGGTGTTACATATCCATCTCATGGTTTTGACAAGAAACGAAAGATGGAGTTCAGGGAGAAATCTCAGAATAATGGTGAAAAGAAGATGAATGTTTCCTTATGCACAAAGTGTGGAAAGAAGCATGGTGGAGATTGTCTTAAAGGGACTAGAAAATGTTTTAAGTGTGGAAAAGAAGGTCATCAGGAAGCTGAGTGTCGAAGTAATGGAAAAATGGTTTCTAATGATGTGAATAAAGCAAACACTGCAGAGAACGCACCACCAACACTTCAATGCTTTAAGTGTAAGGAAATGGGGCATTATGCTAATAAATGCCCTAATCCAAGGGTTAGTGATGATCAACATGAGCAACCACTGAAGGCAAAGGACAAAGGGAAGTCACATGCGATCACTATTGGAAATGTTGAATATGACAACGATGTGGTGGAATGATTAAGTGTTTATGTAATGGGATTCCAAAATAATGTTGTATCATTGAGTATTGCAATATTTATTGATGTGGTATATTTTTTGGAAATAAGATGATATGCGCATAATGAAGGGAAAACGAGAAAATGAAATGTTTAATAGTATTCATGAGCTCATGACTGATATAAGGAGAAGGTTATATCATGGTTTGAGTATAGAGAATTTTTGGATTTTGGTATGTGGAAAGAGTTAACTTTTAACTGCATTCATGTTTTCACTAAGGTTCAATGGGTATTCAAGAGAATACATTATTAAGGCCTTTGAATGTTTGGAATGTGACCAACAAAACATATCTTATGATATATAGGGATCGACGATGGTGTTAAATCTCTGGTAATCGTTTTCACTATGTTATGAGAGTGGACTGCAGTATTATGGATAAGCCTAAAGATTGGAATGGATTATGTTGGACATAAGTTAGAATTGTTTAAGGATAGAAGTTTTATCGATATTATTGATGGGATGTTATAGTAATTTAGTTTTAGAAAAAGGAAAACCTGCAGGACGAGCGACGGCCCATCGCTTCGGACAAGGCTATGGGAATCGAACCCACAACCGAAGTGCGACTGGCCTTTATCGCCTACCACTGGCCTACAGGAAGTCCCTGTTTAGTAGAAACAAGTTTTATTATATTAAGCAGTATGATATATGAAATATAAGTCCATTTTAGGAACCATATATGATTAATCTCACTATAGATCGACTTATGTATATAATTTTTGCTAACCTTTTGTTTGAGACAGATGGAATGATCCGTCATTCTATCACAAGATCTGATAACACTTCACGAATAACAAATTCAACTTCATTTATTTAAGAGATGAAGTGGAAATTGTTCAAGGCATGAACAATAGTGCGACTGCACCAAAATAAAGTAAGTATTTATTCTAATTCAAATTCTTCAACTTTAGGGAAATGATCTTGAAAACCAAAAATGTTGTCCTAGTGATCTTATACCTGATGAATCGGATGGTACCTTAGATCGTCACAAATTTATGGATTTGTGATTGTTGGCTTTTCCATAGCCGTGTTCTCTACCACTCTCCATCAGAACATGATGGTTAGATTTCTCTTCCATATCCATATTTTCACCGATGTGGAAACCCAGTGATTAGTTTATTTGGGTAATCGTTACATTTCATACTTTAGTTTTTAAAGCCAAGTTTTGGTATTCCTTTTTACGATGTGGGTTTCTATCAAAGAAACTGTCAAATAGTAAACAATTTATAACCCCGATGAATTTTGAGGGCGAAATTCATTTTAAGGGGGGTAGAATGTAACAACCCGAGATTTTATGAAAAATATTTTTTTTATTTCACTAATGTCTTGTGTTGTATGCTACACCAAAAGTAGCTTGCACAACACGCATCCTTGACTTGCCTTGCATTACATGCAATCACAACCTTTCTCGATAGCGTGTGTAGTACGCAATACTGAGTTTCACTAAACAACGATATTCTATTAAAATATTATTAAAACTAGCCGTTATGAATAGTAATAACCACTTTTTGAAATTTTGTAAATCTTATTTTTCAAAATGAACTTCATTTTTGGATTCGGAGTATCGAATTTAGCCTAAGGTGAAATTTTGGTACTTTTCGGATAACTTTCATATTCTGATGAATAGTGAAAATTACTAAATTATAATTAAAAACAAATTTTTTAATCGAAATAATTAATAGTGATAAATTATTAATTTTAGTGGTTTTAAAGTATATTTAGAATATATTTTTACAATTTAATACAATGTTGGTCATTGGTTGTAATTTCACATTTAAACCAGACATAATCAAGTGTCAATATTTTGATAGATATTGTTTCTTAAAAACACGCTATTTGAATTCTGAATAGGAAATATAGCTTAGGACGAAATTTTGGCATTGTTCTGAAAAACATCAATTTTTGATGAATAGTGAAACTACTAAGTGGTAGTTAAAAACTAATTTTTTCATAAAACTTAATTTTACCGCTTCTGTGAATGGAATTTCAAAAATCCGAGAGACACGGTTGATGTCAGTAAGTAAAATGTGGTTCAATGAGATTAAAATAATTTTTGGTGAATAGTAACTTTTTACTTTTATTTACCACGGTTAAAAGTAAATAGGGTAATTAAGGGTAAGAATGATATTAATATTACCCTAACACATGTCCTAATTCTATTGGACAAGTGTATCTAGACCAAAAACAACCTTAAGTGTAAAATATTATCATTTAGGCCCACTTGGATTAGATTATGACATTTAATATTATTTTATTTAATGAATAGTTAAAATAGTTAAAATCAAAGTTTAATAACTAAAACATTTTTAATATGGGGTTATACATAAGATAAATTAGACTTTAAATATTCATTACAAAGAAAAAAAGATTTCCTACATAATTATATTTTATTTATAATTTTTAGACTTTAAATAAATTAATTTATTTATGACACAACGATGATGCAGTAATTACCCTTTTAAGGAAATATTAACATAATTGATGTTATAAATGCTCAAATGAATGTAATTTGAGACTTTTTATAAATTCCACTAATTTTCTAGGTTACTATGATATATTAGTGTGGATTTAATCAAATTGGTTCGAACATATAATTCTGTTATGACTTTCACAAAAATTATATATCAAATAGTGTCAAAATTGACACAAAATAGTTTTTAAATAAAATATTATATTATTAATTGTTATTTTATTCCTAAAAATCTAAGGTTCGGCCAAATGACTTAGATAAGGATATATGTATTAGTAATAAAAAATTTGGGGTTCGTTTGGCATGTTATAGTAAGTGTATTAACCATATAGTGAAAGAAAACAAAAAGACACGGTAAAAGTTAAATTATTTAACTTAGAGTTAAATCTAATTGATAAGGTTAAAATAATATCCTAAACTTTTCTAAATCCTATTGGTTGATAGGATTTCGACCCATCCCCACTTTAGCTTCGAAATAAGACCCTTTGGAACCATTATAAACCGATTTTGACTTTAATATAAAATAATATTTTGAGATATTCCTAAGGTGCCCCTCTCCTCCCTTATAAAAGGGCACCTCCTCCCCCTTCCTCCTCACACCAATTTGAGCACTCAAGCTTGGCCAACCTCTGCCAAAATCCCTTCTCCACTTCCCTAGAATAATCCTAGAGGTCCTGGTCTTCTTCAAAGACCAATCTTAGTTCCCTAAGTAGAGGATTCAAAGAAGCATTCCAAAGAAGAGGAGGTTCGGACACTTACAAAGAAAGTCGGACATAAGGTAAGGGGAAATATCACAATCTCATTTTTATCCGAGATTGTCTATTCGTAAGTATTTATTGGGGTGTATTTTATCATCCACATCCATGTTCCATCAATATGTAATATTGTTTCCATCCACTTACAATAGTTTAAATCCAATTTTACCCTTCGATGAGTTTTTAGTAAAGAATATGAAAGGAATCTTTTGTCGTTTTTTTGTACGAGGTACTTTTTGACTTTTCCGACAAAAGTACGAAGAATGTTTTTTTTAACTTATACGGCATGAATGGATTTTTAAAACATTATTTCCAAGAATCTTCCTTTACAAGTTTTCAAGTTTATTTTTAATCAACTTCTTTTAGTTTATAATTGTATGACATGTTAAAAAAAGAAAAGTGTTTTTGAAGAAGAAAGGATATTTTCCTCAAGAATGGAGTTCAATTGTTTTATCAAAATTATTTTCCATATAAGATAATAAAGGGTTCTGTTTTTATCCCTATTATTACATTGATTTGATTATTTTGTGAGGGAATTATTTTTATGAAGTCATTTACCTTATATGATTTGTTTTATGATGTCATGATGTTTCAAGAATCCCATTTTTGTTACATGTGTTATGCGATGATGTATGATTTATGATTTATGTGGCACACATAAGAAAGGATTCATTATAAGATGGGTGGGACCTATAACTCCCTCCAATGCATTGGGTAAAGATTTTATATCTCATGAGATAGACAGGGCTGGAACGGTAGGTTATACCGGTTAAGTGAAACAGGACTGAAACGAGGGTTACTCGATTCAGAAAGGGACTTTGTCCACTAAGATAGTCTTGGCAATGAGTCATGACTAACAAGAAATGATTTTACATGATTATGTGTGCATGCCACAAAGTTTCAAGTTTCATGTTATGATTATGATGATATCATTTTCACTTCTATGATTTGTTCCATGTTAAGATATTATGATATCTTTTGCAGGTTATGATTTTCAAAAAGATATGATATGATTTTTATTTCTTTTTTATACCCTTACTGAGCATTTTAGCCCACCCTTTTATGTTTTCTTTTCCCCAGGATATAAAGAAAGGTTTTAGGTAAAAAAAAGGGGATGATATTTATGGGAGATATTGAAGATCTTTCGCCACGATTAGAAGATTACGCTCCGAGTTTCCAAAGACACTAAACTAGTACGGTCCTTGTGTGTGTGTTTTTGTTATGTACTAAGTATTCCGCAAATGTAATGTAATGTCCATGTACGTTAAGATTCGGGTCTTTACACCAAGCCTGTTTGAAATTTTTGTATTTTGTTGATGAATAAATGCTTTTCCCTTGACAGCATCCGGTGCATGGGCATGGCAAGTTCAAAGCCGCGCGGCTTTGCTCGGGTCACCGCGCGGCGTGCCTCTTGTACAAGGAGAAAAGATAAAATGCGTTTTCATGAGTTGGATCAATATTATAATAATGTCGATTAATGTTATTATTACTATGGTTAATAGATATAATTATTAACAAGTTCATTATAATTTTTCTTCTAATTATTATTAATAATAATATTATGGTTTAGTTTATAATAATTATTATGAAGTTATTATTATTATTATTATTATTATTATTATTATTGGGGTTTATTAAAATCTTTATTAAGGTTATTATTATTGTTAATTATTAAAGTTTTATTTGTTTTATTTTATTTTATTTATTTCTTATCTTATTTATTTATTTTCTATTATTCTTTTCTTTTCTTGTTTTTTTTCTTTCCTTCCTGCTTTCCTGTGTGTCGCGCACAACCCCCTCCTTTTTTTTCTTTTTGCGTTACCCCCCACTTGAAACCCTATTCATCCGGCGGCCCCCTCCCTCTCACTCTCCCGCTCGCAGCCGGCCTCCCTCGCCGTCCCGACCCCCCCGCTCCGTCCCGACCTCTCTCTGTCCGGCCTCCCTCGCCGTCCCAACCCCCCTCTCCATCCCAGCAACAGCCTGCTCGCCTGACCTCCCCCTCTCGACCCTCGGCCGGCCGCCCTAGCTCTCTACCACGACTGCCGCGACTTCGGCCTCCCCCTCCCGCTGGACCTCCGGCGCGACCACCAGGGTAGACCTTTCTTCCTCCTTGTTTATGTTTTCATCCTTGTTTCTTTGGGTTTTTAGGTTTCCACCAGTTAGGGTGTCAATTTGGGGTCTTAATTTGTGGTTTACATTTTCAATCTTATTAATCAGAGTATATTTTGGTTCTCTTGTGGTGTGGATTTGACATGGTTGACACTTCGCACCGAGTTTTGGAGTTTTCAACACATGTTGTAGGTAATTTCAGGCTAATCCTTTGGGTGGTGAGAAAATGATTTGTGAATGGAATTGAGGTGGTTTTGTTTTAAAGTGGTGATTTTATGTTAAACGTTGTTTGCTGAAACAATTTTCTTGTCCAATTAATTTACCATGTACTACAATTAATTTGTTTTGTGCGAACTTTGTTTTGAAGAAAATTTAGTATGCTTTGATTTATTAGTTTTGTAAAAGGTATTGTGATATCAAGTGTGTTTATTGATAAAAACCCATAATCTGTCATTTACTGGTGTTTTATGAACGGTGCACTTAGTTTATTAAATGATGCAAGGGCTGCGTTTTATTTTTTTGGAGTCTGTTTCGGTATGCTTTTGGCCTTAGAAGAGGTTTTCGGGTGTGTTGTTGTTTTATGTTGTGTCATGTCTTTTTAAAATGTTTTATAAGTGGTGCATATGGCTTATTTAATCTGTATAAATTATGAGATTCATGTTTTTCAATGATTTTGACGTGAAATTGTTTTTGAAGTGGCGCTATGATATAGTTTGGGTGTGTTTCGTTTGTGTAAATTTTGTGGTACTAATTTTGATGTATTGCATAATTTGTTCTTTTAATTTATTACATGTTTTGTGGAGTGCGCAGGACCCCGCTACAATGGTTTTGGGCCGCGGGTGTCGAGGTACCCCGCATGCACATGCATAAAGTAAAGCATATATATATATATATATATATGCAATGCACCTATGGGTGTGTATATGTATATATATATAAATGCATGTGCGTGTATGCGCCAAGTGTCAGTGTGGGTGATCGTCGACAAGTAGCGACATGTTTGAGGTAGGTCCTCTATGCCTATGCCTTTAATTTGAGATTCATAATTGCTTGCTTGTTTTAAAAATATGTTTTATATTTACGCTATATCCACATGCTATGAAATCTGGTTACGGTTGCTAGAAATTATTACAACTTTGATTTGGAAATTTAAATGTATTTTTAATGCTATCGGTCTTAAGTGACCTTTTATTGAAAAATTGATTTCTTAAGTGGTTCTGAATTAGTAATGCGCATTTCCAAAGGTGTTTTGCCTTTTCGCTGATTGATTTTAAAAAGTGTTCCCTTTATGTAATTAAGCATGTTTGGCATCTTAAGAATGTTTTATGAAAGGCCTGTTTGACACTTTAAGATTTGGTTTGCGAAAATAGAAAACCCCTTTTTAGTCATTCCCCCTAAGTTTGAAAATAAAATGTGATGCAAGTGTTTATGAGCAGTTTGTGATATATGTTCCTAGTGTAAAGGCTTGTGCGTGAATGTGTGATGTAAAGAGAGGGGAATGCACTTAAGTAAGGAGTGCGGTGGTGAAAGGTGGAATGAATTTTAGATAAAGAAAGTGTAATGTACTTGTTTGATTGTTTGATAAAGAAAACTCACCACCATTTGAAATAGAACACAATGGGAAAACCCGGGTATCTAGGTGGGTGACCAGGACTAGTACGCTAGATGACATGGCAGGGGTTCATCCCGGTTTGTCTAGCAGGATTGACGCGACAACACTAATTAAACATATGAATTTTCTGAGGGTCGTGGCCTTCTAAGCCACGTTTTCTGAGGGTCGTGGTCTTCTAAGCCACGTTTCACTGAGGTACGAGGTCTTTAGGTTCCCACTTGTTCTAGATACCTATAGGGATTACCCATGGTGCTCATTTTTGTCATGCTGCTAATGATGTAACTTTCTTTTCAGCTGTTTCATACTTGATGTCTTGTTTGCGAGAACCATATTTTAACCCAAACTGGTTTCTTTTCATTTTTAAATGTTAATGCATGCTTGAAACCTATTTTGAAAATGTAGTGGGAGTAAAAGGCTTTACCTGAAAATGAAAACTCGTTACTTGAATTTGAAAGGAAGGAAAATACTATTTTAGTATATCTTATTTTCCAAACTGGCATTGGTTAGATTTCTTATTAAAGACAGGGGCATAGGATGTGGTTGTTTTTGGCTTTCCTACTGAGCATCTCGGTGCTCACGCCTACATTACTTTTCAGTTGCAGGTTTCAGTCTTGGATCGCTTTTGGGAGTGAGTGTGGTTATCTTACCGTGGTGATCCACGAGGTCACCTGAGGTATGTCACATTTCTTTGTTTATTTCTTTTTTCCACTGCCACGTTGTTCAGTTTATTTTCTTTTATTTATATTCTTGTTCAGTTTATGTTTATTCATCTTGTTATGGGCTAAACCGTTCCCAACTGGTTTGTTTTGATGCCCGGCACTAGTTGCCAGCTCGTGGGGATCGGGAACGCCCTTCGGGCCACGTCGCGGACCGGTTCGGGCGCCGGGTCGGATGACGCACCGGACTGGTTCGTGACAAAATGGTATCAGATGTGCCCTTTTTGTTTGGGGTGTCGAGTAGCTTGGTGATTAGGTGTGTTGGGACTCGAGAGGTAGGTGTTGGAAGGACATCATGAACCCTCGCCCATCCCGAGACTTGAGCTGCCAGGGGTAGTCCGGGATTTGAATTTTCTTCTTTGGATTCATATGTGTGGATGAGGGATGACCAAGGAAGTGAGCCACTGTTACGCGGCAGACTTGCATGGAGTAGCGACCCATGTGCGTCCTGAGTGCACAGTTCAAGATGCTTCTTGTGGTTGATGCTCGCTTGGAGCATGGCCTGCTAAGCCATGTTACCGGGTTGGCATAACCACTAGTCCCTTATTTTTGGATGTTTTAATGTGAGTTATGTTTGACCTTAATTTTGGTTGGTGTGAGTATATCTCAAAAATGAAAATGGTTTTTTGTGAAGGTGGTTTCAAATGGGAATGTGGTGTTAGAGTGGAAAAGTGGTTTTGAAATGGAAATTGTTTTCTTTTAACAAATGTGTGGTTTCAAAATGCAAAATGGGAGGTGTTTTGGAAGTTGTTTTGGAATCTCAGTTACACTTTTTGGAATGTGAATTGGAAAATATTTTGGAAATTTGAAATGTATTGCTTTGATGATAAGTTATTTTTTTCAAATTGGTTGGGAATTTGTGCTTTATGCTAAATGATCTGTTTTGAAAATGAGAAGTGTCTTGAATTGACCCTTGGTATTCCTATGAGTGATCACATACATTGAGGTGCGCATGTGGAAAGTGGAGGAATTGGTGATGTGAGTGGATGGGTGCTTGAGCTAGCACATGGATATGTATGTGTGAGACTTCATGGGATATCAATGGTGGATATCTAAGTTGTTTTGTTTGCTGAAAAATGGTTTTCAAAAGGGGTTTTTCAAACATTTAGAAAGGTGAGTGAGAAATTGTTTGGCGTTCTCTTTTCGTGTTGGGTATTCCTTTTCGTGAGTTCTTGGTTTTGACGTACTGAATTGTGGTTGGAATAGTGATTTGAGTTTGAGCTTTTGTTTGTGATTGTGGTGTGGAATTTTGATTTATGATTACTTTTGATTCGGATTCGTGCCTCTTGTTTTGAATATGCTGCCCAGAAAAGTCCCAGAAGTTTCTAGTGAGTCTCTTCTAGTTGTTGGTTCTACCTATACCCTTAGCGGGGCGGTGGAATTGAATTCTCTTAAGTCATTGTCTAACTTCTGTGGCGATCGTGATTTGTTGAAGGTAGCAAACTAGATTGGTGAAGTCGTTGGTGTTTTCAGGTTATTGGGAACTCCTAAAGCTAAGAGAGTCTGTGTTGGTTCAGGTCCATTTGAAGGTGCAACTTGGGATTGGTGGAGGAGATAACCCTAGTTTCATTGCATGATGGTATGACTTGGAAGGTGTTTAGGACCACTCTCATTAGTTGGTTTATATTTGTGGAAGCGAAGGTGATGGAAGCGACAAGGCTCGTGAGTGTCCAGCAATGCCAACGAATAGTGAAGGCCTACGTTGGGCATCTCAAGAATTTGGTTCCCTTTTCTCCAAAGATAATGTCGCAGAATCAGTTAATGTTTCTCTTGTGTGGGGTCTTCGTCTATTGTTCAAGGACCGGTTCCCTTTGGTGTTTGGGATGGTTCCCCATTCTGTGAGAGCGAGCCAGAGGAACCCATCTCAGACAAGTTTTCTTTTCAATTCCATCTTCTATTAGTCGGGAAACTCTCTTGTTCGCTTCTTGTGTGGCTGGTTTGGGTACTTTAAGCCGCCTCATCGTCATCCATTGAAGACTTCCTATCGGTGTGGCTGTTTGGGAAACATAGTGAAGTTCCGCTAGCGGCTTCGTCAGGAGGAGTCTCGACAGGAGAATGTCAGCTCCTGACTGCAGGGCAGTAGATGCTTCAAGACATCAGAGCTCTAGCCACAGGTCTCGGAGTGAAGCTTTTCACGTAGTCAGGAATCGTTGGGTGTGGGTCACATTGGTCTAACTTTTGTCTCCAGTGCTAAAATAGGGACGGTTTAAATTTCTCGGTTCATGATTCCTCGTATTTGAAGGTTCTGTTTTTCTGTAAGAGGCGCAAAGGTCTCTTTTTCTCGTTGTGGTCTTTGTTCTTTGAATACCCCACTGTGGTTGTAAAAAGGCATGGTGATCTTGTTTTCTTGTAATTCCTGCAGCTGCGCCTCCTCAAGTGTGACCCATTTTGTTTTAATGCATGCTTGTTTTGGAGATGCTCATCTCTTGTAGAAATGATGAGTCATGGTTAGGTTCGTTATTTTGTAGAATTCGTCTTTGGGTTTCTCTTGTCACTGTGGTCTCTGGTTTGGGTCGGAAGATCTCATGTCGGTTTATACTGGTTGGTTAATGCTAGTAGGTTCTTAGATGGTGGGGAGACTCACCATGAATCTTGTCGTGCCTTTTTCGAGGTTTGGTCTGTGTGGAGGTTCCCTCTTGGATCAAGTTAGAAGTTCCAGAGTTGGGTCATGCTAAGAGCCTCAATGCCGGTTGTGCTAGTCAGATTCTTGTGGTGGGGAGAACCCTCGTCTTTTCCTGATGATTCTTTTCTTTTCAGTTCCCCTCAGAGTTGGTCGGGTGTGACTGATAGAGTGAAAAGTCACGCCGAGTTTTGATTTTGTTGGCCACATTTAGTTTCAAACATGAGTTTGAATCCTCGTTCCACTGGGCGACTTTCTGGGGGCAGAAAGTTTTTGTGGTGGGGAGAATTGTCACACCCGAACTTTTAAGATAATATTATCTTATTATTTTATCAGATTTTGAAAATTTCTACCGAGCTGCGACCAAGCCTGTTTGAAATTTTTGTATTTTTTTGATGAACGAATGCTTTGCCCTTGACAGCATCCGGTGCATGGGCATGGCAAGTTCAAATCCGCGCGGCTTTGCTCGGGTCACCGCGCGACGTGCCTCTTGTACAAGGCGAATAGATAAAATGCGTTTTCATTAGTTGGATCACTATTATAATAATGTCGATTAATGTTATTATTAGTATGGTCAATAGATATAATTATTAACAAATTCATTATAATTTTTCATCTAATTATTATTAATAATAATATTATGGTTTAGTTTATAATAATTATTATGAAGGTATTATTATTATTATTATTATTATTGGGGCTTATTAAAATCTTTATTAAGGTTATTATTATTGTTAATTATTAAAGTTTTATTTTTTTTATTTTTTTTATTTATTTCTTATCTTATTTATTTATTTTCTATTATTCTTTTCTTTTCTTGTTTTTTTTCTTTCCTCTCTGCTTTCCTATGTGTCGCGCACATCCCCCTCATTTTTTTTCTTCTCGCGTTACCCCCCCACTTGAAACCCTATTCATACGGCGGCCCCCTCCCTCTCACTCTCCTGCTCGTAGCCGGACTCCCTCGCCGTCCTGACCCCCCCCGCTCCGTCCCAGCCTCTCTCTTTCCGGCATCCCTCACCGTCCCAACCCCCCCTCTCCGTCCCAGCCACAGCCTGCTCGCCTGGCCTCCCCCTCTCGACCCTCGGCCTGCCGCCCCAGCTCCCTACCACGACCGCCGCGACTCCGGCCTCCCCCTCCCGCTGGACCTCCGGCGTGACCACCAGGGTAGACCTTTCTTCCTCCTTGTTTATGTTTTCGTCCTTGTTTCTTTGGGTTTTTAGGTTTCCAGCTGTTTGGGTGTCAATTTGGGGTCTTAATTTGTGGTTTACATTTTCAATCTTATTAATCAGATTCTATTTTGGTTCTCTTGTGGTGCGGATTGGACATGGTTGACGCTTCGCACTGAGTTTTGGAGTTTTTGACACATGTTGTAGGTAATTTCATGCTAATCCTTTGGGTGGTGCGAAAATGATTTGTGAATGGAATTGAGGTGGTTTGGTTTTAAAGTGGTGATTTTATGTTAAACGTTGTTTGCTAAAACAATTTTCTTGTCCAATTAATTTACCATGTACTACAATTAATTTGATTTGTGCGGACTTTGTTTTGAAGAAAATTTAGTATGCTTTGATTTATTAGTTTTGTAAAAGGTATTGTGATATCGAGTGTGTTTATTGATAAAAACCCACAATGTGTCATTTACTGGTGTTTTATGAACTGTGCACTTAGTTTATTAAATGATGCAAGGGCTGCGTTTTATTTTGTTGGAGTCTGTTTTGGTATGCTTTTGGCCTTAGAAGAGGTTTTCGGGTGTGTTGTTGTTTTATGTTGTGTTATGTCTTTTTGAAATGTTTTATAAGTGGTGAAGATGGCTTATTTAATCTGTATAAATTACGAGATTCATGTTTTGCAATGATTTTGACGTGCGAGTGTTTTTGAAGTGGAGCTATGATATAGTTTGGGTGTGTTTTGTTTGTGTAAATTTTGTGGTACTAATTTTGATGTATTGCATAATTTGTTCTTTTAATTTATTACATGTTTTGTGGAGTGCGCAGGACCCCGCTACGATGGTTTTGGGCCGCGGGTGTCGAGGTACCCCGCATGCACATGCATAATGTAAAGAATATATATATATATGTGCAATGCACCTATGGGTGTGTATATGTATATATATATAAATGCATGTGCGTGTATGCGCCAAGTGTCAGTGTGAGTGATCGTCGACAAGTAGCGACATGTTTGAGGTAGGTCCTCTATGCCTATGCCTTTAATTTGAGATTCATAATTTCTTGCTTGTTTTAAAAATATGTTTTACATTTACGCTATATCCACATTCTATGAAATCAGGTTACGGTTTCTAGAAATGATTACGCCTTTGATTTGGAAATTTAAATGTATTTTTAATGCTATCGGTCTTAAGTGACCTTTTATTGAAAAATTGATTTCTTAAGTGGTTCTGAATTAGTAATGTGTATTTCCAAAGGTGTTTGGCCTTTACCTGATTGATTTTAAAAAGTGTTCCCTTTATGTAATTATGCATGTTTGGAATCTTAAGAATGTTTTATGAAAGGCCCGTTTGACACTTTAAGATTTGGTTTGTGAAAATAGAAAACCCCTTTTTAGTCATTCCCCCTAAGTTTGAAAATAAAATGTGATGCAAGTGTTTATGAGCAGTTTGTGATATTTGTGCCTAGTGTAAAGGCTTGTGCGTGAATGTGTGATGTAAAGAGAGGGGAATGCCCTTAAGTAGGGAGTGCGGTAGTGAAAGGTGGAATGAATTTTAGATAAAGAAAGTGTAATGTACTTGTTTGATTGTTTGATAAAGAAAACTCACCACCATTTGAAATAGAGAACAATGGGAAAACCTGGGTATCTAGGTGGGTGACCAGGACTAGTACGCTAGATGACATGGCAGGGGTTCGTCCCGGTTTGTCTAGCAGGATTGACGGGACAACACTAACTAAACATATGAATTTTCTGAGGGTCGTGGCCTTCTAAGCCACGTTTTCTAAGGGTCGTGGTCTTCTAAGCCACGTTTCACTGAGGTACGAGGTCTTTAGGTTCCCACTTGTTCTAGCTGCCTATATGGATTACCCATGGTGCTCATTTTTGTCATGCTGCTAATGATGTAACTTTCTTTTCAGCTGTTTCATACTTGATGTCTTGTTTGCGAGAACCATATTTTAACCCAAACTGGTTTCTTTTCATTTTGAAATGTTAATGCATGCTTGAAACCTATTTTTAAAATGTAGTGGGAGTAAAAGGCTTTACCTGAAAATGCAAACTCGTTACATGAATTTGAAAGGAAGGAAAATACTATTTTAGTATATCTTATTTTCCAAACTGGCATTGGTTGGATTTCTTATTAAAGGCAGGGGCATAGGATGTGGTTGTTTTTGGCTTTCCTACTGAGCATCTCAGTGCTCACGCCTACATTAATTTTCAGTTGCAGGTTTCAGTCTTGGATCGCTTTTGGGAGTGAGTGTGGTTGTCGTACCGTGGTGATCCACCGGGTCACCTGAGGTATGTCACATTTCTTTGTTTATTTCTTTTTCCGCTGCCACGTTGTTCAGTTTATTTTCTTTTATTTATATGCTTGTTCAGTTTATGTTTATTCATCTTGTTATGGGCTAAACCATTCCCAACTGGTTTGTTTTGATGCCCGACACTAGTTTCCAGCCCGTGGGGATCGGGAACGCCCTTCGGGCCACGTCGCGGACCGGGTCGGGCGCCTGGTCAGATGACGCACCGGACTGGTTTGTGACTGGTAGGAAATCATTTTATCCTTCCAATTAATATTCATAGTGAAAAATATGACATGTATAATCCCATGTAAATGTTTTTTTAGTAAAACAATACATGTTTGTGACATTTTTATTTTAACTTTAAATAAAAAGTTATTAATGTCATTTTCTTACCCATGTGGCTCCATGGGGTCCCCAAGTTTACCCATGGATTTTTTTGGTCAGATATGACACATCCAATAAGGGTAATACATGTGTCAAGGTAATTTAATATTATTAAAATATTATTTTTACCTTAAATTAAAATAATTAACTCTAATCACGATTAATAATACATAAAAGTTACTATCCACCAAAAAATTATTTTAATCCCATTGAAAAAATTTTACTTCTTAATGATAACAATGTTTTTTGGAATTTTGAAATTCAATTCCCAGAAGTGGTAATGTTTTATTTAAATGAAAAATTAGTTTTTAAACTACCACTTAGTGGTTTCACTATTAATCAAAAATTGACGTTTTTCAGCAAAATACCAAAAATTCACCCTAAGCTATACTTGATATTCTGAATTCAAAAATGATGTCTATTTTTAAAAAATCAAAACATATAAGTTGAATTAACTAATTGAATAATTAATTCCCACTGTCAAAATAAATAGCGTGTTTTTATGAAACAATATATATCAAATGATTGACACTAGTTTAAGTCCAATTTCAATGTGAAATTAATTCCAATGACCAGCATTAGATTAAATGGTAAAATTATATTATAATTTCACTTTAAAACCAATTAAAATAATAATCTAATCATATAAATAAATTAGATTAAAAAGATGTTTTGAATTAAAATACAACATTTTTTATTCTTGATTAAAAAATGAACTTTATCGGAAAAATACCAAAAATTAACACAATGTAAATTTTGATGACCTGATTCTAAAGAAGAATTTTATTTCGTCCAATAAAAATTATAAGGGTGAAAAAACTATATTTAAATAGGGTTCTCCATCAAAAGGTGATAAGTCGGCCTCTTAGTGAATATTAGAGTATCAATGCCTCAAATTGAATTCCTTTCTTATTTTAAGCCTTTATGTTTTATTGGATACATGTAAAAACATTTAACAAACATATATAATCATATTTAAGTTATTTATATTCATTCCCACCAATACAATGGCTACATGATTACCACCTTTTAAAATAATATTATTATATTACTTGTGTGCATCATAAGATTTCAAAGAAACTCGTTGTTGCATATCAGGGACGCTATCAGACATAGAAACCCCTTTAAAGTAAGATTAATATTTAATTCGCAAAAATTAATAAATATGAAAATGTATTATTCTTTATTTAACTCGGATGTTACAACCATGTTATAATAACATGGTCTACAAATGTGAAATCATACCTCGTGAAAACATTTTATTATTCTATTATCCTATTATATTAAACCATTATTTCTACCATGTTCATACTTTTTCACATTTTTTTTAGTTGGATGAAAAAACACTTTTACTAGATCATATTCTTTTTTACTGTAATAGTCCTTTAAGCACACCAATTTCATTTGTTTCTAATTTACCTTGTAACTTATATGAAACAATGTTCCTAAAAAATTTCATATGTTCTGAATTTTATAGTACATATTGAATCACTATTAGGAAATAAAATGTGAACATATCTAATCTACAGTGGCACTAAAATTTTTTGTTCTCAGTGTGTGTTAATTTTTGATATGCAATGTATAATTATGGAAGATGATGAAAAATGAACTTATGTAATGAATCGTATATCTATGTTTTTACTTGATTTGGATTTTTTTTATATTTTAAGGGGAAGTATAAGGGAAACCAATTTAAATAAACTAATATTGAAAAAAATAATCATATTTTGAAATAATGGTTTTATTGACTAATATATTGTAGTATTTATTTCTCATATTAACATGATTTTATACTATGAATTTCAATATATATTAATTTTTATTGCTCATTTTTTCTATTTTGGTTTCATTTAGTGGATGTAATAATGATGAACCATGTAAAAAAAAGAGTTAAGGCCTTATGTGGTAATTCCCCCAATAAGAAACCAAATGGTATGAGAGATAGTGTTAAAAAAATCCTATATCTACTATTTGATGTTATGAGTTATGGCCTAAACAATATCAATATCCAAAATACAATAAATAGTGACAAAATTTTATATCAATTCCTTTATTCATAAATAATAATCTTCCTTTAGTGAATCCTTAAATCCATTATTTTTTTATCAATGAACTAGCATGACAAAAATATTTTCTTTCTCCAATGCTTAGGCTAAGAATTTGTACATTTAGATAATTATCATTTGGATGATTTAATATAACCAATTGTTTAATGTAATGAAAAAAAATAATGTAAAAAAGAATAAATTATTTCTTTATAATAATAGGATTAAGAGAAAATGTTATTTATAAAATAATTTCTTATATCTCTTCACATTAAAATATATTTATAATTACAAGTGTAAAATCAAAATGAGGAAGAATGTTTTTCCTTTTGGAATAATATTCCAAGACAATTTCAATATTAAGCTCTAGTTATTTTAATATCATGAATGAAAAATCAACAATTTCTTTATTGTCTTAAAAACTGGTCTTCAAATATTACAAGATATAAGTGAGCTTATAAGAAATGAAGAAATTGTGTGTTCTATAATTATGTTGGAAATTGAAACTAGAGACTCTTTTTATTTTCATACATATGTGGATATGAAATAGAAAATATAATTTTTAATAAATTATAACAATAAAGCAATTTTAGGTACTGGTATCCTAATATATCCATTCCAAAAGTATTGAAAATGCTCCAAATAAAAATTTCTCAAAGGGATAGGGAAATTATTCATGATGAAAATAATGGCTATTCAAGAAAATAATTTTTACCAATATATATCGAAGTTTATATACTAAATAAGGTAGAATAAATTTTCATATAAGACACAATTTGTAGCTCAATGTTTCCAATGTCAACAATTTTATAATTTTAAAGATTCATGACCTAATATACATGTTAATGAAGATAATTGATTTCAACAACTTCCAAAACCAAGGGTACAAAGTTATAATTATGCGATCACTATCATTGAATTAAATATTTATATGAATGTGTTGAATGGTCTATGTAATATCAACCCAAAAACTATGAATATATTCTTTCATTCTATATTTTATGTTCCTTTTTAATTAAAAAAACGAAACGAGTTTTCCATCTATTTTATTCCTGATCCAGAATACAACATACATGAGGTGTGTTTCTAGTCACCTTAGAAAAGGGATGAGAACCAATAGAATATGATATAATCTATTGGGAATAATTTTTCTCATTAAATTATAGTTAAAGAAAACAACATAAAAAAGGGAATGAAAAATCTTCATATTGAATCTCTATATTCCAAAAATAAAAATCAATATGATATAATATAAATTAATTAATTATCAAAAAATAAAACCCTTACTCACCCTCTAATTTCCTCCAATGAAACATCCCTTTGTTCCACAGAATACTCTATTAGGGTAGCGCATCAATAAGTTTCTATAATTGAAATCCAGAAATGGATTTTTTGGATTATGCAATAAAGAAAGATAAATAAAATTAAACAACCCAAAAACCTTTATCTAACTCCATGATTCAACATATGATCCTGATACAAAAAAATATCAATTATAGATCATAAATATGTCCACAACCTGAATATATATATATATATATAGGTGTGACCATAAATATTCTATGTAGAACATGATCCACTATGATGCAATCTAACATTCTAAATAATGGTCCATTTTTAATATAATTTGATAATTAACATAATAAATATGGTCTCCATTTTATCATAAAATAAATTATTATATAATATTTATAAAATCCATTTTCTTTTCCTTTTTAAGGAATAAATTCACATTAAAGAATTTCATCAGTCTAAACTGTTGTATTTGAATATTCCCAATTCAAAATCACATTCTAAAACATTTAAAAAATAATAATTTCACTAAATTTTGGAAACATTTTAAATTATTGAGAAGGAAACTATAATAATAAGAGATAATGAATTCCTTGAACTAAAATATAAAAAAGTAAAATTATGTAACTAATAAACTACAACAACCTTATAATAATATATGAAAAAAAATCACGGGGAAAACTTAAGAAAACTATGATCTTGTAATCATTATAGTATAATTTTATTCATAATTATTGATCCATACATAAAAATTATTTTCTATTATCATATATAGAGGATAATTCAAATGTCATGGTGGTAACATTATCCTTGTTATCATGTTATTTAGTTATTGTTCTATTTAAGAAAAAAATTGTATGGATGGTGGGCCTTTTCTTAGCATAATTGTCATATTCATCCCTTAAAATTACCTTCGTTTACTATGAGTTATCCCATTTTCAATCCACTCATTTAAACATTAATATCCTTTTATAAAAAATATTCTACATTAAACCACATTATTTCTCAATTTAATGGAAAAAATATGGAAAACCCAAAAATACTTCATAACATAGTTATAAATAAAAAATCAACCTTTATAAAATATATAATTCAATGTAAATAATTCTAATAGTGCCATTATAATTTAATTTTTAAAATTAACTTTAATAAATTTTTTAAAAATTAATTTTAGAACCCAAATTTAATTTTTATGATTTTCCCCAAATAATACCCATACACACACAAACACACACATACACACACACATGTTTGTATCAAAATAATATTTTTTCATAATATCATATTAATTTATATATATACATATATATTTATACACATATATATATTTATAGCCCCCACATAAAGAAAAAATAATACTTCAATCCTTACCTTTTTTAATTGAAAACCAATATTGAATCATTTTATCAATACATGCAATTTCTAGAATTTATTAAAATTAAATGTAATCCTCAAGTTCAAGTTTATAATTCCAATTCAAAACCATAATACCTTCTCAAAAAAATTAATTCATTTATATGGGTAATTTGTGTCATCTTCTAAATACAAGGTTTTTAATGTTAATGATAAGAAAACATAAAATATTTTCATAAACAAAATGAAAAATTGTTTTTCATTAAAATCATGTTGAAATATAATTTTACAATTATAATATCTATACCTGAGATGGTCTATGAAATACCCAAGGTGCACTTCTGATTAAATTTTTCTCGTGAAAATCACATATAGAATCTGTTATTAGTAGGTTGGAAAAATTTCTCCCATAAAATTGAAGATAAGTACAAAAAATAAATGGGAAGGATTACTATATATATTAGAGTCTGATACACTAGACGAAAAAATAAATAAAATAAAAAAGTAATTAATCAGTGTAAAAACATAAATCCTTAACTCATCCTCTATAACCATCAATAAGAACTACCAATTGTTCAACATTAGTGATTCTAAATATAATGTCTCTATGAGTAACTATATATTAATGAATAAATACTACAATTTTTCTTCTATGATAAAGTAGGATAAATAAATTAAAATAACCAAAAAACCTTCAAGTGATTATGAGTCACCATATGATCCAATTAAAAATAATTATCAAAGAGAAATCATATATAGGCATAGAACATGAAATTGATATATATATATATATATATCTCTATGTGTGTGTGTGTGTGTGTTTGTGCATGTTTCTATGTGAGAGATAGAGAATACAAATTCCTACTATGCCACCATCTTCTATTCCATATGAGAACCCTTTAATTTAAGATCCATTTTCAAACTAGTGTAAAAATATAAATAATAAATAGGTTTTTCAATTAAATAAAAAACCCAACATCACATGATCAATATAAAATAACTTATCTTTTCATTTTAAATGAAAACAAAAACATTACAAGGATTTCACCAGCCTTTGCTGCTATTATTAAGCCCCCTAGAAAACCACATTAAATTCATTTAAAAAAAATTCTAAATCATTTTGGAAAACATTTAAATATGGGAGGTAGAAACATACAAAACAATAGATAATAATTAACATTAATTGAAATAAATGACATGGAATATTAGTATCTAATAAACCATGAAAATATAAAAATCATATAACAATATGAAAAATAGGGTATCCCAATGAAAACTAAGGCCAGAAATCCATCCTTGGATCCTCACACTCTCAATGGAAAAATGATGAACAATCATTCTTTTGAATGTGTTTCAGTAGAGGAAAAAAGTCAATCTCCTAATGGTATCCAAATCTATTTTATTATGTTGTTTTCTTAGTGTAGTATCATAGGATAAATGATGGCAAGGTCAGGTTATTTCATAGTAAACCTATCAATGTCTTCCTAATATAAATTTTATGATTTCCCACCTCATTTTAACCATATAAATTTATAGTCATGTATATGTCTACCATAGTAGAAATATGAAAACCCTAATGTTATTTTATATATATATGAGTGTGTGTGTGTTTGTCTATGTGTTTTTTCGCTCAGTGTGTGTATTTATATATATATGTATAGCCACTACATATATAAAAATATTATAAACCCTCAAATTTTTTTTTGAAAATGAATTATAAAAGATTTTATCAATACATATATTTATATTCATTACATTAAATGGAAATAAAAACATCATTTATATTTAAGAATATACCTTGAAAATGAAAACATCATTTCAAACCACATTATTCATTCATAAGGGTAATTCTGTGATTTGTCAAACACATGTTTTGTATGGTTCTTAAAAAGAAGTCCTAACCCACAATACAAAGTATAAATATCCCCAAATTGTAATTATAAACAAGATGAAATATGATTTTACACATATAAATAACTTCATCATTAATAATATTATAATTAGTTATATTTTTTTTCAAATATAAAAAAATGAATGTTCTAAAATTAAATAGTCATGCCTATGGAAACCATCCAAGAATAGATGGTGAAACATCTAAAAATTTAAGAATAACATGAGATGGAACTGGGAAATAGATCTCACACTACTGTGAAAAGAATAAAAAAAATCTCAAACCTTCACCCTAGTGTTTTTTATAGAATGTGATGTAGTATTGAGGGAAAAGATAAAAGGAAAGAGAAAGGATAAGAAGGACCAGAAAATATCTATCGGAAAATACTCACCTTGATAAAATGAGAATAAGTGGTCATATAATGGGAGGTTCATTCAAGGGAGGCCTTCCATAACCTACGAGTTGAATGACAGAGAGGGCCATAAGAGGTGTCTTCTCATAGGAGAAAATAAGAGAGGGACAGTTTACAAAATATAGACTAAAAAAATATGGAGCCACTATGGAATGGTATACATGACATATGTGTGGTGATTATCCATAAACATAGATAAAATGGGTATCAATATAGCACCAACGTGAGGTGATAACATCATCATTTTAAATATGACCATATCCTACAATCCATAGTTATATCATGATCATGGTCTTGAAAAATAGGCCTAACAAAGGACCTCGTAACCTAAGGGAGGCTGTGGTATGGTTCTATGATCTCCCATATCGACCCAAGCTACTTGAATTACTCCATGCCCCCTTCCAACAACTAAAAATTAAAAAACATTGAAAATGAAAAAAACTATCAACAATAAAGTAAAAATAATAATGAAAATAAAGGTCATGTGTGACTTCAAATCTTACAACTCATCTATTATTATTTATTCACTTACAAAAGAATTCAATGTTATTTTTTTATTGGAAACACCACTGGGTATGATGATTATATACCAAGTATATAAACATACACTGATTGTGATTTTTGGAAAGATAATTCCTAATAATCAATCTATTCTTTCTATTTTTTAATTTTACATGATAATGTACTAGGACATGATCTTTCTACATAACTTACTTTCTAATTATTAGGATAAATAAATCTAAATTTTTATACCAAATCATACCACTATTAAATAGTAATGTAATTATTAATATGAACTCTAAATTGAAACTAATCCTTCAATATTGGTGTTGGTACCCAATAATTATGGATTCAAGGATTATACATTTATGGAGGAGCCTATCATTGATGATATTCCAATTATACAAGAATATGTTGATGTATTTCAAAATTAGTTTCCTAATATTACAACAAAATTAGTGGTTCAATTTTCAAATATACTTTTAATAGTTTAAATGAATATTTATAATAAACAATTCAAAATTGAACTCATTTAATTGGTTTAATTTGAGAATAATCATTGGTATATTTTTAAAGTGTATAATTTTCCCAAGTGTCTCTCTATAAGGTTATTTCGTCTCCTTTATAAAGAAGAAAGATTTAACAATGCTCCTTTTCATAGAATATCATTAGATTAACATGCTCATGACAATGAATATATATCATATACCCCATATTAATGATTTTCTAAATCAATATAAAGGGGTTTATCTCCTGTCAAAGGATAATCATTGATCTATATATCATTTAATATGGGTGATTATAGAATATAAACCCAATACTATCTTTCATATAATATAGATACTATATAAATTAATAAGGATTGCTTTCAGACTCAAATATACCTATGAAATCAACATAGATCAAATGAATATAATCTTTGGGGATTACCTAGATAAATTTTTAGTATTCATTTTTATTGATATTACCATATATTTTATGAGTATGAATGGGCATGGTGAATATTTTATTATTTTTTTAACGACCTAATGAAATAACATTTTTTATTTTGAAATTACAATTTATCTGTTTTTTGATTAAAAAATATCCCTCTTTGGATATTTAATCAAAATTGATGCATATATATGGGTCCTTAAATGATAAAGTTTATATAAAATTTTACCATACCTATATACAAAACAAATATCCATTGTTTTCATGGATTGGATACATATTATAAATTATTCTTGAGATATTTTTAATAATTTTCACATATGCTATCTTGGTTTCTATATAAGGAAGTAAATGTTCTCATGAATGAAGAATTTGAAGATATATTTAATGATAATAAAAAGATCTATGTCACTACACCTGCAGTTACAATACTCTATGGTGGAGAACTATAAAGACACATATTTTTGGAAAAGATGGAATTTTCTACGGAATTAGAATTTCAATTTAAGGTATGGTACATTTTAAAAACACATAATAAGAATGAAATTATTATAGTTTCGACACATAAATTCCCAATTTTTAGACTTCATTTAAAGACTTAGAACTATATCGGGTGTACCATTATGTTTTGGGAGCATTGGACCAGAAACCCCACCTCTAGAAGAGGTTAATAATAGAGCGCATGTTTTATGAGATTGTTAAACCCACTTTGGAAATTTATTAGATGATCTATTGGACCTATAAGTCTCAATAAATTTAGTATAACCATGCAATAATATCTACGTGGGTGTGTTCCTAATTGTTAGTTTTTGAAATATAGGAAATGTATGGTTTTCACATGGTTTCCAAAGGATTGTGCTAAAAGGATATTTACCACCTTCCTTTGAAATATCTTAATCATGGTTAGAGAATATTTTTCAAACCATGTGAAAAACCCTATATCTCATATAAGAAATAAATATTACACTTTTTCACCTTCCTACTTATTTTTTCTACTCCTCATATTCTCTTATTATCTACACGCAATAAATATCTTAGAGCTCTCCTAATCCTGCTTTATATATATAATGATATCCTTCATTAGACCTCTATTTTGAGTTTATTTCATAATTTTCAAGTGCATATATAATTCGATGACTCCTCCTTCCTCTATAAATCATTTTTCATTTAACTTTCTGTGTTTTTACTGTGTATGATAATTCACCATATTATTATGGTGTTTTTTGGATTGTTGGATTTCACAAAAACCCAATCAATTGAATCCTTGGTTGATAGTATGTGTTATATAACTTCATCCATTAATGTTTCACCATGTATAGATAAAATCATAGTGATACACAGTATTATTATTTTTATGTCACCTTAAAATCATGAAACTAAATATTTGGAACCAAATGATATAAATTAAATTAATAATAACCTTCAATTATATCATTGAGGGTTGTGCACATCAATACAGACCACCCAATTTAGAGAATCCATGAGGTGCCTTTAATTAATCAATTATGTTCTAATAAAAACACTTCATTGAGGTGAGTTTTCTTGTAAAATTTAATCATGTTAGTATATGAGAACAAGTTATGAAGGTTAGCACAACATAATTCGTACATCTCTCATGTATGCTGTTATTATAGATATTTCACTTAGACCTAACACTTTTAGTTATATTTGGCCCCATTTATTATTGTTATGTATGAGTTTTGATAAATATAATTTTATGTCCTCGGTTTCTCGTTTTATTTATAAATGGATTTCATTTTTTATTAATTTAAATAGTTAATTTTAGTTTAATGACATTAGGAGGAAAATCTATACCATGTGTTTCTTTTTTATGAATATTAATTATATGGATTGTGGAACCCATGAAAATATTGGGTAAGATTATTATAAATTCATAGAGGGGGTCCATTATGGGTATTATTATTATACCATGGATATTGTTCATTAGACAATGGTTAAAAGTCGTATTGACTGTTGTGTTTCATGATCCCTTACAATGTGTTTTGGCTACGGTGTATCACACTATTTATCTTATTGGGATGATTGGAATGATGTTCCACATTATATTGCATTTAATTTTTACCATGATGACTCACCCTATCATCATGAGTGATGAGGAAGAAGTATTATTTTCACATGAGATTTATTGCTAATACACTTATTTGATACTATACCTCAATAGACTAGTTATAGATGGATGGCTTGTGCACTAGGTCTAGAGAGAACCAAGAATCCCTATTTATTCCTATATATATCCTCATGTATATATTATATATACATGTATAGAACATATATACAAGTATATATATAGATACACATATTTACCGCGCTTATACTATTATGGATTAGGTTGATGTAGGTTTGGTCTACTAGGTGTCTTTGATGAACCTTGGCCCTACATGTTACGTTTATCTATTAATTTATCTTATGTTTATTATTATTATCATTTCCTACATCTCTATTTATTCGCACAGACTGTATTTTGATTTAAATAGTATTTTCTGTGGCCTAATGATTTTTTTCTCACACTAATATGGGAACCTATTACATTGGGGTGCCCAACTAGACATCATTCTTACAGGTCCATACATTACTTCTTGTGTTGTGCATCATACATGGGAGACTAGGAGAACTTGAATGAGCTAGTACTCAAGATTATCATGGAGATCGCCCTTGGGGATTAATATTTTTTCTTTTTATTTATTTACTATTTTGTATGGTGTTTTATTTTATTCTGTTTCCTACTTTGGATTTTTTAGCATCACCGGTACATGCCTGTATAGATGGAAATTTGGTTTTGGCCACTTTTTTTCCTTTCATGTTACTTATTTATCATTCAATTATTTTAATTTATTATTAATTAATTCCTATTTTTTGATGATTTGTTTATTTATTACCTAATATTCCCTTGTGATGATATTATATTAAGGGTATAGTCTCCCCACTATAGCATATTAGAACCATGATGGTTGTCAGCTGCCTCTGGCATATTTGGAGTTGTGCTTGAGGCCATGTGCTGATTGATATGGATATTGTTGTCATAGTTAGTTGATTCAAGATGTTATAAAGGGATATCAAAGTTGTTTTGTTTACTTTTTTTTTTACGATTTTTGGGCTGGTAGACGACATACTAAAGAGTTGTCAGTGCTTGGTAAATAGTCATTTCTATGAGTGATCATCTGTGGAATAGGGAAAAGTAAAAGTAGCTAGGGAGGGGATTTTTTCGCATATTATTCTTTATGGTAGTTAATTATGATTTCAACTCATGTGATTGATATTCTTTATTTATTCTTTTATTGATGTGATTATAGTATTTACCCTTAGCTGAGTATGGAAATGAAGAAAAATTAAATGCAACATTCTAGGCACATAGATAATAACATTCCATGCATATGTTGTGGATTATAGGTATCATTTCATGACATCAACATAACATTTTTGAGGTTCTATGTTTTTTTATCATTCTTATTTTGGAAAAAATGTTTTATTTAGTATTTAGCACCCTTAGCTTCTTACAATGTTTAAGAGATTAATTAGTGTGATTTTCCTAATGTATCCTACTCATGTGATTATTTATATGTATAACAATATTTAATTTAGATGATTAGAATGTGTAGTTATATTTATAATATATAATTGACCATTACTGTGAAAACATGAACCTAAATGTTATTTTACCTCATATATCGGTGATGGAACATTAACAAACCAATCCCGACATGTTGATCCATTTACCATGGGTATCATGGGATGTAAAATATTTGTTTTGATTAAACATGATCCAATTTTTAACTTATAATGTGTAAGATAACTTTATAAATTTGTAAATTTAAGGATATATAATCTAACCAATTCATATGAATATGATATGTTTGGAGATTCATGTAATTTTAAAATTTGTGTAATTTTGACATCAAATGAATGGGATACATGTGGAATTTCTTCACGACTCGACCAAAGTTGGTCGGTATTTACTATATTTTTTTGATGAGATGGTCTTGAATCAAACAATGTATTGGTTTTTTGACCTGTAATGGTTATGAGAATGACCCGACTCAACCCATGTTACTTGGTCATCATGCTTTCTTCGTATAAAATAAACACATTAAGGGTGATTTAAAAACATTAATGTTATTATTAATTTTATTTATTTATTTTAACCCAAAATGTCTTGACGAGAACCTCATAAGTCATCGTTGTTATGTTATTCTTTAGTAATTACCAAATAGGTATGATTATTTATTATAGGAATGGTTATTTAAAAGTGATTAAACCATTTACATGGGAACACTTATATATATATGGTGGAATGTTGTTTGAACAGTCTCCTCTATAATATATAAAATAAATTTTATATACTTCTGACATATGCATATATAAAAAATTTGTTAATAAGAATTATAATTTCAACCTAAAGGGTGTATTCCTCAATAGATTAGAATCTACCTTTTCTTTAACTATGAACAACTATGATAACATTATGTCTAAATAAAATAGATAAAAGGAATTTGAAATATATATTTTCTAATTTTGAAAGGATGTTAGTAAAATAAATAATCTCTAGAAATATTTTTTTTGATCTTCTTATGTTCCTTGTGGATTTCATAAAATATGGTTGCATGTATAAATAATTTTTCCTAAATAGTAATTGATGATAATTTGTGTATTTAAATTTATTTACAAATTAAATTTAAATTAACGTAATGAATTATAATGAAGCCTTAAGTGGTGAGCTTAATTTTAACCCTATGTATGGGTAGCATAAATGTTCCTAATATTTCCTTAGACTAGGAATACGATCATTGAATATAGGCCTACATGATTTTTTTTTTCATTTTGTTAAACCTAATATATAGGTGCTTGAGTCTATATATTTTTAAGGTATAAAATATCTTGTAGTTTTGATGATTTGTGTTTTCCTAAGTTGCTATCTAGAGGTATGTAACACCCTATGAACATTAAATCATGGATAAATTCATTATGCTTCTAACAAAATTTATTTTTTAGGTGTCAATGTCCCTGGTTGGACTCTTAGTTACAACACAACTCCTATGATGGATGGTTTTTCATGGAGTATTATGGAATTTTATACAACATGAGGATCATTTAATTCTCGGTTTATGAATGTTATAAATGCCTAGGTCATGGTCGATCACTTAGTAGGTTCTGTGATCATAACTTTCTTCTTCCATTTTAGTCTGAAGAATTGGTAAGTATAAACCTATTTCACTGTCATATAGGGTTAGTAAAAATATCTACTATTCCTTTTTATGGGACATTAGATAGTGAATGCATTAGGTCAATAAGACTGTGGATAGTATCAAGGATGTTTTGTTTTGTTCAAATTTTCTCATGGTTGTTTTCTTTGATACAGTTGGAACCTTTTGAGTTTCTCAAATGATACAACGATAAATATGTGTTTAGAGGTAATATTTAATGAATTTAGCTATTACGCAATATTCTTGGGTCAACATTCAATTAAAGTGAATTGGGAATTAAAGTAAATCTATATTTTCCCAAAAACTCGGGATAATATTATAAAAGGATCATTTGTTTTGACACGGTAGTCATTTTTTTGGGATTTTATAGCCAATTCCATAGCATTTATAGACATAACATGAGAGGAATGTTATGTGTAAGTAAACATACAATCATATATACTATGATTTTAAGATATTTTTTCTATTCTCATTCTTGTAAGCACTTATTGATGAATATTGGCCTCATCAAGGACCTGCTGATGGTAGTAGATGGAGCATGTAAGGGGGATGACTTCTATTTTTTGTAAATATAATCACTAGGAAACTCATGTAGTTGTGATTATATAGTAAAATGTTTTTTATTGTGCCCATATAGGTATAATGTACACTTACAACAAGTTCCACTTGAATTTATGCAGTGCTACTTTAAGACACCCATGAGGATTATAAGGTTTCAATATGTTAGTGATTGAATGTAAGCATGTAAATGGTATGGTTTGAATGGTACAAAACCTTATAAAAAATCATTCTACATGGATGTACAACATTGGTTGCAATTAAGAGCTCACATGGTGCCTCAAGTGGTAATTCCATCATGTTCTGTTAATGATAACAAGTCGATAGGTCCAACTGATCTCTTTTAAAAAAAATTAACTCTAGTTGTTATATTTATCATCCTTTCGATGGATGGATACAGTGGGTATAATTCCTTTCTGAGAAACTCATTTCAATTTAGTAAGAGTATCTCAGATTCATTTTTAAATTCGTTCAATTCTACTTAGTGTATTCATGTATTAAGGAATATCATGTGCTTTATCATGAAATGATTTTGGAACACTGAGAGGGAATTGATTATACAACACAAAAAATTAAAATTATATTAGTATTGGAAAGTGAAATCCATGGGAGTCAAATATTTGTAGTATAGTTACATTAATGTATTGGTTTTCTAGTGTGACACCTAGATTCCCATGGAGAAATGTTTTGGAAAGACTTGACTGTTGTTGGGATATGTTAGTGATCATGATAGGTGGATATTCACATTAATACTAATGTCTCACATGAAAATTTTAGAGTATTAAATACTTGGGATGATCTATTTGGACTCTAGTTGGTGATTCTGAGTTTACCCTGAACTTCAATAAATATTGAATTTTTTATTTAAAGGGTGGAAATCGAAATTTGTTGGTAGGGGTATCCACCCATTTTCATACTCAGGTTAGACAACATAAATGAATGTTTATAATGAGATATGTCTAGAAGATGATAATGGTATTTGGATGACATGATCGAAGGAAATAGTATATTCTAGGGAAAATGAATAGTGTTTCGGGTTATGATACACCGAATATCTAAGCCAATCATTGTTAGAATAGTCATTTGGGCATGGCTCCACTTATTTATCCTCATTTTTTTCAATACAGTCAGGTAGGAACTAGTTCATGTCACTTAATCATGACTGAATTGGTGCAGTCTGAATATCTCTTAAGGGTTTTCCTGTAAATTTGGGCATGAGAAGAAAAAATGTGGTCAATTGGGAATCAATATGTTAACCAAATCAATAATCATGCTGGGAGTGTCATTATAATGCAACAATCATGCTTAAATATCCAATTTTATCAATATAGATATCATTAATTAGAATTGGAATTTCAAATTCTGTAACTTATAGGGTGAGATCCATAAGATGTTTATTTAAATAGACTATGATGTAATCAAGTCTAGAGTTAGGTTTTCTTATGTAAGAACCATCTCGATGATTTAATTTGGAGTATAGGTATTGCATTGAGTTTCTATAACATATATATTGTACGATAAAATTTATTCATGGAAATTGAAATGGGAGGTTAGAAATGAGATGCGACCATTTAATGAAACTTAATGAATCAAGTGGGTTAGGTGATGCTTCTACCATTCTATAGGGATTCTTTTGGATGAGAAGTTCTGAATTGAGGAGATTGTATTGCCCAATGTTTTCTACCAGATGAAAATATTTTTAGATAATTAATTTCAATGTGGTGGATAAGATGTTTTTCCAACATATCTTCATAATGAAATTACTATATTTGGAACACATAAATTTGTTTTTTACTCTTTTTTATAGCCATAGAGTTTCCTCGACTGTTCTATTGTGTTTTGGGAGCATGAGTCCCTAAAATCCCATAGATTGTTGAGGCTGACATGAGTGAACCATTTTTCTAAAATTGTAAGCCCCCTAACAGAAATAGTGCAAATGATCTAGTGGACCATGAGATCTTGCATGATTTTTTGTAACCTTTTTAGATGATCCATGTGACCACGTGTCTAATTATGATTTTTATAGAAGGTAAATCTACAATTTGTGCACGGTTTCCCAAAACATTCACATGAACTGGACACACCTATTTTTTGGTAGTCTCTCAAGCATGATTGGAACATATTAATCCCAAGCATGTGACCAAACCATGTTCCTCATTTAAATATGGTAAAATTTAATTTTTTTTCCTACCTACTTATTTATTTTATCCTCATCCTCTTCTCCGCATACTCTTGTATAGAATCTTCCATGGATCTATAATTCTCCTCTTCTAGGTGTGATGTGATATATTTAATTAGGAATCTAATTTTAGAAAAGATACTTATATAAAAATTGTTTCAGTATGTCTATAAATACAATTTCCTTATTTCTTCATTTTTCTTCCCTCTATTTTCAATATTTTAGTACGATCCTATTCACTATATTTTCATGGTGATTATAAGTTTCTTTAAATTATCTCAAACCAATTCAATTAAATCCTATTTATTGGATGAGTTATGACTCTTTATTATACGGAAAGATGTGTACAACTTATTCCCAAATTTTATTTGAATGTTTAGATCACTTCATTGGTCTATGCCCTTATATTTTACATATGGTGCCTTTGAATCATGAAATAAAACATTTACATCCAAATTACATGAATTAAATATGTGTGAACATTGAATTTCATCATTGAGGGTTATATTCCTCAATGTATATCACTCTCTAGTATGCTTTCATGAGGTTTCTTTAATTAATCAATTTTTTTCTAATAAAAAATTCCTATTGGGTTGTGATGTATTATAATATGTAAATAGGATGGTTTATGGGAATGAGGTATTTGTATTATAAAGGACCAATTTATAATTCTTTAATGTATTGTTTTAACTATTAATGATAATTCACATATCTATAATACATTTAGTTCAATATGAAATCTTTTATTCTTATTATGTATGAGATATCATAAATGACATACACTGGTCAAGGGATCTCTTGTAATTTTTAAATTGGTATGCTTTTTTATTAAATTAAATTGTCCAATTTAGTTGAGTTAAAGTGGGTGGAAAGGCCACACCACATTGTTTATAATTATGATTCTGAATTATATAGATTATGAAACCCATTATTAGATTGTGTGATGTTATTATAAATTCTTAGAGGAAATACCCTATGATTATTATTATTTTTAGACCATAGATATAGGTCATTGTACAATAGTTAAGGGACTTGTTTAGAATCGTATTTCTTTCCCCCATATGATGAGTGTTAGCCATGGTGTCTCACACTTTTATCATACATGGATGATGGGATTGACAATCTATGTCACTTTACATTAGTGGTTGGGACAACTGATTCAACCCACTATCTCGAGTGACGAGAACGATGTATCACATTCATTTGAGGTTCGGGGGTAGAACTGTTGTTGTATATTATAGCTTGTTAGACTAGTCATGGACACCTGTGTCACACCATTAGTCTATCCAATAACTAGTATCCATAATAATCATGTATACATACTCACTTATATAGTTTATATATAAGCATACATATTATACAAAAGTATATATATATATATATATTTTGATACACATGGTTACCATGTTCAGAATGCCCTGACATAGGATGATGTGGGTATGGACGACCAGGTGTCCCAGAAGAACCTGTTCTTGACTTATTTTGTTTATTTGTTTGTTTATCATATATTTATTATTATACTTGAATGTTGAAATATTTATATTGTTGGATTGGACTATTATTTAGATAGCATCGGTGGTGGCCATTCAACTATATCTCACACCCCATCCATCCACAATTGCAATAGGATCCCTAAGAAGAATTCATTTTCATAGATCGTTGGATTATTTTTTGTACAGTGCCTCGTTTGTGGGAGCATAAAAGCATAAACCTGATCTAGTACTCATAATGATATTGGAGATATCCATTAGGGATTTTTATTCATTTAGTTATTATGTATTTTTTATGGTGTCTCCTCATGTTCAATTTCTTTATTTGGATTTTGTAGGAACATCTTGACTTGAATTCATAAATTGATATTTTTCATTGGCCACTTTTTTTCCTTATCAGTTATTTATTCATCTTCTACGTTTTTTAGTTTATTAATACTACTTCCATTGTTGTTTTTTATTAACTAATTTATTATATATTATACCATCTAGTTACTATGATAAATATGGTATAATATCCCAACCATACCACCATTATACCCTCGTTTATAGTTGGTTGCCTCTAGCATACGAGGAGGTGCACATGATCCCATGTGGCAACTGTCTTGTCTACTAGATTCATTCACAATCGGGATGAGATGTTATATGAATAGTTTTCATATATGGTGGTCCTAAAAATAATGGCCTGTGATTTTGTCTCATGAAAAAAATTAAAGGAGATAGTTTACGCTTCACATAAATTAATGTCCCATGAGAAAAATATCCCAATGCATGATCTTGAGTGGGTAGTTGAAAATTTAATGTGAATTGTTTCATGTAATTATAATTTTTTTAAATGTTTTTTATATAGAGTATTATAATATCTCAATGTATAAATTAATACAAAAGGAGTTGAACATGTCCAACATGGATTGTTAGAGTGGATCAATGACTAAGATTTCTCAATACATTGCCAACCTAGGAAGGAAAACTGGGCGGTTGATGATATAAGTATGAAAGGTCATATTACTGTATCTAGGATGAGGATTAAATGAGACCCAATATTCATAGATATGGAAAGAATAGACATTTAACACATAAGAAATTAGTTAAATTCCCATATTCTCGAAATGTGTTCTCAACCAACCATCCATGTGATGTTCAAGGGACCACAAAAAGTTAATATGGTACTACAAAACAAGGCTAGAAATATTTTACTTTTTAACCATGAAATAGATTGATATATAAGATTAGAAACCCTCATATTTCTACCCTTGATACAAAAATGATAAAATGAAATCATTGATGGTAAAGAAATTTCATCCTATTAATGAAAAAAGATATATAAATAGCCTAAGAATCACTTATTTGGGAAAAACATGTTGATTGATATTTATAGTATATATCTAAATTCATAGTTTTCTATAAAGTCTAGTATGAATAATTTAATTCAAGGGGGTGATTTATAATTACCAATACCCATATGGAAATGGTATAAGATAACTATTCACATCATAGTAGGACTTCCTAAGGACTCTAATAAATAAATTCCTACTCTGTAATGGTGGATCAACATAAAAATTCGAAGTACTTCATTACCATCCAAATGGATTTATCCTTTGATAAATATGTGAATATATATATAATAAGTTATAAGGATTATCGAGGCTTCACGTTCAATTATATATGATCAATATTGAAGGAACACATAAATTTTCTAGATAATTATTCAACAAGCATTGAAATAAATAATAATTTCAACCTTACATCATTATTATTTTTATGTTCAATCTAAAATGAACATCCGTACCTGAGATAAAATTTTAAGATCTCTCTCAATAGATTGAAATATATTTTGGGATAAATAATTTATTCTAGTATAGTTCTCATATAAATAAATTTCACTCTATACATTGAAATTACATCATATTAGTCACATTATAGGAAGATATAGACAAATAAGACATTCATGGATGAATTTCGAGAGAGAATTCTAGTTGGCCTGAATAATATCAAATCATCTACAGAGAATGTTCAGACCATTTGGTGACATATCATAGTAATGAATAATTCACATAGTAGCTATTTTGATAATAATTAGTGAGATCTAGAGTTTTATATTTGTGATTTTTTATTGAATAGAAATATAGAAGAGTGTATGATATTTGGGAAGAAACAAAATTTGAACCCTAGATACATTGGACCCTTCAAAATTTATGGCAATCTAAGGACTATACATTATTATTTACCTCTTATAAAAAACCTATACTAAGTGCATAATGTCTTCCATGTATCACTTTTAGGACATAAAATCCCAATCCATAACATTTCTTAAAAATTTTGGTGGTTTAATTGAAACAAGATCTATAATATTAGGAAAAAATTATGGACATCTTATATCATAGGTATAATATTATGGGAAACAAGACCACAAAAATTCTCAAATTTAAATGGTTAGATCTTATGTTTTTAGATTATACATGGAAACATTAATGCGTAAAGAGATTAAAGTACTTTAATTTTTTTTTCATTTTATTAATTAATTTTAAAGGGTAATATTTAGGGGGGATATAACACACCATATTTCTTTTGTGAAATTATTCATTATAAATTAAATTTATTAGATACCTAGTTATACATAAATTATTGAAAAAAGAAAAATTACTATTTTTATTAATTTAATACATTTAAATATAATATAAAATAATATTCAAAACAACAAAATGAAACATGACTAGGAAAATTATAAAATTATTTCAACTATACGTAAAAAAAGATAATATAAGGATGATATTAGATAAATATTCTTATCAAATAAAGATCATACCATTAGTGATTAATATTGAATGAATAAATCACATTAAAAATATTATAAATATATTGGTAAATGAAATTAATGAACGAGAAAAGGAATTTTGGCAGACTATGTAAGGTAATATATAACAATGTTATATGATTAAAGGTCATATGATCATATGAATATGGTCATTGGTCACATATCTTTATTGGTATTATATGGTCATAGGGTATATACAATAGTATTATATATAAAGGATAAAGAATAAAAATTACATTGTTATTCGAAATGAAAATTGACACTAAAAAATACGACTGTTATAATATATCTCTTAATATGGTAGGAATATATAATCCCATTGAGAACATTATCTAGAAATAATGAATCTAAAGAATCAAATAGTTTATTTTTTTCTTATGAAGATCATTTTTCAATGATTGGGATGGATATAACATCAATAGAATTTTCCACTGATGAACCCCATATTAAACCAAAATAATTATTTCATGGTAGAAACTATCAGTGGGGGAAGGTCAAGATTTCCGAAATCGCTGTGACATGCATGATAAATGAGTCGCCACATACGACTATAATCGTGTCATATATTTAACATAAGAATCATTAGAGGTTGATTGGAGGTTATTATGTATCATTTATTTTAGTATCATTATTTTATTATTATTTTACAAAATTATATTTAAAAAGGTATAAATTTTTTCATCAAAATTATTATGTGTATCTAAATTTTTTATTAAATTAATTAATATAATGAATTATTATATATATATAGTTAATATGATTATTTTAATATAAATTTATTGAAAATAAAATTCATGGTAAGATGAATAATATATAAGAAAATTGAACAAAATCTTGTAATGTTATATAAAAATGTTTTCTATAAAATTAATTTTTTTCTTATTTATTTAAGACATAAAATTTATCACTTTTTTTGTGTTATATTTATTAAAATTTTATTTTTTAATTAGTATTCTAACATTTGGTAATTAGAGAAATTTTAATTTGTTTGATAACATACTAAAATAACATAAAAGGGTAAATTACAATGAAATATAGTAAATATGAACTCATATTTATATAAACCTAACCAAATTCAACAAATGGTATAATATTATCAATAAAAATATACTTTATAATTTTTAAAGGTAGTAGATGACTATGGGTAATACTGGAGAACTTTTTATAAATAAAAATTAAAATATTTTTTTTAAAATTCTATTCATTTCACCCGTAAATACTCACCGATTAATCCTATATTAGAACACATATTTCCTATATTTTCATCACAAATACCTAAAAACAATTTATCCCTTATATGTATCTAATAAATTTGGTAGCTTATTACCACAAGGATTCTCTAATAATTCATTTATAAGTAGTTCTCAATGAGTATATTAAACTCATAATGTATGTATTATATTCTCCCAAATCATTTTTCATTATCATATTCATCTACCCCTTATTTGTGGAAATATTACTCATTAAATTTTTTAAGGCTTTAATATTCTGTTAAAAGTTATATTATAAATATAAAATAACATAATCATGCCCATTCATTCATTAAAATGTGTTCTGTTTGGGTAGATTTTTTTAATTCATTATACAATGATCCATTTCACAACCCTCCTTTATACAGATCACCTCTAGAAAAGATTTCAAAATAATATTTAATGTTATGAGTATCCCATCATCTATAATCATTGAATAGTGCTTCTTTTTCTTTAATAGCTTAACCATTTGAATAAACATTTCCCTGTCCTACCATCTCCCATTTATAAAATCTCAAAAAAGATCCAATATTTACTTATAAAATAGGATTATTTAAATTTTCATATTCATATTCAAGTATCTAATATCATCTCTCTATCTCTCTCTCTTTCATTCATAACTCTCTACTACCTCCACCCATTTGATATTGACTCTGGTAGTGTTATATTTAGTTCAATGGATTTAAATTTATTTCTCTGATCATCATTTGAATGAAGCATAGTAAGAAACAAAATTATTTAGTTTTAATCTTTTATATATAGAATATTAGTTTCATATTAGGAGAAAAATTATATTAGTAAGCGTCTTGGTCAAGGAAATGGAGATTAGTTCATAAGATTCAATTTTACCTACTTCTTTAAGCATTCAATATTTATTTAATGTAATACCCACCATTCTGTGAATTCGGTAACACTCCCAGTCTACCTTTCCAATTCAGAAATCAAGAAATCATTAAGATATCTAAAAAATATCACCGTAATTTATTATTAACTGATCAAAATATTTCTCAATTAAGTTTCCCTGTCATAGGATGACTACGTCTAGAAGTTGTAACAATAAAATCTCTACATGATATTATCTAGATCAAAATTAAGGGATAGAACATGCATTAATAGGATATTATTATTGAATCTATGACTAGTTATTGAATCAAATATTGTAGAATCAATCACTAGTTCTCCCAATACTAGCTGGATATAATAAATGGATAAATAACTAATGTGTGAGTGCCACAATCAACTATGATTTATGAAATAATATAGTGAGGATATTTGAGAGAATATTAATTCTATGGCTTTATCATATCATACATATTCTATGAAGATGGATATTTACCATGTGATTCTCAATTTCTTGAAATTTTTAGCTGGATTCCATAACCATTCACTCTAGCATCTAATTAAAGATAAATCTGAATGATTAAGGATCGTTAACCAAACCATAAAGATTAATACAAGGTACTATAAAATTTAGTGGACTTCCAATAATGATTGAGTATATTTAGGTAAAGATAAATTTGGAGTATTATTTTGTGAATGAAGTAAATAAAAAATGCACAACCCATTACATTAGGTTTCAAAATAATTTTATTCTTTAAAATTTACATAGGAATCTCAGTTCTATATATATAATATAATTTTATTGTGGTGGTTATATAGAGAGTTATTGCTCCACTTGGGGTACTTAACTAAATGGTCAATCTGATATTCGACAATAGTACATGGTAAGAGATAATAAGATAGATACAAAGTATTATGTATGAAAATACTACATCAATAATTCATGGATGAAAACTCACATGAACATTGTGAACATGAAATAGTTTGAGAATATATAGGATTGATATAAGAGAAATTGGGGGTGTAAATTTATAAAACCAAGGGGGAATAAGAACCATGGCTATTAGAAAAGGATGTAGATAGATGAAATCTCTATAGTTTTGTTGAAAAAATGGGGATATTTTTCAACAGAAAATAGTATATTTCCTCAGGTGTGAAAAAAGAAAAATTCCTAAATGAAATATGGGGTAAACACATAAATTTTTTTAAGATGGATAGATGTTTCAAAGAGTATTATATAATTCCCAAAACAATAATAATATGGTAAATGAGTAAAATATTTGAGTAAATGGAAAATATCCAACTAATTATTTTGGAATCATGAGATCTCACAGATGATAAAATTTCATAGTGAAGGTACCCAAAAGAGAGAGATGGGTTTGGAGATATTTAAGAATATGAAACTATTGACTAGGGAATAATTGACCCCCTAGAATTATAGGATCTCTATTAAATATATCCCCCATATTTCTCTAGACAATTATAAAATAATTTATGACCATTTTTTAATTATACAGAAGTCAAAATCCATGAGGAAATGTTTTTTTACATTGATATCACTCCAAGGGAGCATGTTATACTTGATGACGATGAATATTCTAATTTTCTAGAGATATAAATTTTCAAATATATAAACACATAGATACATGTAAGTATGATGAGGAAGAATTTTTTTATTAATCCATTTTATGATTTTATTAAGGATTGAAATTTCAAATGTAAAATCATTTAAAATTATCATCTCTTATATACTAACCATGGAATCAAAGACTTGACTAGGATGTATCATCATAACACTTATAACTCATAAATTGGTTAATTTTCTTTAGTGTTTTTTGTTTTCTTCATGGTTTTTAGATTTGGATTTTTTTAGGGTTCCTATTCAACCGAAAATATTTATTTTTAAAATGAAAATATATTTCAGCATTTCTGTTTGGTATAGTTCTCTACCATTCTTAACAATGTTATAACTTCTACATCATTAATGATTATGAAGATATAAATAATCATAATATAATGTAATAATGATTAAATTAAAATTTTTAATTAATTTTTGTAATGGTAATATGTGTGTTTGTGTGTATAAATTAATTAATAAAATGATATATATTTCTCATGAATCAATATTAATAAAAATAATTTTTAATTTTTTACTAAAATCCATCACCAAAACATCCATGAAATGACCAAAAATATCAATAACTCTATAAAACAATTCTATATTATCTCGATAAATATTCTTCAGGTGATTTTTATATGATTAATGAGTTAAGGATTAAATTTTTATATGGAAGAAATAAAAATATAATAATAAAATTAGCACCCAACTAGTAATTTAAAAAAGTATTAACTAATAAATGGGTAATGAGGAAATGAAAATGAATTGAATTATGTAAAAAATAGGATTAAGGATATTTGATAGATGAATAATATAAAATAATTTGATTATATAAGATGTTATATGTTTTTTTACCAAGTGAGTTTCTATGGTAAGGGTTTTTCATGACTCAATACCCTTTCCATAGGCTATAATACTTATTTTTGAATGTATTTTTCTGGAATTTATATAATCATCCTATCCAATTTATAATATTATATATTCTATTCTTATTAGGGGAAATTAAAATTTAATATCATGAAAATATTTTTTTTGATATCCAACTTATTTAGAAAATTATGTTTTAAAAATATTATTTATACTATATATTAGTTATATGTCATCTGTATCTATTTTTTTCATAATAAAAAGTATTTTCCTTTTATTGGTTTAAATGTAAAATTAGTATTAAATTATTTAACTCTTAAGTTTATATTTAATATATTTCAAAACGATACATTATATTTATTCCATTGATGTGGGGTATATTAAATATTATTAAAAAATATTAAAATGCATTTATTTCTACTTTCAAACGAATTTGAATCATTCACTCCAAATTTATTCTAATTTTCATTTATTTAATTTCAAGGTTTAGTAATTTAAGAATTTAATTATAATATATTTATTAAATTTCATTTTATAACCCTTTATAAATGATTTTTTAATCTTTTAACTTTAATTTTCTATAAATGTTACCAAAATATACTGAAAACATTTTTCTAGATTTCCATTACTTTTTTATCAGTATTTCCATAAGATCCACCATATATAGATTTATGTTTTTTTATATCAAGATATATATACTCATGTTATATATTTCTCTTGAATGATTTAATTTTGTAAGAAATTTTATCACATTCTCGATTTATTCATATTTGACACCATACGATAGAATTGCATAACCCTTCATCTATCCATGATTTTTCATGATATTATATATTATAAAGACATTTTGTAATAAATATGTATATATTATCATCATTTTATTCTTGTAAGATGATATTTATATCCCTCTAATGTATTATTTAAAGACTCTTATGTCATTATACTATCACGGGTCATGGGATATTACACCAAGTCCACTATGTTTTGAGACATGAGTGATTTTTCCAAATCCACTATATTAAGGGATATATGTGGTAATCCTTGCCTATTAAAGCATTTATTGTATTTTTGGTTATCAATTCATAATTGGAAAAATAGTTTATGGATATTGTTTCAGATATATATAAGCAATACAGTTCAGTAAAATGATTATATAGTTAAGATCAAAATAAACAAAGCCTTTTGGATTTAAGGGAGTGTTTATATGTGTGGTGTGATTTTATAATTATTGGAAATGTTGTAAAATATATGTCTATATTTTCAGTATATCTCATATAACCATTATACCCATAGTATACATATTAAAGTCTCAATCTTTGGTAAAATTATTGAATTATTCTGAAGAATACATTGGCCAACATTGACATCTTCAAAGTCCCACATTATTAATAAATGAACTATATTCCATTAATGAATTAATTCGAAAATATCCCCACCAAAACACACATATACCTAATTATATAACTCAACGTACTTCACTGATAGTATTAAATTAGGTCTTAAAAAACCAATCTGCAAACAGTATAAGACCAACATAAATTAAACATTGACTAGAAAGTAGCAGTATGTTATACAAATAAATGGTTGGTGGAATTTCATGTTGATAAAACCTCCCAAATTCTATAAGGTGATGTAATCTACAATGATTTAATGAATTATAAAATATGTATTGTAAAATAATTATATATAAAAACATATTTTTAGTATAATGTAATTTAATCAAATAAAGCCCTATATTAAAATAAAAAACTATAAATAATGTAACAATAAAAACTAACAGTATGATGTTGATCATCATTGTGAATAATGTTTTCTAGAATATACAACATATAGCACTGATCCCCATCCATAAATATCATCCACTTTCTACACAATCTGATATCCATGAATGAAACGGTGGAGAACCCAGCTGTGCACATATAATTTTGATCAATAATCCTCAATATGGACATCTCAAACTGTTAGATAACCCAGACTATTGTTTATATGAATCTGTGATACACAATGTATACACATATGTAAAATTTCAATAAATAATGCATAATAATAATAATAATTTTCATTAGTATTTATCAATTTACCCATAGATAACTTTTTTCATACTCACCAAGTAATAATGATTACTTATATATAATATATCAACAATTTCATAGGAATTAGATAAATTTCCCTCATAAACTATGTATTCTTAAAGGTGTGTTGGGAGTTTGGAAATGAAACACAACAATTTGAATGAAAATTACAGTATTTTACGAGTTAGGTGAGGTTTCTATTGTCCCTATGTCTTGTAAGGGATAATATTTTTTAATGTGGGGAGGTTGCAGTATACTTAATTTTTAACTTGATGAAAATTATAAGGTAATTTTAAAATTTTTATTTACTGGGAATGACATTTTAAAACCCATCCTTCAGAACATAATTTTGACTATTGTAACCCTTTATAGAATTTTTTTTGGAATTGGGTGAAGGTAAAATATGTTAATGTGGTGTTTTAAGGAGTATTGGGATCACCGAACCTAGAAAAATAATATCGTCAAAGGGGTCTACCATGGGCGCATGGTTTAACTAAAATGGTGTGGCTATCAGTAGTAAAATGTGTGGTGTGTTTTGTTAATAGAAATTAATTAAATTAAATTAACATTAATTTAAAAATAAATTAAAATAGAATATAAGGGAAAATAAAAATATTATATGTTTTTAAAATAACAAAAATAATTATATTATTATTATTATTAGGTTTATTTTTGTATTTTTAGAACCCCAAAAGGGTGTTCATCCTCCCTAGGCAAGTGCCAGGGGCTCCCTCTCAATCTCTTAGGGGCTAGACGGACCCCCGTCCAAGACCACATTCAATGTGTCTTCTTTTACTAGATATCTTTCTTTTTCTTGGTCTGATTATTCATGGTTTGACTCCCCATCCTTTATCCTCCCTAATTCCTACAAATTTTATGGAATCTCTTTCACTCGGTATGAATTGGCCAAAAACTTGGTGTTAGGTCAACCCAAGATTGTGTTTTTTAAAAAAAATTATTGTGTATAGTTTTTCTCCTGGGTTAGGTTTATGTGTATTCTGAAAACTTCAAATGAAGGGAAAGTGTATTTGGTCGTTTCATTTTTTTCACCATTTGAGGTGATATTATATATTAGTTTCTTGATTTTGTGCTGTATATTTTAGGTTCTTTATTTTTTTCTCATTTATTAACTGTAGTGGGATTTAAACATATTTGAAGACACACACCCACATACATAGACACATGCGTGTGTGTATATATATTTATATATATTCCTCATATGTATTCCCACATAGATAGGTGAATACATCATTTAGATTAAATGATTTATATACGAGTGTATGTGCATACGAGTGTGGGTATGTTTCATGTGGTTGCTGCCAAATCGATCAACTACCAAGTTCTGTCTTGGATTGATCATTGAGTTAGGATCCCTTTTTATGCACCTTTAATTTAATAATGCATTAATTAACCATTGACTAACATTCCTCGAACATAATTAATTCTATTGATTTTTTTAGAATAAATATTTATTTATAATTTTTTTTTTCTAAAAATCAATGTCATGATTTATTAATAAAAATCATCCAATGGAGGTGTGTTTCCTTCAAGCTAAAAAGTAATTTTTAGAATGTTTTATTTATTATCATATTACCATGGGGTTTCTTATTCTTGAGGTGTTGTATGACATATGGAATTTTTTTAACTTTAATTTCTATTTTTCCCAAATATAGGGTTGCCTCTCCATATGATATATATTTAATTAACGAAGAATCTACTAAGTGTTTGGAAAATCTAATATTGGAATAATTTCTCTAATAAATGGGATTTACCCATGTTAGTAAAAAAGCAATTGATAGCAACCCCTTCTATGTGTCTCCTGAACCTCAAAAAGAAAATTTCCTTATATGTTTAATCAAATGGACATAATTAAATTAATGGAAATGATCATGAAATATTTACTACTAAAATATCTTAATGTGTAGGAAATTGATAATTTTTAACTTAAAACTAAAATCCTCCTATTTTTATGACATGGTTTTTGTTAGTCATTACCCTAGTGGTTAATTTACCACCTGACCATAAGACATTCTAGGTATGGCACCTCACTCTCCAGGGTCGCTCTCGGGATCTCGGCTCTGCTCGGCTCGGCTTGCCATCTTCCTTCTCCTAGTGTTTCTCCATAGCGGGTTTGGATCTTCCACTTCGATTTCCCTGGTTATCTCTTATCCTCTTGTTTTGTAAGGCTTTACTCTCTCCAGGTCCTATTCTCTCTCTCTCTCTCTCTCTCACTTGCTCTGGTCTTATCTCCCTGTTTCACCTTCCCTGGATCAGTGAAGGCCTTTTCTATCCCCCTTACTGTGCTCTGGCCTCGATTTCCATTGCTCCTCTCTAGGTCAGATAAGGAGCGATGGGAACACTAAGGCTTTGGGATAGAGGTTTGGCGGTTTAGGGTCCTCTCAGAGTCCATTTTCTTCTTCATTTAGGATTCCAGCACCTGGTATCATTCTAGGGTTTCATCCCCTCATAATAGTGCTTTTCGGTGGTTCTATTAAAGACTTCAGTTCCATTTCGAAAATATTCTGTTTTCTTTCGGTTTTGGGTTCTCTCATTTTTTGTATGATTTTAGGGTTTTATCCACCAGTTTTCCCCTATCATTTTTCGATGTTGTGTCGGTGTTTCTCGGTGGTCATTGGCGGCGTAAGGTTGAATACTACTGTGATGCGTTCCTCTGGTGGTTCACTGGTTTTTGGTCGGTTCATGACCGTGTTGGTGTGTTCCGGTGGTAGATATCACCAGAATTTTGTTGGTTTGGTGTTGAGGAAACTGGTGCTTTAGGGTGTTCTTCCCATGGCGTCTCCTATGTGCTTCTTCTTATAACGTTTCGGTGGCTCAGAGACATTGTCTATGTCAATGGGTTTTGGTTCTCAGTGTGATGATGGCGACTTATCTTATGGTGATGACGGTCTCCGATAGTGTCTCTCAACTGCGATTTTGGTGGTGATCGACGGTGATGACACCAGGGATCTCAGCGACGATGGGGGTCTATAGTGGAGAAAGCAATCTGATGATGTTTGTGAATCTCATGGTGAAGGTGAATAATGCGTGATGATGGTCCTACTACTTTTTGGCTTTTAATTTTTGAAATGGTGACTTTTGTGGTGGCATACAGTTTTTATATGATTTGTTTTTCATGAATCTTGTATCAGGATGTTGTGATGGTCTTTCCATGACATTTGGTTCTATTTTGTTTTTTGAAAATTTAACTCTGTAATGGTTGTTTTGGGAGGGTTTGTTTTTCTACTAGATGAATGCTTATGTTGGTTCCCACTTACCCTCAAAGTATTTTTTTTTCAATAAAATAAATAAAAATTGATTGTGGATAAGACATTATAGGCTCCTTCTTACCAATTTAAATCTAATTTACTTATTTTGATATAGGAGTAGCATCTCTGGGGTGGAATGGTTTTTCTTGGGTGAAGTAATTTCCATAAATGTTTAAATTGAGTTGACCTTCTTATAATAAAATGAATCTCCAGGCATTGTGGAATTTAATGGCATGTCATCGATTATATGGTTTATTAATTATGAAGTTATTTTCCAGGAATTAATTAGTTTGATGTAGAATGAAATGTGAAGGGTGGCAAAACCAACCCATTTGTTTTAATTATATACACAAACAAGAGTGTTAGCTTGTTTTATTTAATTACATTGATGACCTCTGGTTCGAGGCTTGTTGATACTGTGTGATTTTTATTATATTACACTAATTATAAAAGTGACTAATGCTTATAATCTATTTGAGTCTCTTGATATATATTCTAATATTGTTATATTGAGATATTAAAATTCATATAATTTCATGTAATTATTTTATTCTTCATTTTTTTTCAAAATGCCTAATTCCATTTTGCTGTCTTGAATTAGGTCCTTTGGAAAGTTTGGTATCTTGGGATCCTTCCATTCCCTTGATGGCATGACATGATTATTTAAGTGTAATGCAATATTATAAATGAATTATCTTGTGATATATTCCTTTAATGATATGGATCTTTTTCGATGGGCTAGGAGAAAACATGGATTCCGTATTAAGGATTCATGGATGGACTCCTGTGCGAAGTTGTTTATACAATGACGCACATAGATTGGTGATTTGGATTATCGGGGGAAGGGATTCTTGGCTGGTTTATTATGTAGGATTGAAATAATGATGTATATGCTAAAATAAAAGAGGGGGTTAATTATATGTTTAAAAAAATTCATTTTAACCTTAATGGAAACTTTTTTTAACAAATTTAAACAAGGTAAATTCTCAAGGCCTATTTTAGTTCTACTTAACCAACATTCTAGGTTTTGGAAAAAAATATTAAGGAAAGTTTATATGGAAAATATTCTACCTTAAAGCCTATAAAATCATACTTCTTAGAGTATATAAAATTACAGGAAATTATAAGATTGTTATAATTTATTTCTTTAGTAAATTGCAATGAAAATAAGCATGAAACCAAACAATTACATAGTAAGAAATATTTTAACCCAAAGATTAGGATATCCAATAACATTGGATAAAGGTCCCTTTATTTATACATTCATGAAATGTATTCTTACCCATACCGGGGTAATCCATCGAAAAAATATCAGAATTTGTCTTACCATCCCAGAAAGCCCTCGAACATTAATGTAGTCAACATCTCTATCTCCCTATCCCTGGGAGTCCTTGAAATTTAAGGTAGTCAGAACCTATGTTTTCCTACCCCTAGAAGACCTCTATTGTACTCATAAACAATCAGAGTCACACAAAGCATGTTGAACAAGGTGTTCAGTGTGCACAAAGAATTGTATTATCTCTCTCTGTAAATAACTTCAGCAACATGAAATCTCTAGTGTAATGGAATGGAATTGAGATTGTTTAAATAAGCTCTTATTTATAGGCTCTTCTCCAATGGTCGAATCCCTCCTCCAATGGTCATATTTTTTCGTGAATCTCAGAGGGACCTATAAACGTGACACTCAAAATACAGTTAGTTAGAAACATATTTTACTTCATCATTCCATAACTATAACATGTGTATGAAAAATATGGTTACATAACAAAATCTATTTTTTGGAGTTTAAGGAAAAATAATGTTTGGAGTGTAACAAAATCAACATTAAGAGACTATAAGAAATGGATATTCATATTCTGTATTACAATGAATTCATAATATGAAATATATAAATTTAGGACTCTTAATTCCAATTAATTAAGAATCTATATTCTGACGAATTTAGAGTTTGAATTATGAGAAATTTTGAGTATGAATTTCTAGAAATTAGGAGTCTGAATTCTGAGGAATTCTATGTATGAATATCAATGAATTATGAGTCTTAATTTCATGGATTTTGGATTCTATGTTTCTGAGAATTTAGAGCATAAATTTTAGAGATTTAGGAGTCTAAATTTCAGAGAATTTAGAGTCCAAATTTCAGAGAATTTGGAACCTGAATTCAGAGAATTCAGAACCTGAATTTCAGAAAATTCAGAGGCTAAGATTTCGAGGATTTGGAATCTAAATTTGGATAATTCAGAATCTGAATTTAGAGAATTCAGAAACTGAATTTCAGAGAATATAGATCCTACAAATAGAATACTATATATCTAAATAATTATTGGATTTTGAGGTTTTATTAGGGATACCAAATTTTTCCTTTCTAATAAAATGACTTATTTTTAGAAAGGTTATAAAGAGAACAATGAAAACAAAAGAATGAAGAGAATTTACTTAGAGAATAAAAATTTCTCTTAGAGAGTGGAAATTTTATTTAATGAATGGAAATTTTTCTTATGAGAATAATCCTTAGGAAAAAAATAATTCCCATAAAATAAAGCGTTTGTGATTTCAAAACATAGTGGAAGGGAAAAGTCATAAGGAAACTATATTAGCTCAACATTCTTCCCCTTTTATGAAAATACAAACATCCTTAGAAAAAAGAATATATGGACTATGATTTTTTTCTTTCTAAACTTAAAAGAAAAAAACATATCACTCTTTACTTATGAATCATGGTGAATATGACTAACTCTCCCTTATGTTTTTAAATACCTAAGGATCTTATTCTTGAAATCCATCATGATATTTTTCTTTTACTTGCATATGAAAATAATTTTTGAGATAACACTTCTTTATATAAAATCCCCCCTAATTTGGGAATTTTCTTCTTTAATTAGTATTATATTTGATCATTTATTTATCAAATTTTGTGATTTTCAAAATGGAATTGAGAGAATGGAATAAAAGGTACCTAAAATATTACTACTATACAACAAAACACATAAAGGGGAACCAACAATTTCATTATAATTGAATGAATTTATAAAATTATGGTAATAAAACAGAATGTTTGATTGGAAAAAGTAACCATTATTTCTCCTTTGACATTAGCTTATTCTTGATGGTTTTCAACTTATTAAAATCCTTGTGATCTTCTTAAAGCACTTCAAAAATTGTTCCCAATCCTTATTTTTCTCCTCCATATCGTTGATTTTTTCTTCCAATGACATATGTATTTTTCCTATGTTTTCAAAGGATCTTCTTCCTTACTAAACTTGTCCTCAAACACTATTCTGAGATCTCATTCCATCTTCAAATTCATAGAAACTGAATTATGATTTCCATTTAGGTCTTTACATCCTGCTTTCGAACTGTTTGTTCAAGATTGAGTTTCTCATCAAAACATGAAGTATGGTCTTTCATCTTGATATCATTGGTATCAAGAACGTCCTTCATATTTTTTATAAACTCATCAATGATTCTCATCTCTTAAATTTGTTTCCTTGACCAATTTTTAATTTCCGTACATGACCTCTTGTGAGCTTCATAACCAATGAATAAGTGTTTGAAATCGAACTCACGACTGACAAACATATCCATATGAATTAAAACAAATTACAATTTTTGATTAAATGAGTGATGAAGCATCTATAACCTCAATTATATGCTCATAATCAATGGATGGAATCAACAAACTTCTTCAATTATTGGACCAAAAAGTCCTGTCTAAGGAGGATGATTCCGAATAAGATTATCTAGTTGGTTAGGATTATTTCTCAACCTCAATAGATTATCTCATTAACAAACCACAAACAACATTATTTGACACCACATATTTCATTGGTCTATCAACCAACACCAATTTTCCCTTATCATATTTTGAAATGATCTTTTCTACTATTGAAGATTCATGTTCACTATCTGATATTTGAGCTATTATTTTTCCCCAACATTTTCTTTCATGGAATCTACCACATGGTCACATTGTTGACCCAATTCATGATTGATACTCTCTTTTTTAGTTAGTTTGTTTACTTCTCCATAACCCTCTTATGTTTTACTTAGGTAGAATGTTTTTAATATTCACCTTGAGATGTCTGGATCAAAAATTTCTCAAAAAGAATCTAATTCTAATGATAAAGATCTACTTTCCTTATGGCATCATCAATTTTAAACCCTTTTCATCTTCTTATTATTGTTCTTCCACTTCCACTTCCTATAAATTTCATCATCTTATTATGGTTCTAGAATCACCATTATATGTATTGATGAAACTGGAGGAAATTCTTGCAAAACTGATTCTAGTACCTAGACATGTTCATAGGCTTTCTCAATGTCTTTGCGAAGAGTTTGAACTATTTCAGCCTCCAACATCATCTTCCTATGATTCTTTAGATTTCATAGAATCTCATTATCTTTAGAAACCCTAATCATAATGGTTTTAGCTTTATGAAGGTCAAATCTAAAACTAGGTTCCCCTTACTTCCTATTCTTCTAATATTCTATCCACTTGGTATCCACCTCATCTAGATAAGCCTTTTTATTCTTTGTTTTTGGATGAGCAGATTGGGATTCCTGAACTGCAGGAATTTTTTCATTCACTTCTAGTTCCTTCACCTTTCACTTCTTCCCACCTTTATTGGTTGTCTCAGCCACTTATTATTTCTTTGATAAAGCTTCGATTTCACATTCAGATAAATCATATAATTTTCTAGATTCACAAGAGAAACCAACCATAATTCTTCTTAGAGTATCATCACTAAACCACAGAACAATGAAATTCCTTGGCTTGAATCTTCAAGGGATTTGGAACGATTCTAGAAAAAGGAATATGATCATGGAATGGATAACTGGATACATGATGATTTGCGATTTTAGATGCCCATTCTTGATATTCATAATTACAATCAAGACATACGTCACCAAGTTAATTTTCTCGAGGTTCACTAGCAAATCCCGAATATAGATATCATTCTTATTTAAGGATTCCTTGTCTTATATTAATGGAATAAGAAATACTTAAACCCATAACTCAATAATACATAAATATTTAGAGATATTTACAATCTTTTGATTATTCACTTCTTTCAAAACAAGTCACTCAAAACCATCCTCCTTATCCAAAAAACTAGGTACATCTTGTATCTTTTGGGTAAAAAACTCTACTTCACCCCCATATGGGATTCCAATTATGTTTGAAACCTTACTGTAAGAAAGAGAATTCGATTTTCCATAAATCTGAAACAAAAACACGTCTCTTCCACCTTTATTATATAAATTTACAGCCTCATAGAATTTTATTATAAACTAATGATAAACTAGATCCTCTGCCTTTGGTTCGGATACATAGAAGATATCCTAGAAATTCAACATAACATTCATAGATATAATAAAATAATATTTAGAATAAAACTTCAGATATACTAACCATTACATATAGATTTCCCATTCATTAAATTTCATGACTGGTGACATTTGTTTCTATGGATAAGCTTCCAATGAAATTTGGAATTAGGAAAACTAGAAAAGTCGAAACGTGCCTTCAGTAAATAATAAGTTTTTCAGCATGACAAATCATGATAACCGATATAGGAAAACCAGTGGGGGGTATTTATATATGCATTTGTGGTGTCATTTCATATTCAAAAAAGATCCGACAGTTGAAATAAACTTGATCTGATCTGACAATTAAGATGAAAAATAAAGAAGGATAATGATAGGTTTTGATCTTTTGAGGGGTTTTAGGAAAAAATATAGATTTAAGGAATGTGAATCAGAAGATAAGATCTCTCAATCAAGGTGTGGGATTTCAATAGGTGATGACGGGTATAATATATTGGTTACATTGGCATCCCCCATGCGCTGGTTTCAAACTATATACAGACGGATCTCTCCTGGGGGGAGATAAGAGGTGGTGGTGTTATAAGATACCCGAGGGGGTCAATTGTGGTGGAATTTTGTGGACATTTATTGTAGAGGTGAAGCTCTTCCGGCTGAGGCAATGTAAATGGCTACATGTCTGGAAGTTTTTGACCAATGTAATATAGCTTTGTGGTTGGTGGAGATAGATTCCTTAATTATATATAATTTATTATTTGGATGTGGAAGTATCCCTTGGGGTATAGATTATATTATCAATATGTGCAATAATATCATGGGCACCAATACGAGTATCTCCCACACATGGTGTGGGTGGAATAAGGTTGCAGACTTATTGGCTTCTCAGGCTTCCTCAAGCCAAAATGTTTTCCTTTATCTCAACTTAGGTTCCTTTCCTCTGGGAGGCTCTCTTTTTGTTATCAACAATTCTTTGAGTCTTCACTACTTCTGTCCTCCATGATTTATCTATTTTCTGTATGTATCCTAGAAAAACAAAAATTTTAATGTTTCAATAAAATTATTGAAGTGAAATTTGATTATGAAAAATTTTTATTAAGAAATTTTTTTTCTACAAATAAAATTGATTTCAAAAACATTGATTATGAAGAATTTTAACTACCAAAAAAAATTTTCAATGAAAATTTTAGACTAACCAAGAAAATTTAATCCCCCTATGAAAGGAGATTCTTACTTTAAAGAGGTGAGTTTCAACAAAAAATTAATATGTAAGATTACCTTATATTTATCAATCTTACATTTTGTTTAATGTATTCAAATATATCTGAGGGTAATGATTTTGGGAAAATATAATCATGTTTATATTTCATTCCAATAAATTACAGAATTATATATAATTTTTGCATATGATCCCTAAGAATGTGATGCCTAATATCAATGTGTTATGCAGAAGAGTGATGTGAAGGATTTTTACTTTGTGAAATGACATTATTATTATCACACAATATTTTTGTTTTGGTGAAACTCCTAACATAGTTTGTGAGTGTGTTTCGCATCCACAAAACATGAGCAAAACAACCTCCTACTACTACATATTCAGATTCAACAGTGGGAAGTGCTACTTATTATTTCTTTTTGTATGAATATGAATCTAATAAAAAGCCTATGAAATGAAAAGTTCACGATTTACTTTTTCCTATCCACTCTACCCCCACCAAAGTCATCATCCAAAACGATTTTAAAAAAAAAATCATTTCCAGATGTAACATCATATGTAATTAAAGAATTATATATTTTCATATTAATTTCTATTTGTAAATTAGATAGTAATTTAGAGGATTAAAATGAGAAAAAATCTAATCTTAAGCATAGAATTCGCTAATATTTTTAAAAGATTGTTTTACTGCCTTTTGATGGCGAACAATTTTTAAAATTTGACTTTTTATAATTTTATAAGCTCTATTTGTCAAAAAAAATTATTCTTTAGTATTGGGACATTGAAATTTACTTTGGATAATTTTTTAGTATTTTTCTCACAATGTTAATTTTTAATGAATAGTGAAAAATACTGCATTTTACTTCAAAACTGCTTTTTCATCTAATTTAATTATATGGATAGATTGTACTTATAATTTGTTTTAAATTTTAATTAGAATATATTTTTACCATTTAATCCAATTTTTGTCATTCTAATTAATTTCACTTTGGAATTGTGCATAAAGAAGTGTCAAACATTTGATAGATACTGTTTATAAAAAAACCCACTATTTGTTTTGACAACGAGAATTATTTTTAAATTAATTTCTACAATATATGTGTTTGGAATTTGGTAAAATTGATTCCATATTTGTAAAAATATGGTCTAAATTATGTAATTAAGAATATTTTGTTTTTGGATATTATGAATAGTACTAATGGTAATTATCTTTAATTATCATGATTAATTAGTAATCAGGTAGTTATGGGTAATAAAATAATATCATAATAATATAAAATGACCCCAAAATGTGTCCTAATTCTTCTTGTTGTGTCATGTATGACCATGGGATTCCTTGTGTCATCTTTGGGACCCTATGGAATCACTTTTGTGTGATAGTGACATATTACCTTTTTTTAAAAGTTAAATATAACAAAAGTATGTATAACCTAAGTAAAACTATTTTAATTTTTTTCTACATAAATGATATATTAAACTATAAATAGTAATTTTAAATCTAAAAATATTTCCTACATCATGGTATTTATTTATAATTTTTAGACATTAAATAAATAAATTTATTTATGACACCATGATGATGTAGTGATTATCTCATTAATGAACAATTTAAATAAAATGAAAAGATAATGTAAAATAAAAGACTTAAAATTGTCAAAAACCTATTGGATGGTTGTATTTAGAACCCTTATCACCTTATCCTTGAAATATATCATTGTGGGACCATAAAAATCTTAAACTCATTTTATAATAAAGTAACATTTCATGACTTTCCATGAGTGACCCTCCTCCCTCTTATAAAAGACCCCCACCTCTACCCCCTTTCTCACACCTCTAAAACCATTGGTTGGCCAAAATCTATTCATTTTATCTATCTGCATCCCTCTCTTAATATTAGAAGCCTTACCTTAGGCAGAAAGCTCTTCAAGAAGCCCTTTTGGTTCAAACCAAGGGGAGTCACCCGATATAATAGTAATGTCTTCTCTTATGTTCTTTTGTTTCATTTTTCTTCTCCAACCACATAACTCTTTTTATTACATTATTTTGTAACAAAAACAATATTTTAAATATACTAGGATGTTTTTATGAGAGGGATTTGATTTACACTTACACACACCTCTGCCTAATGGTTAAAAAAATATTGTTTCTATGAGTGGCGAATTACTATCTCACAAAACGATGATTATTCAATATTCTTTTAACACCATTAATGGTGGACATTAGGATGTAAATATATTTATATATGATATATATTATTTTTATTTTTTCCTTATGATTATGTATTTTTCATTTATGGAATACCTTTATGGTTTCTATTATGGGTAAACACAATAATTTCATTTTAGGAAGTGCAGACTACCGCCCCCTCAAAGTGATTTGAATCATTAATTCCATATGTCGGATGTATAAAGGATGGAGTTAGTAATATTATATATGATATTATACTGGAATTATAATATACCTTTATATCATTATTTTTTCACTCTATTAAATATGAAATAGAAATGAAAGTATTGTTCATGCGTACGTACGGCTTACCGTCTCCATGAATGTTGCATTTCATTTATTACCTCTAAATGTTATGTAATATTATAAATTCATATAAAAACCATATATATATGATATATATGATATATATATCATGAATGTAATTCTGGATATAATGGATATTTTACCACATGAACAACTTTTAATTATAAGTATTTTATTTTTGACTCAAGTACAAAAGATCGACAAAATGACTGTTATTATCGTAAATAATTACATAATGTTCATATCATTTTAATAAGTGATATAAAAGGAATAATTAACTTGAAAAAGGTTTTTAGGAAAGTATAAATTAACTAAAATTTTTTATTCAGTAGATTAAAAAATGATCGAGTCAAGTCGGACACAAGGTAAGGAACTTTGTCTCAATCTCCTTTCATTGAGGCATATTTTTTATTATACCCAACTTTATTTTATACGGTATATTAAACCCTTTTACTTTAACATTTATTCAAATGGAATATTTTTATTTGAAGCATTTTAATAAATGAAAAATGGGAATTTTTTGTCTTAATTATGCGGTGACAACGACTTCTTCGCCGCCGTGCCCATTATTTGAGTTTCGGCTTCCTTTACAAGCCATAAATTTTTTTAAATGAAAAATAAATACCATGTTTTATTTTTCCTTTATTTTGGTATTGAAAATAGTATTGATAATGTGTTGATTATATCAATGTGATTTTGATATCTTGTGATTAAAATGTGGAAATGTTATGTTTCCTTTATGCAAGTTTTATGTGATGCGATTTTGTTATGGTTCTTGTGCATTGTTTATGAAGACAGGTGGTTCCATGATAAAATAAGGGCAGGTGAGCCTATGATATCTCTCCAATGCATTGGGTAATGCAAAGGAGTTAAACACTAAGGATTATCATAATATATTTAGGGAATATATTGTGATTGGTATGGAAAACATAACCATGAGAGTTAATCCCTTCGTAAGAATGTTATGAATGCCTCAAGTTACCTTTATTTATTATGATTTCTATGAGTTATTCATGAGTCATATGATTTCATGAGGAATGTTAAAGTGCTTATGTTTATGACTAAATTATGTTTTCAATGATTCTTATATATACAACAACTAAGGTTTTCTTTCCGTATTTTTATATCCCTTACTGAGATTTTTATGCTCATCCCAAGTTTTTGAAATGTTTTTCATAGGTCAAGGGAAAGGTAACTGATGTGATGATAAGTTCGTGGAAGTGTCAAGAAAGAATCCAAGTTTTATTTTAAATATCTTTCCTTTGATGGGAAAATTGAATATTGTCTTTTATCTAACCACCATGTTTAAATGTGGAATGTAATGCATGATTTATGATCTAATTCTCTAAATTCTAAACCTAAAAAGATCCTCAATGTGCATTCTTGTAATAACTAAAGATTAAGTAATGATTAGGTATGGGGCCTTATAGTTGGTAACAAAGGTCAGTTCAGATAAATTTAGGAGTTATAATTCTATTTAATTATTATCCATAAATATTTTTTATGGTCAAATTGAATTGATATAGCACTTGAAGATTACCATGTTGCTTTATCTAAGACATGTTTATTCAGAATGGTTTTCCATAAAGGAAACAAGGAAGCAGTTCTAGGAAGGAATGAAGAAGGAAATGAATGTCCAAATAAACATCCTAAGATGGTCAAAATTGGAACTGAATAGTTTGTTACAAAAATGACTTAGTTGACTCAAGTGATAAATGGTGGTGGTATCCATGCATGAGATCAGCCAGATCAACCGCAGAAGAACATGTTAGTGGTGGAACATTTCATGAGGCAACATCCCCCATCATTAAGAGGATCATCTGACCCTATGCTATTTAAAGGGTTGATTAAAGCACTAGAAAAGGTTTTTGATGTCATGGGGTGTTCAGGCAATCAAAATGTTAGTCTTGTTGTTTACCATTTAGAGGGTGAAGCAGATCAGTGGTGGTCGATGGTTAAAAATATCAGGGACGCTGATAAGATTGATGCTCTTGACTATGATGAATTCAAAGGTATGTTTCTTGAGAAATATTTTCCTATGGCTATTCAACTTAGGATGGGAAAAAACATCTTGGAATTGAGGAAAGAGGACGACTCAATGGCTGCTTATGAAGAAAAGTTCACATGATTGGCAAGGTAAGCTACAAATTTTATCTGATACCTTGATAGTAAAATAAATCATTTTTAGTCAATATTAATGAAAAAATATTGAAGGAAATTAGCTTCTCATGGAGTCAAATGTTATGAAAATCTTGTTCGATGTACTGAGAAGGTGGAAATGGAATTTTCCGATAATCAAGTGTTCTATAACAACCAATAGAAGAAGAGACCGAGGCGGCAGGAGAAAGGGAAGAATCCTTCAAAAAGGTCTGATGGTAAGAAAACTAAGTATTCATTTTGTGATAAATGTGGTCAAAATCATGCTATGGATTTTATTTTTAATTCTAGAAATTTCTAACGATGTGGTAAGATGGGATATAAGGCTCGTGATTGCACTGAAAATGATCAGGGTGATGGTAAGAAGAAATTTGATTTACTGTTAGTGAAATGTTTCAAGTGTAATGAGATGGGTCATTATGCAAACGACTATTTGATGAAGAGCTCAAATGATGGGAAGCAGTCAGACTACAAGAAGAAAGGTGTGGTGAAATACTTTGCAACTACTTCAGAAGATTTTGGTCCATAAAATGATGTGGTATCAGGTACTTTGTTTGTTTTTTTTTCAGATTATTCCATTGCGTTGTTTGATTCGGGGTCTACACATTCTTTCATCTCTGAAAAATTTTCAAGTAAATTGGGAATTCCAACTGAATAAATGACTACTGAACTTGTAGTAAAAACACCTAGGGGAAATACTGAGGCAAAAAGAATTTATAAGAATATTCCTATCCTTATCCATGTAAAGAACCTACTTGAAAACCTTATTGTTTTATCTCTAGTAGAGTTTGATATTAGCCTGGATATGTATTGGCACTCAGTTTACCATGCAATGATTGATTATAGATCTAAAGAAGTTTCTTTTCAAAATGAATTTTAGTTTTTGCACAAGAATGAACCCTTACTATTGATAACATATTAAGAGGCTGAAAACATGTAAAAGATGGAAATGAATGTTACTTGCACATATTTTTGAAAACAAAGGAACCGTTAAGATTAATGATGTGCCAGTGGTAAATGAGTATCTTGATGTTTTTACTAACGAGTTTCCTGGAATAATACCATATTAGGAAGTTGAATTTACTGTTGACTTAGTTCCTGAGGCTATGCCAATTTCAAAACCCCCTTACCAAATGACTCAAATTAAACTTTTAGAGTTGATGGAGAAATTGCAAGATTTATTAGAGAAAGATTTCATTCGATCTAGCACATCACCTTGGGGTGCTCATGCCTTATTTTTTAAAAATAAACATGGTTTAATGAGACTTTTCATTGATTATAGAGCCTTGAATAACATCATTGTTAGGAAAATATATCCATTGCCTCGTGTTGATGATTTTTTTGATCAGCTCTAGGGAGATTAGTATTTTTCAAAGATTGACCGGAGATCGGGGTACCATCAGTTGATGGTAAAGAAAGTAGATATTCCTAATAGTGCGTTTCGTACGACATATAACCATTATGAATTTTTAGTAATTCTTTTTGGGTTAACCAATGCACCTGCTGTATTCATGGACCTTATGAATAGAATTTTCCATGAGTTCTTGGATAAGTTTTTGGTTGTTTTCATTGATGATATTTTGGTCTTTTATATAAGTATAGGGGAGAATGAATGTTATTGAAGTGTTATTTTTCAATCCATAAAAGAAAATAAATTTTATGGGGAATTCAGAAAGTGTGAGTTTTAGTTGCAACAAATTTCTTTCCTTGGTCACATTGTTTCTAAAGATGGAATAACTGTTGATCCTGCAAAAACTAAGGTTATTGAAGAATGTACAAGACCCAAAAATGTACCCAAGATTCGTAATTTTCCTGGTTTGGCAGGATATTACCAATGTTTTGTTAATGATTTTTCACAGTTATCTAGTCCAATGTCTAAGCTAACTCAGAAGGGTGTTAAGTTTATCTAGAAAAAAGAATGTGATGATTTTTTTCAGGAGTCGAAAGGAAGATTGGTGAATGCTCCAATTTTGGAACTAACTTCCAGAAATTGTGAGTTTGTTATCTACAATTATTCTTCATTGAATGGAGTTGGTTGTATCCTAATGTAGAATGATCAGGTAATTGATTATGCTTCACGTTAGTTGAAAACTCATGAGGTAAATTACCCTACACATGATTTGGATTTATCTGCTATTTTTTTCACTTTATTAATTTGGATGCATCATTTGTATGGTGTAATGTGTGAAATATATAATGATAAAAAAGTTTAAAGTATATATTCACTAATAATGAATTGAACATGAGATAGAGGAGATGTCTAGAATTAATCCTGGATTATGATTGTACAATTCATTACGATCCGGGAAAAACAAATCAAGTGGATGATGCTTTGAGTCAAAAAGGTAATGCTTCATTAACCACGATACCTTTGGAATGCAATCCTTTGGTTAAAGATTTGATGAACCTTTGAATAGAATTTGTTGGTTTAGGAAGTTCTTGTGTTTTGTTTCATGTGTCACTGAGATCATCACTATCAGACAGAATTAAGAAAGCTTAGAAGCAAGATAGTGAGTTGCAAAAAAAAGGTAGTGCTGGTTCAGAAGGGTATGTTACCTGAATTCAACATTGATAATGACTGTGTTTTGAGATTTGGGAAGATATTATGTCTGCCTTGTGATTCACAGTTTAAGAGAGAGTTGTTATGTGAAGCTCATAGTTCTCTATTTTTAGTTCATCCTGACAGTACTAAGATGTATATAGATCTTCGAGAGTATTACAGGTGGGATGGAATGAAATGAGATATTACTGATTTTATTGTGAAGTGTTTGACTTTTCAATAGGTTAAAGCATAGTGTTAGTTACCAAACAGGATGCTTCAGCCTTTACTAGTGCCAAAGTGGAAATGGGAGAATATATCCATGGACTTCATTGTGGAATTTCCGAAGACACCTTGAGGTAATAATGCAATCTGGGTTATTATTGATCGCTTGACTAAATATGCTCATTTCCTTGCTATACGAGAAAATTTTTCCCTAGATCAACTTTCTCGTTTTTATCTTAAAAAGATATTCAGGTTACATAGAGTTCCCCTCTCCATTGTATCTTATCATGATCCCAGGTTTACTTCTATCTTTTGTAAAGGCCTTCAGAAGTCGTTGGGTACTAAATTAAATTTTAGTAAAAATTTTCATCCTCAATCAGATGGGCAGGTAGAACAAAAAATTCAGAATTTAGAGGACATTCTACGTGATTGTTAGATGGATTATCAGGGAAGTAGGGAACAACATCATTCTTTGGTTTAGTTTTCTAATAATAACAGTTTTAATTCCAGTATACAAATGGCACCATTTGAGGCATTATATGGGAAGCGGTGTCGAACACTAGATTTTTGCGTTGAAGTAGGTGAAAGGAAGTTAGTGGGACTAGAATTGGTAGAAAAGTTGGCAGAAAAAGTTCAGAGGATACAGAAACTCATGATAACAGCATAGAGCAGGCAGAAAAGTTATGCGGACTATAGGAAGAAGGATCTCTCTTTTGAGGTAGGTGATCATGCCTTCCTCAATGTTTCACCATGGACAAGTGTGATGCGATTTCGTAAGAAAGGAAAGATGAGTCCAAGGTTCATTAGAACATATGAAATTATGGAGAGAGTTGGATCAGTTACATAACTATTGTCTTTACCTCTGGGTTTATTTTAGGTACACAATGTTTTTCATGTTTTAATGTTAAAGAAGTACATGCCAGATCCGTCTCATGTTTTGAGTCCAATGGTAGTTTAGTTAGAAAAGAATCTATCTTATGAGGGACAAACGGTCCATATTCTTGACCATAGGGAGCAATTATTGCGGAATAAAGAGATTCATCAGGTAAAGGTTTTGTGGAAAAAACTGCATGATTGAAGAGGCAACATGGTAATCTTAAAATGAAACGAGGGATAAATACTCACACTTATTCGATAAGTAAATAAATTGAGGGGACACAATTTTATAATGTGGGGAAGGATGTAACATCCCATGTAAGTAAATAATTATGGATTTTCATATTTATGTCTATTTATGAATTAGATAGTATTTTAGAGGCTTAAATTGAGAATAAATACAATATTAAGCATAGAATTCGCTAATATTTTTAAAAGAGTGTTTTACCACCTTTTAATGGTGAACCATTTTTTATATATAACATTTGAAAATCTAATAATCTATATTTTTAAAAATAAACTTATTATTTAGGATGGGGACATTGAAATTTACTTCGGATAAATTTTTGGTATTTTTCTCACAATGTTCATTTTTTAATGAATAGTGAAAAATACTGCATTTTACTTCAAAACTTCTTTTTCATCTAATTTAATTATATGGATATATTTTCCTTTTAATTGGTTTTATAGTTTTATTAGAATATATTTTTACCATTTAATCCAATTGTGGTCATTTTAATTAATTTCACTTTGGAATTGTGAATAAACAAGTGTCAAACTTTTTATAGATATTGTTTCTAAAACAACCGCTATTTTTTTTGACAAAGGAAATTATTTTAGAATTAATCACTACAATTTCAGTGATTGGAATTTGGTAAAATGGATTCAATTTTTGGAATAATAAGGTCCAAATTATGTAATTTAGATGCTTTTGTTTTTTGACATTATGAATAGTAATGATTGTAATTATCTTTAATTATCAGGATTAATTAGTAATCGGGTAGTTAAGGGTAATAAAATAATATCATAATAATAGAAAATGACCCAAAGATGGTTCCTAATTCTGATGGATGTGTCATGGACGACCATGATATTCCATGTGTCAACTTTGGGAGCCCATATAATCACTTTTGTGTGATAGTGACACCTTATATTTTTTTATAGAATGTTAAATATAACAAAAGTATGTAACACCTAAGTAAAACGATTTTAATTTTGTCTACATAAATGATATCTCAGAATTTAAATAGTAATTATAAAGATAAAAATATTTCCTACATCATGGTATTTTTTTTATAATTTTTAGACATTAAATATATAAATTTATTTATGACTCCATGATGATGTAGTGATTACCTCATTAATGAACGATTTAAATAAATTGAAAAGATGAAGTAAAATATAAGACCAAAACTTGTCAAAAACCTATTGGATGGGTAGATATATAACCCTTATCAACATGTCCTCGAAATATATCATTGTGGGACCCTTAAAATCCCAAAATAATTTTAGAATAAAGTAACATTTCATGACTTTCCAAGAGTGCCCCTCCTCCCTCATATAAAAGGCCCCCACATCTACCCCCTTTCCCACACCTCTCAAGCCATTGGCTCAGCCAGTATCTGCTCATTTTATATCTCAAAATACCTCTCTTCATCCTACAAGCCTTACCTTAGGCATCAATCTCTTGAAGAAACCATTTTGGTTCAAACTAATAGGAGTTACCCGATATAAAGGTAATGTCTTCTCTTATGTTATTTTGTTTTATTTTGCTTCTCCAACCCACTATACTCTTTTTATTCCATTATTTTGTAACAACACAAGTATCTTCAATATACTAATATGTTTTTATGGTATTTATTTTATTTACACATACACACACCTCTGTCTAATGGTTCAAGAACATAATGTTTTTGTGAGTGGCGAATTACTGCCTCACGAAACGATGATTGTTCAATATTCTTTTACCACCATTCATGGTGGAAATTAAGATGTCACTATATTTATATATGATATATATATTATATTTATATTTTCCTTATGATTTTGTATTTTTCATGTATTTCATACCATTGTGCTTTCCATTATGGGTAAACGTGATAATTAAATTTTAGGAAGTGCGGACTACCGCCACCTTAAAGTGATTTGAATCGTTAATGCCATATGTTGGACTAATAAGGGATGGAGATAATAATATTAATATATGATATTATATTGGAATAATAATATACCTTTATGTAATTATTATTTCACTCCATTAAATATGAAATAGAAATTAAAGTAGTGTTCATGCGTACATACGGCTTACTGTATCCATGAACGGTGCATTTAATTTAGTATCTCTACATGATATGTAATATTATAAATTCATTTATATAATTGATATATATTATATATATTATATCTACATCATGAATGTAATTTTTGATATGATGGATATTTTACCAAATGAACAACTTGTAATTATAAGAAGTTTATTTTTGACTCAAGTACCAAAGATCGTAAAAATGACCGTTATTAACTTAAATAATTACATTATGTTCATAACATGGTAATAAGTTATATAAAAGGAATAATGAACTTGAAAAAGATTCTTATGCAAGTAGAAATTATCTCTAGTTTATTATTTAGGAGATTAAAGAACGATCTTGTCAAGTAGGACATGAGGTAAGGAACTTCGTCTCAATATCCTTTTATTGAAGAATATTTTGTTTTATACACAAAATTCTTTTATATGGTGTATAAACCACTTTGACTTTTACTTTTATTCAAAAGTAGTCATTTTATACGAAGCATTTTACTAAACGACAAAATGGAGTTTGTTTCTTATGTATGCGGCGACGATGACTTCTCCACCGCCGTGACAATTATTTGAGTTTCGGCTTCCTCTAAAAGCTATAACATTTTTTTAAAAGAAAAATAAATTCCATTTTTTAATTTATCTTTTATTTTGGTATCAAAATTGGTTTTGATAATGTTTTGATTATATCAATGTTTTTTGGTATCTTGTGATTGAAATGTAGAAATTTTATATTTCTATTATGCATGTTTAATGTGATACAATTATTTTATGGTTCATGGGAATTGATTATGAAGATGTGTGGTTCCATGATAAACTAAGGGAGGGTGATCCATTGATTGCTCTACAATGCATTGGGTAACACCAAGTAGTTAAATTCTAAGGTTTCTCCAAAGAGATTTAGGGAATGTACTATGATGGGTATTCCAAATGTAACCATGAGGGTTACTCCCTATGTATGAATGTTATGATTCCCTCAAGTTACCTTTATGTCTTATGATTTATATGAGTTCTTCATGAGTATTATGATTTCATGTGTTATTTTAAAGTGCTTATGTTTATGAGAAATGTATGTTTTCAATGATTCTTATGTATACATGGACTATGGTTTTATTTCTATATTTTTATATCCCTTACTATGATTTTTATGCTCGTCCCATGTTTTTGAAATGTTTTTCACAGGTCAAGGGAAAGGTACATTATGTGATGATAATGTCGAGTATGTGTCAAGAAAGAATCCATGTTTTATTTTAATTATGTTTCCTTTGTTGGGAAATGTGAATATTGTGTTTTTTGTAACCACCATGTTTAAATGTGGAATGTAATGCATGATTTATGATTTAATTCTCTAAACCTCTAATCCTGAAAAGATCCTCAATGTGAATTCTTGTAATAACTCAAGATTAAGTAATGTTTAAGGATGGGGCCTTATTATAGAAGTATAGAAGAGTCCCAAATCCATGGATCCCATTATATAATAAAAAATTATTTTCATTTCGTTTAGATGAGATTACATAGTATTGTATTGATATCATGAAAATTGGTATGCTAAAAAAATTATGTATGGATGGATTTCTATCAATTATATTAGACTTCTGATCATTCTTGTAAATGATGTTTGATCTACTAGTTTACCAGCTTCATCATGATCAAGTGAATTTGAGGCACCAATATGAGTACTTATAATTTTAGTGTTCTCATATGCATAAGTTTTAAGATGATATTTAATATATGTATGTTGAGATATAAAAGTTTCTTTTTGTTTTTTTGAAATTTTAAATCTTAGGAAAAATTTTAACTCACCATCATACTCATTTCAATCTCATATTTCATTATATTTGGATATTAATTGATTAATAATTCTTGAGTTGAACCAAATATAATATCATTATCATAAATTTTAAGAATTTTTTTTTTGTTTCTTATATTTCTTTATAAAATGGGATGGATCAGCAGTTCCCTTAACATAATTTCTTTGTAGCAATAATCCTATAATCTTATCTTACCAGGTTCTTGGGGATTGTTTAAGTCCATATAATGTATTGGTCATCTTGAAAACATGTTGAGGATTTTTTGTGTCTTCAAAACCCAAAGGTTGTTCAACAAAAACTTCCTGCTGAACATATCAATTAAGGAAATCACATTTTACATCCATTTGAAAATGTTTTAAATTAATGAATGCTGCAAAGGAATGAAAAATTCAAATAGATTCTAGTCTATATATAAGAGAGTAGGTTTCTTCACAGTCTAATCCTTCTTGTTGATTATAGCCTTTATAAAATAATCTTGCTTTATTTATCAAAATTATTTAATTTTCATCACAATTATTTCTAAAGACCCATATTTCTACAATAATAGAAGTTTAATTAAGACTTTAAACTATGGTCTAGACTTTATTCCTTTTGTATTAATATAGCTAATATTGCATGAATTAAAATCAATCAGAAACACCTAAAGATTTATAATTTCTTTTTGGTTCTAATTGAAAATAGACTGCTAGATGTTCGAATTGATTTCATAAGGAACTTCCAGTTCTTACCAGTTGATTTACATCAGCAATGATAATATCACATGGATGATTCTTAAAAAACAACTGATTTGGGTTTTGTAAAATCAGGTCGTCAATATATGGTAGGAAATCCTCTATGGTAAATGCTTCAGAAATATTATCATGAACATTTTCCTTATTTTAATGATCTTCTATCAACGATTGATAATAATTTTTTGAAAACACATATGATGATTTAGGTTGAGGTTGTTTAAAAACAAAAAGGAACAATTTCATAAAATATAACATGAACTATTTCATTAATAGTACAAGTATTTTTTTTATCAATAACCTTATAAATCTTAGAAGATGTTAAGTTTCCTAGGGAAATTACTTCATCAGATTTGGGTGACAATTAATGTAAATTTTCATAATTATTTCGAACGAATACTTTGAAACCAAATACCTTGAAGTACAAAATTCTAGTTTTTCTTCAATTCTACAATTCTTAAGGGGTTTTGTTAAAAAAATATCTAATCAAAACATGGTTTATATTGTAATAATTAGCACTTATATCTTCATCCCAAAAATGTTTAGCTATAGAATATTCACTCAACATGGTTCTAGTTATCTCTTGAATTTTCTCCATTCAACAACAGCATTTTTTCGAGGAGTTATTGGTGCTGAGCAGTTATGAGTAATGCCTCTTTTAGTATAATGAAGTTGAAAAATCAGAATTTTGAAATTCTCATCCATGATCACTAGGAACAGTTATCAATGGAAGGGTTTTCTCATTCTTAACTCGGTCTATAGGTGTTCAAAATAGAATAAATCATTAGAATTAATTGCTAGAAAATAATCCCATTTCAATAATGTGTAATCATTTACTGAGACTAATACCTAAAATTTTCCACCAATGCTTTCGTTTGGTGTTGGAAAAAAATATCCATATGCACAAACTATAATGAATAAGAAGTTGAGACATAAATGATTTATTTGAAACATGATTTATGTTTATTTACAAATTAATAAGGATCCCAAACTTTTGAAGAATAAAATCTATGCTCCGGTAGATCCTTAACAAGTCTTTTCTTAGAGAGTTTTCCTAGGTTTTCAAGATTACAGTGTCCAAACCATCTGCGACCTAACCATGATTGATCATCCATTTCACTAGGGAAAGGTAGTCCTTGGCTCCTAGGGTCTTATAATTTTATCATGTATACATTATATATCATGTGGGAAGAAAGAATAAACTCTTGCTTAGAATTGTGTAATAAGAACTTATCATTCCTAAAATTCACAAGGTAACCTTCATCACATAATTGACTTATGATAATGTGTTTTTTCTTAAGAATTATAAAAAATATAACATTTGAAATAAATGTGTAACCAAGAATAACAACATTACCTATATTAAAAATTTAAATTTGGGCATTATCTCTGAAAGATACATTTCCTCCATTTGCCTTGATAATCATTTCAATCATGTTATTGTTACTAGTCATATGTTGGGAACATATTCTAGCCCTGTACCATGTGTTGCTGTTGGTATTTTATTTATTTTCATAAAAATAAGTGTGTTATACTTTTTAAATAAAAACATTCTTTGATTTTGAAATTTCTGATGGAAAGCTTTTATGTATCCACATTTTCTTATAAAAATAAGCATTATTAAAACCTAAAGATAGAGTTTTGTTTAAAGAATGTTTTTTCCCAATCTACTCCATAATAAAATTTATTGAAAAATGGATAACATTGAGGAAAAAAATAGTTATTACTGAAAATCATTTTAGAATGGGTATAACCAAATCTAGAGTTATTTCATAAAGGTCGAATATGGGAATACATTTTGTTCAACATTTTCTTTACCCAAGGTAAAACTTCATAGAAAAATCCTTAAAGAAAGTTTTTTCTAAAATTAGTTTAATAACCATATTTTTACCCTAAATAACTTTAGTTTTAGCACTATAGTTGTCCTCTATGATTTTTTTTTAAAATTACATTTTCAAGATCCTTTGAATGTTTATCCTTTCCCGAATTAACTTCCATAAGGTTTTTGGAAGTACTCTCAAAATCAAAAGTTTTGTTATCAAGATATTTAGAATGTTTTCATACATATTTTTTCAAAAAATATAATCTATAATTTTTCTTAACAAACTTTTTATTGTGTTTATAATTGTTATTCTAAAGAAGTTTAACTTACCTATAAACTTATTTGTAAGAAGGTATTGTATTATCATCTGAGGAAGAAGATTAATCATCTTAAGATTCATAGTTTTTATCATCATTATGATTTGAATTTAAATATACATTAGTGATAGATTATATATTGTGTACCATGGCCATTAGAAAATGATTTTCAATGGGTATCTTGGCTAGTAGACCAAGATTCTCTTGACTATATGATTCATACTCTGAAGATTCATCTAAATAGTCTATACCAAAATTACTCCAAGTGTCATTGGATATCAAAACATTCTTATCTTCATAAAATTAATATTTCTTTTTATTACTTTCAGAATGATTTTTCTTTTTATCATTTTTCTGAAGCATAATACAATCCGTCTTGACATGCCTTTCTCTTTTCCATTAATAGAATGCGATTTCATATTCTTTCTTGTCTTTTCTTTCTTTTTCATATATCTATACTTGAAGTATTTATTTTCAACTATCATGTTCATCACTCGATTAATATTTTCTAGATCTTTATCAATAAGTTCACTTTCACTAGATTCATATAAAACACTAAATTTCTTAGGCATGGATCTTGTAAACCTTTCAAGAGTCTTGGATTTTGTAATAATAAATGATATACTTCCATTTCCATTATTCTTTTTATTCATATCCGCATCACTTTTCATTCTTGTCTCATGTTGAATAAGATTTAAGAAAATCTCACCAAGAGTAATTTGAGATAATTTTTCTTATTCTCATCAATAGAAGTTCTCTTAGATTCCCACTCATTAGGCATGTCATCTATAATTTTTTCTCACAAGATATTCATCATCTAGACCGTTCTTAGTCATTGATTGTAAGCTGTTAACAATTTTCATAAACCTTTATTGTACCTTGAATAGTAGTTCTTCATAGGGAAATAGAAATCCATGATATTCAGCACTAAGAATAGCTCTTCTAGTTTCAATCACTTTGGATGTACCAAATTCTGTAACATCAAATTTCATATATATACAATTTACATCTTCAAAATATGAAATATGACTATATATATTACCGGTCATGTAAATTCTACAAATTATTATATACCTTGTTGTCTAGTTGATATTCTATATTTTCATTATTGGTAATGGTTTTTAATTCCTGGTTAGGAATCTTGTAATCTCTAGTAAGCATGAAATTTTTTTCTACTCTAGTATTAATAACAAAAGTCTTAATATGATCTCTCTAATACTCATAATCATTTCCATCAAATATAGTTGGTCCTGTATGATTTAGATTTTTAATTGAACTAACATTAATTCCCTCTATATTTAAAAAGAATATATTTCCACAAAAACATGTTAATATAAATGATAGTAAAAAATGATATAAATCCCTATGCATGAAAAATTTTCAAACAATGAAAACATGATCAAGAAAACATATATGATAATATAAGCAGGTCATAGACCTTCTATGATACAAATTGTAGGATCCAAATAATGTTGTTGATGCTCAATTACAAGAGGGGGTGTGGTTAATTTTATGTTTAGAAACATTCATTTCTAATCATAATGAAATATATGTTTATCAATGATAAAAAATTTAAATTAACAAGGCCTATTTTAGATATATTAAAAAAACATTCTATGTTCTGAAAATTAAAATTAAGCAATTTTTAGAAGGAAAAATATTAAACAAAAAATTCTATAAAAGCTTACTTATCAGAGTATACAAATGAAAAAAAATGTATAAGAATGTTATGCTTTCTTCCTTTATTTAAATGCAGTGGATATAAACATGGAACAAAACATGTAATAAGTATAAATTCTTCTAACCAAAAGAGTAGGGTATCAGAAAACATTGGATAATGGTCCCTTGAATTATATTTTCAAGAATGTATGTATTACCCACATCAAGGAAATACCTCGATAGAAATATCAAGATATATATTTCTATCCCCGCAAGACCTTGATCATTATGGTAGTAAGAACCTATATATTCCTATCCTTATTAGTCCTCAAACATTAAGGAAGTCGGAACCTCTTTCTTGATATCCTCAGAAGCCCTTAGTTGTACTCAACAATAATTAGAGTCGTTCAAAGCAAGCTGAAAAAGGATTTCAATACACACAAAGCCTGAGAGTTTCTCTCCAGAAATCACATCACCAGTATGAAATCACTAGACTGATAGAATAGTATTTAGTTTGTTCAAATGATCTCCTATTTATTGGAACTTCTCCAACAGTCATCTCCCTCCTTCGATGATTATATTTTTCCTTCAATCTATGAGGGACAAATACACATGTCACTAAAACAATGGTTAGATATAAACATATTGTATGAATTTATTTCAAAAATATAACATGTGTTAAAAAAAATGTTTCTTAACTAAATCTATTTTTTTGATTCTAAGAAATGATAATGTTCAGAGTATAACCACATAAACATTTGGATACTATAAGACATGGATAATAGGATTAGGTTTTATAATGAATTCTGAATCTGAATTCTATTAATTTTTGAGTTTGAATTCCAATGAGTTCTAAATCTGAATTATAGGGAATTTGGATTTTGAATTCTAAGGATTTGGGATTCAAGATTCTGAGAAATTTGTAGCCTAATTTCTAAGGAATTCAGAATATGAATTTTAAATAATTCAGAGTCTGAATTTGAGTAAATTAATTGTCTGAAATTACGATAATCAAGAGTCTAAATTTCATAGAATTCAATGTCTAAATTTCATAGAATTTAGAGAATGAATTTCAGAGAATTAAGAACATGAATTTATATAATTATGAACCAAAATTTCAGAGAATTCAGAGTCTGATTTTTTGAGAATTCAGAACATGAATTTAGACAATTCAGAACCGGAATTCATAGAATTTAGAATTTGAATTTCAAAAATCTGGATCCTAAAAATAGAATACTATACATCTACCTATTTATAGAATTATGAGGTTTAGATTTGAAACCAAATATTTCCTTAGTAATAAAATGAGTTAAATTTATAAATCTTATAAAGGGAACCCAAAAAACCAAAGAAAGAATAAAATTTACTTAAAGAATGAAAATTTTCATTAGAGAATGGAAATATTCCTTAGGGAATGGAAATTTTCTTTATGAATATAATCCTTAGGAAAAAATTAATTTTCCTTAAAATAAAGTATTTTTAATTTTTAAGACATAGAGGAATGAAAAAATCATAAGGAAACCTTATTGACTCAATAATCTACCCCATTATTGAAATGACAAACATCTTTATGAAAAATAATATAAGGACTGTAATTTTATCATTATGAACATAAAATAAAAAACTAATCTCCCATTACCAATGATTCATAGTGAATATTTATATCTCCCCCTTCGGTTTTGAAATACCTAAGGATCGTATTCTTGACATCCATAAAGCGATTTTTCTTTTACTTTCATGGGAAAATCATCTTGAGAAAATTCCTCCATTGATGGACTCCCCTTAGGGAATTATTTTACATAGTATTATTTTTTCACAATTTTTTCTCCCATATTGTGTTTTTCAAAAAATAATTTTGAGAATGGAAAAAATGTTACCTGGAATATTAGTACAACATAAAAAACACATAAAAGGTAACCGAAAAATTCATTACAATTGAAAGAATTTATAAAATGAAGGAAATACAGCAAATGATCGGATTGGAAAAAATAATCCTTTCTTCTCCTTCGGTATTAACTGCTTCACAATGGTTTTCAGCTTCTTAATCTCCTTGTGAATTTAAAAAGAGTTATACTTTGAGGACATTTTATTAACTAATGGTTTATTGCATATGGAAATAAAATTTACTAAATTGGCCATATAGTATCTTTATTGGATCTTATATTTAATCAATTTTCTTTAAAGGCTCAATTTTCCATTATTTTATCTTCTCAACCTACTACTATAAATCATTTGTATATATATTTACCTCTTATATTATAACATTACTATATGAAATTTATTCTATATTGGAGAATGAGACTTAGGTATATCACTCTCTTTGATTTTTTTTTCTTATATATATAATTTATTGTAATACATTTATATAGTTTATCATTAAATCACTATTTCTAAATCCAAATCTTCAATTGAATGAAAATTTTCACTATATTATTTTTCATAATTTTTAGTCAAATAATTGAATGTTTTTCATTATTCTATGAATAGAGAGTTTATTATTATATCAAATTTTTTTCATTACTCTTCCCTGATTCATCAGATGGATGTATCAGTATGAAATTTGAAATTTAAAACATCCTCATCACATACTCCATATATTATTTCCAATTAAATATTTTTTGTTGATCCCATGTGGATTATATTTTCTTATTTGGTTAGTATTCTTATATAAAATAATAATTCTTCTTTTGGTTTTTCATATCCCTATCAATATGTCTAATAAAAATTTTTTATATTTCATGAACCATGTAAAGTAATGAAACTAGTCTCTATACATCACTATTCATCCAATATTTTATAATACAATGGGAAAACAATAATAATAAAAATCAGATATTTCCTTAGGAGTACAAAAAATTTAATCATTTATATTTGTGCAGTAATATATCATAATAATTAATAAAATTGATATATAAATATATATATGGTTTCTGAAATATCATTACATTAATAAAATGTTGATTTATTACCAATAGAATGCATATTTAATTTAAAATAATTAAGGAATATTTTGAAACAATGATGAAAATAGGGGTTTCTTATTTTATTTTTTCCAATAAATTTTATAGTTTTCAAATGCTCAAAGACCCAATTTAAAATAGCGAATGTAACATAATAGTGAGTTATCAAATAAAGGAGAATTGATTTGATAAAAATTATTGGTATTAATAAAAATGATTCCTTAGAAACATTATCTATTATCAATTATTTTTATATATATGTAATATATTAACTATTGTTAGAAAGATTAATAGTGTGTGTATTGAAAAGATTATAAAAACACTATTTTTATAAACATCATGTAGAAATCAATAAATCAGAGTAAGAACTAAATATAATGTAATGGAAGTAAAAAAATTCATAAATAGATTGAGATTAATTGGAAAAAATCAATAGGATGATGAGTGCCTAAAAATTTCTTTCTAGAAAAATTATTATACGTGTCTTGATTAAAAAAATTAGTGAATACATATTATCCAAAATATGTTATGAAAATAAACAGTTTTGTTATTGAATGAAAAATTATGGGACTATGAGTGTATACATCCAACTCACTAAATAGATTTTGTTACTCTCAAGAAATAATAGAGAACATAAATTATACTTGGATAAATTATAAGGTAAATACATATTGAAATTACATTTTAAAAAGACAAGCATTGGGATGTTTAAAGAGTACCAAGATATGAAATCTCAACATCTTTTATTTTAAATACATAAAACATGATATTTAAACTGGAAAAAATTGCTTTTAACTAAATTTGGTATAAGGATTTATTTCTTATATATTAGAAGTACTGAGTTTAAGAAGATCAAAAATTATAGTAATTCAACACATCATTTTGTCATGGAAATATTTAATTATATAATTGGTAGATTTCAATTCTGTATCCCTATAACTTTGTCATATGTAGTGGATGGTTGATGGAGTGATAATATATTAAAGGGATATAGTGATTGTATAATTTTTATGTTAATAAAAACCAATTAATAGATCCGGAAAAATGGATTCAGGACTACCAAAATAAATCATATTATAAAAGGGACTTATCATTAAAAGAGATAAATAGAATGATAATAAAGGGATGTGCAATGATAAATGATCTCTTTATTGCTTGATGATTTCAACTCTCTATATGAATTATTATGTATATAAAATATGTAAATAAAATGAGTGATCTTATATAATTTTTTGAAGAGTCAATAATCTAATTTATGAAAAATATAGACCTTGGTGCTTATTTACATTCATTTATGAACATCGCATATTTGAACATTAGATACTACATAGATTGTTCAATGATTGTTGAACAATAAATATTGAAGTGATGTAGAGGAATATTTTATAAATCTCATATTGGGAAATGTGACTAATGTAAGATGATTTTGGGCTAGAAAAAATATAATATTTTTTACATCACCTTATAGCCATCAATTTCTATAAATCATCTAGTACGAAATGTTTGAAAATTTTTACACAAAAAATTCCGAAAAAATATTACTATTTTTTATAGATTTTCTAATATTCCTTCATCTGTATTCATCCATGGCCATCCATTAATATTTTTTATTGGCCTTTTTCCCCCATTTAATCTAGCCATTCATTATAATTGGAGGCATCTAGATAATGAAATTTATTTCATATAAATAGAATTTTCGATTATTCTCTATCAATTTTTTTTGTGTTATTGGTAATCTTGATTATTATAGTATGTTTATTTATTTTTCATTTCATAGTTCTACAAAAAATTTGATATTTTAAAATAATTTTGATGAAACTTCTCAAGATGAAATACTATTTAAAAATATAAATATAGTGTGATATTTAAAGCATATCATATCAAGTGATTATTACTATGTTATCCAAAGGTTGGATCAATTGATATCAGTCGTTATTTATCATAGAATACACCTGATATATAGTTTTACATTTGGGGAAAATTTACATGAATTTCAATAGTAAATTTTTCCGAAGTATCATATATAATAATATATTTAAAATAATGAGTATTGCCATGAGGTGTAGGAAGTATATTTTTTTATTGTTTTAATTAAAATATAATTTGATACAATTATCTATGATTTTACTTTAAGAGTGACACTATATTTATTGACTATTTTCATTATTGATTCTGACGATATCATGATTTGATAGTGTTATTTTCATGTTCTGTCCAAAAAATAACTTTTTTCAGTAATCTATGGAGTTATAGATATTCAAAAAATACTGACTATTTAGTCATGAAATTAGATTATTTCAATATATATGTTGAGTTCTATGAGTTTATACATTATTCCCTTCCTTTCTTATCTGATAATGAGTGTATATGTTATAGAATTTAGAGGGTACCATTCCTAATGATTTATTGTCTTGTTTGTTTTTTAACTATAAACAATCATATAATGTTTTAAGGGAATATATTCCATTGAGAATAAATTTTCAATTTTCAGTTTTTTTCAACAAAGATGATAAGAGAGAGCTTCTAATGGTTGAACATGAAGTAGTTATTCATATTTATTTGGATTATTTTGTTTAATGTTTAGAAAAAAACTATACCTCATTCTATTTTATTTTTTGATGAATGATATAACCCATTAAACTGGTCTCATGGAGTTCTTTATTATTTATATATTTAAACTCATTATCAATAGTCTTTATTCCGTTATTAAAAAAGTTGTTTAATGTGGATGAAATCGTGGCATAACTATTGATGCAGTATAATAAAATTAGTATTTAAGTGAAAATGTTTTGTGTTTATGAGTGAATTTAACTATAGCTAAATTATTTCATAGTGGTTTTTTAAAACCACCGAAAATAGAGGTGCTACGAAACATTTAGCAATGAGGTTAAAAAGAGTTTTGATATTTTTTTAGTGATTTTTTTTACTTTAATTTTAATATTTTATTTTTTTGTATTTTTATTACAATTTATTTTTTAAACAAATTATTTGTTATTTATTATTTATTTTATTTTATTTTCTATATATTATTTATTTATTCAAATATTTTTAAAATTATTTCTTTAACTCTTTATTTATACTACAATACATGCATATGTCATGCATGTCATGCATATTTTATGCACGTGATGCATAAATTCAACATATTTCTGCATTGGGTGAGATATTAACCTGTTGCATCTTGTTTATTTTAAAATGACATTTCCACTCTAACATGATCTCTATGCGGTGAGTAAATAATGCTTAATATACTTATATATATACAGAAAATACATTGGAATATGTATAAATAAATAATAACATTATATAATAATAATAATAATACACAAAAAATAAATATATAATAAATAGATATTATATATAATTAATCAAAATAGGTGATTAATAAAGAATAATTAAACAAGAATAAGGAATAATGAATAATGAATAATGAATTGCGAATATTGAATAAAAAAATAAACAATAGAAAATAAACAATAAATAGTAAACAGTAACAAATGAACAATAAATAATAAGTAATAAATAATAAATAATTTACCATAAATAATAAACAATGAATAATTAATAAATAATTAATAATAAATAATAAATAATAAATAATCAAATCTGAAATGCCTAATAAAAAATGGTACAAAATAAATAACTAATATTAGACAATAAATAAATATCTAGAAAATAATTAATAAATTATAACAAAATAATAATTGAATATACAAGAAATACGGAATAAGAAATACAAAATATGAAATTGGAAATAATAAATAAGAGATAGCTAATAATTTCTAATTAATAATTACTAGTAAATGATACATAGTAACTAGTGAATAAATATATATAATTACATATTCTATTTTTAAAATATATTCTTATATATATAATAATGTAAATGTTTTCAAAGAGAATCCAAGAAGCACAAACACACCAACTAATACAATACATATTGATATATTTACCAACATTATATGAAAAATATAAATTGAAGTAAATAGACATATATAAATGGATATATATATATAATAATAATAATATTCATAAATACATTTAAATATATAGACATAGATGAAATTATATATAATTTTTAAATAAATAATACACACATACATATATATATATATATATGTGATAATAAATCCCAAAAATAAGGAAAACCACATATATTACCGTATCATCAAATAAATATGAATCTAAAAACATGGAAGAAAATCATATACTTTTCAAAAATAATATTAAGAAACTTATAAATTAGATTAAAATAATATTTATTTTTCTAAAAGCAGTGCATTTGGTTAAAATAACTCATATTCTAAGGCCATTATGGGAATTTTTTACCTAGAAATATTAGTGAAAAACCCACCTCTACCCCACCCCATAATTATCTACACTATATGGATATCATCACAATATTTGATTTTATATAAAGTAGATCCCAAATAGAAACTAGGATCAAATGTTATGGCCATTTGAATTTGAAGTTTCACATTCAACTTCCCATAAAATAGAAATAAATATTATATTATAAAATATTAAAAAATTATAATATAATATAACTTAGTTTCAATAAATAATCATTTATTGTATTGATTATGGGGTTAAGACAGAATAGTGGATCAATAATTATAGACAATTGATGTTGGAATTTAAATTTTTAACAATATTTAAAGTTATTAAATTTATTTTTTCTTATGATTTCAAAAAAAACTATCATGAATTAGTGTAGTATTTTAAAAAAATATCAAAAAATAAATTAAAAAAATTATAAATATAAAAAACATATTTAGAAGTAGTTTTTTAAAACAAGATGTGAATTTATTTTTTCCTATTTCGATAGTCACTCTATTAGTCTTAAGATCCCACTTAATGATTTTATTTTTGCATGATTAATAACCTATTAGTCTATAGATATGGGGTAATTATAGTTTAGGTCATCCTAAAAATTTCATTTTCATTAGGGACTGATAGTTGACATAATGAAAGGTATAGGTATGAAATAGGTATGACATAAGGGAGGCGTAAATTCTGAATAACTTTATATAGAATAAATCAAAGAGCTAGAAGGGTCCATAGGGTTGTGAGGTATGGTCAGTATCTTCTAAAATCCACAATATGTTTTCATTAACACATGAGTATCATATTACTTAAATATTAATAAAAATGATTAAAAGGAATATATTTTGTATATTTATATTTAATTAACTCTATATTTATTAAAATTATTAAGAGATATGTCAATATTTATTTAGGACATTTGTTATTGTGATATGTTGGTGAGATATTTCTTTTCCAAGGTATTTTTTTGCAAGGAAGAAGGATAATATTAATTTATTTGTGATAAATTCGTCATAAAAATATGACCATAATATATAATTCCATTCATTGATTTTATATATTTTTTATAGTCTTATATTTATTATTATAATCTAATGTGATCATTTTTAAACAATAAGGTATCAAATAGTATTTACTAGTTAAAAAGTATCAACAAATTTAAATACAATATATTTATCCATATAACATCACATTTCAATTAGAGTGATTCATTATTTTGATAAAAAATGAAAATATTATGAAGTAACCAATTGTTGTGTTGGATTATATATAAATTTTATTGGATATGAAAAAAATCATACCTTTATGGTGGGTAGTAATGTTTTTTTATATTATTATACCCAGGAGTAACTCCATTTTTGATGAAATTATATAATAATATTCCTAAAAAATGAAAAAATTGAGAATTAGATTCAATAGTATATTATATAAATGTTTAAATTAGGAATCAAATATCCCCATATGGTACCCTAGTTGGATTTTATTGTTATTAATATGGTATTGTATGGTTTTATGTTGATTAAAAATGATAAAATTAATTAACGTTGGGGAATTAATATCCTTTATCAAGGAATAAGGATATATTGAATTAATTGAGGGGAGTGGGATGGTTTTTAAATATCAAATTGTATCTAAGCTAGTATAAGATAATATTCAATGCTGATAATAATATTGAAATATATTTTTTATGATATGAATATTAATTAATTTTTTTATTTCATTTTGTGTTACCAATAAACTATATATATATATATATAGAGTCGGTTCAATTGGAATCCAAAATAAACCATGACCAATTTATAGTGCTGTTCATAATTTTTTTTTCTAAATAATGGTGTGTCACAGAAAGCATTTAAGGGTGGTTTTTAAATTTCATAGGAAGAATCACTTAAATGAGTATGTATCTAAATGTATTTTTTAGTAGATGTCATTTATTTACAAGGTCATATGATAATTCCAATTTATATGTTATTCTTATAGTTCATTTATTGATGTATTAATATTTTTATGTATCATTGAAATAAATATTATTGTGTAAATATTTTATAGATGATTTTTATATATAATTGGTATATAGTTTGTATAATTTTACTATTATTTTTTTTAAAATATTGATTAGAAGAATTTATAATATCCTTGGTATAATTTTATTTCTACCCTCATATTTATGATCTTATTGTCCACATTGCCCAAGTAATTCAAATAATTCTTGAAAACTATCATAGCTATACATATTTAATGTAGTTTTGATTATAAATTATTTCAACTCAGTTATTATCCCTAGTTTCGATCATGAATTTACGCAAGGTAATTGAATGTTCTCAAGAATATAAATATTGTTCCTTTATAAGAAATATTCATGTCTACACATTCAAAAAAACCAACAGAACCATGGAGTGAATGATACTATCACTCATGATATTTATTCTTTATTCATAATATTTCATCCAATTACAATCCATTTAACCATCAAGTGAATGACACTATCGCTCATTCGTATATATGGCCTACCGTCTCCAAGATGCATTCTATGTTAACAATTAAATAATGATAATAGAATTTATAATATGAGTGAATATAATATTTACAAACTCAATATAATTCCAGATATAAAAAAATAAGTCCTATTCATAACAAACATGACATACATGACAAATAATTCATCAAAAAAATAAAGCAGTTAACACTCGAAATAATAGTAATAGTGAAATATTATTAACAAAACGATATTAGAGGATCATGCATGATATCATAAAAATGGACATGGTCCTGTTATTATTTATTAACATGTATTAACCATTATGTTTTAGGTTAATTCACCATTGAATAATGTAAAGTATTAGGTAAGGGTTAATTTCAGAATATCATTATTATCCAAGGTTTCTTATACATAAGTTTCTACTGGGGCATCTTTACCATACATGGAAATATTTTTAAAAATGTATTTGAAAATATTATTAATATTCATAGATAAATATTTAAAGTTATTTATACTCATGTTTAATTTTTTATAGAATTTTTTGAAAGGAATCTTTATGTCTTTTTTCAAATGAGGTACTTTATGACCATTTTGAAAAATTAAGGAAAGAATGTTTATTAACATATATGGAGTGAGCGACTATTTTATGCCATTACTATGCCATACCATTTTTAATCTTCCAATACATTTTTACATGGTTATTTTCATAATCATTTTTTTCTTTTATAATTGTGAGACATAAAAATAATTTCAAAGTAAAAATACAAATATTTCTCTAAAAGAGTTTTAATGACTTTGTTATATTATTTTTACCTATGTAAACATATTTGTTGGATTTTACTGTTGATTAATGTTGATTTATTATGATAAAATCATCCATAATTTATTGAAGGTTTTAAAATAGATTTTACCATGGATTTTCTATTTTTATGCCATTCATGCTTTATGGTTGAAGTATAAACATTTTATATGGTAGTTTTAATACAAATTTATTTGTTATGTTTCACTGATTTCATATGAGTAATGAAATAGACATAGTAAGTGATGGGCAAGGACAACTATAACCCATATATGAATCGATATGTCTCATAAGACAAACTATTATATTGGCACAAGGCATTGATGATATAGTTATTTATGATCATGGGATGTGGCATTGAGGGTATGTTTATGATGTCCGACATTATGGACTCCCTAATTATGAGCTTAGTTATTATTATTTCATATGATTATTCGACTTATAGAATATACATGTTGATATTTAAATGTTATTGTTTGATTTATTTTTTCCATATTATGTAGATTATTATTTTAAAAAGGCTTGGTTTTAGTTTTATACGTTACCGTAAAATTTTATGCTTATTTATGAAAACTTATACTATTTTGTTTATCCTTACTGAGAAACTGAGCACACCCATTTCTTATGTTACAATTTTCCCAAGGATATGAAGAAGTATATTATGACTGACCTGTATGGATAATCTAATGGATATGGGTTTTTTTAAAGGATATACAATGTTGTTTTTTTATTTTATGATGTAATGTAAAAGATATGTTGCTAGATAGTTTTTCTAATGATAATAAAAAAACATGTCCTTCGATAGTTTATTTCTTCTCATCATGATAATGTAATAAAATAATTCAGTGACTCTGGGTAATTAGGTTTAAGGCATTATAGTTGGTATTAAAAGATTTTTATTACAAATCTATGAAACTAGATTTTTAAAATAATTATTAGGGAACATTAAACCCATGATAAATTTTGAGTATTAGTGTAGACGCCGAAAAAGTCCGTAACTCCTAGAGGATATTTCAAAATGAAAAAGTGAAGTTATATTCGGAATTAGAGACCCAGTCCGGAGGCCCGGGAAGTGGCGCATAAAATGAAGGAGGACTTGCATGAAATAATGTGGTGCACACGAAGCATCCCCGGGATTCACGTAATCGAGCCGGTGAGGTGCGCAATTTTGCGCGCCTCGGTTTCGCGCGGTGAACCTTTGTGCGCCGACGGTTCCCGGTGCAGAAGATTTCGTGCACCGCCTAGATTCCATGCTGGCCGCTTCCTATAAATAGAAGGAAACCCACAAATGGTTTGAGGTTTCGGAATTCATAATGGCTCCCGTGCGTGCAATTAAGACTCCCCCCACGCGTAAAATGACTTCTAGGTAATTTCCCTTTTCCCAAAAACTTGCCCCGAGGATCGCCTTTGTGCGCAACTCCACTGGTTTAAGTGACTTTGCTCCCTCCTTCAGGTTCTTCCCTTGCACGCAATCCTTTCCCTGTGCGAACAATCCCCTCCTGTGTGCGCAATACCATGCATACAATCCCATATCCACGCACAATCCTCTGGCCCTATTTCATGCCATCCCGGTGTTTTTCGCACAAACTTCCTCTTTGCGCGCAACACCCAGGACCTTTCACCTTGACGCCCCTTGGCTACATCCCTGCACCGACACCTTATTTCTTCTATTTCAGGCATGTGCTCCATGCGTTGTTTTCCCGTGCGGCCTTCCAAGCTCATACGATGTAACCTCAAGGTCACTTGGGTGGTGTTTCACGTTGTGTTTATTTGCCTCATGCTTCTCAGCATAGGAAAGCTATCATCTATTTCTTCTTCGCATAGCCATGCTAACGTGGAACCCCTAGTGGTTTACCCAGAGGCCACCCTTCACTAAGACCTTTCTGATGCTGTCCCACCCACGAGGGGTAGAGAGCATTGGGCATGTAAGCCCTACGGGTGTGGAGCGATCCCACCTTGTCCAAGCTGTAGGAAGTTAAACTATTAAGCACCTCATCCATAACACACGACATTAAACTGTGGTCCGACCCCATGCTTCGCATGCAGGGTCCTGCCGTCTCGGACATTCTTTACACCTCTCATGTCCACGAGAATGTAATCTTCCTCACATGGAATGAGATCCTCCTATTTGGAGTGGCGTTTGTCCACGGGGGAAGGGCTACCTTAGAGCATAATCCCCTAGCATCTCTTGTAGAAGGTTTCACCCATGAACCTCCGTACATCCCCCCTACCAAGGCCAGTGGAGTCCCTTTCCCACTATGCTTTCTCGTACCACGGGCCTCCATCCTAGAGTAAGCCCTGACACTAAGGGATGCTAACCACGCGTAATCCCCTATTTCCTCTTTGGGCTGCTCAATGCGTAAGCCCCTTTCCACTTCTCACAGACACACCATTTGTGACGTGATCGTTTGGTCCATGCTGCCTCTTGTTTCTCACACCGAGCATGACTCAAGTGGGCTTAGAGCGAGCATCGACCATGAAATCCTCATGGGCCCCCTTCGAGCGTATGCCCCATCCTAGCGAACTACGTGGACTTTGATTCCATACCATGAGGATATGTAAGAATCCCCCACGAGGTTCAGTCCCACCACCCGGTCGTTCTGACCCCCTTCGCGTCGGTGCACCAACCACTTTGGGCCGCCTTAGAGCTTAAGCCCAATATCCACTCTGGGCCGCCTCAGAGTGTAAGCCCCAAATGCCCTCATCCTGCATGATGTTAAACTGTATGCCCTCATCCCGCATGATGTTAAATTGTAAGATCTGAACTACGTCGACTTTGATCAGTGCTAACGCGTGGTACGTAGTAATCCTCCACGAGGTTCAAACCGATCGCTCAGTTGTTCCAGCCCCTTCGCGTCGGTTCACCAGCACCACTATGGGCAGCCCCAGAGTGTAAGCCCCGTATTCCCAAACTTGGGCTGCCTTTGAGCGAAAGCCCCATGTCTCACTCCATCATCCATCCTGATCCTCACCCAGGCCGCCACATCCCGGTTTGATCATGCCACCCCATCCCACTCCATGGAAGCCGGGAAGCCGCCCACGTGCTGGCCCCATTATCGGTGTTCCCCCTAGGGGGTCCTTCAATCTGATCCACTCTCAGTTTTCTGATCAGTCTGATCCTTCTCCGCAAGACGTTAAACTCGCAGCAGACCTCTTGTTAAACATAGGAAGCTGAGGAAAATCTTAGATGGTACACAATCCCCGTGCTCGATGTGGGATTCTTGGGGCTTCCATGCCCTCGAGAAGCCTTGTGTTAAGGGACAGAAGACAGACATCCCAAAGAAACCCCAACATAACCATTCTCCTCACTGAAGGTTGCTTCCCCGACAAGAACCCTTGGAGCATCTCGACGAAAGCAGTGTAATTAACTGGCGTCCATGAAAATATGGCACCAGGAACAAGTTTCATGAACCCGTCTTAAATCTATGATGGAGACCCGGACAAGGTGACGAGATCTGAGGAGGAATCCACAGAAGGAAGAACCGACATCCCATCATCCCGGTTTCGATCAAGGAGAAGACGTCCCTGAACAAGGAATAGATGCTTCCCGCCTTTGGAAAGCAGTAATGTAGGGAAAAAAGCCGCGCCTCCTCCCATTCGTGAAGGATGCGCGCGCGCCCCTGCTTTAAAGCGCCAGAAATAGAAAATGGTGAACCAGACATGAAACTCTTCTCCTCAACATGGAGAATTGTAATGTTTGGGGTGTCAGATGATTAGAAAGTCACCAGGTCCGGGTACCTATCACCGGGATGTGAAATCCCACCAGTGTTTAAGGCAGTCAGGATGTTGATCACTCCGTTCTGTGACATCGTTAGCATGGATCTCTCTCACCGACCATGGAAGATGTAATGACGCTGAGCTATTGGTTGTCGATTTCTCTTCCTATTAAAACTAATGGGTTTATCTCCCTGCTTCCAGGAATCAGATCACTACATCTGGATCTTGATCTGCACCTGCCCACTAGCGCAGGGGCAGGGGCAGTACCGACGCGACCACCTAGAGCGGTCCCGCCTTTTCCACAGTAACTCCGGCTTCGATTACTATGATTGTTGGGCGCCCACTCCCCCTCTCCCTATTAGAAATCATCCAGCGAAGGATGATCAACGACCTGGTTCATAGGTATGAGGATGAGGGGATCATACCCACCAGGGGCATGTCCCATTTGGATCTAGAGGCAGCTGCACCTCACCACCATCGCCGTCCCAAGGGCCGCACAGGGAGCCGCTGCTCCCCACTCCGATGTTCAACCACTTTAGTAGCCTATCCCCAGAGCACCTTGACACATCCCTCCCCTATTCCAATGAGGTGGTGGATGTCCGGGTCCGCCCGATTGGAAACACTTCCCAGGGGTTAATGGAAAGAACCCCCACCAAGTTGCGTCGACACCGCCACCCAACTCCCTGGGCCGAGGGGCAGACAATCTTTGTGCCCGCACCACTGGATCCAACCCATCTGACCCGACACCAGCATCGGGCGCGAGCGGAAGAGAATTCCCATCCTAGGGCACCAGCATCAGCAACCACTATGGCCCGAGCCACTGCTGACTCCTATTACCAGACCCCTACACACATTGAGCAGGGGCTGTCACATGCCCGACTCGGATCGAGGCCCTGACCACCCTGATGGTCGGTTGGGTCGACTCTCCCTGTCGCGGGCACATGCAATGGCCACCGCAGACCAATCCGCGGTAGTGCCACCCACCATGACGGCTCATTCCGTGTGACTGATCTAGAAAGACGAAGGCTTCTTCGCGACAGCTATGCTCTGGGTATGACTCTATCCAGCGCTCATTACACTGGGTATGAGGTCACTCCCCCTACCACTGTCCACGAGTATGGAGCAGTTGCGTATTGGGTCTCTCACTCGTGTGGTGGTCCTCCCCATGTCCCTTTCGACATCTATCCCGGTGCTTCTCACACTCCGACCTTCAGTCCCCTCTGCACCAGCGCTATTGCGGCTAGGGGACTCCTTGACGGAAGTAATCCTTACCCTGAGGAGACACCCAGTGGTAGGAAGGCAGGGTGTCATCGCCATAAGAGGAACGTCCGGGGAGTCCGGATGGAAATTAGACCAGTTCATTTCTCGGACTCGGAGGCGGAGTACAACTCGATGATGGAACCTTCCCCCCAACCCCCTGAGTCGAGGGAATGGATGGGGATGTGGCGTGTCAGTATCGTACTCCATGAATGCGAGATCCGTATGATTCCATCCTCCCTCCGATGTTATATCCAGGAGGATGAGGACTTGGCGTACCCCCAGGGGTCAAACCCACAGTTACCACTGGCCTCCCCAGTAGCACCTTCCACCTCAGTCAGGGAGGGTGGGGAACTTTTCTGGCGACCGATAGCAGATTCGCTACGTGACACTCCCTCGGTAAGCACCGACGCTATGACATGAGGCCCATTTGCTGGCCCATCCTATCGTGACGTGGTAGCCAGGGTACTGAAACCCTAGGAGGATGACTCATGGATCGGTGGCCAATCGGCATGTTCGTCGTATTCCCCGCCGGCCAGCCCACTGGCCCGGCGGCCTACCTCCACGCCGTCGCCAGTTCCCCGGCCATTCTCAGTTGACGAGAAGGGGTCGCAAGGTCCGGACCCCGAACCGGGGTCTTGGAGCTTCTGGACCATCCTCGCAGTGGGTCACTTCCTCAAGAAGTTTTGGCCGGTCGAAGGATCAGATTTTGATATGCCAGAGTCAATCACCCTAAGAGAGTTTTAATGTTTCCTCCAGACTCTTCGGGTGTCTTTCTCCCATATTCACCATCAGCTAGCGCCTTATCCCATGAGTCAAGCATATCTCGAGGATATCAGTGAGAAGTACAGTCGGGTCGACCTGGCTGCGGTCCCCGCGGTTCGGTACCCCAAGTCACTTGGCCACCATAGGGCCCTCCAGAAACAATGCATCCAGAGTTTTCAAGTACTCCGCAAGGTTATTGAGGAAGCCACCCCCACGTGAACGTCTGCAGATGGGGGCAGTACGCTGCCCTTCTATTCTGTGTGATCCGCCGATAGCCCGATTCACTGGGCGGTCCTAAGGGAACGTCATGAAGGGCATTGGCGGTCAACATGGATTACATTTCATATGATGGAAATGGTGTGGAGCTCCTTAATGGGGACTCGCCCCCTGAGGACAAGCAACTACTGGACCCATCTCGGATGATTACTCACCAACAGAGAGCCTCCTAGGTCTCCCTACACCCACCGAGGCACTAACACTGAGCCGAATCCTCGACAAGGGTAAAGAGCATGTCGGTTCTGTCAAGCTTAATGACCCATCTACCTTGGTATAGAAGGCAGAGGAAGACCCCGAGAAGGATATGCTACGCCAATATCTTGCTAAGCAAAAGAGGCTGGTTGATGAGCTCTTGGCCGAACTCATTGCAGAGCGGCGACCTGACTACGGTAACCCTAGGCCAGGACAGCAGGGGTAGGAGAACCTACCCCATGACGAGATTCCCCTGGGCAACCATGACCATGTTCTGTTCGCAGACAGGGGAGAGGCTGGAGCCCATGGAAAGAGGGCGTGATATGTTTTGCCGAACCCTCCCGAGCAGCGTAATCACCCGGGGGGACCCTGCTCGGTTTCCTCCCATTGCCCCAAGAGTCGCTCTGCCGGCCGTCCTGCGACCTGCTGAGATTGACTACTGGATTGAAGAGCCCGACAATGCGCTTGTAGTTAGAGATCCCCATCAGGACAGGAATCCATGTATGAATGATCTAATGGAAGTACTCATCTCTCGCTTAGAGGCCCTGAAAACTCGACAAGTGGCAATCCCACCGGACGGCAAGCCATACCCAGCGTGTGTGGATGATATGTCAGGACCTCCGGGATTTGGGAACCCCACTTTATCCACCTTTAACAGGTCTGGAGACCTGCCACAACACCTGGCCCACTTCAACTCGAGGTTCGAGCCTATGTTAGGGACTCCGACACAGAAGGAGGCTGCCATGCTCTGTTGCTTCATTCAGACACTGGAAGGACCAACATTCATCTCGTACAGCCAGCTCTCAGTTGGATCTGTGACCAGATGGGAGGACCTCTGCTAGAAATTCCTCTACCAGTTTAGTTCCACACCCCAGAAGATGAACATTTCAGACCTCTTCAGGTGCAAACAAAGGACCGATGAGCGGGTCGCGGACTTCATCGCCCGATGGAAGGGGTTCACGTACTCCCTTGACATGCCACTAACTCATAAGAAATTGCTGAAAATGTGTGTAAGGAATGTCAAGGTAGAGCTGGTTCCTTCTCTGATCACTCAGAATTACCCCGGAGGGTTCCGGGACTTCTCAGACATGGGTCAACGCCTCGAAGAAGCCCTACAACATGCCAGTCAGGCATGCCCGCTGCCTCCTGTAATCCTTGCAAGGAAATCTGCCAGAGCCGAGCCCGCTGCTGTGGACCAGATAGAGTCACCCAGATAGATAGAGTTGCTACTAGTGAGGCTAGCTCAACAGCCCCATAGGGGTCCACCCCCACGGGCATAGCCTCCGGCCCAGCAGTGACCGCCTCAGAACTGGTAGGCGCCTCCATGTAACGCACCCCCACCACCCAGGACAGATAATCAGGATCCACCTCCTCGGTATGCTCCTCCTTCCCCTAGTCATGGTCAACCTCAAAGATCCCCCTTTCCAGATAGAATGAATCAGAATTATTCATTTGAGGAGGCCCAGGTCCTCGGTTATTTCTGTAGCGTCTTAGAGTAGAGGATCGTGCGACTTCCTGAGTGCCGGATGCCAGAAGAGGCGCATATCACTGATCACCCTAACTATTTACCTTATCACCGGACCCTGAGGCACACCATCTAGTGATTCTATGTGTTCAATGGCTAGCTCCAAGACCAGATTGAAAACCACACAGTCAGGTTGGGCCCAGCCCCGACGCAAGTGGAAGGTGTCTTTGTGAGATCAAATGGCAGTAGTGACAACGAGGATGAGTCGGAACAAGTTTCTGACCATGGGTCACGGAAGTATAACGACTGGATGGCCCGTAGGACGGTCGCATGTGCGCATGAAATCATCCGTTCCCACCTGAGCCAGCCAGAGCCCTCAGAATCTGCGAGCTCCACTTTGGCATCATCGTCCCAGCCTACCTCTTCCCAGAAGAGCAAGCGGCGGCACAAGAGGAAATAACGCGCCCTGCCAGTGCCGTCATCTTCCCGCATGCTTGGAAATTTTATGCCCCCAGAAATGCGGATCCCATCGAGACTTCGCCCGGTAGTGGATGACTCCTCGAGTGAAAGCTCGAGGTACGCTTCGGTTAATATCATAGAGTTGGTAAATCCCCTTTGACTCTTGACAATGAAGAACGCCCAGTGGACCTCCCCAATGTTCCCACCCATCGCCAACGTCGACGGAGCTGTGGCTATGTGAATCACCGGGGCACAGCAGTCGTCACCTCCAGTCAGGTCATACACGCTATTGAGACCAGGAAGTAGCCCTGATATAGAGGTCAGCACACGCGGTCCCCTCACTTGGTGTCGACAGGTTTGCCTCCACCACTGTTTGTGTTGCTGGATTAGGCGGGACCACCTCGGTCGTGCTGCGACCAGCCCTGCCCTACCACCGGCCGACCGTAGCCTTCAGGTCCTAGTACGACAGCCACCTCCCAGGCTTTGACTAGTGAAAAACGAGACGTGCCTAGTACCATTCAGTCACCGGTCCAGCCGACCGGACCCGTCATGCCTCCAATCGCAGAGCAGCCTCCAATAAGCAGAAGATCGCATTTGGCTCGAAAGTATGATGTTCTGAAGCACCTGGTCGGCATTACGACAAGGATTTCTATTCTTGAGGCCCTTCTCCTGTCGCCTTAAATGCGTGAGGTGCTCGATGAGGCTCTAAGGATCCCTCTCCAGTTTGAGACGGAGGTGGCAGCCACATAAGCCTTCCACACCGAGGCGATTGAGAATGCCTAATGTTAGGCGGTTATCTCATTTTCCGGTGAAGATGAAGACCTTCCCATACAGGGGCACATTTCCCACTGTACATCACCGGCCAGTTCAATGGTGTAGAAGTCTGCCATTGTCCTGTTGACATAGGTTCCAGGATTTACCTAATCCAATCTCAGACGCTGCGGAAGCTGGGCCTATTTGAGGATGATCTAACTCCCTCAGACCTTTGGATCTATGGGTTTGACAGGACCGATCAAACTTCGGTCATCAAGATTCGTTTGAAGACCCAGTTTGGGAGCCTAATTTCCAATACCGAATTCATGGTTGTCTTTCAGGACACTGCCTACAATACGTTGATGGGATGTTTATGGCTCTACCTTCACGCAGCAGCCCCCTCATCGTATCACCAGTGCCTCAAATACTCCGTTAATGGTCGAGTGGGTGTGATCCAAGGAGATGTGTCTCCTTTTGCCTCTTGTGAAGCATGTTATTTAGACGCTAACTATTACAAGAGTAAGGACATACAGATCCTGGTAGGTGAGTTTGAGCCCGCCACTGTCACGAGTGATCCCTGGGCAGGTTTGGATGACGCATATGTCGTCCCAATCCATCTGTTGGAGGCCAAGACTCCCGACATGGGGCAGTTCTTTGTTGCTTTGGGTACCAGAGGAAGGCATATTTCCAGGTCCAAGCGATGGTAGGAAATTACCTCGTACTCCTACACCAACCAGGCTCAGGTGATCCCCAAGCCTCCTACCCCTGTACGATATCAGGACGTTAGGGTCATGGCAACGGTAGTATGTCATACGTGTCGATTTCGTCGGGCCGGAATCGACCAGCTCAAGACAACGCGCCACTACTGCACTGATGTCATAAAGCATGGCCCTTTGGGCCAAAGGCCAGATGGGATTGGATCAACCGCTATTGTCACCATGGTCACCGCAGTGCACGAGTCTCCTAACATGACGACATCTGCGTCCCAAGCCGGCACCAGCATCCCGTTAGGGTCTGGCAGCCCCAACATGGCTCCCCCATGGATGATCACTCTACAAGAAGAGAAGAGGACATGGATGATTCCCCTTCTGCCTTTGAGGATGGCTTCCCCTCCACGGTCGATGAGTTAGTGTAGGTCAACCTCGCTAGTAAGGCGGACCCGAGACCCACATTGGTCAGCGCCGCTATGCCCCCCCCGAGGAACGACAACAGTACGTGGACATCCTCAGATATCACCATGATGTGTTCGCCTAGAGTTATGAAGAGATGCCAGGACTAGATCCCCACGTAGCCATCCACCACCTTGGCCTTCCAGCAAACCATCGCGGGTTTAAGCAGCCTCCCAGAAAGATGCACCCCTCTCATGGTGCCATGGTTGAGGCCAAAGTTCATAATCTCATCAAGGCCAACTTCATCAAGGAAGTCCAGTACCCTAGGTGGCTAGCTAACAATCTGCCAGTCAGGAAAAAGAACGAGCTGATTAGGGTCTGTATCAACTTCTTTGATCTCAATCACCACTGTTCGAAGGATGATTTTCTCCTTCCCATGATAGAGTTGTTGATCGATACCAAGACCGGGTTCCAAGCTCTCTCTTTCATGGATGTGTACTCTGGGTACAACTAAATCCGGATGGAACCTGAGGATGAAGAGTTCACTACCTTCAGGGCCCCCCAGGGATATTTCTGCTACCAGGTTATGCCCTTCATCCTGAAGAATGCGGGTACCACCTATAAACGGGCTATGCATCACATATTCAATCCAATCCTCGGGACACTGGTGGAGTGCTACGTGGACGACCCGGTGGTTAAATATCATCTGTGCCAGGACCATCTCAAAGACCTTGAGAAAGCTTTTGGCTTCCTCTGTTATCGTCACATATAGATGAACCCGTTGAAGTGTGCCTTCGTGGTCACCTCCAGAATGTTTCTTGGCTTCATTGTTAGGTATTGAGGCATCAAGATCGACCCAGAGAATATCAAGGTCATTAGTCAGATACCTCCCCCAAATAATATATCAGGAGCTTCAAGGCCTCCAAGGCCACTTGGCCTATATACACTGATTCATTGAGAATCTGGCCGGCAAGTGTAAACCCTTTTCTAAGCTCGTGAAGAAAGGCGGTGCCTATGAATGGGACGAAGAGTGTCATATCACATTTGGGGAAATCAATCAGTATCTGCTCCAACCTCTGGTATTGATGCCTCCCATTTTTGTAAAGTCGTTGGTCCTTTACGTGACCTCCCTAGAATGATCCCTCGGCACACTTCTCGCCCAGAAAAACATCAAGGGTACAAAGAATAGCCTATACTACCTCAGTTGCATGCTCCTCGACACGAAAATTGGATATTCTCCCACCATGAAGTGCTTCCTAGTGCTCGTATTTTCTGTGTAGAAATAGCGGCACTACTTGCAGCACGATGAGGTACAACTGGTCTCTTGGGTAGACCCATTGAAATACATCCTGAACCGACCTATGTTGACCGACTGATTGGCGTGCTGGGTGGTGATCCTCTAGTAGTTCGACATCATGTTCGTATCTCAGAAGGCCGTCAAAGGACATGCATTGGAAGACTTCTTAGCTACCCTCCCAACCTCTGCAGACCAGCCACTGGATCTTGGCTTTCCTAATGAGGCAATCCTCTCAGTCGATCACGCCATCCCATGCTGGCAGATTCACTTTGACGGTGCCTCCCAGAGCCCCACTAGTGGAAGGATCAACGATCCTAGGCTCAACAGATTGGGCCTGGGTGTCGTCTTCATCACCCTGGAGAAATCCGTTCTTCCATATTCATTCCTGTTGTCAGAAGGCTGCACCAACAATGAGGCAGAATATCATGCCCTCATAACTGGTCTCGAGTTGGATCTCGAGATTGGCGTACCCCATCTGTATGTAAAACGGGACTCCGAGCTAGTCATCAAGCAGGTCAATGGTGACTATGTTGTCAGAAAGCCAGAACTCATGCCATTATTGGAGTGCACCCTCTGTCTAATTGCTAAATTCTCCTCCTGGCCAGAGGTGATTCACATTCCCCAGTCGCAGAATAGTCGAGCAGATGCTTTGGCCAGCCTGGCTGCATCACTTGTGGAGCCCGAATAGGATGACATAATTATCCATGTGGCTCACCAGAGAGACATTTATACTATTATTCTTGAGGGCGATCGTGGATCGCGTGTGAACCATCTCACCACTGGTGCCCCTACATCAGGATCCCTGGGGGCTTCAGGTGTGGTAATCGAGACCGTTTCGGACTAGAGGACACCCATGGTTGAATATCTCTATTACAAAAATCTTCCACCAGACCGATCTGAGTGAGAGCGAATCCGATGACGCGTGCCGTAGTTCACCCTTCAAAGCTGTCCCATCCTTGAGCAGCTCCTTTACAGGCAGAGATTTGATGGTCTTCTCCTCTGTTGCCTTCAAGGAGTCGAGATCCCATAGGTCATGCAAGAAGTGCACGATGGTTCCTGTGGCGCCCACCAGGCCAGGTCAAAGATGTCCCACCAGATTTGGAGGCTGGGATACTTCTGGCCCTCCATGATCTATGACTGCATCGAGTATTCCAAGAGGTGTCATGCGTGCCAAGTACATGCTAACTTTGTGCATCAGCCACCTGAGCCTCTCCATACTGCTATGTATTCTTGGCCCTTTCAAGTCTGGGGGTAGGATGTCGTAGGGCCTTACCTGCCGGCAATGGCCCGCCAGTGACGGTTCGTCGTGACCGCTATGGATTTCTTCTCGAACTGGCCAGAGGAAATCCTGCTCAGGGAAGTCAAGGCCTGGTCTATCGCTAACTTCTTGAGCTCCAATATCATCTATCGGTTTGGAGTACCTCACGCTATCCTCACGGATAACAGAACCAACTTCCAATCATCCGAGCTAAAGAAAATGTATGCCAAGTACAACATTCTCTCTAACCACACCTCCTGCTATCATGCATGGGGAAATGGACAGATCAAGGCATTTAACAAAACCCTCTCTAACATTATTTAAAATATGGTTGGTCAGAACCTGAAAAGTTGGCCGGACAAGCTCCCCAATTCCCTATGGGATTATAGGAAGATGACTCGTAATTCCACCCGGGTGACTCCGTATTCCCTGGTGTATAGAGTTGAGGCTATCCTGCCCATCAAGATCCAGTTTCCCTCATTGCACACGATAGTCTACAACCAACAAGCGCTTGATAGAGTCTCTGAAATCCATATATCCGAATTGGAAGCACTGGATGAGAGTCAGCTCCGCGCTTTACATAACATAGAAAGGCATCAGAGCAGAATGGATCGATCATTCAATAAGAAGTTCACCTCTGCTCTTTCCTACAAGGTGACCTGGTGCTGGCTCTCAGAGCGCCAATGATTCCCGGAAGGAAACCACCCTAGTTGGAGCCCAAATGGGAGGGGTATTTCATTGTCCATAAGGTCTATCCCAATGGCGCGTATTCCCTGGTGACTATGGATGTTGAGCATGTCACTCCTCCCACCAAAACCAGGTTCCTCAAACAATATTTTTCCTGAACCTCAGGGTATGAGTTCTAAGACCTAAAACTAAGATCCATCTTTGGTCCTGCATGACATTAAACTGCACCGTCCCACATGACGTTAAACATTATTTCATCCAACATTACGTTAAAATGTGTTTCAAGAACTACATGTGGCTGGATTCCCATATTTATGGGATATGTAGGACCGCCTGAACACATAGATTTCAGGTCCAACACTGTCTCTTAGGAGATCCCATGAATTCCCGATTGCCTCTGTCTTTTGGTATTCCCTTCCCTCGGGAATCCGCCATCATTTGGACACTCACAGGATGAGCCCTTTGACCCTGTCTAGTGGTCTGCTAATGTGTTCAGAGTGATATGGTCTAGGACCTGGAGTGTCAGATTCAACTAAGACAAGTTTTCATCCGCCTGTCATGATTCGTGTTCCCCTTTATTCAGGCCCCACCATCTTTCACACCCTGAGGGACCCCCAAGAACGGCCTGGATACAATGCCTAAGGGCTCTCCTACCGTCACGGGACAACACCCCCGAGGGTTTCAGAAAAAAAATTGATTCAAGTACGGCATTACAAATATGTTCAGCGGTTGATGCTCATTTGTTTGTCCACAAGTCTACCACGATAGGATGTTGTGTTGCGAACATGGTCAGCAGAAATCTTTCATCATCACGCCGACTCCTTCAGGCCCTGAATGTTGGTTGCATGATTCACATTGTGTTCCACCCCATCATGTCAAGGTGGAATCTCGACACTCCTTGTACTAACCCTCAGTGAACCCCAACACATCAGACAAACAAAGCTTCGTTACGATGTCTCACGGGGCTCCCGCAACTTGAGCACTATGATCGGAGGCTTGAGTCTTCTCTAAGAGTCAGGAACAGCTTGACCCTCACCCTCATGGGGAAGGAGGAGTCGCCCAGAAATTGTGTTCCGGGTCTAGCTCAGCTAAAAGCTAGGGTCTCCGGCCCCCCTGATTGTTGAACCCTCATAGGCCCCTTTGGCCTGAGGCTCCTCTCTCAGAATCGCGCACGGTGATGGTATTGGATTACCCCTTCAACTGCATCAGGTATGCTCTATCGCATCGTGCGTGTGCTACCAGGTCCAAGCCATACGACCTTAAACTGTGCTGCCAGGTCCAAGCCATAGAAACTTAAACTGTGCTGCCAGATCCAAGCCATACGACCTTAAACTATGCTGCCAAGTCTAAGCCATACGACCTTAAACTATGCTGCCAGGTCCAAGACATACGACCTAAAACTGACTGCCAGGTCCAAGCCATACGACCTTAAACTGTGCTACCAGGTCCAATCCATATGACCTTAAACTATGCTACCAGATCCAAGCGATACGACCTTAAATTGTGCTGCCAGGTCCAAGCCATACATCCTTAAACTATGCTGCCAGGTCCAATCCATACGACCTTAAACTGTGCTGATATCATCCTGTTAAGACGCTACCTCTCATGAAATACGTATGGATTGATTTTCAACCTTGTGAGATACGTAGGAGCGCCTGAGAACTTCCCTATAGGCCCAACCTAACTTTTCGTGTTTGGTCTCTTGGCCTAAACACGTCCCTAGGATCATGTAGTGAGCGGGGCTTTTCCCCATTCACATTTGGTTTTGCAACCAATTTACCATGTGTCTCCCATTACCCTTATCCTTTGTTCCATGTTCTAAGACCTAAAACTAAGATTCTTTCCTTGGCTTTCCTCGACTCGGTCACTCTTGTGAGATTGTATGGTGTAGTGCGTGACTATGTCCTCATTCACGTCAGGTTACTCATCATGATGTGCCTATCCCTTAGATGATATGTGTCCCCTATCCCACACGACATTAAACTTTATTTCGTCCAACATGATGTTAAAATGTGCTTCGAGAAATATGTGCGGCTTGATTCTCATCCTAATGGGATACGTAGTAGGGCCCTGACATTTCATCTTGGGCCCAGCCCCCGGGATTACAAAATCTCGTCCCTCCTTATTGTCGGCCCCTCGGCCTGACTCCTTGGGAAGTGGTGTAATCGTGACATCTACACCGAATAAGTTAGTGATACCCCATTGTAATAATGGGAAGCGGTAGTTCTCTCGCCAGAGTGGTCCTTCCTAAAAATTGGGACGATCCGTGATCAGGTTGGTACGTCCGCCTAATGCGCCTCCGCCACAGTGGCACAATTTTGGTATTGTTGGACTCTGTTCGAACAAACCACCGCTCCACTTTCCATGCTTTGAATCCCCCATTATTCAGATCCTCATTCTCTTTAATGTTCGATGGGACCCCCAAATAGTATGGATGATATACCTATGGTCCACCTACTGTCCTAGGCTAACGTTCTAGAGGACTGGTCATGTTTGATGGTACCCCCTAACAGTATGGATGATAGACTTTGGTCCGCCTACTGCCACAATATGGATGATAGACTTTGGTCCGCCTATTGTAGAAATATGGATGATAGACCTATAGTCCGCTTGCTGTCCTGGGCCAATGTTCCGGACAACTGACCGGTGATATTTGAGATAGGCCCCGTGTTGCGAACATGGTCAGTGATCAACCCTCAATTATTGTCCCCATTTCAGGCCATGATATGGATGCTGTGTTTCTATCACGGTTAACAGTTATCCTCCATCATCGCGCCCCAGAGTGTTCCAAATTTGGGTAGCGTGATTCACCTCGCCTTTCCATCTCCCTATGTTCGGATGGATTTCAATGCCCCTGGAATTGCCCCGCTCGTGTGTCAGAGCACATTGAGAAGGTGATATATCAATCAGTCTGAGGTCTTCTCCTCAGAAATCCAGGCCCAATTTTAGGTGCCTGAAGCTTGGTCAATTCCCCACAGTTGGATGAAATGATAGCACAAGTATCCTTTTCTTCTCGCATTGGGTGCGACCCACAAGAGAATAGGAGAGATTTGTTATTCATTTCAGAATTATGGTTGAGCATAGTAAACCAAAGGTACAAATAAATGTATTTGTCCATGTATTGGAATGGGATGATGAGCAGTACAATCAAGAAGTTAATATGATGGCCAAAACAAAGCCCTTATGGATTAGCGTACTGAATCGATTATTCCAGCACTGCTACCCTTTGGCTGGTAGCCTCCAAGACTGCTTCTCGCTCCTTGATGAATCTCTCCTCATCATCCCCCACAGAGCACAACTCAACAAACCTAGGTTGTGCCTGCGCCCGTTCGGTTCGAAGTACGATCATCTGGTGACTCGCCTCCATCAGTTGTTCCTGCGCATCAGCCAGCTGAGCCGTCAGTTTCTCCACAAGCTCAGAGCATGTTGCAATAAAGGCCTCTTTATCTGCCACCTTCCCTTCGAGGTGCCGAACCTCCCGCTCTTCCCTCAGAAATGCTCGGGTGCTTACCGATATTTCCTGGCACTTGGCAACGTCAGTGCACCGACTGCTCTCGCCTATCTTCTCGTCCATGTAATCACGGACCATCAGATGAAGGCGCTGAGTGTCAGCCCCTCCGGTGCACAGGAAGTGCAGCCAGGTCTAGAGTGATCCCATCCGCCTCATCCAATCCGTCTGGGGATCCCTAAGAAAGTGCTGGATACACTTCCACCCCTTGTGCAATGTCACCTAGCTCTCCTCGGATGCCTCTGAGTCTGAGTCATCTATCTCCTCAGGGTCAGCGGGTCGGTATGTAGGGAAAGAAGCTAGCAGATCGGCAGCAGGATCTGCCTCAGAGATGTCTTCATGAGGAATAGGATCCTCGACATCCGGGAAACCTTCCTCCGTCGCCCCAGAAGCAATAGTGCCTCTGTCATCTTCTGGCCTCTCCTCAAGAATAACACTGTTGATGTCCGCTGCCCCCTGCTCACCAATTGTTGGGGCCATCTCAGTGTAGGAAGCATGTTCTGAATGATTTGGTATGTCCGTCACTGGTCCGATCACGGATGACCTGGTCTCCGCAGCCTGATGAGCCTCCAATGTTGAGATCACTGCGCAGGTCGTACACTAATTAGTTTGGATCTTTTGGTACCAAGCACTAGTAGTGAAGCTTGAGGCTTACAAGAATCCAGATCGTCGGCCTCTAGTGTTTCGTCCGCTGCAGGAGCCACCATGATGGGATACCCCTCTGCGCTTTTCAATTCAATGATGGGGGTCAGATCCCCATCATGTCCCACCAGTTCCTCTCCTCCCTCCTCTAGTGGGGATGCCCAACCAAAACTCAGACGCTCCTGAGTGAGGTAGATAGATGGTTTGGAAATTGAAAAGGAGAATGGATGAAGAAGGAAAATGAATGAAGATAGCGACAGACCTCAAGTATCTCATTTCTGTCGAGATCAGAGCTGACAATCTTGCCACTCTCTCAGAGACTCCCTTGGTAGGTCACCCCCTATGACCCCTCACCGCCGGGTTCTCCTTCTTCTTCACATTCTCTTTCACCATCGTCTTCTCTTGTCTCCTCATCCCCCTCCGACTCCTCGTCGCTGTCACCTTCTCCCGGCGACATCACTTCCAGATCATCCCCCTGGATGAGAATCAATTTCACTAGGAAAAGTGGCTCCGCATGCCGACCCCTCTGGCGTGCGTATGTGTCTGTGGCCGTCATATAATCATGCCTCCAATGGAAGTTTACCCAGTTGGTAACTCGAACGAGACTGACCTCTGGCAGGTGGATATTATTTTGCATTATCTTCTTCCAGATGGCTTCGATGCTTAGCGATTTCCGTAGAGTCATCCAGGACGACCAAAGTTCTGGGAGAACTGCATGTTGGGAAGATTCAAGCAGGTATCTTATCTGCTTCCCGGGAAGCTACATGGATGCCTCATGTGACCCCCTACAGGGAATGAGGTCGCGGTGGAGCTGTGTGATGTTCCCGCTGCTGAAGTCCTAGCCTGCACATGCCTCGCTGCCTAACGCACCCCAAGTACCCCCCTCACAGCAGCACCTTGCCTTCTCCCCCATCGCCCGATTTCTATGCGAGTAGCCTCGAGTTGCCAGACTCTCTTGCGAAAATCCCCTCAGGGTACACGATGGTCCAGTGTTCGGCATACTCGGTTGCTAGGCCAACAACATCCCAGGTGGGAGGAAGAGTAATGACGTCACTGGAGATGAAAGTGGTAAACATCAACCACATCTGGCGCAGAACGCAGGGATGCTTTTCCTGCCAAATAGCCGTGAATACCTTCTTCGTCATTTTTTAGAGGCACCCGAATTGCCTGGAAAATAGGGATGGCATGTAAGGCTCACAGATCACCTTACCGTCAATCCGAGACATGAGCACCCCGCCCCTAATGCTCTGGAAATACTACTGTTGTTCCAGAGAACCTCTCCTGTTGTCCATCATTTAGCCAACCGGGGTGGGGAACGGGCTGAAGTGGAAGTTGGTCTGGTTACCAATGCGGATTCTCAAGCCCTCCTCATTGAGCATCATCGGTGCCACCCCATCCATGTTCAGCAGGGACGGTCGCATGCCATTACCCAGAGGAAGGATGGTGTTTTGGAATGTTTACCCGCCAGGTTGAGCTACCACCCAGCCGTGGAAGATCTGGAAGGGTCCACATACTCTCTGAGGCAACCCCCCTCGTGAGATGCGTCCCAGGACGACATACAAATTGTCCTGAATGGGGATCCCCAGGATGAACTGTTTGTTGGCGGCCATGCTTCCCGCCATCACCAGTGTTGCTGGATGGATGCCCATCCTCGCATCCCGCACCGGCAGGAGCCACCTGCTCTGGAAGGCCATGAGTAACCCGGCGTACCGGACGTTCGGGTCCTGGGACTCAATGACGTGGTAACCCCATGATTAGTATTTCCCCACCTCCAGGGTCCTCCAGTATGACCCATCCCTGCTCCTATGAGCCGCAGTTGGGCACCGTTTTCCCTGTCCCGTCATCCTGATGGCCGAATCCTTTTCATGGAACTGGCTGAACCAGCTCTTGTTGGAAATGTCCTTTAGGAAGTCCTTGACCCCCAGCCTCTCTTTGGCCAGCTCTAGCAGCTGCCACGTCAGCATTGGCATCTGTGACCTATCTTCCCAGGTGCTCTTTGGAGGAAAGAACTCGTCGTATATGTAGCCGTCTAGTGGCATACCTCTGATGTAGTGAACATCCCAGAGACTGATGCCAACTTCCCCATGGTGAAGGTTGAATGTGTTGGTATCATGAGACCACCAGGTGAATAGCTCTAACCCGAACTCAGGTTGAAGGTGGAAGTGGAACTGCGACGTCCATACCACCTCGAACAGGCCAATATGCCGCAATTCATCCCTGAATTGGTAACAAGTATGGTGAACCCAGAACACCCAGGCCTACTCGCTGGTGATGTTTCCCCCGGACCGCAGGTCCTAATCCTTCAGCCAGCCCTTCGTGTCATCTGTGACGCTCTGATGGAACGTGCTCGCGTAGAGTGCCGGAGAATTCTCTGTGACAGGAACATCCCCGGTAATGGTCCTGGTCCTTGGGTTCAGGGCATATACGTCCATATGTCTGGTTTCACTAGAATTATGGTCATTGTTGGTGATGTTGTAGCAAGGAGGCTCGTCCTCCCAGGTCACCCATGACCGCAGTGTGTCTACCTCGAAGCCCGGCAGTGGCACCTCCTCCAGGATGCCAATGTTCGAGAGAAAGAGGTTGTCAGATAGGGGATACATCTTCTGGGCTGGAGTCAGTAGATTGATCAAGTTCAGGTTGTTGGATACGATCACCTTAGTGCCATATACCCCCTCGTTCACTGCCATTTTGGTCCTACAAGTGGCGAATTCCCCCTCATCAGCTCGGTTTGCGGCCATCTCGAAAATCTCGGTAGTTGCACAAAATCAGGATGTAGTGCATGAAATCAGAGTGTGGTGCGTGGAATCTGAAGTGGTGGCATGAAATCCCGGAGTTTGGTGCACAATCGGCATGCTAGGCGTGGAATATCTAGAGTAGGTGCGCAAGGCTGGTCAAAATTCGGAAGGAACTACGCGCTGCCAGAAAATTTTTACACGCAACCGTGGGAGAAATATCGCGCACGAGAGCGATAAGCCTATTGTGTAGAAAAGCTTGAGTATGGATTATGTGCCCGCTCCCCTTTTTATAGGCAAGTCTTGGGTTCTGCACCTCGCGGAAAGATCATTTCCATGCGGATCCATCATTTTGCGTGCCCCGTTGGTTGTTTGCATGCGAAGCGCCCTGAAGTGGCCCTACTTCAGCATTACGACATTTCCCTCAGAATCCGACCATTGCGACCTCTCGCTGATCCAATTCTGAGGGTGGCATTTGTAGATTCCGAAAAAGTCCGTAACTTCCAGAGGATGTTTCGAAATGACAAAGCGAAGTCATATTTGGAATCAGAGGCCCGGTTCAGAGTCCTAGGATGTGGTGCTTGAAATAAATGAGGAATTGCGCGAAATAATGTGGTGCGGATGAAGCATACCCGAGATTCGCCTAATTTATTCGGTGAGGCGCGAAATTTTATGTTCCCCAGTTCCACGCGGTGAAGCTTGGCATGCCGACGGTTCCCAGCGTGGAAGCTTTCGTGGGCCGCCTGGATTCCGCGTCGGCTGCTACCTATAAATAGAAGGTGACCGCACAAATGGTTTGAGGTTTCGGAATTCGGAACGACTGCCATGCATGCAATTCAGACTCCCCAGCATGAAAAATGACTTCCAGGTAATTCCCCTTTTCGCACAACCTTTCCCCGGGGTTCGCCTTTGCGCGAAACTCCACTGATTTATGTGACTTTTCTCTCTCCTCCGGGTTCTTCCCTTGCGCGCAATCCTTGCCCCGTGCGCACAATCCCCTCCTTTGCGCGCAATACCATCCGTGCAATCCCATATCCTTGTGCAATCCTCAGGCCCTATTGCATGCCATCCTGGTGTATTGTGCACAAACTTCCTCTTTGCGTGCAACACCCAGGACCCTTCACCTTGACGCCCCTTGGCTGCCCCTCTGCACCAGAACCTGATGTCTTCCATGCCGAGCATGCGCGCCGTGCGTTGTTTTCCCGTGTGGCCTTCCTGGCTCATGAGAAGTAACCTCAAGGTCTATTGGGCGGTGTTTCACATTGTGTTGCTTTGCCTCATGCTTCTCCACATAGGCATGCAAACGACTATTATTTCTTCACATAACCATGCTAACGTGGATCCCCCTGTGGTTTTCCCAGGGGCCCCCCCTTCACAAAGGCCTTGCTGATGCCTTCCCTCCCACGAGGGGTAGAGGGAATTGGGCATGTAAGCCCTAGGGGTGTGGAGCGAACCAACCTCGTCCAAGCTGCATGATGTTAAACTGCTAAGAACCTCGTCCTTAACACACGACGTTAAACTGTGGTCTGACCACATGCTTCGCATGCAGGGTCCCCCCATCTAGGACATTCTTTATACCTCTCGTCTGCATGGGAATAGAATATTCCTCGCATGGAATGAGATCCTCCTAGTTGGAGTGGCATTTGTCCATGGGGAATGGATGCCTCAGAGTGTAAGCCCCTAGCATCTCTTACGGAAGGTTTCATCCATGCACCTCCGTACATCCCCCCTTCCAAGGCCAGTGGAGACCCTTTCCCATTGTGCTTTGTCGCACCATGGGCCTCCATCCTGGATTAAGCCCCGACACCAAGGGCCGCTAACCATTCATAAGCCCCTGATTCATCTTTGGGCCATTCAACACGTAAGCCCCTTTCCGCTTCTCATGGACGCACCATTTGCGACCAGATCGTCTGTTCCCTACTGCCTCTTGTTTCTCACAATGAGCATGACTCACGTGGGAATAGAGAGAGCATCAACCATGACATCCTCATGGGCTTCCTCAGAGCATAATCCCCATCCCAGCGAACTACGCCGACTTTGATTCCCTACCACGGGGATAAGTAGGAAGCCTCCACGAGGTTCAAGACCACCACCTGGTCGTTCCGCCCCCCTTCGTGTCGGTGCAACAACCACTTTGGGCCACCTCAGAGCTTATGACCCATATCCACTCTGGGCCGCCTCAGAGCATAAGCCCCAAATGCCCTCGTCCCGCATGATGTTAAACTGTATGCCCTCATACCGCATGACGTTAAACTGTATGCTCTGAACTATGTGGACTTTGATTTGTGCTAACGCGTGGTACGTAGGAATCCTCCACGAGGTTTAAGCCCATCTCTCAGTTGTTCCGGCCCCTTCACGTTGGTTCACCAACACCACTATGGGCCGCCCCAGAGCGTAATCCCCGTATTCCCTCTCTTGGGCCTCCTTAGAGTGTAAGCCCCATGTCTCACTCCATCATCCATCCTGATCCACTCCTGGGCCACCACATCCCGGTGAGATCATGCCACCCCATCCCACTCCATGGTATTTGGGAAGCCTACCACGTGATGGCCCAAACATCGGTGTTCCCCCTAGGGGGTCCTTCAATCTGATCCACTGTCAGTGTTCCGATAAGTCCGATCCATCTTTGCAAGACACTAAACTCGCGACATACCCCGTGTTAAAAATGGGAAGCTGAGGAAAACCTCAGATGGTAAAAAATCCCCATGCTTGATGTGGGATGCCTCGGGCTTCCGCTCCCTCAAGAAGCCCTGTGATAAGGGACAAAAGATAGATATTCCAACAACAACTCAATGCAACCATTCTCCTTACCGAAGGTTGCGGCCCTGACAAGACCCCTTGGAGTGTCTCGACGAAAGCAGCGTAATTAACTGGCGTCCATGCAGATATGGCTCCAAGAACGAGTTTCGCGAACCCATCTTAAATCGATGAGGGAGACCCGAACTAGGTGACGAGCTCTGAGGAGGAATCCAGTGAAGGAAGAACCGACATCCCATTATCCCGGCTTTGATCAAGGAGTAGACGTCCCTGAACAAGGAACAGATGCCTCCCGCCTTTGGAAAGAGGGAATGCGGTGCAAAAATCGGCGTGTCCTCCCATGCGTGACGGATGCGCGCCCGCACCCCGGCGTAAAAGTTTCAGAAACAATAAGTATATAAAAAAATTGTAAATTTAGGTAATTTAGATATTATGTGTTTATTCCATGAAAATAAATCCCCACATGGATACTACAATATGGTGTGGTTATAGAACAAATGTGCCGAGGAGTAATAACTCCTACATTTTGTTCCAGGTTTGACATAAAGTATCCTGGAAGATGAAAACATGCCTTACTGCACACATAGTTTGACACTCTCAGGGTACATGCTTCAGATAATTCAGATTTTCTTTAAAAACAATTATGAAGGATTAACGTGTAAATATATGCTAAAAGAAAACATTTTTCTGATTTTGGATTTGATATGAATCAAATTTTCAATTTATGTTAATAATTTTAATCATTTGGAATTATGCATTATGATTCATAACCTAATCAAGTGTATGGAATTATTTTTTAAATGAAACCTAGTCGAAGGACTGGACACCATATTAACACAAGTAATCTTAGTAGGGATTTACCTCATATGAAAGATATTGATAGTTTATCCAAAGATATAATTGGTACTGAACAAATTATAACCATACGTGTACAACTGAATATGGTTATGAATAATAACCCAACATGTGTGGAGAAAGTTGATCCACAAAATGAAGGATTTATGTTAGACTGCATCATGAGACAACATCCCCCAACAATCAATAGGAAAACAAATCATTTTTAGCTAAGAAATTAATTAGTTTTCTAGAGAAAGTATTTATTCCTTTGGGGATTAACAAAAAGGAAAATGTTGTTATGGAATTATATCATATATCAAGAGATACAGATCAATGGTGGTCATTAATTCAAAACATTAAGGTGGATTAAAAGGTTGAAAAGATGGAATAGAGTTAATTTAATGAACTCATTCAATAAAAATGAATTCCTCCAAATCTACAAGAGTATATGGAGAGGGAATTTATGATATAAAGGCACGAGGAGGATGAGAATGTTTCAAAGCATAAATCTAACTTCACCAGGTTAACAAGGGATGCTAATGGCTACGCACATAACATAAAATGTAAGAATGATTGAATCTTTGATGGATTAAGACTATTCCTATGAAGGGAATTTGTTTCAAAATATTTATCAATGTGTGAAGATATTGTCTCATATTATATCAAGACAGAAATGTAATTATCTAAATTTATGACTTTAATGTAATGCAAGTGAATAATAGAGCTTCTAAACACTATGGATAAGTAAATAAGGTAAAGAAGGAATATTTTGACTTTACAAACTATTGTAATTGTGGGAAAAAACACCCGCATACTTTTATAAATGGGATTTAATTTAGTTACAAGTTTGGATAAAAAGGAAACATATCTTATGATTTCAAGGGGAATAAATAAGCTATCAATGTTCAGTGAAACAATTTTAAAGAGGTGGGATATTATACAAATGACTTTAAAAAGCTTTAAGAAAACATTTCCAAAAAGGCGAAGGGAACAAGTCCAATATTTTTTGATCTCAACATTTGAGGTTGAAGTTCCTAATTATGTGGTGGTAGGTATGTTATTATTTTCCTCAAATTTTTCGAAATCTTTAATTTAGTTGGGATCATTAATATTTTTTATAACTACCCAGTTTTATTTTAAAATTAAATATTTACAAGTAACATTAACAAAGTATTTGTTAGTAAAAACCCTAAGGGAAATCTCATTTTAATAATTATGTTTTTATAAGTTCCCATTATTACATATAGACATTATTTACCTATTGATATCATGAAATATGATGGGGAGGCTTAGATCCAAGTTTTCTTGTCTGGGTGATTCCCACAAAGACATATGGTTCATGTAATTGTCTATAATCTAGTGGGACTTGTAAGGGTTCAACCTCACCCCTTGAATGGTGGATTATCAATAATAATAAAAAAAATGAAGGCCTTGGGCCCATTCTGACCTATTGTCAAATTTTATATAGTCCACTAAATCAACTGGATATCAAAATATTATGTTAATATTTAATACATGAAAAGGAAGCGGTGATTTATGATGAAGATGTACAGTCCATTATCTTTAGAGAATAAACATCATCACATAATTCTTATCAAAATCCACCCATAGTAGCTTTACTGAATGTGATTCTTGTGGAGGAAGAGGAAATAACATCTTGGGAAAAAGAAAGAAATCTTTAGCTTGAGGATAAACCTATTGTACAATAATATATTGATTTATTTCCAAAGTATTTAATTAGAAATAATCATGAGAGAAAATTTGAGTATAATATTGATTCAATCTGGGATGCAAGGCCAATATAAAAAAATCTCTATTTAATGGCCAATAAAGAAATAGTACTACTGAGGAAACAAATACAAGAGATATGTAATACAATATTTATTCTCCCTAATGTTTCTTCATGAGGATCCCTAGTTGTTTCTTAAATAAGAAAGAAATATCAATGAGGTTATGAATTAACTATAGAAAAATAAATATTATTACAACAAAGAACTTGTATACTCTACCATGAATTGATTAATTATTTTATCAGCTTCATGGAGCTCAATATTTTTTATGATTGACCTACATTTTGGAATTCAACAAATATTTTTATAAAGGATGATTTTCCAAATACGGAATTATGAATGAGGTATGGTCTTTATGAATTTAGAGTAATTCCATTTATATTGAGTAATGTAACTTATATTTTCATGGATCTAATAAACATAGTGTTCAATGGGTTTCTTGAACATTTTGGCATTGTATTTATTGACGATATATTGGTATAATCCAAAAGCTACAAAGAATAAACACTTGAGGATTGTTCAAAAGAATCTCTTGAGAAATGAACTATATGTGATGTTTTTAATGTGTCAATCATGAATTATAGAAATTTATTTTATTGGACATATTGTTTCCAAGGATGGAATCTCTATTGATCCTATAAAGAAAAATCTAATCCATGAATGGCCAGCACCGACGATTATAATCAAGAAATGTAGGTTTATTGTTTTAACAGTTTATTGTTGGTGTTTTATTTAGAATTTTTCCCGATTGTAAAACCCATTAAACAAGATAACATGTAATGGGGTAAAATTTTTTAGACAAATGAGTGTGAATAATATTTTGATGAATTTAAGAGAAGTGTATTCAATGATCTTTTCATTACAGTAACATCTAGAAATGATGGGTTTGTGATTTATAGTGATGCATCATGGGAGGGAAAGGGTTTTTTTTATGAAAAATGATAGATTTGTTTCACATGCATCAATACTATTGAAATTTCAGAAAAAAAACTACCAAACTCATGATCTTTAGTTAGCAGTATTAATCTTTACAAAGAAGGTATAAAGACATTATCTCTTTGATGGAATATGTGATATATATATATATAGATCAAAAGATTTGAAATATATTTTCTCATAGAAGGAACTCTATATGAGACAAAGGAGATGGATTGAGCTACTTTCTCAATACACTTCTATCCAAGGAAGGAAAATAAGGGGGTAATGCTTTATGTATAATGGGAAATTGAGTTTTAATCAAAATGAGAGTTTAAAGGGATCCAATGTTCATAGATATTGTAATGATGGATATGATAATAATCATGGAATTTGAAGCATCACTAATTTTTCAAATTTTTACTTAACTATATTTACTATAAAGGATAAAAAGATCTCAGTCTGATGATGAGAAGTTTCAAAAGAAAATTAAATCTTTAAATGAGGGGAGACAGATTGACTTTGTATTTGAAGATGATATTTTGGAAGTTAGGAAGATGATTTGTGTTCAAGCTGTATCAAATATGAAAATAGAATTATTGGATGATTGACATAGATTTTATATCGATATACACCCAAGTGGAACTAAGATGTATAGTGATTTGATGGGGCATTTATAGAGGATAACATGATGAGTGATATTGCGGATTATGTGCCGATATGTTTGGTTTTTAAGTAGGTGATGGTTGGAATACAACATCATAGAGGAGTAATGCAACCTCTTATTAAACCTGTGTGGAAATTGGATGATAATACGAGGGCCTTTCTTATGGGGCTACCAAAATTTCTATGAAGAAATTTTGGAATATAGGTTACAATTTATAGTCTTACAAATAATCACATTTTCTTGGTATAAGAGAATATTTACCACTTGAATGTTTAGAAAGACTATATATTAAAGAATATATAAGACTTCATGGAGTACCCCTATCAATTGTTTTTAATTGTGATACTCATTTTACAAAAAAAATCAATATATTTCATTATAAGTCCTTAGATACTGAGCTTCAATTGAGAACTGCATACCAACCTCAAAATGACCAACAATCAGAAATAACTATTCAAATTTTCGAAGTCATGCTAAAAAATTTTCTACTATACTCTCAACGAATTTGGTATTATTAATTACCTTTATTATAATTGAATTGTAATAATAACATCCATTCAAGTATTAAGATGTCACTATATGATGTATTATGTGGAAGGAGATATCTTGCACCAACTTTTTGGGATGATATTGGTGAATGAAACCCTTTTGGCCTCGTGCTTGTTGAAGAAACAATGGAAAAGGTAATGACTATTTAGACACACATAAAAAATAACTCAAAGTTGGAAAAAGTGTTATGCCAATAACTGATGTACGGATTTGGAATTTCAATTAGGATATCATGTTTTCTTAAAGGTTTGTATATGGAAGGGTGTAAAATGATTCAGTAAAAATGATTAATTATGTCTTAGGTACATCAGAAATTTTGAAATTTTTGAAAAAACTGGAGTGTAGCTTCCCATCTGGAAATACCACAAAGCCTCTCCCATTTTCATGATGTGTTCCACACATCACTATTAAGGAAATAAATTCCAGACCCAACGTATGTAAACACCTATGAAGAAATATACCTCAAACTTGATCTGTATTATTGTGAGGATCATTTCAAGATCCTTGATACCATAAAATAAGGGTTGAGAAATAAGACTGGTTTTTTAGTAAATTTTTTTTAAGAAACCATAAAATGAAAGAGGTGATGCAGTATCCTAAAGAACTTATGTTAAATAAGCACCCAAATATTTTTATGATGTGATATTCTAGAAATTTAGAGGATGAAATAATTTGATGGATGGAAGAATTTAACACCACAATCTTCAACGATACACTTCTTTTTAAATAATTCAGTAACTTGTGCAGCAGACGACACTGATTTCGAGCGCACCATGACCTGTCAAACTAGTCATTTAAAAAGAGGTTATAATGTCTGTTATGTAAATTATAAATTTTAAAAATTTAATCTGTAAAAAACATCATTTTTGAATTAAGAACATAAAAATTATATTTGGGTGAATTTTGGGTAATTTTCTAAAAAGGTTATGTTTTTGATGTATACTGAAAAATACTGCATTGTCGTTAAAATAATAATTTTTGAAATAAATAATTATTTTTCTATAAATTAATTTTAAGGTCACCAGAGATGAATAATACATATATTAATTTAACATAATTCATTAAAATCATTTTATAGTAGAAGTAAACACAAAAATTTATTTAATTATTTAACGTCTCTCTTACCCACCATCTAACCACATCTACTGAATTCTCATATGACATAATTTCTCCATTTATTGGAATTGAATTTTGAAAAATAGAAATAAATGGTTGTAATAAGTTTGAAAAATGTGTTATAATAAGATAAAAATAATTATTGATGAATTATAACTTTTGGATTTTATTTACCAAGGTTAAAGGTAAATTGGGTAATAAATGGTAAATATAATATTCTAATAATATAACATTACCATAAAACATGTCATAATTTCATTGGATAATTGATTTTTGACAAAACTAAACCATTGTTATAAAATAATTTCTTTTTAAAAAACTTTTGTTTGTTTAATACAATTATTATATTTTAATCAAAGAAGAGTTATAAAAGCCATATTTGTGACAACCGGGCCCGGGTGACAGCACAAACACCCCGCCTTAACATGGTCGTCTGGTCCTGGCCCACCAGGTGCCACCAGTTGCCCCGTAGACACGTGGGGCCCACCCCAGGGTCCACCCACGTGCCTGAACTGGTTCTCTGACTAATGACAGTACCACCGGCCAACACACATCCTTTCCAGTGTGCTTTGTCCTCACACGCACACATCCTGAGAAACTTCCCAGAAGGCCACCCATCCTGATTACTACTCCAGGCCATGCATGATTAACCGTGGAGTTCTAATCAGGCAGGATACCGAAAAGGAAGGTTCACCTTGTTGACATGAGTCATATCATTTAGTCGTTTAACCCTGTATCATTTGGGGATGTTACAATCACCCCCCTTTAGAGCACAACGCCCCCGTTGTGGACCCTACATATCAACCTAGGCAGTGCACCGTGCACTTAAGGATGGGATCCTCCTTTGATACCAAATGTGACAGCCGAGCCCAGGTGACAGCACATACATCCCGCCTTAACATGTCCGTCGGGTCCTGGCCCACCAGGTGCCACCAGTTGCCCCGTAGACACATGGGGCCCACCCTAGGGTCCACCCACGTGCCTGAACTAGTCATCTGACTAATGACAGTCCCCACATGCCAACACATGTCCTTTCCAGTGTGCTTTGTCCTCACTTACACACATCCTGGAAAACATCCCAAAAGGTCACCCATCCTGATCACTACTCGAGGCCAAGCATGCTTAACTATGGAGTTCTAATCAGGCAGGCTCCCGAAAAGGAATGTGAACCTTGTTGACATGAGTCATATCATTTAGTCATTTAGCCCTTTATCATTTGGGGATGTTACAATCACCCCCCCTTTAGAGCATAATGCCCTCGTTGTGGACCCTATATATCAACCCAGGCAGTGCACCATGCACTTAAGGATGGGTTCCTCCTTTGATACCAAATGTGACAACTGGGTCTGGGTGACATCACAGACACCCCACATTAACATGGTCGTCGGGTCCTGGCCCACCAGGTGCCACCATTTGCCCTGTAGACACTTGGGGCCCACCCCAGGGTCCACCCACATGCCTGAACTGGTCATCTGACTAATTCCAGTCCCCACAGGCTCACACATTTCCTTTCCAGTGTGCTTTGTCCTCACTCGCACAAATCCTGAGAAACTTCCCAGAAGGTCACCCATCCTGATCACTACTCTAGGCCAAACATGCTTAGCTGTGGAGTTCTAATCAGGAAGGCTCTTGAAAAGGAAGGTGCACCTTGTTGACACGAGTCATATCATTTAGTCATTTAACCCTTTATCATTTAGGGATGTTACAATATTCAAATATTAATAATAATTTTATTATTATAAGGTTAAATTACTGATATGGTCGACTATAAAATGTATTTTTTAAGATAAGATATTTATATACATAATGATAATTTTTTTTTGTAAATTTTCGACCTTATATAATGAAATTAAATGGTGACACAATGATGATGCATTAATTTTTTAATTAAATTTGAAATCAAATAAATTAATATAAAATATATAAATAAATATAATTTATCTTAATTAATGAAATAAATTAATTTTATAGATAACATAGAAATTTTAGTGACATATTGGAATTATTGTTTTAATGTTGTCATGTTGGTTTGAGATTTTAAAAAATTTAATAATTGTACAATATTAAAATTGACATAAATGATATTTTAAAATAAATACTATTATATTATATTATAAAATAATCATAAAAATATATGGATTGTACAAATGACTTTTATAATGTCAGAAATGTCATAAATTATTTAGTTGGGTTTCTTTTGGAATTTTATAGTAAATATATTAACTATATAGTGTAAAAATACAAGAAGACATGATAAGAGTTAAACTGTTTAATTAAGGGTTAATACCAAAAGATATGGTTAATATTATAACCAAAACATGCCTAAAAACAATTGGTTTAGAAGATTTAGACCACTAATCATCTTATAATTCAAATAATTTACATTGGATCTATTTTAAAATGAAAATACATTTATAATAATTTAATAGTTTTTTAGTTTTCAAAAGGGATCCTCCCCTCAGTTATAAAAGAGAACCTCTACTAATCTTTTATTCACACATATAAATCATGTTGGATCAGATAAAACATACCCACTTCACATCCCATCATGTGTCTTTTCCTCCAAGAGGAAAATTATTTAGAAAGAAAATCCATCCTAATGAGTCCTTTTGTGCAAATAAAAAAGAGATGCTCAAAGAAGTCGTAATTGTTTTACCAAATCCACTCAATTTATTTTCCTCTTATAATTCGACTTCCTACGTTGTATCCATAATAGAGTAATAAATATAGAATTATATATTTTATGATATATAATTATTATTTTGGGAAAACTATTTTCCTCTTTTTATCAATCCTATGAATAACAATATCACCATGTTTGCATACGTACGACTTACGGTCTCCACACCGTGGAGAAATTTTTTATTAGATAAAACTTTATTTTAATGGGTATAATGATGAGTATTGTGGGTATAAATACTTAATATAATAGGAAAACGAATATATATATTTAATATATCATCAAATTCGATACCATTTATTCATTAAGGAAATGATATTGTCGCTCATGCATACGTACGACCTACCGTCTCCATGACACGGTAAGATTCATTTTCCATTTTAACTATTAAAGAATGATCTAAAAAATTAATATATGGGTAAATATAATATTTTTAAAACTGTATAACAATCCAGATATGAATAAAATACATCTTCTTCTTAATAAACATGACTTATAAGGAAAAAACATGCATACGGAAACAAAGAAATTAACACACGGAACAATGGGAATAAAAACATATTATTAAAAAAACGATATGGGAGGAGCATATATGATATCATAAAATGGAAATGGTGCTAGTATAATTTGATTAAATGTTTTAACAGTTATATATAAGGTTAACACACCCTCTACTAAAGGAAAGTATAAGGTAAGGGTTAACTTCACAATCTCATTATTTTGCGAACTTTCTTATACATAAGTATCTACTAAGACATCTTTATCATCCCTGTTCATGTTTCATAAATATTTATATCCAATATTCTGACTATTTATAGACAATTTTTTGAAGATATTTGTTCCCATTGATTATTTTTATAAAACATTTTTAAAGGAATATTTTTTTAAATTTTCTGAATGATGTACATTATGATCATTTCAACTAAATAATAAAAGAATGTGTCTTAACTTATATAGAGTGAGCATATATTTTCCACCATTATGATTCCTCACAATTTTGAATCATCTTTTATAATATTAGACGTTTATTTTCATAAAAAAAATTAAATTGCAATTGGGTGAAATTTTTATAATTTGAATGTGAAAAGGGATATTTCTCTCAATGTGTTTTAAGAAAATTATTAAATTATTTTCATCTATGTCAACATCCTTTGTTTGATTTTACGATTGATTGCACTTGATTTATTGTGGTTAAGTATTATGTATTATATTTCAGGTTTTAAAATATGTTTGACTATGGATATGATGTTTTTATACAATTCATGGTTTATGATTAATGTATTTACATTTCGTACGCTAGTTTGAATACAAATGTTTATTCTATGTTTCACTGTTCTCATATAAGGAATGAAATGGTCATAGTATGTGGTGGTCACGGACAACTATATTCCCTCGATTCATTGGTACATCTCATTGGGAAAACTATTTTCATGGGACAAGGCCTTGATTGTATGGTTATTTCTGGTCTTGGCACGAGGCCTTGCCAGTATAGTTATGATATCCAGCCTTATGCATTCCCTCACTATCAGTTTAGTTATTGATATTTCATGTTATTATTCGTCTATTTTAATATCAATGAGATTATATAAATGGAATTATTTTATATATTATTTTCAAATTATGCTAAATATTTTGTTTAAAAGTATTGCAATTTAGTTTTATAAATTTACTTAAAAATATAAGTTTATATATGAATGCTTCCACTGTATTGTTTATCCTTACTGAGAATTTGAGTCCACCCATTTATATCTATCCCTTTTTCCTATGATGAGGAAAATTATATTATGAATAACCTTAATGGACAATATAAGTGATATTAGTGTTTTAAAATAAGATATAATTTTTTTTTCATTTAATGATGTAATGTAAAACTTATTTCTACATCTATGATTTAAAAGGATACTAAACTGATCGGTCCTTCCAGATTTTATTTATTATGATTAGGAAAATGTAATAACACAATTATATGACTATTGATAACTAGTATCGATGCATTACAGTTGGTATGAAAGTATGATTAGTAAAAACCATTGATACTAGATTTAGAAAAACCATTATTAGGAAACATTACATATAAGATTGAATTCTAGGATAAGAATATTAGAACATCATAATATTTTGGTAATGTAGATATTATGTGAATATTCCAATAAAATACATCCTTATATGGATACTAAAATTTGTAGTGACTCTAGAATAGATGTTCCTGGGAATAATAACTCTCACAAGGTGTTCTGTGATTGACTCAGAGTAACCTGGTACACGATAATGATCCTTACTACCCACCTTGTTTAACACTCTCACAAGATATTCTTTGGATAATTCAAATTTTAATTATAAAACAGTATAATGGATTTATGAGTAAATATCTTAATAAAGAACCCATTATTTTATAATGGATTAGATATATGTAAAATTTTAAATTTATGTTAACTATTTTTTCTATTTTGGAATTAGGAATTATGATTGGTAACCAAATATAGTGTATTACATTATTAATAAATAGCCCCTAGTGGAAGGAATTGAAACAATATCAATACACATATTCTATGTAGGTATCACCCACTTATTCAAGAATACAATAGTATAGCTTGTGATATAACTAGTATTGAAAAACATAAAACCATAATAGGAAAACTAACCCAGGTTATGAATAATAACATTACTTGTATGGAGTATCCTAATTGACAAGGATGAGGATCAATGTTAGGCCTCATGATGAGACAATAACCTCCAATATTTTATGGGACAAAAACTTCATTTTTATATGAGAAGATGGTATGTTCCATAGAGAATATATTTCATGCTATAGGGTGCAATGAAAAAGAGAAAGTTGTTATTTAAATCTATAAGAATTCAAGAGATGTAGATCAATGGCGGTCATTAATGCAATACATTTAGGAGGATGAAGTGGTATAAAATATGAAATAAAGTTATTTTAAAGAACTCTTCCTTGATAAATACATTCCTCAGGATCTACGAATGGATAAAGAGAGGATATTTCTGTGTCTGAGGTAGAATGAGGAAGAGGGTGTTGTAACTTATGAATCTAACTTCACAAGTTAATAATTTAATAATGAAGACTACATACATAACCCAATATTTATTATTGATCGATTCTTTGATGTATTAAAACCATTCCACTTATGGAAATTGGTCTCATAATCATTCTGATTATATGAATATATAGTCGCATGTGCTATCAGGATAGAAAATGAATTTTCTAAAACGTACAACTATAAGGTAAAGAAAGGGAAAAATAGGGTCAATGAATACTATGGAAAAGTAAATAAAGCATATAAGGGTATAGTAAATTTTCCACATTTTAGTAATTGTTGGAAAAGACACCACAATACTTTCCCAAATGGGATGACAGTTTATTAATAGTGTGGATAAAAGTTTCACCGTGATAATAATTGCAAGGGGAAGAAAGAAGATATCGATGATCTGTGATACAATTGTAAAGAGATGGAATCCATGAAAATGATTTTACTAATCATCATGTAAACATGCCCCAGAAATGGACAAGGGAGAATGGTAAAGCTTTTCTGATCTAAACTACTATGTTTTAAGTACCTAATGATGTGGTGGTAGTTACATTAATCATTTCCTAAAATTTATCCAAATATTTATTTGATGAAATATCCTTGCATTCATTTATATCTTCCGAGTTTACATTAGAAATTAGATATTCTCAATTAAAATTATAAATGTTGTTTTTAGTCAAATCCCATAAGTGATGTCACATTGAAATAAATATGTTTCATGCAGTTCCAAATATGGAATATAAACATATATTATCTATAGGATTTATCATCATAACTATGGTCGACATTGATATAATCCTCGCTATGGAAATTCTTTCAAAATATGATCTTAAGATTTATTATAAGAATAAGGATGATGTGATTTGTGAGGAAAATATAGAATCCATTATCGTTAGTGAAGAAACATAATCACCTTATTGTTATAAAAATCTATCCCCAGTAGCATTAATGTATGAGATTCTTCAAGAGGAAGAGGAAATAACATCTTGTGAGGAAGAAAAAAATACTCAAATTGGGGATTTACCACATAAATGAGAATATATTGATGTATTTATTTAGGATTTACCTAGACATCCACCATAGTGGGAAGTTATGTTTACTATTTTATTTAATCCATGATTTAAGGCCAATATACAAAACAACCTATAGAATTTCCACTCTAAAATTAGTAGAGATGACAAAAAAACTATAGTATTTGAGTAATAAGGGATTAATTCACCCTATTAATTCTCCATTGGGAGCCCATGTTCTTTTTGTTAAGAAGAAGGATGGATCAATGAGGTTGGGAATTGAATATAGAGTAATAAATTATATTATAATAAAGAACAAGTATTCTCTACCTCACATTAATGATTTAATTTTCAACTTCATTGAGCTCAATATAATTATATGATTGACCATCATTCTGGATACCATAAATTGTGTGTAAAAAAGAAACATATTCCAAATAAGTAATTCCAAATGTGGTATAGTCACTAAACATTTACAATAATGCCATTTGAATTGTCATATGCACCCTCGATTTTCATGGATCTAATAAACATACCATTCAAGTAATATCTTGATGACTTTTTCATAGTATTTATTAATGATATCTTGGTAAACTCCAAAATCTATGAAGACCATGAGATCCACATGCACATTATTATGAATACTCTTAGAAGAAATGAAATGAATGGTATGTTTATAATGTTTGGATTCTGGATTAAGGAAATTTATTTTTTTGGCCATATAGTCTACAAGGATGGAATATATATTGATCGTGCAAAGGAAATGTAAATCCATGAATGGACAACACTGATGATTATAACTGAGGTACACAGTTTTATTAGTTTAACAGGTTACTATTATTTTTTAGTGTATATTTTTTTTGGAATTGAAAACTCATTATCCTATCTCACGTGTAAAAGGGGATACATTTGTTTTTAAAAATGTGTATGAATAATGTTTTGAATTTTTGAAGAGAATATTAGTCAATGATATTATCTTGACCCTACCATCTCTAAAAAATTGTTTCTTGATTAATAGTGATGCATAAATGAAATGAATTATTTGTATTCTTATAAAAATGATAGAGAATTTCAATATGCATAATGATAATTGAAAATTAATGAAAAAACTACCAAAATTAGTATCTTGATTTAGTAGAAGTTATATTTTCTTTGACGATATTGACCAATAATCTCTACGATGATAGATAAAAGATATATACTAATCATAGGAGTTTGGAATAAATTTTCAATAAAAAGAACTCAAAATGAGAAAAAAATATGGACTGAGAAACTCAAAGATGATGATTTCACAATACACTATCACTTAAAGAAGGGAAATAATTTTGCCAATGGTTTGAGTAGAAAGGACCATAGAGTTATAGAAAATGACAGTTGAATGGGATACTATGATCAAGGATATTTTAATGATGTATATAGGATATATCATGGATGATGAAACCATACTATGTTTTTCAAATACCCATGTTTCCGGGAAAGGATTAAATGTTCCCATTTTGAGGATGGGGAGTTTCAGAAGAAAAATAATGTTGTGGAAGATGGGATACTAATTGACTTCGTATTTCAAGATGATATTTTGAAATTTTGGAAGAGGATTTTTTTTCCTAAACCTAAGCTAAAAACGGAATTACGGGATGATAGTCATTGGTCCAATTTACCTATACACCCGAGTGTCACTGATATGTATAGAGATTTCAAGGAACATTTTTTGTGGCACAACATGAAGAGGGTTGTTTCTTATTATATGTCAAGATGTTTGGTTTTTCAACTTGTGATGTTTGGAAGAAAATATCCTAGAGGCATCATGCAACCTCTACCTATACCTTTGTGGAAATGGGATGATTCTATGATGGACTTTTTCATAGGGATACGAAATAATCCCATAATCAATGATGCAATATGGATTTTTGTTGATCGTTTTACCAAATCCACACATTTTCTTATAATAAGAGTAGATATACCACTTGAAATCATAGAAAGAAAATATATTAATGTTGTTTTAAGACTTCATGGCATACCCATATCAATTATTTTTAATCACGATCTATTTGTTTATCACAATTATAGAAAAGACTTCAGAATTCCCTAGATAGTAAACATCATTTGAGCACTGACTGCCACCCTCAAACTAATGGATAGTTATAAAGTACTACTTAAACATTATATGACATGTTGAAATATTTATCACGTTATATTAAAGTTATGTGGATCAATATTTATATCCAGTTTAATTTTATTATAACAATTCCTTCCATTATATTATTCAGAAGGAACCATCTAAAATGATATATGGAAAGAGATGTCATACACCAACATGTTTGGAAGATGTTGGTGATATAAAATTGAAAGGCATATATATTGTTGAGTAATAAATAGAGAAGGTAAGTACTATTTACACCCTTATCAAAATAAGTAAATGTAGAAAAAGGATCTTTGTAAATAACTAAAGTAATTGATTGGAACATCAAGTGGGGATCATGTTTTTTAAGGTATATGCATAGAAGGGTGGCATACAATCGAGTAAGAAAGATAAATTAAGTCCCTAGTACATCAGACCTTTTGAACGTCTTGAACAAATTGGAGTAAAAACATAATGTTTGGAAGTTCCACCAAGTCTCTCCAAAGTTCATGATGTGTTCCACGTATCACTATTACTGAAATACATGCCAAACCAAATTTATGTAATCTATTACAGATAAAAAGAACTGGAAGCTGGTTTTTCTTATTGTGAATAGTCTATCAAGATTCTCAATACCCAAGAACAAGTGTTGAGAGTTCATCAACTCTTATAGTAAATTTTTTTATGGAGAAACCATAAAATGGAAGTGGCAGTGTTGGAACCTAATGAACATAAAATTAATAAACAACCAAATAGTTTTTTTATGTGACACTCTAGAAATTTCATGAACTAAATTATTTGAATGAGGGAATAATTTGACACACCATGTTTCTATGGTATGCTTAATTTTAAATAATTCATTAGCTTGCACTCCACACAATACCCAGTACAAGCACACCAAGACTTATTAGACTAGTCATTTAAAATATTTATATTAATAATACTAACTAATCAATAAAATTTATAAATTTTATTATTCAAAATAGATATAATTTTTTAATTCTTAACACCAAAATTATCTTAGGGATAATTTTTGGTATTTTTCTGAAAAGTTTCAATTTTTGATGAATAGTGAAAAATATTATGTTCTTATTCAAAAATTAATTTTTTTTCTTTTAAATATTTATTTTATTATAATTTAATTTTAAACTCATAGTAGATAAATAAGACCTACATTAACCCATTATTGTTTATGGTAATCATTTTTTAATAAAATTAGAAATAAAAATTTATTAAACATTTTAACTTCTATTTACCTTTCTTCTAGAAACATCTATGAAATTTTCATTAAACATAACTTTATTGCTTTTCTATATTAAATTTAAAAGAAACGATTATATGGTTATAATAAGTATGCAAAATTTGTTCTAATAGGATCAATATTATATTTTGTAAAAAGTAACTTTTGGATTTTATTTACCACAATCAAATGTAATTGGGTAATTAAAGGTAAAGATAATATTATGAAAATATAATATTACCCTAACATTTTTCCTAATTTCATTAATATGTTTTATTAGACCATAATAATCCTTTGGTCAAATATATGATCCTTCGTAATCCACTTGTGTTAGATTAGTACATTAATTATATTTTATTTAAAGAAGAGTAAACAATTCCATATGAAAATTTAAGTATATATTTTATTTTTAATCAGAGGTTATATAATTGAAATGGTTTACTATATATAGTCTTTATAATGCTATGAAATTTATCTACCTCGGGAAATTGATTAATAACTTTTAGACACAAAATAATTAAATCATATTGTGACCCAATTATGATGTATTAATTGTTTAATTAATGGAGATATTAAATAAATGATATTAAAAATATGATAATAGAAATAATTTGACTTAATTAATGATATAAAATATATTTTATGATACCATAGAATCTTTAGTGGCATAGTGGATGTATTGGTTCAAAGTTATCATGTTGGTTTTATATTTTTAGATATAGAAATATTGAATAGTACTAAAATTGACATTAATGATATTTTAAAAGAAAATACAATTTCATTAAATGACATAAAATTTATAAAAATCTAAGGTTTAGACAGATAATGTTGATAATGTTATATATGTCATAAATTATCAAATTGGGGTTTGTTTCACATTTAATTTTAACTATATAAATACAATATTGTAAAAATACAAGAATACACAATAAGAGTTTAACTATTTAGCTAAGTGTTAATCCCAAAAGACAAGGTCATTTTTGTGACCAAAACTTGTCTAAAAGTCACTGGATTAGAAAAAATAGACCAATACACATCTTGAAATCTATCTAACCCTATTTTTATCTATTTTAAAATCAAAATTAATTTATAATTAATTAATATTTTTGAGTTTCCAAAAGTCCCCATTCCTTCTCTTATAAAAGTGAACCTCTAATTCTGTTTTATTCATGACTCTAAAGTCCTTTGGATCAGCCTAACACTAAAAAATTTTCATCCTAACTTACCTCATTTCATTCTAGAGGCCATACATTGGTCATAAATCCGTCATAAGAAATAATATTTTGAAAATCTAAAGGATACCCTCAAAGAAGAGGTAATTCTTCTACCAATTACATTCAATTTATTTTCTTCTTCCACATCCTCATCATATGTATTTTTCTTGATAAAGTGATATCTATAGTGTTATATATATTCTATGACTTTATTATGATTATGGTACAACCATTTTCCTCATTTTTCCACTATATGAATAAAAATATCACCATGTGTGCATACATACGACTTACCATCTCCACGACGTGGTGTAGTTTTCCATTCCACAATAATTTTTTAAATGTTTATAATGATGAGTATAATGAATATATATAATGAATATAACGTGATAATTATTGTTTATAATTAATATGTCATCTAATTTAATTCCATATAACAATTAGTGCAATTGTACCATCGCTCATTTGTATGTATGACCTACCATCTCCACGAGGCAGTGATATTAATTCTCCATGTTACCCATTAAAAAATGATCATGAAATTTATAATATGAGTACGTGTAATATTTATGTACATAATATAATTTTTTACATGAATAAAATACAATCTTTTCATAACAAATGTGACATACATGACAAGACATGCAAAGGAAAATGAAGTAGTTGACACTCGAAACCATTGTCGTTCTCAAATATTATAAACAAAACGATTTAAGAGGATTGTATATGATTAAATAAAAATCAATATGGTCCAGGTATAGTTTAATAATATTCATTAACCATCATATAGGAGGTTAATCCACCCTCTAATAATATAATGTACATGTCAAGGGTAAATTCCAAAATCTCATTATTATTTGAGGTTGTTTATACATCAGTATCTACTATGACATCTTTATCGTACTTGTCTATGATTATTAAAAATGATTTTCATAATGGTATTACTATTACTATTTTGTTTAAAAAAATTTCAATTATACCCATGATTTAATCTTTATAAAACATTTTGAAATTAATTTGTTTTTTTTTCTAAATGAGGTAATTTATTACTTTTTCAACAACTTGACTAAATAATGTTTTTTATCTTATAAGGTACGAGCAATTATTTTCCTCCATTATGATGCCTTATCATTTTGAAACGTCCATTACAATATTACAATGTTATTTCCATAAGAACTATTTTATTTTATAATTTGGCGGCTAAAAAATTATTTCAAATTAAAAAAGGGATATTTCTATCAAAAGATTTTAATGAATTTATTAGATAATTTTAATCTAGGTCAATATCTAGTGTTGGATTTTAGTCTTGATTGAGGTTGATTTATTATGATATAATCTCCCATATTATATTTATGTTTTATAATATTTTGACTGTAGATGTTCTATTTTTATACTATTCATGGTTTATTATTAATGTATTAACATTTCATATGATAGTTTTAATAAGAATGTTTATGTTATGCTTCACTATTTTCATATGAGAAATGCATTTGACTTTGTAAGTGGCAGTCAGGGCCTGTTATATCCCCTCAAATCATCGGTAGATCTCACGAGACAAACTAGTGTCTTGGAATAAGGCCTTAACAGTATGCATATTTATGGACTTGGCATGAGGCCATTACGGTATCATTATGATTTCCAGAATTATCCATTCCCTCATTATGAGTTTAGTTGTTGATATTGAACCTGATTATTTAGCTAGTGTAATATCTATTTGAATGTTTAAGTGTAATTATTTTATTTATTATTTCCTTATTATGTTAAATATTTTGTTTAAAAGGCTTATGTTTTTGTTTTATACCTTTCCTTGAATATTTATGATTATTTGAGATAGCTTCCTCTATATTATATATCCTTACTGAGCATCTATGCTCACCCATTTATTATGTTTCATTTTTTCCCAAGACGTGAAGAATGATATTATGAATTACTTTTAGGGATAATATAAGGTATATATGTGTTTTCAATGGAGATACTATGTTGTTTAGCATTTAAATATGTAATGTAAAACTTATGTTTTTATTTAGGTTTTCCAAGTCTACTAAACTGATCGGTCATTAAAGATTTTATTTATTGTTATCATGCAAATGTAATAAAATAATGCACTGATTCTAGGTAATTGTGGTTGGACCATTACGGTTGGTATCAAAAAATGTTTAGTATAAAATGTGGATACTAGATTTAGGAAAACCCAAATTAGGAACATTACTCATAAGATTGAATTTGATGATAAGTATATAGGAACATCCACATTTTTTGATAATGTAGATATTATTTTGGTATTTAATTAAAATACATCCTTATCTAGACACTATAAGTGGACCTGGTTCTAGCAAAAAATTTACCTAAGAGTAATTACGTTAATATGGTGTTTTGGGTTTGACTCGGGGAAACCTAGTACACGATAACGGTCCTGACTTCACACCTGGTTTGAAAATCCCAGAGGATACTTTCTTAGGATAATTCATATTTTCTTTAAAAACAATTATGAAGTCTTTATTAGTAAATATGTCCCTGAAGAAACGATTTTTATGATTAGAGATATGATATGAATAAAATTTTCTATTCATTTCAATTATTTTACTAGTTTTGAATTATTAGTTATGATTCGTACCCACATATAGTGTATGAAATTGTTTATAAATTGATCCAAGTTGAAGGAATGAAAACTATATAAACACACATATTCCATGTGGGGATTTCCCACCGATGAAGATAATGATAATGAAGATTGAGATACAAATAGGGCCGAATAACTTATAAACTTACTCAGAAAACTTATTCTAGTTATTAATAATAAACTACACATATAATGAAACTAAATCCAAGATACGGAGGATCAATGTTAGACTGCTTCATGAGATAATAGACTGCAACATTCCATGGGAAAACTGATAGAATTGTAGTGGATAAATGGGTATAATCCATAGTGAAAGTATTTAATTCTGTATGGAGTAACAAAAGTGGAAAAGTTGTTATGGTAGTCTATCATCTATCAAGAGATCCAGATTAATGGTGTACATTAATTCAAAACATAAAAGAGAAAAAGTTCACCAAGATCGTGATTTATAGTGGAAGAAAGAAGCTATAAATGATCAATGATGCAATTTTAAATACACATGACATTAGAAATATGATTATCCTATGTTTCAAGGAAACATGGATAGAAAATTTTGATGGAAGCAAGGCCAAGATTTTGAGATCATATCTGTCAAGGTTGATGTTCCTAATAATGTGGCGGCAGGTACATTAATCATTTATTCATATTAAAAAAATCTGTATTTGATTTTGTATCCTCGCATTCCTTTATATCATTCAATTTGTTCATTAAAAATTTGACATTTGAAATTCACATTAACAATTTAGATGATAGTAAAAATCACTAAGGGATGTCTCATTGCAACAAAGAAGTATCAGAAAGTTCCCATTATGTAATATAAACATTCTTTATCTGCTAAATTTATCATCATCTCAACATTCATCTCTGACATAATCTTTAGTATGGGATGGATATCAAAATATGATGTGAAAATTTATTACACGAAGAAGGAAGTTGCAGTTTGTTATGAATATTTAGAATATCTTATCTTTAGAGTCGACACATAATTACCTGATTCTTATCAAAATCCACACCTAGTGGCATTAATGAATGTGATTATTTGCAAGGAAGAGGCGATAACATCAAAATATGAATAATGAAATATTCAAATTAAAGATATACCTGTTGTAGGAGAATATATTGATGTATTTGTAGATGATTTACCTATAAATTCTCTAGAGTGAGAAGTTGAATGTACTATTGATTTAATCCCTAATGCAATGTTTATATGAAAAAATCCCTATAGAATAGCCACTATAGATTTAGTTTATCTGAAGAAACAACTATAAGAGTTGAGTAATATGGGATTTTTTCTCACTAGTGTTTTTCCGTGGGGAGCCCTGGTATGGATTAATGAGGATATACATTGACTGTAGATAAATCAATGTTGACACAATAAGGAACAAGTATACTCTACCTCTTATAGATTTTTTATTTGATCATCTTTTGAATATGTATATTTTTTAGTGATTTACCTCAATTATGGATATCATCAATTTTGTATAAAAATAAATATATTCCAAATACATCATTCCGAACAAGGTACGGTTTTTAAGAATTTGATTTAATTCCATTTTGATTGACTAATGAACCCTCTTTTTTCATGTATCTAATGAGAATAGTGTTCAATGAATATCAAGATGATTTTTTCATAGTATTTGTTCATAATTTCTTGTTATTATCCATATGCTTTGAAGACCATGAGAACTACTTGAGGTATTTCATAAATACTCTTAGAAGAAATTAACTATATGTCAATTTTAGCAAGTGTGAATTTTGGATTCATTAAATTTATTTTCATGGCTATATTATCTCCAAGGATGGAATCCCTGTTGATACTAGAAAGAAAAATTCAATCCAATAATGGCTAGAACAAACAAGAATAATTGTGGTACACTATTTTATTGGTTTGGGATGCTACTAACGACATTTCGTATATAATTTAGACCAATTGGTAAACCCATTAACCAAGATCAGACATAAAGGGGATAAATTTTATGGAAAGAACTATGTGAAAAATGTTTTGATGAATTCAAGAGAAGATTATATAATGGTACTATCTTGAAATTACTATCTGCGAATAAAGGGTGTTTGATTTATAGTGAGGCATTAAGGAAAGGTATTGGTTGTGTTATTAGGAAAAATTATAGTGCTATTTTATATTGATCAAGACAGTTCAATATGTATGAATGAAACTACAAAACTCAGTATATTAAGTAATAAGAATTGATATTTTCTCTCAAGATATGGATACATTATCAATACTGTGAATGATGTGACATATATACCAATTAAAAGTGTGTTAAACATATATTCTCATAGAAAGAACGCAACATGACACACAATAGATAGATTGAGCTACTCAATGATTGTGATTTCACAATACACTACCACATAGGGCATATAAATAAGTTGGAAGATGCATTGAGTAGAAATAACAATGATGTTCTAAAAATGAGTATTGAAAGGGATCATATTTTCATAGATCTAGTAAGGATGGATATAGGAATTATCATGGATGGTGAAACATATCTACTTTTTCAAATGGTTTTTAAACCATATTTACTAGAAAATATAATAAGTTCTCAGTCTGATAATGATGAGTTTTATACAAAAATTAAAGAAGTGAACAAATGGATAATTATTTAATTCATATTTAAAGATGGTATTTGGATATTTGGGGAGATATTTTGTCTTTCCTCTATAACTGATCAAAAAATGAGAATTATTAGATGATGAGCATAGCTCCAATTTCTCTATATACCATGGGGTAACTATTATTTATTTAAATTTAAAGGAACATATTTTGTGGAAAAACATAAAGAGGGAGATTGCTGTTATGTATCGAGATTTTTTGTTTTTCCAAATGTGAACGTTGGATGACAGTATCCTAGAGGATTCATGAAAAATCTTCCTATTCCTATGTGGAAATGGGATTATATTATAGTGTACTTTTTCATGGGGATACCAAATACACCTAGAATAAATCATGAGATATTTGTTATTGTTAATCTTCTTTCCAAATCATAACATATTCTTGAAATAAGTGATTATTTACCGCTTAAATGTTTAGAATGACTATATATTATTGAAGATGTAAGACTTCATGGTGTAAAAATATCAATTGTATCTAATCATGATCCCTATTCATTGTTATAATTGTGGAAAATTCTCTTGAAGGCCCTAGATGTTGAGCTTCTTTTAAGCTCTAACTGCCACCCTCATACAGAAGGACAATTAGAAATAACAATTGAACCATCATAAGACATGAAATGATATTACTTAATTGACTTTCAAGGTATGTGGGGTCAATATTTACAAATAGTATAATTTTCCCATAATAATAGCTTCAATTTAGGTATTTAAATGTCTTCATATAAAGCATTATATTGAAAGATATGTCATACCATGACATGTTGGGATGAAGTTGGTAGACAAAAACTCATAATACTAATGAATGGTGAGGAAACAATAGAAATGGTAAATACTATTCAAAATCAAATCAAAATATCTCAATTTAGGAAAATGGTTTATTCCAATAACCTAAGGAAGGATTTGGAATTTCAATTGGGAGCTATTGTTTTCTTGATGGTATCTCCATGGAAGGGTGTCATATGATTTGGTGAGAAGGGTAAATAAGTCTCAAGTACATCGAACGCTTGGAAATTATTTAATGAATTGGAATGTATCTTACCATTTGAAAATCCATCCATGTCTTGTCAATGATCATGATGTGTTACACATATCACGGTTATTGAAAACACATTCCAGTCCCAATGCATGTACTCACCTATGAATAAATATAACTGGAACCCGATCTCTATTTTTTTGATTATTCTATCTATGTTTTTGATACGATTGTACAAGTGTTGATAAATCAGATGATTTATCTGGTTAAAGTTATTCACAGAAATCATAAAATAGAGGATGCGACGTCGGAACCTGAATAACTTATGATGGATAACCACCCGAATATTTTTATGAGGTGATATTTTAGAATTTATTAGGATAAAATTATTTTATGGATGGAATAATGTAATAATTCTTGCTTCCTCACTATGATTTATTTAAATAATTCAGTATCTTGTGCAGCACATAACACCGAGTTCGAACACACTATGATTTATCTAACTAGTCATCTTAAAAGTGGTTATAAATAGTATTAAGAAAATTTTGAAAATTATAAATTTAATTTTTCAAAATAGAGTCCATTCATGAATTTGGAAATCAAAATTTTCTTAGGGATAATATTTGGTATTTGTTTAAAAAGATTAAGTTTTTATAAATAGTTAAACATATTGCACTGTTTTAAAAACTTGCTTTTTCATTTAAATATTTATTTTAATGTATGTTTATTTTGAAGTCACAATAGTTGAGGAATACATATATTAATCCTATATAGTTAATTAGAATAATTTTATAATATAATTGGATATAGAAATTTATTAACCTTCTGAACCTCTCTTTTACCCTCCTTTGAGACACATCTATGGGATTTTTATTGAACAAAATTTTAATGGTTCTGTGGATTTTGAAAAAAATTAAATATATGGTTTTAATTTGAATGAATTTTTTTTTCTAATAATATCAAAATAATTTTTTGTGAGGAATAAATTTTTGATTATATTTTCTATAGTTAATGTTAAATATGGGAATTAATGGTATGAATAATATTATGATAATATAATATTTCCCAAAAAATTTCCATAATTTCATTGGATAAGTGTTTCTAGACCAAATTAAACCTTAGTTCTATAATATGATCCTTTTTAAGAAATCTTGATTTGAGTAGAGTTAAAAATGTCATATTCAAATTTTAAGAACTATTTTATTTTTAATATGAGGTTATATATGTTATATGGTAGACTATAAATAGTCTATATAAATATCATAAATGTATCTACATCATGATAATTTATTTATTATTTTTTGATATTAAATAATTAAAATAATTAGTGACAAAATGATGATGTTGTAATTGTTTTATTAATTTAGATGTCGAATAAATATTATTAAAAAAGTTACAATAAATATAATATGATTTAATTAATGAAATCAATTTTTTAATAAATAAATTAGACATTTTAGTTTTATATTAAATGTATATTTTAGGCGGTATCATTTTTTTTTGATATTTTTAGGATTGCATGTATTGAATAGTGTGAAAATTGACCTAAATGTTATTTAAAAAAAAATACTATTTTATTAAATGATATAAAAGTCATAGAAATACATGGTTTGGCCAACTAAGTTGGATAATGTTATATATATTGTAAATAATCAAGTTGGGTTTTTTTTCATTTCAATGTATCTATATTATCCCTATTATGTAGAAATACAGGAAGACACAGTAAGAATTAAACTATTTAACTAAGGGTTAATCCCAAAAATAAAGTTAATTTTGTGGCCTAAACGTGTCTAAAAATAAATTGTTGAGATGATTTTGACCAATAATAATCATACCCTATAAATAACTCAATTTTTATCAATTTTAATCTAAAAATAAATTTATAGAAAATTAATAGTTATGGAGTTTCCAAAAGGCCCCTCCCCTTTTTTATAAAAGAGCACGACTCTTTCTCTTTTATTCACACCTATATGGTCCTTTGAAATTTAAAAACCAAAAAAATATCATAGAAACTCCCTTAAATTCATCTTATATGCCTTAGATTTGTCAGAACTCTTACTTTAGGACTATTTTTGTTCAAATCAAATAGAGACAATCAAAGAAGAGGAAATTGTTTTACCAATTCCATTCATTTTATTTCACTTCTACATCCTTATACTATGTATTTCCCATAATAATGTAATAAAAATAGTATTATAAAAGTGATGATATGTTATTATGATTATGGGACACCCATATTCTAACTTTTATTTATCTTATGAATAAAAATTATCATCATGCATGTGTATGCACAACATACCGTCTCTAGGCCGTGGTGTAATATTTTTTCAATGCTACATTATTTGGATGGGAAAAATGATGAGTATAATAAAATATATAATGAATATAACATGATAATTATTCTGTATAACAAATATACCATCCAATTCTTTACTATTTAACCAACAGGGGAATGATACTTCTGCCTGTGTGAATGTACAACCTCTCGTCTCCACAACGCTGTGAGATTCATTCTCCATGTAAACCATTAAATAATAATCATAAAATTTATAATATTAGTATATTTAATATTTATGAACATAGTATCATTCTGAGTATAAATAAAATATATTCTATTCATAAAAAACTTTTCTTACAGGATCAAACATGCATAGGAAAATTAATTAGTTAACACTCAAAAATATGGTAATACTGAAATATTATTAACAAAATGATATGAGAGATTCATATATGATATCAGATAAATATATATGGTCTTTCTATAATTTAAAAAAAATATTTAACCAATATAAAAGGGGTTAGCGCACCCTTGATGAAATGAAAGAATATGGTAATGGTTAATTTTACAATCTCATTATTATCAGAGGTTGCATATGCTTATGTATCAATTAGTACATTATTATCACCCATGTCTATGTTTCATGAAAGTATATTTCAAAATATTATTATTATTCCTAGAAATGTCTTTAAATTCATTTATACCCACGTTTTAATTTTTATAAAACGTTTCAAAATAAATTTTTATGTTTTTTTCCAAACGAGTTACTTTTTGACCGTTTCAAAAAATTAACAAAAGAATAATTTTAATCTTATACAGTGCGAGCTGCAATTTTCCATCCTTATGATGGATTAACATTGTGAAGCATCCAATACTATTTGGAATAGTGGTTTTCATAATATATGATTTCTTTTATAATTGGGTAGCTGTAATATAATTTCAATGTACAAAATGATATATTTTTCTCAATGAGTTTTAATGAATTTATTAGATTATTTTCATCTATGTCAACATCCATTGTTGGATATTATGCTGGATTGAGGTTGATTTATTATGATAAAATAATTCATATTGTATCTATGGTTTTATAAAATGTTTGAATACATATGTGCTATTTTTATACAATTCATCATTTATGGATAAAGTATTATCATTTCATATTCTAATTTTATTATGAATTTTTATCTTATGTTTCACCCTTTTCATTTGAGGAATTTATTATACATAGTACATGAATGAAGGGGCCTTCTATATCCCCTCGATATATTGGTAGGTCTCATGATACAAACTAGTTTCATGGAATTATTCCATGACGGTATGGTTATTTATGGTCTTGGTAAGATGACTTGGAGGTGTTGTTATGATGTCCAACAGTATGCATTCCCTCATTATGAGTTTAGTTATTGATATTATATGTGATTATTTGACAAGTAAAATATCCATGTGAATGTTTAAATTGATTTATTAAATTTACTCTCTATATATTATGCTGAATATTATGTTCAAAAGTCCGATGTTTAGGTTTTATTCCTTTCCTAAAAAGAATATTCTTATTAATGATAGTGACCACTATTGTTTTTCCATAGTGAGCATCTGATCTCACCCATATTTTATGTTTAATTTTCACGAGGATGTGAATAAGTATATTATGAATGACCTTACGGGGTAATATAAATGATATGCGTTTTTTCAAATGTGGTACTATGTTGTTTTTAATTTCAATATGTAATGTGAAACTTATATTTGAATCTTGTTTTTCCAAGGCTAAAAAACTGATCGGTCGTTCAGGATTTGACTTCTTAAGAACATGATAATGTTAAAAAATAATGCATCAACTCTGGATAATTGGGGTCTATGAATTAAAATTAATTAACATAGTTTTAATTTAATCTCTTAGACTTCTTATGGGTATAAATTCACTCAATAGTGTCTCATAGTCCCACCTCATGTTCTATAGTATTTTGAGATAGATCAATACACATTATTTACAAGGATCAATAGAAAAGACTACTCTGTTCCATGTTAGTTAGATTCCCAAACATGTATTCTACTCTATAATATAATTTTAAAGTAGAATAATATCTTAAATATATATAAGATTTATTTGATGTAACCTCAATCACCACTTTTGGTAAAGGTTGGTTCTATACCATAGTAATAGATCAAATTTTTTTATTATACTTACAAACCCTATCCATAAACTCTTTAACCTTGGTTAGACACCCCAACAATCCTCATCTCCATAAAATCATTATAAACACCATCCATGATCATTTTTAGTAACTTTTTATAAAACCCATTCACAATCTCTTTCTTCTATAGTGCTGATCCAGTTTTAGAATTATCTCTTTATTTAGATTATCATCATGGATGAGCTTGTATGATCAAGCATTATCTTGTTCTTATATATAATATTTAGCATCTTCTTGGAATTGGTATGTAGATTTGGAAACACCTTCTAAATTTATTTTAATCTGGTTTATCCTCATTCGTTAAATACCCAGGTGTACATCCATCAAAGACACCTTGCTTCAAAAAAACATTCTATCATTGATACATCATGAATCGATCTCAAAGAAGGATCTTTCAATAAGCATAAGTGCTCTAAAATATAACTAAAATTATCAGTAACTTCTTCATATCCTACAGCATATATTTACACACACATAAGTGTATATCTCAAATAATATTTTTTATATTAAAAATATGAGTGTTCCATGAATCCATCAGGAAGGTAATCACCAAATTCAAAATGGGAGGATATTTCTTAGTTTTGAGGCATAATTTAAACACATTTAAATTACTTTTCAAACCTTACTTTCAAAACACTACCAGACATGAAATTATTTTTCTTTCATGTTATATTGAAATATTGCAATCCTAATGTCTCTTAATTTCAATTCTTGAAAGACTCATGCCTTATTTCTTCATTATGAATGAAAGTAAACCAACATTATTTTCTATTTATTATCACACATTTTCTTTTCTTGAAACATATCATCCATTATTTTCAAACATCATACATATATTTTATTTAATTTATACATTGAATTCATGATGTTTCATGAAATAATTCAAGACATGGATTTAGATCCCCCAATCTTGGATACAAGTTTTCAGGATTTTCACAAATATTGACAAATTTTTTTTCTCCCACATATGGTATGAATGAGGTCACATGTTTATAAACATGGATAGACCTCTTTAATTCATGAAATGTAGTGTGGAAAGAAATAACTCATATATTATTTATTTTAAATTATTTTTGAGTGGATAATTTGAGTTCAATAATATATAATATGTGTATTATTTTTTTTCATATGTAACCTAATCTATATACATAAAAGCGAAAACGAATGCACATAACTGATTTGGATGTATATCATATGTTTTTCAACATAATTTTTAATTGAAACTATGTTATTAATTTTATTATATTTAATAATTTAGTTTTTCAAATTTTTTTATTAATTTATTATTGAAGTATTATATCTTTAATTTTTTTATTTTAATATCTTTTTTGGTTTAAATTGTTGTTTATTTTTTACATATAATTTCAATTTATTTTATTTTATCTTTATTTTTCATCATTTATGTGTTTTTACTTTTCAATAGTATTATTACATATTTTATTAGTTTTTATTGCTATTTATATTAATAATTAAATCGATTTAATTTATTAATTTTTTTATTTTACTAATTTTTGTCTTTTGATTTTTTAATTTGATGCATTAATATACTTGAGTTTTTAAATCTATTTATTTATTTTATTAATAATTTCTTAATTGATTATTTATTTCATCTTGAATTAAACTGGCATAATATAACATCTGAAACAATAAATGAAATCATATTATTAAAATGCCATGTAAAAAATATGTATAACTAATCGATGTATTATAATTGGATCAGACCCTCATAAGATATTTTTGGGAATGATCAGAATGTATGATTTAATATCATAATATAATTCATTATAGAGTCTTTAAATGTGATAATTTATACTTTAATGTTTATCCCATCAATAATGGTTTATTTTTTATTGAAATTGTGCTATTTTAAATCCTAACATTGGTTTCTTCAATGGTTAAATTGTTTCATAAATATGATGTTGTTTGTGTTATTATAAGAGGAATTATGCTCAATTGGTCATTGGAATGTCTAAAAAAATATATTTACTATCCTCTTGGGAAAAAAATCTAAAAGTTTACGAGAATGTTGTATAATCACCATAAAATCTAAGCATTTTAATTTGAATTAATCTCAAAAGAACTACATCCATATGGAATTTGATATAAAAATAATAATAATAATTAAAAAAATTTTAATCGAATTCATTATTATTTATTATATTTATTTTAGATGGGTTATTTATGTTTTTAAGATAATTTATAAAATTCTTCCCATCCATTGTTGTGTCTAATTATTTTGATCTCTTAAATTATGGGAGGATCTTTTTTTAGGAAATTATTCGCTTTTAATTTTATTCGGGATAAAATATAAGTGAGTTTAATTATGTTTTAAATTTTCAATGTCAACCACCATCATAAAATATAAATCAACATTTCCCTAATGAATTTTATTTTAATGGGGAAATAATTTTTATCCAAGGAAGTTTACGAGGTCAAATAATTTTGGGAATTAAATCATTATGGAACATCTGTTTTTTATGATTGAAATTTATTTTATTCCATTGAGTTTGAATAATTAATTTCTTGAGGAAAATAAGTATTTATGTGGTGGAGAATTTTTTGCAACCCTTATTTCATGTATTTTTTCGCTTCAATTTATTTCATTAACATTGTATTTAATTATAAATTATTCCTTAGTTACGTCAAATAATTTTTTTTGATTATATTATTATTGAGATATTAAATCCTAGAATTTTTATTGTGATTTTGATTTCTATGATTAAATTATTGAATGATTCATTCCATGAGTATTTATTTATTTTATTTTATCTTGATTTTTAAATTTTTAAGTGTTTATAACATTTATAGAATTTTATTGATTCATTTATTTGTTACTTATAATATTGAAAATATTAAATCATAAGGTATTTAATTATTTTTCATAATCTTTTTTTTATTTTGAAATTTTAGTTTATAGTTTTAATAAATTTTAGTTTTTCTTTTATTTTGTTATTTAATTTAAAATTCCTCATTTTGTTTTTATTTATTTAAAAGGATGCCTACATAACAAAAAATTCAAGCTCATGAGAGTAGTAAATTTATTGAAATTCCACTTAAAATAATTTTCATTAGTCATACTTTAAATATAATTGGATCCAACTTAATTAAGATAATTAATGTAAAGGTAAATCCATAATATTTACTCTCATTAATGAATACAATATATGCGTCTTTAATTTTTCTGAGTAATACATTAATTTTAATCCCATCCACACCCCACTAAAATTATTCCAAAACTTTACTATTTCAAGCCTCAATTAGTCATATTTACTGGTTTAAAATGTCTCTTAAATACGACTCTATATGTTTCATTCTATAAAAAATATAGCCTGATTAGGTAAATAATTTTTCTATTGGAATATTTTTTATTTTATATAATTTTTGGATATTTATATACAACCATCCTGGATTATGATCTTATTTATTTGAGTTAAAATATTAATATATGGATATAAATAGATTATAAAATTAAATCATAATCTAGAACAAACTTCATTTTCATAAATTATTTATTATTTCATTATGGGATGTGTTATTCATGCTAAGTAGAATAATTATTAACTTTAACACATCCAATTGTGTTTCTAATTATTTTTAGATCTTGTATTATATTAATTTATTTCTTATAGGTGAAGAAATGTTTTTAATATTATTTAGATAAAAATCATTGTGTTCTTAAAAATTTTAAAAAATTTAAATGTAAATAATTTTTATAAAAAATTAATGATATTTTTTTGAGTCCATTTATTTCAGTATTCAAATAATTTTTGTATTAAATATAATTCATTAGGGAAAATAATTTTTATAATCAACTAATTATGGTACCTGTTTTCTTCTAAATTGAGATTAATTTTATTCAATTATGTTGGAATAATTTACTATATGAGAGAAATAACATTAGTTGTGAGTTAATTTCATGTGGACATTATTTAATGCCTTTTTACACATCATTTTTATAGTATTAAATATGTATTTATTACTAAAATATTTAATAAGTTAGTAAACTATAGTGTCGTAATTATTTTTAATAAAATGATAAAAATTTTAAGACCCCGGTGTGACTTGGTAGATTGGGGGATCTGACCAGAATTGCCTCCTGTATATATCAGTGAAAATAAATGGCATGTTCCTTGTGCTTCTCATGTGATGACACCTACTAAAAAAATCAATTTTTGGAAGTACTAGAGACTATTAAAGTTCCTGATGGCTACTCAATCAATATATCATAACAGGTCAACATAAAAGAGTTGAAGATGAAATATTTGAAGACTCATGATTATCACGCCCTTTTGCATGATTTGATTCCAATAGAAATATGTCATGTCTTGTCCAATAATGTAAGAGTATCAGTTATTCAGTTGTTCTATTTGTTTTGAGATCTTTGTGCTAAGAATTTTTCCATATACTTCTTGTAAAAACTGTTGGTAGAGACACCATTAATTTTGTGTGAGTTAATGAAAATATTCCCTCTATCATTTTTTACATGTATGTTGCATCTGACTGTCCATCTTCCCACCGAAATACTTCATAGAGGACTCTTTTCTTTCTATTGGATGTAACCAACTAAAAGAAACATGTACACATTGAAATAATATGTTCAGAATAGGAATTGTCCCGAAGGTTCTATTGTGAATGGTTACTTGGATCAAGAATGTATGGACTTCACCTCAATGTATTTTTCTGATCTTACTATGAGAATAAACATACCAATAAGAAATAAGGAAGAATAGTATGAGAAAATTGAACCCAGTGTTTCATCACATCCTCAGACAGGATGAATTCCAGGATCATATACACTGACGAAATTAAGCCTTAATGAGCAAGAGATGGAACATAACACAGTGTTGTTAAATTGTGAATTGATCAATGTGTATATCAAGTAAGTAAATTGTACATGTATCTCTTATCTTATCTCTTGTAATTATAAAAATTTGTTAAACTATTATTATTTTTATCTACAGTGAACATAAAGAATTGGTATATAGAAAGCATCGTTCTTTATCTTTGAGATGGAAAGAGACTTTGCATAATGAAGGGTTTTCTCCTTGGTTGAAATTGAAGGTAAAAATATTTATGTAAAAACTAAATAAAAAAAATATATAATTAAGCTTACTATTTGTTTATATTTCAGGCACCAATTTTTCATACAGACTCTGTTTCTGAAGAAATTAGAGCTTTGGATTTTGGTCTTAATACCATGGGTCGTTCTTGTAAATAAATTGTGATCAATGGATACAAATTTATTATCAATGAACTACCAAGAAGCATGAAAACATAGCATGATGGTGTAATGCTAACTGCCACAACAGACTGTTATTCCAGTTCATCGGATAATATACCTCGTTCTCAAAATGTAGCTTATAATGGAGTCATGGAGAAAATAATAATTTTGGATTATCAATCGCATGGTACATTCACGATGAAGAAATGTCAATGGTTTGATTCAATGACAAGGCAAGACACCTTTATTGATGATTGTGGATTTGGAGTTATTGACATGACTCACACTATTTCCACCAATGAACCATATGTATTGGAATCAATGGTGAAAAAAGATATTTATGTTAAAGATAATCCTCATCCAAATTTTGGTGTATTTATTAATGTAAATCCAAGAATTGTTTTTGATGATGGTGATGATGAAGTTGACACCCTCCCTACTGCAATTGGAAGCAATCCATTTATAACATATGTTGAATCCAATATATCAATTGTCAGAGTTTATTATGAACCCAAAGGTGTGGTGGGAAATATAGAGAATCATACAGTTGTGCTCTCACCTACATGTTTTTTTACATCATTCAGAGTGTGTATCCTAGTACATACCTTCAAACCACCATAAATCTTATGTTTCATTATGTTTTTTATTATAATGGTTTTTCAATAATTTATTTTTTGGGTTAACATTTTTTATCTTTTTTTAATTGCATTCATGTTTGTTTTCATTGCAGTAAATGACACCCATTTAAGAGAGGCGGCGAAAAAAGATAACAAAAAATAATTGTTGCATGATATAGATTGGCATTCCTCTACTCATCCCTGTTGTGAGTATTTTATTTCAAATATATATATTTAAATAACTTCTAATATCATGTGTTTACTTTTGTGTTACTTTTTTTTTTCAGGATCCACCCCATAGAAGAGAGATATCTGACGAGGAGCCTGACATTGCTCCTAGTACAGAGGTTGGTGGTAGGAGGGGGGTGGTGTCAGTGTTAGATGATCATCTGGTGGTCCCAGTACTAAGTCCGGTGGTACGAGGGCTCGGGGTGAAAGAGTTATACGATCCACAAGTCGTACCTGATTGGACCATGTCCCTACCACAAACATATCTACTACACCCCATTTTGATCCTGGTGTGTCCTTAGGGACTGACGAGATATTTACGCCTCTAATGATTACACTACCAGTCGGCCAGATGTTTGTGCCATTATCTTTTGCATCTGGTTCATTATCTCAGAGCTATTATATTCCACCTTCTTCAACTCCTCCTCCAACATAGTATCTATCTGAGGAGCGTACATTGAGGGACACTCCACCTATAATGGATATTCATTCATCTTCTGCACATCTAGTGACAACCATTTATTTGAATACCAATGGTATATTTATATAACTCTATGAAATTTTTACACTAACATTTATTTTTTTTATAACTTGTACTGATATTTTTTTCTTTAATAACATATTCATCTACTGATAGGAGGTGGGTGGAGGACGTACTCTCTTGCATGTGGTATGGAACTGCCAGACATAGTTTGAGGTTGAATACAATGATGCTAGATAGATGATTGATAAATCTGGGCAGGAATGTCATGGTTTTTTTGTGATGCTAGCCAAATACTCCGACATCCTTCCAGTCATCCCTCTCTCTTGGAGACATCTGCCACATGAAGTCAAGGATAATGTGTGGGCACAAATATGGGTGAAAAAATTATTGTATTTAATGTAGTAATTTTTTTATTTATATCAATTAATCTTTTGGGTGTCTGCTTCGGTTTAACTTCCCTGATGGCGAAGGTGTACGACTAGTGTATTTAATGGAGCTAGGAGAGCTTTGGAGAGATTATATGCATGAGCTGTATGTTGGATGGTGTGATAGAGTGGGCACGAAGTTGTAGATATTACCTATCATGGATGACTTCCCAATAGAGAAATATCTCCAAATGATTACCCATTGGGTGACTTCCAAATATAAGGTATTAATACTATTTGAGGTATTCAAATGATTGTATTTATGTTTTTAATTAGTATTATCTTATTTACTATTAAAAATTATTTAGGAAGCTTCTGGAAAAACAATAAAAAACATTGATTCAATGTAATATTTCCCCATTTTGGGTTGCACAACTATGACGGATCATGAGAGGAAGCTGGTACGAAAGAGTTGTTTATAATATTTCATTAGGACTTACCCTTTTTATTGTTTCCTATGTAAATTATGTGGTTTATTGAATATTGAATATATGATTATACTTTCAAATTATATTGTTTCAATGCCATTATAGAATAAAAATTGAATATTGAAGGACGCATCCCTCGAGAAAAATTGTTTTGCTCGAGTAGAAGGAAAAAAATATGGAACTGTGGTTAATGATCCGACACATGAAAAGATTATAAATTTTAATATGTTTATTTCAAAGTTTAATATCTATTTTGAAATTTAATAATCTTTTCATATTTATAACAGGATCCTTATAAGGCCCCTGATGCCTATGATCCTGACAATTTAGGGCCACATGATCATTTATACCAGGTTTTGGGAGATGATCACTCTGGTCGAGTATGCTGCCGACTTGGTAAGAATATAGTGCCGACGAGGTATTGGTCCTCTCCAGGTATCCATTCTAGTACCACTGAGTTAGAGTAGGTCAAGGATCATGCAAGACAGTGTGATATAATGGTCACGAAGTTGGAATAATAGGTTCAAATGAGGGAGAATGAATTTATGAAACAGATCAATGATTTATCTTTATCACTTCCACCAGAGGCCAGCATGGATTTTCAGACATCTATGTCATCTATGGTTGCATTATCCAATGCACCAGGTGGTAGTTCTAGTGGTGGTCGAGAATATGATGTTCCTGGTGATGATGAGGATGCTGAAGATGATGAGGGAGAGGATGAGGATGAGGACGAGGGCAAGGATGGGGTCGAGGGTGAGGATGGGGCCGCGGGCGAGGATGGGGTCGAGGATGAGCATGGGGAAGATGATGAGGATGATGAAGAGGAAAGAGATGTTGGTGATGTTGAGGATGATGATGATAGTGGTGATAGTGATGGTGATCAGGGGCATATTGATCCATTACATTTTTGAATTCTGTATAACTCTTCAATTTTTAACCTAGTTTTCACTCTGGTATGGATATTTTTGATTTTTGTATAACTCGTTATTTTTGACCAAATACTGGAAACTTTTTTACTTCCTTTTATAACCAGAATATGAACATTGAATAATTATTGCATCCACTAAAGCTCCTCCCATGTTTATCCTTCCTAATATGACTTCTTTATCAATATAATCATTATCCAATACCACCAGGAAGGTTGGAAGGCTAAAAATAACTAGCATTAACCAAAAATCATCCCTTAGTCCCATATCGAACCTACAAGTTTGTATGTAATCATTTTTGAAAATATCTAGTGCAAGATTAACCAACCTAAAAAATTGGATAGATAACTCTATAAGAGTACACTGCAAATTCTCTAACTTCAGAAACTCCAAATTATTTTACACGTGTAAAGTTTCATGATAAAAAGATGGTTAAATATATTAAATGAATGAAACCCAGGTAAGACCTTGGTGAAAATTTTCCTACACTATATAATTCCAACATATTCATTCTGGTCATTTGTGACGTGTACAAGCCGTCAACTGCACCTCAATCCGAGGCACGGTTTGGCTGGTACCACTCAAAGTTTTTCACTTTTATTTGAAATGGATAACATTTTAAGTGAAAGCAACAACTGGAATACGAAAAACCAACCAAATGAATTTGGATTCTCTTGATACTTCAGTAAAATCATCAATGGATCATTTGTGACATGTACAAGTCAAAACTGACTCAATCCGAGGCACGGTGTGGTGGGTATCACCTGAAGTGTCTATCTTTTGTTTAAAATGGACACTGTTTTAAGTAAAAACAATAGAAATATTTAAAACCGATCAAATGTATTCTTATTGTGTTGATACTTTGGAACAATTATCCATAGGTCATTTGGTATGTGTACGAGTCAACTGCGCCTCAATCCAAGGCATGGTTTGGCCAGTACCACTCGAAGTGTCTCACATTTATTTGAAATGGACAACATTTTATGTTAAAAAACAACTAGAATGTAGAAAACTTACCAAATGAATTCAGATTCTTTTTATACTTCAGTACAACAATCCATGGGTTATTTTTTACATGTACGAGTCAACCCTGACTCAATCCAAGGCATGATGTGGTTTGTATCACTCGAAGTGTCTGTGTTTTGGTTAAAATGGACACTAATTTATGTAAAAACAATAAACATCTAGAAAACTAACCAAATGTATTCTGATTTTGTTGATTCTTTAGAACAATGTTACATATATCATTTGCGACATTTATGTGTCAATCGCGGCTCAATCCAAGGCAGAGTTTGGCTGGTACCACTAAAAGTGTCTCACTTTTATTTGAAATGGACTACATTTTATGTAAAAACAATAACTAACATATGGAAAACCAACCAAACAAATTCAGATTGTGTTGATAATTTAACATAAAGATCCATGGGTCATTTCTGACTTGTACGAGTCGACCTCGCCTCAATCCAAGGCACAATGTGGCTGTTACTACTCAATGTGTCTCACTTTTTTTTTTGAAATGGACAACATTGTAAGTGAAAACAAAAACTGGAATACATAAAACTAACCAAACACAATTGGATTCAGTTGATACATCAGAACAACAATCCATGGGTCATTTGTGACGTGTACGAGTAAACCCAGCCTCAATCTAATGCGCGGTGTGGCCTATATCACTCGAAGTGTTTGAATTTTGTTTAAAATGGACATCAATTTATGTAAACACAAGTGGCATATAGAAAGCCGACCAAACATATTCGGATTGTGATGATACTTGAGCAAAAATTTCCATAATCCATTTGTGACATGTACGAGTAAACTGTGCCTCCATCCGAGGCACAGTTTGTCTGGTACCACTCATAGTGTTTCACCTTTATTTGAAATGGACAACATTTTAAGTGAAAACAACAACTGGAATACAGAAAACTGACCAAACGTATTCAGATTCTGTTGATACTTTATCACAACGATCTATGGGTCATTTTTGATGTGTAAGAGTCATCCCCCACTCAATCTGATGCATGGTGTGGCTGGTACCACTCAAAGTGCCTCACTTTTTTTTTGAAACGGACAACATTTTTAGTAAAAACAACAACTGGAATATGGAAAACTGACCAAGCACATTCAGATTCTATTGATACTTCAGGAAAATGATCCATGGGTCATTTGTGTTGTGTATGAGTCAACCCCGACTCAATCTAAGTCATGGTGTGGCCCGTATCACTCAAAGTGTATATCTTTTGTTTAAAATTGACATCATTTTAAGAAAAAACAACTGGCATATGGAAAACTGACCAAACTTATTCGGATTGTGTTAATACTTGAGCACAATGATCTATGGTCCAGCATCACAGAATCCACTTCTCATGTGAGGAACTCCTACCCCTATTCTAAAACACATGTCATTTATTACGCCAAGGACAACTACATTCCCTATGTCACACAATCTCATTGATACACAACCATTATCATCATCACTAAGTTCAAAGACACCCTCCCCAAACCATGAGACATTATATTTGTACTTGGTTTAAGTCATTTATCTATTTCCTTATTTTGGTGTTATTAGATTCTAATTTCATTATTAAATCATGTATGTGTTATACAAAATGCCACTTTGTATGAATTATTAATTCTATATAAAACATATAATTATGTATTCAGTTTTTTATGTATTTTATTCATAATTGGAAATTAAATTATGCATTTATTCAATTCAATATTCAATTATGAATTGAATTTCGGATTTTACATGTAATTGTCTCTCAGTATTGAGTTATAAATTAATTATGTATGTTTATAATTGCCTTATGAATTTTGTTTTCTAACTATTTATGTATAGTTTCTCGAAGGTTGAAACTAATTGATTTAGAACAATGTTGTTCATTTTATATGTTTTTATTCTATGTATGCACTCAATTTAGGCCTTGAATAAGCAGGCCTTGAAATCACTCAATGAGGCCTAGACAACAGTAGCTCACCACTCACAGTAGCAGCCAGCTGCTGCAATTTCCCTACATGTCTTATGCCAACATTTTACAACTGTTGGGATAGGGAGTTTTATACCAGCATGGCCTATGCCAATGGTTATTAACCATTGTCATAGGGAATTTTATACAAAATCTTTACCAATGGTTTCAAACAATTGGTAAAAACTTTATACCAATAGTTAAGTAATATCATTGGTATAAGGTGGATATCATAAGATATGCCAATGGTTTTTCACAAATCATTGGAATATCTCTTTCCCTATTCATTACTTCCCCACGGATTGGATAACTGTTGGTATATATTATACAAACGGTTATCCAGCCATTACCAACGGTTTTGAATTGTTGGTGAAGATTTATTTTCCAGTACTGTTGGGCATTAAATATAAATAAATCAATGCGATTATAAGAAAGAACATGTATTATTTATCTCACATTCATGAATAATTTCCAACTTTATCAAGCTCAATATTTTTCTAAGATCGACCTTCATTCCGAATACCGTAAATTGTGTGTAAAAAAGTATATTATTCAAAAACATCATTCTTAACGTGGTACAATGACTAAAAATTTACAAGAATTCCATTTTAATTGTCAAATTCACCCTCTATTTTCATTGATCCAATGAACATAATGTTCATGGAATATCATGATAATTATTTAGTAGTATTTATTAATTATATCCTTGTATAATCCAAAAGCTATGAAGACCATGAGAACCACATAATGATTATTATGAAAAATATTAGCAGAAATGAAATGTATGGGAACTCTAGAAAGTGTGGATTCTAGATTAAGGAAATTGCATTTGTTGGACATATAGTCTACATGGATGGAATCTATGTTGATCTCACAATGGAAATGTAAACCCATGACTGTCCAACACCGATGCATATAACCGACGTACACAATTATATTAGTTTAACTGGTTACTATCATTATTTCATCTGTAATGTTTTTGGATTCCGAAACCCATTATCCTAGCTCACATGTAAAGGGGTTAAATTTGTTTGGATGAAAGTGTGTGAATAATGTTTTGAATATTTGAAGAGGATATTAGTCAATACACCTATCTTGATTCTACCATCTGTGAAAAATGGTCTTGTGATTAATAGTAATGCATAAAAGCAAGTAATTAGTTATTTTATTTTAAAAAATTATTGCATTTTTTAATATGTATCACGATAGTTGAAAATTAATGAAAAAAACTACCCAACATAGGATCTTGATTTAGTAGAAGTTATATTTTCTTTGACAATATGAAAAAATTATCTTTATGATGAGAGATGCGAGATATATACTAATCATAATTGTTTGAAATATATTTTCCTACAGAAAGAACCCAAAATGAGACAAAAAATATCGATGGAGAAACTCAAGGATGATGATTTCATAATACACTAACACCTAGGGAATGAGAATAATTTGGCCTATGGGTTTAGTTGAAAATACCGTACAGTTATAAAAATGATAGTTTAAAGGGATCCTATGATCAAAAATCTTGTAATGATAGATATGTGAATTGTCATGGATCATGAAACATCACTATGTTTTTCAAATGGTTTTCAAACCATCTTTAGTTGAAAGGATAAAAAGTTAACAGTTTGAGGATGAGGAGTTTCAAAATAAAATTAATGTTGTGGATGATGGGATACAAATTGACTTTGTATTTCAAGATGATATTTTGATATTTTGGAAGAGGCTTTCAGTTTTGGCTAAACTTGAGATAAAAAGGGAATTATGAGATGATACTCATAGCTCCAATTTACCAATACACCCAAGTAACATTTAGATGTATAATTATTTCAAGGAATATTTTTTGTAGGACAACATGAAGAGGGGTAATTTATATTATTTTTCAATATGTTTGGTTTTTCAAGCGGTGAAGTTTGGAAGACAATATCTTAGAGGCATCATGCAACCTCTACCTATACATTTGTGGAAATTTGATGATTTTATGGTGAATTTTTTCATGGGGGTACCATTTATCCCATAATAAATTATGCAATATGGGTTATTGTTGATAGTCAAACCGAATCAGCACATTTTCATACTATAAGAGAAGATCTACCACTTGAAATAATAACAAGACAATATATTAATGAGGTTTTAGGAGTTCATAGAATATCCTTATCAACTATTTCTAATCATGATCTATGTTTTTTCATCGCAATTCTAGAAATTTCTTCAGAATTCCATATATACATAGTTTCATTTGAGCAATCACAACCACCTTCAAACTCATGGATAGTTAGAAATCACTATTCAAATATTAGGAGACATGTTGAAATATTTATCACTTGACTTTAAAGGTATATGCAACAATATTTACATCTAGTTTAATTTTCTTATAACAGTAGCTTCAAATCCATTATTCAGATGGAACCATTTAAAAAGTTATATAGAATGATATGTCATACACCGACATGATTGGATTATGTTGGTGATAGAAAACTGACAGGCCTAGAGATTGTTGAGTAAAAAATTGAAAAGGTAAATACTATTTACAAACTTATAAAAATAATCTAGTGTAGGCAAACGAGTTATGTCGATAACCAAAGGAAGTGTTCGAAACATCAAGTGGGGATCATGTTTTTAAGGTATATCCATGGAACAATGTCATAAAATTGAGTAATAAAGACAAATTAAGTCCTTGGTAAATCAGACCTTTTAAAAGTCTTGATCAAATTGGAGTATTACCTTACTTTTTGAAAATACGACCAAGTCTCTCCAAAGTTCATGATGTGTTCCACGTATCACTATTAAGGAAATACATGTCAACCAAATGTATGTAATCAACTACAAATAAATAATACTGTAACCTGATTTTTCTTATTGTGAATAAAATTTCAAGATTATTTATACCAATGAACATGTGTTTAAATATTAAACAACTCATCTTTTAAATTTTCGTTTGAAAAACCATAAAACTGAAGTTGGATGTGTGGGAACATAAAAAACATATAATGAAGAACCAACCAAATATTTTTTTGATGTGATATTCTAGAAATTTGAAGGATACAATTATTTGAATGTGGGAATAATGTGACGCACTAATCCTTTACGGTATACATAATTTTAAATAATTTAGTAGCTTGCACTCCATGCAATACCCAATGCAAGCACACCATAACCTATTAGACTAGTCATTTAAAAAGATTTTATTAACAATATTTACTAAAATATGAAATTTATAAATTTTATTATTCAAAATAGACATAATTTTTGATTTCTGAAGATCTAATTTATCTTTGGGTGAATTTTTGGTATTTTTATGAAAAGTTACAATTTTTGATGAATAGTGAAAAATACTATTTTATTATTAAAAAATGACTTTTTTATTTAAATAATTATTTTATTATCATTTAATTTAAAATTAATAATAGATAAATAAGACATGAATTAACACATTATTGTTCTTTGGAATCATTTTTGATAAAATTAGATATAAAAATTTATTATACATTTGAAAGTCTCTTTACCCGTCTTCTCGACACATCTATGAAATTTTCATTAAATGTAATATTAATGCTTATATTAATTATATTTTTAAAAAGGAATATGGGGTAATTATTAATATGAGAACTTTTGTCAAAGATAATCAAAAGTATATATGGTGAGAAGTAACTTTTGGATTTTATTTACCAAGATCAAAGGTAATAGAGTAATGAAAGGTAAAAATAATATTATGATGACTTAATATTACCATGAAATTTGTCATAATTTTATTGGATAAGTTTTATTCAACTGTTATAAACCTTAGGTCAAAAATATGATCCTTCTTAATCCACTTGTGTGAGATTATGACATTAGTAATATTTTATTTATAAAAGATTACAAATTTCATATTCCAATGTTAATAAATATATTATTTTTAATATTATGTTATATATTTGATATGGTTAACAATAAATAGTCTTTAAAATTATGATAAATTTACCTACCTCATCTACTTAATTTATAATTTTTATACATTTAGTAATTAAATTAAATTGTGACCGAATTATGATGTATTTGTTGTTTAATTAATGATGATATCAAATAAATGATATTAAAATTATTAAAATATATATAATTTGAATTAATAAATGATATAAACTATTTTTAGGATACCTTTGTCTTTTAAGTGACATAGTGGAAGTATTGGTTCGAATTTATCATGTTGGTTTTATATTTTTAAATATGAAAATACTGAATAGTACTGAAATTTATATAAATGATATTTTAAAGTATATAAAATTTTATTAAATGACATAAAATTTAATAAAATCTATGGTTCAGCCAAATAATATGGATAATGTTAGATATTTCATTAATTATCCAATTGGGGTTTGATTAAAATTTTATATTATCTATATAAACACGATATTGTAAAAATACAAGAAGGCACAATACGATTTAAACTGTTTAACTAAGGGTTAATCCCAAAAGACAAGGTCATTTCTGTGACCTAAACATGTCTAAAAATCACTAGATTAGAAAAATTAGACCAATCCATATCTTAACCAGTAAAAAAATAATTTTAGATATTTGAAACTGAAAAAAATTTATAATAATTTAATAGTTTTAGAGTTCCCAAAGGGCCCTATCAATTTAATATAAAAGTGAACCTCTCCTTCTATATTATTCATGACACTAAAGAACTTTTTATCCACCAAAAACTTCCCAATTCTCCTATTAACATCCATAAAATTATTGTATAGGCCATACATTGGGCATAAATTCATCATAAGAAAGAATTTTTTTAAAATCTAAAGGATACCCTAAAAGATGAGGTAATTGTTTTACCTATTACATTCAATTTAATTTCTTCTTCCACTTTCTCATCCGATGTTTTTTACTTACTAAATTGATAACTATATTATTTTATATATTCTATGAATTTATTATGATAATGTTACAATAATGTTCCTCGTTTTATCCATCCTATGAATAAAAATGCCACCATGTGTTCATACATACGACTTACCATCTCCACATCGTGGTGTAATTTTTTATTCCACAATACATTTCTGGATGGTTATAATGATGTTAATAATGAATATAAATAATGAATATAAAATTATAATTATTCTTTATAATTAATATACCATCCAATTTATTACCATTTAACCATTAGGGTAATGGTAGCATCTCTTGTTTTTACGTACGACCTACCATCTCCACAACACGGTGAGATTAATTTTCCATGTTAACCATTAAAAAATGATCATAAAATTCATAGTATGAGTACATATAATATTTAAAAAAATAATATAATTTTATACATGAATAAAATATATCAATTTCACAACAAATGTGACTTATATAACAAGTCATTCATAGGAAAACGATGTAGTTAACACTTGAATATATTGTCATTCTCAAATATTATAATCAAAATGATTTAAGAGGATTGTATATGATTACATAAAAATAGATATGGCACTGGTATAGTTTAATAATATTTGTTAACCATTATACAAGAGGTTAAACCACCCTTCAATAAATTAATGTACACGTTAAGGATTAATTCCACAATCTCATTATTTTTCAAGGTTGCTTATACATAAGTATATACTATGACATATTTATTATCCTTGTCTATGTTTCTTAAAAATGTATTTCAAAATATAATTACAAATACTATACATTTTTATTAATTTCATTTATACCCATGAATGAATTTTTATACAACATTTTTAATGTAATAGTTTTTGTCATTTTCTAAATGATGTACTTTATTACCTTTGGACAAGTTAAGGTAATATTGTTTTTTAACTTATACGGTACGAGCGGTTATTTTCTTCCACAGTGAAGCCTTATCATTTTGAATCTTCAATTACAAGATTACAATGTTATTTTCATAATAAATGTTTTATTTTATAATTTTTAGGCCTTTAATTTATTTCAATGTAATAAAGGGATATTTCTCTTAATAGATTTTAATGAATTTATTAGATTATGTTCATCTATGTCAATATATACTATTGGATTTTATTCATGATTGAGGATGATTTTTTTATGATATAATCATCCATGATATATTTACTGTTTTAGAATATTTGGATTGTAGATATGAAATTTTTATACCATTAATGGTTTAGTTTTAATGCATTAACATTTCATATTCTAGTTTTAATATGAATGTTTATCTTATGTTTCACCATTTTCATATGAGGAATGCATTAGAATTAATAAGTGGTAGTCATGGCCTGCTATATCCCCTCAATGCATTAGTAGGTCTCATGAGACATACTATTGTCTCAGAATAAGGCCTTAACACTATGTTTATTTATGGACTTGGAATTAGGCCTTGAATGTATCGTTATGATGTCCAATATTATGCATTTCTTCAATTTGGGTTTGGTTATTGATATTGCTCATGATTTTCCAACTAGTATTATATACATGTTATTGATTAAATGTAATTATTTTATTTATTATTTCCATATTATACGAAATATTATGTTTAAAATTCTTGTGTTTTAGTTTTATAACTTGCCTTGAATGTTTATGCTTATTTGTGATAACTTCCTCTATATTATTTATCCTTACTGAGCATCTGAGAACACCCATTTATTATGTTTCATTATTCCCCAGGATGCAAAGAGGGATATTATGAATTACTTTCAGGGATAATATAAGGGCTATAAGTGTTTTCAATGGAGTTGCGGTGTTGTTTTTCATTTCAATATGTCATGTAAAACATATATTTATATTTAGTTATTTCAAGGCTACAAAACTGATCGGCCCTTCTAGATTTGATTTCTTGTGATCATGAAAATGTAATAAAATAATGTACTGATTCTAGGTAATATTGGTTGGGGAATTACTGTTGGTATCAAAGAATGTTTAGTATTAAACATGGAAAATAGATATAGGAAAACCCAAATTAGGGAACCTTAGTCCTATGATTGAATTTTATGATAAGTATATAGGAACATCCGATATTTGTGGTAATGTAGATATTATATTGATATTACTATAAAATACATCCTTATCTTGAAACAAAAAGTGTATGTGGTTCTTGAAAAGATGTACATAAAAGTAATTACGCTAAGAAGGTGTTTTGGGTTTGACTCGGGGAAGCATGGTATGCGATAAAGGGCCTTACTGCACAACTAGTGTGACAATACCTAGGGATATTTTCTTGGGATAATTCAAATTTTCTTTAAAAACAATTAAGAAGGCTTTAGGAGTACATATGTCCCTGAATAATTGTTTTTTATTATTAGTGATTAGATATGCATAAAATTATCAATTTATTTCAATTATTTTACTTGTTTTGAATTATTCATTATGACTCATAACTTAATCTAGTGTATGCCATTTTTTGTAAATTCCACTAAGTGGAAGAAATGAGAACTACATCAACACAAAAATTACATGTAGGGATTTCCCTCCAATGAAATACAATGATAATGGATACCGTGATACAAATAGGTCAAAACAAATTAAAACCTTACTCGGAAAACATACTCCGGTTATGAATAAAAAGCTAACTCATATAGAAAAACTCAATCCATAATACCGAGGATCAATTTTACACTGCTTCATGAGACAATAGACTCCAACATTAAATGGGATAACTAATCCATTTGTAATTTAGAAATGGATAGAATCCTTAGAGAAATTAATTCATTATTTGTGGAGAAATAAAAGTGAAATAGTTGTTATGGTAATCTATTATATATCAGGAGATTGATATCAATAGTGGGAATTAATTCAAAACATAAAGGAAAAAAAGGTCACCAAACTCATGATTTCAAGGGGAAGAAAGAATCTATCAATGTTTAGTGCTAAAATTTTAAATACATAGGACATTATAACAATTATTATCATAATTTTAAAGGAAACGTGGACAAGAAATTTCCAAGGGAGAGAGGTCAAGATTTTGAGATTAGATATGTCGAGGTTGATGTTCCTTATGATTTGGAGGCATGTACATTAATCATTTATTCAGAATTAACCTAACCTATATTTGATTTTGTATCCTCACATTCTTTTATATCTTCCTAGTTTTTGATTAACAATTAGATATTTCAAATTGAGTTTCTAGTAAAAATACCTAAGGGAAGCCTCATTGCAATAAATTTATATTAAGAAAATCAAATTATATAATATAAAAATGCTTTATTTGAAAAATTTATCATCATTATTACATTCATATCTGAAATAATTCTTTAGTATGGGCTACATATCAAAATATGATTTGAAAATTTATTAGAAGAAGAAGGATGTTGTGGGTTTTTAGGAATATTTAGAATATCTTACCTTTAGAGCAGAAACCTTATTACTCGATTCTTATAATAATCTACCCCTAGTGGCTATGATGAATGTGATTCATTGCGATGAATAGGCGATAACATGAAAATATGAAGAAAGAATCATTCAAATTGAGGATGTACCTATTGAAAAAAATCTATTGAAGTATTTATAGAGGATTTACCATGAAATTATCTAGAGTGAGAAGTTGAGTTTCACATTGATTTAATCCCTAATTCAAGGTTAACATAAAAAACAACGTATAGAATGGGCACTATGGAATTAGATGATAAGAAGAAACAACTAGAGGAGTTGAGTAATAATGGATTTTATCTCACTAGTGTTTATCCATGGGGAGCCCCTATTATTTTTGTTAAAAATATAGATGAATCAATGAGCTTTTTCATTGATTATATATAAATCAATGTTATTACAATTATGATAAAGTATAGTCTACCTCATATATATGTTTTATTTGATCATCTTCTTGAAGTATAATATTTTTCTATGATTGAACATTATTATGAATATCATCAATATTTTTGAAAAGGAATATAGTCCAAATACAACATTCTGAACAAGGTATGGTTATTACGAATTTAATGTAATACCAATTGGATTGACAAATGAACCCTCTTTTTTCATGGATACAATGAGCATAGTTTTCAAGTAAAATCATAATGATTATTTTGTAATATTTATTAATAATTTTTTATTATAATAAATAATCTATTACGACCATGACAACTTCATAAGTTTTTTTAGAAGTCTCTAAGAAGAAATGAACTATATGTTAATTTTAGCAAGTGTGAATTCTAGTTTCATGAAATTTATTTTCATGTCCATATTATCTCCAAGGATGGAATCCCTATTGATAGTAGAAAGAAGAATGAAATCAATTAATGGCTAGATAATACAAGAATTACCGAGGTACACCGTTTTACTAGTTTGGGATATTACTAATGAAATTTTGTACATAATTTGGACAGATTGGTAAACCAATTAACCAAGCTCAGATGTAATGGTGTTAAAGTTTTATGGAAAACGACTATGTGAAAAATGATATTGAAGAAATGAATAAAAGATTAGTCAATGGTCCTATCTTGAAATTTCCATCTGGGAATGAAGGGTGTTTGATTTATAGTGGTGCATCAAGGAATGACCTTGGTTTTGTTCTTATGAAAAATGATAGATTTATTTCATATTCATCAATACAATTGAAAATTTATGAATGAAACTACCAAACTCAGTATATTATGTAAGGGGAATTAATATTTTCTATGATGATATAGATAAATTATCTATAATGTGAATTATGCGAGATATATACCAATCACAAGATGTTTAAATATATATTCTCACAGAAATAACTCAACATGACACAAAGGAGATGGATTGAGCTACTCAGGGATTGGGAATTCAAAATACACTACCACATGGGATATGAAAATATGGTGTAAGATGAATTGAGTAGAAAGAACCAAGAAGTTTTAAAACAAGAGTTTTTAAAGGGATCATATGATCATGGATCTAGTAAGGATAGATATTGGAATTATCATGGATGGTGAAACATCGCTACTATTTCAAATGGTTTCCAAACCATCTTTATTAGAAAATATATAAAGTTCTCAGTCCGATGAAGATGAGTTTTATATGAAAATTAAAGATGTGAATTATGTGACACTTATTGAATTCGTATTTAAAGATAGTATTTTGAAATTTGGGAAGAGGTTATCTCTTTAAACTATACCTGATATAAAATGGTAATTATTGGATGATGATCATATCAAAAATATCTCTATATACCATGGTGGAACTAAGATTTATTTAAATTTAAAGGTACATTTTTTGTAGGAAAACATGAAGAGGGATATTGGTGATTATGAATCGATATTTTTTGTTTTTTTTAAATTGTGAATGTTGGAAGACAACAACCTAGAGGAGTTATGAAAACTCTTCATATAACAATGTGAAAATGGGATGATATTATAGTGGTATTTTTCATGGGGCTACCAAAGACTCCTAAAATAAATCATGAGATATTGGTTATTGTTTATCTTCTTACCAAATCATAAAATTTTATTTCTATATATGATGATTTACCACATAAAAGATTAGAAGGATTGTATATTAATGTAGCTATAAGACATCATTCTATACTACTATTGAATGTTTTTGATACTAATATGCATTCTACATTACAATTATGGAAAAGTCTATTGAAGGTCCATGATGCTGAGCTTTGTTGGAGCACTAACTACCACCATCATACTGATGGAAAATCAAAAAGGACTATTGAAACATAAAAAGACATGAGAAGTTCTTATTGAATTTACATTCAAGGTATGTGGGGTCAATATTAACCTATAATATAATTTTCCTATAATAATAACTTCCATTTAGGTAATTAAATGGATTCATATGAAGCATTATATGGAAGGATATGTCATACCCTGACATGTTGGGGTGATGTTGGTCGAATAAAATTCATATTACCAATGATTTATGAAAAAACAATGGGAAATGTAAAGACTATTCAGGATCATATTAAAATATTGCAATGTAGGCCAAAGGATTATGCCAATAACATGAGGAAGGATTTGGAAATTCAATTGGGAGATCATATTTTCGTGAACGTATCACCATGGAAGGGTGTCATATGAGTTTGTAAGAAGGGTAAAGTAAATCTCAAGTACATCAAACCCTTTAAAATTATTTAATGAATTGGAATGTATCATACCATTTGACAATGCATCCATGTCTCTTCAAAGTTCATGATGTGTTCCACATATCACGGTTAAGAAAATACATTCCTGTCCCAATGCATGTACTCACCTATGAAGAAATAGAACTGGAACCCGATTTATCTTTTTGTAATGATCCTATCTAGATTTTTGATACCATTGAACTAGAGATGATTAATTAGATGATTATTCATGTTAAATTTTTTCAGAGAAACAAAAAAATAAAAGATACAACATGGGAACCTGAAGAATTTATGATGGAGAACCACCCGAATATTTTTATGATGTGATATTCTAGAATTTTTCTAGATGAAATTATTTTAAGGATGGAATAATGTAGTAATCCAAGAATCCACACTATTCTTCTTTTCAAATAATTTAGTAGCTTGCGCTACACACAACACCGAGTTCGAACGCACTATGACTTATCTAACTGGTCTTCTAAAATGTGGTTATGAATTATATTATGAAAATTATTAAATTAATAAATTGAATTTTTTAAAATAGAATCCATTCATAAATTTTGACATCAAAATTTTCTTAGGGATAATATTTGGTATTTGTTTGAAATGTTTAATTATTTATGAATATTGAAATATATTGCATTGTTGTTAAAAACCAGCATTTTCATTTAAATAATTATTTTAATGTATGTTTATTTTAAAGTCACAATAGTTAAAGAAAACATATATTAATCCAATATAGTTAATTGGAATAATTTTATAATAGAATTGGATATAAATTTTTTTTAATCTTTTAAACCTCCCTTTTACCCACCTTCTAAACACATCTATGGGATTTTCATTAAACATAATTTTACCACAACTATGAATTTTAAAAAAATAAATATATATTTTTAATGAGAATTATTTATTTTCTAATAATATCAAAATAATTTTTGGTGAATAATAAAGTGTGGATTACATTTACCATAGTTAAAGGTAAATATGGTCATTGAAGGCATTAATAATATTATAATAATATAATATTACTCTAAAACATGTCATAATTTCACTAGATAAGTGTTTCTAGACCAGATTAAAACATAGTTTTAATATAGGATCTTTTTAATCTATCTAGATTAGATTAGGACATTTATTATATTTTATTTACAGAAGAGTTAAAACTTCATATTCAAAATTTAAGAACTATTTTATTTTTAATTTGAGGTTATATAAGTTATATGGTCGACTATAAATAGTATATATTAATATCATAAATATATCTACATCATGATAATCTATTTATAAATTTTATATATTAAATAATTAAACTAAATAGAGACAAAATGATGATGTAGTAATTTTTTAATTAATTGAGATATCGCATAAATGTTATTAAATAGTTATAATAAATATAATATGAAATAATTAATGACATCCACTAATTTAATAAATACAGTAGACATTATAGTGACATATTAAATGTATTTTTTTGATGGAATCATGTTGTTTTGATATTTGTAGAATTGTATGTATTAAATAGTATTAAAATTGAAATAAATGTTATTTGAAAATAAATTCTCTTTTATTAAATGATGTAAAAGTCATAGAAATCTATTGTTAGGACAAATAAAATGTATAATGCCAGATATGTCGTAACTGATCCAATTTGTGTTCTTTTTTCATTTTATAGTATCTATATTAACCCTGTTGTGTAAAAATACAAGAAGAAAATGTAAGAATTAAACTATTTTACTAAGGGATAATCAAAAAAATAATGTTAATTTTGTGACATAAAAGAACCTAAAAATAAATGGTTAAGATTATTTTGAACAATACTAATCTTATACTCTAAATACCTATATTTTTATATATTTTAATCTGACAATATATATATAATAGATTAATAGTTATAATGTTTCCAAAAGACCCCCTCCCCATTCTTATAAAAAGCACCTCTCCTTCTTTTTTATTCACAACTATAAGGCCCTTTGAAATTTAAAAACAAAAACAATCATCTTAGATATTCCATTATCTTCGTCCTACATGACTTAATTTTGGTAGAAATTCAACCTAAGTATTCTTTTGGTTCAAATCCAAAGGAGACACTCAAAGAAGAGGTAATTGTTTTACCAATTCCATTCATTTTCTTTTTAACTTCTACTTCTACATACCATGTCTTTTCTGTAATAATGTAATAATTCTAGTTTTCTCTATATGAAGAGATGGTATTATGATTATGGGACACCCATATTATAACTTTTATTTATCCTATGAATAACAATATCACTCTGCGTGTGTATGTACGACATACCGTCTCCAGGCTGTGGTGTAATTCTTTATTCAACACTACATTATATGAATGGGAATAATGATGAGGGTAATGGAATATATAATGAATATAACATGATATTTATTCTGTATAATAAATATTCCATCCAATTCTTTACTATTTAACAATCATGAAAATGATATTACCGCTTGTTCATACGTACAACCTACAGTCTCCACAACGCTGTGAGAATAATTATCCATGTAAACCATTATAAAAGAATCGTAAAATTTATAATATTAGAAATTTTAATATTTATGAACATAGTATAATTCTGGATATTATTAAAATATATTCTATGCAAAACAAACATGACTTAGAGGACAAAACATGCAGATAGAAATAAAGCAATTAAAACTCAAAATAATGGTAATACTAAAATATTAGTAACAAATTGATATGAGAGAATCATATATGATATCATAAAAATATATATGATCATTCTATAATTTAATAAAAATATTTAACAGTTATACAAGTGGTTAACACACCCTCGACTAAATTAATTTATTAGGTAATGGTTAATTTCAAAATCTCATTATAATACGAGGTTGCATATACATAAGTATCTATCAAGACATATTTATCATCCTTGTCCATGATTCTTAAAAATATATTTCCAAATATTATTAATATTCCTAGATTATTTATAAAATTCATGTATACAAATGTTTTAATTTTTATAAAATTATTCAGTAGAAATATTTTTTGTTTTCCAAATGAGGTACTTAATGACCAATTCATAAAATTAAGGAAATAATGTCTTAACTTATATGTTGTGAGAAGAAATTTTCTATCATTATGATGGATTACCATTTTGAAGCATTATTTAAAACATTCAATGGTTGTATCATAAGAAATTATTTTTTTTATAATTGTGTAGCTTTAAAATAATTTCAATGTAATAAAAAGTGATATTTTTCTCAAAGAGTTTTAATGAATTTATTGGATTATTTTACTCTAGGCCAACATCCTTTATTGGATTTTATGCTTGATTGAGGTTGATTTATTAAGATAAAATAAATCATATGCTATTTATGGTTTTATAATATTTTTGAATATGTATGTGCTATTTTTATACAATTCATAGTTTATGGTTATATTATTATCATTTCGTATTCTAGTTTTAATAAGAATGTTTATGTAATGTTTCACCCTTTTCATTAGAGGAATGTATTAGACATAGTACGTGACTAGAGGGGCCCTCTATATCCCATTGATATATCTATAGGTCTCAGGAGACAAACTAGTTTCTTGGAATTAGGCCTTGAATGTATGGTTATTTATGGTCTTGACATGATGCCTTTAAGGTGTTGTTATGATGTCCAACATTATGAATTCCCTCATTATGAGTTTAGTTATTGATATTACATGTGATTATTTCAATAGTACAATATCCATGTGAATGTTTTATTGGATTTATTTGATTTACTATTTATGTCTTATGCTGAATATTATTTTTAAATGTCTTATGTTAATGTTTTATTCCATCCCTAAAAATTTTATGATTATTTATGATAGTGAACACTATATTGTTTATCCATAATGATCATCTGATCTCACCCATTTCATATACTTCATTTTCCCCCAGGATGCGAAGAATTTTAGTATGAAAGACATTATGGGATAATCTAAAGGATATGTGTTTTTTCAAATGAGATACTATGTTTTTTTTAATTTCAAGATATAATTTAAAACATATTTTTGTATCTAGTTTTTCCAAGGCTACTAAAATGATCGTTCCTTTGGGATTTGACTTCTTAAGAAGATACTGATGTAAAGTAAAATGGACCAACTATGTGTAACTAGGTTTTGTGCATTAAAATTAATTACCTTTATTTTAATTTAATTTCTTATACTTCTTATGGGTTCAAATTCATTCAATAGTTTCTCATATCCCACATCATGTTCAATAGTATTATGGGTGAGATCAATACACATTATTTATAGGGGTCAATAAAAAATATTACTCCATACTATGTTGGTTAGATTCCCAAACATGTATTCTACTCTATAATCTAATTTTAAAGTAGAATAATATATTTTATCCATATAATCTTTGTTTCATGTACCCTCTATCACCAATTTTTTTAAAAGTTGGTTTTACACCTTAGTAATAGATCAATTTTTTTTATTATACTTATAGACCCTATCCATAAACTCTTTTACCTTGGTTATACACCCCAACCATCCTCTTCTACATCAAATCATTATACACACCATCCATGAGCCTTTTTAGTATCTTTTTATATAACCTAGACACAATCTCCTTTTTCTTTAGTGTTGATCTAGTTTTAGAATGACCTCTTTATTTAGACAATCCCCGTTGATGAGACTGTATGATCAGGAATTATCATGTTCTTATATAAAATATTTAACAGCTTCTTGGAATATGCATTTTGATTTGAAAACACCTTCCCAATATAGTATAATCTAGTTTATCTTAATTATTTAAATATCCAGGTGTGCCTCTTTCAAAGATACCTTACTTCAAAAAATATTCTATCATAGCTACATCATAAATTGATCTCAATGAGGGATCCTCCAAATAAGGGAAAAATTTCTCAAATATATATGAAATTATCATTACCTTCTTCAAAACCTGTATTATATATTTACAATCACATTAGAATATATCATAATTTATATTTTTCATATTCATAATATGAAACTTCCTGGAATCCCTCAGGAAGGTAATCACCAAATTCAAAATCGGAGGATATTTCTTAGTTTTGATGCATAAATTAAACACATTTAAATTACTATTCTAACATTACTTCGAAAACACCACCAAACATGAAATTATTTTTCTTTTATGTGATACTGAAATATTTCAATCTCAATGTCTCTCAATTTAAATACATTAATGATGTGTTCCTTCTTTCTTCTATAAAAATGAAAATAAACCATCATTATTATCTATGTATTATCACTAATTTTCATTTCCTGAAACATCACACCCATTATTTTTACACATCTTACTGATATGTTATCAAATTTATACGTTGAATTCTTGATATTTCATGAAATATTTCCAAACAGGGATCTTGATCCCCCAATAATTGATAAAGGTTTTTTGATTATCACTAATGTGGACATAATTTTTTTTCTGCCACATTTAGTATGAATGGTGTTACATTTTTCTAGACATGTATAAAACTCATTAATTCATACAGTATAGTGTGGAAAATAATAATTAATATATTATTTCTTTTATATTATTTTAGAGTGGATAATTTGAGCTCAATAATATATAGTATGGGTATTATTGTTTTAATTTGTTTACATATCTAAATGAATATTAGAGGAAATAAATGAACATAATAGATTTGGATTTATATCATATGTTTTTTAACATAGTTTTAACTTAAACTATGTTATTAATTTTATTATATTTAATAATTTAGTTATTTAAAATTTAGTTATTAATTTATTTTATAAATATTATATCATTAAATTTTTTAATTTAAGGGAAATTTTTTGTTTAAATTTTTTATTATTTTTTTATATAATTTCAATTTATTTTATTTAATAAATATTTTTCATTATTTAATTATTTTTACATTTTAGTAGTTTTATTAAATAATTTTTTTCTCATTTATATTATTAATTAAGTTGATTTAATTTAATAATTTTTTATTTTATTATTTTTGTCTTTTGATGACAAAATTTCATGTTTTAATCTATTTTATTTTTAAATTTATTTATTTATTCGATTAATAATTTTGTAATTGATTATTTATTTCATTTATAATCAAACTAGAATAATATAAATTTTGATCCTGTAAGAGAAATCATATTATCAAAATGCCAAGTAAAAAAATATTTTTATCTGATTGGTGTTTTATAATTGGAGCAGACCCTTATAAGATATTTTTTGGAATGTTCAGAATGCAAAATTTATTATCATATTAGAATTCATCATAGGGTCATTAAATGTGATAATTTATACTTTATTTTTTATCCCATCAATAATGTTTTAATATTTTTTAAACTATCCTATTCTAAATCTTCACATAGGTATCTCTAGTGGTCAATTGTTTTTTTTAAATAGGCTGTTGTTTGTGTTATTATGAGAATAATTATCCTTAATTGGTCATTGGATTTATTAAAAAATATTTATTTTCCTCTTGGAAAACAAATTTCTAAAATTTTAGGATAATGTTATGAAATCATCATAGAATCTAAAAATTACAATTTGAATTAATCTCATAAGAACTACATCCAAATAGACATTGATATGAAAATGACAATCACATTAAATCTCTTTTTTATTATATTCTTTATTATTTATTATTTATATTTTGGATGAGTTATTTATGTTTTTTAGATACTTTATTAAATTCTTCCAATTTATTGTTGTGTATAATTATTTTTATCTTTTTAATTATTTGAGGCTGTTATTTTTTGGAAAAGATAATCTTGTAATTTTTGTCAAGAAAAAATATAAGTGGGTATAATTATGTTCAAAATTTTCAATGTCAACCACCATCATAAAGCATAAATCAACATTTCTCTAAAGAATTTATTTGAATTTGGAAATAATTTATATCGAATATAATCCATGAGGTTAAATCATTTTTGAAATTAAATCATTATGGCACATTAGTTTTTCATGATTGATGTTTATTTTATTCCATTGAGTAGGAATAATTAATTTTGTGCAGAAAATAAATATTTAAGTGGTGGAGAATTTTTTGTGACTCTTATTTAATGTATTTTTTCACATCAATTTTTTCCATTAACAATTTATTTAATTATTAATTATTCCTTAGTGATGTTAATTAAATTATTTTTATTATATTATTATTAATTAATTAAATCATTTAATTTTCATTTTGAATTTGTCTTCTATGTTTAAATAATTTAATGTTTAATTCATTGAGATTTTATTTATTTTATTTTATCTTGGTTTTTAATTGTTTATGTGGTTATTACTTTTCTATAATTTTATTGTCTCATTTATTTTTTAATTATAATATTGTAATTAATGAACACATATCCATAATATTAAATTTTTTAATTTTTTTTAATTTTGTAATTTTAGTTTACAATTTTAATCATGTTAAGTTCTTTATTGTATTTCATTATTCCATTTAAAATTCGATTGTTTATTATCATTTATTTGAATAGAGGCCTACATAAAAGGAAATTCATGCACATGAGGGATGTAAATTTTAGAAATTCAACGTAAAATAATTTTCATAAGACATCTTTTTAATATAATTTTATCCATCTTAATTAATATAATTAATATAAATGTAAATCCATACTATTTACTCTCATTAGAGAATATAATATATGCATCTTTTATTTTTCTGACCAATACATTAATTTTCAACCGATCAAAACCCCTCTAAAATTATTCCAATACATTTATATTTCAATCCTCAATTAGTCATATTTATTGGTTTAAAATATTTCTTAAATACAAGTCTATATGTTTCATTCTATAAAAAATAAAGCTTGATTAGTAAATATTTTTTTATTGGAAAATTTTGTATTTTATAAGATTTTGGGAGATTTTTATACAACCATCATTAATTATGAACTTTTTTTTGAGTTAAACTCTTAATACAAGCATATAAATGGACTATAAAATTAAAAACTAATCTAGAATATACTTTATTTTCATAAATTAATTATTATTTATTAGTTGGATTAGTTATTCAAGCTATTTTTTTTAATTATTAACTTTTACACATCTAATGACGTTTCAAATTTTTTTATGATTTTGAAATATATTAATTTATTTCTTATAGGAAATTAAATATTTGGAAAATTATTTAGAGAAGAATTAATGTGTTATTAATAATTTTAGAAATTTAAAATGCAAATAATTTTTAAATAATTTTATTTTTCTTTTCTACAAGACATGTATTTCAAGATTCAAATAATTTTTGTATTAAAGATAATTCACAAGGGAAAATAAATTTGAGAAACAATTCATTATGGTACCTCATTTCTTTTTAGTTATGATTAATATTATTCCATTATATTGGAATAATTTACTACATGGGAAAAATATCGTTATTTGTGAGGTAATTTCATGTAGAAAATATTTCAATCCTTTTTACACAACATTTTCATCGTACAAAATATGTTTTCATTGTTAAAATATTTCATTAGTTAGTAAATTATATTATCGCTATTATTTTTTTTTGAAATGTTAAATATTTTAATTTTCATCTCATTTTTTTGTTAATGTTTAATTATATATTTTTAATTATTTGAATATTTAATTATTTTATTTTTTATTGATATTCATTTTTATGTTTTTTTTAATTTATATATTCTTATTACTTCATTTCATTTTTTTGTTAATATTTATCATGAAGAACAGACCGTTGGTGTTTTAATTAGAGATGAGAGGATATCTATTCATAGAATCTTACTTCTTCTATATTTTCACTTTGAATTTCTATATGTGGGTATTTAAATTAAATAAAATTATTTTTAATTATACCACAAGTAAAAAAATTATTATAGGAGAACTAGATGTAATTAATTGACCCAATTATTCTTCTCTTCTATAATTATCATAATTATTCTTGTGAATTTTTATGTTTTATGTTTCAAATTTCATTCTTAATGAGTATAATTGTTCACTATTATATGTCTCAATATGCGATGATATATAACTTCTCACTATTGAACGTCATCAAATGTGTCTTAATTTGAATAAAGGTACATGATTTTATTCTCAATTTTTACACAAATATTTATCTAGATTTTGATCAATTATTCATTTTCTTTAAAGAGTTCATTGAGGAATGGATATCATGTAATGAAATGTAACAACTCCAACACATTTCCATTATGGGAGCTGACATAGTTGTTCTCACTTGATGACTGAATAAAAATTCATTTTAAAAAAATTCCAAATAGTTTGATCCCCCTTTGATCATCAACAAATATTATTCCTTATATATTTCACCATTTCATTTTCTTACACACCAATTTCATAAAATCACTACTTATTTATTTATTTTAGTTTGCTTTCTTTGGATATTTTTTCTCACACAGTTCATTTTATCCTTCCAGGTGGATATGATACCCTGCTTATCAACAATACTACTAGTAAATAGTTTTCATAAATATAATATTTTAACACATAAATGTGTTCAAAAAGTAAATTTTATTCATTATTTAAATTGAAAACGCATTTTTCCAATTTATAAAATAAAAATCATGTAATAATTTTTTTTTATTTTTTTAAATAATGCTTGATTATCTTCATTGTGTGTCCAAGTTATTTCACTATTATCACATGAAGTTGAAATATGAATTAAAATAATATAGGAAAAAATAAATATCTAATTCCATAAATAAATAAGACAAAATTATGATCATACAATACAAAATAATATTTATATAGAAAATCGGAATGCTCTATAAGATGAAAAATACAATAAAAACATGAATAATCCATAACCCATATTTCATGTCCCTTATAGGCCTAAACCTATAGTGTTTTACTACATTTTGTTTCAAGTATTTCATTGTGTAATTTCTTACCTATAGGTTAAAAAAAATTGATCAAGAAATCACACCTCTCTATGATCTTCTCCTTTAATGGACTACACAAAGACGACACTTTATATTTCAATAAATACATTTGTAAATTTGTTATGTAATTGAATTTACTATGGATGATTGAGTAAGACCTGGGGTTTAGGGGTTTTAATTTTTTATTCAATTGAATGATGAATTCATTGTTTCAAACCATTGATGGTTATATTTTTAATAACTTAGATGAGTTAATCAATTCATTCATTTCAATGTTCTATCCAAGGATAACCAAAAATAAATATAGGTATATGATTACCAATTTCACACAAAGTGAGGGATAAATTTTCAATGATATTATGGAATGGTTTTATTCATTATTTAGACAGTTTCCCTATTACTAATTGGTTTTGTATCATTTATTTGTAAAATATATAAAATATTCTTAAAACATATAATTAAAATTTGGTTGATCAATCATATGGTTGTAATTTATACGAATTGAATAAAACATAAAAGAAAAATTTATAACATACTATAAGCAAAAATATAATTATAAAGTCATTAGGATGATATTAATTCATATAGATTAAAAAAATACTCAGTATACTTTAGTTTCTAATAATGTTCTTATAGAATAGTGTTGTTATTTTGCGACGTTTGGTGTTGGATGAAATTAAAACTATCAAAATAAGTAAGAGGGTTGATACGTAAGGATTATAGTGATATTTTATCATTTAATAGAGGTAGAGATTATAGGACCCATGGGTAGAACATTAAATAGGTCAATTATGTAGGGAAATTGGTGGTAAAGATAAAGGAATAATTTCCAGCACAACAGAACCTAATATAAGAAAGAATGTCAATCATATAATAATAATACATGGATGAAAATCCCATTAATTGGAATAAGATTAATCAAGTTATGTAAAAATTGATGAATAAGTTGATTAAGAAATTAAAAAAGTTTAAAAACCTAAAACTTGAATTATGGACACCAAGGTCCAAAATGAATTGATTGGGGAATTTATATAAATAAACTCAATAGTAGAAAGTAAAATGAATTGGGAAGTCATCAATAAAGGTATAAAGATGGATAATATTTATAATTATTAGAATGGTCAATATATTTTGAATAATTAAACTATATTGTGGTTTTTTTCAAAAGAGTTAAAAATAGAAAATAACAATATTATTTCAAATTCATTCAAATTTATATAAGCTTTATCATCGAAATTGCTTTTGTAGAATCGTGGATAAATGTTCCTTAAAATAAAAATTTATATAATATGTTCTTAACTAATAAGAGGTATTATAAAAAGTATAAATTCATTAATATCACAAATTATTTGAGTGAAATTGCTCAAAAATATTAACATATAATTTTTTAAAAAATTATTATAGCATTTTTATTTCATGTAGAATTTGATAACAAGAGGAAAATATAGTGTCTTTAATATTTATTAAGATATAAATAATCTTATTCCATACTCATTTTTTCATAATTTGGATATTATGGAATTGAAACTATAACACCCCAAGATTTTTATGAAATAGATTTTGATTTCTTTGATTTCATGTGACACACACAACTGTGGACTGGGTTGTGTTACATGCAACACATAGTTTTAGAAAATATCATTTTACAATTGTAATTATTTAAATAAGAATATTATAACGTATTTGTAAGAATGGGGGGTATAAACATGATTAAATAAATTATGAAAATATGGTTTATACGTGTATATATAATTAATTATATGGTGACCAATTAATTATAAATGAAAATAAACAACTTTTAAAATAAAAACAATGATTTTATGGAAACATATTTAAATTTAAACAACTATGTTTTATAGTAGAAAATATAAAATATTCATTTTTATATTATATTAATTAAATATATATCCAATTTATTGTTTAAAAATAATCATATGTGTTTTCTATACATTATATAAGAAAAAGTCAATTTTTTCGAATCAAGGATGTATTTTTCTAATAATATTTTTCCTATGCTTTGATTGAACACGTGTTTCAAATATAAATTTAGAAAGTTTTATAAATTATATATGAAGAAAAAATTCTTCTAGGAATATAGAATATAAAACTATAATTTTTTTGAAAATTTTCTATTTTTTCAAATGTTTCATGTTTTCATATATAGTAGAAAATACTAAATTGTAATTGAATATATATTTTTCATATAAATAATTTATAGTTTAAAATAATATTTCTGATTGGTTTTAAAGTAAAATGAGATCAATTTTAAATAATATAATCCAATTTACATCAACGCGATCAATTTCTTGTGCAATCATTATAAAAAAACATTTCAATACTTTAAACTGTTTCACTTAAAAAACTCATTTTCTCACCGTGTCTGTGGGATTAATTTTAAATTATTTGAATTAATTTTTTCTCTTTAAATTTTGAAAATTTGATTCAATATTTAGGTTCATAAGTTCTAAATGTATAAAATATCTCCATTTATTGGAAAATATGAATAATAACTTTAGTTATTTTTATTACCATTGTTAAGGGTAAATATGGTAATTAAGAGTAAAAACAATATTATAAATATTATAAATCTACCCTATGAATAGAAGGAAAATTGTTGTATGAATAAAATATTAACCATAACACCTAAGATTAATTTTTTTAATGGACCCTGTTCCCATAAATTGTCTTCGATATTGTCAAAATAAAAGTGAGTGAAAGAATGTCACACTTTTACATCAAATAAGTATATATTTTGATTATAGGGATAAATAGAATATATTATTGACTATACATATTATTATTAAATATAAAATTTTTATCTACATAATGTAAATTTATTAAATAATTTAATTGAAGAAATATTATCCTACGTAATTACCTAATGATGATGCAATAATTATTTAATTAATGAAATAATAAATTAAATAATTTTGAAAAAATTATAAGAAATAAAAATTTCCCTAATTAAAGTTATACATAATTTTATAGGTTACTATGAAATATTAGGGATGTGTAATTATTTTTTAATATATATTATTTTCATGATTTTCCCAATTTCAAAGTAATAAACAGTGTCAAAATTGAAACTTATTATATTTTATTAATTTGTTTGAAATTAGAAAAAGATTTAATAATGAGAAATGGGATAAGATATGGTAATAAATATCATTAATATTTCATTTTTGGTTCAATTGACACATTATAATTAAAAATAACATCCCTTTGTATTGAAAAATATTTTAATATATTTAAAATTAAAATAGGATTACTCATGGTTAATAACAATTATAGTGTTGAAAATATCACCAAAACATGCCTATAATATTATTTTGTTGTATAATAGTCTTATATTATGATATAATAAAATAATTTAATATTTTGAGGTTTTTGGATTGACAATAAATTTATTATAAATTAATCATTGGAGAAATTCTAAAAGGGACCCTCCCCTCTATTATAAAAGAGAATATATTATTTATTTCTTCACACGTCAAACCATATTTTGTATAGATAAAATATTTCCATATATTTTTCCAAAACCCATCCCTTCATCCTATAATCTTTCCTTTTTTGAATAAACTCATCCAAGGAAGTCCTTTGGGGGAAATCAACAGTATATGCGTGATTAAGAGGTAACATTCATCAATGATGTTTTTTGTTTTCTTTCTTCCTTACAACCCATTAATTATTTTATTTAATGTATATATAATAACCATAGTATATTATATATACTGAGTTATTATTAGGTTATGGTTAACACCTATAATTACCACGCTCCCATAAAATAAGATACACAATCATTGTTCCTATGTATGATAGACTACCACCTCACGAAATGATTTCATTAATTTTTCAATTACCACAATAAATGGTTGGAAAAATGTTTTATTTATATCCTATATATGATATATTTTATTTTTAAGATTTAATTATGAGTTTATAATTATAATATCACACATACCATAATGTTTTTCATTTTGGGTGAATATGATAATTCCATTCATGTGTACTGTCGATTACCACCTCACGAAGAGATGTGACTCATTCATGCTTTAAATGGAATTTATTAAGGACTTATTTAATAAAAACATGGGATATATATTACCTAATATTTATTATTTAATTAAAATATATTATATAATATTATTTATTTTAATCTAACAAGAAATTGAAATAAGTGTTCATGAGTACGTATGACCTACCATCTCCCAGAACAATATATATTTTTTGTAAATTTTTGGAAAAACCATAAATATGTGTATAATGAATGAATATTATATTTATATCATGGATATAATTTTATAGATGATGAAATAATGATCTATGTAAGAGGTAAAAAATAATGAGTGAAAACATGTACGAAAAACAATGTTGTTGTTACACAAAACATAAAATTATCATAGAATAGTTGATAAATGAATATTATAATGTCACATGTAATTAATATATGGTATTATATACATGAATATGGTTCAATGGTAAATTTTTAATAAACATATATTTATTATACATTGGGTTTTAATTTGAACTAACTAATTCAAAACACATGGTAAGTGGTTTTGTCTCACTTTTATTTTTGTTGGGCACATGCCTGATACACTGATTGTTTCTTTTGTGTGGTGTATTTAAGTATCATGACTATATTTTAAGAGTATAATCCTAAATATATATAATTTAAAAATATATATAATATCATTTATTTCACGGGTCATACGATTCGACAAATTATATTTTGGTAATGGGTTATTTCATAATATCATTATTATTAAAGATTGTTCATGTAAATTCCTCAACTAGGTAATATATATCATCAATTTCCATGATTCTTAAAAATGTTTTTAAATTTATTTTAATACTATAATAGGAATATTTAAAATTTATTTTTACCAAAGATTAAGTTATTATAAATTTTTTTAAGAGAATAAATTTTTTTCTATACAATGTACTTTGTGATATTTATGCCAACAAAATAAGAAAGAATTTTTTTTATAAAAATATAAATCATTTGGGTATTTTACCACTTTCATGACATGTTAATTATTTTTTTATTTATTTACTTTCTTATATGGTTATTTTAAAATGAATTTTTTTCCTTTATAATTATTTGGATTTATAAAAATATTATTTCATAAAAAAATTTATTTTATCCATGGTTTATATCAACTAATGTTTAAATAAATCATTTTCCATCTATGAGTACTTATGTTGGTATTATATAATATTTACTAGTTATATAGACCAAGTATAAGATTCACATTATTTCTATATATGTTTTATGTTTTTCATGGAATAATATTTATTAAAACTATTAATTTTCCTTGATTTATGTTTTGATGGAATGGCATAACTCAAGAAAATATGTTAATGCTGAATGGAATAGAAAATTCAATGATTATTTTCCAGAGGAACCCTATGTTATGATAATAGGATTGAGAAATATTATTTATATGATAACAATACATTCTATAGTTATAAATATTGTTGAAAAACAAAATGAACAAAAGAGGAAACAATGTAATTTCAAGAAATCCATGAGGAAACTCAAACCATTAATTAGTGGTTCCAATGACCCAGCTGTTCTCCAAAATTGGATCAATACAACAGAAAATATTTTTTTATTTCTTTAGAGTTAGGGTAATGAAAAGTTAACTTTTTTTACCATTATTAAGTTGAATCCCATCAGTTTTAGATACTTAATATGAACATGGAGGAACAAAAATAAATTTATTCTATGTTATTGGAGTAGTTTAAAGAGATTTTTATTACGTAGTTCCCTAAATTTTTATGAAAAAAAGATAGAGAAGTAATTTATTGATCTTTACAAAAGAATTATTAATCTATTGGAACCTATGAACATAATTTTAAATGAATTTCATGTTATGATTCTCGTTTCTTTGTAATCCATGAATTAAAATTGATCAATTCATAGGTGGCCTGAAACCATTCCTTTAAAAGGCATTTTCCCTATGAAACATTAGCATCCATGATGAATTCATTCGGTGTGTATTAAATGTAGAAATGGAAATTTGATATTCCTATTATTATTATCGTTTTCATAATAAAAAAAGATAATATATCTTGAAAACTTTAATAGTAGAAATAAATTTCAGGTATCTGTATGTCAAAAATTTGGGAAGAAGCACTCAGGTGAATACATGATAGGGACATGATTGTGATACAAGTGTAGAGTATAAGGTCATCAAGTAGCTGGATGAAAAAGTGATGGGAATAAGGAATCTAATGATGTAAAAAACAAGAACTACCCATAATATACAACTATAACACATTATTATTTCAATTTAAATAATTTTTGGAATTATTCTAAGAAGTGACCCAAACCATGCACTAATGTAGATTAAAAAACCAAAAAAAATATATTTAGGAAACACTTATCTCCTCTCTTTAGTTTGGAATTTCATGTTTGATTTTTTATGAATAAACCCTATGAAAGTATTATTGTTCAACTCTTAGTGATTTTTTGTGTCACTATCTACTTTGATTATAGAATAATGAAGTCACACATTCTATTGGGAGAAGGATGAACCCAATATTCACATGAAAATATTTTTTTATATGAAAATATCTTATAAAATTAACCAAGAAACATGTGTATATTCAATATGGTTTTATCTATATTCATGTTATTATCATGTTTTATGAGAATATTTGAGGGATTTTTTCACATTTATTTATATAAAAATTGATAATTATTTTATGGAATTTGGTAGATTAATTTTATGTTTATATTTGATAAATAAAGAAACTTTTTTTTATTTTCAACATTGAATAGATTATATCATTAACTATTTACGAAAATGTATATGTTGACCTTTGAATGATTTTTTGGAGATTAATTTCATAATTAACCATATGAATATATATATGTGTTAGGTAACATGTGATAATAATATCCTATGATAATAACATGAAATATATGTAATTACCTATCATCGAATATTAGATTTTAGGATGCACTAGCTTAACAGGTATTAGAATTTCAACTTCATTTCTTGGAGTAAGAAATGAAGCCTAGATTGATCAAGGAACAACCAAAGAGTGATATTATACATATGAGAAAAATCAAGTAATTATTTATTTTCAATAGACTTTTAATTTAAATTTTATCTTGTTATCAGCTTTTATAATGATATCATTGATCTTTTTTAGACTTATTTTTATCTATTTTTGTGGTCATTAACCTTCTTATAGAGAAATAATTAATCACTCTCCATTAGAACAAGATAGTTTGTTTTTTATTATATGTTAACTTTTCACATAAAACCTATTTTATCCTATAAATAATCCTTGTTATGATTTCATTTGGTTAAATGTTATGTTTTCACATTTTTTTTCTTTTAATAGACGTTTTAATATTCATTTTGACACTGTGTGTTTCAATGAATGTATCATTCGCGAATTAAAAAATTCTTGACCATGAAAAATTTCTTGGGTTAAATTAATATTAAGGGAGTTAAAAGGAAAAACCCTGAGGCTGTTATGAAATATATATATATATTTTATGCCTCTCGTTACACAAAACATCGGATTAGCTTCTTCTAAAAGCCATAATGTGATTATAAGAAAAATCATTTTATTATTGTGATTATTTTAAATGAAAATTACTGGATTTAATTAAAAATTATGTATATTAACTATACTAACGTAATTATTAAAATGGGGATTATACATGTATGTATAACAAATTTTTTTAACTAATTAAATATAAATAATTATAAAACAATTTTAAAATAAATGGTCTTTATTTTTATTTCTTAAAACATTAATTTTTTTGTGCACATGTGTGTTTTATAGAAATAAATAAATAAATAACAATTTTCAGATTATATTAATTAAATTTATATTTATTAGAATGTTTAAAATTAATTTTTTTTGTTTTATATACAATATATAAGAACAAGACAAATTTTTTATATAAAAGATATTTTTTTATAAAAGATATTTTTTTTCACATTTTGATGGAGATCTTGTTTTAAATATATATATTAAAACATTTATAAATTATATTTTAAAAATAAACTTTTTCATGGAAATATAAATATAAAATATTATTTGGTTGAAATTCTCATATTTTTCTGATAATTATCATGTTTTGATGAGTAGTGCAACATTCCGTATTTTAATTGAAAACAAATTTTTTTCTAAAAAATTTATAGTGATAAATTATATTTTATATTTGTTTTAATATATAATTATAAAAAATTTAAATAATTTTATACCACATAAGTATTTTTAATCTATTTCACATTTAATTTGAATATAAATACATTTCTATTTTTTGAAGGTTTTCCCATTAAAAACAATTATTTTCACTCAACATCAATGGGATAAATTTTAAATTTATTTGATCCATTTATATTTTCAGAATTTTAATATTGGATTCCATATATGTAATCATTTGTTATAAATTTATTAAATAAGTCCCTTATAATTTTTTAACAATTTGAATATTAAATTTCGTAATTTGTAGTACCACGATTAAGGGTAAATGAGTTTATTACGGTTAAGACTAAAATTATAAATATTACTAAACTACCCTAAAACATGACCAAATTTTATTGGTTGAATTTAATTCTTCCCTTAACACATACTCTTATAAAAATAACTTTTTAATGGACTCATTTACATGAAAAGTACTCATATATTATTAAAATCAAAGAGAGTAAAAAATGTCACACTTACTTTTAATAAGTGTAACATTTTTAATACAAAGTAAAAAATAATATATTCTTGAATATATATATTGTTATTAAATATAAATTATTTATATAATTCAATATTTTTCGAAATTATAGAAAATAGAAAATAATCATAAATAATTACCCAATGATGATGCATTAATTATTCAATTAATGAAACAATAAATTAAATGATATTAGAAATATTCAGAAAAATTAATATTGAGTTAAATATTGTGACCGAATAATTGTATTCAATATTATGATATATTGTAAGTGTATTAAATTAATTTTTTCAAGTATATACCATTTACATCAGTTTCGTAATGAAAAAGTAATGATTATTGTCAAAATTAACACATATGAAATTTTAGAAGAGTAACATATTAATAATTTTTTTAAATCATAAAAATATTAAATAAGGATAAAGGGTATGGTATATGGTATAAAATATAATAAATTTCCAATTTTTGGTCCAATTTCATCATTATAATTATAAATAATATCATTGTTATATTGAAAATTGTGTTACCATATCTAATATTAAAATATGTTAATTATGGGTTAATCAAAGTGATATGATTTAAAATTATAAGAAAACATGTCTAAAATATATTAGTTGGCAATATAATAACCTTATTATATATCATATTTTATTTAATATCCATTTGGAAGTATATTTATTGAGAATAAATTTATTATAAATTAATTTTTTCAGAAATTCAAAAGTACACCTCCCCTTCCTTATAAAAGGGTTCCTCTTCTTCTCTAATAATTAAACATAATAACCTATTTGCTTCGGCCACACACTAAAAAAATAACCTGATAAGTTCTTTACCTTCTCTCAAGAATCCTTCTTAAAAAAACAAACCAAGGAAGTCCTTCGGTGAAAATCAAAATGAGATGCCTGATGAAGAAGTAACATTTTTCAATGAATGTTATCATTTTATTTATTTCTTAGAAACCTCAAATTATTAATAATTATTGTTTATATAATATAATAATTATATTAAATTTAATGATATATTGTTATATTAATTTTTCCACATAAAAAGTCATACACATCCATCAAATGGGTTACACCGTCATTATTCGTCTGTGTGGAAGACTACTGCCACCTAAACAAATTCCATTCATTTCCATTACAAGATTTAAAGATTTTGAATAATTATGGATTTATAGATGTTAAATTATACATATAATTTATAATATTATATTTTTATTATGAATTTTTTACATCACACATGCCATCATGCCTTTCATTTTGTGGGAATATGATAACGTTGTTCGTGTGTTCGACGGACTACTGCCTCACGAAGTAGTTGGATTCAATCCTTATTTACATGGAATGTATAAATATTGGTTTTTAAAATTATATGTGATATATATTAAATAAAAATAATTCATTAATGATAATATATAACATTTTTGTATTTATTTTAACTATACATGAAAATGAATTAAATGTTCATGTGTACGTACGCCCTACCGTCTCTATGAGTGATGTTTTTTTAAAATATTTTTTAATGAAACATAAATTTTTATATAATGAATATATATAATATCTATATGAGGAATTAGATCTAGAAAAATGACAAGTCAAATAGGTGTGAAAAACAAATCATTTATTACCGAAAACATAACATTAACATGGAATTGTTAATAAACATGTGTCACAAAGTCATATGTAAATCATATATGGTATTATATATATGATTATTGTTTTATGGTAGATATATAAAAAAACTATTTATCTTTTAAATGATGTTTTAATATGTTTGAAGGATGTCAAGGATTTAGTTAATGATTTTTTGTCTCACTATTATTTCTATGGGACACATTTTGTGTACACTACATGTTTATTTTTTGCATTGTATTTACTACACATTAATTTATTTTAAGAGTATTATCCTGAATATTTTGGTTTTTTTAACATATTTTTCATTATTTCATGGGGAATATGATTCAACTGATTATTGAGTAGTAAGTATTTATTTCACAATCAAAATATTATTCGAGATTGATTATATTTAATCATCAACATGGGAATACCTATATTTCATGTACAAGTTTCATAAAAACAATTTTAAAAAGTTTTTTACTATACTCCAATGAACACTTAAAATTCATTTTAAGCACGATTATAATTTTAAAAAAATGTTATAATAGAATTTTTTTTTCAATTTCTAAACAAGGTACATTGTGAGTTTTCAAATAAAAATAGGGAAGGGATGTTTTTTTATCTTATACAGGATGAGGGAATTTTCCTACCATCTTGACACCTTAATTTTCATAAGTATCCATTAAAATCAAAAAAGTATTTTTTCATGTAATTTTTTCCTTTATAATTTCATGTCTCTTAAAAAATTATTCCATAAAAGAACGATATTTTTTTCAATAATTATTTCATATGTTCTTATAGAAAATCATTTTTTCATCTAAGATGACTTCCATCTATGTAATATATTCTTTAACAAGGATATGAACCAAGGATACCATTATTATAATTTCTATAAATGGATTATGTTTATTATTGAATGATATTTATTAAACTTATTACTTCTACATGAGTTATATAATGATGAAGTGTTTATGAATCTCATTTCATTACATAGACTCTGATGTGATGAATGATTTATGGGTCTTTGGGAATAAATATGTATAGTTTTAATTATGTTTCTAGAGAGACCAATATCTCTATCCAATTTTTTGGGTAATTATAAATTTTATATATGCTAAAAGGGTATATACGAGGTCATCCTAGGCATACAACAAGAGGGTACACATGATGTTGTCCTAGGCCCTCAAAAAGGGGGTACATGGGTAGTGATCCTAAGATTCAAAATAGATGGTACATGAGGGGTCATCCCAAGAACGATATAGGTACACATGTCATTATTTCAAGAGTAACATACTTTATTGTATTGGTACTTATCAATTATTGAAAATATTTTATGTTTATATGTATACCACAAATTTTATGTTTTATTCCATTATTATACTCTCATAGATCATGTGGATCCGTTGACATATGATTCATGTATTATGAACTACCAATATTTAATTCTATGAATCAATATTATGACCTTTTATATCAAGGTTACTATTTTTAAATATTATACTCAAGTTTTTATACCATTATTCTCTTGTCATTCTTATATATCATCCATGATAAAAATTACTAAGCATCTGAGATTACCCGTTCTTATGTCAAATTTCCCAATGTTATAATGAAATAGGGAGTACTAAAATAAAATATATTTATAGGATATATTTAATTTATATTACTAAATTTTAATAATTTGTTATTAGGTTCCAATGGAAATAAACTATTACAGTCATTGGGAATGAGTTTTTGTAATGTAATGAATATTCATAAAAGAATTTATAATATCAATGTTTAAAAATCTTGGTTAATAATAGAAATAGGAAAATATTTCTCTAGATTTTACTAATAGGTCAAATTATTATCCTTATCGAATTTTTGATGATGAATTGATTAATATATAAATTCTCACATTACCGATTGGTTTTTATGATCATGAAATGGAGTGTGATTAGAACATTCCAATCATTTTTAGAGACATTTCTTAGCCACTATTGATGATATACTTGATGTTTCAATTGGTAAATTGGATCTAATAGCTTGTGAATATTATCAAGTGTGCCTTGTTTTCAATGTGTCTCCATTAATGTTGAGTTTTAAATTGATAAAATTTTCTAGATTTCACTTATCACTGAGGTTTGGAAGGAAAAACCATCACTCATAAGATGATTTAATGAAAGAATTAGTTTGTGAAAATTTTCATGTGAATTTGATGAAACTAAAACCACTATAGATCTAGAAATGATTGAGGGATTGATAGATAAATAAGAAAAATTATTTATAATATCAATGAGGAGACTAAAATACATTATATGTTTATCGTAGAATGTATTACTTAGGATTTCTCTCCAACCCTTTAGTCAATTTATTGTTTTGAAATTCCATCTATAGAGCCTAATATAAGGTCACAATTACATGTTATTCTTCTAGATTTTATTGAGATAGAATATTATTGTTTTACATCAACTTTTGATATTTTAAACGTCTCAGAATATAGAAATAATTTCTTGTTATGTACTTCTAAAAAATGAAGAAATTATAAAAAATTAAAAATTTCATTCTTGAGAATCTAAAATACTATAAATGAACATGTGTATTATTTTTTTCACATATTTTAAATATTTTTAATTCACATTAATCATCTTGGTCTCTAAAAAAGTTATTTTTCTGTATAATAAAAAAACCATACATGTGATTGCATTGAGATATCATTTCCAAAAATCAATTTTATTAAAATTTATTATTGTTTGTGAGTAGGTTATATAGGATTTCAACAAAATTTTGAGTGTTTAAAAACCGTAAGTTCTGGGATTATATATAACATTTCTAGTCATCTTTAATTATTGTATAGCGCATTATATTTAATTTTTTCTCTTGGTTTGGAAAATATGGCCGTAGGAACAGTGGTGGATAAAAATCATAGTTCTTTCATTTTAATATAGTTTTCAAAGGAATTATTTGATATTGGTATTATTATGTTTCTTAAATTATATAATAATGTATTCCAAATAAATGATGAAGTTTCATTCACCAATGAAACAATTACTTTCAATCATAATGGTTAGAAATGTTAGTGAGAGATCCTAGCTAAAGAATTAAAATTTTGAACTTCATTAGAGGCAAAACATATTTTATAATTATTTATTTAGTAATTATTTTCCTAATAAAATTCTATAAACTATACTAAATTCTATATTAGTAGTTTATCATCCTCTCTTTATTGTGGCCCAATTATGAAATTTACACAACCAAATTTATGGTTTTTTTCACTACCTTAATGAGTTGCAGGCAGGAAAAACCATCACCATGATCCGCTGAACATTATCACCATCTATATGATTTATTGAATAAAAATTAATTAATCAATGTGAATATATTCTTCATACCAAGTAAATAATTGTTTTAGTAAAATTATTTTTTTTAATTCCTAAAAAGTCTATTTAAATCACTAATACAAATTAGTCCATTAACAGCACTATCCTTTTTTGGTGCAAAAAAAAGCATTGATAAAGGTACCCGTTGTAAATAGGAAACAAATTGCTGATACATAGAACCTTTTAATATCACAAAAAAATCTTCTATTAATGTGTTCCCTTTTAATTCATTGAGCACCCATATTGGTGATTCTGAGTATGCAACAATATTCCTGAAAACCCATGATATTATGAATGTCATGAGTCCCATATCTAGATGGTTCTTGTATGAAACCTTGAGCATGATATCCAATGAATTAGTTACCCTCTGGGATCCATGATGTTGTACAAATTTCCCTCACAAGACAAAATATATAGGGCATATGAATTGCATGAGCAAGGAAGTCTCATGTGCACCCGTTGTAGTGCGAGACATTGTCTCAAACCTATGATCATGAAGGATACCAACCATGTTTTTGTTGTCCAACATAGATATCCCCAATAATTTCAATAAGTATTATAAGATAATCCTTCAATTCTTTTGAATCTAGCACATAGCATTTGAAGTGGCTTCCTCAACAAGCAGTACCCCCACAAGCACCCTTATCGTGTAATGAAATTGATAATGAATGTGCGACCCATATCACATGAACCCTGTTCATGAATTTTGAAGCCAATATATTTTATAGAGCCTCATTAAATATACAATCTCATGATCATTGAACCCATCAAGAGACCCCTTTAGATTCATGTGATCTGATTGAATGATGGATCTTCCTGCAGACCCCTCATGCGGATATTCCATAGCCTTTCCATGGCCTCAAATATCTACATAACTCAGGGGAAGAACCTTTCATGCCCATGAATCCCTCCACCTAGGTGAATTATTTTACATATATTTTTATTGCATGATCCCTATGGATGTTCACTTGTGGATCTTAAAAATTTCCAAATCTTGAACAGAACTACAGGACCAAACCACATGAGTAGATTAAGGACACAATGTTGAAACATTATTCATTTCTCTCATAATCAAAATAGGTTAACATTAAAATTTAATTATTTTCAAAATTAAATCCTTGGATGTGATGTTTTTACCTCGCAAAAGTTTATCAACATGTCACCATTTTTATAGGAGAGTACTAAGACAAGGCGATTTGGAATTGCGACAACCCTTTGACATTTCTATATTATCACAGGACAGAATATGGACATGTTAGGAAGATCTCTAAATGGTTTATTAACCTATCATATTGATCAAATCAATTTCCATTTACATTTCACCATTTTTAGCTAACAAATCAATGATGAGTCAGGTGGATCAAATGACAGTGCATAGTATTTTCTACTTTGATCATAATCATGACCTAAGACATGTCTACTACTATTATTTGCATCATCTTGTACATTCCTATTTAACTCATACGATGGAATTTGAGACATTATAGTTTACCATTGAAAAATACCCTAGTAATGTCGAATTTTTTCTTGTAGAAGACGTTGACCATGAAAAAATAAGACATTCGAGGCATCGTGAACATGTGAGTCAGATCTCCATGGATGTGTCTACCAAAACAAATATCCACCCCAAAATGCCAGGAAGGCAAACAAGGCCTATCCACCAGACAATCAAGATAGGATAATAAAATCTCCCAGGAGATGTTAACCTTATATGGTAGACCCACTTGGACTCATGCCACGTGGAACATGTCCAGGAACGTTCGTCCCCATTCTCCTTTTATATGGTAAGTGTCCTTGACATGCAAGGGTTACACACTCATGTGAACATACCAATTTCAAGCCCTCAGACATATATTTTATGGTTACCACCCCTCATACATCAGTCAGAAGGTAAATAATGAGAGTTTAAATGGGAACCCATAGTGCATAAGTCATGGTTATAGAAAAAATATAATATATCCCCATTAATAAGGGAAAACTCAATGTGTAATCCTCGGTCAATGGGGAATCCTCCATGTGTAAACCCTGTTCTAAAGGTCATACATCCTTGTATAATCCCATAAAATTCTTATATCCTTGAGTATAATTATAATTTATCTGACAATTATCATCCAAAGTATCCTATAAATGAATTAAAGGATAATTAAACCATAAGAACTATAATTTCTATAACAATCGAGATACGTAGGATGCCTTTCTATGGCCCGAGCTCCAATGGGAATCCACATCTATAGAAATCCAATAATGTCCCAATTATTCTTTACATAAGGAACTATATTCTTCAATAGTTATGAAATTATTACTCATCTATCATTAGATAATATGTTGGGTCATACATGAGCATTACTTAATGTAGGATCTCCAATCATGCCCTTAAGTAACTCAACACCATTAGTAGGTTCGGTGAAAAACTAAACATTGATGGTCCAAATTATTTTAAGAAAATAGATATGTAGGATTTATAACTAATTAAAGATCATCATGTAAGGCCCCAGCCTTAAACCTTACTTAATCTTTAGTTATTACAAGATTACACATTGTGGATCTTTTCAGGTTTAGAATTTTAGATAATTAGATCATAAAACATGCATTACATACCACATTTAAACAATGTGGTTACACAAAAGATAGTATTTATTTTTCCCATCAACGGAAACATATTTAAAATAAAACAGTGATTCTTTCTTGACACTACCTTGACATTATCATCGCATCATTTACCTTTCCATTGACCTGTGAAAAACATTTCAAAAACATGGGATGAGCAAAAAAATCTCAGTAAGGGATATAAAAATATAGTAAGGAAACACGAGTTCATATATACATAAAAATGAATTCATACTTTACCCATAAAACATAAGAACTATAACATACCTCATCAAATCATGAATAAATCATTGAAATCAAAAGACATAAAGGTAACATAAGGCATTCATAACATTCTTACATAGGGATTAACCCTCTTGGTTACGTTTGGAATACCCATCACAGTATATTCCCTAAATCTCTTCAGAGAAACCTTAACGTTTAACTCCTTCGCATTACCCAATGCATTGGAGAGATATATCTGGCTCACCCGCCCTTAGTTTATCACAGAACCACCCGTCTTCATAATACTACCCAAGAACCACAACATAATCGTATCACATAAAACATGCATAAAGGAGACATATCATTTCCACCATTCAATCACAAGATATAAATACAACACATTGATATAAAAACATTATGAAAACCATTTTCAATTCCAAAATAAAAGAAAAGTAAAACATGGTATTTAAAAAAAAGGTATGGCTTGTAGAGTAAGCCGAAACTCAAATAATGGTCACGGCGGTAGAGAAGTCATTGTCATCACATACGTACGACAAAAACATTCCCTTTTGTCATTTAGTAAAACGCATCATATAAAAAATATTCCTTTTGGATAAATGTAAATGTCAAAGGGGTTTATACACCGTATAAAAGAAGGTTGTGTATAAAACAAAATATGCCTCAATGAAAGGAGATTGAGACGAAGTCCCATACCTCGGGTACGACTTGACTCGATCATTCTTTAACCTCCTGAATAATATACTTGAGTTAATTTCTACTTGATTAATAACCTTTTTCAAGTTCATTATTCCTTTTATACCACTTATTACCATGTAATTAACACTATGTAATTATTTAAGTTAATAATGGTCGTTTTAACGATCATTGATACTTGTGTAAAAAATAAACTCCTTATAATTAAAAGCTGTTCATGTATCAATTATATCCAAAGTTATTCTCATGATGTAGATATCATATATATCATATATTTCTAGTATATACATGCATTTATAATATTACATAACGTTTAGAGGTAAGAAATGAAATGCACCGTTCATGGAGACGGTAAGAGGTACGTACGCATGAACGCTACTTTCATTTCTATTTCGTATTTTTATGGAATGGAATCATAATGATATTAAGGTATATTATAATTCCAGTATAATATAATATATAATACCATTAATTAAATCCTTTATACGTCCCACATATTGCATTAACGAAATCAAATCACTTTGAGGGGGCGGTAGTTCGCACTTCTTAAAATGAAGATATCGCGTATACCTATAATGGAAGCCATAACGGTATGCCACAACTGAAAAATAAAGAATCTTAAAGAAAACATAAACATATTATATATCATATATAAATATAGTGACATATTAATGGCCACCATTGAAGATGTTAGAAGAATATTGAACAATCATCGTTTCGTGAGGCAGAAATTCACCATCCATGGAAACAATATGTTCTTTAACCATTATATGTAGGTGTGTGTAAGTGTAGCTATAATAATTCTTAAAAAAACATCCTATTATATTTAAGATACTGGTGTTGTTTCAAAATAAAGGAATAAAAATAGTTTAGAGGGTTGTAGAAGCAAAATAAAACATAAGGACACAAGAGAAAACACTACCTTTAAAACAGGTAACTCTTTTTGATTTGATCTCAAAGGCTTCCTTGGGAAGACTTCTTCCCAAAGTTAGGCTTCTAAGAGTTATAGAGGTATGTGGAGAGACACAATGGGCAGGGGTTGGCCGAGCCAAAGGCATTGGAAGTGTGGGTAAGGAGGTAGAGGTGGGGGCCTTTTATAAGAGGAGAAGAGGGGAACTCATGGAAAGTAAAGAAATGTTACTTTATTCTAAAATGGGTTTCATATTTAAAAGGTCCCAAATTGATATAATTAGAGTATAAGGTGATAAGGGTTAGAAATATACACATATAATAGGTTTTTGACAAGTGTAGGTCTTAGAATTTACATTATCTTTTCATTTTATTTAAATCTTTAAATAATGAGGTAATCGATGCATCATCATGATGTCATACATAATTTAAATTATTTAATTTAAAAAAATTATAAAAAAATACTATGATGTAGTAAATATTATTATCTTTCCAATTACTATTTATAGTAAAAAATATGACTTTTATAACCCCATTTAAAATTGTTTTAGTAAAACAATACATGTTTGTGACATTTTTATTTTAAAATTAAATAAAAAGATATTAATGTCATTTTACTACCAAAGTGGCTCCATGGGGTCCCCAAGATGACCCAGGGATTGTCTTGGTAGTAAATGACACATCCACTAAGGGTAGTACATTTTTCTAGGTCATTTCATATTATTAAAACATTATTTTTACCTTAAATTACATTAATTACCTTTAATAGCGATTAAAAACATAAAAGTTTCTATTCTTCAAAAAATTATTTTTATCCCATTGAACCACATTTTATTTCTTAATGACAACCGTGTATGTCAGATTTTTGAAATTCAAAACACATAAGTGGTAAAGTTTCATTTAAACGAAAAATCAGTTTTTTAAGTACCACTTAGTGGTTTCACTATTCATCAAAATTTGAAGTTTTTCAGAAAAATACAAAAAATTTACCCTAAGCCATATTTGATATTATGAAATCAAAAATGATGACTATTTTACAAAATTCAAAATATATATGTTGAATTAATTAATTTAATAATTAATTCCCAATGTCAGAGCAAATAGCTTGATTTTATGAAATAATAAGTATCAAAAGATTGACACTAGTTTAAGTCCAATTTCAAAGTGAAATTAATTCCAACGACCACTATTATATTACATGGTGAAAATATATTCTATTTACACTTTAAATAAAATTAAAAAGATAATCTAACTATATAATTAAATTAGATGAAAAAGCAGTTTTGATGTAAAATGCAGTATTTTTCACTATTCATTAAAAAATGAACATTGTCAGAAAAATACCAAAAAATTATCCATTGTAAATTTCAATGTCACAATAATAAATAATAAGTTTATTTTGACAAGTAGAGCTTATAAAATTGTCAAAATTTTGATTTAAAAAATGATTTGACATCAAAAGGCAGTAAAATAATCTTTTAAAAATATAAATGTATTCCATGGTTAGGATTGGATTTATTCTCATATTTATCCTATAAAAACTATCTAATTCATTAATATAAATAGATAAAAATATCTATTATTCATTTCATACATGGGATGTCACATCCTTCCCCCCTTTAGAAAATTGCGTCCCCTCAATTTATTTACTTAACAAATAAGTGGGGTTATTTATCCGTCATAACATTTTCAGATTCCCATGATGCCTCTTCAATCATGTGGTTTTTCCACAAAAACTTTACCTGATGAATCACCTTATTCCATGACACATACTCCCAATGGTCAAGAATCTGGACCGGTTGTTCCTCATAATATAGGTTCTCTTCCAACTGAACTACCACTGGACTCAAAACATGAGATGGATCTGGCATATACTTTCTCAACATCGAAACATGAAAAACATTGTGTACCTAAGATAAACTCGGAGGTAAATCCACTCGGTAAGAAACTGATCCAAATATCTCCAGAATTTCATATGGTCCAATGAACGTTGGACTCAGCTTTCCTTTCTTACCAAATTGCATCACACTTTTCCATGGTGAGACATTGAGAAAAACATGACGACCTACCTCAAAAGAGAGATCCTTCCCCCTGTTGTCCGCATAACTCTTCGACCTGCTCTGAGCTATTCTAATGTGTTTCTATATCAGATGAACTTTTTCTTCCAACTCTTCTACCAATTCTGGTCCCATCAGCTTCCTTTCACCCGATTCATCCCAGAAATATGGAGTTCGACACCGCTTCCCATATAACGCCTCAAATGGTGCCATCTATATACTGGAATGAAAACCGTTATTATAAGAAAACTCAACCAAATAAAGATGTTGGTCCCATATTCCCTGATAATTCATCAAACAATCACGTAGAATATCTTCCAAAGTCTGGATCATTCATTCTGACTGCCCATCTGATTGAGGATGAAAAGCTGTACTAAAATTTAATTCAGTACCCAAAGACTTCTGAAGGCCTTTCCAAATGTTAGAAGTAAACTTGGGATCATGATCAGATAAAATGGAGAGAGGAACTCCATGTAACCTGACTATCTCTTTAAGATACAAACGAGAATGTTGATCTAGGGAAAAAGTATCTCTTATTTCAAGGAAATGAGCATATTTAGTCAAGCGATAAACAATAACCTAGATTGCATTATTACCTCGAGGTGTCTTCGACAATCCCACAATGAAGTCCATGGATATATTTTCCCATTTCCACTCTGGCACTGGTAATGGCTGAAGCATCCCTTTCGGTAAATGCTGCTCTGCTTTTACCTGTTGACAAGTCAAGCACTTCACAGTAAAATCAGCAATATCCCTTTTCATTCCGTCCCACCAGTAATACTCCTGAAGATCTCTATACATCTTAGTACTTCCTAGATGAATTGAAAACAGAGAACTATGAGATTCACATAACAACTCCATCTTCAACGGTGAATCACAAGTCACACACAATCTCTTACCAAATCTCAAAACACAATCATTATCAATGTTGAATTCAGGCAACATAACCTCTTGAACCGGCTCTACCTTTTTCTACAACTCATTGTCTTGCTTCGGTGCTTTCTTGATTCTGTCTGATAGAGAAGATTTCACTGATACCTGAAACAAAACAGAAGAACATCCTGCACCAAAAACATCTATTCCAAATTTCATCAAATCCTTAATCAAAGTATCATGTTCCAAATGCAAAATTGTTAAAGATGCATTTATTTTTCGATTCAAAGCATCACCTAATTTATTTTCATTTCCCGGATGGTAATGAATTATACAATCATAATCCTTGTTTAATTATAGCCATCTCCTATGTCTCATGTTCAATTCTTTCTGAGTGAATATATAATTTAACCTTTTATGATCGGTATATATTTCACACTTTACTCCATACAAATGATGCCTCAAAATTTTTAAATCAAAAACAACAGCAGATAATTCCAAATCATGTGTAGGGTAATTTACCTCATGAGTTTTCAACTGTCGTGAAGCAGAAGCAATTACCTAATCATTCTACATTAGGACAAAACTTTGTCTTTTCAATTAAGCATTAATGTAGATAAGAAACTCAACATTATTGTAAGGTAGTGCCAAAACTGGAGCATTCACCAATCTATTTTTCAGTTCCTGAAAAAAATCATCATATTCTTTTGTCCAGATAAACATAACACCATTCTGAGTTAGCTTCGTCATTGGACTAGATAACCATGAAAAATTTCTAACAAACCTTCGGTAATAACCTACTAAACCAAGAATACTATAGATCGCGGATACATTTGTGGGTCTTGGCCATTCTTCAACAACCTTTGTTTTTTCCAGATCAACAGTTATCCTATCTTTAGAAACAATGTGACCAAGGAAAGAAATTTTTTACAACTAAAACTCACACTTTCTGAATTTCCCATACAATTTATTTTCTTTTAAGGTTTGAAAAATAGCCCTTAAATGTCTTTCATGCTCCTCTTTATGCATATAAAACACCAAATTATGATCAATGAAAACCTCCACAATCTTATCCAAGAACTCATGGAAAATTTTATTCATTAAGTCAATGAATACAACATGTGCATTGGTTAGCCCCAAAGGCATTACTACAAATTCATAATGGCCATATCTTGTATGAAAAGCGGTCTTCAGAATATCTACTTCATTTACCTTCAACTGATGGTACCCCGATCTCAGGTAAATCTTTGAAAGAAACTGATCTCCCTGGATCTGATAAAAAAATCATCGATATGAGTCAAAGGATATTTTTTCTTAATAGTGATGTTATTCAAGGATCTATAATCAATGAAAAGACTCATTGAACCATCTTTATTTTTAACAAATAAAACAGGAGAACCCCATGGTTATGTGCTAGGTCGAATGAAACCATTCTCTAATAAATCTTGCAATTGCTCCTTCAACTCTAAAAGTTCAGTTTGAGCCATTCGATAAGGGGGTTTTGAAATTGGCTTAGCATCAGGAACTAAGTCAACAGTAAATTCAACTTCCCGATCTAGTATTATTCCTGGAAACTCATCTAGAAAAACATTAGGATAATCATTTACCACTGGAACATCATTAACTTGAACAGTTCCTTTGTTTTCAACAATATGTGCAAGGTAACATTCATTTCCATCTTTTACAAGTTTCTCGACCTCTTGATATGTTTTCAACAGTAAGGGTTAATTCTTGTACACAAACTGAAAGTATTTCTGAAAAGAAACTTATTTAGCTCTAGAGTCAATCATATCATGGTAAATATAGAGCCAATCCATACCCATGATATCAACAAACTCTACTAGAGGTAAAAAAATATGTTTTTTAAGTAGGTTCTTTCCACAGATAAGGATAGGAAGATTCTTATAAATTCTTTTTGCCTCAACATTTCCCCAGGTGTTTTTACCACTAGTTCAGGTGTCATTTATTGAGATGGTATTCCCATTTTAATTGAAAATGATTCAGAGATAAAAGAATGTGTAGACCCCGAATCAAACAACACACTAGCATAATATGAAGAAACAAACAAAGTACCTGATACAACTTCATTTGATGGCCCGACATCTGCTGAAGTAGTTACAAAGGATTTCATCAACCCTTTCTACTTGTAGTCTAACTACTTCCCATCACTCAATATCATTGTCAGACACTCTTTTGAATAGTGACCCATCTCATTTCACTTAAAACATTTCACTAACAGTAAATCAAATTTGGTCTTACCATCACCCTGATCTTTTTCAGTGCAATCACGAGCCTTATGTCCCATCTCACCATATCAGTAGAACCTTCCAGAATTCAGGAGGCATTCCCCAGAATGCCTTTTACCACATTTATCACAGACTCAAAAAATAGTTTTCTTACCGTCAGACCTTTTTGAAGAATTCTTTCCTTTCTCCTTCCACCTCGGTCTCTTCTTCTGATGGTTGTTATAGATCAATTCATCATCGGAAAACTCCATTTCCACCTTCTCACCGCATCAAACAAGCTTTTCATAACATTTTATCTCATGAGTAGCTAACACCCTTCAATATTTTGGCTTTAATCTTGAGTAAAAACGATTGATTTTACTATCAAGGTCTCAGATAAAATTTGGAGCATACCTTGCCAATCGAGTGAACCTCTCTTCATAGGCAGCCACTGAGTCTTCCTCTTGCCTCAATTCCAATAATTATTTTTCCATCCTAAGTCAAACAGACATAGGAACATACTTCTCAAGAAACAGACCTTTGAATTCATCCTAGTAGAGAGCATCAATCTCATCAGCATCCCTGATATTTTTAACCATCGACCACCACTGATCTGCTTCACCCTCCAAACGATAAATAGAGAGACTAACCTTTTGATTGTCTGAACACCCCATGACATCAAAAATCTTCACCATTTCTTTAATCCACCCTTCAGCTAGCACAGGGTCAGATGATCCTCGGAATGATGGGGGATGTTGCCTCATGAAATGTTCCACCACTGACATATTCCGCTGCGGTTGATCTGGCTGATCTCGTGCATGGATACCACCACCATTTATCGCTTGAGTCAACTGCGCCATTACTGCAACAAACTGTTCAGTTCCAATTCTGACCATCTCAAGATGCTGATTCATAAGGTTATTTCCTTCAGTATTCCTTCCTTACACTGCTTCCATGTTTCCTCTGTGGAAAACCATTCTGAATAAACATGTCTTAGATGAATCAACATGGTAATCTTCAAATGCTATATCATTTCAAAAAAAAATTTTGGGTTATCATTTAATATAATTTTAACTCATAATGTTTTCTAAACCGACCTCTGATACCAACTATAAGGCCCCATCATGAAACCTTACTTAATCTTGAGTTATTACAAGATTACACATTGAGAATCATTTCAGTTTTAGAGTTTTAGAGAATTATAACATAAAACATGCATTATAATCCCACATTTAAACAAAGTGGTTACATAAAAGATAGTATTCATTTTTCCTATCAACGGAAGCATAATTAAAATAAAACATGGATTCTTTCTTGACACTTCCTTGACATTATCATCACATCATGTACCTTTCCCTTGACCTGCGAAAAACATTTCAAAAACATGGGATGAGTATAAAAAGATCAGTAAGGGATATAAAAATATTGTAAGGAAACAAGAGTTCATATATACATAATAATGAAATCATACTTTACCCATAAAACATAATCATATTAACATATCTAATCAAATCATGAATAAATCATAGAAATCATAAGACATAAAGGTAACTTGAGGCATTCATAACATTCTTACATAGGGAGTAGCCCTCTTGGTTACGTTTGGAATACCCATCACAGTATATTCCCTAAATCTCTTCGGAGAAACCTTAATGTTTAACAGCTTCGTGTTACCCAATGCATTGGATAGCTATATCGGGCTCACCCACCCTTAGTTTATCATGGAACCACCCGTCTTCATAATAATTCCCAAGAACCACAACATAATCGTATCACATAAAACATGCATAAAGGAAACATAACATTTCCACCTTTCAATCACAAGATATCAATACAACACATTGATATAAAAATATTATGAAAACCATTTTCAATACCAAAATAAAATAAAATTAAAACATGGTATTTAAAAAAAGGTATGGCTTGTAGAGGAAGCCGAAACTCAAATAACGGTCACGGCGGCCGAAAAGTCGTTGTCGCCGCATACGTACGACAAAAACATTCCCTTTTGTCATTTCGTAAAATGCTTCGTATAAAAAATATTTCTTTTCGGTTAAATGTAAACATAAAAGGGTTTTATACACTGTATAAAAGAAGGTTGTGTATAAAACAAAATATGCCTCAATGAATGGAGATTGAGACGAAGTCCCATACCTCGGGTCTGACATGACTCGATCATTATTTAACCTCTTGAATAATAAACTTGAGTTAATTTCTACTTTATTAAGAACATTTTTCAAGTTCATTATTTCTTTTATAACACTTATTACCATGTCATGAATACTATGTAATTATTTAAGTTAATAACGGTCGTTTTAATGATCATTGGTACTTGTGTCAAAAATAAACTCCTTATAATAAAAAGTTTTTCATGTATCCATTATATCCAGAGTTATAATAATTATGTAGATATCATATATATCATATATATCTTGTATATACATGCACTTATAATATTACATAATGTTTAAAGGTATGAAATGAAATGCACCGTTCATAGAGACGGTAAGCCGTACGTACGCATGAATGCTACTTTCATTATTATTTCATATTTTTATGGAATGGAATCATAATGATATACATGTATATTATAATTCCAGTATAATATCATATATAATACCATTAATTAAATCCTTTATACATCCCACATATGGCTTTAACGAAATCAAATCACTTTGAGGGGGTGGTAATCTGCACTTCCTAAAATGAAGATATCGCGTATACCCATAATGGAAGCCATAAAGGTATGCCATAATTAAAAAATAAATAATCTTAAGAAAAACATAAACATATTATATATCATATATAAATATAGTTACATCTTAATGGCCAGCTTTGAAGGTGTTAGAAGAATATTGAACAATCATCATTTCGTGAGGCAGAAATTCGCCATCCACGGAAACAGTATATTCTTTAAACATTAGATGTATGTGTGTAAGTGTAGCTTGAATAATTCTTATAACAACATCCTAGTATATTTAATATACTGGTGTTGTTACAAAAAAAAAGTAATAAGAAGTGTTTAGAGGGTTGGAGAAGCAAAATAAAACATAAGAACACAAGAAAAAACACTACCTTTAAAACGGGTAACTCTTTTTGATTTGAGTTCAAAGGCTTCCTTGGGAAGACTTCTGCCCAATGTGAGGATTCTAAGAGTTATAGAGGGATGTGGAGAGAACAAATGGGCTGGGGTTGGCTGAGGCAAAGGCTTTGGAAGTGTGGGTAAGGAGGTAGAGGTGGGGGCCTTTTATAAGAGGAGAGGAGGGGCACTCTTGGAAAGTAAAGAAATGTTACATTATTTTAAACTGCGTTTCGGATTTAAAAGGTCCCAAATTGATATAATTCGAGGATAGGTTGATAAGGGTTATAAATATACCCATCCAAGATGTTTTTGACAAGTGTAGGTCTTATATTTTACATTATCTTTTCATTTTATTTAAATCGTTAAATAATGAGGTAATCGATACATCATCATGATGTCATAAATAATTTAATTTATTTAATGTCTAAAAATTATAAAAAAATACTATGATGTATTAAATCTTCTTATCTTTCCAATGAGTATTTATAGTAAAAAATATGACTTGTATAACCCAATATCAAAATTGTTTTAGTAAAACGATACATGTTTGTGACATTTTTATTTTAACATTAAATAAAAAGAAAATTAATGTCATTTTCCTACCAAAGTGGCTCAATGGGGTCCCCAAGTTGACCCATGGATTGTCTTGGTCGGTAATAACACATCCAATAAGGGTAGGACATGTGTCTATGTCATTTCATATTATTAAAACATTATTTTTACCTTAAATTACACTAATTACCTCTAATCGCGATTAAAAACAAAAAATTTACTATTCACCAAAAAAAATTATGTTAATCCCATTGAACCACATTTTACTTATTAATGAAAACCATGTTTGTCATATTTTTGAAATTCAAAACAAAAAAGTGGTAATGTTTCATTTAAATGAAAAACCAGTTTTTTATGTACCACATAGTGGTTTCACTATTCATAAAAAATTGATGTTTTTCAGAAAAATACCAAAACTTCACCCTAAGATATATTTGATATTAAAAATTCAAAAATGATGTCTATTTTAAAAAATTCAAAACATAGAAGTTTCATTAATTAATTTAATAATTAATTCCCGCTGTTAGAGCAAATAGCGTGTTCTTATGAAATAATAAGTATCAAAAGATTGACACTAGTTTAAGTCCAATTTCAATGTGAAATTAATTCCAATGACCACCATTGGATTACATGGTAAAAATATATTTTATTTACAATTTAAAATCAATTAAAAATATAATATATCCATATAATTAAATTAGATGAAAAAGCAGTTGTGATGGAAAATGCAGTATTTTTCACTATTCATTAAAAAATGAACATTGTCAGAAAAATAGCAAACAATTATCCATTGTAAATTTAAATGTCCCAATCATAAAATATAAGTTTATTTTGACAAATAAGGATTATAAAATTGTCAAAAGTTTGATTTATAAAATGGTTTGACATCAAAAGGCAGTAAAACAATCTTTTAAAAATATTAGTGTATTCCATGATTAAGATTGGATTTATTCTCATTTTAAGCCTATAAACGCTATCTAATTAACTAATAGACGTAGATAAAAATATCTATTTTTAATTACTTAATTGGGATGTTACACTTAATATTATATCCATAATGAGATTTCTAATCATCCCCTTCTAAGGGAAACTTTAATGTGTAAACCCCGTATAGATATGCTCACATGTAATGTGTCCGATATATGAGAATAACTTGTTTCTCAAAGTAAGCATCGACAATGAGAGCTTATAGACTAACAATGATTGTATGAACAAATGTTCAGAATTCCCCCATTATGGTATCTATATCATTTGGATGTTTTTATGATTACATCCCATCTCCACTCAAAGATCCATTTTCTCAAAGAAGCAATTCAGGGGAGTCTCATATGTGTATGTCCCTCCAATGGCCTCCATTTTCATATCTCATATGTCACAGATGCCTACTTCAATAAATTCATATAATCTAATTAATGATTCAAATAGGACACATAGGACACCTCATTGTGGTCTATGCTTGATATTTATATCCCTACTGTATGATGTTAAATTTAGTGAATCGGTCTAGTCACATGACCCTAAAATATTTCACATGAACTATGTGGGTTTTGACTCTTATTATAAAAGGATTTGTAGGACTTCTCATAGATGTCCAATCTTATCTCCAAGACACCATCCACATCCCTAGATTATAACATACTCAAGATTTATTGAATATGTCAATAACTCAAAGCATCATAAATGAGTAATTGAGCGATATCAAACCCATGATATGCACACAATTGATCTTATCCATTCATTTCATAATAATGATATTGAAACATGGGTAACCAGTCCCAAATCTTGTTATATGAATGATTTCATGAACAAATCACAAATTTAAAAGGCTGTCTTAGAGTATACAACCATTCCCCCCAAATTGGTGATATGAACCTTACATTCCATCATATCAAACACTGTGAGTTACTATGAATTGATGGACATGAAACCCTAAAGGACCCCATACATTTGGAAAGAAGGTTCGTACTCAGTTATGGATGAGGGAACCATATGGTGTTTATTAGGAATACTATACAAATGAAAAACTAGATGTCAGCAATTGGGGAAGGACTTAAACCCCATGAAATCAAACATTCATTTGAATACCGCCCATTTATCATTTCCCAACAAAAGAAAATAGTTAACCCAAAAAAAATTATTTAAATATTTCATAACATTCATGATTAAAAAAGAATATACTTCCTAATTCCCATCATACATGTTCATTTTGTTCCCATTATAAAACTGTATAATGAATCTGGCATGTCTGTTTTTATCTCACTAAGCCATGTGTAAAATGAAGGGACTTCCACTTTATACATTAACTTTGAAGGTTATTTATAAAAAATGTACTCGTAGATATCTTAATTCACCAGTGAGAAGTCTTGATTACTTATTTTTGAGTTCTGAAGATTCAATGAATTAAAAGTATCATCATGAAATGTGCCAACAAATTTTGAGATTGTGGGAAAAGTTGCTTCATCCCCGAGGCTCTGACATACACTATCACTAACACAACACTTCCAATATTAGTTTGTGAATTTATTGGTTTGGGAATACCACATAAATAGGTCTCTCCCATCTTTGGAAATGGCCTATAAAATATTTTGATGAATGAGATCACACTGGCCTTAATTCCCATGACAAGACACATGATAGGATGTGTCCCATTTTCCAAATGCAACCGACATTGGATACTATCCCTGGTGAATAAAAATTCATACCTTCCCTAGATTGGGTGGGTGGATGAGGAAAATCATCAGGTTATCCCAATAACTAAAAATCATTATAGAAGGTCTCCCATATGTTATGATCATCATTGCCGATATGTGACCATGATTCTTTAAGGAGAATAAGAAGAGGTTATTTCTACACCAACTGTCCATGTTGGAGAACCTAGTAGGAGAGCCCTCCAAGGGTATCCAAAAAATATAGCTCCAAAGAATTATTATATCCATGATATCACCAATATGTCTGAGACCCACTACTGTACTCTATTGGTTTTCTATAATCAATCCCATATCACTAAACCCTAGAGCTTTTCACATCATCACAACAACCTTAGAAAATATTGAATTCCATAGAGCACCCCATCCATAGGGATGGGGAAATTGTTATCATATTTTACCACAAATTCATCTCTAGTATGTTAAAAGACCCCTAAAATGGTTCAATGTTAACCAACCCATCAAATGGTACCAAGTGAATCAACACCTCAAACAGAACCACAAGATCCACCACCTCAAATGACCGCATGTGCACTCACCCCTCAAACAATATCAAGGGATCCAACGCTCCAAAGGCTACACTAGGCATTGAACCACCAAACAGGGTACTCCATCAAGGAGAATCACCAACCCATCTATGTATTAGTAAATATGATATCAATATAGTTTGAATACTCTCCATTATATCTAGAATGGTATGCTTCTAAAAAGTGAAATCATGCCCTCCTATTGTCATGTATGTCACAATAGGATAGCCTAAATTACTCAATTAAAATAGGAAAGGAAATTATTAATGTTATCTATATAATATATTCAGAAAGTTCTACTAACAATTGAGGTAATTTAGTGGGTAATAATAATGTATCACAATACTAGCGGAAGCAAGAGATTCTATATATGGGGTCTATGGCAGAAATCACATCATTATCAACTCACCCTACTACCGATAGAGGATAGGTTGTTTTCATGGCTCTATCCAACAAACATTTTGATGATGAGAATGATGTTTCATTATAATAATAGATCACCCTAATCCAATAAGAGAAAAGGATCTCCAAGAAATCATTTTCATAATACATCTGTGATCTCAACCTTAGGATGATGTACCAATGTCTCCCTATGGAAGAACACCTTATAGTGATGTTCCTCATCCCATAGGCCTAGGGTAATTTTCATATTTATCATCCCGTCATCATGTGAAATCCAAAAAAACATACACATCCCCATATCTAATATGTTTAAGGGAATTCCCATATTTTCCACCTCTTCATAGAGTTTATTTTGAAGACCATTTGACCACATATGTTTCGAAAAAAACAGTAGAAGTTTCATGATATTTTGATAGGTGGTAGTCATCTGCATCGTCCATGACCACAAGTGCTTCATCACTTCCCCAAAAACTAGAAAATATCGAGACTCTATACAAATATCTTCAGGATTAACCATACATGCATTCCAATGGAGTTTCTAATAACATATGGGAGAAACAACATGCCTCCCCATGCATTGAAGGATGATAGTGAAGGGTATATTCCTTCCAATCAATACATGTTCCCACGTATTTCAACTATGCCAGTTAAAATGATAATATTGGGATCTTGATGATTAGAGATCCATTATATAAAAGGAGGTTATTCCATGATAATCATTTCCCCTATCATCGATGTCTCAGGAATGCAATAGAAGATTGATTTTACCTTAAAGAATATCTTCGAGTATAGATGGACCTAGGGATACTGGAACCACCAATACCCAAATCCCCACTCCAGTTATCTGAACACTAATAAAAAATGCACAAATTGCAAAATGGAACATAAGACACATAACTCCAATGGATAAATGAATTCCCTTCGATGAAACATTGAACAAAACTTATTAACTTTATGAAAAATCATGTCTAGGTATTTTGACTATTCCATGGAAATTAGTTTTAGTAGAATTTCTAATAATATTGAAATTGAATGTTTCTATATTTATAGGCCATGAAAAACATTATTCATACCATCAAATTCTTGGGAACACAGTTGAGAGATTCTTTTACTCATGAATTGGTTAAAGATATGGGTATTTTAAGGCTTGATAATGTTGAAGGATCCTGAAAATCATGAAATATGAATAAGATTTATTCAAGATCCATCGAAAGAGACAGACTAATGATATGTTGTTACTATCATCCTTACCGTAAGATGATAAAATATATAACTATCTTCCTTAATAGAAGACTTTAAACTACCTGGATGCCATCCTAATCAGTAGATGTTAAAATGAATAAACATTTCATTTACCAAAAGATGTTAAACTGCATGGCCATCACCATTACACAAAACCTAAAATGCATGGATATTGTCCTTACAACAAAAAGATAAAAATCATGGGCATTTCCTTTACAAGTGATGTTAAACTAGATGATAATATCATTACTACAAGGCATTAAACTACATTTCCATTATTCTTTTCATAAGATATTAAACAACATTTCCATCAACCTTACAACAATATGTTCAATTGCACAGATGATTTCAATACAACAATTCATTAAACCGCACTGATAATATCCTTAGCACATGATGTTATCGAAATGGTTCATGTAATTTTAGAATAAAATTAAACTGCATGGGTTTTGTAGAACATTGTATATAATGATTCTAACGCTAATGGGATATGTAGATACTATTGCATTGAATATCCTACCCTAAACACACATTCCCACTTCTATACTGCAAGAGTTTAAACGAAAGGGATCATGTATTTTCTGCTTGAAATTAAACTGTATGAGTTTTTTACATCAACATACCGAATTATTCTCATATTATTGAGATATTTAGGGATGAAAGGATTTTATATCCTATTACAACCACATATTTTTATGTTCATACTAAAATTATATAAACAAAATGGACGATGCCATTTCTTTATGACATTAAACTGCATAGGTTTTCCTGAACTATGTATATATTTTTCTCATCCTAGTGAGATACGTCGATATTCTTGGATTCTATAACCTGGCCTGACCATCCATATTTACATCCTTAATGCAAGACATTAAACATCAGGGCCGATGTCTTTTCCTTATGACATTAAAATATATCGGTTTTCTAGAACTATGTATAATTTTATTATCATCCTAATGAGATACATATGAAAACATGAATTCTATATCCAGGCTTATCCGTCTGTATTCACATCCTAACCACATTATGATAAACTCCATGGAACATGTCTCAGTCATAGGATAATAAACTATAATGAATCGTAATCTCAAGGATACACTATCAAGATCAGGAGGAAATTGATGTTTCCCAAAGAACCACTAACATAGTATAATCTCAATGAATGTTATATCACAAAATCACTAATACCCCCCTTTTCACCTACTAAGGGTTTACTCCAATATGACATATCCCAAAAAAACAATGATCTTCATGTCAAGGATATCTTCCAAAATTACATAATGCTATGGTCAAAAGTGAGAAGGCAGATATCCCTACTCACTCAGAGTTAGGTTGTGTGAATTTTACTATAGTAGTGTTGGGGTAGGTGCATTTCCCCACCTTCATTCATGAATTATATTAGCATAATCCATAGGCACAAGGAGGTAATGATTGAGGGTATATCTCCACGTTAATCAAATGAATAAACCATCATAACCTAGTGACTGAGACAACACATGAATATATTCCTATACTAACTCTATTGAGCTACTAGTTCTTTGTGAATTGAATTGAAGAGCTCTGAAAGTGTTTTTCGTTAAGATGCATGGACAAGTGTTTACTATTATACCTAAAACTAGGGCATCTAAACAATATGATCATTGTGAATATATGTTTTCTCTAGAGAAATTATATATTGATTCTCTCATTTTAGAGGATTATTAATACATCCCGGTAAAGGATGTGGTATAGGGCTATGATCATGTCCCCATTATAATCAAGGCTAACAAGGTAATAGAAAAACATGCCATGGTACTAGATCATATCCCTTTTTAAATGGTTTGTGGCATAATCTAATAGCCCAAGAATTGTCTCATATCCTCATATGGGACATCGATTGCCTAATGAGATGGATGAAGCCTTGGGATAGGATCATATTCCTATGGAAGGAGTCTAACAACATACTCCAGATGACCCGGATCAGTCTTATATCATAATTCTAGTTGGGGATATCCATATAAGAATAGAAGAAGCCTTCGTATAGTCTATCATTCATGTCAGTGAATCTACCTATAATATTCCAGTAGATCACCAAAGCTAGGTGAATATTCTTACTTCCTCCAATGAACAGTTGCACCAACATCATTATGAGGAAATATAAGAGGAGGCTCATATCAATTTACCCATACTAGTGGTTCATCAGGTTATTTATATTGGGAATTAATTTCCAGAATATGATCACATTCCCACACCAACTGGGTATCAACAATTGACAGTGAGACAAGACCCTGGATGAGTGTATACTCCAATCGAAAAATATTAAAAGAATATTCCAAATTCCTAGGATCAAGCCCAAAATTCATGTTCTGGATGATGAAAAAAATTGAAATTATCATATTCCTCAGTACAAGTTCATATCCCTATCATAGAATCCCATTGTCATAATCCATCTACTTATGATCATTTGTCATATATTCTCACATTTGCAGAAGGTTATTAATGGATTATGATAGCCATCACAGAGTAGTCATATACCCCAAATCAACCCCAAAAAGAAGGATGAAACATTAGAAAAATGATATAGAGATATGTTCATACTCCTGACATGATCAATTCCAAGTTTCCTTGAAGTTGGTCGAACAAATGCTTATCGCCCAAAGGGTCTATTAACTCTTCCACCAAAGCAAAGAGAGATCGTTAACCTGATAATCCTCTTTATTTTAGTGTTGATACGAATCATCATGACCCTACACCTGACATCCTCTATGGTCAAACTACTCATAGTGATATCTCCAATTGAAAAGGAAACCACACCCTTTTTTAAACAACTTTATATAGAGTGGTGCTCAAAAGAATGAGAAAAAACTTTATAGAAAGGCTCTCAAAATTATACGAAACATTTATATATATATATGTTATAAAAATTACATAGAACCTTTTGTAATGAATGATTATCAAAATAATAATGTAAATACTCTATAGTTCTACACCAACCATCACCATAAATTCAACACGGTTAATTGGAGACTCATAGAGGTAGCATATATGGTCTTACCTAGGTAGAGACAAATTGTTCTGATGAAGAAGTGGCTGACATGGAGATATTAATATTAATATCCAAAAGTATCTTCCCAAACCTACCCATACCAAGTTCCATTTACAATCATGATATACATATTGTTTCAAAAATGTAAAAAAGTGTAAGTCATAAAAACATGATGTTAAATAATACAGAGTAATTTTTAAACCAAATGATGTAAAAATGTATAGAATAAGTCCTAACACCATCACATTAAACTATACAAGGTTATTCTTAACCACACGAAATTAAACTATATAGATTCATTCTTAACCACATGATGTTAAACTGGATGGATTATGTCTTAACAACAATATGTTAAACTTTATGGAGTATATCATAACCAAAAGATATTAAACTATACAGAGTAAGTACTAATGAAATATTGTGAAACTATTTGGTTCCTGTACTAACCAAATAACTATAAATTTTATAGAATATATCCTGACCACATGACATTAAACTGTATAGATTCATCCCAGATGCAAGACAAGAAACCGCACTACCAGTCTAGTCCTAATAGCAAGACTTTAAACTAATCCACACTATAAAACCTAATCTCATAAAGATAAATATTATGAAGTTTATCCATACCAAAATACATTAAACTTAATGGATATCATTACAATAATATAAAATCAAACTACATGGAAATCATCCTTAACACAAGATGTTATGTTGTACAGATGATTCCCCTAGAATATGAAATTAAACTATATGGCTCACATCCTTACAATATGACATTAAACCACATGCCTCTTGTCTTTCCAGATGACATTAAACTTCATGGACTCTACAGATCTTTGTATGTATTTATTATCATTTTCAATGAGATGCATAGGGATTCCTTGATCCTTTATCGTTATCCATCAAACACAATATAAAAACATCCCTATATTATCCCTAATTCCCCCATGTGTAAGGAGAAATACATAACATTCATTGTTTCATACATCGATTATGGATCACTACAGGTAATGAAATTTCATTAGGTCTTCCCCTTGAAAATAAGGCATGAATGGCCACGAGAGGTTCATCATGGTCCTAATTCCAGACCACAAAAGGAATAACCTGAGTCCTTAATGCATGTTGTTAAATTGTATGGTTTATGTCTCTAAAATGACGTAAATCTTAAAATACTTTAGACCTCAATTGAAAGGGCCAATTTTATTAGTGTTGGCCCCCAACCACACCACCATTTGTGAAATATGTGTTTCATGATTCCTCACATCCCAAGATATGTAGTGACACATGGAACATCAAGCCCATTTATAGTAATGAGAAATATAATAATTACCCTTTCTATGAATAGGATGAAATTTCGATAGAAGATCCTAGTTCAAAAACAATGAATAGATTTATTCCCAATACCATAGGATAAGCTGAAATTCCCAGGTTTTATCCTTGGGTCCTACCACAATACCCCTTTTCATGTTGGTTTATCTTCCTCATTACGGCATGATGTTAAACTACATGGTTCCTCAAAAACATTTTTTGGCTTGATACCTATCATCACTAGATATGCACTGATACTTGGATATCCGATTTTGGATTCATCTACAGAAATATATATTAAAAATTCCCACTAACATGTACATATTAGTCCTACATTAAAGATTTCCCCTTAAATAACATCATCTATCTTGATTCATGACATCACATGATATGTAGTGACTCTTGGATATTCAATTCTGGGCCTAGATGCAAAAATCGAAACAAAAATGGACTCCAAACTACATAATAGACTGGTTCATACAAGATCACTCTGCCTATATTCTATTTATATTTATGAATGAACTTCTAGTGTGTTCAATATTACTGGAACAATTTTTTCAGGTTAGTTCCCACATTATTAACACTTTATTTTAAACTTCAAAAAAGTTTTTCTTTACCACATGGTGCAAAAAAACAAGGCAAATCTCATATTTTAGTGAAATTAAAACTTCATAACAAAAACTGTCTTACCAAAAAATATTAATTTACATGGAATATTTCTTTAATGAATGATAATAAACTATAAGAAACTCTTCCTTACTGCATTAAATTTAAAAAAAATTGTTGAAAGTTCATCCCAAATACAAGACGTTAAATTGTGCAGGCTATCACCGATCATCATCCTTTTTTAAAGGTCCGTAAGGTCTTTACTTCGATCAACAAAAGTATGGGGTGATTTCACCATATTTTAAATAACATTAATCTGTATACAACACATAATGTCTTGATCACCTTGGTCCACCAATAACAATTCACATCCCCTGGAAAGGAATAAATATCTCTAGGTTCATCAATGCAATTAATAAAAAAGAGATCATATCCACCAACTAGTGTCATCATTGTTCAATATAATGGGATTTATAATTCTTGTGATGTTGACGTCACCATGCAATATCTCATTACCTCAATATTTTTGGGTTTTCCCCAAAATTACTATCCCATATCATTACTCATGACACGAGAACCTAGATACATGATTTACAAAACCTTCATCTTCTACTCATAAGGATGTTGGAGTGCTTTTGGACCTGGGTATCCGAATTTTGATCTTGTGCATCATCCCCCATGTCCAGTCCATGAATTTCACAACCTCAAACATCTTAAAAATTGGTCAACAATACATGAACCTATACTCTATCCTATTATGGTTTAAATCACAAGACATTAAACTATTGTAGAAATACACATAAAACTTTTTAGGTTCAAACCCTACAATGAAAGGCCTGACAAAAAGTAAGGCCTTAAATATCTAAAATATTTATATATAGAGTTTTGAAAAACAGGTAATTCATAAAAAAATAATGAATATATCTCATAGGGTCAATTATTTCACCCTAGTAAAATCCAATATATTCCCATTGAAACCATGGTCTAGGAAAATGATTTAGTAATTGGATTTACACATATAATTTTCTTGATAAATTGTTTGATAGATGATGTAAAAACATTAATGGTTCGTGAACCCTTCTTGAATCATAAATATTGAATTTATCACACTTTATGATTTAAGGTGATTTGGTTTTTTCACTTCATTCATAACCCTTGGAAAAGAAAATTGATCTCTAGGATCAACCATTCTATTATTGAAAAATGGATTAGACTCAGAAACCAGAGTCTTATTTTCACAATATAAAGGGATTTTTAATTCTTGTGATCATGACACCACCATGGAAGAACTCATCAACTCAGTATATTTTCATCATCCTAGGTATGAATTTCCAATATCAATACTCCTAACACAAGAAATTTGGACCATGATTTACAATCTCTATAACAAACTATTCATTTGTGTTTGACACCCATCAAGTTAATTCAATGTGTTTTGAACCCATTATCAAAGAAGGAATGAGAAAATCCATTCCTAAACCACTGATGTCCCACAGCTCTTGATTTGAAACCATAGGGTGTAGGGGTCATGCTTCAAAGTCAAGATCTAAGTTTCACTATGGTTCTAGAGCCCTTCATGCATAGATTTCTTTCCATACCCATCTTCACTGGTCAGATGATTGAGTATTTTTATGTCAACCATATCCCTTGGAATGAAAAATACATCTTTTTTTGTAGCCATGATATTAATGTAAAAGGGATTAGACCCACCAAACAATGACATCTTGGCTCTGTAAGGAGGGTTTCATATCTATGTGAACCTCAACGACACCAATTTATAAACTCAAATTGTATATATTTATCGTACATACCTGCTATGTCTTCCCTGTCCTATATTCACATACTCGTGCTTTGGGGTAATGAATTAAATCACCCAAATTCAAACAATTCAAGAACCCCCATCATCTCTTGTATTTCTCCCTCAACACATATTACATCCATAAATTATCAATGTCCCTTTAAGAAGAGTGGAGAGCCCTTTGTATAGACATGATGGAAATGAATAAGGGATTTGACCTATCATCCAAAGGTATCTCTTCCATTCAAGAAAGGAACTCCAATCCTCATGAGAAATAGAAAAGGTATCACCTAGAATACCCTAAAATACTATACAACAAAGGAACATGCTAGAAGTTCCTAAACTGCATCACATAAATGGTCCATGTCAGAAGACCCTAAAAAACAACACTTCAATCGTCCAACATAGAGGACCCCAGACTATAGTAAATCATAGATTCATGCCAGAATACCATAAACTATTGTACATAAAAGGGCCGATCTAGAATTCCTTAAAATAAAACCAATATAAGGTCTATCATAGATGACCCTAAACCAAGAAAATCTATGTTGGTCACAAGACTAGATATGGTTATATTTGGTAAACCATGAGATAGTTGATCAACTTTTCACCATTTTTAGGCATTAGACTGAAGACAAGCCAAGTTGATATCTGAACATCACATTGACATTTATTAATTGTAACAATATAGACTCTAGATATGTCAAGATGATCTGGAGATATCTTATTGAAATGTTTTCAGGATCATGAGTTTTTCTATTAATATTTATCCATTATCAGGTGATAGCCTGAATATCAGTGTAGTTGATAATGCGACAATGCATCGTCATGCATAAATTAATTATGGAAAATACATTAGAAAAGTCTGATTTGATAGTGAAATATATCTCAGAGATGCCTATTTCACTTGTGCAAAGTAATTTGAGACAATTTAATTTACCATGTGAAATACCTTAGTCATTTAATATTTTTCATGTAGAAGATCATGTGACCAAAAAAGTATGATATGTGAGGCATAGTTAACATGTTAGGAAAACACCATTAGATGTTTCTATTATAACAGATTGACACCTCAATATGTCAGGAAGATGTTCAAGACTATTCCAGAAAATAGTATTGATTAGACAAGAAAATCTCCTAGAATATTTTAACCTTATCTAGTAGTCATGCATGGACTCATCACATGTCGACCCTGACAAGGAACATTTGGATGTATTTCCATTTTATTTGAAAAGTATACATAACAAGATGAGGTTACACACTCGTATGAACCTTCAAATTTCATGATCTTGGATAGAATTTTTATGGATACCACTTAACTTTAATCCATAAAAATATAAATAACGATTGTTTCAATGGGAATCCTCATTGCATAATCCCCGATTATTGACATATCAATAAAGGAAACCACACCATGTAGGCCCAGATTAATAGAGAAACCAAATTGTGTAATCCCTGATCAAAAAGTTGTACATCCTAGTATAATCCACTAAAATTTATAGAACCTCATGGATAATGATAATTTCTCTAAGCATGATCTTCCACCATAGCCAATCAGTTGGGTAATGGATAAGTGAAATATGAGAACTATAATTCCCTCCATAACTGGGATACATAGGATGACTTCCAATGGACCGAGTATCAATGGAAATATACATTACTGTAAGACACTTCATGTCCCATGTATTCACCAGATAGGGGACTAAATTACCTCATAGGTTTGACATTCTTGCTAGTCCATCAGTAGAAGAGAATTGTGGTCATACACAACAATTATTTAATCTATGATCCCTGATTGTGCCCTCACGTAACTCAAACCAATTAGTGGGTTGGGGGATGAACTAAACTAAAATGACTATGATTAATATTATAAAAAAAGAAATATAGGATTACTTACTAAGTCTTTAGATCCATAATATACCCTATATGAGATGGTTAATCATTGCCTCAAAATGAAACATTAATGTGTAATTCCTATATGGATATGCTCACATGCAATTTAACTATTCTACCTCTATCTATTGTCGTTCACAATGAGAATGGCATACATGAGCATAGACACGAGAAATGATTATGTCAAAATCTTATTGACAATTTCCTCCATTTTGGATCATTGCCATAAGGATGTCAGTTTGATTACAAATCATCTGCACTCAAAGGGATATATTCCTAATGAAGAAAGCCAAGGTAGTCACGTATGCATTTGAACCACCTAGGGTCTCTGTTGTTGCATCAATCATGAAACAGATTCCCATGGAAATCCTTATATAGACTCTAATTAATATTTTAAACAAGATTAGTAGGACTCTTTATCGAGATCCAAACCCAATATTTTCATCCATATGATATGATTCTAAATTTCATGGATCAGTCTTGTCTAATGAACATAAACATTTTGACACAAACTATGTGGCTTTTGATTCTTATTTTAACAGGAAATATAGGATGACTCTTAAGGGTCCAATCCCATCTACAAGATAACAACCGCCTCCTTGGATGACAATAAACTCCAGAATAATCCAATATGCATATAACCCAAATCTTGATAAATAAATAATAGAATGATAGGGAACCTGTGATATGCATGTAATTTTTCATATCCATATAAGTTCTTAATCAAGCTATTGACACATGGAAACAGTCCTTGTATTGAGCTCTTTGAAGGATTTTGTCAACATTTCATAAATTTATAAAGATATCTTATAATAGAAAAAATTCCTCTTAAAAGGGTGGGATGAGCATGACCTCCCATCCCATCAACCAATGTGTGTTCGTAAGTGTCGTTGGAAGTGAAACACTAAAGGAACACTAGTGTTTGGAAATAACATTTGTACATAGTTATATAGGTGGGAATCATTGGGAGTTTTTAGGGAAGAGTAGAAAAATAGAAAAAATAATTTGAGTGATTGAGAAAGGGATTAAACCCCTGTGATAAACTATTGGGTGAATACAACCAACATCTCTTTTTGAGATAAAACAACACCATCAGTGGTTTTCACGAGCGCTAATAAATGGTTCCCTTTATCATTTCTTTATTTTTATCAATTGTAAAGGGTACCCACTATCAGCAGTAAACAACAACTATAAAGGCCCCAAATAAAATGAAATAATTAAAAACTAAAAATTAAACTATTGTAAATTTATAAAAAATATTAACAAATGTGTCAATTTAAAAATTATTGATTAAAATTAATTATTTAAATATACAAATATATAAATTATAATTACTAATAAATAGTATATATTAATTATATTGATATGTAAAATGATTAGAATGAAATAATTAACAAATAAAAATTATGAATGGGTAAATTATGAAAAATAATAAACATTTTATTTATCAAATAATTGTTGGTAAAAATGAAAAATTTTAACATACATATATAAAATATTAATATTAAGAAATAGAGTATATTAAATAAAGATATACAAAATAAATAAATTTTAAAAAAAATACAAAAGAAAAAATTGCAACTACTGAACAAAAAATTAAAAAATGAATAAAGAGTAATAATTAAAATATATTAAAAAATAATACATTAAAAAATATCCAAATATTTACTAATGAAAAAATTACTAATAAATATGATTATGTTTAATATATATATATATATATATATTCAATAGTAATAAATAATATATATTAAATATAAATATAGAAAATGAATAAAATTTTATCATTAAGTACATATTAATTTCTTATACATTTTTAATGGTTTTCATACCTAATTATTTATAAATACATTTAATATAGAAATATATTCATATATATATATATCAATGTATATAGTATTTCCTAAAATATGATTTATATAATAAAAATTATTTATTCTTACATTAAATAAGACAAATATTTATTGAAAAATTCTTTATAATTGAAAATTAATATTAATTAAAAATAATGTCTAATTACATCAATTAATGGATATAATTGAATACCATTTTATTTTTCAATTTAACATATATAAAATGTGTGTTACATTTAGATCATATAAATAATTTTGTGTGTGTGTGTATGTGCTTGTGTGTGTGTGTGTGTAATTAGATGATTCTTATATATAATTCACACACACCAATATTTACGTAATTTTTGAAATATTTTATAGAAATGCATACACCTAATATTTAAGTAAATTTTTCAAATTTTTGTATTAATTTTATAATTTCATTATAACTCCATTAATTTAATATATTGTGTTTTTAATCCGCTAATTTTATTTAATTATTTGTAATATTATTGTTAGTAAGTTTTATTTAATCATTTAATTTTATTTTTTTGAAATTAATCTCATTCTATTATTTATATATATATATTTATTTACTATGATTTAATATTTTCATTATGTATTCATCTTTATTTTAATATGTATCAATTTTTTTGATAATTTATATTTAATTAATAAAAAATTTCCATTTTCTCCAAACTCGCAATGTGTACAAATTTTTATTATTCAATTTTAGTCATTTTTAGCATAAAATATATTTAAGATTATATAATCATTAATAATGTTCCATAAATATCCTTTAAAAAATATTTATAAATAAAAATATTTATAAAAAAATATTATTTATATTAATAAAATTATCAATTTATTTTTATAAATAAATAAATATTATTATTCAAAAAAGTATTTATATAATTTTAGATATATATTTATATATATTTTAATAATTATAAAATTATGATAAATTGATTGAATTAATTAATATATTTACTTTATTTATATGTACACATATACAAATATTTATAATTATAATTACAATTATATATATATATATCAATATATATAAATTTATATAATAAAATAAATATATAGATATATTTTCTTATGTACTCATATAAAAAAAATAAAAAAAAATATCTATTTAAAGTAAATATAAAATTATAATAAATATATTAAAATAATGAATATATATATATATTTATTTGTATTGTTATTAATAAATATTTGATATATATATTTATATATTATTCTAAAATTATAATAAATATATTCAAATAATGAATATATTTATATTTATATTATATATATATAATTATATATAAATATATAATTGTATGAGTAAAATTGTAATTATAATATTATAATTCATATATTTAACTAATGAATATATGTACTATATTTATATTTATATTTAAATTTTAAATATATATATATATAATTAAGTAAATATATATAATGATATAAATATATTTATAATATTAAATGAGTTTTTAGAAATATATTTAAAAATATATTTATTCAAAATATATTTATAAATGTATATTATATATTTATAAAATCATATATATATATAAATTAAAAATATAAATTATTTATAAAATTGTTTATATAATTATAAATAAATAATTATATATTTCAATAATTATAAAATTATAATATATATATATATATAATTATGTAAATATATTTACAAATTTTATTATTTATAATTTTAACTATAAATTATTTATTAGTGCAAACGGTTGATCATTGATGAAGAATTCTTCTCCCAATGATTCTTTATTTCAAGTAAAGATATACATTATTAGTACTTATTAATTAATCCCTGATAAATTTTGTTTTATTTGTGATTTTTTGGAAGCACTGATAAAACTATCAATAAACTATTTAGTAGAACCCAAACGGAGACAGATTCAGTCCAGATTCTAAGGATTTCATGGAACATCCATGCTTTCGATTCCCCCCTCTATGTTCTCTTTAACAACCAATGCTAAAATATCCGCTTTTGATGGTCCTTTAGTTTCCGCACCTCCCAACTCATTGATTTCTTTTTTTTCAGATGTTTTAATTATTAACGTGTTCTCAACTATAATGAACCCTAATTCTCATCTCACATAACTACACTCATGATTGGCCACTCTCATTCCCCCTCATTATAGAAATTATTATTTCCATGTCCACTCAATTATAATTCCATTATTAGCACTATCATTTTCACCATCATCACTATCATTATCAACTTCTCATTTTCCTTGTCCTTTACCACTACTCCTCTTAGATATTTCTCCACGGTTTTTAATCATAATGTCGAGTTTTTCAAGCATCCAATGTCTGTTTTGTTTGATAAAATTTTGTTTTGGGGGTGTTATAAATCGGGTTGATTTATATATAAATTTCATTTTAGGGTTTGTTAGTAGGTTTTATCTTTGAATGAATGATTATTTAATGAGTGTCATGTCAAATAATGTATGTTTAATTTTCTTGAATCATTATTTAACAAGTTTTATATTTGAGGAAATATTATTTTTTCAATAGGTGACTTATAAATATTTCAATTATTTTCATGACATTTAAATTTTGTTTAATTTACTAATTAAACTTCTATATCATGTCAGATATGTTTAACATGACAAATATGTCTTTATATGATTAATGAATCTTGCTTTCTTCATTGTGAATTGTTGTTTTGAATTTATAATGTATTATGGATTTTGAATATGGATTATTGAAAATATATATTTAAATTATTATCCTGGGAATGTTTTCATTGTGTTGATTGTGTAATTTTAATATACAAGATGTTATATTATAATGAAGTATGATTAATAAAATAATAATTAAATTTTTTTCATATATATCCCTCTTTTTTGTTTGATTCTATAGTTTAATATTTATATACCCTTCCAAATGTAATTATAAAACCCAACTCTCATTAGGTACTATAACTATTTCACCAAAAAAAATAATCACTTCCCCAATTAAACTCTCTAAATCCTATTTAGTCCTTGAATACACTAATATTGATCATTCTACAACGATTTGATATGGAGAAGATAATATAAATTTATTTAGAATATAATTAGAATAAAATATAATCAAATTTTATACGTATCTAATCATGTTGGATATATATATCACTTCATATTTACTATATGAAGTGATATTTTAAATTTTAATATGATGCTTGAAATCATATGTCTCTTTTGGGATCCCTTTTACTATTGACATTTTTTCATCATTAATATATTATTCATACATTTATTTTATAATTTATATTCTTTTACTGATTTTGAAATAAAAATTAAAAAATAAAATAAGAAAATGAATGAAAAGATGTGTTTTATATTTGGCCAGCCTTTTAAAACCTGTGTTATTTTTTTTAGATTTTTTATAAATATATAATAATTGAAGATGTACAAGGTGAAACATTTGTTTGAATTTTTTTCCTTTTTTATTTGTAAAATAATTTTTATTTGAGTCATTATTTTATTTATAAAAAACTGAATTTAATATTTTTAGAAAAGTTGGATTTAGATCATGAAATTTATTATTGGTCATAATGAATCATAGTTTGAATACAAATTATAAACAAGTTAAGAATATTAGAACGAGGTTGGCGATTTTTTAGAATTAAAAAAAAATGTTCCAGAAATGAAAAGTTTTTATATATTTGGTTGAATGTTTGAAATATTTCCTAGTTTCATAGTGAAGAAAATAAAGATCATTTAATTTTTTATCATTTAAATCAATATAACAGTCCTTTGATTTTCCATAGAGAAATTGTATAAAATTCAAGATCTATTTAGAATGAATATTATGATGTTTCTACTTTTGATCAAATTGATGAAATTATTTGTGATATTTATTTAGTGTAAATTGATAAGAACCCAATAATCATACACTTATATTCTGATATTGAACACCCATTTTATATTGATTTTAAACATTTTGTGGTTTCATTAATGAATTTCAGCATCAATACATGGGTAATATATTAGCTAGGGTATTAAATTATTTATTAAATCAAATCTCATTCCATTGAATGATATATTCTATGAGATATCAGGGATATAATACTCATCTAATTTGAATATATAATTCATGGAACAATTGTTTGATATGAATCCCACTTTAGATGTTTCACCTAACGAATCTAGACTTGAAACCACATCTGAACCATATATTGGTTCCCAATCTAAGAATATTTTATTTTTTTAATAAAAAGTATGATAACATCATTAGTTTTTAAGTCATAAAAGGTTTTTAAAATTATATTGTTTCTATGTATATACATATATAAATAAAATAATGTAAATTATTAATGAACACAAGTCCAAACATTTATTCCATAAAATGAAAAAACATAAAACTAGTAAACATGAATAAAAAAATTATACAATAAAAGAAGCATAAATATATAATTTGATCCACATGTGTGATGTGGTTTTCATCTCGCTGCACCCAATTTCACCAAAAAACAATATTTGGTTCTCTACTAGAGAAATATTCAATGAAAATGCTAAATTTCACCAATCGTTGTGTTATTTATCTTCTCTATCACTATTCCTAAACCACAAAAATAATCATATGATATTCTAAACACCCACAAAAAATTAAAAACACTAAACCTAGAGTAACCTTATGGTTGCTTCAGGGAGAACATAAAGAAAACTTGTTATCGTTCTCTTAGACTATGTAGTAGATCACCTCTTATTAGACTAGCATAGAGATTAATTTATGTGAAAAAGCATAATATTAGAAACACACTTGATCAAACACCTCATGATATTTTGTAAAATAGTTTTAAATTACATGAATATTTATAATACCTTCTTGGTATTAATCCTTCAGTAAATTTTATGTCATGTGAAATCCTGAATTTAGGGAATCTTTTGTGATCTTTTATGAAACTGTTTTTTGATGAATGAATAGTGAATTAATTCATTTTTGAAGGAATCCCGTAGGATCCCTAGTATTTTAGTGGGTAATCTAGGATAATAATATTGTGATATTAATTCATAATTCTATATTTTCATCAGAAAAATGTATTATTCATGTAATATTTGTAAAATATTTATGAAATGTTTCATAATTATGCTTTTATTTTGATTTAGTGGTGGCCAACATACCATTTTTGTGTTCATTCCTATTTTAAATTTTATTTTTGAAAAAAATAAACTTGGTTTTATATTCTAATGTGGTGTTTAAAAGAAAATTCCCTAAAAAAGAACTAAAACAGATTTAATGTTTTGAAGCACATGATGTTATTATAAAGTGAACCTGAAATGTTTTAAACATTTAAATGGGTACTAATTCCCATGTAATTTTTTTTAAAAAAATTAATTTAATTTTATTAATATTTTAATATGATGTTATTATTTTTCAATTAATGAATTTTATTTAGAAAATTGGGATTGAATCCCACTAAGTGTTTTTAAAGAAAAATATCTCATTTTTCTATGAAATATAAAAATATATTTCAGGGGGAGTAATTAAAAAATAAAAATAATGCTTTTTTAATTTTCCAATTTATTTTCAGATGAGATTTTAAATTTTATATTAGGTTCTTTTAATTTAAAAATGGTTTATAAGACAACTTTCATCCTTAGTTGCTTCATATACTAAACAATTATTATTTCATTTCGTTACATGAGACTCATCAACCATATCTTATGGAAATGTACATAAATTTATTGAACTACTCTGATCTTTAGTAATCCTATAATGGGTTCTTGTTATAATTTTGGATGAATTCTAAGGATAATACCTACCATAGTAGTGTCATTATATTCTTAAACAAATTTCTACATTTACATTAAATCATAATAAAATTATTTGAAAAAATAAAATGTTGGGTTCCCCGTATTATAATTATTTGTAAATTTTACCGTTGATAATGAATATATTATTTTTATTTATTTATTTATTAAAAAACATAATATGATGGATATAAATTAAAAATGGATGCATTTTAATTGTATGACAAAATATTATGAATATAAAGTTAAAGAGTTCATCAAATTTGTAATAGAGAATGTATATGAACTATCTCAAATCCTTTATTCATGTTAATATTGTTGTTTTTGAATAAACATTATTCCTTGAGAGTTTAAATAACATTTTATTTCTCATGTAATAGATCATTGCTATAAATGTGTTACTAAACATGGGTAAAACTGAAGGTTCTCATCAATTGGGATGAAAATGTCATTTAGGGATCATTTAATATTAATAGCAACGTATATGATTGTGGAGATCAGGTGGATGAAATGAAAATGGAAATTAAAGATGATCTTCATTATTATCCAATGTTTTTTGAGATGTTATACAGTTTTTTAAGACTCTATTTTATATCAGTTGTACTAAATACATATCATTTATAGTTGTATTGAAGTAATATATTTTTAATGATGGAAGAGGATGGAGGGACACAAACCTTACATAACTACATGGTCTTCTGAATGATATGATACACGAATAAAATAAACATTTATGTCTATTATATGATTCGAAATGAATGGTATATTAAATGGGAATGTCTCTATATAAAATACATCATTCTCCAAATGAGTGCATAGTTTTCTCAATAACCATGTCTCAATCAAAAAATTCCCTATGTGTGGCCCAAATTTATACATGAAAATTGAATCCAATCCATCTAAATATATATAATGATTTCATATCATTCCAAGGTTTAAAATACTATATGGATATCAAAAAAATGTGAGAATGTTGACCTATAAAGGAGATAAAAAATTAAATATGTGAACTAACATCATCAAGTGTATTTTCCTCCGAGGTAGGAAAATAATTTTAAGAATCATGAATTGCAAATTGTTCTAAGAAACATTAATCTTTTTTGTCTATATATGGAATAAACCCTTTTGGTGTATAGGGTATTACTCAAGATACATTTTAAATCATGTTAGTGAATTGTAGTTTTCCTCCATGATTATATATAAATTAAAAATTAATTATGTTTTATTTACTTATATATTCCCCAAATAATCATGGTAATGATATTCTCATTTATTAGGATCCATTGATCAAATATATGAAATTGATGTTGGAATCATGTGTTATAATGTATAATTAATAGAGAAATTATGAATAAACATTGAGGCCCATGTTTTATGGGATGATAAATGAATAACATTATTATGCAAAATTATTTGGATATATAATTAAAGGAATGTTTTGGTGTTTTATTTGTGATAAAAATTGAAACACTCATTTTATTTGAAACATTCCATAAAAAAATTGTATTTCAAAAATCTGAAATTTTTACCTCAAAGACATAAATACCAACCCATGATGATAGCATTCAATGGGAACAAAGAATAAGGTACAACACCACCTCCACTAATAGGTGATCAACTATTCGATAATGTAATATAAATTTGAATATTGTTTTTCCAAATTTTTTTTTGAAAACCCTTATGAAAAATACATATAAAAATGCATTTTATTTAGAATTAAATTATGGGAATTATAGGAATGGAAGATATTTTACAATCCTCATAAATGTATATGGAAATGTTTTTATAGTGTTATTGGAAAATTACAAAATGTTTTTGGAAAATCAAATGACAAAATAATGGAGTGGTTTGACATGATTGATATAGGGACAAGGGAATTGTTGGAAGTGGTGATGGGAAAAGGGTTTAATTTTCTTCCTCCATAACTATACACTACATATAAATAGGAAAAACATCAAATTTTTATTTTAAATATTGTTGTAAAATTTCAATATCGTTATTCATAAAATATCTTGAATGTCATGTTGATTATAAATTTATGGTTTCATTGAATAAAATCACAAGGATATCATGTTTTGATTCTTTATTTTATACATGTTTCATTACATGTCATTTTCTAAAAAAATATGACATAGATTAACCAGACTCTAAATCATTTTTAAATCTATTTGTGTTAATCTTATAGGCTTGGTAGAGTTTTTATTCTAGAATAATCAATTTTCAGTCATATTTTGTGAATTATAGACATTCTTAAATCAATTATTCTTTGTTATAATTGTCTACATGAAAGAAAACATGGTTAGACAAGTTAAAATATATGGTATTATTTATTATATATTGATATTCACCCATTTAATGGTATATTAATATTTTAAAAGGGTATGTCATGAATCAAAGTCAGATAGAAGGATGTATTAAAGAACGAAATATTTTTGAGGATGTTATTGAATTTTTTATAGATTACCTATAATATATTGATAGAATCGGTATCGTAGAGTTCTGTTACAACATAATAATTATGGATGAATGGATTTTTAGTAGATATTTGTGTACAATTACCATCATAGAGAAGTGTCAAGGTAATTGTTACATTTTAGACAATAGGGACGGTGTTGATCCATACTTTGAATCCAACAAAGAATATTTTTGAGATTTGAATCCACCAAGGGATAAAATATTGATATCAAATACAGGTAATTAATAGTTTATAAGATGGTTTGGGGATCAAATTTTCTATGAGTTATCCAAAAATACGAATTCAATTGTCAAATGACTATTTTAGCTGGCTAGGGACCAAATTAAAAAGATATGTATTATATAATTTTTGTAATCAATGGTTATATGTTCTATAAAAAATAACACGATGAATACTGTATGATGAAAAAAATGGATGAACACATGTGGAAGAATCAATGTGTATATTGGGTTCCAAAGATATAAATAAAATTTATGAGAATATGTCATATTTTTTTATGATAAAACAAATATTCGAGTTGGATTATAAAACATTTATAACAATGATTTTTCATTGAAAATTGTTTAATAAGGGGAGTGTGTTGAATGTTGATGAAATGAGATTTGTGAAAGCGAATTTCAATGTGGAAGGGGAAATGTATGTTCCATCAATATTGGAATCACAATCATTCAACGCATTTTATGTCCCAAATACAGAAAATCGAAATTGATCGATTATGCTGGTAGTGACTAATGAAGTTATAGGGTTAGAAGAAAATTTAATCGAGGATGGACCTTTCAATGGGAGATCACATTCATTTTATATTGGTCCCAATGTAGACAATTTCTATTATATTAGAGGGTACGAGAAATTGAGGATTTAGATTATTTATTGAGGATAAAAATCCCTTCATCATTTAAAAAATGAAAGATATTTCAATGGGAAGGTTATTATGTTTAATTATACTCAATGTTTCTTTGTCATGTTAATATTCACTAGTAAATTAACAAATCTAAACTACATTGTTGAATACTTATACCGAGAGTGTCTTAAAATCATGATTTTATAACCAATAATATGAAAGAATAGATTATTGATGCTAAATCTACAATATTATTCGGAGACAAACATCACGTGGATGAAAAAAATAATTCCCTAGTGTCATAGTGTTGAATAAAAATATCAATGAAATAATTAATGGTATACAATTTGATGTTGGAAGTAATATAAACGTATAACCTTTTTACCAATAAAAATTAATATTCATCTATTATGTTGGGTTTTCAATGAGTATGAATGTTCTGATTGATATATATTTGTGGTGAAATAATAATCCTATAATGAAGTAATCCCTTTGGGAAGATATAAATGAAATTTGTTGATATACATTCTCTATTTTTCTGAAAAAACATGTTATAAATTGTTGATTTAATTTCCATTAATCAATACAAAATTTATTTATTTTAGGTGATTTTTAAAAGAAATATTTCTTAATTTCTATAAGAAGAACTCATAGAGGCTTCCATAATCTTATTACGATCTTACAACATTGGGATGTAGAGTAAATAGTAAAGCCCCAACTACTAGTTAGCTATGAACACATCACAATGTTGTAATCATGGAATGATATCATCATTATTTATGGTGGGAAAGAGTTTTAGGTTCATTGTTGATGATTTTATATTATTTGAAATTATTTATTTTATCCATTCTATTTACAAATTATTAATTTATAAAACAGAAAAATTGTTCTGAATGAAAATAACATGCATCAAAACCAATGTCCCACTATTACCAAGCAATGGTGGGGTATTCTTTTCTACGGAATAAATTGGAATACATTTTAAATCAATAATAAAATATTTATTTTTCATGAAAAAACAAATGTTACTTTGTTTATATATCTATTGATGAATCAAAATTCGAAGCCACATTCATCCCACAACATTATCTATGGAATGAGGTTGGTATAAATAAGGAGGTTAATCTAGTTGATGAAAAGACAAAACCAGTATAGGAATCTTGTGTATGCTTGATATAATAGAAATTAGTTATTAATTATAATATATTTTAACAAAAATATTTATATATTTTCATTTGTTTTTTATAAGGTTATACATTATAATCAGTAGTGATTATACTTGAATAAAAATGTCTTTTAGTATCCTTGAAGTGTCTTGAATGATATGGTTTATTTAGATGTGTAGGTTTTGGATTGTCTCCAATAAAAATTTCTAGAAAATAAAACCACAAGAAGATACATATAATATTATTAAAGGACTAAACACCCAAATTGATGATTTTCATGATATTATAGTCCATTATATTTTGCAAAACCAATATATAAGAAATTATCAAAGAGATTCGGCATTAGAACAATGATTTCCACATGAAGAACCAAATGAACTTACTAGATTTGACAAAAGTAATTCCCCTAAATAGAAAACCTTACGCGTGGTATTCAATTTTTTTCATTACTCATTCCCCTAATTATGAATCAAACTACTTCAGATATCTCTATATTACTAAAAGTATACAGGGTAATGTTTTATGTGACTTCCGTCCATAAACACCCACAAACAACCTTGTTTCTTGGGGAATGGTGTATAATATCATTGGAGAAAAGATAAAATATAATTGAATCCCAAAATATCACATTATTTGGGGGATTGAGGTAGTTCAAAAGCTGACATCTGAGTTTCCCATTAGACGTACTAATCCAGATATTACAATGGTCAACAATGATATAAGAACATTCGTGGAATAGAAAACTAGTTTATAATGATACATGGAGTATGTATTTAATGATTTTATTTATTACGAATAAGATATAATAGTTTCTAAAAAAGGATTTATGTGTGGTGAGGTACTATACATGGATAAAAAGATGTGGAAGCATATGGTCAGATCATCGCAGTCTAGTGAATCAACCAAGAAATCAATAGGGACTTTTGGGAATAACTTCTTCCTTCGAGTTCCAATAAAAGATTTTTTATCAATAAATTATTATGCATATCCAACATTTAAATATGATGATATGTATTACATTCTATATGAGAAAAAAATATTTTGTACATTCATTATAGAAATAGTTGGTCTCGGGTGTATGAATGATATTCTAAAATCTGAATGAATGAGAACCTTAATTGTTAATACATTCATATGGTAAATTATCATAATATTTTAGTAATAATCTGTGATATAATATATATTAAATGTAGTTAATAACTATTCATATTGTATAAATTTTTTTATTTTACTACCATATAATGGAAATAATATCTAATACATGATTTGGATTCCATAATCCATGTATCATTTATATAGACAAAAATTTGGATATGGAAAATAGTGATAAGAAGAAGTATCTATATGATGTTTTTGAGAACAAAATAACAATTGAATGACTATTTTTATGCCTATAATGTAGGGGTAAAACACTACAATATAATCACATGAAATGTATTTTTATTATTTTCATTACTAATTGATTTTTCAATGAAATCACTAAATGTCGATCACACACAATATAGACATGTATAAAATTTATTTTTTGGATCCAATGAAGGTATATCACACAATGCAATGACATATAATTTGTTTTTGGAATTTTTAATACATTACGATCAATATTTTATAGATAATATTCAAATTATATGTTTCATTATCTATTTTAACAATGCCTTATGTTATGATTGGCTGATTTCTAAATTTTGAATAAATCAAAGCATGTGGTCGATGACTAAACATAAACATTTTATGGATTACTTAAAATATAAAATGAAAAAGGTATAAATTAAAATATTTAAATATAAATACATATTTCAAAACAAATTACTTATTTTGTTAAATGTTTATATATTTTTTGAATAAATAAAATGGAAAGGATTATGGATATTATGTTCTAAAATTTATGGGAGAATACATAAACCATGAAAATACCACCATCCTAGAATTGATAATTTAAAATGTTAATTAAAATTTCATTTTTTTGTAATAATATTTTTATCTATATATTCTCACTACTAAAATTATTTTTAAAAACATTCATACTCAATAGAATATGTATATTTTTTTAGAGATAAGTGGGCTATGTACATGTTGTTAGAATGTTTTTCGACAACAAATTTAGGTTATTACAACCTATTTCTATGATCTAGTATGGGATATGTCCCTATAAATATATTTGGGTAGTGAATAATTAGTATCAAACTTCATTAATATTTTAATTTTTTTTTCATGGATAACATTAACATAATAAATTCTTTTTTTAGAAAAGATAAGAAAAAATAGTATTCGAATGCATACATGCATCATAAAAGGTTACTTTAAGCTATTTATTTATTTAATTTTCTCATAAATTTAACATTTATTAGATAATTTCTTATCATTTTTAGAAAAAAAATTATACTATTTCTCTCTATAGGGATTCATCAAGGGTGACGGTAAATTATATAATAACAGAACAACACAGTTCTTTAAATTTATTGGGTAGTGGAATTATTTGGGATATTCGATCAAAAATTATATCCAAGATATAATATCAAATTTTATTTTGAAATATGTTAACATAACAAATTAACTTTTTATTGGTAAAATGGAAAGAGTAAAACTGGTTATTTCTAATGCACACCATGTGTAACAAAATCATCCCACCGTTATATCCCATTAAATTTCATAAACATTATAAGAGAAGTGGTTTTCAACCAATTTTTATTATGCATATTTGTAATTTTTCACCATCATACAAAAAAAAGGTGTCCCTGGTTCATAACTAGTATTCATCTGAACATTCATAATGTAAAATGATCCAGGTTCACAAGCTCGTTAACAAAAAATTCATCACCATTCTCAATAAATAACACATGAGAATAACGATGTTACAATTTTGAAAAAAAACTTAATTATGATGTTATATTAATGATTATCTAACATAGAATATCGAATAATATATTCTAATATATTTCACAATCCATCTATAATTAAACGATACATTAGATTTTAGTTCCATTTGGATACTATAAATGGATATACCGATGTTTAATACTATCAAATAGGGGTAAACAAATTATAATATATTTTAGTGTCTTTTGAAAACCCATAATGGGCCACACTATTGTTTTTCCGTAAAACAAGGTAACTTGTTTATCATGGAGTTTTTACTATCTATAATGTTAAAAAGGGTTATATTAATTTTATAGTGTTCTATAAAAACACAAATCTAAATATATATATTTTACAATTAATGAATGATAATAAGATTACACAAATGGATAATTATTTATAAGATTAAATAATGGTATACACTAATGTTTTGTATTAAAAAATAGTATATATTTTTATGCTAGTTTCATTGTAGTAAATAAGAAGGAAAATGTTTATATTTGAGTTTTACACCAACCTAGAAAGATAAAAGAAATTAATTGTAATTTTTTGTAAGATGTTATTGTTTTGTAATTATGTTGTTGGTAAATATATCATGTTATTGTGATTGGGATTTGGAAATATATCATATTTATACATAGTGGGTTAATCATAAATGTTATAGTTTAGAATCCCTACTTGAAATAGTGGGATTAGAAATGATTTTTTTTGTATTTATGTTTAATTTATTTCATTATAGTATTACTAACTTATGATACATTTCCATATATATATATATATATGTGGATTATTTTTCTATAGTTTGTTTTATTTATTCAAAGTAGATCTTGCTTCTGTAAAATTAAAATGAAAATTTGACTTTCAGGTATTAGTGGAAAAAACATATTTTGTGAAACATGAAGTGTTTGTGGTATTATGATTCCACAACCTATGAATAAAAGTAGAGGTATGCTTAAGAGGTTCTCAAGAATCCTCTAGAAATATCATCATCTCTTCTAGGTTCTCGAATATTCCACACACCTATGGAGTTTTCTAAAACACCCCCTTGGGCCTTGAATGCTCGACATAAGATATTGGGGATGGATAGTACCCATTGAAATGAGGTATCCTCTTACATCAAAATGTAACATGTTATATCTTTTATTTTTTTAAAATATTTAAAAGAAAAATATATATCATAAACTCAATCTTTCTCCCCCTAATATAAAACACAATGATGACATTTTTGATCAAAATATATATTTTTTATTTATAATTTAAATTTAAATAGATAACATTGATAAACTACATAAAATAGGTGAAACACAATAAAACTAATTTTATATATTAAGAAATGAATTATTACATATTTTTTTAGTAGTATGAGTTAGGCTCACTACAATTTGATGCATGGGTGGCTGTTATGACCTCAAGTGTGTCTTTTTATTTAACATTGACATTAATTTTTTTAAAATGACTACTATAACACTAAAAATAGAGAAAAAACATTTTTATTGAATTGATACTTTAGAAAAATTATCCATATGTTGTTTTTGATGTGTGTTAATCATTTATAACAAAATCAAATACATGGTGTGCCCAGTATGACTAAATCTGTCCATTAACATTTTAAAACAAAAAATTTAGATCAAACATATATCAGTCATTGAAAACTAAAAACTTTTACATGAATTTTCTTGATAATTTTGGATAATAATTCATAATTCATTTGTGATGTATATAAATCAGGAACACGTCAAACATACACACAATGTTATAGGTATGACACAATGTTATTATTATAAATTTAAAATTATTTTTAGCAAAATAAGTGACATAATACCAACCAGGAATAATAAAAAATATTGTTTTTGTATTTTAGTATAGTGATCCATGAAAACATTTATTCATTTAAGAGTTGTCATCACCTCAATCCCGCCCACACTCTGACTTTTATGCCTCAAAGTGTGTCATATTATTTTTAATTTGTGTTTATTTTTTTAAATTAGAAAAGTGGTGTACTAAATACTGAGCTAACTAAATCATATAGATTAGATACTTTTGAATACTGATCCATAAGTAATTTATAATGTATAGTAATGATATGAACCTCTATCTAATGCACTGTAAGACCAGTATGAATCTATTTTTATGTTTTTATTTAAAATTGACATTAATTTTATGAAAAAGAAAATTGAAATTCCCAAAAACAAGAATATTTATTCATATTGTTTCAATAATTTATGAAAATGATCCATAATAATTTTTTATATGAATAACCCACGCTATATTCAGATTCTTGTTGTAACTATTATAAATCATATTGCGTCTTTTTTTTAAATCAAAATTTATTTTCATAAAAAAGAGAACTTGAATACTCAAAAACATATAAATTTTTATTAATCGTTTTGATTCTATATTAATGTTATTCGTAAGTTTCTATTGATGTGTATGAATTATCTTCACCTCAATCAGATAAATGATATTCTTAGCATGACAAAAAGTATCCCCTATTTGATTAAAACTAACATTAATGTTTTAAAAGTATAACTCACTATATGATAGTTTAATTTAGTTGAAAAATATTTTTAATTTTGGAAAATGATTCATATGTTATTTGTGATGATTAGGATTCCTTCTTAGGTATAAATGACACATGATATGACTAGTATGATTTATTGCGTGGGATTCCAGTTTAAAAATATTTTTTTTGGAAAAAAGAAAATTGGAATAATGAAAACTAAGAAAAGGAATTATGGTTGTTTTGAATCCATATAAAATGATATATATATAATTTGGTGCATGTATGAATTAATAAAACCTAAATATGTTTCATAGTGTTACTGTTATGACTACATGTATGTATTTTTATTTAAAACTAACTTATGTTTTAGTAAATAAATATTTGAAAAACTCAAAAATAGATCAATCACATTAATATTGCGTTGATAAATTAGGAAAATGATCCAAAATTATTTTATCATGTTTAGGAATCATCGAAACCATTATCTGATACATGATGTTCATAGTATGACTCAATGTTTTTGATATCAGTTTTAAATTGGTATTTTAGTTTAAAAATTATCATACACTAAAAATAGACCAAACAATCTAGAATTGTCTTGATAATTTTGAAAAAAAATTCATATGACATATCTGAAGTTTAGTAATCATTATCAAATCAAACCAACACATGATATCGTTAGAATAACTGAAAGTCTATGTTTCTAGATTAAAATGACATTTTAGTAAAAAAACACATGAAAAAATATAAATCAAGAAAACATCATTATATTATTTTATAAATTATTAAAATGATTCATACATAATTTGTGATATGAAGTGATCTTTATAACCTAAATACTATGAATGTATGTATAGGAGTTACTCTAAGTCTGCCTTTGTATATAAATATGACATTCATTTTAGTAAAAAAGGAAAGTAACATACTCAAATGAAACCATCACATTTGAATTGTTTTTATATTTTTGGAAATTGATCCATATGTAATTTTTTAAACATTGGTTTCATCTAAACCTCAATACGATACACGATGTACTAGTATGAATCGAAGTTACCATTATTAGTTTGAAATTGACATTTTAGTTCAAAAGTTGTCACTAAAAACTACGAAAACATTTTAGGATTTTCTTGATAAATAAGTAAAATAATTCATAAGTAATTTATGATATGTAGGAATCAGTAACACATAAAATTGACAAACAATGTGACCATTATGACTTAAATCATGAGTTTCAGTTTAAATGAAAATTTTAGTAAAAAAAAAACAGCTGACATAGTCAAACAGAACAAAATGAATTTTATTTTTTAAATGATTGGGAAAATAATCCATAAGTCATTTGGGACATGTAGAAATTAGATTCAGGTAAATTTGACTAATGGTGTGATGGGTATGACTCCAAGTGTTTTTTTTGAAATTGATATTAATTTTAGTAATAAAGAAAACTGTCATACTGAAAATTAAAAAAGAGGTCATTTTATTTTTTTGATATTTTTTTAAAATGATCCATCTATCATTTTGGATGAGTAATATTAAGATGCAACTTAATCTGATACATGTTGTTATCGGTTTAACTGAAGTGTCTGTTATCAGTTTAAAATTGTAATTTTATTTAAAAATGATTTACTAATGGAAAATTTTATGACACACTCATATTATCTTAATAATTAGATAAAATTATTCATAAGTAATTTATGATGTGTTGGAAATTGTCTCATATTAAATATATACTTGATGTGATTGATATGACTCAAAATAAATGTTTCCAGTTTAAAATTAACTTTTAGTAAAAAATTAACTTTTAGTAAAAAATCCAACATATATACACAAAACTATGAAACTGAATTTAGATTACATTGAAACATCTATTAGGCCATCCATAAGACATTTTAGAGATACATTATTTAGTCTCATCTCAATTTTATGGATGGTGTGACTGGTATGACTCCATGTGTGTCTTTTTATTTAAAATGGACATTAATTTTAGTTAAAAAGTTAACGTGCATAATAAAATACAATGAATAACCTTTTCATTATTTTCATACATTAGTAAAATGATCTATATGTCATTTTTTAGTTGTTGTAATTAGCCGCACCTCAATCTTATTCATGACGTCCCATGTATGACTCACTATTTTTGTTACCATTTTTAAATTGACATTTTACTTCAAAAAAGTTCCACTCGCTAAAAACTGAGAAATCAAAATTTTATTGTATACATAATTTATTAAAATTATTTATAATAATTTTTTATATGTGGGAATCAACATTATATAAAATGTACCAATTGATTTGAGAGAAATGACTCAATGTGCATGTTTCCGGATTAATGTGATCTTTTAGTAAAAATGATAAGTTACTTACGCCTTACACATCAAACACATTTGGATTGTATTTAATTTTTTTTTTAAAATTTTCCATAAAAAATATGTTTCATGAATGATTCATCCAACCCTTAATTTGATACACGGTGTGATCGGTATGACTATAAGTCTATCCTTTTATTTAAAATTGGCATAAATTTTAGAAAAATGACTACTCACATACACAAAACCATGAAAACACTTTCATATTTTTTTATACTTTAATAATATAATCCACAATATATTTATGAAATGTAGGAATCATATGCACTCCAATCAGATACTTGACATTACTGGTATGATTCTTAGTGTCTCTTATGAATTTCAAATTGGAAATTTAGATAAAAAAGTTTCGCCAACTGAAAATAGAACAAAATTTATTATATTTTCTTGATTCATTATTAAAATGATTCATAAATCACTTATTACATGTTTTATTTTTTACCCCATCATACTGATACATTATTTGTTTGGTATTATTAAATGTTCTTGTTTGTAGATTAAAATTACATTTTATTCAGAAAACATAAGGGATATACCCAAAACTAAGATAATTAATTTGGATTGTTTTGATAATTTAGGAAAATTATCCAGATGTCATTTGGTTTTGTTTTGAACTAACCTCACCACAATCTAATGCATGATGTGACTCTTAGGACTCCATGTGTGTATTTTTATTTAAAATTTACCTTAATATTAGTAAAAAAGGCAACTAGCATACTGAAACCTATGAAAACCTGTAAGTATTTTTTTGATAAATTACAAAAAATTATTTATATGTCATTTCTTATGTATAGGAATTAGACACACCACAATATTAGAAAAGATATACCCTATATGACTCAAAGTTTTCATTACTAGTTTATAATTGAAATTTTAATTAATAAAGTGTCGCTCACTTAAAATAAAAAAATGCTCCTATTTTCTTGATAATTTATATCTATGATTCATACTTAATTCTTAATGTGTATGAATAATTCTAACATAAAATTGACAGTCGATGTGACCAGTATTACTCAATGTTTATGGTCCCAATTTAAAATGAAATTTTCGTAAAAAAAATAGCCAACATACACAAAACCCTGAAAAAACATTCTTATTATATTGATACTCAATTAAAATTATAGATAAGTCATTTGGGATGTGTTGTATTCATATGATTCTCAATATGATGAATGATGTGAGTGATATAACTCCATGTGTGTATTTTTTTCGAAATTGACATTATTTATAGTAAAAAAATACAACAGACATACTCAAAGTTCATGTTTCCTGGTTAAAATTACAATTTAATAAAAAAACAAAAGTTACACACTCAAAAATACGAGACACAATTAATATTTTATTGATACATTAAGAAAATTATTCATATTTGATTTGGGATATGTAGGAATTAAAATCACCTTACTTTAACACATAGTGTGACTCGTATGACTCCATATGTGTTGTTTTATTTAAAATTAACTTTAATTTTATAAAAAAAATTCCCATCTAACATACTCAAAACTGATAACATTAATTCATATTGTTTTTATACTTTTTAAAAATGATCTATGTGTCTTTTATGTCTTGTAGGAATAAGTTGTACCACAATCTAGTATAGGATGGTCTCAGCGTGACTCAATGAATTTATTATTAGTTTAGAATTTACATGTTTGTTTAAAAAGTTACACTCAATAAAAATAGTTAAAACAGACTCGTATTGTCCTGAAATTTCATTACAATGATTAATAAGTAAATTTTGATTTGTAGGAATTATTATCCCATCAAACTGACACACATTGTGACTGGTATGAATCAATGTTTATGTTTCTAGTTTTGAATTATTTTTTATTAAAAAATAGAAGTGACATTCTAAAAACTGATAAAACACATCTGAAATATTTTGATAAATTAAAGAAAATGATACATAAGTCATTTGAGAAGGTTATGAATTATCTTCATCTCATTATAACACAAGGTGTAATTGGTACGACTCCATGTATATCTTTTAATTTAAAATCCGCATTAATTTTATTAAAAAAAGACAACTGACATACTCAAAACTATAAAAATTCAAATAGAATTTTTTGATATATTTGTAAAAATATCCATAGATAATTTTTTTATTTTTAGAAATATATGTCACCTAAATCTTGTACACCATGATCCAGATTTGACTCAAAGTGTCCATTACTAGTTTAAAATTGACATTTTAGTTCAAAAAGTGTCATACACTGAAAATTGAGAAAATGAACTCCGAATTTCATGGTAATTTAGGAAAATTGGTCATAAATAATTTTTTATGTGTTGGAAACAGTCTCATGTAAAATATACACATGATGTGATAGATATGACTCAATGAGTGTGTTTCCAGTTTAAAATTTCATTTTATTAAATAAAACACAAGTGCCAAACACAAAACTATGAAAACACATTTTGATTAATTATCAACATTTTTAAAAAATCCATAAGTCATTTGGGACAAAAAATATTTTCCCCACAATAATATTATGCATAATGGTACCTCTAGGACCCCAATTGTGGGTTCTTAATATTTATGTGCCATTTTAGTTTAAAACATGAATCACATCATCAAAATAGAAAAAACGAGCTCTGATTCTTATCTCATTATTTTATCCTTAATTCTATAATTAGTTTCATTATATCTTTTTATAATTATTAAGTTAATTTTCAAAGAGATACTTCTTGGAGATGAATACGTTATGGAGTAATGTGCAGGAATCCACCAAAACTCTGTCTAATATACAATTTTTATGTTATGACTCAATGTTTACTATTAAATTAACACATTAGCATAAATTTATTTCTTTATTTTGTTATTGAAATAATAATTGTTTTCTTATATATCATAATTCCTTTGCTCATGTTTTTATAGTTTTTTTGAAAATATAAGGATTGTGGGCTAGGACCCATATAAAAAATGAACATTTTCATTTTTGAATGTGTGTGATGATTTATTTATTACTCATGTAATTGTATAAACAAATTTTTGAAATGTATAAAATGTAGCTTTTTTGTATTTGTGTTTTAATTTTTTTTAATTTTTTTGATTTTACCGTTCCATTGTATTTTGTCCGATATGCATTGTATATATGTTATTTTTTGTGCTTAAGTGCACTGTAGATTTTGTAGCACAATATATTATGCCAGTTTATAAACCCTTTTAGAAGAGTTGACAATGGTATCCATTCTCATCTACTCTAATATAACTGATGAAGTGTCCCATTATCATCACTTCTAAAAGTGATGATGAAGGGTCCCTTTATCGTCGCTTTTCTAGAACAGATAAAAGTCTAGGTCACTTAATCATGTCATGGTTGTAAATTTTATTTAGAATAGATAAAAGTAGGTTTTTGTGTTGTTAAAGGAATGTTTTGTATAAATGAATGCTACTAGTGGTTTATGATACCATTTTATAAAAGTTGATTTATATATTTTATTATAAAATTTTCAATTTTTTTTAAATTCTATTGGTTATTTCTACAGATAAATATTTACTTTTCTATAATGGTACATATGAATGTTGTTTTCCTAGGTTTATATACTCGTTATGAAATTAAAATTAAAAAAGTATTTATCATTTCAATATTTCATTCTCAACCTTGTGATTATTTTATATGGATAATATAATGATGATCTATGTTGGGACATTCATTTTGTCTATGAAACAAGCCAACCCAAACCACTAGGTCTTAGTTTCCATTCCATGTGAACTCAGGCACAACTCCACATATTTAAGAGGTAATGTACTATCATGGAGGGTTCAATTCCATTGGTTGGCATATAGTACAGTAAGCGTAAAGACCCACGATAATGTACATGGACATTACATAACATTTTCCGAACACTTAAACATTATACAAAAATATTCCCAACGACTGTATTAGTTTATGTCCTTTGGAAACCGGAAAAAATAAACATCTGGTTTATAAAACATCTACACCAACTTTTTCTTTATCTTTATTAAATATAACCCCTTCTTGACATATCTTACTTAATACACATCTTCAAATCCTTGGGAAAACAAATATAAAAAGAGGGGAGCTCCGATACCAAGTAATCGAAAATCAGGGTGATATGTAAACATAAACATAAGCATAAAGGTTATGATAACATGATCATAAAATTAGAATATCATGCCTTTAATATCAATGGAAAACTTGAAAAATAATGAAAATCCAATATCATAATACAACAAATCATAATTGTAACATAACACATGAAATTATGGAATAAATATATGACTTTGTGAACATGTATAAATAGTAAGAGATTCACTCATTAAATTAAGGACATGAAATCATTCCCTTGAATAAACATATGGACATGGAAACTAGGTCCACTCATAAAATTATGGACATGAAAAATAGGTTTTCATATATAATTGTGAACATTAAATCAGGTTCACACATAACATACATAACTCATGAGTTATCAATCTTTTCCCAATACAATGGAGGGAGATAAAGGTCTAACCCATACCACAAAGAAATCAATCTTAGGTGTGATAAAAAACAAAAATCACTCTTCATAGTTTATCAAGGCGATAAATTGGGTTTCTTCAACATCATTCCAACAAAACACATTCTTGTAACAATAAATGGATGTCATAAATAATATAATCACAATAAAACCATATAAATAGTAGAGATAATATACTTGAAACACATCCTTATTAAAAAAAATTATCTTAGATGGAATAATAATAATATTTAAAAGAAGCTTCATGTAAAAAATTCATAATGGAATCATAATAATACATTAATTATTTATAAGATAAAAAATATTCCCTTTGTACATTTTCTATAAATGTCAAAAAAAGTATCTCATATAGAAAATTACCAAAGATTCCTTTCATATCGTTTAGTAAAAATTAATGATTGGTAAAATAAAAATCAACATTATTCAATTGAAAAATGATATAAAGAATAATTTGTAATATATTTTAATAAAACATGGAAATGGATGATAAATATACCCAATTAAATAATTATTAGTAAATAATATCAGACAAAAAACAAATTACAAATTTATCTCTTACCTTAGGTCCCATATCCTTGGTATGTATCCAAGCCTCATATTCATTGATGTGATTCCCTTAAATATCTCCTTAGAAAATTGTATTTGGCAATTAAAGATGAAATGAACATCTATAATGTAACTAGGGAAATGAATAAGGGAAATGGTATAGGTGTGGATGAACATGAAGGCCTAAAGTGAAGTGACTAGGCGAGGGAGGAGGCTCCCATTTATAATTGAGGTGAGGGAAATCTTAAGAATGTCATGAAATATCAATTTATTATAAATTTATTTTCATTTTTGAATTGTCACAAACTAATTTATTTCAAAAATAAGAGGATGTTGGTTCGTATCCCTATCATACAATTAAATTAGATATGTATTTAATATTTTTTACAATTATCTTTTTGTTTAGACCTTTATTTTAACCTTTTTAATCTTACACTGGTATTTTTTATTTACAGTTTTTGTGATAATTTAATTACCATAGCATGTCAAAAAAAATAAAAAAACATTCAATAATAGAGTATTTGAACTTATCTTACCAATTTGGATGAGTCTTATATTTTTTAAAATTTTATAACATTTAATAAAATATTTTTTTTTATTTTAAAATACCAGTAGTTTAAATATTAACTCTATTATTTTGTTGACATTTTAAAAATGTCATAATATAAATAGAAGTTTGAATAAAATTATTTAAATCATCACCAACATTTCTTATTTGTAAAAAAAATTATTCCATCAATTCTATCAAATTATATATATTTTAGTACTAATAATATCATTTATTTGATATTAATCTTAATAAAATTATTACTACTTCACTGTTGTGTCAATATTTATGGTATTTATTTAACCTCTAACTTATTTAAATAATTTCACTTGTTTTAGATAATTAAATTATATTTCTTGTGGAATATTTATGTCCATAGTTTCATTAATTCTATCACTACATTAAAAATATTATATTTATTAGAGATAAAATGGTGGAATGTTGACACATTTTTTCATAATAATTATAACAATTTTATGGGAAAAAGTTCATTAAATGAGTCAATTATAACCCTTAGGTGATATGGTTCACCTTTTATTCATAAAATAGGATTTTGGTAGGTGTTAGGGTTATTTGATTGTCTTTATCATATAGTTTGTCACCCTAATTTACCTCATTTACCTTTAACCAGGGTAAATAAAAATTACTGTAGTTACTATTAAAAATAACTAAATAAGTGTAACCTATTAAAATTATATACACCCAATAATTCCAAATACCAATTTTAAATAATAAAAATATTCAAATACTAGTAATTACATTTAAATTAATTCCAATTGTCAAAACGAGAATGTGGGGTTTTCTATATAAAACCCATTAAACAATTGGCCTAGTTTTATAACAAAATTTTATGTTAAAACACATCCAATGACAAATATTGTATTAAATGATAAAATATTAATCTAATTATACCTTAAAAAAATTAAAATGAAAATATAACTATGTAAATAAAATCGATGAAAAAGGAATTTTCAATTAAAAAGCAGTATTTTTAACAATTCATTAAAAATGAATTTTATTATTAAAATAAAAAAACTTCCAACAAATTAAATTTTGATGTTAAGATACTAAATAAGAATTTTAATTTTCAAAATATTACTTATAAATGTGTAAAAACTAGATTAAATATAGGTTCACCATCAAATAGTGGCCAAACTGCAGTTTTTTAAAATAATTCTTTTATCTGAAACATTGAATTAATTATTATAGAATGTATAGATAAAATATAATTTTAATTTTAAAATTTTGTTTTAATATATTAAATATATATAATGTAATTAAAATCCATCAATAGTGGCCTTATTTTTTTATAAACTCTCTTAAACATTGTCTTGCGTGAAATGAATTCTAACAAACGAACATGAAATTGTTTGTAACATAAACCAAGCATAGGGATGTGTATACCATAAGATAAGCTGATGTTGCATATTATGAAAGATAATCATGGTTTAGTTTATAATACATGGAATCAGTGAAATTTAAAAAAACATCTAAATTTTAAAAATCTCAAGGTGTTCTCTTCCTCCCCCCTAAAATTGAATTTCACCCTCGAAATTTGTTTGGGTTACAAAAGAATAGTAACACACAATGTAAAATCTTAAACATTCTTAAACAAAGAATAATCAGAAAATAATACACCCTATTAAATCATGATCCCTTTTCCTATTATTGTAGTTGGGTTTTGGCTTAGTGGTAAGCACCCCGTAATTCTACATGAAAAATGGGGGTTCAAAACCCATTGGGCTCAAGTACTGCAACCATACTGTAGTGGTACTATAGCGGCGGTGGCACTGTAGATTGGCGGGTACTATAGTGGCGGAAGGGCACTGTAGCGGCGGCTGTACTGTGCTGGTACTGTAGCGGGCAGGTTACTATTCATAAAATGGCTATTGGGAAAAATATTTTGGCCCACAGGCTATGTAATGGTCTACAAGCCCACTGGGCCTTCGGGCTATGTAATGGGTTTCCCTCTACCCAGTTAAAAGAGGTCATTGCTTTGATTTAATAATAAAATGAGGATTTGGCCCTTTTCCAATTATTGATCAATTTTTATGAGATTATATATTTACATAATTTTAGTACAATATCACCATTTGGTATGCCTAGAAGAATTTATTCTTCATATATTATTCAATAAATGAAGTTGAAATTTTTGTTCCTAATGTGTTTGTAGATCATGGGAACCTGAAATAAAATTATATTTCATTCCATATATCTCAACAAAATGGTTATCACAAGATATAAAATTTGCATAAGTCCGCCTATAGTAAGATAATACATTAATCTAACAAACATTAACTATAGTATACCTTAGACAATAAATAAATAGATAATCTTATAATCCTTTCAAAAAATTAAAACCTAAAAATTTAGAAATTGGTTCACTAAATCTTCATAAAATTTATATCATTTACCTCATAATGAAATTCTTGATTTTAAATTTCCAAACTTGTTAATAGTTTAATAATGTATTCTCTTTAACATACATACTTATTGAAAACAAGTATGTTTACTTATTCAAAAATTAAAAAACTTATAAACATCGTCCTTTATATCATAAACCACTTTTTAACAATCCTTAATTAAAAGGAAATGTTTTTCATCCAAATTACTTATTCATTTCCAACATATCATTATCCTAATATCATTACCTCATCATCATAATCACATTAAGGGTTATCCTACTCATATCATTGATTTTAAAAAAACAACTTATTACCACAATCACTATTCATGATGATCAACACGATTTAGTATATACTCTGAAATTATTATGGAAAAAATACAGTGGAACAATATATAGATGTTTCATTATTAAATAATACCATAAAACTTATCCTGCAACATTAATTTAAAATCCCATTACATAAACACGCAATCATTCCACCACTTCATTGTTGTATACTACATCGCGAATAGTGACCACATAGGACTTCCCTTTATATTTTTCCTTATGAGGATGCATGCATTGATCTTTATAATTAACCCTTGGATTATAGATTTGGTTAGCATAATTCCCATTTTTATTGCACTTGTAACATTAATTTATGAGAGGTTCACTCTTTGGAGATTTCTATTTATTCCCATTACTTTAGAGTAAAATTCTTGTTGAGTTTAATTCCAATAGATAAAACATTTATTAGCACCCTTAAAAAAATTTAAACAATGTTTCCTTCCCCAAATTGATCATAATAAAAATCTAATCTTCATTTCTCCATAATTTTTATAGATCCCTTTTATTTATGTCCTTATTTTCTTATCATAACCCTAAGATAGATGAGTCATTAAAATCTTTCTTTTAATAAAAAAAATACAAAGAAGGAGCATAGTAAAAATTATGTTCTTGAACTCATCCCAAAACATGGAGTCAATGTTATCTTTTTTCCTCATATTCTCGACAATGTTCCCCCACATATTCAGTTTACCATCCATCGAATAAGTGCACAACTTAACATTTTTATGATCTAATCAATGTAATATAAAAAATATATCTTCAATGGTACATATCCATTTCTTAGTAATTATTAGATCAGTTTTTCCACTAATATAAAGTGGATGTATCCTTAAAAAAGATTTAAGAGAACGTTGTTCCAACCTTTGGTCATTTGGAAGCCTAGCGGGATTAGTGGTCCTCGAAAAATGATTTTTTTATTAATGTTCCCATGACATTTAGTTTTTCAGGAGGAAAATCATTGCATTTACCTTTTCATCTAGCATTAATGTGCATCCTTTGGAATCCAACTATTGCATAAAAACCAAAAATATTAGTGTGAGAGGAAAAATCATATTAGGAATACATCATAATCAAGGGGAAGTTTATTCAATCTCAATGGTTGTAGATTTAATAATAGGAAATTCATGATATTCAACAAAATTCTAGGACTATAACTGATAGTTTGAATTACCCTTAATGAAATCCGTAGACATAACATAGAAATAAATCAAGGGATCTCATTAAGGTTTTTACATCCACATTTCCAATGGTTGACTAAACCTTTGCTCTGATACCAACAGTACATACCAAATCTTAACATACATAGACATTACATAACTTTTACAGAATACATAAAAATTATTAAAAAGAACACCCCACTACTGGAAATGTGGTTTTTACCCACGGTTCTTTACCAATGGTTTTCTTAAACCGTTGGTAAAGAAGGGCTAGGAAACCCATTTTACAACGGTTCTAGTGAACCATTGGAAAAGGGTACCCCTTTCCCAACGGTTCCATAAAACTGTTGGCAAAGGGGTGCTCAAGTTACCCTTCCCCAACAGTTTTATAAAACCGTTGGGAAAGGAAACCTATTTGCCAATGGTTTAAAGAACCATTTGGAAACGGTACCCTGAACACCCCTTTCCAAATGGTTTTTAAAAACTATTGGTAAAGATTTTCCCCAAATACAATCGGGTTGCTTCTCTCCCCTAGTCACGACAGAACCGTAAAATATATCTGACACGTGGCTCCTCTCTCAAACTCACCCTTACGAACAGGTGAAAATCCATCTGAATCACCTCAAATCAGGTATTTTATTCTTTATACAAATATGCTACCTTTTTTTTATTGTTATTGATCTAATATTTTAGTTTTAAGTTTTGATTTTGATGTGATTTCACCCTGAAAAATTGTGAAATGAATGAATATTTTGTTAATTAATTAGTTTCCCATGGAATATCATTTGTGTTATAATGTAAATTAAAAATAAAGGGATAATTTAATAGAAGACCTTGAATAAATTGTGGATGTTGGGGTATGTTGCTTCCATGAGAGGTTATTTGTTGTGTTTAATTTATGTTGTAGGCTGTTGTATGGTGATTGAGGTCACCGGTTTGGCTTTGTGATATGTGGGCTTGTAATGTGATGGTTAGTGGGCATGGATGTGACATGTGAAGTTGTGTGATAGTGATGACGTGTGGTGGTGTTGTGCCGTGTGGAGGTGTTGTGTGATGAGGTTGTGGTGTATGATGTGGTGAGGTGGTTTTGGTTGAGTGGTGGTTTGTGATGTGCTATATTTTTGTTGTGATATGTGGTTGTCTTGGTGAGATGGTTTGTCGATGTAACATGGCGATGATGGTTATTGTGAGATGGTGAGTTGTTGTGTGGTGGTTTTATTAGATTCCTAGTTATCTATTGAATAAATTATGCTGTTAAAACAAAAAAAAACAAGATAGTCAATAAATGAGATGGAATAGAAAAGGATGTGTGGTAAATGGATTTAATTAATTTTACAAATAAATTAATGGACAATGTATGTGTGAATGAAGTGGCTTATAAATGAAAGTGGGAAATGCTATGTGTCTTGTGTGGTGGTGGTGTGGTGTGTTACATATAGTGGTGAACAATTGATAGCTAAATTACCAATGAATACCCCTATTCCCTCATATATTTAGTTTTTTGGGTTACACACTATATTCCATTTTCTAATTAATTACATATTTGTTTTCAAAAGAAGGAAATGCATCCAAATGAAGAGAGACAAAGGAAAAAATGATAGAGAAGAATCGTCGAATGATGGAGTTTGGAATTCCATCATTATATCCTGTAGTGAGTACTTAATTTCAAATTTATATATTTAATGAATATATAATGTCATGTGATTAATTTGTTTGTAAACATTTTTGTAGGATCCACCTATACGTTGATAGTTAGTCGACGAGGAGCCTAGTACTGGTCCTAGTACTCAGGCCGGTGGTACGAGGAGGGTTCGTACCAGAGGTGGATGAGAAGCTGCGTGTACCCAACTAGACCCTACCCCCCACTGACATGTCATCCTTCCCACATTCTGATCCCAGTGTGTCGTTAAGGGCACACATGATATTTAGGCCTCCCATGTTTTCACTACCATCTGCATCTTCTGGCCCATCATTTTCACAACCCATGATGATTCCAACTCCTCAGTTAGAATACAGTCAGATAGTTGTCCCATATTCTTTTCCTTCTACTTCTGTCTCTCTGAGCATCTATATTCCATTGTCTTCGACTCCTGTTCCACCACAGGTTGTTCCGTCAGTTTCTGTGGATCCAACGACGCTCAACGATCAGACCAACACATGTATATTTATAGAACCCTAAAAAAATTTATAACAATATTTATTTTCATTATAACATGTTTTGATAAAATATTTGTTTTTCATAAATGGCAGATACATATTCTTACAGGAGGCGTGGGTGGGGGCATACATGCATGTGTTCAATGTGGAACCGCCGCACATAAGTTATGGTGTATTATAATGAAGACAACCAAATGGTTGAGAAAACAGGGTAGCAATGCCAGAGTTTTTTGGTGATGCTTGCCAAATACTATGATATCATTCCCATCAACCCGCTATAGTGGAGACATTTGCCACATGAGGTCAAGGGTAGAGCTTGGGCAAAGTTATGGGTAAAAAAATCTGTCCTATTTAATTCCATGAATTATTTTTGTATTTATATGAATTAATATTTTGATGTCAGCTTTGATTTAATTTTCCCTATGGTGAGGGTGCACGACCGGAATGTCTAAAGGATTTAGGAGAGCATTGGAGGGCCTACAAGCATGAGTTGTATATTTTCTAGGTTGCTAGAGTTTGCACTGAGTTAGAGGTGGTAGGAGTGGTTGATGATTGTCTTATAGAGCAGTATCGTCAGATGATTAATCATTGGGTGAGTACATAGTTTAAGTTATTACTTACATTTGAGGTATTTAAATAAAAACATTCATGTTTTGAATTAATACTATCTGTTTAATTTTCAAATTTTATTTAGGAATAATCTGGAAAAAATAAAATGAACATTGATGCAAAAAATACCTCCACACAATGGGACGCACTACGATGCCTGATCATGAGAGGAAGCATGTATGACAAATTTTTATAAGTTTTCTTTACGACATACACTTTCTTTTTTTTCCTCAATTATTTAATAGTTTGCTAAATTTTTCATATAACATTAGTTTTCAATGTCATTATAGAGTCAAATAAAAAATATTAAAGGATGTGTGCCTCGAGCAAAACTATTTTGCTCGAGTAAACGGAAAAAGGAATGAAGTGCCATCAATGAAGCGACTCAGCAGCATATTTTAAGTTTTAATCTATTGAATTTATATTTTAATATCAATTTTTTAACTTAACGATATATTTATATTTGTAATAGGATTCTTCAGAGGCCCTCTATGCCCAAGAACCAGACAAATTTGGGCCAACAAATCACTTACATCACGTGTTGAGAGAGGAGCATCTTGGAAGAGTATGCTGCCGACCTAGGATAGCCCCTAATATGTATTGGACCTCCTTAGGTAAGAGATGTAGTGCCACTGAGATGTAGATAGTTAGGGCACATGCAAAACAGGTTGAGAATAAGGCTATAGAGATGGCAGAACAGTCTGATAGGGCAAACAATGCGTTTATGAAATTTATTGAAGTTCTACATCCAACACTTCTAGAAGAGGCCAACCCATCTTTTGATGAATATATTTTGTTGATATGTTCTATATATGATGCACAAGGTGGAATTTCTAGTGGTGGTCAGGACAATGTCCAGCTTGACGATGATGATGGCGAGGAGTCTGATGCGGAAGAGGAGGGAGACGAGGAGGGCGAAGCGGGTGGCGAGGGCGAGGAGGAGGGTGAGGGCGAGGAGGAGGGTGTTGAGGAGGGTGAGGACGATGATGGGGACGAGGATGAGGATGATGATGATGATGGTGATGGTGATTTGGGACAAATTGATCCATTACATTTTTGACTAATATTACTGAGATTTGATATTTAATCTATTCTAGTTGTTGGTTTTATCTAGACTCGTTGTATAGTATTGGAGTTGAGTAATTTTTATATATTATCTATTTTTATGGATGTTGTTGTCTTTTAGTGGTTGTGTGTTTGGGACCCCCCCACCTTCCTGGACCCTGGAAAACCCCCCCAACATCCTCGTTGGACCCCGGACAACCCCCCGGACAGCCCCCCACCATCCTCCTTGGTCCCCAGACATCCCCCCAGACAGCACCCGGACAACCCCACGAACAGCCCCACTGGACAGCCCCCCACCCTCATCCCTGGACCCCAGATAGACATCAAACGGCCCCCATACATCCCCCCAGACATCCCCCCACCCTCCTCCTTGGTCCTCAGACAACCCCCCGAAAACCCACCGCACAGCCCCCCGCACAGCCCCCCCCCCCCCCCCCACCATCATTCGTCCCTAAACAGCCCCCTGGACACCAACCAGACAACCCCCGAACATCTCCCCACCCTCCTTGATTTCATTTACTACTAGAAAATTTATAATATATATTTTATTTATTTTCATAATGATTATCAATGTAAATCACATTTACACATCTAATCAATTTCATAGATTCTTAGTATGTTATATAAGGGATGTACTCATTGGGCATGACATTGTTATCTCTAAATTGTTTCATAGCATGATAAACTAAAATCTATTCAATAATGAGAATGATATAAAAATATTCTATATGAATGTCCACAAGATTTTATATAAATACAATTCCACTAATAGACACATGAGGATTCTCATAAATCATGTTTACCTTAATATTTCCACAAGGATTTTTAGTAAAAGTTTTATCTTCTATTAATTTTATAATATTATCCTTTTAAATATAAATTTTACATTAATAAATTAATTTAAAGACCCATAGTAAAATATTATATTGGAATAATGTGAATAAATAACTAAAATACCACTCTAACTATGTCTCTTTTGTTTAAAATGGACATGATTATAAGTGAAAAAAACAACTGGCTTACTAAAAACCGATCAAATGAATTCGGATTATGTTGATAATTTATCACAATGATCCATGGGTTATATGTGATGTGTACGAGCCAACCTGGGATCAATCTAAGGCACGGTGTGGCCGGAATCAGTCTAAGTGGTTTTCGATTGTTTAAAATGGACAACATTTTAAGTACATATGGAAAACCAAGCAAATGCATTCGGTTTCAGTTGAAACATCAGGAGAACGATCAATGGATCATATGTGACATGTATGAATCAACCCCACCTCAATCGAAGATGTGGTGTGGCCGACACCACTCAAATTGTCTATCTTTTGTTTCAAAAGGACTTCATTTTAAGTGAAAAACTTCAACTGGAATATGGAAAACTGACCAAACGCATTCAGATTGTGTCATGTATGACATGTACGAGTCAACCCTGCCTCAATCCGAGGTGCGGCGTGGCCAACACCATTCACAGTGTCTCTCTTTTGATTAAAATGGACAGGATTATAAGTGAAAAGAACAACTGACATACGAAAAACAGACCAAACATATTCGGATTTTGTTGATAATTTATCACAATTATCCACGAATATTATGTGATGAGTACAAGTAAAACCCGCTTTAATCCGAGGCATGGAGTGGCCGGGATCACTCTAAGTGCCTATCTTTTTTTAAAAATTGACAAAATTTTAGGTACATATGGGAAACTGACCGAATGGATTCTGATTGTGTTGATACTTTAGCACAAATATCCATGGGTCATATGTGACGTGTATGAATCAACCCCGCCTCAATCAAAGATTCAGTATGGCTGGAACCACTCATTGTGTCTGTCTTTTGTTTCAAAAGGACATCATTTTATGTGAAAAACATCAACTGGCCTATGGAAAACCAACCAAACACATTCGGATTGTTTCAATACTTTAGCTCAATGATCCATGGGTCATATGTGACATGCATGAGTCAACCCCGCCTCAATCAGAGGCATGGCGTGGCCAAAACCATTCACAATGTCTCTCTTTTGTTTAAAATAGACATGATTATAAGTGAAAAAGAACAATTGGAATATGAAAAACTAATGAAACACATTCGGATTCTGTTGATAATTTATCACAATGATCCATTGGCCATTTGTGATGTGTATGAGTCATCCCCGCCTTAATCTGAGGCATGTTGGCTGGGATCACTCTAAGTGGCTCTTGTTATTTTAAAATGGACAACATTTTACGTACATATAGAAAACCGACCAAACAGATTATGATTGTGTTTATACTTTAGCACAAATACCCATGGTTAATATGCGATGTGTATGAATCAATCCCACTTTAATCGGAGATGCAGTGTGGCCGGAGCCACTCAAAGTGTCTGTCTTTTGTTTCTAAAGGACATCATTTTAAGTGAAAAACATCAACTGGCAAATGAAAAACTGACCAACGCATTTGGATTGTGTCAATAATTTAGCACAACGATCCCTGGGTCATATGTGACGTGTACAAATCAACTTCTCCTCAATCGGAGACACAGTGTGGCCGATACCTCTAAATGTATCTGTCTTTTGTTTCAAAAGGACATTATTTTAAGTGAAAATCATCAACTGGCATAAGGAAAACTGACCAAAGGCATTCAGATTGTGTCAATACATTAGCACAACGATCCTTGGGTCATATGTGATGTGTATGAGTCCACCACGCCTTAATCTGAGGTACAGTGTAGCCGGGATAACTCTAAGTGGATCTCGATTATTTAAAATGGACAACATTTTAAGTTCATACAGAAAACTGAAAAAATGGATTCTAATTGTGTTGATACATTAGCAAAACAATCCATTAGTCATATGTGACGTGTATGAATCAACCCTGCCTCAATCGGAGATACAGTGTGGCCAACACCACTCAAAGTGTCTGTCTTTTGTTTCAAAAGGACACCATTTTAAGTAAAAAACATCAACTGGCATACAGAAAACCAACCAAATGCATTCTGATTGTGTCGATACTTCATCAAAATGATCCATGGTTCATATGTGATGTGTACGAGTCAACCCCACCTCAATCCGAGGTGTGGTGTGGCCGACATCATTCAAAGTGTCTCTCTTTTGTTTAAAATGGATAGGATTATAAGTGAAAAGAACAACTAACATACAAAAATCCAACCAAACACATTCAGATTCTATTTATGCTTTATCAAAACAATACATAGGTCATATGATATGTGTACGAGTCATACCCGCCAAAATCCGGGGCACGGTGTGGCCGAGATCACTCTGTGTGTCTCTCTTTTGTTTAAAATGGACAACATTATAAGTACATTCAGAAAACCAACCAAACACATTCATATTCTATCAAAACATTAGCCCAATGATCCATGGGTCCTATGTGATGTGTACGATTCAACCCCGCCTCAATACAAGATGTGATGTGGCCGACACCACTCAAAGTGTCTGTATTTTGTTTCAAAGGACATCATTTTAAGTGAAAAACATCAACTGGCATATAGAGAACCGACCAAATGCATTTGGATTGTGTCGATACCTTAGCACAATGATCCGTGGGTCATATGTGATGTGTATGAGTCAACCCCACCTCAATACGAGGTGCGGTGTGGATGACACCATTCACAGTGTCTCTCTTTTGTTTAAAATGGACAGGATTATAAGTGAAAAGAACAACTGACATACGAAAAACTGACCAAACACATTCAGATTTTGTTTATGATTTATCACAATGATCCATGGGTCATATGTGCTGTGTACGAGTCAACCCTGCCTTAATCCTAGGCACGGTGTGGCCGAGATCACTCTAAGTGGCTCTGGTTTGTTTAAAATGGACAACATTTTAAGTACATACGGAAAACTGACCAAATAGATTCTGATTGTGTTGATACTTTATCACAATGATCCATGGGTCATATGTGACGTGTATGAATCTACCCCGCCACAATCAGAGATGTAGTGTGGCCGGCACTACTCAGAGTGTCTGTCTATTGTTTCAAAAGGACCTCATTTTAAGTGAAAAACATCGTCTTTCATAAGGAAAACCGATCAAACACATTAAGATTGTGTCGATACTTTAGAAAAATGATCCATGGGTCATATGTGACATGTAAAAGTCAACCCCGCCACAATCCAAGGCGCGGTGTGGCCGACACCATTCAATGTGTCTCTCTTTTGTTTAAAATGGACAGGATTATAAGTGAAAAGAACAATTGACATACGAAAAATAGACCAAATGAATTCGGATTCCGTTGATGCTTTATCACAACGATCCACGGGTCATATTTGATGTGTACGAGTCAACCCCATCAAAATCCGAAGCACAATGTGGTTGGGATCACTCTAATTGGATCTATTTTTTTTAAAATGGACAACATTTTAAGTACATAAGGATAACCAACCAAACACATTTGGATTTTGTTGAAAGTATCGGAGAATGATCCATGGGTCATATATGATGTGTACAAATAAACCCCGCCTCAATATGAGATGCGGTGTGGCCGGAACCACTCAAATTATCTGTCTTTTGTTTCAAAAGGACATCATTTTAAGTGAAAAACATCAACTGGAATACCAAAAACTGACCAAACACATTCAGATTGTGTTGATACTTTAGGAAAATGATTCATGAGTCATTTGAGATGTGTATGAGTCAACCTCGTTTAAATCCGAGATGCGGTGTGGCCAGCACCACTCTAACTCTGTCTCTTTTGTTTAAAATGTACAGGATTATAAGTGAAATGAACAATTGGAATATGGAAAACGGACCAAACACATTCGGAATCTATTGATAATTTATCAAAATGATCCATGAGTCATATTTGACATGTACGGGCCATCCCGGGCTCAATCCGAGTAGCGGTGTGGCTGGGATCAGTCTAAGTGTCTCTCTTTTGTTTAAAATGGACAACATTTTATGTACATACAGAAAATGGACCAATCAAATTTATTTTTCATTGGAACTTTAGGAGAACGAACCATGGGTCATATGTGACATTTACAAGTCAACCTCACCTCAATCAGAGGGGTGGTGTGGCCGACACCACTCAAAGTGTCTCCCTTTTGTTTAAAATTGACTTCATTTTAAGTGGAAACAACAACTAGCATATGGAAAACCAAACAAATGAATTCTTATTGTGTCGATACTCTATCATAATGATCCATTGGTAATATGTGATGTTTACAAGTCAACCCCACCTCAATCTGAGATGCGGTGTGGTCGGCAACATTCATAGTGTCTCTCTTTTGTTTAAATTGGACATCATTTTAAGTGAAAACAAATACTGGCATACGAAAAACTGACCAAATGCATTAAAAATTATTTGATGCTTTAAGAAAACGATCCATGGGTCATATGTGACATGTAAAAGCCAACACCACCTTAATAAAAGGCATGGTGTGGCTGGGATCACTCTATGTTCCTCTCTTTTGTTTAAAATGGAAAACATTTTATGTACATATGGAAAACTAACCAAACGCATTCGGTTTCTGTTGAAAAATTAGGAGAACGATCCATGGGTCATATGTGACATGTACGAATCAAACTCGCCTCAATCAGAGACATGGTGTGGCCGGATGCAATCAAGGTGTCTGTATTTTGTTTCAAAATGACATCATTTTAAGTGAAAAACATCATCTGGAATATATAAAACTGACCAAACGCATTCAGATTGTGTCGATACTTTAGCACAAAGATCCATGGGTCATATGTGACATTTAAGAGTCAAACCAGCATCAATCCAAGGAACGATGTGGTTAACACAATTCACAGTGTCTCTCTTTTGTTTAAAATGGATAGGATTATAAGTGAAAAGAACAACTGACATACGAAAAACCGACCAAAGGCATTCAGATTCTGTTGATAATTTATCACAACTATCCATGGATCATATGTGATGTGTACGAGTCAACCCCACCTTAATCTGAAGCATATTGTGGCCGAGATCACTCTAAGTGGATCTCATTTGTTTAAAATGGACAACATTTTAACTACATACAAAAAACTGACCAAACGGATTCTGATTGTGTTGATACATTATCACAATGATCCATGGGTCATATGTGACATGTATGAATCAACCCCGCCTCAATCAAAGACGCAGTGTGGTTGGAACCCCTCAAAGTGCTTGTCTTTTGTTTCAAAACGACAACATTTTTTGTGAAAAAACATCAACTGGAAAAATTAAAACCGACCAAATGCATTCAGATTGCGTCGATACATTAGAACAAAAATCCATGGTTCATATGTGACATGTACGAGTCAACCCCGTCTCAATTGGAGACGCAGTGTATCTGAAACCACTCAAAGTGTCTGTCTTTTGTTTCAAAAGGACATCATTTTAATTGAAAAACATCAACTAGTATACATAAAAACGACCAACGGCGGGCACTGTAGCAGTAACAGGCCACTGTAGCGGCGGTAGGGGTACTGTAGCAGTGGTAGGTACTGTGCGGTACTGTAGTAGTGGGTGTACTGTAGTAGTACTATTCATAGAATGAACTTTGAGACATAAATTTTGGCCTACGTGTCATGAAATGGGCTAAATGCCCACTGGGCCTTTGGGCTATGTAATGGGTCTCCATCTACCTAGTTAAAAGAGGTCTTTGCTTTGATTTAATAATAAATGAGGCTTCGGCCCCAACCTTTAAAAAAAATTACGTAAAACTGACTAAACACATTCGGAATGTGTCGATACGTTAGCATAATGATCCATGGGTCATATGTGATGTGTACAAGTCAACCCTACCTTAATATGATGCACGGTGTGGCTGAGATCACTCTATGTGGCTCTTGTATGTTTAAAATTGACAACATTTTAAGTACATATGGAAAACTAACCAAACGGATTCTGATTGTGTTGATACTTTATCACAATGATCCATGATTCATATGTGACGTGTATGAATCATCCCTACCTCAATCAGAGATGCAGTGTGGCCGGAACCACTCAAAGTGTATGTCTTTTGTTTCAAAAGGACATCATTTTAATTGAAAACAATCAACTGGCATACGGAAAACCGACCAAACGCATTCAGATTGTATCGATTCTTTAGAACAATGATCCATGGGTCATATGTTACATGTATGAGTCAACCCCGCCTCAATCTGAGGCGTGGTGTGGCTGACATCATTCAAAATGTCTCTCTTTTGTTTAAAATGGACAGGATTATAAGTGAAAATAACAACTGACACACGCAATACCGACCAAACGTATTCAGATTCTATTGATGCTTTATTAAAACGATCCATGGGTCATATGTGACGTGTAAGAGTCAACCCCGCCTTAATCCGAGGCATGGGGTGGCCGGGATCACTCTAAGTGGCTCTCTTTTGTATAAAATGGACAACATTTTATGTACATACCAAAAACTGACCGAAGACATTCTATTTGTTTCGATACATTAGAACAAGGATCCATGGGTCATATGTGACACGTACAATTCAACCCCGCCTCAATATGAGACGTGGTGTGGCTGCCACCACTCAATGTGTTTGTCTTTTGTTTCAAAAGGACATCATTTTAAATGAAAAACATCAACTGGCATACGGAAAACTGACCAAATGAATTCAGATTTGTCGACACTTTAACACAACGATCCATGAGTCATATGTGATGTGTATGAGTCAACCCCGCCTCAATCCGAGGCACGGTGTGGCCGACACCATTCAAAGTGTCTCTCTTTTTTTTAAAATGGACAAAATTATAAGTGAAAAGATAAACAGACATACAAAAAAATAGACCAAACGCATTCGGATTCTGTTGATGCTTTATCATAATGATCCATGGGTCATATGTGATGTTTAAAAGTCATCCTTTCCTTAATCTGAGGCACGATGTAGCTGGGATCACTCTAAGTGTCTCTCGTTTGTTTAAAATGGAAAACATTTTATGTACATATGGAAAACTGACAAAATGGATTCTTATTGTGTTGATACTTTAGATAAATGATTCATAGGACATATGTGATGTGTATGAATCAATATAGCCTCAATCGGAGATGCAGTGTGGCCAGCACCACTCAAAGTATCTGTCTTTTGTTTCAACATGACAACATTTTAAGTGAAAAACATCAACAGGCATACAGAAAACCTACCAAACACATTCAGATTGTGTCAATACGTTATCAAAATGATACATGGGTCATATGTGACGTGTACGAGTCATCCCCGCCTCAATCTGAGGTGCGGTGTGGCCGACACCATTCAAAGTGTCTCTCTTTTGGTTAAAATGGACAGGATTATAAGTGAAATGAACAACTAAAATATGAAAAACCGAACAAATGCATTCAGATTCTAGTGATGCTTTATCACAACAATCTATGGGTCATAGGTGATGTGTACGAGTCAAAATCACCTTAATCCAAAACACGGTGTGGCCGGGATCACTCTAGGTGGATCACTTTTGTTTAAAATGGACAACATTATAAGTACATACAGAAAGCTGACCAAATGTAATCGGTTTGCATTGAAACTTTAGAAGGATGATCCATGGGTCATATATGACGTGTAAAATTCAACCCCGCTTCAATCTGACATGCGGTGTGGTTAGCACCACTCAATGTGTATGTCTTTTGTTTCAAAAGGACATCATTTTATGTGAAAAACATCAGCTGGCATACAAAAAAATGGCCAAACACATTAGAATTGTGTTGATACATTAGGAAAATGATTCATTGGTCATTTGAGACGTGTACGAGTCAACCCTATTTTTATAAGAGACACTATGTGGACGACACCACTCTAACTATGTCTCTTTTGTTTAAAATGTACAAAATTTTAAGTGAAAAGAACAAATGGCATACGGAAAACCGAAAAAATGCATTCAGAATCTGTTTATAATTTATCAAAACGATCCACGAGTCATGTGTGACATATACGGGCCAACTCGGGCTCAATCCGAGTCGTAGTGTGGGCAAGATCAGTCTATGTGTCTCTATTTTGTTTAAGATGGACAACATTTTACGTATATACGGAAAACTGACCAAACGCATTCAGTTTCTATTGGACCACTAAGAGAATGAACCATGGGTCATATGTAACGTGTACAAGTCATCCTCGCCTCAATCCTTGGTGAGTAGTGGCCGACACCACTCATAGTGTCTCACTTTAGTTTAAAATTGACTTCATTTTATGTGAAAACAACAACTAGCATACGGAAAACTGACCAAACGGATTCTGATTGTGTCAATAATCTAGAACAACGATCCATGGGTCATATGTGACGTGTACGAGTCAACCACAGCTCAATCTAAGACGTGGTGTGGCCAACACCATTCATAGTGTCTCTCTTTTGTTTAAAATGCTTATCATTTTAAGTGAAAACAGCAACTAACATACGAAAAACTGAACAAATGCATTCGAAAAGTGTTGATGCTTTAGGAAAACGTTCCATGGGTCATATGTGACATGTACAAGTCCAACCAGCCTTAATATGAGGCACGTTGTGGCCGGGATCACTCTAAGTGGCTCAATTTTGTTAAAAATTGAATAAATTTTAAGTAAATATGGAAAACCGACCAAACACATTCGGATATCGTTGATACATTAGGAGAACGATCCATGGGTCATATGTGACATGTATAAATAAACCCCGCATTAATCTGAGACGCAGTGTGGCTACAATGACTCAATGTTTCTATCTTTTGTTTGAAAAGGACATCATTTTAAGTGAAAAACATCAACTGGCATATGGAAACCCAATCAAACGTTTTCAGAATATGTAGATACTTTAGGACAACGATCGATGGGTCATTTGTGATGTGTACAAGTTATCCTCGCCTCAATCCGAGGCACGATGTGGTCGGTATCACTCCAGGTGTATATTTTGTTTAAAATGGACATCATTTCAAGTAATAATATACGGTATACAAAAAACCGATCAAATTATGAATTGTATTCCGGATTCCACATATAATTGTCATCTAAATTTTAAATTGAATGCTAAATGAATTATGTGTGTTTATGAATTTTACTTTAATTATGGATCTGTATAGTTCCATGATTCATATATGTTAAATGTGTATGAATTTGATCTCTATAAGTATGTGTTAGTTGGTAATTGCAGGTGCAATAATTGGATTGAAAATGAGAGGGAATGCACAAAATGAGGCCTGCTGTGCAAATTGAAGAGCTGCTGTGCAAATTGCAGGCTGCTGTGCAATTTGCATAGCATATCTGATTCTTTTTTTTCCAACGGTTCAATGAACAGTTGGTAAAAATCCTTTCCCAATAGTTTAGAATCCTTTGTGAAAGAGGAGAGTCATGGGGCTTTCCCAACGGTTCAATCCAAACCATTTGAAAAAAATATCCCAACGGTTTTCCACAACCATTGGGGTAGGTTAGTTTTACCCCACCCTATCCCAACAGTTCATTGTAAACCATTGGGAAAAGCATTACCCACAGCTTACTTCACTACGATTTTCAGAACCGTTGGTATAACATATACCAAAGGTTTTGTAGCCTTTCCCAATAGCACAGAACCATTAGGAAAGAATTTATTTCCAGTAGTTCCCAAAGACTGTATTAACTTTTTTCCTTTGAATGTTTAGAAACCTAAAAAACTGGTTCATAAAACATATACACCATCTCTTACTTTATCATTCATAGTAAGAATCATTTTTGACACATCATACTTAATATCTTTCTTCAAATCACGAGGAAGAGAAACATAAAAATGGGTGATCTCATATGCTTGGTAAGGGTTAAAAAAAGTGATATGTAAACATAAACATGAGAATAAATATTTTGATAACAGGATTATTACATTATAATATCATGTCATTCATATTAATGGAATACATGAATCATAAGGAAAATCAATGATCATATACGTAAGATCATAACTATAACATAACACATGAAATTATTCCATAAACGTATGACACTGTGAGCATGTATAAATAGTAATAGGATCACACCATAAATTAAGAACATCAAATCAGGCCCTTTAATAAACATATGGACATGGAAACTAGGTCAACTCATTAACTTATGTACATGAAAAACTGTTTGACAAAGAGTATTGTCAATATGAAATTAGGTTCACACATAACATACATATCTAATGAGTTATCCATATTTACCCAATGCAATGGAGGGAGATAAAGGTCACACCCATCTAATATCGAAATCATTCTTACGTGTACCATAAAAACATAAATCACTCATCATAGTATAACCCAAGGGAAAATGTGTTTTTTATTATTCATTCTATCAAAATATAACCTAGGAACAACAAATTGATGTCATAAATAACATAATCATAATAAAAACATATAAATAATTGGGATAGTATAAATGAAACATAACCTTATTAAATAATTTCATCTTAGATAAATGTGTTGTTACAAAATATTTGAAATTGTTTCTTGAGGAAAATATCTTTTCTTCATCAAAAACGTTTTATTTTCTCAAAATGACATGCAATTTTAATAGAAACTAATTTATTTTAAAATAAAATTGAAATCTTATAAAATAATTGTCATATAAGTAATAAATTATGAAGTAATAAAAATACAACCTTGTCGTATAAGTTTAAAAAATATTATCCTTGTACTTTATCCAAGAATTTCAAAAAAATATCTCTTAAAAACTGAGAAAATATTTATTTCATATTATTTATTAATAATTAACCAATGTGTAAAATAAAAATTAAATAATAAAAATTTTATATAATGAATATTTTGGAACAGAAATTTAGGAATCAAGGACATTTATGATATATATACCCTAGAAAATACTTATGAGTATTCAAAATAAGAAAAAAAAATAGATTGAAAAATTATCCCTTACCTTAGGTTTTTTCTCCTCTGTATGCATCCATATCTCCCCTCTTCCTACGCACTTATTTTAAATATCCCTTTGAAGTAAAAGAGTTGGTTTTGAAAGATGACTTGAACCACTAAAATGTTAATATGGATTTTGATAAGGGAAATGTGTTAGGGATGTCCTAACTTGAAGGCTCAATGTAAAGTGAAGTAGTGAGGGAGGAGGCACCCTTTTATAATTGAGGTGAGGGGAACTTCAGTAAAGTCTTGAAATTTTAAAATATTATAAATTTATTTTCGTTTTATAATTGCCCTAATCTCATTTATATCAAATATTATATGATTTTGGGTCATATAACTATCATCCAACGAAAATTAGAAACGTTTTGATTGATTTTTATCCCATATCTTTTTTATTTACCCTTATTTTACCATTTTCAATCTTACCACGATATTTTATTTTTTACACATTTTGGGTTAGATTAATTACAATGACAAGTCAGAATTCCTAGAGAAGCACCATTTATAACATATTTTGACAAATAATATATTTTTAGGAATTTGATAACATTTAATACACTATTGTATATTTTAAAATAATAACAGTGTCAATTTTGATACTATTTATTTGTTGACATTTTAAAAATATCACAACAACATGATAAGTTTAAAAAAATTACTTTAGATCATCACCAAAATTTCAAATTCATAAATAAATATTTTGGATTCCATCAATTCTCTCACATTATATTTCATTAAGTATTTATAAAATTATTTATTTCCTGTTTATCTAAATAAAAAATATATCGTATAACTACTGTGTCAATAAATAAAGTAATTATTTAAACTCTAAAAAATATAAATAAATTTCAATATAGTATTTAATATAAATTTATTTCTAGAAACTATTTTTGTTTATAATTTCATCTATTTCATGACTACATTAATATTTTTATACTTATAAGAGAGAAGAGGGTGACATGTTTTCAATTTCTTTTGGTTTAATAATAATTATCACACTTTCATGGAAGAATGTCCCTTAAATGAGTCAATTAATACCATTATGTGATATGGATAAAAATTTATTCATCAAATATGATTTTTTTAGGTGTTAGCGTAATTTTTTTACATATTATATTTTCTGTTACCCTAATTTATCCAATTTACCTTTTACCGTGGTAAATAAACATTACCATCCATAATATTAATATTAATAAAAAATATAATTAACCTATTAAAATAATTTGGACACACTGATTCCAAATAAAGAATTGATTTTTCAAAATTTAAAACACAAAATTAGATGAAATAAATTTAACATTAATTCTAGTTGTCAAAATGAGAAAGGGGTTTTTTTAAACGTAAAAACCATCAAAAGATTTCTATGTTTTTATATCAATTTTCAATATGAAAAAACATACAATGAAAAAATTGTTTTAAATTATTACATATTAAACTAATTATAACTTGAAACTGAATAAAATGCTAATATTATTCTATAAATAAATTAAAAGAAAAATCAATTTTAAAATAATATGCAGTATTTTTGACTATTTATTATAAAATTAATTTTAACAGAAAAATAATAAAATACAGATTAATGTAAATAGGGATTTCCAAATTCCAAAGAATATTTTTATTTTAAAAAATATGAATTATAAATGTTTAAAAACAAGATTTATCATTAATTCTCTTTCAAAAGGCCACTAAACTGCATTTTTTTTGAAAAATATTTATTTTATGTGAAAAAATGAACTTGTTCTTATATCATTTTTAGAAAACATATAAAATTAATTTTAAATAGTATGTTTAATATATTACATTTTTAAAATCTATCATGAGTGATCTTATTATTTTATTACCTCTTTTAAATGTAGTCTTCCATGAAATGAATTCTATCAATCAAACATGAAATTATGTGGAAAACAAACCAAGCATAGTGTAACGTATTCCATAAGCTAAGATAGTGTTGTGTATTGAACAAGATTATTATGGTTTAGAATACAATAAAATTAATGAAATAAATTAACAAAATTATAAAAAACTTAGGGTGTCACATTCTACCCTCCTTAATATTAATTTCTCCCTCGAAATTTGTTTGTGATATAAAAAGAAACAAGCCCACATAGTAAAATCTATCATTTCATTAAAAAAATGAATATATGGAATATAACTATTCTCCTATGTAAATCATAAATATATATCAATATAGAAGAACATATGTGGAGATATGGCATTTTTGAAATGTAGAAATAATCATAGATATTGATAAAAATAACAAATCATAATAAAATTAATGATCTAGTGAATGTTAACTAAACAACAAACTAATGAAGAATTAAAGAGGTCATTAATATCATTAAAAAATGATGATAATAAGACACCCTTTTACATCATGGCCCCTTTTCCTAATGTTGATTATTTTTTCTGAGATGATATTCTTACTAAATTTTAGTACAGTCTCACCATTGGGCGTTCCATGAAAAATTTCCACTTCATATCATAATCATTGAAATGAAGTTAAAATTTTCATTCCTAAAGTGTTAATACATCATTTGATCCATAAATAGAATTATCAGTCATTCCATCCATATTAAAAAAAATGTTATCACATGTTATAAAATATGCATATGTCCTTCTATAGGGAGATAATACATCAATCTAACAAACATAAACCATAGTTTAAATTATCCTATCCATAAATGTATTACCTCAAAATCTTTCGAAAAAATAAAAATCTAAAATGATAGAATGAGTAAAAATAAATCATCATAACATTTATCTAATTTATCTAAGATGGAAATTATTTGTTGTCACATTACAAACATGTGAATACCTCAATCATGTTTTCCCTTTACCATGCTTCGTAATTGAAAACATGCATGTTTCCATATACATAAAACAAATAAGATATAAATATCATCCCTTATAGCATAAACCACTTTCAAAAAATCCTTTATCAGTTCTAAGGAAATAATTAGCATCCAATCTACTTATTAATGTCCAATATATCATTATCCAAATATCATTATCTCTTTATAAAGCTCATATTATGTGTTATCATACCTTTAGTCATGTACTTTACAAAAACACCAACTTATTACCTCAATAACAATTCCTGTTTACCATTACGGTTAAGTATATCCTCTTAAATCATTATGGGAAATCTATAACGGTCCAACACATATATTTTTCATTATTCTATAATACTGTAACATAGATCCTACAACATTATTCTGGAATCCAACTACATAAAACTCAATCATTCCACCACTTTGTTGTCATACTCTACATCCCCAACAGTTATCACATGTGATGTCCCTTTTTGTCTTTCCTTAAGAGGTTTCTAGCATCGGTCATCATAATTAAACCTTGTATTAGGGAATTGGATAGCATAATTATTTTTCTTTCATACACTTGAATCCTTTATTTGTGGTAGGTTCACACATTGGAGATTACTATTTATTCCCATTACTTCAGTAGTAAAATGAGTTATTCCCTTCTTTCCCACACTTATAACATTTATCAGAACCCTTAAGAAAAATTTACCCTTGGGTCCTTCCACACACTAGGAATAAATCAAATATAATATTCTTTTATAAATATTTTTTATAGTTTCAGTTGAATGTTGAATTTCATTTCTTATCAGACCCATGGGGCAGATGATAAATAGAAATCTCTCTTTTTTTAAGAAGAATACAGGGAAGGTAAATACTAAAATATAATTACTTGAACTCATACAAATCCATGGTGTCAAAATTATTATATTGCCTTATATTATTGATAATGATCCATCATAGATTCGCTTTACCTTCCAAGAAATAAGTGTCAAACGTAACCATTTCATATTATGAAAAGGAAAGAATGATAAATAACTTTCATCTAGTACAAATACATTTCTCAGCAATTGGGGGATTTTTTCTCCACTAAAAAAATATGTATAATGCCTTAATAATGAGTCAAGATAACTTTATTCCCAAATTTGGTCATTTGGAATCCTAATATGATTTTCATTCAAGGAAATATGAATCGTTATTTGAGTTCATGTAACATTTGTTTGTTCATGATGACAATCATTGTATTTCCCATCACATCCATAATTAATTTGGTTCCTTTGGGATCCATCCATTTTCTAAAACACGAAAGGAATTATGTTTGAGGAAAAAATAAAATTAGGAAAACAACATAATCATCGGGGGAACTTTCATTAAATATCATCTTAGGTTTAATCCTAGGTTATTCATGATTATCACCATAATTATAAGACAATAAGCTATAGTTATACTTACCCTATGGGACATCCCTCGACACACCATAGCAATATCATTAGGGATATCACTTTGTTTTTTTCATCTTATTTTCCAAAAATGACTAAACCTTTACTCTGATACCAACTATAAAGACCCCAGCTTAACATACATGTACATTACATAACAATTGCAAAAAAAATTAACATTATAGAAAAAGATACACAAAGACCATATTAGATTAGCGTCTTTGGAAACAAGGGAACATAAAAAATGGTATATAAAACATATACATCATCTGCTTTTTTGTCATTCTTTAATAGAACCCCTATTCGATATATGTTAATAAATACAAATATTTAAATATGGGGGGAAAGAAACTTAAAAAGGGAAGAGATTAGCTTCTCATAAGGGTAAACAATGGCGATAAGTTAACATAAAGAAAATAATAAAGGTTATGAGAACACGATCATAAAATTAGAATATCATGCCTTTCATGTCAATGGAAAACATGAATAACATGAAAAATTAAATATCATAATAGATAAGATCATAATTGTATCATAAGACATGAAATTGTGGAATAATAATATGAATTTTTGAGAATTTATAAATAGTAACAGGTTCACTCATTAAATTAAGGACATGAAATAAGGAACCTGTATAAAAATATGAACATGGAAACTAGGACCACATAAAAAATTGTAGACATGAATACCAGGTCCACACATAGAATTGTGAACATGCAATTAGGTTTAGGCATAAAATACATACCTCATGAGTTATCCATATTAACCAAATGCACTATAGGGAGATAAAGGTACCACATTCTCATAAATAAATCATTATTAAATGCGCCAAAACATCATAAAATACTTTTCATATTATAACTTAAGGGAAAAGATCGTTTTCATAAACATCATTCCTTCAAAACATAATCTTGGAACAAAAAATGGATATCATAAATAGAATAATAATATTCAAAACATAGAAATAACAGAGATAGTTTCTTTGAAGCATAGCCTTATTAAATAATGTAATCATTTATGGAAAATAAATTTTTTAAATCACATGAAATTTATTCTTGATGAAAATATCTTTTCTTCTCAAAAAATCTTTTATTTTCACAAAATGACGTTCAATTTTAAAAATAAAACAATATAATTGAAATTAAACTTTAAATATTATAAAAGAAAATTCCTTGAAATAAGTAATTATGAAAAAATAAAATTCCATTCATGTTGTAAAATTTAAAATAAATATTCTTCTCAATCATTTTTCAGAAAGTCATAAAGTTACCTCATACCAAAAATGATAAATGATTCCATTTATACAATTTAGTAAAACTCACTAATGGGTAAAATAAAATTTAATCAATTCAAAAAATATATAAACAATATTTTTGAATAAATATTTAACATACATTTACATGGATTATAAATATACCCCAGTAAATACTTATGATTAATCAGTATAAGATAAAAATGAGATTGTAAAATTTTCTCTTACCATAGGTTCTCAATCATTGGAATGTATCAAAACCTCCTCTTCTTCAACAGGTTTCCTCTAAATACCTCCTTAGAACACTAGGGTTTGTCATTAAATATTAAAATAACTTTTACAATGTTACTATGTACATATATAAGGTAAATAGCAAAGAGATGGCCGAACATGAAGGCTCAAAGTGAAGTGAAGAGGGGAGGGAGGAGGTACCCTTTTATAATCGAGGTGAGGGTCACTTTAGGGATGTATTCAAATATTAATGTATTATAAATTTATTTTTACTTTATAATGTCCCCAAACTCATATATTTAAAATATAAGATGATTTTTCATTTTATCCCTATTATCAATTAATATTAGAATAGTTTTTAATATTTTGTAACCCTTATCTTTTTAGTTTAACAATCATTTTACCCTTTTTAATATTACCATGATATTTTATTCGTCACATATTGTGGGTTAATTTAATTAGTATAACATGTAAAAATACCCAAAAAAGGTCTATTTATTACATATTTTGACTTATCCAAACCATTTGGATGAAGCTTATGTTATTTGTAATTTTATTACATTTAATAAACTATTTTATATTTTAAAATACCAATAGTGTTAATTTTGACTCCATTTATTTGTTTAATTTTTAAAAATGTAATAAAGTCATGATAAGTTTGAATAAAATTCCTCAAATCACCACCACTATGTGACATTAATCTATAAAAAGAATTTATTCCAGTAATTCCCTATAATTATTTTTATTATAGTATTTTTAATATCATTTATTTAATATTTGTACTAATAAATAATTATTGTATCACTTTTGTGTCAATATTTATTGTAATTACTTAACATATAATAATTATAATTAAATTTAAATGTTTTATATAATTTCATTATATTTATGGAGAGTATTTATTGTCATTGTTTCATCAATTTTATCTCAATATGAATATTAATTTTCTTATAAGAGATAAGAGGGTGACTTGTAGTCACATTCTTCTATTTTAGAAATAATTATATCAATATCATAGAAATAATTCAATTATATGATTCAATTATGACACTTAGGTGATATTGATTGGCTTTTAATCATCCAAAATAATTTTATAAGCTGTTAAGGTAATTTTTTGTCCTTATCATATTGTTTATTACAATAATTTTCACAATTTACCTTTAACTGGGGTAAATAAAAATTATTGTAGTCACTATTCAAAATAAAAAAATGTTGAATTATCCTATTAAAATAATTTTGACCAAATGATTCCAAATATGGATTCAATTTTTAAAAATTAAAAACTAATAATTGGAATCAATTAAATTATCATTAATTCCCATTGATAATATAAGAAAGAATGTTTTTAAGGTAAAAAACCTAAAAAGGTTTGTTTTTATATGAAATTTCAATGTGAAAATACTTCCAACGAACAACAATGGATAAAATGATAAAATTTTAATCTTATAATATCATAAAACAATATAAAATTGTAATATAACCATATAAATTATTTAGATGAAAAAATAATTTTTTATTTTAATTGCCGCATTTTTTATTATTCATTAAAAATAAACTTGAATAAAAAAATACCAAAATTTCAAAAAAAAAGTGAATTTTGATTTCCCAATTCAAGATAATATGTTTATTTTTTAAAATAAATCTTTTAAAGTTGTTCAAAATATTATTTAAAATATGTGCTCTATCAAAATGCTATAAAATAACAATTTTTAAAAAAAATATATTTTATATGAAAAAATGATTTTGTTTATATATAATGTTTACAAAAAATATAAAATTAATTTTAAACATTATAATGAATATATAAAATATATAATACATAAATAAAATCCATCTCGATTGATCATATTATTTTATAGTGTTTCTTAAACATAGTCTTGGGTGAAATGAATTCTCTCAAATAAACTTGAAATTTTGTTTAACAAAAACCGATAACTGGATTGTTTACACGATAATCTAATGCAGTTCTATGTATTGTGAAATATTATCTTGGATTACTTTAAAACACAATTAATCAAATAAATTATAATTAGCATCTATTTCATAAAAATCATCGGGTGTTACACTATGTATCAAGTCATCGAGAGGTTAAAATAAATAAAATCATGATAACAATAATAAATAAATACTAAATTAATCATTTTAAAACTGAAACGATGGAATGAATGTAAAAAAAAGTATATAAAAAGATGAAAATCATTTACATAGTTTGGGAAGATGAAAAATAAATAAATAAACATAGGTTGGACCCTCAAGTGTCTCTCTTGGTATACTCCAGATCGGTGCTCCACTAATCAATCATCCACTATATGTCTCATTCCCTTCAATAGATCTCTAGCCTTGAAATATACATATGTATTAAAATATCTAAGTATGGTGTGAGTAGAAGACTCTGTTGGAAACCACAAATTCTTCCACAGAGTATTGTTCTCAAATAGAAAAGGTGTATTTTTTAATAATAATCTACATGTGGCCTTCAAAACACACAATTAAAACTAAGAACTCATGTAATAACAAGGCCACCAGAAATCCGTAGTTGTATATACATTGGATTATTTTTAAAATGATGGTCAGGGGATAGTACAAAAGATCATAATATATTCATAGGTATTTCATCATTCTACTCGGTATCTACAAGGTATTGAGTAGTCCTAATAATTAATGTCTATAAGGAATTGATTCAATTGGATTCACAAAATCCACAAGGCATTATGTCTCCAAATGTTCAATAGAACCCTTGGGTAATGAGTTACATATTACCATAAATCCATCCTGATCCACTATTATCATCATCAAACATAATTCAATCCACCCATAAGATAATTATACCATAAAGGTCACCTGTCACGTGTTCCAAGCACCAATCCACTAAAGAAACATGAAACACAACCATTTAAAGTAATAAACCAACAAATCATGACATCAAGAGATAAATAATATATCAAAAATAAATATTTGAATCAATATCAACCATGGATTTTAGGTATTCTAATAAATCTCATGGATCCAATATCATAATTTGTCTCACGTGATACACACACCAACACAAAATCACAAATCAAGCCCAAATATAAAGTATACCAACAAATAAATTATACCAAAAAAAATGTATACATTAGAACTGAAATATCTAAGGGGCATCCTACCTACTAGTTTCCAACAACAGTGTCAAACTCTACTGATGTTTTTTTACCTTGAACTACTCACACACAATAATAGGAAAGGATATCGCATTACAAGGGCTCATAGAACATGTTACAGTACATTGTGTAATGGGTTATAGAGGAAAAAAATAAATACAAAAAAATAGGTGTGAAAAAAATCTACCTATAATTGATCATCCTCAAGGGATCCTCAAACACATTTTCTGACAGGAGAAAAAGTGATAATATAACAATGATTGTCTCTGGTATGTATGTTTGTGGCTGTAGTGTATAGTAGAAATATAAACTAGACAAATGATAATGGGCTTACAACTATATCCTAATTGGGTGTAGGAGTGAGTCCTCAACAACATAGGACTAGAAAATGTGGTTTGGATTTTCTATTATCTAACCACTTTGGATATAGGATGAGGTACTAAGATTTGGAACACACTAGATAATGAACAACATTATATAGTGTGGGAGAATTCATTGTAAAACTATGTATATTTACAAGATATGTTGGCCTAAATATACGTACTATTTTGTGGGGTCATTCTTATATCATTTTAGAGTTCTGGAATGATATCAAACGAGGTAAAAAAAGATATATTTAGGGGAATCGTATTAGAATTATTCTATGGGGGAAAACCTAATTTAACCCACTTTATTTATGAAATGACATTAATTATTAAACATCCAAAACATACTCGGTTTAACGTTGTAAAATAATTACTTCCTAATGAGAAATTACCAGTAGCCTGGCTAGCTATTACTAGCACACAAGAAGCTATACGACATGGTCTTGGTTGGTATAGTAGAACCTGACAAACCCATCCTCCATGATGAGGATTATGTTGAATCCTATTTGGAATAACACTAGTACAACACAACACCATATGTGGTGGCATTAATTATCTTCCACAGAAGTTGTAAAATCGATATAGATACTCCACAACATGGTTCCCACATATTTGGATGATAGCTTCGAAAAACAAACTATGAATCCAAAAAAAACATATTCCTTTATTATTTTAATCAAACATGTTCCAATAGAAAAATTAGGATGGAAATTATGGAATCAAGGCATCTATTTAGAAAATGAAATATTGAAAATTTTAAAATTATCCTCCCTTACACACTTTTCATCCTCTAAAAGAATATCTTATGTTTTTGTTTGAACAACTCGTGATACTTAGGTAAAATTACAATCCCTTTCTCCTATGTATCCTCTAGGATATTCCCACACTTCCATAAAATATAAAAAATTGGTGCATTATTTTCTTATAGAAATTTATACCTATATTCTATAATATAAACTATACTATCCTCAAACGATCCTTCAGTACCTAGTTTAATGACATCACAATTGTTAAGATGTTCAAGGTCAGGTATGTATCTATTAATTTTTTAATCTTAAAACATTTCATTCATCCCGTTGTAATGGGAAATAATAACTAGATGATGTTCCACCATCTTAAGACACTCATTAGTCTAAAAGGGTCCAAAAAATGTCCTTATACCTTCGATTTCTTCCTCATATGTCCACGAACAAACTACTGAGTCACTCAGATGAAATTCTAATCACACGTAGAAAACTCTATGGCTATCCAAACGTGGTCAATGTATGATATATTCTTTTTATAATTGGTATTCTATCTCATTTTAATTTGTTACACTGTCTCAGAGGCCTCCATAATAAAATGGTTCCCTACCAACTACGTTATCCACTTCATGCTGATAGAGCAGTGAATGAAATGAACTATTATACAGAGCCTCATAAGGTTTCATCGGATTCAAATCCTAGTAACTATTTTTTAGATGAAATAAAATAAGGGTGGATTATCACCCCATGATCAACATAATATTACCATGAATACAAAAATAATATCTTCTAATAGGTTTATATTCTAATTGAATTGCATTTTTATCTAAGGATGGTACACCATTCTCAATCTCAGTTGAGTCCCTTGGGACTCTTGCATGCCCTTCTAAAAAAATGTAAAACAACTGTCTATGTCAAAATAACTACATAGGGTAACTCTATGATAACATATAATCTCATAGGAATAGTTTTTTTCTAGATCTACTATTTAGTGATTCTTTATTATTATTAAAAAGTGGGATACTTTCATCAAACGACTGACAAACACATTGGTAGAATCTTGATTCCTTATGGTATTGGGTAACCCTATCATAAATATCATCATGGCATCCTCCTAATTATACATGGGGATTATATGTGAATGGATAAACCCACGAGGACATTGCAGGATGACCTTCATCCACTGATAGGTATGGCATCGAGTGATGAACCATGCAATATCTCTCTTTATCCCTATCCATTTTAACTCTTGACTAGATTCACTATATATATATATATTCATTTCTCTAGGATGTATTTCTCATATAGAGTAATCATATTATTTTATTTTTCCCTCTTGGATGATATTAGATAATTCTACTCTCTCATGTACCATGATCACATAATTATCTCTCAATGACCCCTCGGGTATCATATCACCTCTAGTGACCACCTCTAGGATGTTATCCCCTCACCAGAATACAGTCTGACTATTACTCATAACATTTTTTCAACATGTCTAAAAGAGAATATGTGGCCACCAAGGTTTTATTATCATTGATCCATGGTACCCTAAATCATGCATAACTAGTTATCCAATAAGATAATCATGCACCAATGTTCCTCTGATGGTTATTCACTGAACTCCTCCCCAGACGATATCTTACATCTAAGATCATATGTTATGATGTTACCTTTCCCTGGAGTATAATCCATGTCAATGTATAATTCTTATAGATACTAAACCCAGTCACCCTATCTCAGTTTTATTTCCCTGTTTGTATATATATAGTGACAATTATGTTGATATTTCTAAAAAAATCTCTCACTGAACAGATAATGTCACTAACAAATCATTTTATAGACATCAAAAATTATCTAGGTCATTCTTTGGTAGTTTTTATAATAGATTTATATTTTATGAGACCCATAGTTAAACAAAATCTATATCTACTTCAGTAATTCACATATAGAAAATATCATATACATTAAAATAACTACAAAAACCAATCTAAAGAATATATATTTTTAGTTCTAGGTCTCACATTAGTATTCTCTTCAAATAATTAAATTATTCTTCACATTGGTTCTACATGTATAATATCTTTCATTTGTTCAATAACATAGTCATGGGTGATAACAAATTGGATAAAGTATAGTATAATATATTTGATATATCCTTCTAGTCCCAAAAATATCTTAATCTCAAACACATTATAGGGACATGTAAAGGGAATCACTGATTATAGTTTCTCTTGGTACATAGATATTCATATCATGAACATCACATGCCCCAAGAATCTCACCTATCATATTAAAAATTTACACATTTATTGTTTTCGAAAATGGCGATATTCCTAAAGCATACTCATGACAATATCAATGTTTCTCACATGATCCTATAGTGTCGGTGAGTATATGCAGATGTTTCTAGAGAACTTTATGATTAAATAGTCCTTTTATGAGTGAATTATCTTTTTCTGGAGTTCCATGAACACTATCACCATGTTATTTATCCTGAAAGGATTTACATTGTACCCAGTTAACCCATACCTTCTCCTAATCTCCATCATTGAAATGTACACCCATATAACTCTAAAATTGTGATATAATGATTGAATATATATCATACAGAACAATTGGGATCCCCATGAATGATTTAAAATATCATCTATCCTCAAGAAGGGATATAATTTCATCACCATCACCATGTTCAACTTTCATTTTTCAATGGTATGTAAAATAATACCACCCACCATCTTGAAAAAAAATAGGTCCAACCCATGGTGAATGACATGTCCTCTTAAATCCACTTCACTCAAAGTCGTGCAATGAATCCTTGACACCCATCACCACAATTTGTGTCATATGATATGGGAGTATGAAAATGGTTTTCACAACTACCATGAATTGAATCACACTTTCAGCTCCTCTATTACGGGTAATTCCAAACAAATTATCAATTAAATATATTGGGAGGGGACCATGACTATAGAAACAATCGATGGGTTTGTCAATGATCCCACTCAATGAGCTAATCATGAAATCTATGTCTGGATCATCTTTATCTGACCCATGTCTAGTCACACACTGCCTATTACTGATTCACATTCTCCAATCATTATGACACTCTCTACCTTTGTAAGAAAAAACATTCACCTATGTCAATTAGAAATTTATGTGATCTCAATAGTTGGTCATATAGTAGACTGCGAATCACAATTATTCTCATCATATATAATATCATGAGGTCCCACATATATCCAAACCTAATGAAGTCAAATTTACACCCTATAATTATTTGGATGGTTTTTTTCTCAATGATTTATCATGATAATAAAATAAATCAAAGATTAAATCGATATGTAAGTCATGTATATAGATTACATATGATGATATTTCGGAGAGGGGAAAATAGTATTAGAAAATTATATAGATAAGGTATAGGTGACCTAAAGACCACTTCAATATTTATATGTTCCTTCTCCAAAAATTATGTGATTCATACACACTATGTACATGAATCCTATATCATTTATAAGATCACATCTATAAGAAGCAAGGAAAACCTGAGTCTTCCTCTAAGTCTGCTGCTAAGGACCATGGTCCCCCGATATCATTCACCCCCATGTATTCTCAATAATATTTCAAAAAACTGCTAAAGACCCACATTGTTTCCACATTGACAATAGTGTCTCTATAGTAATAGATACAACCTATGATGATTTATGTCATATTTATAGTTGGAGCATTGCAGTCATACAATCAATGAATATATTGACAAGGCCTAATTCTTTCCAATCTATCTTTAATATCACTAGCATGAATCCACATCCATCAATATTCCTTTTCTTGATGTACTAATCAATTTTACATTAGGATTTTCACCTAGATGAAAGTCCTAATGAAAAATATCCTTGGTGTTTTTTCATGTAAAATATCCATATCATAATGAAAGGTTCATAAAACCCCCACAATCTATTTGTGGGTTCTTGTAGAATCTTTGATACTAGCTTCACCTTCTTGTCTATCAGTGTCTTAATAGTTGAAGATACCATATTTTCTATTCATTGAGTTCTCAATATCCTATGTTCTTCTAATTTCTAGAATAGAAATTGGATTCTAAAGCTATAAATCCCTGGTGTAGTCAATAATAGACCTTGGTGGTGGATTTAATGGGCCTACTACGTACACTATAGGAGAGGTGTGAGAATGAGCTCTGTACCACCTTCCTTAGATAGTAGTATTACAATATTTCATCAATTCATCGTCTTCTACAATTTAATGATCATTTGGAACACAATAAGGCCTGCCCAATATATAGGATAACCTAATGGATTTAATAGAATCTACCCTCAACCCAATGTTTAACACACCTACCTAAAACCCTTATTCTTCATATAGATTACTCAATGATAATTTAATCAACTACAACAGTAAATCATAATTTCCTTACATATTTAAAAATCATAGGTTCAATATATTATGTTTGAAAAGAATAATCATAATTCCCATTCCCAATTACAAATCATCATATATATTATGTACATTTTCCAAAATTAATTAAAAGATAATAAATAAGATTGGGAATCCCAGTTCTCTAATACCATTTTGTAAAATCATGATCTGAACAACCATGCATGTGCCGAAGAGCCACATGACCTCACAGATACCTTCCCATACTCAAGATGGTGACCACTACCATTGAGGATCAATGTCCACCGATGGGGAGATAATTCCCTCAGTATCATGTCATATATCAGATAAAATAAATAAAATGATAACAAAACTAATAAATAAACATTAGAGTAATCATGTAGAAACTGAATAAATGGAATATACGTCATAAAAAATGTATATCCCAATGGTGAAACATAATCCATAGTATAATTGGAAGATAATTAAATAATCAATGGTGGGGTCATCTAGAGTCTACTGAGTATGCTCTATCTCCTTACTACTCTACTAAACCATGAAGCACACAACCCTTTCCCTCCACTAGATATCTAGCCACGTAATCTAAATAACACTAAAATTACCAAATAGGTATTGAGTAGAATTCTTATTATGGCACCACCAATATAGCATAAACATGGTTCTCTCATGTATAAAATTATTATGGGATAAAAATAATAAAATTATAAGAAGTATATCACACAATCCAAAACAAAGAAGTCGTGCACAAATAAATCCACCAAACCCCCTGGTCATACGTAACTCATCTCTTTGACTGAATTTTGAACATGAGTTATTAGAGTGGATCCAATTATGAACACATGGCTTTCAGATTACCACACGGTATCCAAAAATAATCTTGTAGGATTTCTACGCTGAGACTATAATGTATCAAGTCGATTGGACACATTAAATCCTAATGTCATCATGTATTTGAACATTCTTCAACATCATTAGGTAATCAATTTACACCTACCCAGATAGATTTCATGATCAACCATTGTCATCATCATGTATAACGAAGAATATTACATCACTGTATTTCCATACAATGATTGTCATCTTAAACATGTACCAATCATATATCCATAAATTCAAGATGATACACAATAAGGATTCACACGGAAACCACATACCCTGACATCATGAGATAAACATTAGAACCAAAATAAATTTTTGAATTAACATAAAATATGGAATCTGAATATTCTGAAAAATATAATAGAAAATAACATAAGTTGTATCATAGGCTATACAAACACCCACTCTTGATCAAAATTAAATAGAATATATCAATTATTCTAGCACATATATTAAAACATATTATATTTTTTAAATGAGACCTCAAAAGGGTATGTAACTTCATAACTCTTTGTTTTAAAAATCGACATCAAGAACCATGAAAGTCTTAATCAATGAATACTTTGTTCACACACCATCTATAAATTATATTTCATTCCAAGTTCTCAAATAATTTTATCTAATTAAACTAGTAACTTTTTAGAGAGGATTAAAATGATGATTTAAAATAATTAGGTAGAACCAAACATTACATTTTATTGAAAATAGAAAAAGGATACTAAAACTCGATTCCAAAAGGAAAGTGGAGTGTTGTTGAAAAAACTAGGGTCACCAATTAATGGTAGGGGTTAGGGCATGGATGTTCCCTATAAGTAAGCACTATTTTGTAGAGAATAATAGTATGATGTAAGGGGTTGCTAGATGGAGAACTCCATAGAGGTGGACTAAATATTGTGGTGTGGACTCTCAATCATCTAAACACCACTGCCATATGATAAGGAATGATGCTTTGAAAATAATCGTACCAAGACATCTATAACATTGTTTGAGGGATGAAAGAATGGAAACACACATAGTCACAACATAATCCTATTTAAATCTAAATATTGAGGTGTTCAGTTTCTACATCCGTATTTTGGTGTTCAAGAGTAATGATTAATTGGGTAATGAAAAGGGTATTTATGTGGGACATTTTTGGTATCCAAACAATTTGAGAAACCCTCTTATAACTGGGTATATTATCAAAATAACTTCTTATATTCAATGTATCAAATAAACCCAATTTTATTTAGTAAAATAAATAAGGCATCATGATTCATGACCACTATATCATAATAGTTATAATTGTTGTGATCTAGGCTTCTATGGTGTATATTGACCAACCCAACTTCTGTAGTGAAGACTAAATCACACCATCCCTAGAAAAAAAACCATAATAGTGTACAACATTATGTTTTTGGGTGGCATATCCTCCATATTATAACTATAGAACACCATCATAGTCAATTTTACGTTACCCCTTTTTGGGTAGTATGCTTCTCAAAAAACAACATAATCCTCTAAAGACATCTCGAATAACCATTGCCATTAAACAAAAAATATACCCACAAAAAAATAAGGAGATAAAGTGTGTAATCAAGGAGTCTATTAGAGAAATGAAATATTATAGGCGATGAATTGTGGAAAACTACTTTTTGAACAATATTTTAGGCACTTAAAACATTACCCATTCACGATTTTATTTAAAACCAGTTTGAATTTAATTTTTCTATAATTTTCATCAACATTAGTATTCAACATTGAAGAAATGTTTTTATTTTGTGTTTTGGATATGGATCATTAAGGTTGTTTTTTTACATTAAGGTTGAACACATCATAATCCTTATAAATATTTCCAAAAAATTCATATTTTGATGCTTCTCTTATGTTTCGTTAATAGTTCAAAAATTTGGTGAAATACAAGGTTTATAATGCTATTTAGAGAAGATTTATATTTATTATCTTAGGTACATGATTTGAAAAAAAAATTATTGTCCTCTTAGAAAAAAATATTTTATATTTTTTAGTTTCTTATAAAATCATCATTGATTGAATATAAAGAAATTTTAATTAATATCACAGTATATGTAACCAAATTGACTATGAAATAAGATCATAATCCATTATGGTATATATATTTTTTAAAATTACTAATTTTATTTTTGTTAACGGTGGATGGGTTATTCCTGATAGATATATTTATTATTAAATTTTGTTGAGACAAAGTTTTATCTAATTATTTTGAGGTTTCAAATAATGTGAGTCTATTATTTTAGAGGTAGATAATTTGGTACTTATAGTTGGATATAAATTTAAGCATGTTTAATTATCTTCAAAATGTTCAATGTCAATTATTTTTAAAATATACGATGATACTTTTCACAATGGAATTTAATTCATGATTGAAACCATTTTTGTATTTTATATGCCCTAGGAGGGAAAATAACGTCTGGAATCAAATATTATGGAAATATAAAATTCTCAAGATTGAAAATAATTTCATTACACTTATTTTAAATAATTTATTACATTAGAACCAGAAATATTTAATTATGGGAGAATATCTTGTGTCATTTATTTCATGCATTTTTCAAAATTATTTTTATTTCATGAAAATTTTAGTTAATTCTAAAACAAGTATTAATTTTGTTAATTATAGGGTTTTTATTATTTTGTTTCTGAAATATTAAATCATAAATTCTTTTATTTAAATAAATTTTTATGTTTATATTTTGGAATAGTTTTTAATTTAATTCTCTAATTTTCTTTATTGTTTTATTATTTTTGAAGTGTTTTATAATTTTATAGAATTTTATCTTTTATTTTTTTGAATAACTAAATTATTAATGATTAAGATTTATTTTTTTCATTTTAATGTATTTTTTATTTCAAAATTATAATTCATAGTATTAATCTATTTTAATTATTTCTTATTATTATTTATAACATTTAAAATTACTCAATTATATAAATAATTTATTTATATGTTCACACTTGTAATATGAATTAGTACCCAAAACAAAAATATGCTTAATGAAGGTAATATAACATAATTTTTGGAATCCATTGACATAATACGATTATATCATACCAAAAATAATAATTATTTGGAAAGGTCATCACATAGTATTTATTCTCATAATAAAATTCCATATATAAAAATGTACATGTAAAATACATTATTTGAAGAAAAAATTCATTAGATATTTTGTTTATTACTGTTTTGAACCAAAATCATAAATCGACCTAGAAAGAGACAATCCTAAATAATGTTGAGATCAAATGATGGCATGGATATGATCTGAGGCTAGATGGTATATTTTTAAATCATGTTATGGTATCAAATGTCATAGGTTATCATCATTGGATATTTTAAAAACATGGAATAGCTCGGGTGTTTTATAGATTAGTGTGTTCCTTAGATGTAAAATAATCTAAGAATAGGATACAAAACAGGTGACATTCAGATAAGATTCATTGAGTTAAACAAGATCAATTAAAGGTTCTGAATGATTATTTTTGATAATATTCAACTCTGTTGATGAATACCAATACATTGATTTGTGACTTGGGGATGTATAATACATTTCTGATTATAGAAGAGTATGCACAAAAGAAAATAGAGTTTTATATTCGGGATGTTTTATCGATTCTCTTAATTTTTGTGTTTATTAGTTGGTTTTATATTTTATAGGTTCATATTATTATAGATGATAGGGAATCTATAATCCCAAGAACTCCAATTGAAATTATTTAGTCATATTAACATCATCTACTTAATAAAATTAAATATATATTATATTGGGTTATGGTGTGATGGAGACACCAAATGGGACGATGATTGAATATAGGTAATAATGAATCCATTCAATTTTACCGTGGAATTTTTTGTTCTAATTTCATTAAAGGATGGCAAAGAGAATTGTAAAATGTTGAAACCCAAAATCAAGGATTATCTAACACTATATGAGCATAATTGGAGGCCACGAATTTGTTTTTCTCATAATTTGAGGTAGTTTGAGACTATGAAATTTTCACTAATGTTTATTATGTCATGATTGTATAATGTTTTCAACAATTTCAAGCTACATATTGAATATTATGGGAATATTTGGTTATTTATTTTCCCATTGTTGACATGATGAATTGAAGATGTTGTTGTAGGATTCCATAAACTCTATTCTATTATCCATTATGTAAAAGAGGATTGAATGAAATTGGTTCTATGGATTGACATAGTGAATTTATTATATGAATAGGTTCATGGTATCTATGATCACGATAGAGGGAGATCGACTATGAAATCCAGTTTGAGTTGTGGAATATTTCTATGTTTGTTTATTAATGTCTAAAAAATCCATATGTTGATTATGGAATGAAGAATCATCTTAAATTATTTTCAATTGATCAAAAATTTTTGTTACATAGGAACTAATGATTATTAGATGGATCAATAAATACATATTCCAATGAAATAATTTATTAGAGATTGTTCTTAATGTAACATGGGTTTTGAGAAATAGACCTCACCATAGAAGACATCATATGATGACTAACATATGAAATTAGTGAAATTAGTTTTTTATTTTGTGGGGTAAATAAGATAATTTTTTGGTATTCAGAAGTTCTAATTGGATTGGATGGTGGGATATGAGAGAAGAGATCATAGGCAAAGTAATGATCACTCTCAATGACGGAACTAGTGAAGTCAAAGATAGAGATCAGTGGAGATCCCTTTATATAAGCTTCTATATTCTATATTACCTTTCCTAATTCATATATTTATATTTATAATTTGAATAAACAAATTATTTTATCCTGATCACAATATTTTTTTCTAGTGTATTTAGATAAAAGGAATTTATTCCATTAGCCTTTTTTACTCTTGTATTTATAATAATGGCTATGAACTTTTTTTTGTTTTGTGTTCTTAATTAAAAACTTAAGGAATTTCATTTTACACTATTATATGTAACAATGGGTGATAATAATTATGTATTCACCATTGAACTTTATCTAAATGAAGAATAGTTAAAAATGGATGATTATTCTCTTCACCATTTTAAGAAATATTTTACTGAATTTTGATTTCCTGGTCACTCCCTCGAGGAGGTTCACTAAGCTATCAAGATCACTTAATGTCTATCAAGTAATTTAACACATTTTATTTAGAGGCACCGACTAGAGGTGTGGATATGATGTTGGAAAAAAAATATTTGTAATAAATTTAAGATAGTTGAACCCCCCATTCAATATTTTCTTCATTTATTATTCCTTATATTTTTTATTATTTCATTTTTATATACAGCTATTTCAAATAGTCACTATCACAAAATCACCACCATTTTGTTTTTTTTATTTTACATGGTTTTTTTTCATACTCTAATACCCTGACATTTTGAAAATAATTATTTTTGAATGAATTTGACTTCTCTATATTTTTTCAAATCACATGACATTTTAAATAGTTCATTACAAATATATATATATTAAAAAACTAATTCAATCATACCATTCACATGAAATATTAATAGGGATTTTTCTACATGAAATACAAACTTGTATTTCAATATATGTAATACCAACTTGTCTTGTTCTCTATGTAATACCGACTTCGCTTGCACTACTTGCAACACCGACTTGGTGTATGATTGACACAACACTGATTTTTTACGAAACATCTATTTTTATATATTTAAATAATTGAACTATAAACTAACCATTAAAATTATTAATATCAATTGTAATAACTACCTTTCATATATTTTTATAATTTCTTAATTTAAAGAAAATAAATTGGTAACGAAAGATAATATTTTTTGGTAAAGTCTTTTTATTTTAAAAATATTATTTTCTTGATTGAATCACTTTTAATAATAAATTTAATTTTAGAAACATTAAAAATTTTATTTTTTTTAAAATAAACATATTTTGTGAATTCATAATTTAAAAAATCTTCTAGGATGAAATTTTGGGATTTCTTAGAAATATCATTTTTTGATGAATAGTGAAAAACAATGCTTTTATGTTAAAAACTGGCTTTTTTCCTAATTAATTATTATTGCTAAATGATATTATAAATATTTTTTAATAATAAATTATATGGATATTATATATATTAATGTAGTGAAATTTATTAGAATTAATTTCACTATGAAACTGAATATATAATCATAACCAACATTTAAACTTTTTCCGACCTTAAAACACCATTATTTCGCCACTACTATGGGATTAGCACTAATCATAATTTTTTCACATCACTGATTGAAATTTCAAAAATCTAACATAAACCATTTTATTTAGACTAATGATTAGATTAATATAATACCAGGTTAGTTTTTTACCAAAATTTTAAGTAAAATTGATTAAAATTAATCACAACTGTTAAGAGAAAATTAAGCTTAATTAGGGACTAAACCATAAAATTAAAGGCCAAAATGACCAAGAAAAATGTACAACACCCATTGGATGATACTATTTCATTAAAAAAACCTTATATTATTTAGTTTTTTTGGATTTTTTATGTATTTTTTAGGTGATAACATGTGCACATCTAATTGTTTTTGAAAAATTCCATGTGAATCCTCTTTCATTCCTATAAAAGGCTACAACATCTACCAATTTCTCACACCTCTCCAGAATCTTATGATTGACCAAGACTAGCCAAAACATCCTCCGAACAATTATCCCATCCAAATTGAAGCTTCCTTTTGGTATAAATCTTCCCAATGAATCATTTTGGCACAAACCAAAAGTATTTACCCGATTAAGAGGTAATGTCTTTTCTCAAGATCATTTCCTTTATTTCACATCGCCACCCACTAAAATCACATTATTAATTTATTGTGTGACCAAAACAATATCCTATATTTTATAGAATATTTTTAAGAATCCTTTATTGTTGATACATAGTTGGACATCCATATAATTGATGTTGAACATAATGTTACTATGTACAATGAACTACTACATCATGAAATGATGATTGTTCAGTTATCTTTTCCTACAAATCATGGATGAAATTATCATTCGAAATATATTTAAATATTAAATGTATTATGTTTTATATATTTATTCTTATTTATTCCATTTAAAGCACACATTTTTTGATTTACTATTTGGTGTTAATACGATATATTGTTCGAGGAAGCGTGGACTATCGCCCACTAAAAGCGATATGATTCATTCACACACCACATTGATTGTATTGAATATGGGTTTAATTAAATTATATGATATATATGATATATTAATGATACATTAATAATCATATATATTTTACAAACATATATATACTTATTTCATTTACATACTTTCATTCAATACGACAATAAAAATAGAAAACAACATTCATGTGTATGTGCAGCTTTCAGTCTCCATGAACGGTGTATTTCATTACACAATTAATTATTCTATATATAATTAATATATAATTATATGGGGAATACCTGATGATTATATGTATTTATATAATCTTTAATCATGATATAAGTATACGGATCGACCGTAAAACAAATTAAGACACATGTGAAGAACAAAGTGAATATTAACCGAAGTGAAACCATAACAAAAGATCGTTAACAATAGGTTAATATATATTCACAATAAAAGAATATATGGTAATTTATGTAACAATATACGTTTGTAAAAGCATTATAATAAACTTATATTTATTATATAATAATCTTTTATTATTATGTAGAGAGTCATGACCCCAAGGTATGGGGACTTCATCTCACTTTTAATTATGGGGAGATACAAGAATTGTTCACCACTCTTTCCCTTTTCATGGTGTATTTACTACCTGTGATTGTATTCTATGAATTTTTTCCCTAAAGTTAGGGCTATTCACATGTCAATTTTATGATCCCTCTTTTTGGGGGTTTAATTTTTATATGATACCAAATTGGTAAAAATGATTTGTCTCAAGTTTCCTTCATTGAGAGTTATGTATTTTGGGGAACCTAATCACTTTTATGAGGAGTATATTATAACACCACAACCCTAGTTACACCGAGTCACTAAATTATTACATACAATTAGAATGATCACAATAGATCAAATCTCGAAATACTGATTAATTGAGTAACCATAGAAGTACTAGATACATACATAAGTTTTATATTACATCATGAAATTAAAAAACAACATTGTGACCCATTTGAACACACTCATATAAATTGGACAATCCCTATTGGTTAAAAAAATATACTTCTTGACATCTAGGAAAAAATATAACATAAGAAATTGGTGAGCTCAGATTCTCCGCAAGGATAACAATATAACGAAACTATCCAAAATAAACAGAAACATTTAAGGAAATGTATATGAATAAAACACAATTATTTTAAACATAAAAATCAAAATAATATGGCATATAAAATTCAAATAATTCCATTTACTTATTAACATGGATATTCTACTTGTTGAATAATCACATGTAATGTCAATAGTTAATTTCGTAAGGATTTAATGCATAATTTCAAACATAATAACCAAATATCAAGGCCTCGTGCCGAGACTAAAAATATGATTTTGTCAAGGACTTGTTCCACAACAGTAGTTTGTCTCATGAGACCTACCGATGCAACGAAGATCTATATCGGCTCCACCCATCACTTACTAAGTCAAATGCATTCCTCGTATGAAAATGATGAAACATAACACAAACATTCGTATTAAAACCATCATAGTAAATGTTAATACATTAACCATAAACAATTAATGGTATGAAAATAACACATCTATAGTTAAACATATCACAAAAAAATTAATATAGTATGGAAGATTTTATCATAATAAATCATCTTCAAACATTTGTAAAATTAATCAAAGGATGTTGACATAGATGAAATCATAACTATTTGGGAGAAATATCTATTTCTATTTTGAAATAATTTAAACGTAACATATTTATAAAAAAGATTTATTTTGAAAATATTATCATAATAATTTAAGGGAAGCTTCAACAGTTTTATAATGGTGAAAAATGGCTACACCCACCATATAAGTTGAAAAAACATTGATACCTTAATTTATCGAAAAGGCCATAAAGTACGACGGAATGATTACATTCCAAAAAAATTAAAAAAGTAAACAAGGGTATAGAATACTTTAACCCATAGTTTAGGGAATAGTAAAAATGTTTTCAAATACATTTTTTTGAAATATGGATGTGGATGACAAATAATTCACAGTAGATACTTAAATATAAACACCCTCTGATAAATAATGAGATTTTAAAATTAACCCTTTCCTTTTGCTGTTACATAGTCTATGGATGGTTAACCACAAGTATAATGGTGAAATAATTTTTATTAAATTATAAAATAACTATATATATAAAAATTATATCATATATGATCTTCTAATATTGCTTTGTTAATAATATTTTAGTAATATCATTGTATCGTGTATTAACTGATTCAGTTTCCTTTATATGCTTTTCTATGTTTGTCATGTTTGTTATGAATAGGATGTATTTGATTCATATAAATAATGATATAAATTTATTAGAAATAATTTTTAATAATAAAATTACTGTTATTCCTAAATGGTTACGATGAGGAATGAATCTCATCGCGTTCGTGGAGATGGTAATCTGTACGTATGCACGAGCGACATTATCATTGTATTGATGGGGAAATAACATTTAATTAGTTTTTATATTACATATAAAGAATAATTAACATTTTATATTTGTTATTTAAATAAATTAAACTCATTATTATTCCAATCCAAATAATATAGTGTTTAATAACAAACTACACAACGACATGGACACGGTAAGTCCTACATATGCACCAATGTTGTCTTTATCATTCATAGGATGGGTAGAATAATGAATATGTTAATACCATATTTATAATTATATAAAAATATTTTATAGGGTACTATATTTATTACATTTTTTTGGAAATAACAAGGAAAGAGGTAGTGGAATAAGAAAAAATTTGAAAGAGGTGATGAAATTATTACCTCTTCTTCATGTGTTGCCTTGTGATTTGATCAAAAGGGATCTTTAATTTGGATTTAAGATAAAATTAATGCCTCCAGGTTGAAATTAGAGTATTTGGGAGTATATGAAGGTAGGTTTTGGTAAATAAAAATGGATTTGGAGGTGTGATTTTTAGAGAAGGGTAAGTACCATTTTATAAGAGAGGTGGAGGTCACTTTAGGAAAATATTGTATTATTACTTCATTATATGATCGTTATCAGTTTATAATTTATGAAAATGGATTTATATCGAAGATAAGGTGATTTTGGATCGAAATAATTTCATCCAATGGGTTTTAGACATTTTTACATCACCATATTAACTTTATTTTTGAAATTTAACTCTTAGTTCAAAAGTTTGTCTTTTACCATTTCTTCCTGTATTTTTATATTACTTGGTCAATAAACATACTATAAAACTTCAATAGAATATAAATGGGTTCATTAATGAAATATATATTATTATATTAGTCCTTAGTATGACCATTATATTTTTAGGAATATTTTATCATTTAATAATAAAGTATTTATTTAAAATCTCATTTTTGTCAATTTTGTCACTATTTAGTATTTGGTTTCTGTGGAAGTCATGAAAAAATTATTACTTCTAAATAAATTACTTAAATCAACCCTATCATGTCATATTAACCTATAAATTTTTTAATGAATCAAAAGTCTTAATTTACATTTATTTTGTTATTTATAATATCAATTATTTTAATCATTCATTAATAATGTAATTACTGCATCATCATTGTGTCATAATTAAACTTAATTATTTAACGTCTAAAAATTATATATAAAATTCCATTATTTGAGAAATTATTTCATCTTTTTAATGATTATTCATAGTCTAATTTATCTCATGTATAACCCTATATTGAAAATGTTTTGGTTATTAAAATTTGAAATTATCATTTTTAACTCATCTTTAAATAAAATAATAATAAATATCCTAATTTAATAAATGTGGATCAAGTAAGATCATATTTTATTATTAAGTTTAATTTTGGTCAAATAAACTTCTTCACTAGAATTTAGACATGATTTAGGGTAGTTATAATATCATTTTTTGGTTTAATTACCCTATTTATATTTAACCATGGTAAATAAAATTCAAAAGTTAATATTCACCATAAATTATTTTCAACCCATTGAACAATATTTTACTTACTAATATTAACTTTTTATATTATATTTTTAAAATTAAATTCACAGTAGAGGTAAAATTAATTTTTATGCAAATTTGCTAATATGCCAAAAAAGTGGGTAAAAGAGGTTAAAAAATTCAATAAAATTTTATATATCTAATCTTATTATAAATTACATCAATGAATTAAATTTTGAAAAAATTAGGAATTATTTATTTTTACTTTGAAATAAATTTAAATTAAAAAATAATTATTTCAATAAAATGTTGGATTTAATCAATAACGCTGTATTTTTTCACTATTCCTAAAAAATTGAATGTTTTATGAAAAATAACAAAACATCCTCCTATTTTAATATTGATGTTATGAATTCAAATATTATTTATATTTTACAAAAATCAAAAAATTAAATTTTCATTAATTAATTTAGAATTAGTTCCCTTTGTCATAACCCGAATGCATGTTTTTGAGAAATAAAAACTATCAAAAGATTGATTTGTGTTTATGTCCAATTTAAAGGTAAAATTACATTCAATAACCAACATTGGATTAAATGATAAAAATTTATTCTAATAGTACCTTAAACCCATTCAAATGTATAATTTGACACTATAAATTTTTTTGAATAAAGAAGTTGTTTTCAGTTAAAATTTAATATTCTTCACTATTCATAAAAATATGAAAGTTATTAGAAAAAACAAAAATATTTTGTAAAAACTAAATTTTTATGTCCTGCTTCTAAATAAGAAGTTTATTTTGTCAAATTTAATATATAAAAGTGTAAAATATAGTTTTTAAAAAGGTTTCTCTATTAAAAGGCTATAAAATTTCATTTTCATAAAAATAATTCCTTTATCTAAAAAATTGATTTTGTTCTTATATTTTGTATAATAAACACATAATATGTATGTTAAAATTATAAAGGGTATATAAAATTTAAAATTCAATAAATACTATTCATAACTGCTTTCTGAAAGGCTAGTTTGGTAAGTCATGGTGTGCTTAATGTCAGTTTTGCATGTAGCGCAAGTTATTTAATTACATTAAAGACAAAATGTACAATGAAATCATGGGGCATTACATTCTCTTGTCCTTAAATAAATTTTGTCCTCACAATTTGAAAATCTTGTTCAAAAATAAAATTTTAATAATAGAAAATACCTTTTGTGGAAAACCTGCATTGGAAATTGGGTTAATAAAATTTATTCTTAAAAAGATGGAAATAGAAATGAAAAAGTCCCCACAAAATTATGATCTCTAATGGGAGAACATTTGTGACAATTATAGATACATAATTAGTGAAAAAACAAAAATAATTATAGGGGTTATTGAGGCCATCAACCACAAATAAGTGAACAATAAATGGAGTATTGAGGGCCCAAAATCTATATATCTATGATGATTTAAAATATAATTGGTTTCATAAAACAAAATGAAATAAGATAACACATTTTTGGTTTTATGTTTCCTTCCCTAATGTTTATGAATTAATTTCATTATAGAATAAGATAAAAAATGCTTGACAAGTTGACTTCCATTCTTAAACTAATTTCTACCACAAACTCAATTTCACTCCAAAAGATAATAGAACTCAAAAATATTTTATTTATCATAATCACACTGGGTTACAAAAAATGAATTTATATATTAACTATTAGAATATTTTAAAAAAAGACATTTCCCAAACCAGGACATCATGTAGGCCAGTGGTATGTGATGCACCCTTGTCGATCATGGATTATAGGTTCATGTCTCCTTGTTTTTCCGGACACGACTGTCTATCAGACGACCTCTAGATTCACATTTTTATAACAATCCATAAATAATCTTATGAAATGTTTTAACCTTAATCAATATAATCCAATTTCCAACACAATTCATTCCATCTTTCAGACTTATCCATAATACTGCAGTCCAAACTTATAGTCCAAAATTTATAAGGAAGGTAAATAGAATGGTGATCTCTTTTTTCCACATAATAACAAGTTAATACATTCATCATGTATTCTATTAAAACATGGTAACACCCAGAATTACCATAAAACATTGGTGAATACATTCATGCTCCCATATTCACTATAGAATACTGGATATACTCCATAAATCCCAAAAATTTGAATACTCCAATAATGTTGGAATAAAAAACCACTAATTAGTTCAATGGATATTAATAATTCCCCACATACTTTATCAAACTCAATTATGTCTAATTCCAAAATCACTACCTCATTATAAGTATCATATAAAGGTTTATCATTATATCAACTGTATATTTTCCACAATGATGGACCAGATATTGAGTCACTTTTCTTGGTACTACACAATCTCAAACCCATAATGAAATAGTACAGTAGTGAAATCCTTATATACTCTATAATTATTGTAACAATAACATCATCAATTAAATACTCAAATGACACAACTATTTAAAAACGACATAAGATCACTTACCATTCTTCATCATATATGGTAGTATCATAACTTGATTATTATCAAAAGGCATCATTTCGAGTATACTCTAATGACTGGGACATTTATTCATGTAATGTTCCAACTCTTTACAGATAAATCATTGGACATTTGAAACCATTTTCATACCCTTTCAACGATGAACATTATGTTATTTGTCTCTACACATATAAACAACTCTCATTCCTTTCAAGAACATCCTAGGGTGATTCTTTCCAAATTTATCACATATGGGAAAATACTTCTTTCCAATATTCCTATTATCCATATTTCTCTCTACCATTCTATTCATCACATGAATCCCTTCAAATCCATACGACTCAGAGAATTATTTACATATCATATTAAAACATGATAAAATTTATTAATATGATGAGAATACATGAGAGACTATTTTCCATCTAAATGTTGGCTTAATAATATAAAAGATATGATACATATTACTATTTTGATCATGTGTATTGTTGGAGTTCTAATTCCTTCTATTGGTCACCACTTATAAACGATGGCATACATTATTTTAGTTTATGAATCGCAATGCATAATTCCAAACATGTAAAACACTTGACATAATCTGAACAGTTTATGGAGATATTACATAATCATTAAAAAAATTTCTTAAAGTATGTATTTACTCATAAATCATTCAAAAATGTTTGTAATGAAAAATTTAATTATCTTAAGCATATCCCCCTGGAGTGTCATAACCAAGAGTGAATAAAGACTCGTTGTCTTGCACTAGGATACATTGGGTCAAGCCTAAAACTCCTTGTCAGAGTTTTCACTCCTACGTACATTTGTTATAGAGTTGCCTCTACCTTCTCGTATCTATATAGGGATGTATTTCATCGAAAAATCCCAAAAAATATAAATTAAAAAAATCTAGGAAGGTCAACTATACTAATCCTCAAATTTTATCGTAGGGTAATGTTTTCTAATCATAATTTTTATAAATCTAGTTTCTAATTGCTATACTAAACTTCCTATGATACCAACTGTCACACCCGACCATTTTTACAGAGAGTCGGTGCATTATTACATAATATTTGAAATATCATAATGGATCACGTCTCGAATGAACAATTAGTTTTTTATCATTGTATGTACTAGATACATATATAAGTTTTATATTACATCATGAAATAAAAAAACAACATTATGATCCATTTGGACACACTCATATCCTTTGGACTATCCTTACAGGTTCATCATAATATAATTTTTCAAATCCTGGGAAAAAGAAAACCTAAGAATGGGGTGAGCTCATATGATCAATTAGGATAACCATATAATTGACATTATCATAAATAAACATAAAAATTTATGTAAATGTACAAGAATAAAGCAAAAGCCTTTTAATCATAATCTTAATGACAATATAGAAAAGTTAAATCAAATAATTCTATTTACTTATTCACATGGATATTTTACTAGTCTAATAATCACATGTAATATCAATAACTAATTTTATAATGATGGAATGTATATTTCTGGACATTATAACCACATATTCATGGCCTCGTGCCATGAATTGATATATGATTTTTTCAATTCCTTGTGCCAAGACTCATGATTGTCGCATGATACCTACTAATGCATCGAGGAATAATAGTGGGTTCCACTCATCAATTACTCCTTCCAATGCATTCCTCATATGAAAAGGTTGAAACATAACATAAACATTCATATTAAAAATAGAATAAAAAATGTTAATACATTAACCATAAACCATGAATTGTATAAAAATAATACATCCATAGTCAGACATATCAAAAAACCTTCAATATAATATTGATGATTATATCATAATAAATCATCTTTAAACTAATATAAAATCCATCAAAAGATGCTGACATAGAAAAAATCGAAACTATTGGAGAGAAATATCTCTTTTTATTTTGAAATAATTTAAAAGTGATATATTTATAAAATAAAGAATTTATTTTGAAAATATTTTTATAATGTTGTAAAGGAAGCTTTGAAGGTCTTATTAAAGTGGAAAATATCCGCACCTACCATATAAGTGAAAAATAACATTTTTACCTTAATTTGATGAAAATGATATAATGTACGATGGAGTGATTCCCTTAAAAAAATTATAAAAATTATAACAAGGAAATAAATGATACTAACCCTTATCCAAGGAAATAACAAAAAAAATTTGAAAAGAATTTTTATGAAATATAGATGCGGATGATAAAGAAGACCCAGTAGATACGTCTGTATAAACAACCGCCGATAAATACAGAGATTATAAAATTAACCTTTACCTTGAACTTTTACTTACTTAAAGGTATGTTAAAATCCATTGTAATGATGAAATAATTTTTTTTAAAATTATACTATAACAACATACATAAATATTATATCATATATGATCTTTAAATATTTCTTTGTTAATAATATTTATCTAGTATCATTGTTTTGGTTGTTAATTGATTTGTTTTCCATTATAAGTTTTGTTACATATTTCAAGTCTGTTATGAATATGATGTATTTGATTCATATCCATAATGATATTAAGTTCTTAAACAATAGTTTTAATCCTTAAATTATAATTTTTCTAGAATGGTTATGATGGGGAATGAATCTCATCGCATTAGGGGAGATAGTAATTCATACGTACACACTAGCAACAATATCATTCTATTGATGGTGAAATAGTATGTAATTTGATTTAATATTACATTAAAGAATCATTAACATGTTATATTTATCATTTACATAAATTATACTCATTATTATACCAATCCAAACAATGAAGTGTTTAATAACAAACTACACCATAATGTGGAGACGGTAAGCCGTACATACGCACGTATGGTGACATTGTCATTCATAGAATGGGTAGAATAATGAATATGGTTGTACAATATTTATAAAAACATAAAAGTAAATAGAAGTTACTAGATTTAATAATTTGGTATCGAAACAACAGAAGAAAGAGGTAGTGGAAGAAGAAATGAACATTGAAAGAGGTGATAGAATTATTACATCTTTTTCGGATGAATTCTTTTGATTTGATCAAAAGGGATACATAGGATAGATTTAAGATAAAATTAATGCCTCTAAGTTGAATTGATGTTAGTTTTTAGGAAATTTTATCAGGTTTTTTCCAAGAAAAATGGTTTTGGCGGTGTTATTTTGAGAGAAGGGGATGTGCCCTTTATAAGAGAGGGGAGGGTCACGTTAATAAAATCATGAAATATTATTTTATTATAAAATCATTTTTGGTTTCTAAAGGCTATAAATAGAATTATTTAAAGGGTAAGGTATGGATTGGTCAAAATCCTCTCAACCAATAGGGTTTAGATATGTTTAGGTCACCATATTAACTTTATCTTCTTAATTTAACTCTTAGTTAAGTAGTTTAGCTTTTACCAGGTCTTCTAGTAATTTTATATTACATTATTAATAAACATACTATAAAATCCCAATTGAATATAAATTGATTAATTAATAACATATATATCATTATATATTTCCATTTTAAAAAAATTATATTATTAGAAATACTATATCATTTAATAATAAAGTATTTTTTAAACATATTTATTTCAATTTTGACACTATTTAGTATTTGTTTTTTAAGTCAAAAAAGATGATTACTTAGTAATAAATACATTAAATTCGCCCTGAGATGTCATATTAACCAATGAAATTTGTGGAATGCTTCAAAAGTCTCAATTTACATTTATTTTGATATTTATAACATCAATTATTTTAATCATTCATTAATAAGGTAGTTACTACATCATCATTGTGTCATAAATATATTTTACTATATAATTTCTAATTATTATAAATAAAATACATTTATGTAGGAAATATTTTTTTCTTTCAAATTAATTATAGTAGTTGAATTTATCTTATGTATAAATCAAATTAGCAATGTTTTAGTTATAAAAATTTGAATTTAAAACCTATAACTATTCCTTAAATAAAAAATTAATAAATGTCTTAATATAATCCATGTTGATCACAGAGTGTCATATTTTATTACTATGGTTAATATTGGTTGAAATACACTTATCAAACATAATTATGACTTTTTTTAAGGTAATTATAATATCATTTTTACCTTAAATTGCCAAATTTATTTTTAACCATAGTAAATAAAACTCAAAATTTACTATTCACTAAAAATTATTTTAATCCCATTGAACAAAAATTTACTTAATAATGTAAACCGTGACTCCTGGATTTTCGAAAATCAATTCACAGAAGTGTTAAAATTAATTTTTATTCCAATTTTCTAATGTTCCTAGAACGTGGGTAAAAGATGTCAAAAAGTTCAACAAAATTTTATATATCTAATATTACTATTAAATGACATCATTCAATTACACTGGAATAATATAGGTATTACGTATATATTTTGACATTAAAATAAAATAAATGAAAAAAAATAATTACGTAAAAAAAGTCGGTTTTAAATAATAAAGATATATATTTCACTATTTATCAAAAATTTACAATTTTCAGAAAAGTACCAAAAATTCACCCTAATATAATTTTTATATTCCAAATACAAAAATGATTTCTATTTTAAAAATTTCACAATATAGATTGTGCATTAATTAATTTAGAATTAATTCTAGTTGTCAAAATCAAATAGCGGGGTTTTTGAAGGTAAAAACTGTAAAAAGATTGATATGTGTTTATATCAAATTGAAAGTTAAAATTACTTCTAATGACCAATATTATATTAAATGATAATATTTAATATAATTATACTTCAAAATAATTAAACTCTATATTATTAAAAAATAAATTATATTGAGTAAAAAAGTTGTTTTCAATTAAAATATAGTTCTTTTCACTACTCATCAAAATATGAAGGTAATCTGAAAAACACCAACTTTTTTTCAAAATTAAATTTTTCTGTATTTTTTATAAAGAAGAATTTTATTTTTTCAAATTGTATATATAAAATTTCAAATATCGTATTTAAAAAGGATTCACCATTAAAAGGCTGTAAAATTCTATTTTTTAGAAAATACTTTCTTTATCTGAAAAATTGAATTAATTCTTGTATTATTTCTAAGAATCAAATAATATGGAAGTTAAAATTATATAGAGTATATAAAAATAAATATTCAGTTAATAGTATTTATAAAATCTTTTTGAACAGCTATATTTTTATGTCTTGGTGCGCTCGAACTCGGTGTCACGTGTAACGCAAGTTACTGAATTACTTTAAATAGATAACATGGTTTGAAATCTTGGAGTGTTACATATATATCCCCATATTACATGAAATATCTTAAGCCAAGTATTTTCTAGATATTCAATGATTCATTTAATTTTCTTTCATTACATGGAGACAATAATTCCATGATACAATGTTATAAGAGTTTATTGAGACAATCCAATTATTTTTTTCAGATTCTATATGTTCGTGGAACCATTGATAAAATCTTTTGATCCATATTTCAAGAACATTCATGATATTTCATATCCCCTGAAATTTCATGATATACTAATGTATGGATACCATTTTTGAGTCTCTGGTCCATATGTTAATAAAGAATATGTTTATAGGAAAACCCTACATTAGCCTCTCATTGGTCAGAAAACAATGTTTTCTAAAAGGGTTTCTAAAATTATTATACCATTACCCTATGATATCTAAAATTTAGTTTTACCATTTTGGGATTTTACCAATATCTTAATGGTAATATTCTTTTCTCTTTCCAAACAATGCTCTTTTTTATCATTTTTACCATACCAAAGGAATGTTATTTTGACCATGTACAACATGTACAGATTTACCAACCATCATATATTTGAAACTCTCATTGCGTTGTTAAAAAAATAATCATTAAGAAAATGTTTTAAAAAAATTTCAACTAAAATTGATTTCAAAATGGTTTTCAAACATCTTTTATATTTTTTCATGGAAAACTATTTTCAATATGTTTTCAAGTCTTATTTATATTTTTTCAATGTTCTTTCAAAGGAATGGGTTTCTAAATTTTCTCAAGATTCTTTATATGTTTTCATGAAAAAAGATTCTCAAAACCATTACAAGATTTATTTAAAAAAATTCAATGTATTTTTAAGGAATGTATCTTCAAAACATTTTCAATATTTCATTAAAATGTTTCATGTTTTCCAAGAAAACTATTTTTAAAATGTTTTTATTCTTATTTTAAATATTTCATAGAAAAATGTTTTCAAATTTATTTCATGTATTATTTATAAGTTTTAAAGGTATTTTTTTTGAAAATTATTTTCAAATGGTTTTATACACAAAAAATCCCGTTCCAAATAAGAAAGGATAATTTCCTCAAGTATTGTTTTTAAAAGATCAGTCAAAATTATTTCCCATCTAAGAAAACATTCATTATTGTTTCGGATGGATTTATGGGGTAATAATTCAATGCTACAATTAATATTCTTTCTATTAATGGATTATGTTTTAAGAAAATAATTTTCATGAATCATATTTCTCTTTCACATGTTATATATTTTTGAAACCAAATTTTTTTCAAGGGATATGTTTATGATGAAGAGATTATGAAACTTTCCTACTTATACACGTTACTATATGTTTACATGTTTATGATACACAATTCATTTCATGGGTTATGATATGTTTATTTATTATATTGTGGACCACTTATGTATGATTTCATTATGTGATAGGTGGGAACTATGTCTCCCTCCAATGCATTTGGTAAAGATTTATATCTCATGAGATAAATCTGGGTTGGGATGAGAGTTACTCAGTTCAGCAATATAGGTATGGAATAAGGGTTACTGATTTTATTAATATAGGGATGGTTTAGTGGCTACATAGATTATTAATACAGGGTTTGAATTAGGTTCACTCAGTTTAGTAATACAAGGCCGGAATGAGGGTTAAACAGTTCCATAAAAACAGTATTCCACTGTGATGGTATTGTCATTGATGCCTTAGATACTATGAAAATCAGTATAAACTTATATGTTTCCATAATTACATGTCTTATTTATATCTTATGATTTCATGGATTATTCCCTTTATTTCATTTACTTCATGTATTATGATCTTCTGATCATTATTCCCTGATCTATGTTATGATATGTGATATGCAGTGTACAATCTTCTATTTACAGGATCACATTCTCATACCTTTATACTCATGTTTATTCTTACATGTCTCCCTTATTTTCCCTTATTCAGTATTTTATCACACACCTTCTATTCTTTATTTCCCCCAAGTTATTATTATTTTTATTATGTTTGATATGTGTAATAAGGGTGGTAGTCCAGAAGAACCCAGTGAGAGATTATATAGCTCACTTTTGTACTAATACTTATATTTCAATGTTTCCAAAGGCCCCATGCCAAATAAGGTGATTGGGAATATTTTTGTTTAATTTATACATTTTTTGAATAAGTTATTTAATTTCTATGTGTGTAATGAGAGGGTCGCAACACACACACAATTCTATTCCATGTTCTCCTTCAATTCAATACACTAATTATTAGCTATAATGGTAGTAAATAGGATTAAAATATATTAAATTTGATTATGTCAATGAATTTAGATATCAGTTAAAAATCATAGATCAATTATATCTTGAACACCCCCACATTGAATCATGTTTCACCTACTCGTCAATGGACTCATACTCAATATACTACCTACAAGTAAATAATTCAAATTTGATCAACCTTCGTTATACGGGGTATTTTCCTACAATTCCTCTTCGTGGTAGAACATCTTTCAATTCATTACAGGTTATGATGTGGTCAATTAATCTCTTCTCAAGGTATCTTAGTTTCCCTGATATCTTTTATATAATCATGCAGTTAGCTGATTGATCATGACATCACCCATAATGTGGTTGGTTTGATGTTTACGATAGGTCAAGATCAGTTCCAGTGGTAGGTTCCTATACCATGCCTGAAGACCCTATTAATTGATAATTAAATAATTTAATTGATTCTGCATTATAGGTGATACCATGTTCTTATTATATATTGTGTAAAGTACATGTTAAATAATTTAACCATGAAACATAAATAGTTTATATATTGTTAGGATAGGGTTTTTGAAAGTCGAGGACAATGTAACTATTGATTGGACATTCATGATTGGTATTATCAAACAACTAGTGTTATATTGATATCATTTAAGGTGTAGAAATAGTACACATTACTCAAAAATCTTACATCAAACCTTATCTTTGAATTTTCCACTTAATATGAAATTACATATTCTCCTATATATATAATATGACTTAGGGTTATTAGTGGTTTCCCTCCAGCCTCCTGGTATGACTTGTATCAAAGTGGATAAACAACTACTTCAACCATGCATACCAACCTGAATGTGCACCAAGTATTTGAATATTACTTCCTATAGGTAGATTCTATATATTTCTCTCCCATAAGAAATCGTGGGCTGGATAGGTAAAACTAGAACCCATGTGGTTGACCCTTTCCCAACATGTGTTATGGATTTGGTTGTTTGTTTGGCATTGGGTTGGCAGAATTTTGAAACAAATTCCACAAAACTTCTTTTACAAAAAATTAAAATATAACACCTAAAAATTAATTCTATCAAATATTCTTCATGATATTTATTTTTGCACAGTCCTTGGTAAACACTATTCATCAAATTTCTATAGTACCTCTCCAATCATATAAAATTAAATTTATTGTTAAAAAGTGACTTATTAAACAGAATTAACACTTGTATTTATGCATTAATTTTAGTTCACCAAAAATCCTCATATATAAAATTGAGGATGTAATATATTCAAATTCTCCAAGGATCACCATCAGCTTCAATAAACATATATGGATACATTAAAAATAATATTAAATTAGTACATGGGAAATTTACAAGGAATATAACTCCACAATACATAATTTTTTAGAAATGATTAAATATACAATTTAATTCAATATTTCATGGAATCATCTTTGGATTTTCTAAAGGAATTTCTGATTAATGGGAGGATTCAAGACCCAATCATTGGGAGGAATGTGGCCAATTTTTAATCAAAATTTGGCATTTTGATTCCTTGATACAACAGTTATCATGGAAGAATTATAGAGGAAAAAAGAATAATATTTCCATATATTGTGAATTGATTGATGTTATACTAGTGTGATTGATTTCATTGAAGATCGTGATTTTATGAAGGGGCATAATGACAATGACGACACCATGGTTGATATAGTGCCTCTATTTTGTGAATAATAATTAAAATAGGTCATCATATATAATTTTCTTGTATTATTTGACATAAATTAGTTTATAGTTAGAAATTAAGAAGGATTTACCCAAGAATAAACATTATGTGTATATAGATCTATTTTAATATCTAAAGTGAGTAATTATAAATGTTTTTATATATAAACACCATTGTAATTCACTCATTAGATTATCTATTTATGGTTTACCATGTAAAATCTCCGTTGAATTGTACTTATTTTTTTCAATTTTTTATTATATGTGCATTAGGATACAAAATTTAAATGTGTTACTATTTACACGAGAACAATAGCTGGTAAAATATGAGATTAATTGAAAAACCTAATCCACCCCCCATTTTATAGTATATTGGTCTTATGGTTACAAAAAATGATAATAGAACCACATGGATGAAATCATAATGAATATATAATGAGTGGTTCCTTCTATAGAGAATAAAATAAATAAAAAATGTCTTCCTTTGTTTTATGGATTTAATTACCAAATCATGAAGAATCATATGGGGTTACATCATTGATCCCACATGATTAATGTTTACATCATTGAAATTCTTTGGTTACAAGTCATTGATGTTACAGACGTTTCATTAATGGAAGAAGACATGGAACATGTAAATGAGAAGGAAAAGGTGAAAATGCTTTAAATATAGAATTTTAAAATAAAATTTATATGAATTTCATTATTTTTAATTAAGTGTAGGTGATTTGGATTAAAATTTTAATCATTTACTAAGGTGTTAGTGTATTTAAGGAAAAAAACTACAAGTATTTCAAAAAAATTTTGATAAAATGAATTTTTTTTGAAAGAGGATATTATAGATTTATTCCACAATATCATTTATATCATAGGAGATATCCATGGGCTAGGAAATGAAATAAAATATATTTAAATTATGAATAAAATTCATAGATGATTACCAACATTGAATAATACCAAGATGTTGTCTCTTAATAAATAAGATCTTATAAAACTATCTATAGTTGAGTTTTCAATAAATATTGAGACTTATATAAAGCATATAAAACTAAAAATAAAATTAGATCATTGATCATTGGACATTTTATTCAAATACATGGAGATCCTCAAATTACATAATTTTATAAATGATAAGGAAGAGTTAGTGCATATTTATTATCCTTATATTCATGAAAATTCACGTAATAAATAAGTAGGTTCGATGAAAATATATTATTTTAATTTATTAATTTTTGAAAATATAGAAATATACTACCAAAATTTATAATTAAGGGTGATGATGAATATAATTTCAACTCCACACAAAGAAAATGAAGAAAATTTCACCCAAGGGGAAACATTAAGTGTATAAATTCATATTCAAAAATATTTCCTTCAAAAAATGGATAAATTATATGTATGATGAATATGAAGGTATCATTGATGATAATTAAAACAAATTTGTTTTAGATATGATATATTTGGTGTTGGAATCAATTTAGAATAAGAAAATCAAAACTAAGGGGGATAATCAACATGAAGGCATTGTTGATTTAAAGGTAGAACATAAAGGGGTTCTTGAAGAAATATATATACTATGGAAGAAAATTAAGAATATTATTGGGAAACTATATAGGTATTTGGAATATATCAACCAAATAATATTAGAAATAAGATGGTTATAGAAGGTTTTGGATGAATATGAAACTACCCAAACACTATCCAATAAAACATCATATTTTAATGTTAATGTAGAAGAACATGAAAAGATGATTTTAAATCTTCTTGGTTTTATCAATTAATAAACCAAAAGGTTAAATCCCTTGAAGTGTATGATTTTTCTTCAAAAATAAACTCTTTACTAAAAAAACCAAATAGTGAAAAAACCCCAATTTAAAATGATCCATGATATAGAATTTATAGAAAAAATAAGAAGTGGTATGAGGACTATCAAGAAAAATGTATGTGAAAATATTCCCAAGGATATGGAAAATAATTATCTTAGTTTTGAAGTTAATACATCCTAGAATAATATGTGGTGTTTTGACATAAAAAATGAAATAAAAAAAATGATATCTATTAGTTACTAAGAGATGATTAAATATCTAGACTCTACACAAAGGATAGAAATATGTGGATGGAAATAAAATATAAACATTTCCCTTGATAAATTATCAATTGTATGGAATTATTATCCATATAATGTATTATTTCAAACAGTTATGACTCTATATGATATAATAGGAACCTGAGAGTCAAAACTAAAGGATGAAAACATATCTTACAACCCCAAGAATAAAACCACTCTATGAATATTGTTCTTTTCTGTAATATTTGACACAAAAATATAAATTGTATTAAATGATGGAATTTGTGTCAGTATTATGGAAATAAAACGATTAAAAATTCTAAAAACTAACTTACATCCCCAAAAATATTTTTTTTCTATCTACAAGAGGAAGTGTGTATGATCTATTAACGAATGATGAAGAAAATGATGAGAGACCGTATTATGTCTCAACTCAACCATGAATTTCATATAAAGAAAATTTAAAGAATGAAATATCTAGGTTAAACTAATATTTTATTAAAGAAACTAAAAACAACTAAAAGGATGCCCTTAATAGTGGATGTGTATCATCATTGGCCCATAATCGTAATATTTTCATCTTTGGATCCCGCTAGCCCTCATGATTTTGTTTTACTTAGGATCTAATTGAAAATGACTTGTAATAAGAGATATATTCACACCTCCATATAAAGGGGCCATCTGTCCCCTGATTTTCCCTCAATCCCATCTCACACTTAGAGAACATAAAATTGTACTTGGAATACATTCTATGATCCATATTTGGTACTATTTTTTATATCCTTAACTATGTACACTATATAGTAACCTAATTAGAGGATCCACATGACATCTGGAGGCAAAAAAGACAAACTCGACTTTTCTAACTAGTGTCATAGTTCTAAGGTGATGTTATGTGTATACAACATTGTATCACATAGAAAACCACAATTACAGGCGGAAAAAACATATATCTAGTCATAAATGTATAAAAATGAAATATCTAATATTTCAAATGATTTAATTAGACACCAATAAAATCTCACATAAGAAAATTATATAAATTCATAAAACGATAAAAAAATAAAACTGAAACCTAGTCATGAGTCCCTACCCAGTCCCATATCTTGACTTTATCTATGAGGTCCTACTCAACCAACCAACATTCAGTATCTTACTTTCCAATTCCTACAAACATGATGTTTCCTTAGGTTCTAATGTTCAAAGGATTCCCAATAAACGTATAATAAATACTCAATAGGTCACCACCAATAGGGTACCTAAAATATCCAATATATGTAGTTCATGAAATATATTATAAGGGTTTAATAAATAACCAACCATTGATAAATGTTTACACATTATGACCACGATTTATGAAAAATACACCCATCTGTGTCAATACCTGCATCAACCAATATTATTGTCTCTCTAAACAAGTCATATATCAGTACGATGGGATATAGTATCACCCAATCATATTACCATCTTAATTAATTAATTTAATGGGCTGGAGTGGCACCCATCCATAATACTATATCATCTCTCAATATTTCCTCACGGATCAATGTAGTTACCACCTTGTATATAATCACATCGAATTAATATCATTAATTCCTCAGTTTGGGATGGAATCATCTCCATTTTCTGTCATTTGCATTCAAAAACCTAGGATTGAATGGTTCCATCCCCTTGTTCCATCACATAACAATAACACCCTAGTGAGAATGGTTTCCTCCCCCGATTCTTCCACTTATTACCAACTACTCTTGATAGAATGTATCCCACCCTTTGTTCTATCACATATCATCCAAAATATATAATGGAATGAAAACCTTCATAGGTTTCATCATATAATACCAATTAATAAGTTAAAATGGTTCCCACCCTAGTTCTGACACATTGAGTCAATTACAATGGACAAATTGGCACCTACCCATGATAACATCTCACATAATAAATTACAACAGTCATAAGGAATCATGCATTGACATTATCCACCCCGTATAATTAAATGACCCAAAACTCATCCATTATTCACATATGTAGATGTAATGATCATCTAAACATTAAAAAATTCCTTAATAGTTTGAATTATACTCATCCCATCCCATTTAACTTATTCAATCATATACCACTTGTTCACGGTTGGTGTTGTACCCAACGCACCTTTGCCGATCATGCAACACATCCATTAAAATTTCACAAGCTATAAATATAATTTCACAATTTAACTTTTGGAAAATTTTATATTGAAATACATGAAAAGGAAATAATTATTTAATTATTCAAATGAGTAATATAATATGTCAAAGGGAATACATATACTGAAATGATTTATATGTTTGAAACTCACCAAAACCCTATAAAAACATTCCTTACTTTGGCCTCTCAAGAACAAAACATATCCCCATAACCCATTTTTATAAGGCTTCCACAATTGGATCCTTATATTATAAATATATCAATGTAAAAATAGAAATATGTTACCCAATATAGTTCACTATGTCTTATAACATTACATGTAATTGTGGGAATCCCATCCCATAAAAAACCCTAAACATTCACTGGTATAATATCATCTAAAATAGAATATGTGGAAATCACATTTCGTCTTTGTAATACTATCCAATAGACCCTAGGCTATACACTAGGATGGTCATTTCATGTCCAACCTGTGTACATAATCATAAAAAAGGTATATCAAATCAACAGGCATGATATTTAGGTAGTCACACACAACCCCCAAACCACTCAATTATATATAATATATAATGTAAAATAAAGGTCCCTTTTAGGTCATTATTTAAGTTAGTATTTATAAATAATAATATTCCTCATCTCAATGGATGTTAAGTTAACCTATTAAAGGAACTCTATGTTCTGGTTTACCAAGGGAAACTCAAAATTATCTACTATGTTTATTTCATCCATCATACATCACACATAATATCACCTACTATTAAACTAAGACATTAAATTAACATCCAAACCATTAGTGGATGAGGAATATAAGTGTAATGATAAAATGTTCTATTATGTCCCTAATTATCATTATCCAATACAAATGTGTTAAGATGGTATAATTTTATTAATTATAGTCAATAACACTTCTTTAGTGAGAAACAATTTCACATATTTCATTAAAAAATATATTAAACATTGGGAATGAAATTAGGTTCCTCATACCTTAATTTAATGAATAGAACTCATCGAATATCACTATATGATTCAGCATTATTTAGTATAATACCCAAAATTTTAAAACATATAATGATAAGGGTTCAAAGAATTTATAAAATTGAATAAAAAATATAATTAGAGTTATATATTTACTTCTAGTTACCACCCTTGATGATTAAAACTTGAATCTATAAAAAGGAAATGCAAATTCATTCATTAGGATAGATATAATCATAAATAAATTGTTATAAAACTGTTATTGAATGAATTAATAATACATTTTTTTAAAAAAAGTAAATAATGATAATTTAATTAATTTAAAAAAAATATAACATAAATTGTGACATAACAACAACTTTGATAGAGAAATTACTTGAGTTAAAGTCGGTATTACTGTACAACCCCATTGGCCAGAATGAAACATATCATAAATACAAGAACCAAAAACACAACATTAAATACATATGTCATTATATGGTGAGATCATCCCTATCATGGAATGTATCCTCCAATCAACCATATATCCATGGTCTGACCCTCTACCACAAGGTGAAATGCTACTCATTGTTCTGGATTTGTGGTCCATACCCTTCTATGAGATATGAAAAATTCCCCCTAATGATAACCTTAATAACAAAAAATATGATGTCAAAGTATGTCCATAAATTTATTGATAAATCCATTAATATCATGTAATAAATATTAATAATATGATAGTATAAATAAATCCATACCCTTCCATTTCTACACTACAATTACATAGGATACAACATGGTTTCTCTGGAATCCAGAAAAATAATCTCATTCAGGTTCACCATGATGAAAAAAATATGAATATTATTGTTTAAATACTGTAATCTCGTGTATTAATATTATATATTGGTTGAATTGTGTGATCCACATCCATTATTACATATCCCTATTCGATCCTTCAAAAATATTATCTCAAATAACACCTACCATAATGCAACATGACCATATTTTGGTGTGATAGTCCACCTATAATAGAAATATATAGAATTGATAATATAAACATAATATTAATCTCATCAAATAATGTGATAAACCTATCACATTCTCTAACACATAAAAAAGACTTCCTTGTGATGTTCTAACTCTAATAATTATGATCCAAAACCCAACACTAAAAATCCCTTATTAATATACCAAAAATCTCAATTTTTCCCAAATATTAATAAAACAAAATGAAATGATTAATTAAATTTTTTTATCTCATATATGTATAAAAATAAATATTCTGATGAATATGAGGGTTCATACTAATGGAACTATTAAATATGGAAACAAGAGAGCATTAAAAATCGACGGAAGTGAACAAATAATGTTGGTGGCTGTTATTTGGGAAAACATGGATGTTATTTATATGAATGGTCTATGAAATACTATTTTATGTTTTATATATCTATGTCACTTAGGTATTAAATTATCATTCAACTATATTTATTACATTAATAAAGAAAATTATGGAATGTTTCCATGAATGTATATAGGTAAAATGATAATTTATGTTAGGTGGAAAGCATGCAGAACACATAGAATCTCATGACGGATGATGAAAATAACCTATGACACTAAATATTTTATATTATCCATTAAAAAAAATAATGAATTTCAAAAAAATATATTTCATTAGATATCCCTGATTCCAGACATGGTTAGGGGAATAATATTCAAAATTTCTAAAAATAAATAATGTGGAAAATTCAAAAATCATTTATTTTCTTAAAAAATTGGTTACACTTAATTTTCAAAAATGTGTGTTGTCAAATTAATTTTTTTGAAAGCTTGGTAATAAATAATCTTTATTTTTTTTGTTGATTATTATATTATAATGGATTGTAACTTGTTTTGGTAGTCAAAAACGGAAGTGATTGAGTTTATGGAGTAGATTTATAATATATCTAATATTCTATATTTAAGTATATTAATAATTTTGGATCTGAAATTGGAACATATTATACCTTTCATGAGTCTTAAATCTACATAATGAAGTATAAAATTTTACATGAAGTCCAGTTGGTGAGATAAAAATTAGAAAATGATGTTCTAGAAATGTTTAGTTAACTAATTAATAACATAGAAAAGGTATTTTACTTTGAAATTATAATCTCATGGAACAATAAAAAAGAATCCATGTAATTGGAAGTGTGTGTACAAAATCAATATTTTTCATGTCTTGGAGTGAATAATAAAATATACAATAAGTTTCATGGAGGGAAGAAAATTTTGAATAACATTATATTTTTTTCTAGAAAATATTACATCTGTAAAAAGGATGGAAATTTTTTAGAATATATAAATTCAAAAATTTATGTAGTTTTCTAATACTACTCTTTCAATAGTAAGGTATAATAATGAACAAACAATAGTGTAACCAATATTATTAAAAGAAATAATATCGATGTTATTGAAGATAAATCTGGGTGAAAATACCAATTTCCAATTATGTGTGAGGATTGAGATGATGAAGTGGAAACGGTTGAAAACCTAGTATATCATAGAATTTGGAATGTAATGTTGATTCATAAAAATAATATGTGGATGAATAAGAAAATTAAATAACCAACAAACAACGTAATAAAATAACATGACAGTAGAGGTTATTGAATTAATCATAATTGAAGATATATTTTCTCCCACATAAACCCGTAAGATGAGAAATATAAATGTTACAACTCTATTGTATCAAAACGATTTATCTAATTTGGGTATGTATTAAAATATTAATAATGGATTTTTCCCATGAATAAAAACTTACATCTAATAGTTACTAATCAAACATATGAGTTATTGAGGTTGTTTAAAGATCATAATATCATTGGAACTATGTTGTTATTCATGTAATGATATAATGATATGAGAATGGTGATTCTAAATATGGAATGATTTGTGTGTGAAGGTTTTGAAAAATTCGATGGACTTGATATGGAATATACATTTTCACTAATAGAAATTTTCTAGTTAATTAGATTATTCATAGTTATTTAAATAAAAATAAATGTTAGAATCTATAAAATGCTTTTTGAGATGGAATTATTAAATATAATGATCAAATAGGTAGTATATAATGAAAAAGTAGTTGTATTTTCTTTTTTGTGATGATTATTAAATTTTTTGTAGGTTGAAAAAGGTTATTATGGATCTAAAAAACATCCCCAGTCTTGGTGCTTCTATTTGAAAAAATTATTGTAAAATCTAGAGTTTATAAGCGACAGATTCAACCATAATAATTATATGAAATTGACTAATGTATATTAATTCATAGTTCTCATTTATATTGCAGACAAACATCATATTTAGAGCTATAAATATAAAATTAAATGAGTGATTTTAAATTCTTATAGGATTGTTGTTTGAAATCTCAATAATCATGAAAATAATATATTTTACATGTATAAAAGTGAGTCAAAATATAGAATACACAGTTTTTTCTCAAACAAAACATATGAGGGACTAGTTGAATATGTTTTGAATACATGATGGAATTATAGTTTAAACACTAATATTGAATGGAACCATTCTTGGTAAACATGAAGAAGAATGTATTGTAAATTCCACTCATTATTTATGAATGAGTAGAAATATATTTTATCCCATAGGGATAAGAGTATACATCCTATATGCAACATGATTCGATACAAAATTATATTTTAGTATAAAGAAACAATAAATGAAACTTTTGAAATTAATGTTGAATTATATTCAAAGTGAGAGTTTATTATAGTGTGGATTATTTTTACCAAAAAGTTTAAGACGCGTATTTATATTTAAATATTGTTCATGCTAATGATTTTTTTCATATAAAAAACACATGTGATGAATATTTATTTATTTTAATAAAATTCATTATATACCCTTAAATAAAGCCTAAAATAAAATATCTTATCGCATCTAAACTACATTACTTTTATTCAATACAATAATATACACTATTGATGTTGATAAAAAAATACGATGATATTTTATTTATATATCTTAAGACACTCATGGAGGTGAGGGTGAAAAATGATGTTGAGTTTTTCATTTCAATTATTTTGATGTTTTTCTGATATCGAGAGAAACTTATTAAACCGATCTCATATTGTTTCAGATACACCACAAAAAATCAATCTTCAAATAAGAAAATTCACAGCTGTATTTGGTTAAAAACTAGTGTCTAATCTAATTAGAACACATATATAATTATTTGTATTTTCCAATATAAAGTAATGTTTAGTATTTTAATGGATAAAAATATTTTTTGATGGTAAATTTATGATATTCTCACTTCAATTACATTGAATTATGGGATATTTCATGAAAAAACTCATATAATTATTCTTGATTCCACATTTCTCACTACATTAGTTGAATTCATCATCATTTTAAAGAAATGAATGTTTATTATTTTATTCCATGAATGTGTATAACATCTTTAATCAAGACATCCTAAATAATATTAATTTTTCAAATCCAATTATTTTGCGAAATATTAAAATTTTTCATGTAACTTCACCCATGTCCCTTCACATATGTATATCCCTGATCGTATTCAGGATTTAATCATGTGTTTCCATCCAGAAAAGTATTACTTATGCAGCTAACATTACACTACATCCATTAAAAATCTATTCCAACACGTGAGTTTACTTAATTCCACTTATATATGTCAATCTTTTCAACTCCCATCACCTTGGGTATTTCTCTAATCATCCTCTTCTCCAGCCAATTTTCATAAGTAAATTAAAAAAACCTCCTTTCAATTAGGATGACATGCATGAATATCTTTGTGAAACTACATTTATTGTAATATCCTTCTCCATGATATCTCACTCTAGTTCAATTTATTCAAGATACAATTATGTGAATATATAGACATTAATTTTTCTTATAATCATTACATGTAATGAATGAGGATGTAAGTTGATATTTATACGAAATCCATGCCCTTCATGCAACCCTTTATGATAAGATTTTCTTGGTATATAATTCTTGCAATACCAACTCTGTGGTGCCATAATCATTTTTTGTGAAATTACACCTATATGATGTATGTGTTCAAATTCCAGTAGCATGAGAGTATTCAAAGATAAATCTATTAATAAAATCATCTGAATTCCAAATAGCACGAAACATGTTGTGGATGAAGTGCCTAATTTAAAATAACGCATTATCCATATAGATCAAATATTTTTTTTTCTATTGTGAAATATCTTCTCATATAATTAAAGTCCCCAATTTACAATATATATATATATATAATTACTCCAATATTTCAAACACAAAAACGTGGAAAATATTGGAAAAAATCCCCACCACCTTCAGTGTATGAAATACATTATCGAAAAATGAATTTATTGAAAAAAATATCATTATTTAATTACCTTGGTATCATTATTCTACCTCTTTTGGAGTATAAAAAATCTATACTAAAATTCAATTAAGTAAAAATATCTCACCACTCCTGAGAGAAAGTGAAAATGTTATCCATTACTATTTCTTGGTGTGTGAAATTATAGTTGTAGAAAACAAGATCTCAATATAGAATTAAAGGCTTCATTTCATTAATCATTCCAAAAAACTCCAATATTCCATCTTCATTTTCTTCATTATCTAAAACCATTAGTCCCCATGGATCATATCAACACTAACATTAATATCTTATACCCTCACAATATTTAAGACTCCATCATAGATCCACCTGTTGATCACTTCAATTTTATGGCCTATCTTTTAAATTTCAGGACTATTTATCTCTATTTTTAAATAAATACAATAGGACTGACACTATAAAAAATTATACAAGAAAATAAGGAATTATATACTAAAAGAGAAGGGGATGTATTTGAAACTTTTTGAGTTATGGGATGTTGTTGAACACTGTGTTTTATCTGATGATTCTCAAAAATAAAAGTGGATTGTTAATTTTTTTGATGTATTCCACTTACTCATTAGCCCTATCACGATCTATTATTATAATTACACAATAATATATTTTCATAATAATGTGACACTTTATCTCAATATTCTATATATGGGAGTGTTTTACATAATTATTTTTTAAATCAATTTAACTATTGATGTAATAGAATATCACTAAAGGATTCATGACTTCATTACCAATATTTACAAACTATTATTTAATCCATAATAGCTAATCTCATGCCATTCTTACTATAATTTCTTCATTTATAGATTTTCTTATAAAATAAAATTTCATCTTCTTTATCAAAAATCACACATATTTATTTATAATAATCAAGAAACTACCACATGTAGGATTTCATTCAAAAAATTCAATAAATCAATCATCATCATAATAAAACATCAACAAAACATGATCTTTCTCAACATTAAATAGCATTCTAATATTGAGGATACATTGAATGTGGATCTTGATACATATAACAACTATGATATTCTCTTCTATAGGATTACACTAAAGTCATGGAACAAAATATTTTTCAAATATAATATTTAGCAAAATTATAGGGAAATATTACAAACATGTGACAAATCATGTTTGTAATAATATATTTTACATCTTTATGCATTACTAACCGATTTATAACCAAAATAAGAGTTTCCATTAGTTTTGAATCGTTAAGCCTAAACATATTGAGTTTCTCCATCACATGATTATCCTAACTGAAAAGGTTTATTTATTCTTTTGAGATCCCCGAAGCTCCAAAAAATATATGCGTTCATCAATCATCAAAAATTCAAATTCAGAACTCATGTGACTGGAAAACTCAAACAATAATTCACGCATTCTTCCATCAAATACGATTTCATGGACATTGACCAAAATTATGTTTTATCCTTGTATGTCATATCAATGAGTTTATGATATCAACTTTATCTTTTTAATTCAATATTATCCAAATACAATTCTACTCTAGCATACTATTTTTCTATGCTTCTTTCAAGCCATTAAAACCCTTATTTAATTTTCACACATTATTTTCAACACTTATGATTAAAAAATTGGATGAATATTCAATATAAACCTACTATTGAAACACATAATTTCTGAATTCCATTTTAACATCCATATGATAAATATTGAAACCCCTTCATATCTATATAGTATGAATAGTAATTTTGAATCAAGAAATCCCACTAGTATTGATTTTCTTCCACATCGACCACTTAAATATAATAATAGCCATTAAAAAACAAAATTTCCTTATTTTGGTCTATGTTTCCATTATCATAAAATTTATTTTTGAATCTATACTTCATTTCAATAAAATTTTGATTTCAATGATTATTTACCAGTTATTAAGATTTATTTTTATAAAATTGACCTTTTAATTTTATCATGACTCCAAACCATGATCCATCCTTTGATGCTTCTTCAAATTATACTGGTTTCACCATTAAAAATAAAGATGCATGATTGATGTTCATAATTAGCCATATATTTATAGGAGGTGTTTTTTATTTGATATTGTTTGATAGATCAGAATATGTTCGTATATTTCTCCCTTGAGTAAAAAGTTTACTTTCATCAGAATTTTTATCCTCTTATGATTAAATTTTAGAATCTTCATCATTTTGGGATATATTTTAAACTATTTTATTTGATTTAGATTCACACTATTAATCATAGATGTTGTCAGAAATTTATCTTTATGAATTCCTCCCATCATTTTCCAAAATGAACATGACTTCATCACTTTCCACAATTTTATTTAGCCGCTTACTGTAGACTTTATAATCGAAAATTTTTATTTAGTGACTTAGAAACACTCATTTATCAGATACATCATTATACATTCTTTAATTCATAATAATACCTTATATCTTAGAAAAAATAATACCTCAATTTCTTAGGGATAATGTTGACTAACACTCAAGTGGGTATGTCTCAAGCCAACCATATCATGCCCCGACCCACCAAGGTACAACTTGGACTGTTAGAAGTCCAGAAGGGACACACCAATCTCACTTTTAATAGGCAAGGACTAGTGACTTTCACCATGTAAAAATATCATAAACTTGGGGGCTTTATTTAAATTAACTATTACATATGAAACCCTATGTGTACATCAAAAAATAGGGGATAACATATAGTATTAACTTATGATTAAATATGGTGTAAAATAACCTCAAATAAAAACCAATGGTCATAAATATATTAAAAAACCAAATTATAAAAGGGTAAATACACACTCATTCAAAATAAGGGATTCCCAACATAAAAAGTGATTATTAGAAAGATCCCTCTAACGAAATTCAAAAAACAAACCACAATTTGATTTCATTTTCACTCAAAACTTCTAAGACCAAATAATACTCTCTCCCACCATGACCACTATCTATCTTCATATCATCCACATAAAAAACAACATGTGTTGGGGAATCCATTATAGGGGTGAGTATATATATACCCAGTTGCGAGAAGCAAAATTAGAAAGGTATGATATATAAATAATTTCATAACTCAAACCCTTATAGGAGAGAATAAACACAAAAAATATGTATCATAATAAAGCAACCCTAGTAAAGGAGATAAGAATATAAATATTCATAGCTAGTTAAGGATGATATGTCTATACATGGATTTAAGAGCAAGTGTTTTCTTCATTCATGTTTTGAAATGTAATATTCCCCATATATAGGGGACCCACACATCAATTATAGAATAAATATTTCCTAAGGTGAAATCCCTAGGAGTGTGGGGGACTAATCCATCATCTACACTCAATGATGAGACAATTACAATCCAAATATAGAATAAGAACACTGTCAGAAATATGTAGCTGGGATTCTAATACTATATTATTAGGAAATTGAGGACCCATTCACTAACCCAAAAATTACTTCAAGGTGGTTTAAAACCAATTTTTATTTGGATAACACACCTGATTATCAAATTCATAAATATATACTATAGGGAGAGGCATAATCAATCCACCACATGTTGTATATTTGATGTTGAAGCAATTATCATATCACAATCTACCTAGAAAATAATTAGAATGAACTACTCATGGGCCCAAATATATGTACTAAAGAATGTGATATATGAGCAAAACAATCAAAGAAAATTACATGGAATGCCTTTTTTTGTACATGAGGTGTAATCTCGTGACTACACCTTGATGTGTCCTGCTATACAACATGGTGTATAGAAACCATGTTCATGAAATGTCTCTTAGGGAACACCATGTGTGTAAGTACCATGGGACCCATGAATAAACATCTTGTTTATGGTTTGGGGTGTGGGTTAAGGTGAAAAAACCTACGGTCCTTCCATATGACTATGTTATCTTTAAATCTATCTAAAATGCTATACTCCATAAAAAGGCTATATCATGTGTGTTCCTTTAGAACACATGGAGTGTTAATGGTGGGTTTTCAAAAAGGAATGTCTACATCCTAAATTGTTATTTCACCATCCAATCCACAAATATAATCATCAATCCTGATCAGTGTTCTTTCCATGTACCTGATATCAAAGGGAACTCCTCTTATAAGAGATTTCTATACTTTGATAATAATAAATTGGTTCTTCGATTGACCCATGTGAGGCCAATCCTGCATATGTCATCATATTGAAGACTATCACTCAATAATCAATCCATAATTTTTTAAGGATACCAAAACATCCACAACTCACCACATCTCTCATCAATCAAATAAAATTATGAAAATTATGGTTCGATCAGGTCTCAGACTAAAGCAACATTGGACTTATCAACCTTCCAAAGGCTGGTGATGAACACATTAATAAATGAGGGATAATGTTTCAATAAAAATAATTTATTTCATTGATTTTTATGTTGAAAATATCAATCAATAATAGATCTAGATATCAAAAAAAAATTAAATATCATACAGAACAAATTTATATGGTCCAAGGTAAATATATCAATAAATAAATATAATTATAAATAAATTTGAAACAGAACATAATTGATGAATTAAAAATCAATACTCAAAATATAAAATAATATGAAAATACTCCAAAAATTAAAAAAAATACTTCCTCATCATTAGATATATCATTTATGAAGAATGGTTCTTTATATTCCACATCAATTTTTTGTGGAGTTATTAATAATCCTATCATTGGTTCATGATCCACCCAATATCAATTTTCAATGTCCCTCTCAATAAATCCTATATCAATCATTAAATTTATATATCTTACAAGAGAGAATTTCCACAGTATAAATTATAAATGGGTTGACTACTTGGTTTTTCAAATAGACAAGTTAATTTAATTATTTAATATAAATAATTAAATTCTTATGATATATGCCTTTAATAGAACAACAAATAGGTGTCTGATTTGAATGAAATTTAAGTCTTGTTTGTGGTAAAACCCACATTATAAAACCAAAAGTGTTTTAAAATTCCCATATGAGTCATTGATAAATGGTAAATCTATTATTTCCAAATATCTTTGGGTGAATGGTTTAATATATTTAGTATTAATAATATATCAAGAGTGGGGTTCTACAATACCCATAATTCAAAAACAACTCTTACTAAAAAGATAATTTATTATTTTAAAAATATTCATATTTTTTATGAATGAATATAAATGTTTTTATATTCCCTTCACCTTTAATAATTATCATCCTTAAGTGAAAAACTACTCACATGGATGAGGATACTCATATCACATATGGATAATGTGTTCCTATGATCTCTCTTAGATATTCCCATGCAATGAAATAACTAGAACTACTGAAAATGCACATATATGATGTATGCTCTATTGTTGGTCCCCTATCTCCATTGAGTACTACAAAAAGGTTATTCTATCCCTGATGCTCATATAACTGCCATAAATATTGTGTGATTGTTCATGAACAAAAATCTTCAATTGTAACCTGAGAAAGATTCTATACATCCTACAACCCAATAAAAATAATTAAAAATATTGATGTAAATGGATATTCAGATACACATGGACATCATGATCAAAATATTACAACATATGATATTATTCTGTGTAATGTTTCTATAGACACTATGTGGTCTATGATAACTTACCCATCACTTTATCTTTGTCAAATATACCATGCACCAACTCTGGTCAAATAATTGATGACTCATATAATCCCATATAGTAAAATGTTATCATATAGTATCCCCCATATAGAGCCTAAAATGTTACCATGATGATACTTGAGGGATAAATTTCATTATCAATGAACTATAACAATGGTAGTCGATCCAATCAACATTGAACGATGTATAACAAGAAGGATTTGAACATATCATCCATACCCTAGACGGTTTTTTTCTATTTTTCAATCTTTTGGGGGTGGAATGTCATTAGCATTCATAAATGGGTCCTTAAATCCACACAATAACTCTAATAAAAGTGATGTGAGTCGAGCGTTAGTTTCGGTGAAAATAATTTTTGGTACCCCGTGATTCCAGATGATCTCGGGAATGTACAATCTCCCCATACTCCCCACTGATCTTTTCTCATGGATGTAATGACAGAGAGAATACATGGAAATACTATCATCAATCACCCTGAGAGTGTCATAGTCTCTTTCTAATATAAGAAGACATATAAATAAATGTATTAATAATACATATATAGAATTCAACCTTTTTATTAAATAAATATTTATTATATTTGACCAAACAATAGATCGTTTAAATTTTAGTTTCTGGGAAAATAGGTAAATAATACATGAAAACATAAAAAGTATTCCAATCCACTTTAAATACATCCTAATGGGTTAACTATAGGTTACATTTATTCATATCATATATTGGATATATACATCAAAGGAAATGGGTAAGCATGATGACCCATATGGGAATAAACAAGGGAGACAAAATAACATGTGTTCATAAGAAATATATATATATTTTTCTATTGTATAACAATAAGGAATTAAAAATAGGCATATAATAATAATAGTAACATAAAAAATATCATTGAAATGTGGGTACATTCTTTAAATGATACATTCATAAGCGTATAACTAAAGTCTATCATTAAGATGTTGTAGAAAAAAATTACTAAGGTTATTTCCCAAGGTATCGAACTACATGTCATTTATAGAGATTAATTTTTTACCCAATGTGTTAGAGAGTTTTCACAGTTCACATACTATATTTATTAATTAATATGATTTATTTATATCATAACAATTTATTTCATTGATAACATTTGGATAATAAATAAATGGTTTCCTATGAAAACATTCTCATACAGAAGTCCATAATGAGATGGTCATTACGTCATTTCTTGACCAATGAAAAGGAAGTGTAGTTTTCATTTAGGTAAATTCCAAAATAATAAAATAATTATTACAACTAGGTTAATACCCATGTAATGGGAATTGGTTTTTTCATTCAATAAAAAAGTGTGAATTTCTCAAGGTAAAGATTGAAATTTGGGACGTAAACTCGATTGCATAATGGGTATAAAACAAGGTTTTATAAATGTGTAAAATATGAGGTGAAAGGGTATACCATTAATAAAATAATATTATTACAATAATGTGATAATATAAATTGAAAGATTGTAATTTTCTTGGAAAATAGAATACATACCACTAAATAGGAAATGCATGTAAAAGGGAAGTGGATATTTCTCATACCTTGATGAGTTGTTCCTAAAACATGAGGATGGAACCTTAGGGTCGTGGTTAACCCTTAGGTGGATTTTTGAGAAGAAATATCAATATAACATCCTAAAGGACGGATTTGGACTGAAATGGAATTGTGAAATGGGTGGGTATGTTTAGAAAAAGTGTAGAAATGGTTTAATAATTTTGAAGTATAAGTATTGGTAATTTGGGATGTGTGAAATGAAAAAACATTGGTTTCACAATGTTTTTTCTCACAGTTATGGATATTGGAGTCACAATTAATGATATATTAATCCAACTTAACTGAACACCAATTCTAAAAATTTATTTTAGTTTAGAAAATTAATTATTTCACAATGCAATGTTTTCAAAATTCAATTTCCAAATTTTCGAATTTGGAAATTCACTTATAGTTTCAGAAATTAATTGAAAAAATATTAATAGAATAACATATATTTGATTTTTCATTGTGTTTAATTAATTATTATATCATTATAACATAAATTTGAAGTCATAAAATATATAAAAACCCAAAAATGTATTTTTACTATTGATGGAAAAATAAATTATATTAGAAAATTATAATAAATTCAGAGTAACCTAATTTTGATGATATAATTTTTAAAATGATGTTTATTTAATTAGAATAATTCTCTATATATGATAAATTTAACATTTAAATAAAAATAATAATTTTTTTTCATGAATTACATTTTTAAGACAGTCAAATTTTTTACACATATAAATATTTCTTAGGACATTATTATATTATTTTATCAATTATTTTTAAATAAAACTACATTAAAAGAATATTTAATTAAAAACTATTATTCAAAATACCATGGATTATTACTAATATTTATATATATTCTAATTAATACATTATGTTTTATTTGTGTATAGAAATATATTTTTCAAGCATGTATCAATTATACATATATATTATTCAAAAACTACTATTAAAATATAAATTATGGAAAAAAATTACATACAAAAAATAAAAGTACACTTTATGTATCTAAGTCCTAGATATGTAACCATTTAATACACTCATATACGCCATATGGTTAAGGTGTGTGATAGAGGTAGTTTCATGGTGTGGTTTAGCTAATATCGATCAAGTGGTAATAGGAACTAACATGAACATTCCTCATAGTTGTTTTCATTCAAGATTAACTTGTTGAATCATATCCTAGGCTTCATCAAAGGAGACCCCCAACGATGCTACCTCCCTCCCATGATCTGAAAAATGTTCTTCAAATGGATTCTCTAATGGTTGATGCCATTGTTTCACCCCTCTACATCAATTATCCTATATCATTAATAATTATAAACACTAATTATAATGGTACAATTATTATTGTCGGGTATAGTTTCTAATCATCAAATTGAATAATGATCATATCTACCAACTATAAAATTTGTCCAATGGTCATATAATAGTCAAATCCCAATTACCACATTTCCATATATTCCCTATAAATACCACATCATTCTTTAACTCACAATTCGAAGAAATTTTACATTATGTTAAATTTTAATTATCATATGATGTTGATTGTTTTACAAATATTTTGTATTATTTCTACGGGGTTTACTATGGGGGAATTGATTCAGGAATGCCAGGGTCATCCATGTTACATATTTATATCTTTTATATATTATATTTTTTTCTTGTTGTAATATTTTTTGTTTTTATTGGTTTCATAGATAATTAATGTAGCTGTATTTATTAATGATATAAAATTGTGGTCAGTTCATTTAAAAATTTTATATGGAAAATATTATTTTAAATATAACACACATTCATTCAGGAAAAAAATATATTTTAGAAATTATGGGTCATTACATTCATCCCTTTTATGGAATGGTTCCCCAACATTTCAACACATTCTATCAGTTTATAAAAGGTGACTGTACCTCTTTTTAATTATCTCATCTGTTTCACAAAATTCTTCTTTGTATTTGTGGTTCCTCTGCAAATCATTAGCGTAGTGGGATGTATTGTTGTGTAGATGCTTATCACTATTGTCACATATCTGTATTTGATTCTCCTCATAAGATAGGTCATGATCTAGTCATTCTAGCTCTTAATTTAGTACATATGAGGGATCAGTTATTTACTTCCTTAAGAGAGATATATGGAATATAGACTAATAATGACCATGATTTGGTGTATGTAGAAGTCAATAGACGATTACTCATATGAAATCAATGTTTTCAAAACGGCCAATGGACCTAGGTCTAATCTTCCATTTCTTTCAAAATTACGTTTCACTTTTCCTGGGTGATATTCAATGTAAAAAAATTTATCTTCAACATAAAACACCATGTCACCTAGATAGTTGTAAAAATATATTTTCTTCAATATATTTATAGTTTTTATCTGTTTTTTGATGAAATTAAATCAATTTTTCACCACAAATACAATATTAGGCTCAATAAGTTTCTTCTTGCTAATATCATCGCAATAGCTAGGAGTTTTAAAATTATTCTCATATAGACCATCATGAGGTTCTATATGATTATTTTAGTAGAAGATATTTTTGTAGGAGAACTCATATAGTTAGTGGTGTTGATCCCAAGCACATTTAATTCATATTGGTCATCTTATAATTCTTTCCTCAAGTGTCTAAATAATACTTTTATATTTTTCATTATCATAGGGGTGATAGACCATACAAAAATATAATTCATTATTCAGTACATGTTAAATAATTATTTAGATTTAGATATACCCATATGATCATGATTAGAATCGATAAACAATGTCACCCCATACAGTCTCACAACATTTTTTATATATGTTTTTCAATAAATAAAAGAGTGACATATTATTGAATTGTGATGAAATGGGATATGTTGGTGATTCCATACACTATAACCCATATCACATTGTTTCTATGGTGTTTTCTTAGGAGACCGGTGGCAATGTTAATAGTGATATTATCACACATCCATGTTGGTATGGGTAGTAGTTATAATACCCCTGTAAGAATTTGTCCCTATACTTTATATTTTTGATATACCACGCAAATTCTAGTGTATTATTCAATATCCACTATCAAACTATCCCACTAATAATGATTTGGAGGGACTCTATGCATTTTAGTTCTTCCAAGATGTATAGTGAAAGAGGATATATGAGATTCATTCAGTATTTCCTTCTTTATATCTGGTATATATGACACACATATCCTTTTTTGTAATATCAATACACCTTCTTGGTCAATATTGAACCCTGAAAAAATCCAATTCTTACATCCCCTATCTTCTTTTGTATTAAAGGATCTTTTCTTTGATATTTTTTAATATTATATATTAATAATGGTTGACAAATCATTTGGGATAGTATTGATGATTTTCCTTCCCATATGATTCCCATGTGAAACCATACAAGGTCCTTGATGAATGGATCTCCTTAAATCTACATCATTTCTTGTACAACAAGTTCTTTCGTACTTAATGAAAGAACTTGTTTAATTTTCTAGGTAAATAGTTAATTAAACAGTTATAATATTTATATATTACAAACTATCTCTTTTTTATGTTCAATTCTTTATTCATGAATATATAAATCACACATTGGTGTTCTATGTATATATTATATTTATACCTATAAATATAGTGCCTACATACCATTATAGAAAAAAATTACTACTGCTGACTTCAGTTTATGTGTAGGGAAATTATGCTCATGCAGATTTAACTATCAACATGAATAGTAAATAACCTTTTTATTTTTCATAAGAATATACCTAATCCCTTTAAAATTTTTATAACTATAAATAATGAATCCTTCCTTGATAGAGGGTAGAGTTAAATAATGTGTAATAACCAATATTTTTTTTATATCCTAGAAATAATCTTCACCCATATTTGGGTATATTAAATGAAGTCATTTTCTTTTATACAAGGTTAGTGGATTAAAAAATCATGAATATTATTTCCCAATACTAATATAATATATTTATAAACTAAGGTAACTATGAATCATAGATAACATTGTAGAATGAGGCTACTTATCTATATCCTTTTTCATTGACGGTTCAACTGAGAATCCTTCATCGGTTAAAATGTTCATTATGAATTCATCTTATTCTAACCAAAAACAACATTTTCTAAAATTTCCAAGTAGTGTCTCCTTAATCATGGTTTTAAATATAAAACCTAGAATATCTTCATGATCCTCAAAACATGTGGAATATATCATTATATAATCAATAAAAACAACCATGAATTTTTCAAGGTAGTCCATAATGATTCTATTTCTCAAATCCATAGATATAAAAGGAGAATTAGTCGATACTAAGGGAATAATAATATACCCATGATACCCGTAAAGTTTTTTTCAAGAAATATTTAGAATATCATCTTTCTTTATCCTCAACTGATGATACCCAGATCGAAGGTCAATCTTGAAGTAGAATTGACACCATGAAGATGTCCAAATAAATCCTCAATCCTTGAGAGAGGGAATTATTTCATCATTATCATCCAATTAGGTTCCCTATAATCAGTGCATAGTCACATTGATCCCACTGTGCTCTTCATAAAGAGAATAATTCCTCCCCAAATAAGACACTCTTTGTCAAATAAATCCCTTCTCCAGAATATTGTGATGTTTTTTATTTAATCCCTCTAACTCTATATTTTCGATTATATATGGGGTCAATGATATATTATTGGATCCAAGTATATATTCATTGGATAAATTGAACACCCTTTATGGGGGATGTCCAGGTAACTCTTTAATAAATACATCAACGTATTCCTGAATTATTGTGTCATTCTCTATCTTTATACATTCAATTCACTCCCCCTCTTCACCGATCATCACCATAATGAATTCTATGGGAGGTGCTTCTAGACTAAGGTTTGTATGGTATATCGCTCCTTTGAAAACAATTATATGTTTTCCATTCTTGACTACTAAAATTTACTTAATGATGAAGTTTACCTTAGCATCATACTTTGAGAGCCAATAAATCTATATTACATTATTGAATTCCATCACGGGAATGACTACTAGATTTTAAATAAGATTGTATGCTCTAATATTTATACTAGTGATTCAATAAACTTTTTATGCTAGGATAATCCCTCCAAGTGACTTGAATAACAATAGTACTCCCATCTATTTAAGGATTGATTATATATTATTATAAATCAAGGAAGTAATAATGTAATGCGTAGAACTATAATCCAACAAATTATTTTCTAGATTTGAGGGAATTTTTTTAACATTAAACACATCATTTAGAGCCTCTACTTCACTGTTAGGATAAAAAATCCATCACCTGGATCTCCTGGCCTATGCATAGGTTTATTATGATGTCCCTATATTATGTTTTTATTTGGATATTGATTTTAAAAGTTACCAAGATGTATAAATGTGAAAAATTGAATTTTAGTCATGGATTTTAAAATCATTATTTTTTCTATAGTGCTGATAAGACGAGACTTCACCTCACCAATACTATTATATGTTGTATACCCATATGTTCTTTGGTTTTAGGGAAATAAAATCCAAATAAAATAGATCCTTGAATGATTATTCCTATAATTTTCACATCTGGGATGTTTTAATTTTTTTCCTACACTTCCACGAACAATGTTCACCCCTGAGTTTGGATCCATTGATAACATCTTATAATTATACCTTGGTAACCACTATGACTCTCCAAACTCAAATTAAATATTCATAGAAGTCTACATTATCTCCTTGTATCTTTTATAGTCTCATTTTTAATATTTGTTCTATAGATGGGGTGTCAGTCACCTCAAGAATCTGTCAACATTTACATTTGGATTCATAAAAATATTAGAGGTGTTTCTAGAAAGTCTAGAAATTTTTCTTTTATATCTTCCAACAGATTCATTTTCCTTATCCATTAACTCTATTAACTATTTCTCTATTATTGTTCACATTGAATGGGGAAACTCTTTACTAAAAAATATTCCACTCATCTCTTAGCACCCCATAGAATCCAACTCCTAGATTGTATTCATGTTTTTAATCAGTGTCCACTATAGATCATCTTCACCTCAATATAAGTATATTTCCAGGGTTACATTCGCCTTCTCAAACCAAAAGAGTAATAAAATATCTATTCTATATACTTAATCAATTATTTTGTAATCCATGGGTTAGTAGTTCCACTAAAAGAATGTTTTAGTTGATACACAAAGGACTTATTGAAATATTATTCCATTCAAAGTAATTTTGGCCTCTTGCTTGATTCAGTTTATTTTCTGTAACTCAATTTAGTTGATTCATCATCCTCATAAAGTCTCTCATTCCCACATCCCAAAGAATGACATCGTTACATCATCGATTGGACCCATGATTTACATGGTTCCTCCTATTTCCCATCATTTATTATAAAAGGGGAAAACCCAGTTAAAAACATTTTAATGTTAGGAATATTATAATTCTAACTGGATTTTACAGATTAAGAAATTATTCTTAACCATTCTATTAATATTATTTAGTAGTAATTAGATTTTTTATATATACTTTATATAGATTCATCAAAATCTTGTGATTAAAAAAACATATCCCTTTGGAGTTTCAAAATATGTTTACAGTAAGAACAATTTTCATGCACTAATTCCCAATAGATTAGAAGTAAAATCAACATTTATAGGTGTTAGTCCTAGGTAAATATTTTCAAGATACATATCCACTTTTAGTATCTAGATTTAGATGTATTTTCATAGAAACAACTTAAATATTAATTACTAAAATAAAATTATATTATCTGATATTTAGACTTCCGCTGATGGTTCATTATAATTATTTAATTTATTAATTTCCAAAAATAACTAAACCATCTTCTTATAACCACTATGGAATCCCACCTTTTTATTATATTCCTTTTCATTACATAGGACAAAACATAGGTTCTTTTAGTGTTTTTATTATTGGAACACAAGATAATAATACATGAAAAATAAAAAAATCTAATCCAATTGATATAGATAGTAATGGGTTCACCCTAGGTTAATTTTAATACATATAATATCATGAGGATATTCGTAAATTGGAAGAGGTGAGCATGAATCCAAGTAAGTGAAAGAACAAGGAAGGCAAAAATCATGTGATCATTAGACATATTATAACATCCCACATTTTATAACATAAACATTCATTACATTACACAAAACTGATGATCTTTAAGGTTTAGTGTCTTGGAAGCCAGGAACATAATACATGAAAACAATATAAAACATTCATCTTAAAAACTTGAAAGGATTATCCTTAAGTTTATCCTAGGTTCATTACTACATCTCATAACCTGGGGACATACGTCAAAAGAAAGGGTGAGCAGAAGGCCCAATAAGGGAAATAAGAGAAACATTTTACATGTGAACTTGAGATACTTCAATAAGGTCTTGAAAAAAACTATAATTCATGAGAAAGAAATCATGAGGCATATCATAATAAAAAAAATAAAATTTTTCATAACTTGAAGATGTGGCTAAAACATTTAACATATACAATCATTTCTGTTTCAGCATGGTGTATCCCCAAGGTGTCATTAAAATTACCAAGGTTTTTCACCAAGGCGTCGTTAAAAATGGTCATCTCTAGAGATTAACTCTTTACCCAATGCATTAGAGCGCTATCTAGGTGCACCCTTAAATAGTATTTATCATCATGTGATCCACATATATCATCATCAACATTTCATAAATAACCCATATAGCATAATATAAATGGGTTTCATTTCAAAATCATAAACTTTTAAAAACTACTTTTAAGACATGATCGTTATGTCATTCTAAAACCACAGAAAATGAAAGAGGGTTTCATGTATGTAAATCACAGAATATAAAAAAACATTTTCATATATATGTGAATACCCCTGTAGAATAATGAGCTTGGAGTATTAACTTAATTACATAAAATAATTTTTATAAAAAGAGAGAGGCATTTTGAGACGAAAATTCTGAAGCATAACGACTATGTTATAGGGTTTTAAAAAACATTTAAAAGAGAGGGGACATGGGTCACCCACTCATAAATGATCTGTAAAAATAGTATAGGGACAGAATATAAAGTATATGAATCATGGTAATTCAATTTTAAGGACATACCATTTGAAATGAAAAACATGGAAGGAAGACAAAATTAAGATTTCTCTTATGAAAATTCGACAGCCCAATGGCGTCACATTAACTTCAATAAAAATGAATTGACGATATCAAATAGGGTCTCTCATAATATGATCATAAATGATCCGTATGATATATATAGAGATCATACCCCAACATAATAAAAAGAAACATGAAAGACTTGATATGAAAATTGAACTTGAAAATGAGATGGGGGAAAGAATCCCTTAAAAATTCGATAGCCTAACGGCGTTAATTAAACATTCATAAAACGAAATGATGAGAGTAAGTGGGGATCTCTCATAATATGAACATGAAAAGGGAATTAAGTTGAATATAATAGAACATCCTCCAACATAATAACATAAAGCATAAAAGAAATGACATAAAATAGATTACTTGAAAAGAAGGAGAGAGGTCAGATCCCTTACCTTAAAACGTAACTCTTAAAACTCAATGGTTTGGACCATGAGGGCTTGTGGGAACCTTTTGAGGACTCCTTGGTAGGTAATGAGACCATAGCTTCGTTGGGGGAGAGTTGGGAGTGAAAAATAGAGGAGGAATGGGTGGGTATTTATAAAGAAGGGGAGGTAATACATTAATAATTTCAAGGGACACCTCACAAGTGGTTTTCTCAAAAACCATGTGCTCTCCCATGGTATTACCCATGGATTTAGGCCACATGGGCCCCACCATACAATAATTCATCACCATTGTTTGGAAAACCCTTAAAATATCTCATGACATATTTATGAAATAGTTATAATGTCATTAAACATAATGAAAATCTAAAACTGCATTTTTACTATTCACTGAAAATTCATCTTTCTCATAAAAATCCCAAAATTTCACCTTAATAAAATATCAATACTCTGATTAAAAATATGAACTCCATTTTATGAAAATAATTTTCTAAATATTTTTCATTTAATTTTTAAATAAATACACAATTCATGGAAAATTCATTTTTTTAGAAAAATCCCCAAAAATTACTATAACATAATATCGACGCTCTGAGTTCAAAAATAAAGTCCATTTTATAAAAATAAATTTCTAAATATTTTTAATTTAATTTTTAATTAAAATTCACTATTCACTCGAAAAAACTAATACTTGACTAATAATTTATGAAACCATTATTTACCCATTTTATTCAATCACATTACTTAATCAAGGTGTCTAAATTATATTAAAACTTTCTTTAAGAGAGATTACTAATCCATTTGGTCACATTACTAATCATAAGTGAAAATTCACTATTAATAATTTACTATTCATAAAAAAAATACGTTTATCTTATTACACTACAAATTCCTTACTGAACACTTTTGCAGAAGACAATTTTTTTAAAATCATTACACATCATTAATTATTTAAGGTTTACATAAATATTTTAAAATATCATTTTTTTCAAAATTCATCAATAAAAAAATCCTAAAATTATCCGGACATTTGAAATTTCACAAACATCACTAAAAAATGAAATCTCAATTTATTAATCCTAAAGGATTACATAAAGAAGCTACGGTCTCGTCACATAGCCACTTATAACACTAGCATATGACCTAAGTGTAAGGTGTGCTATAGTGAGAGAATTTGAGGGAGGCTCAGATAACTTTGCCCTAGTAGTAATATCCACTAACTTTAACTTCTCCCGTCGGCATTTCTGTTCAAGATTTACACGCTGGAGTTCAGCTTGGGCTTGGTCCAAAGCAAATCCCAATGATGCCACCTTCTTCCCAAGCTCTGATAAGTGGGATTCATAAGGTTCGAGTCTACTAGATGAATCCATCGACTCCTCTATCTGCATTAACCATTAATATCTCTATATAATTGTTAAGAGTAAGTTAATATAATATTAAAAAAGTTTGGGTCATTACATTCTTCCCCCCTTAAGAAATTTCGTCCCTAAAATTTTATACTTGAGGCCTAGTCGAAAAGATGAGGGTACTTTTTCTTCATTGTTTCCTCAGGCTCCCAAGTCGGTTCTTCATACTTATGATTCCTCCACAACACTTTCACAAGGTGGGTAGTCTTGTTTCGTAGAACCTTGTCTCTACGGTCTAAGATCTCCAATGGATGCTTATCATAAGAGAGGTCATGTTCCAGTTGTACCATCTCTGGGTTTAGTACATGCGAAGGGTTGGGTATGTACTTCTTCAATAGAGATACATGGAAGACATCATGAACTTGAGCTAGGTTCGGTGGAAGTGCTAGACGATAGGCCACTGCTCCTATGCGATCAAGGATTTCATAGGGGCTAATGTACTGAGGGATGAGCTTCCCTTTCTACCCAAACCGCATGACCCTCTTCCATGGTGAAATTTTAATGAAGACTTTGTCACCAACACCAAACTCCAGGTCCCTTCGATGGTTGTCAGCATAGCTCTTCTGCCAACTCTGTGAAGCCATTATGTGTATTTGGATGGAATAACCCTTTTCTGTCATCTCTTGCACAAGATCAGGCCCATGTAGCTTTCTCTTACCAGTTTCATCCCAACATGTATGAGTTCTACATCTCCTGGCATACATAGCTTCATATGGTGCCATCTGAATACTCGAATGGAAGCGGTTGTTATAGTTGAACTCAACTAATGGGAGGTGTTGATCCCATCCACCTTTTAATTCCATTGAGCATATTATCAGTATTTCTTGGAGTGTCTGAATAGTCCTATCGGATTGGCCATCAGTTTGAGGATGATAGGCCGTACAAAATTTCAATTCAGTATTCAGAGAATTTTGATGACTTCCCCCGAATTTTGATGTGAATCTTGGATCCCAATCAAATACGAAGGATAGTGGTACCCCATACATCCTTACCACTTATTTTATGAATATCTTGGCAAGTTGATCCAAAGATAAATCTTCCCGAATACAGATAAAATGGGATGTCTTGGTGAGACCATCCACAATAACCCATATCGCATTGTTTGCTTTGGATGTTTTTGGGAGACCAGTTACAATGTCCATAGTGATATTATCCCACTTCCATAATGGTATGGTTATTGGTTGTAATACCCCCTTAGTAAGTTGTCGTTCTGCTTTACTTGTTGATACACCAGGCACCTTATAGTGTAATAAGCAATCTCCCTCTTCATGTTATCCCACCAATAATGATCACGAAGGTCTCTATACATTTTAGTGCATCCCAGATGTATTGATAATTTAGAGCAATGAGATTCATCCATCATTTCTTTCTTTAGCTCCGGAATAGATGGAACACATAGTCATGTAAAAAATTTCAATACACCTTCTTGATAAATATTGAAATCAAGGAACTTCCCATCCTTTACACCCTCAAACTTCTCCTGCAGTAAAAGATCTTCATTTTGATCCTTCTTGATTTTCTCTAGTAATGAACTCTGAGAAATCATTTGGGATAGGGTTGATGATGTCCCTTCCCCTAAAATTCCCATTTCAAGTTTTACTAGATCTTTAATCAAGGGATCTCATAGGATCCTCATTGTTTCCAGAACAGCAGGATCTTTCCTGCTTAATGCATCTGCGACTTTGTTTTCTCTTCCAGGGTGATAATGAATTGAACAATCATAGTCTTTAACAAGCTCTAACCATCTCTATTGTCTCATGTTCAATTATTTCTGCATGAAAATATAATTTAAACTTTGGTGGTCGATGTATATATCAAATTTCTCCCCATAAAGATAGTGCCTCGATATCTTTAGAGAAAAAAAAAACTACCGCTATCTCTAAATCATGTGTAGGATAATTCTGCACATGAATCTTCAAGTGTCGATATGCATAAGAAATTACCTTGTCATTTCGCATGAGGACGCACCCAAGACCTTTCAGAGATGCATCGCTAAAAATAACGAATCCTTCTCTGATAGAGGGTAGTGTTAACACAGATGCAGTAACCAATCTCTTTTTCAGCTCTTGGAATCGTTCCTCACATAACTTTGTCTAGATGAACTTAACCCCTTTTTGAGTCAGCTTGGTTAGAGGATTAGAAAACCATGAAAATTATTTCACAAACCTCCTATAATATCCCACTAAACCAAGGAAACTACGAATCTCAGTTACTGTAGTGGGTTGAGGCCACTCTCCACAACCATTGTCTTTGCAGGGTCAACTGAGATTCCTTCATTGGTTACGATGTGTCCCTAGAAAGCCACTTGTTGTAACCAAAACTCACACTTGCTGAACTTTCGAAAGAGCCTCTCCTACTGTAGAGTTTTTAAAATACCCCTCAGATGATCTCCATACTCCTCACAACTTTTTGAATATATCAAAATATCATCAATAAAAACTACCAAAAAGTTATCAAGGAAGTCCTTAATGACTCTATTCATCAAATCCATGAAAATAGAATGATCATTTGTCAAGCCAATGGGCATAACAGTAAACTCATAATGCCCATATCTTGATCAGAAGGCAGTCTTTGGGATATCTTCCTGCTTCACCCTTAGTTGATGATAACCAAATTGAAGGTCAATCTTGGAGAAGAATTGAGCCCCATGATGTTGGTCAAATAAATCATCAATTCTTTGAAGAGGGTATCTTTTCATCAGTGTGATCCCGTTCAGTTCTCTATAATCAATTCATAGCCGCATTGATCCATCCTTCTTCTTCACAAAGAGAACTAGTGCCCCCCAAGGAGACACACAATGTCAGATAGACACCTTCTCCAACAAGTCTTGGATTTGTATCATTAACTCTTCTAGCTCCACATTTTCCATTCTATATGGGGTCTTTGGTATCGGTTGAGAGCTAGGTACGAGTTCAATAGAGAACTCTACCTCTCTTTCTGGGGGTGGTCCAGGTAAGTCCTCAGGAAATACATCCATGTATTCCTAAACAATCGGAACCTCTTCTATTTGTATACTCCCTTTTCCTTCTTCATCATCACTGATTAACTACATAAAGAAAGCTATATGAGGTGATTATACATAGGGATTATTTAGGGATATCTCTCCTTGGAAGATAATTGTAGGTTGTTCATTCAAGACTACTGAGAATTACTTACATCTACATTTGATCTTAGCATTATACTTTCAGAGCCAGTCCATCCCTAGTATGATGTTGAATTCCAACATTGGAATGACTACTATATTTGCGATAAGATTGTGCTCACTATCATAAACAATAGAGTCTCTAAACACTGTTGATGCATGGATAATCCCACATGGAGTCTTGACTGACAACTCTACCTCAAGTAGTTCGGGGATTGATTCTATATTCTTTGCAAACATTGAGGAAATAAGGGAATTTGTAGAACCAAAATCAAACAAAGTACCTACTAGTTTTGAGAGGGCAAGAAGAGTACATGATACCACATCATTCGGAGCTTCAACATCAGTTTTTGTGATAGAAAAATCATGAACTTGCTCCCCTGCCCTTTTCTGAGGTTGATGGTGATTCCCCTCCACTACCCTTGGATTTAGACAGGGATTAGAAAAGTGCCCAAGCTGTCCACACTTGAAACATTGGACTTGAGGTAGGTCCAGAACCAACTTTCCTCTATCGTTAGTGTTGGGGAGTTGAGGCTTCACCTCACTATGACAATTCCAAGCAATATGGCCTCATATACCAAACTTGAAGCACTCCCACTTCCCATCTAGAAGTGCCTTGGATGCATCTTCCGACATTTATTACATGTGGTAAGTTTCCTTTTCTTTACACATCTTCCTTTATCAAAAGTCTTCCCTAAAATGGGATCCAATTATCTCTTCTTGTCATTTGATTTATGAGACCATTATTTCTCACCAAACTCTAGAATGACTTTCATTGCACTATGCAGGATCACCTCATAGCTATCATAGTCCCTATTGGTTAGATTCTTCCATAGATGAGGTCTCAGTCCACCAAAAAATCTATCAACCTTACCACTTGGATCCATGACAAATATAGAAGTATATCGTGAAAGTCAGGTGAACTTCATCTCATAGCTTCCGACAGATTCGTTCTCCTTCTGCTTCAGCTCGAGAAACGCTTTCTCCATTCTCATTATCATGGAACGAGGGAAATACATATTAAAAAATATTCCCTGGAACTCTTCCCACTCCATAGCTTCCATCTCTCCTCTAGGCATCATATTTTTGACCAGTGACCACCACTGATCAACTTCTCCCTCAAGGTGGTAAACCGCAAGGGTGACTTTTTATTGATCCGAAAAAAGGAGTACAGAAAAGATATTTTCAATGGAGATTATCCATTGTTCTGAAACCAATGGTTCAGTAGACCCACTGAATGTTGGTGGTTGTTGACGCATGATGGACTCAACAGTGTGTTTTTCCCTTCGTGGTGAGATCGGACTCTCATCTTGATTCAAGTTATTAATCATAACATGAGTATGTTGGTTCATCATTCGTATGAATGTTTCCATTCCAGCTTCCATTGGAGGGCCGCCAGCACATGGTGCATTGTGGTCACCATCTGAATGGTTCCTCCTATTACCCACTATTTTCTAAAAGAATAAAACCTTAGTGAGAAAATTATTTTATTTATGAATCTTTTAACTATTACTTCAGGCTTAGACAATTACATTTCTCTATAATTCATTCATAATGATTCATAAAAAGCTTATGATTAACCAAACATATCACTCGGGTGTGTCGTATCCAAGAGTGAATGTAAGACCCGTTATCGTGCACTAGTTCTCGTTCGAGTCTAGCACAAAGTGTTGTTTTTGGGTTTTACCCCTATATACATCTGTTCCAGAGCCACCTCTACCTACTCATATCAAGACATCGATGTATTTGATTGACAAACAACTTACTCAATACATAACAAAATACCAACAAGTTTTCCAATATATAAACTTCTATGAAGGGTTATTACTAAACATTTTATATCCTAATTTCCACTAATAACTAAACAATCCTTCGATACCAAATATAACAGCCCACATTTTATAACATACACCTTCATTACATTACACAAAACTGAGGATATTTAAGGTTTAGTGTCCTGTAAACTGGGAACATAATACATGAAAACGACATAAAACATTCTTCGTAAACACTTGAAACACTTCTCCATAAGTTCATCCTAAGTTCATTACTGCATCTCATAACCTAAGGACATACATCAAAACAAAGGGTGAGTATAAGGCCCAGAAAGGGAAACAAGAGAATCATTTTACATGTGAACTTGAGATACTTCAATACGGTCATGAAAAGAACATTAAGGCATGAGAAAGAAATCATGAGGCATATCATAATAAAAAAAATAACATTTTTCATAAATTGAAGATGTGGCTACCAAATTTAACATATACAATCATTTCTGTTTCACCAAGGTCCATCCCCAAGGTTTCATTAAAATTACCAAGGTTATTCACCAAGGCGTCGTTAAAAATGGTCATCTCTAGAGATTAAGTCTTTACCCAATAAATTGGAGAGCTATCCTAGCACGCCCTTAATTTTTATTTATCATCAATTGATCAACATATATATTCATCAAGATTTCATAAATAACCCATATGGCATAAAATAAATGGGTTTCATTTCATAATTATAACCTTTTAAAAATTGCTTTTAAGACATGATCTTTATGTCACTTTAAACCCATGGAAAAGGAAAGAGGGTTTCATGTATGTAAATACCAGAATTTAAAATTTTACATTTTGATATATATGTGAATACCCATGTCGAATAATGAGCATTCAGTATTCACTTAATAACATAAAATAATTTTGAGTAAATGATAGGGGCATTTTGAGATGAAAATTCTGCAGCATAACGGCTATGTTATAGGGTTTTAGAAAACATTGAAAAGATAGGGGACATGGGTCACCCACTCATAAATGATATATAAAGATAGAATAGGGAAAGAATATAAAGGATATGAATCATTGTAATAAAATTTGATGGACATTCCATTAGAAATGAAAAACATGGAAGGAAGACAAAAATAATATTTCTCTAAATAAAATTCGGCAGCCTAACGACGTCACTTAAACATCAATAAAAATGAATTGACGAGATCAAATTGGGTCTCTCATCATATGATCATAAAATATAATTATGGTATATATAGAGGTAATACCCCAAAATAACAATAAGTAACTTTAAATAATTGACATGAAAATAGAACTTGAAAATGAGAAGGGTGAAAAAATCACTTAAAAATTCTACAGCCTAACGACGTCACATAAAAATTCATAAACCAAAATGATGAGAGTAATAGAGGATCTCTCATAATATGAACATGAAAAGGGAATTAATAGGAATATAAATGAACATCCTCTAACATAAGAACATGGAGCATAAAAGAAATGACATAATAGAGATTACTTGAAAAGAAAGAGAGAGGTCGAATCCCTTACCTTAAAACATAACTCTTAAAACTAAAAGGTTTGGACATTGAGGGCTTGGGGGAACTTGGGAGGACTCCTTGGGAGGTATTGAGACCAGATCTTAGTTGGGGAAGTGCTGGGAGTGAAAACTAGATGAGGAAAGGGTGGGTATTTATAGGGAAGGAGAGGTGATACTTTAATAATTTCAAGGGACACCTCACAAGTGGTTTTCTAAAAACCATGGGCTCTCCCATGTTATATCCCATCAAGTTAGGCCACATGGTCCCCACCATACAATAACTCATCACCTTTGGTCGACTAACCCTTATAATATCTCATTACATCATCATGACACCGTTATGATGTCATTAAACATATCGAAACCCTAAAACTGCATTTTTATTATTCACTGAAAATTCATCTTTCTCCAAAAAAATCCCAAAATTTCACCTTAACCAAATATCGATGCTCTAATTACAAATATTATCTCCATTTTATACAAAAATTTATAAATATTTTTAAAAGAATTTTTAAATAAATACTCTATTCACTGGAAATTCCTTTTTTTAGACAAATACCCAAAAATTACCATAACATAATAATGATGCTCTGAGTTCAAAAATAATGTCCATTTTATAAAAATATTTTTATAAATATTTTTAATTTAATTATTAATTAGAAAACACTATTCACCCGAAAAAACTAATACTTGACTAATAATGTATGAAACCGTTATTTAACCATTTTAATGAAACAAATTACTTAATCAAGGTGTATAAATTATATTAAAATGTTCTTTAAGTGATATTACTAATCAATTTGGTCACATTACTAATCCTTAGTGAAAAATCACTATTCATAATTTACTATTCATCGAAAATTATGTTTATCTTATTGGACTCCAAATTCATTACTGAAAACGTTTGTAGAAGACCATTTTTTGAAAATCATTACACATCATTAATTATTTAAGGTTTAAATAAATATTTTAAAATATCATTTTTTCAAAATTCATCAATAAAATACATCCTAAAATTATCCAGACATTTGAAATTTCACAAACTTCACTAAATGAAGAAATCTCAATTTATTCATCCAAAAGGATTACACAAAGAAGCTACGGTCTCGTCACATAGCCCCTTATAACACCAGCATATGACCTAAGTGTAAGGTTTGCTATGGTGAGAGAATCTGAGGGAGGCTTAGATAACATTTTCCTAGTAGTAATCTCCACTAACTTGAACTTCTCCCGTAGGTGTTTCCGTTCAAGCTTAACACGCTAGAGTTCGGCTTGGGCTTGGTCCAAAGCGAAGCCCAATGATTCCACCTCCTTCTCAAGCATTGATAAGTGGGCTTCATACGGTTTGATTCTACCAGATGAAGCCATCGACTCCTCTTTTTGCATTAACCATTAACATCTCTATTAAATCATTAAGAGTAAGTTAATATACTATTCAAAAAGTTTGGGCCGTTACACATATCAATAAGAATATGATTCATAACAATAAATAAATATCATGAGACATATCATAAAATTAATAATGTTAATCTTAACATTTAAATGTGGCCAAAACATTTATGTGATACATTCATAAGAATATCACGGTGGTTTATCAGCCAGGTTTCATAAAAAAATTACCATGGTATTATAAACATTCCATCTCCAGATATTAAATTTTTTACCCAATGAATTGGTGTGATATCATGGTGAACACTTCATTTGTATTAATTAATTTTAACAATATATATAATTGTAAATCATTTAACAAATAAAAATTTTAGAATATATAACATGTTTTTTATTAAAATTAAGGAGCACAAATGTGTATGGACATGATTGATACATCATTTTTACCCCATTTAAAAGAAATGTGGGTTTAATTTTTACAAATACCAAAATAAACAAATAATTATTAAACCTAGTTGAATCAACAAGTAAAATAATGTGGTTCGAGTATTAAAAAAATATAATATAATATTATTTCTCATCTAAAAGAGAGAAATTTGGGAAGGAAATTCTAAAAAATGAAAGATATAAATTATGATTTTTGAAAAAGGGTAAAATAAGAGGGTGATAGGTTATCAAAATTATAAGAACTATTATTATAGTAATCACATCTTATAAAGTGTAAAATACAGTTTTTTTTTGAAAATAGAATACATAACACAAAAAGGGAACCTGAATAGAAAAGAGAAGATTATATTTCCCCTATATTGAAGAGTTTTTCATAACAAATGATGATGGAAACATGTAGGATTGAGGATACCTATAGGGGTCTCTATTAATGGATAAATAACCAAAAATTCTAAGAGAATTTATTGGGAGTTAAATAGAGTGGTAAAATGGGTGGGTTTTTATAGCAAAAATAGAGGAATTATTTAATAATTTGAAAATATATGTCTTGGAAATTTAGTTTTTGGATAATGAAAACCCATTATCTTACACATGTATTATTATCATGGTTTTAAAAATATGAGTCACACATAATGATATTTTAATCAACTAGAAACGAGCCCAGTTTTTATTACTTTTTTTTCTATGTACAAGTAAAGATTTCACCATATATGTTTTTAAAAAATCAAATATAACATTTTATAATCTTAAAAGTAACTTTTAGTTTTGGAAATTGATAAAAAAATATATATATAATTACATAATTATATTAATATAACATATTATTGGTTTATAGATTGTTGTTAATTAATTATGAAATAATTATAACGTAAATAATTTGTTATAAAACAAACTGAAAACAAAAAACGTTATTTTAACTATTTATGAAAAAATAATTTATATTATAAGATTATCATAAATTTTCAGTAACCTAATTTTGGCATGGAAATTTAAAATATAATTTTTTGTTTATTATAATAATTCATTAAATATAGTTGTTTCAAATATTAAATATAAATATCATTATTAATTAAAATATATTATTAGTTATGATATAGTAAAATTTTAGAAACATATAAAAAATTCCTAGAAAATTATTGAATTATTTTATCATTAATATTTAAATAAAATTGTATTAGAAAAGTATTTATTTTAAAAAAATATTATTTATAATACTTTGGTTTAATATTAATATATACATCTATTCTATAAAAAAAATATGTTTCATTTTTCTAAAAAAATCTAGTTAAGATATTTGTCTCAATAAAATAGATATTTTATTAAATAATAATATCATAAAATATAATTTATGGAATGGTAATTTTATTCAAAAAATGAAAATTAAACATTATGTTACAAGTTTTTAGACACCTAACAACTTATTAAACTCAAAAACTCTCTATGGGTAATGTGTTCAATGGTGGTTGTTTCATGGGGTGGATCAACTAACATCAATTGATCAGTAATCTCAATTAACTAGAACATTTCCCATATTCAATTTATTTGAATCTTCATGTTTTGAAGATCACCTTGGTCATGGTCAAGGTTGAACCCTGGTGATGCTACTTTCATCCATGTTCTGAAAAATGGGCTTCAAACGACATTAATCTACTGGTTGAGGCCATCAATTATGATCTCTTAATCTGTTACCCCTTATCATTACTACTTATAATCACTAAATATAATGGAACAATTATCCATAATGGGTATGCTTTACAATATTAAAATTAACAATTGGATATATTTGACCACCAACAATATAACGGTTGAATCCCAATACTATCATTTTAGTTTATATACTATAAATTCCATGTCATTGTTTTACTAGTAATTCACTACAATTCCACTTAAATTTGTATTTTCATATTTATAAAATGTATATTGATATATTAATTTTTTTTATTTTTATCGAGTTTATTGTGGGGGAGATGACTCTAGATGATTTGGGATGTCCAAATATTCCAATAAGAGGTTCTCTAATTTATATTTTTTATCTAGTAGTAATGTTTGGAAATTTAATTGGTTTCATAAGGGACTATTGTAATGACATTTATTATATATATATATATATATATTATTTATTTTTATGTGAATAATATTATATAATATGTAACAAAAAATTTTCATGAAACAAATATAATTTAAATGGTATGGTTCGTTACACCATCTGAAATGCTCGGGGGTATCTCAATTGGTTGATTCAAACACAATATAACAGGATTCTTTGACATAATTTTTTGTTATGCGAGGGATCGAGTAACAATCATGGAAGCCCTCTACCTATTGTCTTCCAAGAAAAACAAATGTCCTAGGTCACTGTATATCTTCAAAAATCCATGATGTAACATTTATGGGTAGGTATTAAACTCCCTAAAAACTCATAATTCAATGTTACTAGAACCCTTAAATATCCATTTAAAATGACTACATTATTCACACCTTTAAAAAATCCTCTTTTTGCATCTCTATAAGATATTATTCGTGTAGAAAATCACAATAAATGTCCAACAAATGGTGCATCCTACTCAATTATGAATGTTTTACTAATCATTATGGACTATAGTTAATATTCCTCTCTATCCTCCACCATGTTCATCAATATTTAGGCTGACTAATCTTTCATATCATTCACCATGAATGAGTGTTATTTCTATCTAATACATTCTTATACCATATTTCCATTACCAAGAATATAACAATTATAAATTTTATTTTCCTATAGAAATTATATCCAATTCATCTATCTATGTATAATGACTCTTTATAAAATTATATAGTATAATATTTTCTGGTTTGATTAAACTATAAATTGATTGTTTATAAGATAATGCCACTATATATTTTTGATGAGCACTGCATCTATCAACTCAAATTCAAGGTTTCACTATTCATATCTTGGGGTCTTAAATTCTATTACAGATAACTAATAACCATCAATAACTAAATCAACATGAATTTGAGCCTCATTCAAAATAAATAAACTAACACCACGTACTCAGCACCCTCCTCTGGTAGAATAACAAAAAGGAGTGATGGACATCCTTTCCCTAAACTCCTCAATGGTGTACTCAAAATAATTAGTCCTGATGAATGGAATCCCTTTTTTTAATGGATGTCAAAGGAGATGAAATACTAGAAATGTATTATAAGAGACTCAGGAAGTACCTAGCCAAACCAAGAAAACTGTACACCTCAATCATTTTTGGGAGGTTCTCACACTAAAACTGCCACTTTCATTTATGGATCCAATACTAAAAATAATTTGAGATTACATGACGTTGTTAGTGAACCACTCTAATACGAAACTGACACATTGATATCCTCCATATTGTTGGTTCTCCCAAATTAATTCCCATACTATCCTCAAATTCTCTGTAAAATTCTATTATGAAGTAGAGTAAATGATAATGTCACCAATAAATATAATCAAAATCCAAACTACTAAACTATTAAATATCTCATTTTTAAGTCTTATAAACAATGTAGGGGATTTCATTACACAAAATTTAATCACAAAAAATTGATAATTTGTGTAGGACTATTAAAATACCATCTCTGGAATGTCAACCTCATGATCCTATAATTGGTTGTTAGACCCATGTTTGATTATCAAGATCCATATCATGCCTTTTAATAGGATGGAGAGTCTATCAATCCATGATAGGGGATAAATTGTTTTAGTCTCTACATGTTTCAAGTAATGATAATCTATTCATAGACTGATGATCCTATCTTCTTTCTTATTGGACAACACTATATCGTCCCATAGGGACATATGGGGAATAATGAAACCATTCTCACAAATTTCCTCTGACTACACCCTAACCACCAGATGTCATCAGGTGTCATAGTATATGATATAAAAGATATTGTTTTTTTCATGGAGTGAAAATAAATATTCAGGTTCATCTCTTAATTTGGGGGTAATCCTAGAACATCCTTCGGGAAGATGTCTATGTATTCCTCCACTATAACTTGTGGAGATATGTCTCAATCATCTATAAGATTAATGGAGAGAATATCTAACTAATAAGATATGGTTTATAGATTCATGGTCATAAACCATAGTTATTATATTAAGAAGTTTCTAAAACAATATCTCTTGTCATATTATAATAGGTACCCAACTTTTCCATAATGAAAGTCCATATAAGCACTCATCATAGAAAATCATTTAAGAACCAATGAATTTTATAGCTAGAAAAGGAGTACGGTTTTGTTTATTATCAATCCACACAGGTTTGATTAGATATTTTTCAAAGAATGTTATATTACAGTTTCAGTAAGGCTACATTGTTGAATTTGTCCGCACTTCCTAGTGATTACTATTTTTGATGGCTCAAAATGAAGATGAAGTATTAAGATATGTAAAATGTGTTTTTCTAGGATAGACATTTCTAAAATGTAGTAAAGGAATGTTTTTCATGAAGTACGAGCTTCATGAAGATTTTACTTCACCATTATGTAGATTATCACAATCCATTTTCACAAACAAATCTTGGAAATATGATAAAATATTGTGGGTTTTAGAATCTTCATGAATGGGTTAAATTTAAAAAGATCATTGAGAATAGAGGAGCTCCTTGATAATGTCATAAGAGGTTAAAAAAAGGCCACTAAGAGGATGAGATCTTTTCTAAGGTCAATGATAGTAAATAGGTGGCCACAAACACTCCATTTTATATGAATTGACTTAAAGAAACGGATTAATCGCTCTGATTTCATGAAGGTTGTGAGCTTCATGAATCTATAATTATAATTGTACTTGAGAATAAAAAATGGGAATTTCATATCGTAATTTATTCAAATGCATTTTATTTATGGTAGATTCACAAAGACTCTGTGTTTTTTAATGACCCGGTGTTTCAAATTGTTATAGAGCTTCACAATGGCAGTGATCATTGAGAATGTTGGGATTTTTGAAAAGGTGTGTGGGTTCATGATGTTTGGTATTTCATTAAAATATAAAGGGGTTTACATGAAGGATATAATATTTTCAAATAATAGTTTTGAACATCTAGATCCAATGACCAATTTCATTAAGTGTATCCACTCAGCACTATGGTTAATGTAGGGATTAATTCTAGTTAGGGAAATAGACAAAAAATAAATTTGTTGTAGCTACCAACACATTTTTCAACTGATTATGAAATCACCCAATGTAATGATATATGCGGATTTGATGAAAGTATTTTTAGCAAGCTAATGTGATTTCCCTAAAATATGATATAGTAAATGTTCCTGAATCATGGTGAATATGTATGATCTTATGTATTCCACAATAACTTTTGAATATTAGTGTATTTATACAAAACTTACCCACATTTAGTTTATGCTACTTGGACTAAATAATAGTGATGAAACAAATAAAACATGTATTTTGTCTTGCTAAATGTTAATGTTTAATAACTACATGATTCCTTTATATTTCTTTAACATGTTGTTTAAAACATTGGAAAAAAAATAAATTGATAAAAAAATTTTTACCCGTTGATTCAACCCTCATATCTTTGGGTTTTTTAGGATCCCAAAAGTGTTATCATAGTATAGCAGATATTATAGTTAAATATTTCAGGTGTTTTTTTCATGGATATTTTAGTTAATGTTAGTGAATTAACCCTCTTTAAGTTCATAAATAATTTTTTTCCAGAAAAATGTGGGATATTATATGAGATCCCTTTGGATAGAAGTTATTTGTTCCACTACAAAAGGGATTCATGTCACTAATGCATCTAGTATTTCTATAACTAAACTAGATAGCAAAATTAATGATAAATATTCCAAAGCACAAAATTCCCTTTCTATAGCTCTATCTAAAAAACTAATTTTGAACGTGATGAGTTTATATTTAGAAAATTATATATGGGATAACCTAGAAAATATATAAGAATGTTTTAAAATGTAAAGGAGGCCAAACTTGATGTTTTTTAAAATATGTTTGATGATTAGAATATGTATTTAGTTAAAATTACATATTACCTTTTTAATAAAATTTCTATAGATGTTGGAGAAATTATAGGATTTTATACATAAATTAAAGACATTGACATTGTAAAGAAAGAAATTAGAGTTATTTCTCCTTCGTATAACACAAAGGTTTCAACTCTTGAGGAAAGTTATTTTTTCAAACCATCATCTTGATGATATTTTAAGAAGTATACTGGCTTATTTAAAAACATTTAAACAATAAGATTATTCAACATTATTATGAATATAAATTGAATTAAAATCCATTGGAAAACATGAGGTTTCTTGAGTAAGTGATGATGTCCAAGAATAACTCTTTTCATTTTTTTACATGAAATTAAAAATAGTAAAGTGGATATCTAACGGAAATATTCCATTAGCTTATTTTTGTGTGTGGTATAGTAGGACATATATCCGCTTGATACCTAATGAAATTTTATGACATAGAAAGTGAATTAGAAATAATATATAAGTATCTAAAAAGAATCATTGAAAAATGATACTTCAAATCAGGAAATAAATTTTAGAGAAATATGTTATTATGAAAAGAAGAAAATATGATATTTAATTTTTTTAGGATTTATAACAGGAGATTAAATATAGATCCAAAAAATCAATTATGGGTATATTTGAAAGGGATGACTAAAAATATTAATATTATCAATTTCTTGGTTTTTTTGATATCATGTTTAAACTTGAGGGTACACTTGGTGACCATGCAAATCAATGAATGAAAATAGAAATATAGGAGTTTTACTGAAAAACTCAACATGGTATGTTGATTATCCTGAAGTAGAACATTATTAACTGAAATAAGATGCAGAAAATCATGTAACAAATATTTATAGCTCAGAATAGGTTGTGTAATTTAGAATCAAGATAGGGGAGGAGGAAAAATTCATCAATGACCTTACAGAAACAGTTGAGGAAATGGATAAGATAGTTGAGGGGATTTATGAAATAGTTTTTACTCTAAGTATTAAACAAAAAACTGAATCAAAATAAAGATAAATAAATAATAAATTATAGATCATAAAATTCAATGACAAAAACATGATATAATGAGATAAACATTCTTCTAAAAGAGTTGAGAGGGAATTCAATAATTAGTTATCCAAAATTATATGAAAATGTGGAATGGAAATGATTTTGAAAAATAAGGAGATGGAAAAGTGATGAGTTTAAATAAAGGGAAAAATAATTGGTGACATAACCCAAAGGAACATAATGGCCTTACAAATAATGAGTCAAATCAAAAATAGAAAAATATAATAATTAAAATAAAGATTCTAATGATTAACTCTCTTCAAATTCCCTTAAAAAAAATTTACATGAGGATGAATGGATGTGAGAAAACATTTCTTCTTCTAAAATTTTAATTTTATATATTTTTGGGCTATATAATATCTTCTTGTGAAGAGGAAAAGAGCTTTCGGAGTAGGGAAGTAAATGGAAGTCAAAAATGTATAATGAGATCATATCATTAATTATATTGATGAAATAGTTTATATAGGATATTTTTCACTATTCTAATTATTCCCAGAAAGCTAGTCAGTTCAGTTAGTAGAAAGGTGGGAACAATACCTATATGACTCAATGATAATTCAACATCAAACAACCTTGTAAAGATACACCTAATAAATTGTATTCACATATGAAAAAATTGTTTGAGTTGGATGTACCCATGTATATTGAAATCAGATCAGAAATGATATCTTTATACTCTACCGAATAAAGTATCTCATTGATGGAAAATAAGAAAATCAAGAAATCCCACCTTGTTGAAATAGAACTCAATGCTACAATGAATAGTATTACCTGGATTCTTGATAATAGAATCTTGTCCCATGTAATAATAAATTAATATTTATCTAAAAATCTGAATAAAGGGGTTATTAAAACATTTTCAATTGGTAATGAAGGTTATTTAAAGATCAAAGCCTGTGGACATTTTGAACTACAAAATAATAAGCTATGGAAAACTGATTTTCACTACAATGAAGGATAGAGTATAATATCATAAGAGGGAGTCCATTTTATGGCACATTACTGATTACAAAATTTAGTCACAAAGGTTCACTATCATATGGAATTTTTGAAATTCTATCATCAAATGCTTCTGAACATGTGGAAATTTTAACTAGTTTGAAAGTAAAGAGAACACTTCCTTTATAATAGTTGAAGAAGAAAATAAAATTTATTACTTGAGGTTGGGTAACATTATTCAATATTTCATAGAAACATTTTCTATTCTGAAGATATTTTTTGACATTACCAAAATGAATGGTCATCTATGAAATACATGTGATGCATTTATATAAGGAATGGTGGTAGAGAGTTCATATTGATTGGAGAATAAAAGGGATTTGAATCTACTTGACCTTATCCACATATACTTTTGTGGTCCAATTAATGTGACTGAGAAAAAAAAGAGAGGTAATTTATTATTTTTATTGATTATTATAGTCTAATGGAATGTGTAATGACTATCAAGTGGAAAAAATGTATTTTATTTCCAAAAGAGTTAACCCTAAAGATCATAGAATGAAACATGTTTCCCAATCATTATTTTATGATTAGAAAATGGAGGACAATAGACAATAATTTATTTTTAAAATTACATGAAATACATGGGATAAATCATAAGGATTATGCATTATAATCCCCTAAAAATGGGGATATTCAATTCATGAATCGATAGGTGAACAATATGAATAGTCAAATGTTTATTGAGAGTCTTGTTTTTCATCATTACAAGAAACAGGTTGTTCAAGTATTAGTGTATACTCAAAATCAAATAGGGATTTTATAGGGGAATCCAAGACACTATTTGGGATCTGGAATGTAAATAATACCACATTGAAGTATTTTCATATTTATAAAGAAAATAATTCATCTAAAACAAATATGGGAGTCAATGAATGCATGGTGAATCTACAGATGAGGGAATAATACCTAGATACTAAATTAAGAGTAAATCAATCAAATTTTATGATAATCATCTTATAGATATTGTGGAAAGTGGTGATGTCAAGATCACTGAGGATAAACCATAAATACATCAAAGATATTATATGTTGATATGATTGTAGATGAATAAGAAAGTAGAAAAGGTACAAATACAAATGCTGAAATAATTGAAGGATTATGAAAGACTTGGGGATCAAAAACAGATGATGATTCAAATAACGAATCAAAAGATTAAACCATTTCTAAAGAAACATCATCAGAACCTCACATGAGAAATGAAATGAAAGAAATTGGTTAATACAACAACATTGGGGTTTGAAATGACCCAAAAAATCATGGATAATGAGGAATGAAAAACATTCCTCTTTACAATCAAATATGGAGCCGACCTCATTTGAAGAACAAGTGATGGATTAATAATGAGTTATGTACAGGAATGATGAACTAGATTATATTGACAAGAACCAAATATGATATTTTTTTATGAGATCTAAAAATCAGAATGTTATTGGAATAAATTGTATCCTTAAAATTTTGATGATCGTGGAAATGTGATCAGAAACAAGGAACACATAGTGTATAAAGGCTCTATATAGATTGTTGTCATTGATGTTGAAAAAACGTTTCTTTAGAAGATAGACTATATTAGACAAGGGTTATTATTTTCATGGAAGTTCAAAGAGTGTAAAACCGTAACATATGGATGTCAAAAAGTCATTATTAAATTGATTTTGTATTGAGGAATTCTAAATGGAAAAATCAGGGGGACTTTTTTAAAATTATCAATCTAAGGTTTTAAGATTAAATAAGGCCCTCTATGGTCTGATATAGACACCATGGTCATGGTATTCATGAATCTATGATTATCTAATTAATCCCTAGTCTATAATAAGAGTTTCTGACCATTATCTCTCTAGGTAAATTTATTATAATGATAAATTTAGAGTCATTGTGTATATGGATGATTTTAATTCTTGTGGATGAAGGATGGGATCAGTGGGAGAATTTTTTTTCACATTAAATCAAAATTTGAAATTTCCAAGATTGGTGAGCTCACATACTTCTTATGGATGTAGCTGATTCAAAAGAAGTATCATATATTCATTTCTCAAAGAGAATATGTACGATATCATCTGAAGAAATTAAATATTCATGAATATAAACCAATATCAACTCTAACAGTGGTTGGGGAAAAATTGGAATCATGAGGATGGGAAATCTATATATCCCACATTTTATTAAAGAATAATTAGAATCTTATTATAAACTATTGTAGTACTTCTACAAATAATCTTTATAGCATTATTAGTGTCTTGATTTTATGGTAATACCAAGGTAGGTATTTTGTTAGCAGTTGAAAGAATCATGAGGTGTATTTAAGGAACTCTCAATTTTGACTTATAATTTACAGTAGAAATAAATAATGACATATTAACATCATATGATGCTAACTAGTATAGAGACGTGTTTGATAGAAATTCATCAACTGAAAGATCATTTTTCATTGGAAATTATGTTATGGGTGATTGAGTATATAATAAGAAAAAATATCTTAGTAGGGGAAATGTAGAGTATATCTCTACTATAAAGGCATTTAATGAGATATTATGGATGAATCAACAAATGACTTATATAGGATATGAAGTGACAAAACTGATGGTTATTCCCTCTGATAATAAGTGAGTAATCTAACTTATAGATTATATAGGTCACCACTCGTAGCAAACATATGGAGATCATATTTCCCATTATCAAAGAAAATTTCGAACAAGGTGTGATAAAAATGGAGAATTATTAAACTCATGGAAATGTGTCTAACACCCTAACTAAGACCTCAACAGTAGCAATGATCAACAAACAAATGGTTAATAACAGTGTTTAGCAACCACCCATTTCATTAGTAGGTTATGTTTTGTTTTTAATGAACAATCATTCTATATTCATTAAATAATAAATCAATGTATCAAGAGGAAAAAGGTTGGAAATTTACATTTATCTCATTGAATAATTGTGATCAAGTCCTCTATGAGGCTAGAGATGCGAGGACTAGTTTCTTCAGTGGTTCCAATAATCACTATATATTCAGTAAGTCAGTTGGCTTCATAATAGACATGTGTTATATTATAATTCATTGAACCTAGAATACCAAGAAAACTTATCCATTTTGATTTGAGATTCCAAGAAAGATGGTGTTTTCCAATTCTTACTACTGGAACAATAGTGGATGAGTCACTTTCAAACCATATATTATTCCAATTTCATTGATGGGTAACCTCAACTGCTTTATTGAGAGCCATCATTTAAACCTCCAAGGCAGTGGCTTGACCACATGAGCTGTGAATTCCTACTAAAAATTAACAATTGTGATCTCTGTTAGAAAATCCATATCCATCATATCCTGGATTGCCTTTCAAAGCACCATCCAAATTTAATTTTATCCATCCCACAAAAGGTGGAGTCTAGACAATTTCAATATTACTTAGGGGTTTGGGGTAATTACTATGTATTTATAGCTTGTGCAGAACTACAATGTTCTTGATGAAGTTTTCATAGTTTTCATCATGTATGACATTGGCCATCGGAATCACAAATAGAATCTCAGTTATAGAATCATTGTACTTGAAACTAAGGTTTTAATGTCAAATATTGTTTCTTCTCTTCCAAATGACATGAATAACTTCTAAAAATGCCACAATGGCAATAAGTGATACCTGTCTTGACAACCGAATTTCTGAAATGTATAGGAGCCGGTCTACTATTCTGGAGACTGGTGGAGGAGACATTTCAAAAGTTTCAATGACCACATTCCAGATTAAGATAGTGGTTTTATAATATAGTAACATGTGATTTAGATCCACTTGGAGTTGATTACATAGTGGGCTCCTGGAGCACAATGAAATACCAACCTTTTACAAATTACAATCCACATGAATTGTTTTTAGTAGAGATGCCATAAGAGTGTAAATATAGAAGGCTAAATCCATTTTTGTTGAAATTTATTACTCCATTACTGCTTCCTTGTGGGAGATATGTGTAAAATTGTTTGGAGTTAAGAGTCCAATTCATACTCAGATCCCATATCAGAATATCATCTATGTATAGAATGTCATAGGTTGAAACATTGAGAGCAATGTGAGTTAGCAGAGTAATGGGTTTCTCGAGTTGCTCCATGATTGAAGCATTGTAGTCTATATTCAGCTCTTGAGTATTTACATGATCAATTAGAGGTGAACCTAGTCAGAGAGTTTATAGTGACCATATTTTTCTTACATAACTATTTTATCATTTTAAATATAAAATATTTTATAGTGTTACGAAACATGGATACAAACATTTAGTGACTTGATAAAATTACAACCACACATAATATTTACAAAAAAAACATCTACATTATTTAATTCTATATTCTCTATCTTCTTAGTGATGCTTTTGTACTACATAGTTTAATTAGTCATCTGAGGATATAAATCAAATAAAAGGGTGAGAAAAAATCACAATATGAGGATAGATAAGAACATGAATCAATGGAATATGTGTTAATATAATAATCATAATAAAAAATAATCATATGATAATCATCATAATCATTAGGGGGAGCATTATATTGGGTAAAGGAATTTTCTAATGCATAAAACTGAAACATCTTATCTTAGTGGTAAAATACGACACATAGTTTTAAACAAAGCTAAAATCATTTTCATGCATAACATATGTACGTAATCATAATATAATCATTATGAAAAAATCATGAATCATGTTCCAACATCTTTAACCTTCTCCAATTATATACATCATATTACTTAATGGGATGTATCACAATATAATTCTTGACGTACCCATCACATCATATCATTATCATAATCTTTCATATTAGATAGAACATATATCAATATCAGTTATAAAATAAACCACAAAAGGTGATGGGTTTTAGAAGAGTTTCATATTTCATACATTCATGAAAAAAATTGGTTCCAAAAATGGAATATCATACTCATATATGAATCATAAATCACCATTGTAGAAAAAAGTCTTAGGAAAAATAAAAGATGTGTTTTTAGAAAGAAGATTTCTTTTGTAAAATCGTCTCATTCATCATAAAAGTATATTAGAAGATTGTATATCCTAGAAGAGAAAATTTATAAAAATTTAAATTATATTTTAACCGTTTTAAATGCACTTCCAAAATGAAATTTGGTATGAAATTGAAATAATCTAGTGAAATTACATTGGGTTCTAGAATCCCCTTACCTTATGTTTGAGTGATTTATTCACATTAATATCCTATATTATAAAAATATATTAATTAATTAATAATTTAAGAACATATTATACATGTATCTGATTCATTATTATTTTATTTATTTCATTTATTTTCATTTTGACGTGTTATAGAGTTCAATTTTATCATTCGAGAGTGGTTGTTTTTGTAGTATTTATGGCTGATTCCTATGTGTATATGTATGAGAGATAGTGTAATGTTGAAATAAATATATAGAATTGAAATTATATGTCATTAATCAAAATCTTGATGTATATATGATCTTATATTTTTTAATCCATATATGATAATTATTCATTAGATAACAAATTAATGATAATCATTATGATTAATTTTTATACTTCTGATCATCGTGAAGTAGTTTCTTTTTTTAATTTAATATTATGTATATATTTTATTTACAAAAAATATATAGGTTTAGAAGATTAATTTAAAAAAAATTCTACAATTATAATGGTTTTATGATCATTCATGAATTTGGGAATGAAAATGGAAACATGTCATCCTTAAAGATGATAAATTAACACCTCTCATATGCTGTTTCATTTTTTGAATAAATTATTTAGGATAATAGGAATTATTAAGGATTGTTACAAATAAATTATAGTATTATTGTACATATAAGATAATAGAGTAATCATTCCACATTTATAAGGTGTGGTGAGTGTTGAACAAAAGATAAAAAAATTGAAAAGAAATTAAAAAAACATGAAAGAGTATTTTACATCTTGAATTATCCTTTTTTTGATCAACCATAAGGGAATTTCTTTTTGGCCTTTTGTTAAGACCAAATGCTCCTAGACATGTATAAAAGGATTCCAAAAAATATGGTGAAGAAATTGGACAATCATTATTGATTTTTAGTTTAGAGGAGAAGATGATGTGAGGGGTGGTATTTGTAGCGAAGGGGAGGGTGTTTTTTGATTACTTTATTCATTAATTAATTATTTTTTCTCAAGACTATAAATAGTTTGAACATTTCCAATAAATATAATAAATAATGAATGTGAGTTCAATATAATGGTTCTTAAATGAATCATGAATCATGAAATAGTGGATTTAAATTATCATGTAATATACTATAAATTATAGTATTTCACCACTCCCCATAAATTCACCAATTTTATAAAAATCTCAAAAATTAACCCTAACCATTTAATAATGTCAAGAATTAAAAATGGACTCAATTTTTTCAAAATAATTTTTTAATTTTATAAATTTAAATTTTATTTAAAATCATTCTTTAATCTAAAAAATCTAATTTCAAAAATATAACTAATATTTTGACACTTATAAATTAAATAATGTCTTATAAAATTAAATTAGAGTCATAAAAAATAAAATATTATTTTATTAATCTTTTTTATGAAAATTAATTTTATTTTAAATCATTATATTATTTATATTATTGAAAATAAACATATAAATTTTATAAAGAAACCAATATATAATTAATAATTTTTAAACAATTGATTTTTTTAAACCATGATATAATTATATCATATTATAATTTATTAGGTACCTAAATTTAATATATACTTTCATTGATGTGGTTAATATTCTGTTGGAAACATTATTATACATAATGGTCTTGTTACTGTTCCCAGGTTCATGTTATTATTCCATAGAGATAGGATCTTTAATTTATTTAAATATTACTTTTTTTATTCTTCATTTATAATAATGGTGTTTTATTTGGACTCTCTATGATATTTATGTGTTTTATTTTATATAACATAACTATAATAAGGTAAAAACCCATTTATAAATGTTTGGGTTGTTACATTCATCCCCCTTAAGTAATTTATTACTCAAAATTTTGTTTTACAAACTATGATGAGAAAAAGTGAGGGTACTTATCCTTCATTTCTTCCATCAGCTCCCATGATTCATCTCTGTACTTAGGGGTTCACTATAGCACCTTGACCAGTTGAGTTGCCTTGTTCAAAAACAATTTCCACTACATTCCAAGATCATCATCAAATGCACCTCATAAGAGAGATAATTTTTCATCTATACCACCACTAAATTCAGTACATATGAGGGATATGGTATGTACTTAATCAATTTGGTTATGTGGGATATGTTTTTTACTTGAGACATAGTGGTTTTTTGTGCTAGTGTATCAGATATAGCACCAAAATGATTTTTAATATTAAAGGGGGTGATGTAATTTGGATAAAGGTATCTCTTATTCCCAAGTATCATGATCCTCTTCCATAGAGATATGTAGTGGAACACCATTTCTGCATCATCAGACTATAGGACTCATTGAATATTGTATACATAGCTCCTCTATCAATTTTGAACTTCATTTATGTGATGTTGAATGGTTTTAAAATTTTCCACTATTTCTTCAACCATTGTTGGTACTGTAAAAATACATTCACTGAATTCCTTCCAAAATTCATGTGTCATAAATCATTTCCCATAAATAGATTTATATGGAGACATTAGGATGCTCTAGTGGAAAGTGTTATTATAAGAGAACTCGGCAAGAGGCAGATGTTAATCCCATCCTTATATTATGCCCATAGAAAATTAGCTAAACTTTTCTAAACTCAATTCTAAGATTAGCCATTATTTTGATGATGATAAGTTGTACTGATGTTCATCTAAGTTTTATATAATTTTAGATAATTTTTCAGAACATGGTGTTGAATCATAGATCTCGATCGGATACAATCGATAGTGGTACTCCATCTAGCATTACCCCTAATCTAATGTGTATCTGTGCAAGTTGATCAGGTGAGAATTCCTCTAGAATTGTAATAATGTGAGATGTCTTTGTATGAGGATCCACAACAACCCATATTTTATTATATTCTATAGATGTCTTTGGATGTCTAGTGACAATGTCCATTGTAAGGTTTTTCTCATTTAAATGTTTTTATGGGTAATGTTTTCATCATCCCTATATACCCTTTAATTTTAGACATCAATTGATGGCACACAAAGAAAATTGAGGTATATTATATGATCTCCTTCTTCATATTCTCCCATATGTAGTTATCTTGGTTATCTTGGTACATATTTTCTCATCCAAAGAGATTAGAGAATGATGTGCTATGAAAAGTTTTTATAATATATTTCATTATCTCTAGTTTGGATGGTTGAAATAGTAATGACCCAAATATTACAACTCGTTTCTCATCAATTTGGAACTATGAGGATTTCCCACATCTCAAAGAAACTACCTTCTTCTGAATTTCCACATCATTTCGTTGATCATCATTTATTTAATTAGTAAGGTCTTGTTGGAAAATAATTTGGGAAAGGATTGATGATGTTAATTTTTTAATGATTCAGATTTACATTTTTTCATTTATAATAATATTGTAACCTTCTTAATTTTCATAATTAAAAATTTTATTGGATCCTTGCTACTTAGAGAATCCCCCCAATTTTTTTTCCTTTCTATAATTGTAGTGATTTGATAATTCATAATCCTTGATGAGATCTAACCAAATTTTTAGGTGCATATTATGATCCTTCAATATGAATTATATATATAGGTATTATAATCAGTATATATCTCATACTTATCCACATTAAGATAATACTGTTGGATATTTAATGTGAAGATCCGAGTGTCCAACACCAAATCATGAGTACGATAGTTTTTATCCTCAATTTTAAAATACCTGGATGATTAGGATTTCATGTTATCATTATTCATCAGGACACAACCTAATACTTATTCCAATTAATCATTGTATACAACAGAGTTCACCACTTGTCAGTACAGTGAGTACTTGTGTAGTGATAAGCCTCTAGTTCAACACATTGAAGCCGTATTTACATTTATTTTTCTTGAATAGCATTACTCCCTTCTATATAGACATGGTGATTGTGTTTGAAAATAATGAAAAAATACTCACAAATTGTTCATAATTCCCAAAAAGACCATGGAAACAACAAATCTGTTTTACAGATGTTGTTCTGGTCCACTCTTCAATTTCCTTTTTTTTCTAAGTGTCCACAAATATTATATTGTGGGTGAAAACATTCAACAAGAATGATACATCCTCCCTCAAAATCACACATTTACTATAGTTTTCATAATGTTTATTCCTTAAAAATAATATATAACATTATTCAAAGGCTCCACATTCACCTCCATGATTTTAAAATATATCATAATATCATTGATAGAGACTGGAAAAAAAATTTCAAGGTAATTTCTAAGGACTCTACTTATTAAGTCAAAGAATATTTATGAAGCACTAGTGAGTCTGAATGAAATCAATATGAAATCAATGTTTCTACACGTCATTCAAAAGGAAGTCTTGGTTATATATTCCATCCTCACAATTAATTAGTGATATCCAAAATGATGATCTACCGAATAAAAGCAAGTTTCCACATGTAGCAGATCAATCAGGACATCTATCTGTGGAAGGGGATAATTATTATTTTTTGTGATTTTTTTGTCAATAATCAATGTAAAGGCACATTGATTCATCCCTCTCCTTGATAATGGGGACTCATGCACCCTATGATGAAGCACTTAGACATATAGAACCCATTTATTGATTCTCTTGTAGCTGCTTCTTTTGTTAATCCAACTCAATTGTTTCCATTTTCTGTGGTATCTCTCATATAGGAAGAGATCCAGTAATAAGTTCAAATGAGAACTCAAAATCTCGGTCATGAGAAAGACCAAAAAATTCTTCATGGAACCACTACCACAAAACTGTGTTTTCGTTGTGCCACCCTTTATCAGTTCTAAAAAAAGTCCTGATAAATTTCAAAAATAAAATCATGAAAAATAATATAATCTTATATTAGTACATTTATATTGATATAAATATAATATATATTTTTTGAATATTATTTAGATAATTATAAATAGACTATTAAATTTAATATATAAGAAATCAAGAGGGAATTTTATTAATTTTTTTTTAAAAAATATTATTAATTAATAATTTTCTAATTATCATTGAGTAGAAATCATTTAATAACATTTTTTGACATAAAAAAATTAATAAAAGATCTAAAATAAGATGAAAATGTAACTCAAACTTCAGACAACCATAAATTTTGATACGGGTGTCCGTTGGTGGTCTAAAACATCTCAAATTAAAGCATGTATGATATCTATGCGATATTGGGCCAAGGAAACATTTTTTCACACATTTCTAGGCCCAAAACGTCCTATAAGTCCTAAACAATTGAGTTTTTAGTCGGGATACCCCAATAATTTATCATTCAAATAGGTATAACATTTGATCCCAAGGTCCTCTAGGCATGTACCACATATCATATCGAAGATAGTTTCATTTTCCTCAATTATACTGTTTTGTGGAGTTGAAATAAACTTTCGAATTATATGTTATCATAGTTTTAACATTCTATGGATTTTTAGATACACACACACACATATATACATATATGTATGTACTTATTCATAAATGTGTGTGTGTGTGTGTGTTGTATATATGTATGTATGCATGTATTTATTTATTTATAAATGTTGATAAAAAACATATATTATTAATGTATTTAAAACTAATCATAAAAATATATATTAATATACAAATAAATATACAGATAAAAAATTATAAATAAGTGTGAATATATATATATATTAATATACAAATAAATAAATATATACTAATATATTAATAAAAATATATGTGTTAATATAACTAAATATATTTCTATTAATATGAATCTATATTAATATACAAATATATATATATATAAATTAATATATGAATAAATATATATGTATTAATATAACTAAAAATATTTACATTAATATGAATATATATTAACATACGAATAAATATAACTATATATATATAAATATAAATATATATTAATATACGAATAAATATATTTTTATTAATATTTGAATTAATATATATGTTTTAATATAACTAAATATATTTCTATTAATATAAATATATATTATTATACGAATATATATAAATATAATTAATTAAATAAGAAAAAACTAAACAGATTAGTAGTATAGGTGCAGGCATGTATGGGGGGTGGTCTCGCGTTCGAGTTCGGGTGGATGCAGGCACACACATGCAAGTGGGGGATGTGCGGGAAAGTGCAGCATGCGAAGTGTGGGAGGGGGTCTTCCTAGTGCTGATAAAGGAGGGGGGGGGGGGGGGTCGAGCGCTATTAAAATTTCCCACAAACATTGTATTTTATTTTTAGTTTTTTTTATATTTTTCACTTTTACCAGTGTTAAAAATTACCATTGATAAAATGGGCATTTTATCAGTGCCAAAAAACACTGATAAATGACCATTTTTTCAACGCTTTTTTAGCGCTTATAAAAATTAAATTTATTATAAATTTTCTGAGAACTCATAAAAGGGACCCCCTTTATCTTCTCCTTGATTAACAGTACATTTCTAACAGTGATAAAGGCCATATTTGTAGTAGTTAACACATCAGTGTAGTCCCTCACAATGGGAATGTCATTGATCATGATTATCAGAATTGTCAAAATATTTTCAGCTAGATATGATTTCTCATAATGAAATAATATCCAAACTTGAGAATACAATACTAAAGGATATTCATCCTCATTCTTTCACATATAATGAATTGGTGGATACTTTAGGATGTGAAGAGTTATCTCTATTTCTCAACAGTTGGTGTTATTTTTGTATAATGATAGTCAATCCATTTACAATATATCGTTAAAAATTCCTAAAGGGAGTAATAATTTATTTTATTGTAGGTTTATTCCAAGAACACTGATCGAGGAGGATTTATATAATTTGGATGCAATAATTAACCCATTTTATTTTCTCATAGATAATTAAAACCCCATATTTAGAGGTGGTGTTTGAATTGTTCTACTAAACATGAAAGATATGAAAGAATTAATACAACCAAAATCAATTAGTAAATTCATTATTCATGAATGAATAAAAATAATTCATGTCACTGTATCATTTTTGGGTCATACCTCAGATGTAGTAATGTAATGATCTTTCCCTTTGTCATTCAGTTATGATGGATGTTGATACAGATTACCCTCGAGGACCTGAGGTTCATTCACGTTTCTTGAATCGTACCATTTCTCCATACAGTTGAAGAATTGAACTATTGTTGGTGGTATCTTTTCGACCATTGTATTTTAATAATCATTCATGTCTATTAAACAGTAGTTACCTTCGTGGCCTTTTATCAATCACTTGATGCATTTCTCAATCCCTTTAATGAAATTCCCAGGATGCTTCTCGCCACAATTTTGGCATGTGAGTGAATTAATTTTCATTACACCTTTTTCATTAGATAAACCTGAAGGAAAAATAGTCTTTAGATCATATATATATATAGACATGGGGAAATTTTACAAACACAATCTTTAATTTGAGATCACATCGAACAACTTATCCACAACACCAATTGTGTATATATTCTATACCCTTTTGAAGCTGTGGATTTAATCCACTATCGAATCTATCTCTTTTTTATCAATTTCTAAAATAAATCATGAGGAATACATCACAAGACTTGTGAAATTTTCTTCCTCAGACATGATATATTTGGATTCCATTTTCTTCAGCTCTATGAAGTCTTTATTCATCATTTTATGAAACATTTGAAGGAAATACATTCTAATAAATATTTTACTAAAATCCTAACACTCCATCTATTCAATTTCATCCTTCATATTGGTGTATTTAATCAAAACCTTGTTAGGTTCACAAGGCTGAATACCCTGAGAGGGGGGGGGGTGAATCAGGGTATGACTAATTTAAAAATAATTCTCGTTCTGATCTTGTTTCGCTGTTAAGAAAAACACTCTTCTCTCTCTTTCCTATTGCACAAAAATAAATAGAATGTAAAGAAAGAACATGACACAACAATTTTACATGGTTCACCACTAAGGGATACGTCCATGGAGTATATGCCGATAGGTTGTTGGTCGTACCAAATTACACTATACTTCAGTAGTTGTGGATTACAATGTTTGGGTACAGTCACTCTATCACATGCTCACTGCCTTTGCAATGTTTAGGGTCAGCTCACTGCTTTCCCAAGGGTCACTCCCTATTTCTCTCTCTCTGGCTCACTGTCGGTGGAGAGGATCACCTTCTTCCTCTTCCTATGCTCACTACACTTGGAAGGGATCCACTCACAGTATATAGACCTGTAGGTCTCTTAATTTGCATGAAATAATGCATCTTCAACTATTGATAGATGCTTTGTTGAAGTCCAAATTTCATCCACTGATGAATACCACTTTTCCTATTACCACTGGGCAACTACCATTGGAAAGTACCTTTGAAAAGTACCCTACTTTGCGAGGCTTCCAATTTTGCGAAGCTCAAACAAGACTTCACGAAGCTCCTGGCTTTTCGCGAAGCTCTCTCACGAAGCACTCCCGCGAAGCTCAATCCATTGTAGAGCACCATCCCTCGCAAATCTCACTGAGCCAACACGGAGCTCACAACTTTCGCTGAGTTATAATAGTCGCCGCAGAGCTCCTCTTTCGCAATGTACACTGGCTCCGCGAACCACATTCACAATAAGAGAGGAAAATATTTTCTTTGAAAATTCTCTCTATTTCTCTCGAGGGGGTCAACCTCTATTTATAGGTGATTCCACCGACCCTCTAACTTTCCGAATGAAGTCAATGCCACCTCATCTCAAATCACGAAGCTCCAAAGATTCTGCCGGAATTCTGTCTAAATCGTGAAGCACCACGAAAATTTTCCGTTCGTGGAGCTCGTCGTAATCACGGATCATTACCATAAACATTCCTTCACACCTTCACCGTGAATCTCCCTCGTGAAGCCCTTCATCGCCACAATGCGCCTCAACTCTGCTATTCGCGAATCTTTGACGTAATCACAAAGCATCACCGCCTCTATTTTTCTGGTCTTTGCGAAATCCAATCCATGCATCCTCTCTTCACGAAAGTCATGCCTTTTCCATATAAAAAAATGATCTTTATGGATATCCACTTTTCGCGATGCTCACCAAACATCTAAATTTTGGACCCCAAAAATTTAGCAAACACTGGGAAACAGTGTCACCTTTTACTGCTCTTTTGTACCGCCTCTAGATCATCCGTTCCTTTGTCGTCGTTCTTTGTCAACATGGATTGTCAACAAATTCTCTGGAACTTGACAATTATCCATGGAAGCCTGCTTTTTCAACAAACACAATCAACCCAAAAATACTGCAATGTTACCTTGATGGATTTTTTCCCAACATACCTTCCATTCATCGACCTCTATAAACAAATAATTTATGTCTAGAGAAACCATCTATATCTATGTATATACATGCACATATAATATCTTCCCCATTGAGTTGGACCACTTTTCGACAACTCATGTATCATAAGATCTAGTAAATGTTGGTGGTCACATCCCTTTAAAATACATGATAACTTGTTTCACTCTCTAATTTGAAGGAGGAAATTCCATAGTATTCAGTTTATTGACTGCATCCATATAGAGGTGGGTAAGAGTCGTCAGGACATTTTTAACTCAACCACCCAAGGAATTTGTGATGTCGTTCAGGAAATCATTTCTTTATCCTTCACATGGGTTTTGGCATGGTTTCTCCTGGTTCCCAAAATTTTATATATTATAAAAAGTTTGAATAAAACCTTTGTCAAAAATTCATGAGGATATAATTTATTCCTTTCTTCAATTAACTATAATTGTATATCTTGTGAGAACCCTTTGTTTTAAATTTTCTAAAACAAATATTTTCAATGATTTTATTAACTCAGTCTCATACTAATGTTTTTAACTAATTTTCACTATTCCAAATTCCCAAATAAAATCAATATTGCACTAATACCATCTATAGTGATCCAATTTTTTCTTATATTACTATTACATCAATTTAATGATAAATAATATAATATTAATACAAAACCTCAATCAAAAGTTTCTTTGTGTTAGAAAGATTAGGATCATACATGAAATTTATTTAATAAAATTTAAACAGTATTTAATTTATTATTCTATTGTATCGTATTTTCCCTCATGTACTCCTTAGTGTAGGTGGTCACCTATGTATATACATAAAATAATGTGTTAATCTTAATGCTAGGTAGAAGGATAGATAAAAAAATAATCAATATAACATTGCTGAGAAGAGTCATCATCATAACATAAAGATTGGATCAACATTATAATCATGAGATGAATCTATAGATAAAGGAATAAAATGTGTAAATCCATAAAAATTGAAGCATCATGTTTTAGTAGTGAAATAACAAACATAGTTTTGAAAAAAAATATTTGTATATAATCATAAAATAAAAAATGATAAAAAATATAGAATCATATTCCTTCCTATTTCACCTTATATCTTTAAATACATCACATTAATTAATTCATTAGAGAAATAAATAATTCATGTCACACCCATCACATCATAGAATTTACATTTTCATATAGGAAACATAGAATGTACATCAATCAGAGTCATAAAATAACTCATAGAAAAATTGGTTTCATGAGAATATCCTATAGAGTACATTCATTAAAGAACATTGTGGTTCCAAAAAGTGAATATAATATTGGTATATTAATCATCAATAATGAGTGAATGTAAAAAATATCAATAGAATTAAAAAATTTGTTTTTAGAAAGAAGGGTTTTTTGGAAAATCATTATGTTTTTTATAAAACCATATTATAAGCATGTATATATGATAATATAAATGGAATAAAGAATAAAATTATATTTTAAGTTTATTTATTCACATCAACAATGAAATTTGGCACAAAATAAGATTAACACAAAGTAATGAAATTGTGTTCAATAATCCCCTTACCTTATCTCAAAATGATTTAGTCACATTAATATAGGGGAAATAAAATTACATTGTACAATAAATAAATAAATAACGTCATATATGTGTCTTTGATTCATTATAATTTTATTATGTCATTTTATGGCCATTTTGAGGAGTTATATAGTTTTATTGCATCATTCGAGTGTATTCATTTTGTTTATTGTCATGATCGGTTCACTTATATACATGTATGTAAGATAATGTAAATTGGGAAAAAATATCCAGAATTGAAATTATATATTATTAATTAAAAATATGAGTATAAAAGGTATTATATATATATCATATACGAGGATGATTCATTAGACAAGACATTAATGGTAATCATTTGGATTAATTTTTAGGTCATCGATCATCATGAACTAGTTTCATTTTATTTTTTAATATTTGGTATATATGATAGTTACAAAACATTAAAAGTGATATAACATTCATTTTACAATATTTTTAAACAATTATTATTGTTTTATGACCATCATTGAATGTTTAAAAATAATTCTGTAACATGTCATCCTTGAAGGTGATAAATTAACACGTCATAGATGTGGTTTTCATTTTTAGAAAAAATTGTAGAGGAGAAGATGATTGATGATGAATTAATGCATTAACAAAATTAAATACCTTTATATATATTATAATATATTTATAATTCCACTTATATATGTTTTTATGAGGATATAATATGGAACCAAAAAAATTTAAAGAAATTAAAAGGAAATTGAAAGAGGGGTTTACCTCTTGCATTATACTACTTGATAACCACTTTAGCGGGATTGGTTTTAGATATTTGTTGATAAAAATGTATCATGGAAATGGGGAATAGGATTTTTAAGAGTACTAGTTATTAATTGATCAATATTTGAGGCTTCGTATTATTGAGGGGAAGTTGTGGTGATGGGTGTTATTTGTAGTGGAGGAGAGGGCTGTTTCTAGATTATTTTATTTTTTAGTTTATTATTCTAGATCAAGACTATGAATAGTTTTAAAATTATCACTAAATATATTAAATACTAAAATGTATTTATATATTATTTTTCTTATATCTTCCATCAATCAATAAATAATTAATTTAATTTATAATATTATGTACTGTAACTTAACATATTTCACTATTCCATAAAAATTCAACTATTTTAGAAAAATATAAAAATTTCAACCTAACAAATTTTTTACGTGTGGAAGTCAAAATTTAACTTCATTTTATGAGAATAATTTTATAATTATTATATAAACAATTTCTAATTAAAATTGTTATTTATTCAAAAAACAATTATTTTAATATTATAACAAATTTCTTGACACATTGAAAAATTAATTAAGGTCTTGTAAAATTACCCTACAATCATATGAAAAAGTTTATTAATTTATGAATCTATTTTATGAAAATAAATTTTATTTTAAGCCATAATATTTATTAAAAAATATTATATAAACATGTATGTTTAATAAAAATAACAACACTTAATTAACAATTATTAAAACTTATATTTACTTGTTCTATGATATAGTTATAGCATATTACCAATAATTAGGTACTTAAATTCTATTTATAATTTAAAATGTGATTATTTTATTCTGTTACCTCAATTAATATTCTTAATGTTTATGATACTATTCCAATGGTCAGGTTATTATTCAATAAGGATTGGTTCGTTATGTTCATTAAATATTACTTATTACATTCTTCATTTATATGAATGATTTTTTATGGGTCATTAAAATAGATTTATGTGTTTTATAATTTATAACATAATTGTAATAAGGGAAAAATTATATTGATAAAAATTTGTGACGTTATAATGTTTTTAAGGAAAGTGATCTTTTCGTAAAATTTGGCTAAATTATTGAAGGTAGTGTCACTTCCCAGTGCTTGCCAAATTTTTGAGCTGAAAATTAGGGAGAATGAGAAAACATAATAAAAGATTCTCTTCTAGGATTTAATATTCTCAAATATGGTTATATAATGAGTTTTTCAATGATTGGGTAATGTATGGTTTGTGTTTCATGAATATACAAATCATCACAAACATGTATCATGAATACATATCTTGAAATTAGATAGAAAGAGAGTAAATATTAAAGCCTATGGTAATCGATAGGAATGGGTTATATTTCACTAGAGCCTCTCAAAAAGTTTAAAATTTTAATCATGACTAAGTTGGTTTGTGAAATGGACACTAGGATCATGTGATCTTCTTGATGGTTTTTTCCTATAGATAGTCAGTCATACTCACATCAATTGATATTAAGAGAATAGGTGGAAAGTAAAATTTTCACTAGTTTCAAAAAAGATGTGAGATCTTTGAATATGTAATTCTATGTGACATGGAGAAAAAAACACTTACTTGTTTTGTCTTAAATTATGAAAACGATTTTGAGTTATGGTAGTTTTGTGAAGAAGGAGTGTTTTGAAAAGTCTTATTGTTCCTATATGGTAGTGAGATTCACAAAGGTAGTTTTATTTGTGATGGTTTTGAGATTTATGAAGAATGTGAGAATCAAAAAATTTTATTGGTTCATGAAGGATGTTATTTATTTGAGTCATACATGGGGTTTCCTGGAGGACAAGAACTTCAAAAGTAGTAGCATTGAATATATGGTTCTAGTGAAAAGTGATTTAATGTACATCAACTCAAGACCATAGTACTAGAAATTTCTTGGTATATTGAGGGACATATACTCAAATTAAAACATTTTTAAGAGACTATAATTTAGTTAAACTACGTAATACATCACCCAAATAAGTGATATAGGGGTGTTTAGTTGAAGTGTTCAAAGGGAGGGAGTGTGTTGTCTCAAAAATCATTTAAAGGATGTGTAACAGAAAAAAGTAACTATGTATTAACATTATGAATTCTATAATAACTAGTTATTATTAGTTAATTTACGTATGAATGAAACATTATTATATTGAGAAAAAATTTACAAACCCTTAGTTTTGAACCACATTAAACCACATTATTTTTTCTATCCAAGTGAATGTTTAATTATTGCATGATTCCATCAAATTGGTTTAAAAAGGTCCTAGAAATGAAGGAATGAGAACCAATGATTTAAAAAGAAAAATATGAAACAATGATTCAGGCCTCCCTTATTAGTGTCTTCTAGGGTCCCAACAGTCAGACTATACCCAAAATGACATTGTATTATTTCATAAAAACTATCATGAGGTTCCATATGAATTTCTCTCAATTGAGAACCATGAGACATTATCAATAGATGTGTGAGATAGTGGAATCTAAACATGTGTGAATATTTATGAACAATTGTTGGGGGAAAAAGTCCACATGTCTCGATATCTATAACGTGGTATATTGAAAAGGTAGTGCATCATGTACAATTCATCAACTACTAAATCCTAATAAGTGAAGGTAATGCTTGTACATTAAACAGTGATTAAATCCTTTTGATCATAAGTCCAAACTACCTACCACACACCTATTGTACAAAAGTTAAAGTAGTCCTATGAAATATATCTTTTTTTTCTTTAAATTAATATCACCTACTATTTCTATGAATTATTATTCATTTAGTAGGTGTTCATTCTATATGACCTCAACATTGATTTTGTGCATGATTATGCCTCTAATATCAGGAGTTAATGCCTGAATCCCATTGGATAAACACCAGGATTTCCATAACATAATCATGCTATCTAATTATCCATTCCCATGTTCGTCTTTAATTCATATACATTCTCATGAAAAGATAGAACCTATGGAGAGATAATTGTATATTGATAACATGTATTGTGGAATTGGATCTCAAACTCTACCTAAGACAGTTTTGACGTAGAAAATTATTATGAGACTAGACCCCACTAGCTCCTCACCATTATTGGAGTAATGATGGACAAAATTGAAACCATATGATTAGGTCACATCTACATGAATTAGAAAACTCTATAAAAAGGCTCCAACGAATATTCTACTGCTTGAGTTTTTCCCTATCCCTATACCATATGTAGTCTTAGATCTAGGAATTATTATAAAACACTTAAAATATTTATGTTTTATCCCTAAAATCCAAAAACTAGAATACTGATCTTATAATAAAACATCCACTGGGTTCACTAGTGGAGGCCCTACTTGATTCCCAATGAGTGGAAGGACTACCCATCGTTTATCCTCTAAAAACACAACATGTTATGATCCCTAAATGGGAGCCTTGTCAATGGTATAATTTTCATTATAACCCTATCATTATATACAATATAACTTCATTCATGGTGATATTATGAAATTCAACAATATGAATCATAGTAATATTGGAATATTAGGGGTGATGACTTAACATGACAAGGAATTAAATGAACCAATCCTATACAATGAATGTACCATTTGTTTCTTAGAATCTATTTCCTCAATATACCATGTTGTAATGAATTTTATCAGGGTTATAGTGTATATATATGACTAATACTACCTCATCACTAGGTTTCTTATACTATAATATGAACTCAAAAAACCTTAACATCATTTCCCTAAGTTCCCAAACCAATCCTCACAACTCATCAATCTCAAAACACCCCTAGAATGAATCAATATTTCATACTATTCTTCCATGACCAAACAAACTAAGGTCCCACCTAGAGAAGTTGTCATTCTAGATTGAAACCCCAGTACCTCCCCCATTAGGCTAGATTTTGGTAACTAGCACCATGATATATTATCACACAAATGAGAGACCTTATCCTAATGAACCTATACGCAGACACAACTCAATGTATATCAGAATAGTATTTGATAATTAAAACAAAAACAACCAAAGTGTAAAAATTAATCTAATAGTAATAGAAATAAACACAGAATATTCATGGGGAAAATAAATGACCAAAAAAGTAACAATCGGACTCACAATCTAAACCCTATATTGATGCAAGATCTTACTCATAAACTCCAGAAATGGGCACCATCTGAGATCACCATCACTTATCACTAATAATCTCTAATAACACAAAACCATATAAGGTCACCATCTAAATATATCTCTTGTAAATAAGTATCCGCAGTTGAAGGAATACACCATGTAGTGGTGAGTATATACATAACTAGTAGAAAACCCCAAATACCAAAACATGAAGAAATTTGAATAAACAGTCATCTTAACAAACTATAATGATAAAGAAACCCAAAAAATAGATAAGATAATAAGGAAATAATAGTTTAATAGAGGAGAATATAAATATTTATTTCAATATGAGGGTGATTATTATTTCACATTTATAAGTGTCAATTACCTACCAATTCCAGAATCCCAATTTGAAACACACTAGATAACAAGGACCCCTAATTCAATGATTTTATGACATAGACAAGGGGGGATACAAACTGTATAAAGAAAACATTCCTCATATCCAATCGATTAAAATATAATTCCACTGCACATATATGGGACACATTTCCAAGGATGTGTATGGGGCGGGATTTTTTTCCTATGATTATAGGAAAAAGGTGAGCCATTCCATGACCAACACATTCTGTCATGTGGGTTTCTATCATTTCTATCTTTCTAGATATCACACATCTATCTTAGAATTATTTGATCAAACTAGAAATTTATATTGGTTCGTTCCAATTCATTTCACATATTTGATGTTGAAAACATACAACATTATCAATATATGTGGAAAACTAATTTTAATAGAATACTCATGAGGTGAAAACTATGTAATAAAAAATTGATATAAGAGGTGGAAAATTTGAATAAATTTATACTATGTGTCCCCTATTATACATTATGTGTAATCACAGGTCTATGCATGGTCATTTCCCACTTCATGACATTATGTGAGGAAACCATGTATACAACATGCCTCCTAGGACACATGGCATGGGGGCTACCCAAGGTCTTGAGTATCTCCTCCTTATATATAGATCAGATGGTCATGTATGGTCACATAGAGAGTGTTCCTATAACATGGATTTGGGATATTTAACACATCCAAAATCCCATTAAACCACCATATATAGTCTAAAATCGTGTTCTCCAATGGAATAAAAATCATATTTTATGATTTTTATCCTAAATGTAAATATTTTAAGAAAAAAAACTTATGTGACATATGCTCTACTAATCTCAAAATAAATGAGTCTGAAAACTATTTCTATAGCCCTGATATTGAATGCAAATCCTCCATTCCTCAATTTCTGACCATCGTTGGATGAAAATCATTTTTTCAATATATACCTTAAAATTCATTCATACTTCCATCACCATCCAATTTTCTGTAATTAAATCATCTATATATGATACCTAAATGATCCTTACACTTATATGAATCACTACCTCTACCATAGATTGATAATAAAATGATAATATTTGTTTTGTCCCATTCTCGACAAGGGAGATTGTTTAATATCGGGACATTTGTAGGCTGATGAAGAACATAAGAAGGAATGAGGGAAAAAGGGATAATAAATTAAGTTATTTTATCGATGGTCATTATAAACCAAAACATTGTATAATGGGGAATGAATCTGCATTTAAAAAAGTACTACCTCATAATTAGATCAATAATAGATGCAGAATTGTTTTGTGGGTTCCACGTTGATTTTGATGTTCAGTTCCCATGAATATATTCATAAATCCACAATATTTCCTTGTTCATTTATTAAATATACAATAAATTGAATCCCTATAAATATCCAAGATCATAATGCTTACTCTTCATTCTATATTTTATAAATGAGATAGCTTCTAGGTATATCAAAATAGAGAAATATAGTTATTATTTAATTTAATTAATTTAACACCTCTTAAATATGTTATCAACAACACACATACTAGGGGATTTATGAAAACAATATTTATGTCATTCCCAAGGTAAAAAACCACAATATACAACTAATAGAAATATCAAATTTCCCATTAGATACTTTTATTAATAGAAATCCATTATTTAAAAAGAAATGCAGGTTTAGGTTTTAAATATTAACTATTTTTAATATATCTATATCAGTGTCTAGAAATACCTTTAAATTTATTTGACCTGTAAAGGAACCCAATATATAATTTTTAAAATATTTAAATCATTTATGAATGAAAATTATAGTCTTTAAAATAAACTATTTGAATTTATTTCTATCAGCTCATCGCCTTCTAATCAGGTATTTCCACTCCACTTGATTTTTACTAATATTCCATTTCCAACATGAATTATAAAATCAACTAATTCCTTATAATTTATTAAAATATTCATATTAAAAATAATGAATTATTATTTATAATTTTCATAGATCCATGTTCTAATTTTATTTTTAGCTTCAAAAACAATTTTAGTATGATTTTTCTTCTCTCTCACTTTTTATTTTCCTTTTATGAAATACCTATTTTAGTTGAGGAATGAGATTTTATCCACTATTTCATTTTAGAAATGGATGTATAATCTTACACATCTTTTTATTATCTTACAATTTATATGAATACAAATGGAATCATGTGAGTTTTCCATGTATTTATTTTCTTTTGACCTCCATGTTGGTAATTTTCATTTCTTCTCATCTAACACACAATATATATATATATATATGGACAAATTATAGTTGTAACACCCCAACCCCAAAATCCCAGAGTTTGTTTATTATTACGTATCATCGGCATGATCACAATGATCAAGTCTTGAAAGACCGATTAGTTTAGTAGCCTTGGAACTACTATATACATTCATAAGGTTTACATTACATCATAAAATTGAAAACTACAACAACATTGTTTCCATAGAAAACAATGAAATCACATAGACTATCCCTTCAACTCAGTCATAATATACTTCTTCACATCCTGGGAAAAAACATATAAAGGGGTGAGCGCAGATGCTCAGTAAGGTTAACAATATTGCGGAAACTTTCATAAATAAGCATAAACATTTAAGGAAATGTATAAGACTAAAACAAAAGCCTTTTATGCCTGAAATTCAGCATAATATGGAAATGATAAAATAAAATAATTCCATTACTTATTCACATGGATATTCTACTAGTTTAATAATACCATGAAATATCAATAGCCACTTTCATAATGATGGAATGTATAATGCCAGACTTTTATAACCACACAATCAAGGCCTTGTGCCAAGACTACAAATAAGATTTTGTCATCGCCTTGTACCAAGACTCTAGTTTGTCTAATCAGTGATACTGATGCATCGAGAAGCTATAGTGGGATCCACATGTCACTTACTAAGGACAATACATTCCTCGTATTAAAAGGAGGAAAAATAATCTCAACATTCGTATTAAAACTAGCATACGAAATGTCAATATTTTAACCACAAACCATCAATGGTATAAAAATATCATATCCATAGTGAAACATATATCATTCAATACAATATAGAATATTGTATTATAATAGATGAACCAAAATAAAGAATAGAGAATTATATTGACATAGATGAAAATAATTATCAAAACTATTTGATAGAAATATCCCCCTTTTTCTTGAAAACATTTTAAAGTCTCACAATTTATCAAGAAGCCATTTAAAATGGATTTTTGAATCAAAGTGTTCCATATAACTTAAAAACTTCTATAACGAAATTTAATTTTAAAACATTAATGTCCATATAAATGAATCCTTAAAACCATTGTTAAAACATGGACATTAATGAGAAATATTTAGAATAATAAATCTTTACAACATTTTAAAATGATTTTTTAGTTAGGGTTCTCAACGAAAACAGAGGCACTTAAATAAAAATAATTGATGTATTAAAAACATTATAATATCATGAGAATAAATAAATTCATGATATACTATGTCAAAGTACATTATATACACCAAAAAAGTGAGTTGGCGCATAACAACAAAGAAGACTCAATAGAATGTAAGTTGAGATGAAATCCCACATAAAGATTGTATCATCAGGTTAAGGATAAATCAATGAAATAATTATGTGGGAAAAATATTAATACACATAATCATATTTTATATTCAGTGTAAATCAATCATAGGACGTTCATATATATTCTTGTAAAAACAGCACTAATGAATTGGATATTTAACTCAATAAATGGAGATTGAGTTAAAATTAATCTTATCAAGTTCATATCGGTGACTTGAGAATTTATCAATGGAGTGATTATGTGTATCAAAAGTATATCCATAGAATTGGGAGTGAAAACCACTACACAAATAATAAATAATTATTCCACACATAATCAAGGTGTAAAATAATCAACGAAGTATGCATAAAGCCGAATGAGTGGAAATTGAAATTTGAAATTCACTTACGAATTTAGTAACATAAAAAAAATACATCCCATGAAATATGGATCATAAAATGAAGAAGTAATTACTCATAAAGTAAAGTATATTACACAAAGAATATAATCATTGTGCAGTACATACACCACACAAAAGGAATTAGTGGCAATATGGCATAAATCTCATAGAAATATGAAGTGAGATGAAAACCCTTACTTCTATATAATCAATCGAGTAGTAGGGCCAAAAGTTAATAACAACCAAATGAATCACATAATACCATGAATATAAAGATAATCATTATAATATATATATATATATATATATATCAAATTACAGAACACAATAAACCACAGTTAATAAATAAGTGGAAAACAATGGAAATCTCACGGAATTAAAAGTGTGACAAGAAACCCATTACTTTTTACTTTTACTTGGTCGAGGATTGGTTAACCGCTTTTATAGGGGTGAAATTTTTTTTCTTAAATTATACAAGAATCATATACATTAATATGATATTATATATGATATTTTAACATTTCTTTAATAATATCTTATAATTATCTTTGTTTTAGGTGTTAACTGATTCATTTTTTTATAATCCTTATTATGCAAGTAATGTTTTTTATGGATAGTATGTATCTTATTCATATTCAAAATGATATTAGGTCTTTAAAAATTATCTTTAATATTGTAATGAAAATTAGTCTTGAATGGATATGATGGGGAATGAATCTCATCGCATTCGTGGAGACGGTAATCCGTACGTACGCACGAGCGATAATATCATTCTTTTGATATTAAAATAAATACTAATTTGATGGTATATCATATATAAAGAATTATTATCATGTTATATTTATTATTTATATCAATCACACATCCTTATTTTACCCATAAAAATAATAATGTATTGAATAACAATTACACCACAACGTAGAGATGGTAAGCTGTATGTACGCATGTATGGTGACATGTCATTCAATGGAGGATACAATAATGAATATGGTTGTAAAATATTTATAATAAAATAAAATTATATATAAGATACTGGTGTTATTATTTTAGAATGGAAATAACAAAGAATGTGGAAGTTGAAGAAGAAAGGAACTTGAATGAGGTGATGAAATATTTACCTCTTCTTCGGGTTCTTCTTTTTGATTTGATCAAAATGGCTCTTTAGGATGGCTTTATCACTAATATAAGTCCTTTATGATAAATTGAGGAAATTTTAGAGGGTATTCGGGCAGAGGTTGGTCAAGAAAAAAGGCTTTGAAGGTGTAAATTAGAGATAAGGGGAGTGCCCTTTTATAAGAGGGGTGATGGGCACTTTATGAAAAGCTAGAAATAGTATTTTATAATAAAATAAATTTCGTTTTCTAATTCCTCAAAATGAATTATGTAATGGATATGCTGGTTATGGGTCCAAAAATACTAAACCAATAGATTTTTTACTGTTTTGGGTCACTATATTAACCTTATCTTTTATATTTAATTCATAGTTAAATAGTTTAACATTTAACACGCCTCTTTGTATTTTTATATTATATGGTTAATAAACATACTATAACCTTCCAAGTGAACAAGAAGTGGTTAATTAATTATAAAACTATCATTAAATAAGTCATTTGGATGAAAATTCTATTTTTAGGATTATTATATCAACCAAAAATATTGTATTTGTTTTAATAACACATTTATGTCAATTTTGAGATTATTTAATAATTGATTTTTTCTAAATCCCTAAAAAAATTATTACGTCAAACTAAATAAATTTAATCTACCCTAAAATTTCATAGTAGGCTATAAAATTAGTTTTTTGCTTGAAAACTTTCAAATTATATTTATTTTAGTATTTATAAAATCATTTATTTGATTGTTTCGTTAATAAGGAAAATACTGCATCATTATTATGTCATATATAAATACATTTATTTTATGTCTGAAAATCATAAATAAAATATCATGAGGTAAGAAATATATTTATATTTATAATAACTATTTATAGTTGAATTGGTCAAATATATATCCTCATATAAAAATTATTTTATTAGAAGATGTTTTCTTTTGTTATTTTTGTCTTTACTTTAAATCATTTAATATAAAATGTCATTATCACTCCCAAGTAGCTCCATGGGGTCCCAAAATTGGAAAAAGGATTCCCATAGTCGGAAATGAATCATCCATTAGGGTTAGGACACGTTTTAGGGTAATTTAGTGTTTTTATTATATTATTTTGTAACCTTATTTACTGTATTTACCCCTTTAACTATGGTAAATAAAATATTTACTAATGTAAATATTTCAAATGTCTGTCTATTTTCACAATTTTGACCTAAGGATTCCAAATATGGGATCCATTTTTCCAAATTCAAAACACATAAGTGCCCGAAATTAATTTAATATTAATTCCCGTTGTCAAGACAAAAAATCGTGTTTTTACGAAATAATAACAATGAAAAGATTGAATGTTATTTCGGTCAAATTTAAATGTAAAATTACTTATAATGACCTTAATTTTTTTAAATGATAAAAATAAAATCAAATTATACTTTCAAACCATTGATATTCATAATTTATCACTATTAATTATTTCTATTAAAATATCTTTTTTTAATTAAGATTTAGTAATTGTCACTATTCATCAAAATATGAAAGTTTTCAAGAAAGTACCAAAAATGAACCCTAAGATAATTTCGATATTCTGAATCCAAAAATGAAGTCCATTTTGAATGAAAAAATGTATAAAATTTCAAAAAGAGGGTATTACTATTCATAATGGCTAGTTTGATTGGGTGTGGTGTGTTAAACTCGAAGTTGTGTACAATATACGCTATTGTATTAGTCGACAAGAAGTGTATTATAGAAGTTTAGGGTGTTAAATTCTTCCTCTATATTTAAAATTGAATCCTCACAATTTTTAAAATTGGTCTTGGGAACATTATTGAAAGTCCCACATCATTAAAGGGTTAATAAAACTATCACTTAAAAAAAGAAAGAGAAGAACAATGGTCACCCAAGATAACTCATACTAGGATCTCATGTAGGAGAAAATGGATATGGAAGATAAAATAAGTATAAATATCTGATGGAGAGGGATATAAAACATGATAAGGGGGAAGTAAATAATAAGAAAACAACAAACCTTTTATGGGAAAAACAATCATTAGTTTCCCAGTAGGAAAAGTAAATGAAGAATGTTTTTTTAAAGTTACATTTCATAAAGATGAGGAATTAATTTATGATATTGAAAAATAACATATAGAGATATACTTAATTTTTAAGTAGGGATTCACTGTTTAATAAATTTCTATTATTAACTCATTTTTTATCAAATGATGATTATTCATGATTACTTGGTCACACCGGAAGAGCAAAATCAACTTCTAAATAATCACATAATTTACAAAGGATAAACTATTTATTTACGTTGTCTTTAGAGATTATTCAAAACCAAAATAGTTAGTACAAGACCAAATGACCTCCCAAAAGGTTATTCCATTCGAGAAATGAATACAAATATTAATTTCTAAAATTAAACCAACAATACCCCAAAGTTAAATATATACCATTCAATAAACAATTGTCCTCAAAATCCTTCATTATAATCCACACTAATATTGAAACTGAAAATGTAGAAGAATTTGGTTATGTAGTCTACCACGTTAAATTGTATCTCTAAATGACATCGAATTCTCTTAAAGTCATGTACATAAAAGTAGTTAACCTAATCAAATATTTTCTATTATTTGCTAACAATTTCTATAAATAACACAAATCAATATAAATCGACAATAAAATCATAGATACAAATACACTATTACTAATCAAATAAACTAACATTGTATTCTATTTTCATATGAATATAGTGTTCCCAACAGAGTGAACATCTTCCAAAATATCATTTATCACTAAATCACCAACTCAATTTCATATACTAAGGGTATTCATTTGATATGACATAAGATCCAAAATCAACATATTATTGATCAATACAAGTATTTAACTAAAAAATAATTAGTCACACTAACCAGGTACTTCATGTAGTCTAGTGGTTCGCGATAAATCCCAATCGCACTCTTGTTGTGGGTTCGATTCCCACCACTTTTTCTAACGCAATGGGCTGTCACACGGTTTGTATATTGTCATTTTTCAAAAACTGTTTTTTATAACATTACCTAAATGAGTTAGTTCCATAAAATAACAATAACATAATTTTACCACATATGTTATCTAATACCTTGCATTTTCATCCCAAAATATAATAACTTGTAATTGTAACAACCCTAAGGATCATATAAAACCAAAAGGTTATATAAAACAACATACACAAGAGAAATGATAATTCTTCCTCAAATATCATTTTCACATGACAAACTATAGGGTTACAAACACAAGAGAAAATCATTCCAAAGTAATCCCATCAAAAACTAATCACTAATACTTTTAAACTTTTCTCCAACCATTTATTCTCACATAGATTCATCTTTGACTAAGAGAATATCCTATAGAATAGGGAATTCACTTGGGTAATGGACAAGTCCTCAACATTTTATAAAAATGACTATAAATAGATTCTTCGGACCATTTTTATTTTCTTCCATAGTATTCTTCATTTTTTCTCGGAAATTCTTTACTTTATGTCCTTCTTTCATAGACAAAAATCATTTCATTGTTCCATTGAGACACTTTCTTGGGTGTATCCTTCCACATTTCCAACATTATAGAAATTGAGGATTCTTTTCTCTATGACCTCTACTGTTAGAGATCTTATCATTCATCACCATTCTCTTCTTTGTTGATTCTGGAAGTTGGTTAATATATATGTTGTTGATCATATTTTTGGAAAAATGATTTGTCATGAACATGATATCCTTTACCCCTATCAACCTTCCATTTTGATGATAATTTACACCACTGTTCCCACCTTGTACATCATGCTCAAAGTTACTATGAATTCATTGGAATCCAAACATTAACTAAAACTAAAAAGCATTGTGTGTGTAACAGTTGTCATAAAATCATTTAGATACTATCATGGCACCATATTTTTAATTTGAAACACCTTAGGAATAACCATGGTCATTGATTCTCATATTATATTTAAATCCATCAAATTGGATCGTAAAGAAAATGTAAATTATCCTCAGAATATACCTCATGAGTTTTGTAACCAAGAGTGCATCAAGGCCCGTTGTTGTGCCCCAGTTCCCGTTCAAGTCTAAATAAAAGTGGTGTTTTCAGGTTTTACCCTTAGGTAAATCTGTGCCAGAGCCGCCTTTACCTGCTCATATCCAGATAGGGATGAATTTCATGGAAACTCACAAAATATATACAATACCAAAAATATTGAATGTTCTTATAAACTAATCATCAATGTCAATATTAAGGGCATGTTATCTAATCATAGTTTATCTAAATCTAGTTTCCAAGGTTTTTATTAAACATCCATGATACCACCTCTAGTTCCCTGACCCCAGTAGCCTAGAGTCGGGGCATTATTATGTATCATTGGAATGATCACAAAGATCAAGTCCCGAATGACTGGTTAGTTTAGTAGACTTTGAAGTACATGATACATTCATAAGGTTTACATTACATCATAAAATGGAAAACTACAACAACGGTTTTTCCATTGAAAACAATGAGATCCCATCGACTATCCCTTACATTAAGTTATAATATACATCTTTTCTTCCTGGGAATAATAAAACATATAAAGGGGTGATCTTAGATGCTCAGTAAGGATAATAATTTAGCAGAAACCTCCATAAATAAGCATAAACATTTATGGAAATGTATAAGATTAAAAAAAGCCTTATAAACATGAACATCAACATAGTATGGAAATGATAAAATCAAATAATGCCATTTACATATTCACATAGATATTCTACTAGTAGAATAATCACATAAAATATCAATAGCCACTTTCATAATGGTGGAATGTATAATTCCAGACATTCATAACCACATAATCAAGGCCATGTGCTAAGAATACATATAAGATTTTGTCAAGGCTTTGTGAAAAGACACTAGTTTGTCTCATGAGAACTATCGATGCATCGAGAAGCTACCATGGGCTCCACCTATCACTTACGAAGACCAATGCATTCCTCATATGAAATGGTTGAAATATAATCATGACATTTGTATTAAAAGTAGCATATGAAATTACAATATTTTAACCACAAACCATCAATGGTATAAAAATAGCACATCCACAATCAAACATAACTCAATAAAAAAATACAGAAGATTATATTATAATATATCAAGCTTAATAAAGAATAATTAATTATATTGATATAGATGAAAATAATCATGTAAACTATTTGAGAGAAATACCCCCTTTTTCTTGAAAACATTTAAAATTATCACTACTTATGAATAATCCATTTAAAATAGATTATTGACTCAAAGTTTTCCATACCACTTTAAATCGTTTAAAAGAAATTTTAATTTTAAAAAATTAATTTCCATATAAATAAATCCTTAAAACCATTTTTAAATCATGGATAGTAATGTGAATGATTTAGAATAATAAATCATTAAAACATATTAACATGATATTTTAATTATAGTTCCTAACCAAAATAGAGAAACATAAATAAAAATAATTGAGGTAATTAAAACATTATAATGTTATGAGAATAAATGGATTCATGATATACTATGTCAATGAATAGTATATACACCATACAAAAGAGAGTTGGTGCATAACAACAAAGAATACTCAATAGAATGTAAGTTGAGATGAAATCCCTTATAAAGACCACATCCTTAGGATAAGGATAAATAAATGACATTATTATGTGTAAAATATATAAATACACTCAATATTATTAGATATTCAGTGTAAATCAATCAGATTCCATTCAAACATATTCATGTAAAAACAACACCAATGAATTGGATGGTTAAATCAATAAATATGGATTGAGTTAAAATTACTCTTATCATGTTCATGTCGGTGACTTGAGAATTTGTCAAGGGACTTATTATATGTTTAAAAATTATATCCACATAAAGGGGAGTGTAAACTACTACAAAAATAACCAATAATGATTCCACACATTATCATGTAGTAAAATAATCAATGAAGTATGCATAATGCAGAATGAGTGGAAATTGAAATTTGAAATTCCCTTATCAATTTGGTAACTTATGAAACATACATCCCATGAAATAGGGGTCATAAAAAAAGATGTAATTACCCATATATTAATGTATATTAGACAATGAAGATAATCATTGGGCAGTACATAGACCACAAAAAAAAGGAAGTAGTGACAGTATGTCATGAATCTCACTGAAGTAGGAAGTGATATGAAAACCCTTACATCATTATAATCAATCGAGTCATATGGAAAAAAGTTAATAAGAACCAAATTAATCATAGAATACCATGAATATAAAGAGAATCATGATAGTATATATATATATATATATATATATATCAAATGATAGTACACAATACAACACATTTAATAAATAAGTGGGGAACAATGGAAATCTCATGGAATTAAATGTGACATAATAAACCCCTTAATTTCAACTTTTCCTTAGTCGATGGTAGCTTTGACTCCTGTATAATTGTGAAATAATTGTTATTAAATTATAAAATAATTTTATACATTATGATGACATCATATATGATCTTTTAACATTTCTTTGTTAATAATATCTTAGTATTGTCATCGTTTCGGGTCTTAACTGATTCGTTGTCCTTTGTATGATTTGTTACATGAGTAATGTTTTTTATGGATATGTTGTGTCTTATTCATATTAATAATGATATTATGTCTTTAAAAAATATATTTAATCATTTAATGAAAATTATTCTTTAATAGATACGATGGGGAATTAATCTCATCGCTTTCAGGGATACAGTAATCAATACGTACGCACGAGAAACAATATCATTATGATGATATTGAACTAATATATAATTGGTTGTTATATCATATATACCGAATTATTATCATGTAATATTTATTAATTATATTAATTACTCATAATTATTAACCCCATCCAAATTGTAATGTATTGAATAACAATTACACCACGACGTGGAGACGGTAAGTCATACGTAAGCACGTATGTTGAAATGTCATTCAAAGGTTGGATAAAATAATGAATATGGATGTACCATATTTATAATAACATCAAAATATATAGATGATACTAGATTTATTATTTTATAATGTAAATAACATAGAAAGAGGATGTGGATAAATAAAGGAACATGAAATAGGTGATGAAATATTTACATCTTTTTCGGGTTCTTACTTTTGATTTGATCAAAATGGCTCCATAGGTTGGATTTATGACTAAAGTAATGTCTCTAGGATAATGGTAGGATAGTTTAAAGGGAATTTGAGAAGATTTTGGCTGAGAAAAAATGATTTGAAGGTGTGAATTGGATAGAAGGGTGACTGCCCTTTTATAAGAGGGGTGAGGGGCACCTGAGGAAATGCTAGAAATATTATTTTATAATAAAATCCTCTTTAGTTTCAATTGGATCAAAAATAAATTATTTAATGGATACGGTGGGTATAGGTTAAAAACCACTGAACTATTTGGTTTTAGACAGGTACAGATCACTATATTAACCTTATCATTTAGATTTAATTCTTACCTAAATAGTTTGACATCTACCATTCCACTTTGAATTTTTATATTATATGGTTAATAAAAATTCTATAATCAATCAAGAGAACCCCAAGTGGTTAATTACTGATTAAAATATCATTATATTAGTCTTTTGGCCAGAATTATATTTTTAGGATTATTATATCAACCAAAAATATTGTATTCATTTGAAAAGCTCATTTATGTCAATTTTGAGATTATTTAATAATTTATTTTTTATAAAGTTTTAACAACTTTATTAAGTAACAATAAATAAATCTAATCAACCAAAACATGTCATAGTCTCCAATAATATTTTTGGATGGCATCAAAACATTTAAATTATATTTATTTTATTATTTATAATATCATTAATATGATTGTTTCATTAATAAGGAAAATATTACATCATTATTGTGTCCTATATAAATATATTTATTTTATGTCTAAAAATTATAAATAAAATATCACGAGTTATGAAATATTTTTATATTTATAATTAATATTTATAGTTTAATAAATCAATTATATAACCACATATAAATTTTTTTTGATTAAAAGATATTTTCTTTTGTAATTTTTGTCTTTACTTTAGATTATCTAATATAAAATGTCATTGTCCCTCCCAAGTTGCTCCATGGGGACCCAAAATCGACCTAAGGATTACAATGGTAAGAAATGTATCAGAAAATAGCATTAGGAAATGTGATAGGGTAATTTATTATTATTATAATATTAATTTTTAACCTTATTTAATTTATTTACCCCTTTAACCAAGGTAAACAAAATATTTTCTGATGTAAATATTCCAAATGTCTACTTATTTTACACAATTTGGACCTCCTGATTCCAAATATGGGATACATTTTTCCAAATTCAAAAACACATAAGTGACAAAAATTAATATAAAATATATTCTCATTGTCAAAACAAAATGATTGTTTTTATGAAATAATAACTATCAAAACATTGACACTTGTTTATGTCATATTTTAATGCGAAATTACTTATAATGACCTATATTGTATTAAATGATAAAAATATAATATAATTATACTTTAAACCATTCATATTCATAATTTATCACTACTAATGATTTCGATTAATATAGTTGTTTTAAATTAAATTTAGTAATTTTCACTATTCATCAAAATATGAAAGTTCTATGAAAAGTGCCAAAAATCTCCCTATGATAATTTTGATATTGATAATCCATAAATGAAGTCAATTTTAAAATATAAAATGTATAAAATTTCTAAAATTGGGTATGACTATTCGTAACGACTAGTTTGATTGGTTTGGTGTGTTAGAACTCGAAGTTGTGTACAACACACACTATTTATTGTAAAAAAGATGCGTACTATGGAAGAATGTGGTGTTACAATAGTAATGAAAACGTTAATATATAAATAATTTTTAGGTGTTATATAAAAGGTATAATATAATTTTTATATTTTTAACATCAATGTTATTATTCATTGAAATAGATCCTCAACCATTCATTGAAATATATGGTGTGCCCATTAAGGCCACAAAAATTATTATTTCATAAAAGGAAATAACATTTCACCTATATTACTGTATTGGTCCATAGCCTTAAAAATTATCATAGATTATTTATAAGTACTTTAATATTTCAAAATGTTTCAAAATTTTCATTTTCTTTATTTGGATCACTAATTATTTTCACCACTATTATATTATATTTGACTCTAAAATAACCATGCTTCTGATTTCTTTTATTCTAATCCACTATTATTGCATCATTAAATATATTGATATCTAACATAGTTAAAATTGTATATATTGATATTTTTCATTGTTTTCCTATAATTTTTATGATTATTTCAGATCCTCACATGTACCTTTCTAATAGCTATACTTATAAGAAATAAAAATACATAACATATTCTTTAAATATCATGGTTTAATTTTAAATTCTGTTTTTTCATCCCATGAAATTATCTTATTAGAGGGATTCTTCTATACAACATTAATATTCAAATAATCTGCAAGGACATCAATAAACTAACATTTTCATCAACATTCACTCTGAAATTCATTACTTCCTCTGAATTCACATGACAAAAAATATTATATTCATGTTATTTTCCATGATATTCAATCACAACATCAGGAAAATGTATAATTTCACCATATTATTTTAGATATCGATTAATTTTCTAATTTTAATTTCATTAATGGTTTGGATCATTGATAGATCCTTTATGTAACTCCTTTAGATATAATTATCCTTTAACTTTATTAACAATTTCTTATTTTGGTTCTTCATTTTAAATAGTGGACTTACTCATAGTCTTTATATCTTCTTTAAAATCTTTAAACAATTATTATTGAATGTCTTTATTATCATCCACCAATTTTCCTAAAATTCTTTTCCTTTTAATCATCCTTTAAGATAAACTTATTTATCTAATGTTCCATTTATGTTTTTATATCCTTCACATATTGGATGAGATTTATAATACATCTCCATTTTTATTCGGGAAACTTGTACATCTTTTTGTAATGTTACCATCATTACCAGACTGAAAAATCTCTTTGATGGTTTTAACATTGATCCTACACTTCCCTCAATTAAATTTTATAGACACAAAAGTGAGTAATTCATTATAAAAACTGTCTTCATCATCATCAATTTTAGAAATGTCATAATTTTCCCTATCATTGGAATTAGTCTCTTTATATTTGTGAAAATATTTACATTTATTCTTGACTCACATTTCACAAGACACCTATATAATTATGAAATCGTCTAAAAGTAACATTTTAAAATCCCTCAGCTAAAGAGATAATTTTTTTTGATATTATAGAGTTAGAAACCATTGAAATATTTTTTATAAAATATAAATATCCTTTATTTAATCAGCAGTTACATGAATTTACACAAAAAAATAATGATTTGATTAAATAAATAGAAAATATTGTCTTCCAAATAATTTTTTAGATTATTAATATTATTATGAAATACCAAGATCATAACACTCTTCACCTAGATGTCATGATTATAAATGATATACAATAATTAAAATGATTTATATTTGGTTTCAGCTGATCTGAAAAGGTTTAGATATGATTCTAAATTGATTTGTTTTTACATACACTTTTCATTGCTCAAATAGACATAGCATAAAATAATAATAATCCCATTACTATTTGAGTTTGTAGATATTTTCAATATCACATAAGGTATCATGGATTTACAACAAACCCTAAGGGAGGTACAATTGGACTTAAGGTTATCTAAGGTCATAATTTTTATATTTTGGATAGATATGTTGTTTCCAAGGATTTTGAATTATTTTTTGGAATAAAAAGTATTATATTTCAAATAACTTGAGAATTTGATGTTTTTGATGGTGTTTCTACCAATTTAGATTGGTTTATAGTGTATTTGAGTTCCTCACACAATGAATTGATTATATAAAATATTAATCAATGATTATATATGAAAAATACAGTTTTTATGTCTATATAAATGTAAAACAAGTATGAAAAGATTATAATCACAAAATGAATTGATATATCATGTCATAATGCTAGATATAGAGGATTAAAAAAATGAAAATGTAAGGTTATAATGTTTTGATGGTATGGGACATTCAATAATTGATATTTCATAATAAAAAATAATCATGAAAAATATTTCGGCCACAATATAGGCTCACATAGGGAGATAGGAATTTAAATTTTAAACAAATTACATGAAATACCTAAAAATATATGAGATATGACCTCATAACTCAAGGAAATGGTTCACATATAAAATTTACCAATCCTTAGGGTAATTAATCAGATCAAAATGTAGTAATTAGAGACTACTATATATGGATTACTTGAATCTTTAGGCTTGTTTGTCGACTAGGGATCTTCTTATATTGTATTACAACACACTATGACTAGCAGGAAACATGTTGTATTGTGAACTAATAAGGATGTTCATTAAATAATTCTTTAGTTTCATCGATGTTTTTAATCTTCAGGTGAAAATCTTGGCCCAAAAAATGTGGTCATAAAATTTATTAAAATAAAATTAATGTACAAGAAGGCAGGGGGGATTAGGTGTGGTATTATATAATTGAGAGTAAGTCACTCCCCATATATTCGAGTCAAAAATAGTTTCACAACAATGAGGGCTCATGTATGACCACATGGTTCTCGTATACCTGATTTACTTTTTTAAATCACATCATTAACATTATTTTCATCACTATAATCATTAGATACCATGATATGGATATGCTTTTTGTATTTGATGCATTCAATCCAATAAAGAATTAATATCCAAGGAACCTCACTAATTTTTAAGGGATTTAATAGGATTTTATGAATATTACTCAATCCATGGAGTATTCCATTTTTTTGGATAACATTCTGGAGGGAATATATCATGTTCCCTACACAAGCCTCATATGAAAATCCATGTCTAATAAAATAGTAAAATCATCCACTGAAAACTCTATGATATGTTCAAAACACACCACAACTCCCAAACGGTCCGGGAGATCCTGAGGTAGTCACATATACAAACAAATTCATCCATGAGGGTAGTGGAGTAATCCAAAGGACGTATTTCATCCTCAGTGGATTCCCAGGTCTTCCTATTACTCCAAAAATTATCAATATATTCATGTCTTAACATGTATTCTGCCTATCCCATTCAAGATCCTTTTTAGTAACCTAGAAAGATCTATGCATGGAAAATATCTTTGTGAAAGTATTGGGGGTTACAATATCAAATAGAGATCAGAACATTTTAAACCATATAAAATCATATATATATGAAATAGATGAAATTAGATGAATATGTAGTTGATCGTTGAATCTATCCATGTAGATGTATAATGAGATATCATAAATCTACTATCATGATTTAATGTTGATGCCAAACTGTCCATTTATATATCTCCACAACCTCTGAGAATAGGAAGACTCCACAAATAGGTGTTTAGTGTTCTCCTTATCCTTTAAAAAAAGATGACAACTAGAAAAAATGAACTACCGTGCTATCTTTAGTGGATCATGGGTAGGTATAAATTTTTTAATGATTTTTCATGAGAGAAAAATAAATGATGGTCGTATGAAAGGAACCTTGAAACTAATAAGCTATTATGTTGGTGGATTGTAGTTATCACATGTCATAAAATAGTATTTTTTGACATTAAAATGGATATTTATACGGCAATTCCAAATTAGAGTTTCAAAATCCATGAATTTATAAGTCGGAATTTCCTACCCAACTTGTGATGGAAAATCTTCATTATCACTACTACAAAAAAGTATGTTAGTAATGGAAATATTCTTTATGTGTGAGAAAATTGGTAGTGTTCTATGGTAAGTTTCTATCCATGAATTCCACCAATAATTGTGATTTTATTTTCTTCTTGTTATTTACCTGTAGGGTTTCATAATTTCATTGAATCATTTCTTAATAGATGGCCATAGAAATAATTTTTGATAAGATTTATGCCCATTAATTAGCCTCATTATGAACATATATAAAATAAATAAAAATAGAGTTCATAAAAAGTAAGTAATTTCATCTTGAATTCGTTGATGATACCATCATTGAATAAGCTAAAAAATTAAAATTGCTAGATATGGATAATTGAGGGATGGAAACATAATTTGAATATTTTTAATGATGATATGGATGAGATTAAATAAGACCCATACTTATCAGGTCTTCATATTTTTTTGAAGAATCTTTATAATTGATCATTGTATCACATATTATAATATATTTTTTATAAATGTTTTGTGTTGAGAGAAAAGATAAGGTATATATCAAATATCGTATAGTGTGTCCTTCAAAAAACTCTTTAATATCTATAGTGATTGTAACACCCGAGACTTTTATGTTATATAAATCATCAAAGGAATCTTTTTCTACACAACACTTTCTTGGCTTGCTTTACACGCAATCGCGACCTTCCTCGATAGCTTGCGTCGTACGCAATACCGAGTTTCACTAAACAACAATATGCTATTAAAACTAGCCATTATGAATAGTAATAACCACTTTTTGAAATTTTATTTTTCAAAATGGACTTCATTTTTGGACTCAGAATATCGAAATTAGCCTAGGGTGAAATTTTGGTATTTTTCTGAAAACTTTCAATTTTTGATGAATAGTGAAACCACTAAGTGGTAGGTTAAAAACTGAATTTTGCATAAAACTTAATTTTACCGCTTCTGTGAATGGAATTTCAAAAATCCGAGAGACACGGTTAATATCAAGGACTAAAATGTGGTTCAATGAGATGAAAATAATTTTTTGGTGAATAGTAACTTTTTACTATTTTTACCGCGGTTAATAGTAAATAGGGTAACTAAGGGTAAATATGATATTAATATTTCCCTAAAACATGTCCTAATTCTATTGGACAAGTGTAATTCGACCAAAAACAAACTTAGGAATAAAATATGACCATTTAGGCCCACTTGGATTAGATTAGGACATTTATTATTAATTTATTTAAAGAAGGGTTAAAATAGTTAAAATCAAAGATTAATAAGTAAATCATTTTTAATATAGGGTTATACATAAGATAAATTCGATTGTAAATATTCATTAGAAAGCTAAAAAGATTTTCTACATGATGGTATTTTATTTGTAATTTTTAGACATCAAATAATTTAATTTATTTATGACACAAGGATGATGCAGTAATTATCTTATTAATGAAATATTGACAAAATTGATAATATAAATACCAAAATAAATGTAATTTGAGACTTTTTATGAATTCCACTAATTTTCTAGGTTACTATGATATATTAGTATTGATTTAATCAACTTTGTTCGAACATATAATTCTGTTATGACTTTGAAAAAAATCATATATCAAATAGTGTCAAAATTGACACAAAATAGTTTTTAAATCAAATATTATATTATTAATTGTTATTTTATTCCTAAAAATCTAAGGTTAGGCCAAATGACTTAGATAAGGATATATATATTAATAATAAACAATTTGGGGTTCGTTTGGCATGTTATAGTAAGTGTATTAACCATATAGTGAAAGAAAACAAAAAGACATGGTAAAAGTTAAATTATTTAACTTAGAGTTAAATTTAATTGATAAGGTTAAAATAATATCCTAAACTTGTCTAAATTCTATTGGTTGATAGGATTTCGACCCATCCCCACTTTAGCTTCGAAATAAGACCCTTTGGAACCATTATAAACCGATGTTGACTTTAATATAAAATAATATTTTGAGATATTCCTAAGGTGCCCCTCTCCCCCCTTATAAAAGGGCACCTCCTCCCCCTCCTCCTCACACAAATTTGAGCACTCAAGCTCGGCCAACCCCTGCCATTTTCCCTTCTCCACTTCCCTAGAATAATCCTAGAGGTCCTGGTCTTCTCCAAAGACCAATCTTAGTTCCTTAAGTGGAGGATTCAAAAAGGCGTTCCAAAGAAGAGGTAATATCCATTACCGATCTTTTCAATTTCTTTCTTCTTCAACTTCTTCTTCTTTAGTTGTTTCATGATAAAGTAATAACATCAGTATTACTTACATACTGATATGTTATTATAAATATGAAACAACCCTAATTCACCTTCTATCCATCCTACGGAAAAATGAAATCACCGCGCGTGCGTACGTACGGAATACCGTCTCCACGCCGTGGTGTAATCTATTTTCCACCATCACCTTACAAGGATGGGTATAATGGTGTAATGAGTAACTATATATGATTATTATAAAGTAATATTGATACTGAAATAATATATATATATACTCCAATACAATTCCACGATCATAGGAACGATATCATCACTCGTGCGTACGTACGGAATACCGTCTCCACGATGTGATGCGACTCGTTCTACATGATCTTCATTTCATAATGATTGTATAAATGAATTGAATGAATGAATATGGTATATACTACACTAATACCATTCTGGAAATGAATTATCTATAACCTAAAGATAAGAATAAGAATTTATTCGACAAAACACGCATAAGAACAAAAAGTTATAAAGACCCGAGTAACAAGTAACAATGAAATATTACTAACAAGAAGCTAATAATATGACCATATATGATCTCATATCAATATGTATGATTCTGGAATAAGTCAATAACATTATTTAAACCATTATACAGGAGCTTCGGACACGAACAAAGCAAATCGGACCTAAGGTAAGGGAAATATCACAATCTCATTTTTATCCGAGATTGTTTATTCGTAAGTATTTACTGGGGTGTATTTTATCATCCACATACATGTTCCCTCAATATGTAATATTATTTCCATCCACCTACAATTGTTTAAATCCAATTTTACCCTTCTATGAGTTTTTAGTAAAGGATATGAAAGGAATCTTTTTTCGTTTTTCATACGAGGTACTTTTTGACTTTTCCGACAAAAGTACGAAGAATGTTTTTTTTAACTTATACGGCATGAATGGATTTTTAAAACATTACTTCAAAGAAGCTTCCTTTACATGTTTTCAAGTTTATTTTTAATCAACTTCTTTTATTTTAAAGTTGTATGACATGTTATGAAAGGAAAAATGTTTTTGAAGAAGAAAGGATATTTTCCTCAAGAATTCAATTCAAGTGTTTTATCAAAATTATTTTCCATCTAAGATAATAAAGGGTTCTGTTTCTATCCATATTTTTACATTGGTTTGACTATGTTGTGATGGAATTATGTTTATGAATTCCTTTATCATATATGAATTGATTTATGATGTCATGATGTTTCAAGAATCCCATTTTTGTTACATGTGTTATGCGATGATGCATGTTTTATGATTATGTGGCACACATAAGAAAGGATTCATTATAAGATGGGTGGGACCTATATCTCCCTCCAATGCATTGGGTAATGATTTTATATCTCATGAGATAGACATGGCTGGAACGGAAGGTTATTTCGGTTCAGTGATACAGGACTGAAACGAGGAGCGAACTCGGTTCAGAAAGGGACTTTGTCCACTAAGATAGTCTTGGCAATGAGTCATGACTAACAAGAAATGATTTTCCATGATTATGTGTGCATGCCACAAAGTTTCTAGTTTTATGTTATGATTATGGGGATCTCATTTTCACTTCTATGATTTATTCCATGTTAAGATATTATGATCTCTTTTGCAGGTTTTGATTTTCATAAAGATATGATATGATTTTTATTTCCTTTATTTGCCCTTGCTGAGCATTTGAGCTCACCCTTTTATGTTTTCTTTTCCCAGGTCAGGAAGATGGATATTAAGTAGAATATGCTAAAAGGGACCCTAGATATGATGAAATAAATGGGAGACACTGTAGAAGATTTATGAACCAGTTGTTTATGTTTCCCAGTTTCTAAAGACACTATACCTATACGGTCCTTTGTGGTTTTGTCATATGTTGTAATAAGTGTGCTTCAATTTAGAAGTATTAACAATGTATGTAAAGTATGGGTCGTTATAGTTGGTATCAGAGCAAAGGTATAGTCAACCTTTGGAAACTAGGATGTGAAAGCCTTAGTAAGAACCCTAAGGATAAGTCTAAGCATAGGACACAATCTTAGTGTTTTAGAAATGGCCTTGAATAACCTAGGATAAGACCTTAAGCATGAAAATTTTATTCTTGAATTATGTGGTTTCCTATTATAATTAGTGTTGCTCACACTATTCTTCTTGGTTTTAGTCAATGGCTGGAACCCGAAGGAACCGTGTTAATGCGGAATGCGATGGGCAATGCAATGATTGTCCCCCTGAGCAACCAAACGATATGCGAGCTGGAATGCAAAATCTTGTAGCCATGCTCACACAACTTTCTCAAGCTATGAATCATGCAGGATTTCCAAACGAACAAAGGAGGGAGCAACATTCTGTTGAATCCTTCATGAGGCAGCGTCCACCATCTTTCAGCGGGTCTACTGATCCATTAGTTGCTGAACAATGGATTAGTACTACTGAAAAGATATTTTCAGTTCTTCAATGTTCTGAGCATGATAAAGTCATCCTAGCAGTGTATAGTTTGGAAGGAGATGCGGATCAATGGTGGAATCTTGTTAAGAATACGAGGCAAAGGGATGAAATTGAGTCTATGGAATGGGACGAGTTCAAGAACTTATTTTTCAATAAGTACTTCCCTCGTATTCTCCGAACAAAGATGGAGAAAGAGTTCCTTGAACTGAAGCAAAGGGATGATGAATCTGTTAGTACCTATGAAGCAAATTTTACAAGACTTGCAAGGTACGCTTCTGGTATTATTATCCAACCTGAGAGTAAGATCGATCGATTCTTTAGTGGCTTAAAACCAAGTCTTCGAAGGGCGTTAGCCATAAGGGACTTCAATAGCTACGAGGAAATCGTTCGATGTGCTCTCAAAGTCGAGATGGAGATTGGAGTAACCCATCAGTCACATGGGTTTGATAAGAAGAGGAAGATGGAATTCAAAGAAAAATCTAAAGAGCACACGGAAAAGAAGATGAACTTTCCCTTATGCTCAAAGTGTGGAAAGAAACATGGAGGGAGTTGTCTTAAAGGGACAAGTAAATGTTTTAAATGTGGAAAGGAAGGTCATCGGGCATTTGAATGCCGTGATAATGGGAAGAAGATGTCTAATGATGCAAACAAAGGAAGGGATACACAGAATGAACCTGCTACACTTCAATGTTTCAAGTGCAAGGAGAAGGGGCATTATGCCAATCAATGCCCAAATCCAAGGGTTGATGATGATGGTCGACGTCAACAAACTCTTAAGGCTAAAGAAAAAGGAAATTCACATGCAATTTCTATCAGCGATGTGGAGTACGATAACGATGTGGTGAAAGGTACACTTACCATCCACTCTAAAGTAGCAAATGTTTTATTTGATTCTGGATCCACCCACTCTTTTATTTCTGAAGACTTTTCTAAGGGTATCACCTTATTACCTCAACAATTAGATGTTGAGTTTGCTGTGACAACACCTAATGGCACATCAATCGCATCAAAAGTTTATAATTCTTCTCCGATCGAAGTTTGTGGGAAAGTGCTTCCTGCAAATCTTGTGATCCTTCCTTTAGTGGAATTTGATGTGATTCTTGGCATGGATTGGCTTTCTCTACATGGAGCTCATATCGATTGCCAAAGAAGGGAAGTCACATTTCATATTCCAGATCAATCTACGATCGTCTATCAATGCAAGGATGAACATAACCTTCTAGTGGAAATTTCTTCCATTTTATGGGTATTGATTCCACTAAATGAAGGTTATTTATCTCCAATGGTTGGTGAGAAACTCACGATTAAGAATATGCCCATTGTACGGGAGTTTGATGATGTCTTTTCGGAGGAATTACCGGGTCTTCCACCAAATCGTGAAGTTGAGTTTTCAATAGAACTCGTACCGGGTGCTTTGCCTATTTCAAAGACACCTTATAGAATGGCCCCAATTGAGTTGCAGGAATTGAAGAAGCAACTCCAAGAGAATCTTGATAAGGGATTCATACGCCCTAGTGCGTCACCTTGGGGAGCACCTGTTCTATTTGTTAAGAAGAAAGATGTATCAATGAGACTCTGCATTGATTATAGAGAACTTAACAAGATCACTATCAAGAACAGATATCCTCTCCCACGCATTGATGACTTATTTGACCAACTACGCGGAGCTCAATACTTTTCCAAGATTGATCTTCGTTCAGGGTATCATAAATTAAGGGTCAAAAGGGAGGATATACCAAAGACGGCTTTCCGTACAAGGTATGGACACTATGAATTTATAGTGATGCCATTTGGTCTTACTAATGCCCCTGCTATCTTCATGGATCTAATGAATAGAGTCTTTAGAGACTATCTTGATCAATTTGTGGTAGTCTTTATAGACGATATTCTTGTCTATTCAAAGAGCAAGGAAGAGCATGAAGATCACTTGAGAATTATATTGAAGACCCTGAGAAAGGAGAAGCTTTATGCCAAATTTACCAAGTGTGAATTTTGGCTTAAAAAAGTTGCATTTTTGGGTCATATAATCTCAAAAGAGGGGATATCTGTGGATCCAGCAAAAACAGAGGTTATCGAAAGATGGTCAAGACCAACAACAGTAACTGAGATCCGAAGTTTTCTTGGTTTGGCTGGATATTATCGACGTTTTGTAAAAGATTTTTCACGATTATCTAATCCACTCACCAAGTTGACTCGAAAAGGAGTTAAGTTTTTCTGGACAGAAGAATGTGAAGAGAATTTCAAGGAGTTGAAAAGAAGGTTATCCAGTGCACCTGTGCTCACACTGCCTTGTAGTGGAGAAAGGTTTGTGATCTATAGTGATGCATCCAAGAAGGGATTGGGGTGTGTTCTTATGCAAAATGATATGGTGATAGCTTATGCCTCACGACAGTTGAAAATCCATGAGCAAAATTACCCAACACATGATTTGGAGTTGGCTGCGGTAATCTTTGCATTAAAGATTTGGAGGCATTACCTTTATGGTGAAAGGTGTGATATTTATACTGATCATAAAAGTTTAAAGTATATTTTCACACAAAAGGAGCTGAATATGCGCCAAAGAAGATGGTTGGAGCTGATTAAGGATTATGACTGCTCAATCCATTACCACCCTGGGAAAGCAAACAAGGTGGCAGATGCATTAAGTCGACAAGCCCATGCTAGTTTATCCATGATGAGGATCACAAAAGATCCAATATTTATGGATTTACAAAGGATGGATCTTGGAATTATAATGGAAGGGGAAAAATCTTATCTTTCTCAAATGAATGTTCAACCATCTATACATGTGAAGATTAAAGAGGCACAGAAAGAAGATGTCGAGTTACAAAAGAAGGTGAGAAATGTTCCTGAATTCAACCTTGATTGTGATGGGATAATAAAGTTCAGGAATCGGGTTTATGTTCCTCCCATCCCCGAATTAAAGAAAGAGCTGCTGGATGAGGCTCATAGTTCTTCATTCTCTATTCATCCTGGAAGCACGAAGATGTATAGGGACCTGAAAGAGTACTTCTGGTGGGATGGCATGAAAAGAGATGTTGCTGAATATGTCTCTCGATGCTTGGTTTGTCAACAAGTTAAAGCTGAGAGACAGAAGTCTAAGGGGATGTTACAACCATTACCCATACCCGAATGGAAATGGGAAAACATCACTATGGACTTTGTCACAGGACTTCCTAAAACATCCAAAGGCAATAATGCTATCTGGGTCATAGTTGATCGTCTTACAAAGTCTGCACACTTCATTGCTATTAGAGAGGATTTCTCTCTAGATCAGCTTGCCAGGATATATGTAAAGGAAGTGGTAAGATTGCATGGAGTACCACTTTCTATTATATCTGATCGGGATCCGAGATTTACCTCGAAGTTCTGGCGAAGTCTTCAGCATACTCTGGATACAGAGTTGAGTTTCAGCACTGCTTATCATCCCCAGACAGCCAGTCAGTCTGAGAGAACAATTCAAACCCTAGAAGATATGTTGAGAGCTTGCTCTATGGATTTCAAAGGAGGTTGGGATCAACACCTACCTTTGGTGGAATTTTCTTATAATAATAGCTTTCACTCCAGTATTCAGATGGCTCCTTATGAAGCTCTCTATGGAAAGAAATGCAGGACTCCAACTTGCTGGGATGAAGTTGGGGAAAGAAAGCTATTAGGACCTGATCTCGTTGATGAAATGGCAGAAAAGGTCAGATCTATTCAACAACACATAAGAGCAGCTCAGAGTCGACAGAAAAGTTATGCCGACAACCGAAGAAAAGACCTAGAGTTTGAAGTGGGTGATAAAGTGTTCTTACGAATATCTCCCTGGAAGAGGGTTATGAGATTTGGAAAGAAGGGGAAGTTGAGCCCTAGATATATCGGTCCTTTTGAAATACTGGATCGTGTTGGGAAGGTAGCTTACCGATTGGCGCTTCCACCGAATCTCTCTCAAGTTCACGATGTGTTCCATGTATCTCTCCTGAGAAAGTACATACCAGATCCTTCACATGTACTCAGCTCAGAAGTTGTACCACTGGAGCAAGATCTTTCTTATGAAGAACAGCCGATAGAGATTCTGGATCGTAGCGAAAAAGTCCTACGAAACAAGACCACTCGCTTGGTGAACGTTTTATGGAGAAACCACCAACTTGAAGAAGCTACATGGGAGCTTGAGGATATGATGAGGGAGAAGTATCCTCATTTGTTTGTTGCAAAGTGACGAATTTCGAGGGCGAAATTCTTTTTAAGGGGGGTAGAATGTAACACCCGAGACTTTTATGTTATATAAATCATCAAAGGAATCTTTTTCTACACAACACTTTCTTGGCTTGCTTTACACGCAATCGCGACCTTCCTCGATAGCTTGCGTCGTACGCAATACCGAGTTTCACTAAACAACAATATGCTATTAAAACTATCCGTTATGAATAGTAATAACCACTTTTTGAAATTTTATTTTTCAAAATGGACTTCATTTTTGGACTCAGAATATCGAAATTAGCCTAGGGTGAAATTTTGGTATTTTTCTGAAAACTTTCAATTTTTGATGAATAGTGAAACCACTAAGTGGTAGGTTAAAAACTGAATTTTGCATAAAACTTAATTTTACCGCTTCTGTGAATGGAATTTCAAAAATCCGAGAGACACGGTTAATATCAAGGACTAAAATGTGGTTCAATGAGATGAAAATAATTTTTTGGTGAATAGTAACTTTTTACTATTTTTACCGCGGTTAATAGTAAATAGGGTAACTAAGGGTACATATGATATTAATATTACCCTAAAACATGTCCTAATTCTATTGGACAAGTGTAATTCGACCAAAAACAAACTTAGGAATAAAATATGACCATTTAGGCCCATTTGGATTAGATTAGGACATTTATTATTAATTTATTTAAAGAAGGGTTAAAATAGTTAAAATCAAAGTTTAATATGTAAATCATTTTTAATATAGGGTTATACATAAGATAAATTCGATTGTAAATATTCATTAGAAAGATAAAAAGATTTCCTACATGATGGTATTTTATTTGTAATTTTTAGACATCAAATAATTTAATTTATTTATGACACAAAGATGATGCAGTAATTATCTTATTAATGAAATATTGACAAAATTGATAATATAAATACCAAAATAAATGTAATTTGAGACTTTTTATGAATTCCACTAATTTTCTAGGTTACTATGATATATTATTATTGATTTAATCAACTTGGTTCGAACATATAATTCTGTTATGACTTTGACAAAAATCATATATCAAATAGTGTCAAAATTGACACAAAATAGTTTTTAAATCAAATATTATATTATTAATTGTTATTTTATTCCTAAAAATCTAAGGATCGGCCAAATGACTTAGATAAGGATATATATATTAATAATAAACAATTTGGGGTTCGTTTGGCATGTTATAGTAAGTGTATTAACCATATAGTGAAAGAAAACAAAAAGACATGGTAAAAGTTAAATTATTTAACTTAGAGTTAAATTTAATTGATAAGGTTAAAATAATATCCTAAACTTGTCTAAATTCTATTGGTTGATAGGATTTCGACCCATCCCCACTTTAGCTTCGAAATAAGACCCTTTGGAACCATTATAAACCGATTTTGACTTTAATATAAAATAATATTTTGAGATATTCCTAAGGTGCCCCTCTCCACCCTTATAAAAGGGCACCTCCTCCCCCTCCTCCTCACACCAATTTGAGCACTCAAGCTCGGCAAACCCCTGCCATTTTCCCTTCTCCACTTCCCTAGAATAATCCTAGAGGTCCTGGTCTTCTCCAAAGACCAATCTTAGTTCCTTAAGTGGAGGATTCAAAAAGGCGTTCCAAAGAAGAGGTAATATCCATTACCGATCTTTTCAATTTCTTTCTTCTTCAACTTCTTCTTCTTTAGTTGTTTCATGATAAAGTAATAACATCAGTATTACTTACATACTGATATGTTATTATAAATATGAAACAACCCTAATTAACCTTCTATCCATCCTACGGAAAAATGAAATCACCGCGCATGCGTACGTACGGAATACCGTCTCCACGCCGTGGTGTAATCTATTTTCCACCATCACCTTACAAGGATGGGTATAATGGTGTAATGAGTAACTATATATGATTATTATAAAGTAATATTGATACTGAAATAATATATACATATACTCCAATACAATTCCACGATCATAGGAACGATATCATCACTCGTGCGTACGTACGGAATACCGTCTCCACGATGTGATGCGACTCGTTCTACATGATATTCATTTCATAATTATTGTATAAATGAATTGAATGAATGAATATGGTATATACTACACTAATACCATTCTGGAAATGAATTATCTATAACCTAAAGATAAGAATAAGAATTTATTCGACAAAACACGCATAAGAACAAAAAGTTATAAAGACCCGAGTAACAAGTAACAATGAAATATTACTAACAAGAAGCTAATAATATGACCATATATGATCTCATATCAATATGTATGATTCTGGAATAAGTCAATAACATTATTTAAACCATTATACAGGATCTTCGGACACGAACAAAGCAAATCGGACCTAAGGTAAGGGAAATATCACAATCTCATTTTTATCCGAGATTGTTTATTCGTAAGTATTTACTGGGGTGTATTTTATCATCCACATACATGTTCCCTCAATATGTAATATTATTTCCATCCACCTACAATTGTTTAAATCCAATTTTACCCTTCTATGAGTTTTTAGTAAAGGATATGAAAGGAATCTTTTTTCGTTTTTCGTACGAGGTACTTTTTGACTTTTCCGACAAAAGTACGAAGAATGTTTTTTTTAACTTATACGGCATGAATGGATTTTTAAAACATTACTTCAAAGAAGCTTCCTTTACAAGTTTTAAAGTTTATTTTTAATCAACTTCTTTTATTTTAAAGTTGTATGACATGTTATGAAAGGAAAAATGTTTTTGAAGAAGAAAGGATATTTTCCTCAAGAATTCAATTCAAGTGTTTTATCAAAATTATTTTCCATCTAAGATAATAAAGGGTTCTATTTCTATCCATATTTTTACATTGGTTTGACTATGTTGTGATGGAATTATGTTTATGAATTCCTTTATCATATATGAATTGATTTATGATGTCATGATGTTTCAAGAATCCCATTTTTGATACATGTGTTATGCGATGATGCATGTTTTATGATTATGTGGCACACATAAGAAAGGATTCATTATAAGATGGGTGGGACCTATATCTCCCTCCAATGCATTGGGTAATGATTTTATATCTCATGAGATAGACATGGCTGGAACGGAAGGTTATTTCGGTTCAGTGATACAGGACTGAAACGAGGAGCGAACTCGGTTCAGAAAGGGACTTTGTCCACTAAGATAGTCTTGGCAATGAGTCATGACTAACAAGAAATGATTTTCCATGATTATGTGTGCATGCCACAAAGTTTCTAGTTTTATGTTATGATTATGGGGATCTCATTTTCACTTCAATGATTTATTCCATGTTAAGATATTATGATCTCTTTTGCAGGTTTTGATTTTCATAAAGATATGATATGATTTTTATTTCCTTTATTTGCCCTTGCTGAGCATTTGAGCTCACCCTTTTATGTTTTCTTTTCCCAGGTCAGGAAGATGTATATTAAGTAGAATATGCTAAAAGGGACCCTAGATATGATGAAATAAATGGGAGACACTGTAGAAGATTTATGAACCAGTTGTTTATGTTTCCCAGTTTCTAAAGACACTATACCTATACGGTCCTTTGTGGTTTTGTCATATGTTGTAATAAGTGTGCTTCAATTTCGAAGTATTAACAATGTATGTAAAGTATGGGTCGTTATAGTGATTACTCTTATCCCACAATATTTTGACATATCATCTTTTTGTGCTCCTTGGATTATTCCATTGTGGTGAACTAAATAAAAATTCGATGACACAGAACATGTTTTTTATAATATCTTTATTGTGTCTGATTAGGGAATGATATCTCAAAATTTTCATTTTGTCCCAAGACCAAGATCCAATGAAAATTTATAATAATTAAACACCATTAGTCACTCCCTCTCTTAGGGTGTATTGAGCCTATGGTTGTAAATTTTAATTAATCATGTTACTTTTAAAATAATCAGAACTATGTTGGGTTTTGGTAATATGGACCTTTAAATAAAAATGGATTAAGTTCTTATTTTTATAATAAAAATACTTGGGAATATATTGATTAAAAAAACCTTGGACAACCATTTCTTTTAAAAATAATAATCCTTTTAACATAAATAAAAAAATTAAATTTTATTAATAATTACCAACTACATAATGAATTTACTATTAAAAAAGTGTATTTAAACCTTCATTTTAAAAAGTTATATTTTTTAAATTCTACATTTAATTAATTTTATAAATAATATATATATTAGATTTTAATAATATAATATGAAAATAATTGAAAATATACCATCTACATTAACATAATTAAACTCTAAATTACAAATCCATGTTGCATTTTTGAAAAAAAATAAATGAAAAAATAATTGAAGATGATGATAATGACGAATGAACATTTTAATTTTAATATTTCATACCTACCCCTAATTTTTTTTTCACATCATTGTGAATATATATCTAATAGAGAACAAATACTTTCTAAATCTAAAATTTCACCTAAATATTTTACTGAAAAATGAATTTTTTGTAATAAAAATGTTTGAATACTTTTTTGTTAAATGGTAACTCAAATTCATAATTAAATTATCTTATTTAAATAATTTTTTTAATGATGTTTAATGTTAAAATTATGGAGGCAGTGAACAAATATAGATTCCAGAACCAGCTTGAGGTGATCTTTTTACAAATAATATAAATGGTAATCAATAATTCCTTAAATAATTTTACTTATAGGTTGAATTTAGTATCTTTGTGTTTCAAAAGAAGTTAAACATAATAGTTAAATTTCAAATTCTATGTGTTTCATTAAAACAAAAAATAATAATTTATGACAGTTGTAAATGATTATAGAGTAATATGATTTGATTATTTAGAATAAATTTCATATGAGGTGTATGCTATTTTTTATAATTGATGTATTTAATTAGATTGTAATGTGAAAATCACCTAATTTTAGATAATTTATTATTTGAAATAAAGACTATTGATGAATTTAATGAAAACTATCTTGAAATTATTTTTCATCAAGAAAATTTTGATCAAATTTACTTTTTTAAGGATTTGGAATATATGGGTTTGAGGAGGAGTGTTAATCTATTGAAATTCACATTGAGTTGTATTTATTTAAATTTAACAAAAAAAATTCCTTTGATGAAAATTAAAATGATTTATTTCGTTATTTTTCATTCTCATGTTGTGAAATAAATTGAAATATATAAATGATATTCATGGTATCTCTTTTGAAACTAATTTGAAATTATTTCAATTAAAAAAAAAATATATTGAAAATATTTTATTCTTGTTTGGATCAAAATTTTATTTCCTCATTGATGATTGATGGGAAAAAAATTATATTGCAATTTTGATAGGGGAAGGACATGTTTATTACTACATTTTTATTTTGAAAATATATTTCCTTAGTTGTCCTCATTTGAAATATAATTTATTATCCATCCCCTTATATTAAAAACCATTAGTATGTATTGATTATAAATTTAAAATATATTGACAGATATGATATGAAATTTATTTTTATAAGCATGTTAATTTTAAAAATAACATTTTTTGTTTTGTAAAAGTTTTTTCATCCACATTGAATTATTGATCATGAATATATTGCATTAATTAATTTTTTATTTTTTAATATTAATATTAAAATATATACATACTTTCCTCATCCATACATGAAACCAATCATCCTTTCTAGTAATGTGAATGTCCATATATTTTTATTCAACATGGAATTAAATATTCATATTCCAAATTGAATGTATGGATTGGTCTGCTATTTAAATTTGTTATATGTTTGTTCATTATTTGAAAAATAAGGGGAGTTTTTTACCACATCAAGGTAAAATCTAGATTTTTCTTATATTAATATTAAATCATTTTAAATTCTATATAAAATCATAAAAACGTTAAATAATTAAAGTCTAAACTCAAGAACAGTAGTTTCAAATTCACTTTATTAACGTTTTTTATTATTTTGAATAAATATATATAATGGAAAAAAACAATTAAACATGGATTGAAAAAACCCATAAAATAAAAATAAAATTCTAAATAGTTTAACATAAAAAATAATATATTAAAAAATTATAACAATTTAAAAATTGTATAAAAAAAGCATTTTTGTCACATTATTTCATTTATTGTTCTTGTACATACTTTTGTTCCATTTTTTATAGTTTTTATATATTTTAATTTTCTTTTAATGTTCATAATGTTTTTATTATTGAAAATAAAAAAAAATTGGGTAGTATATATTAATGTGGGAGTATATACTTGTAAATAATAGAATTTTACAAATTTTATTTATAAATATATTTTTTATAAATATATATAATCTGATAGATTTAATCATAAAAAATATTAAATTTATAAAACATAAATAAAGCGTTTTATTTTAATTATGCTTTCTATAATTTTACATGTAAACTATTTTATACTTTTTTTCTATTTCATTAAAAATAATGGATCATTGATTTAAAGAAGTGAGCACTGAATTCTATATATTAAAAAATGCATCATTGTAGTATATTAACAAATTTTAGAGCCTACACTTCTTTATATCCTTTTAATTTTCACCCTACTCTTATTTTATAAGTTTCTAAATTTATTTTTGAAGGTTTATATGTGTTATATTTTCTAATTTATTTAAATATATAAATATATATTTTTTTAGGAAGATAAATAATGAATATTATTTGAATTGATAGTTGAATTTTATTATATTTATTAATAATTTATTATTTTTAAAATAAAAGGTGTAGTTTTTTCAAAGCCATATTTACAGAATATTGTTAATTTATTCATTTTAAGAATAATTCATTTTGTTTATATAAATAAATGATTTATATAAATACATCAATTATTCTATTATTCAAATTACTTTTATTTTCCTACACATTAAAATTCAACACTATGGATTTTGTTGATTTTAGTTATGGTGGAAGAATTTTTCATTTTTAGAATCAAAATTTACTATAGTTTTTTCAAAAAAAATCATAAATTATTTAATAATTTATTATTCATAATCATCAGTTTCCAGACCTATATGAGTGAATGTTTTCCCCAAAATTGATGATTTATTTTAATGATAAGAATTGGTTGATCATTAAATTTTCACCATAGATTTAATTTGGTGATATAATGTATATTTACGTATTTATAATCTATTATTTTTAAAAATTTACAAGCATGTTTTACTTTTTAAATTGAATTTAAAATTCATAATTGGTTTTAAATTTTGAAACAATAAATTAAAATAGTTTTAAAAATGAAATCATATTTCATGGTTGGGTTATGTGCAGCCTCGAAAGGAATATATGGGTTTGGGGGGGTATATTGAACCTGATCTAGTTGACATATGATATAATGATTCATATTTCTCCTAGATAGACTGAGTGTGAGAAATTCTTCTAACACCTCTCATTTCTCAAGTAAAACAATGTTAACCTATGATAAATTTAGTTACAATTATCTGGTTGAATTATCTAAAGCATAGTACATTCATTTATGTCTACTACTAGAAGAAAAGTTGAAGTACATAAGATGAGTAATCCCCATGGCATAAGAGTATATTCCCTTCTATGGTTTTATTGATTAATCAATGTGTTTTCAAGAATTTTGCCCAACACCTTTCTCTATTGAGGAGTTTGATATTGTTTTTATTTTTGTAAATATTTATTTAAATGAAAACCTATCATGAATCCAAAAATTTGACACCATACACCTATCTTGTAAATAATGAACTTAACCTAATTTCCTGGAGTTGCAAGAATATAACATTATTAGGCTCTAGGTTAAAGATTTATTACTATTCCAAGTGATTTGATGTAGGATTTTATCTATTAGTGTTCTCATTGAACGACATAAATTTATATTACTAGAAAATAAAAATATTTAATTAGAATCTACTATTTACTGGGTAAACCATGTTAAAAAACTCCATTAAATATGTAATCAACACTACTAATGAAATTTTACATGATGAATAACTCCAAATATTTGTTTTAATATTATCCCAAAACTTTGATTCTTACACCAAAACAAATTTCAAAACATCTGAATCATCGTAAAATTCAATAACACATCCCACAACTCCAAAATAAATTCAATTAACTTAATAAGACTTTTTATATATGTCAAAATCTAACATTAAATATTTAAAACTAATTTTTTATTATAAACCAAAAAATTAACTCACGCTTTGATTTGAAATCATTTCACAAATTGATGTTTGAAATCACCCATAATCAATTCGCAACACACCCTAATGTTTTGAAATACCAAATATCCATTTGGAAAATCATTTTATCCCGACACACTATTTATTGATAAAATTTCCAAATCCGGATGCATTAACTATATCTTTATTTATCTATAAAAAGATAGAATATATTAATAAAACTCACATCCTCCACATAAAATATATTTTTTGAATGAAATAACTATAAAAACAATCCCTAATAAAATTATAATTCATAAACTCCATTTGATATATTTAAAACTAACATTTAAAATAAATAGCATTTCATAATTTTTATATTTTTTAATAAAACCATCATCAATAAATCTATGTTTTGGACAAAAAAATAATTAAAATTAATTATGAATTAAAAATTAATTTTAAACAAAACCCAGAAAAACGCACAAAAATATTAAAATAGAGAACCCAATTAAATAATTTGGGATCATTTCACATATTAAAAATGAAAGCTTCATTTATAGCCTTATTTATTATATTTTAAATTTAAAATAGAAATTATTTTATAATTTTAAAAATAATTTTTTGAAATAATTTAAAAACTACAAAAAATTCATAATATTTCAATTTATTACATATTTTAAATTCATATTCAAATCACAAAATACTAATAAAATCCAACAAAATAAAATAAAATTATTATAATTACATTCCATTACTCATCATAAGAAATGATAATCATAACTTTTTTGACATAAAAAATGAAAATTAGTCAAACACAAAATTCAAGGAGGTTTTAGTAGTTATTCACATAATATTCTAATGTTCTTATAGTTCATATACCTTCGAAGAAATATTCATTGTGATATAAAAACTAAACGATGTGCATAGGCTCCATATGGTTTTCTATATGACATTATAATTGTGTGACTCCTATTATTCTCATATTTCCATTTGAAAACATGGAAATTTATGAAACAATAAAAAACAATCAATAAATTATCCAACACCAAGAGTTTAAAATAAAAAAACATCAAACAAAATAATAGTAGAACATAGATTCATAATTAATCCTCACCACACATGGTAACTCTAGGTTTCATGTGTGTGTTACCTAATTATATGTGAAACATTCTTATCTAATAATCATCGATAGTCTTATATCATATCTACTAGATTTGTGAGGACCCTAACACCAATTTTGTGGAGCAGGTTCCTTATTTCATTACATATGCATTATTATAAGGAATTCACATCTCATAGGAATGAATAGTTTAATACAATCGGAAAACCAAATACATACATAATATCATCATTACAACTTGAAAGGAAATACAATATTGAAATTCCTTGAACAATATCCATAACTCTTAGGTTATCCCTGCATTTCATTCAGAATACACCTCTTAATGTACTGGGAAAATAAACATAATAACGTGTGAGATCAAATGTTCATTAAGGATAAGAAATACAGTGGATGATATCATAATCTATAGGCATTTCCCAAGGAAAAAATTGATAATGGAGTATGCACCTCACACGCCGCCTGCAATTAAATTTCCTTGGATCTTTAGCTCAACACCTTACTACATTATTGCGGCATTGTTAGATCCAGCCATCCTTAATCCTAGTTCATCCCATGGGATCCCATAAGTATCATGGTTGAATTCTTATCTGGTCCTTCATCATGCTCCTCCCAGAAATGGTCTCTCTTTTAGAGATGCCCTTTTCCATCTATCCTGAGATCTTCCTCAACCATATTTTTCGGCTATGTCCCTCCCACCAGTGGAGATTTTGCATGAGGTTTGGTGATTATCAGTGGAAGTATCTATGGATACCTTTACATAGGAGGTGGATTGAATTTAATGGTTGCTGGTGGAATGTTTTGGATCCATGTTTCTCCTAGTCCCGGCCTACCCACATTTTGTATTTTTTGGGGGCATCTCCACCCCAGTGAAGATCTCAACCATCCACCTGAATGCCTACTGTATTTTTCTTGGATTAAAATCTTACATTTTACTAGGGAAATATATTTATATTTCAGGAAATGAAAATAGGGTGTTCATCATCACCCCAATGTCCATCACCTGAACATGCCACACCAGCGTCCTCCTCCTCTTGACATGACAGTTTTCAAGACAGCCTCTCAAATACTGTTTTAGTTTCTTCTCCAAAGGATTCCTCTCATCCTATTTCAGTGGAAGACTTATTGGGTTCCCCCTCCATTATTTTTTGAGGTTGGAGGGTACCTTTATTCCCTTTCCTAATAATTGATAAGTTGTCACTTTTTATCCCCCTCTACCCCTATTTCTTATAATCAATGATTTCCACAATCCAAACAAAATTATGATCTTTTTCAGTCTCTCGACCATGCCCCTTTCCTACCCCCTTGTGCTTCTGAACCTCTACAACCTTGTGTCCAATATTAATAGGAAAACATAAAGGGTTTATGGTTTACATGTATCCCCTACTAAAATTTCTTCTTACATCACCCCCTATTCATCGGATCCTTTCTTTACCCCACATGTTTTCCCCCATTCCATCCATATAGAGGTTTCATGTTCCACCCTCCACAATATTCATCACTCATCTTTGTAAATGTAAGTCATCCTTCTCTTTCATCATCTCATAGTGTTTAGAGAATGATTTCCCCCATGATCCTTAAATGTTCCATTCCCGTCTCTTCCTACCCCTCCTAACAGCAAAGGAAATTGCACAAGACTAAAGGAAAAAATGAGGGAGAGATCACCCTCATACTCCACGGAGGCTAGAAGTCCTAGATCTAGAGATTGGAGTATTCCTATTAAATGATTCTGACAGTTATATGGATTTCATGGGCCATTGGTTCCTGGGTAAAGAACATACATCTTAAAAGTAGTGGTTCAAAATGACAAGGTATGTATTATTTATGTCATTGATAATAAACAAAACATATCCAAAATTTATAAATTACCAAGAAGGTTATCTATGTATGAGTTCATTCATGCTTAGACTCTTAATAAGAACATATGGGTATTCGATAATAAGTGTATTTTGATGGATATAGTTCATTTGGGTGATCAACACATCACCACCAAGATCTATCATGACAAAGTGGACCATTTTGTTTATTTTATCTAAAAGAGTTGTGACAACCATAAACTAGAGATCCTATGGAAAGACCTCTCTAGGTTTGATCCCGGTAACTTACCGAATATCCAAGGAGGTAATTGGAATGACATCACAAACCCTAATGAATGGAAAGTAATCGGTCCCTTACCATGTAATGATATCATTTCCTTTATCCAATTCACTCCAGAAAAGCTCTTTATGGACCTTATATATATCAGCATCTAGATCATGTGGTTTACAAATTAAAAGGGGTCTCAATGATCTTGTAGTCGACTGTATCACTACATGGGAAACATGCAAGCCATTTCAGAAAACCCAGACATCAAAGTTAGTCACCCTATTCATGGACCTTCCAATCATTACCTATTCCTCATCACAATCACAGTATGGTAAAATAATGACATTTACACTATATTTTATCACCACTGGGTTAATCATCCTGGTTACTGTGACGTGGTGAGAAAATATTAGAGTCATCATATTCATGGGTGTACATAGACTACCTTTCACAACAAGATTAGAAGACCCTTGATTCGACTATAGGACTGTGCTAAATAATTACCCATAAGTGATGATGATATTGTGGTTTCCATGTAGGATATTGATCCTCTTGAATCTAACATCAAAAAGAAACTAGAAAGATGTGGTTTTAAAAGAGTTATACAAGAAGAAGGATGTCTTTCATGATATGATGCTATGATAGGAGAGATTGATAAGGGAGTCCTCAAGGATTATATGGCTTGATGAGGGAGACCGAACACCACCTTCTTCAATGCATGAATTTCAGAAATGAAGTGTATGGTCCAATCTAATTTTTTTGGAGGATAGAATATACTCGAATGACAAGGTGTTGGCGGGGAGGCTATCTCACTCGTTCTTCAAGGATTGTCTCACAAGTACAAATCCTCATATACCCGAAGGGTACCTGGGGGAAAGTAGATTTCATGGAAGATATTTCTAACCAGGTGTCTCACTAGGAAAATGAGATGATTGAGGCTATGCAGATGGAAGGGGAAATATATATGGCTATCATATACCTCAAACCAAAAAGCACCCTAGGCCTAGATGAATTCCTTGGATCATTGTACATGAATTCATGGGATGTGGTTAAAGGAAATAATAAGGAGACTGCCTAAGGATTTTTCTAGGGTACTTCACTACCAAGAGTGGAGTCAGCTGGGCATCTAATTTTCCTCTATAATATAAAGATCCACAACTCAATTATTCAATATTGTCTTGTTAGTATGTTCAATTTCCTATTACAAAATCATTACATGAATAATTAATACTAGACTCGTCACACATCTCCCTCAGTGGATCTCAATGGAGAAACATGAATTTTTGAATGGAAACTCTATTCATGGGGTGATAGAGTTAGAGCAGGAGTTGGTTAAGGATAACAACACCACATTCCATGCATCAAATATTTCTATGAAACTGGATATTAAAAAACTTATGATCAATTGAATGTGGCTTGATCAACAATATCCTCTCAGGTATTAGCTTCTCTCCCTAGTAGACTGACCTTATATTTCAGTGTTATAACTCATCCAATATGGTAGTTAATTTAAATGGGAAATCACAGGGAATTTTCAAGGCAATCCATGGAATAAAGTAGGGAGACTGTCTCTTCCTGATCCTCTTTATCCTCTCACCAGAAATCCTCAATCACCTTATCCTAAAAAATATAAATGATGGAAGGAACTTTCCCTATAGGAGAAAATGGAATACCCCATCTGTCTCCACCCCCATGTTTGCGGATTATAAAATTATTTTATTGAATTATAATTGTAAGAATATATAGGGATCTATCAAGGCCTTTGAGGAATATAGTCATTGAAGTGGACACATCATAAATAATCTTAAAATCAAAATGTACATTTCTTTTAAATGTGCTCCAAACTAGGTAGCCTTTATTTGAAACCTTTTTTACATTCAATGTGGATGTTGTCCAATGAACTAATTGGGGACCCCATCTCTTCTATTCACCTACGCATCAGAGATTATGACTGCATTAGAAGTTTTATTTCAGATCAAATCCTCAATTAGAAAAATATACACCTATCATTCATTTGACATATTTCACTAGTGAATAACATCCTTATTGACACCCCTATTTATGCGCTATAATCCCACACAGTCCTCGAGTGTTTCATCAATAATATTGAAAATTTCATTGACTATTTTACCACATATTAAATATATGAAGGAAAGTGTTCCTAGGTCTCATGGGGGATGATGGTGTGGCATATTCAAGAATGTGTAATTAATGTATATAGTCTATTGGATACACTTCTTTGAATTCATGCAAAACTAGCTTGTGAGCTACAAAAACATTGAAACTTATAGGGTAAGACCTTGGGCAATAATCTTATAGGAGAGTTACTGTTGGATGAATGGAAGAAGTCTCCATTTATATCCATGTTTCTTCCCTTATCCCATTATATTCAACCACACATTCCGTGGATCATTATTGAATGAAAAGTGCCCTTTTGGAATTAAAACTAGGTGGGAAATATTATTGGTTTGTAAGAGTGTCCCACATATACTATATCATATGGAGAGGTATTTAGATACCCATCCTCTATTAAGGTATTATTGGAAATGTATCAACAAGATATGTTTCTGCTCATTGACATCAGTAATGAGGAAGATATAGGTTCCCCACCCAAACTTGGGTAACTTCTCCTCTAAAGCATGTTGTAGAATCTTAGTTCCCAAAACATAGTCAGATCAATGGAATAATCTCCTCTAGATCAATCACATCCCAGAATAATATAATTTCTAAACATTGAGGATTAGGAATGGTTCATTGGTGAAAGATGAAACAAAAAAATATCATATTTCTATTACTTCTCATTGATCCTATTGTATAGAATTGAAAGAGGAAAAATTTTAGAACATTTTTTAATGGGAGAATGGGCATGTGATGTTTGGAAGATCTTCGACATGTTCACCACTATCCACACCAGAAATCAGATTGATACATCCTTCATCGCATAACAGTTTAAGGGTTATGGTGATAAGGGAGTGTAACAGATGTCCCAGGAAATAATCTTGTATTCATGATCATGGTGACTCCAGCATGCGAGGAACAAAGATAGATATGATTGTATTAACTCATCATGGAGGGCCATCATTGGTCACACTAGTGGCCTCATCGTTGATTTGATCAGGTATATTAAGGGTTGGATAGATGTTCCATATATCTAGTCTCTATAAATGGATTTTCATTGAATCCCATCTTTAGTATCTTATGGTAAATAGGATATTTGGCATCCCCATCCCTTTGGATTGAAGCTCAATACATATAGCTCTTACACATTGGGAAACATGAAGGGGGGGGGGGTTCATGAAGCTAGTGGTACCATTTTTTTTATGTTTGTAAGGGTACCTCAATCCAGGAAGAGGCCCTCACCTTCCTCTAAGACCACACCATATGTCTTCATGGGGAATTGACAACACCGAAGTTGAAATTGACTCAGAAATCCTCCTCAACTGATTTCATGGTGTTAGACTAACCCCTTGTTCTATCTGACACTATATTAATAAATTCAAGATATTCCTCTCTAATATGAGGGTGAGGAATGCATGGTGTGATGTGAATAAGAGGATGACCATATGGCATCGATTTTAGTTCAACTCTTGGGTACCTCTTGTTTCAAAATTTTAAATCATCTTAAACCAGAAGGGATCAATCTCATGGGAAGGGATTCCCTATGAATAAATTATTTTAATCCCCCCTAGGAACTTCTTTTGTGTACTATCGGCTTCTATCTCCCCCTTTATTGTTATAAATAAATACAATGATGATGAAAATAAAAATTAGTCATGGTGAATAACCAAAAACAAATGCCTTCAAAAATAATCGTGAAAACATTATTGAAGGAATAAGTGTTAAATAAATAATTCCATTATAAATAATAATCATGGGTATTATACAACTAGAATAACTAAATAAAAGTTCACTTCCTAGATTCATATTGTGACAATTCATAATTTTTGTTATCCTAACTGTACTATCAAAGACTTTTTCCTAGACCAAAAATAAACATTTTGGTAAGAACCCGTGCCAAAACTACAGTTTTATCATGAGATCTACCAATGAATTAAGAGTCAATATAGGGGCCAACTCATCACTTACAAAGCCCAATTAATTCCTCATATGATTTTGGTTATACATAAACAACATATACATTCATAATTAAACTATCATATGAAATGTAAATAACTTTTCCAAAACATAGACACTAACCATTTATTGTAACATGGTGAATGGTTTCAAGATAACACATCCACAGTCAAACTAATCATTAAAAATTAAATTGAATATGTTATATTGTATCATAAAATATTATTCCCAATTACACATATGATTCTACATGAGTGTTGATGTAGGCCATATTTCTCTTATACAATCATTGAGTAATTTTTGAGATAAATAATCTAACTCTAAAAAGAAGTGTTCTTTTGGATGAATATTTTTATAAAAACAGAAGTGATATAAACTAGTTTTATAATAATAAAATGAGTAATTTTATAACAAATAATGGTATCTAACAACATATTTTTAAGTGCCCTTGAAAATAGGTAAGAATTCAAGAAATTCTCTTGAATCGAGCTTGTATTTCGGGAATACTGTTTGAAACATCCCTTCAAAACATATATCTCACCATGAAATAAAGAAGGATTATGGTTTTTAAACATATATATAACATTAGAACATAATTTATGATGATTGAATAAGAATAAATAAGAATTTAATTGAGATTAAGAGAGACAAATAGTAACTCAAAAAGAAAATGGAGATTCAGGAAGAAAACCCACACCTTATGTCTCAATATGTTCGGATCATGATATTAAGACCTTGAATGTTAAATTAGATATATTAATATCATAATTAAAAACCAATTATAAATTTATTTGATTTATTATAATAATATTATGTTCATTCAGAGCCTTCTTTATGGGTTTAAGAGGATCAGTTTTGTTGTTTGTGACTGTTTTATTCCTTGGTATTCATGAGCAGTTTACCTATACACATGTAAGGATAATATTGTAAGATGAAAATGATTGTCCATACTAGAATTTTTATTTTATTTTTCATCACCTGGAATATAACATTGTTATAATATTTATTTTTATATTGGGTGTGAATATTATCATTATATAAATCATTAATGATAATTATTTGCGTTAAATAGAGATTTTTGAACACAATGAACTCGTATAAATTAATATCATGTGTAAAAAATTATTACCAACCATTAAATTAGTTATAATACATATATTATTGTTTGTTTCAACCATAAAAATTGATTCATGACCATAATTGAAGATGTTAATATAAATTAAAACTCGTCATCCATGAATGTGATAAATTAACACATCATGGATGTTCTTTTTTTTTATTGTATAAAAAAGGAGAAATGAGAGATGATGTGGAATTATTACATTATCATAATAAATTTACAGCACATGTATGTTACTGCACTTATCATAACATTTGGATTAAAGAGTAGTTGAAATAAGAAGAAAACAAAGTAACTCGGAATAAAATAAATGAAAAGTGGAATTTACCTCTTGAAGTTATCTTCTTTAATACCCTCTATAGGGGAGTTAATTTGACCTATTTATGAGACTAACGACTCCTAGATATTTGGGATAAGCTTTCCAGGCGATTTTAATAGATTATAATTATTTCACAAGATTCTATGGAAGAAAAGAGAAGTGGGAGTGAGGGGGTTATAGTGTAAGAGATGAGTGATTTTTTTAATATATTATTTATTATTTTATTTTTTTCACAACACAATCAATAGTATTGATTCTTATGACCAAAGATAGTAATTTGTGCATTGAGTTATCACTATTAGTTTCTTACATCATCCATGATGCAAGGAATAGTGTATTTAACCTATAATTTACACATTAAGTAAATTACTGTATTTCACTATTCATTATAAAATAAAAATATTTCATAAAATAAAAAAATATTAATTATAGACATTTTTTTTGTAAAGTTCTAAAAATGAACTCCATTTTATCAAAATAATTTTTTAAATATGTGCAAATCAATTTTTAATTGAAATCATTATTCACTCAAAAAATAGAGCATCAAAATGAAAACTGATTTTATCACTCGTAAAAATATAGGTTTAAATTATTAATTAAAATTTTTATTAAATATTTATCACTCATGAAAATAATAATACTTAATTAATAAATTTTAATATATTCTACTTCATTTATAAGGTGAAAAAAAATTATTTATATATTCACGGGTGAAGTTTCTATTCATAAGGTTCATATTACTTTACATGAGGGTAAATTGTTATTTATATGGGAATGTTAATATTCACAAAAATTTATGTTGATTATATTACACTCCAAATATCACCATGAATGCAAACCATGTGTGTTAGTTTTTTGAAATTCAAATCCCAGATGTGAAAAAATTATGTATATTGGATAGGTTATTACAAAGTGTAGATTTGTAGAGTCTTAGTGTTTCTTTCATTCAATGTTAAATTTACATTAAAATCCTTGGGGTGTTAAATTCTACCCTCCATAAAAAAATACATCATCTATGTTCATAAAATGTTACCTCATAAAATGATTTGTGTAGGTCTTCGTTATAAGCTCCTTAGTGTCCCATGTTTCCACTTCAATTTTATGATTTTCACAAATTATATTTTCCAATCAAGTCATCATATTCCTCAACACCTATTCCATAGTGTTTGGAATCTAGAGAGTATCCTCACAGTAAGATATGTTTGGTTCTAATTATATACCATTAGAAGAAAGGACATGTGTTGGGTCTGGAATATTCTTTCTCAATAATGAGACATGAAACACCTTTTGTCCTTTTTTAAGGCAAGAGAGATATCCAAAAAAATAAAAAAAGCTCCAATTCACACTAGGATTAAAAAGGTCCTGTGTACCTAGGTCTCATTTTACCGTTAAAACCAAATCATCTAACACCCTTCCATTGAGATACATTCACGAAAACATGGCCACCTACTTGAAATTCCAAATCCTTCATTCAATTATTATCATAACTCTTTTTCCATCATTGAGATTCTTTTGTATGGGATTTTATATTATTTATAGTTGTTGTTGTTTCGTCCAAAATCTCTGGTCCGCAAGCTTCCTTACACTGACTTAAACCCAACATGTTGGCATTTGATATCTGTTTCCAAACTATTCTTCATATAGTGCCATTTGAATGATATAATGGAAAATATTATTTTTGGAGAACTCCATAAAGGGTAAATACAAGTCCAACATACCTTAAAAATAACATGATCATGATCTCCACATGTCTTCTATGGTTTGGATAATCCTTTATGATTTCCCATCAGGTTGAGAGTGATAAGAAGTACATAATAGAAGGTCAGTATCCATTAATTTCTGAATATTTTTATAGAATATCGATGTAAATTGAGTATCAGGATCAGACACTATTGAAATATGTTCTCCATGAAGTCTTAAAACATCATTGACATAGATCTGTGCATGGTGATCTAGTAGAAAATACTCCCTTATAGGGAAGAAATGTGCATATTTGGTAAGTCGGCCCATAGTTACCCTTATTGAATCATTATTCCTTGGACATTTGGGTAATATAGTGACAAAATTCGTGGTGATGTCATACCATATCCATATTGGAATATGTATGGGTTTCATGGATCCCGTAGGATGTTGTCTTTTAGCCTTAAACTATTTACATTTTCAAAACATCTTGATACATAATCATCAATTTTCCACTACATGTTATTCACCAGAAATGATCCTTCACGTCAATATACATGTTTTTACTTCCATGGTGTGTAGAAAAATTGAACTATGGAAGTCATCCAATAACTCCCTTTTCAGATCCATTATATATGGAACAAATAGCCCCATCCCTTATTTCATAATTCCATCTTCACACACGAAGTTATCCAACTTTTCATCATTCAAAGAATTAATTTTCTTTTCAATGTTCTCATCATCAAGTGGATAGAATTTAGTACTTTGAAATTAAGATAGATGTTCATCCAATTAAAATAATATTTTTTACCTTCTTGGATAATTCCTACATACATTATTACTAGATCCCTAAACACAAGATCTATTTCAATCTGAATTTTTTGGATGCATGATCCTTCCTGCTAAATGCATGTTCCACCTTATTTTCCTTTCCTAGGAGGTATTATATTGAACAGTAATAATCATTAATTTTTTGAAGCCATTTTCTTTTATTCATTTTTATTTCTTTTGGTGATAAGATATATTTTAAACTCATGTGATCCATATATATCTCACAACTTCTTCTATAGAGATAGTGTCTTTATATCATCTGAATAATGATTATAGCTGCTAACTGAAGATCATGAGTTGGATAGTTCAATTCATGAATTTTAAACTACCATGATGCAAATGTAACAACACTATAATTCTGTATAAGGTAACAACCAATTCCTTTAATCGATTCATCACTATAGATAAAAAATCCCTAATTTCTTAAAATTAGAGTCATGATCAGGGAATTCACAAATCTCCTCTTAATGTTTTGTAAATATTCCTTAGATAATTTTTTACATACTAAATTAACCCATTTATATGTATGATTTGTCATTGGGTTGGCTAAACGAGTGAATTAATGAGAGAAAAGCTGATAATAAACTGTTAAAGAAATAAAACATCATACCATAGTTATGTTCATTCTAGAAGGCCAAAATTGAATAGTATTTGTCTTAAAAGGGTCAATAGATATTCCATCCTTAGAGAAAAAGACTTCCATAAAATAAACTAATTGAATTCAAAATTCACAGTTTCTAAACTTCCCATATAATCTATTTCTTCTAAGAGTATTTAGAATAGTTCACGAATTATTATCATGATCATCTAAACTATTGGAATTACCATGATATCATTAATTAATACCACCACAAATTCATAAAAATATTCCTTGAAAACTATATTCATTAGATATGTGATAACAAAGGGTGCATTACTCAGTCCAAAAGCCATTATTGTAAACTCGTAATGTACATACCTGGTTAGAAATCATGACTTTAGAATATTGTCCATCCTTACTCACAACTAATAATATCCCTATCAAAGGCCAATCTTCAAAAAATATTGGGCTCCATGAAGACAATAATATAAATCATCAATGTGAGGTAAATGATACATGTTCCTTTTTTTATAGAATTGTTCACATGTGGTCAATTCACAACCTCATATATCCATCATTCTTCTTAATGAAAGGAAAAGTGGATCCAAATAGAGACACACTAGGTAGAATAAACCATTTATTACTCAATTCCTCCAATTGTTTCATTATTTATAATAATTATTCACCTTCCATTCGATAAGGATTCAATGATATAGGGTATGAACTATGAATTAACTCAATAGAGAGCTGAACTTCTCTCTCGGGATGATGTCTAGGTAATCCTCTAGAAAAAACAACAATATAACAATTCATAATATGTATATCCTAAATTTAAATGTTAATTTTCTCACTCATAGATATTTAGTTCTCATCCCCCCCATTAATTTCATTCAGTAGACCTACTGGGGGTGGATCTAGATAAGAATCTGATAGCGAAGTTTATAGTCTAAAGATAAGAGATTATATATCATTCTCAAAAACTGTGACCTCATTATTATTATAATAGATTTTGCATCCTGATTTTAATTCCATTCCATAATGAGAATTATATCAACATCAATCATGAGTATAAAAAAAATCAGAAGATAAAGAATGTTTATATACAATAATGGGAGCTTCATGATACATCATTGTTGCAATGATAATTCTCGTATATGTCATCTTCTTCTGCAGCAATGATGGTCTCTGTTGGTTCCTCCCTTAGCATGGTGGTTGTTATTCCCAGTAATGGGGATTGATTTTAGTGGTCTTATTTAGTGATTAAAATTGTGATCTCATCAACAATAGGGGTCTCAGTCGAGACACCAATCTGATGCCTGCATATTCTGTGTAAGTGTGCGCGTCTTGAGGCGATAGTGACAGAGAAGTGATGATGGTCTGACTCCATTTTGATTTTCAATTTTTTAAATTGTTATCATGCTTGAGGAATTCTTTATTAAGATCAAGGTCGGAGCTATGATGTTGGTTCCATTTGATTTCTGATACAGGATGGTTGTGTCAGTCAGGGAACGACGATGGTTCTGTTTTAATTTTTAAAATTTCAACTCTGTAATGTTCGGTTTTTTAGGGTGTCTTTTGCTGGTGGAATGGTTATTTCAGTTACCAATTACCCTCAAAAGTGGATTTTTAATATAATAAACACAATGGATTTGTGTCACAGGATATATTTTAATAATTAATTAAAGTACATTCCACTGCATCAATAATAACTTCAAAATCGGAATTTATGATCACATAAGCATTGAATTGATCCCTTAGCCTATTTTGGGGAAAATTTACTTCACTCTTTGGTATTTGATTTTCATAATGTCCTCTATTCGTGAAATTGAAGCACTGAACATTGGTAAATTTTTCCTACCCCTTATAATCTTGTGATAGGTGTCTTTTTTCTCCATCCTAGTAACAAACAACCATACCCTTCATGAAATTGCCAGGGTGTCTCCTCCAATAATTATCACAAGGTGGAAGGTCATTTATTCCCAACTTCCGAATTTCTTTATTTCCTTTTCCAATGTTTTTAGTTTCCATATTCTGCACTACCATTTCCTTAAAATCCTATGAATTAAAGAATTGCTTTTTCATATTGAAAGAACCTGACACTATATCTTCGTATCATAAGAATCTTTGGGAGACTATAGCCATTCACATGAAAAGCATTAAACCATCCAAGAATCGACCAGTATTGATCCTTGTATTACGTATGTATTCTGAGATATGTCTTACTAACATTATAAAGTTATCATTATACTTTGAAATATTCTCATTCAGTTTTGTCCTTAGATTTAGAAATTTCCTTTAAATATTTTCCCACTGTTCATGAGGGCAGTATTTTTCTATGAAAATTTCATTAAAATCCATCGATTCCATTTCATCCATTTCAATCGCTTCCTTTTTTTAATTAAAGAACAGAAAAAATATGCATCTTCCAATAGATGATAAATTTCCATGACAACCTTCCCACTTTCATTACATCCCAAAGTATGAAATATAATCTCTAATGAACATATCCACTCCTCCACTACAAATGGGTTTGTATTCCCCTTAAATGGTGGATTATGTTGTCTCACAAATCCATCTAACATTGCTTTTAAACGTTATGGATCAGTATCCTCCATATAGTTAATTTTGTTATTCATAACCTAAATCATTTTTCCTATTATTATTATAATATTTTTCGCACTTGTTGTAGAGCCAGATCCAACATCATTATCTAGCATCGGAGGCAAACCCCTGTATAAGATATAAATATTAATTTGGTTTCCATTCATTCCACTATTCACCATTTCTAAATAATGTCATACACTAGATTAGGTTATCAAAAATAATTTATAATATCAACTTAGAAAAATATTTATCATAAATTTTAATTATTTAGATAAATAATCTATTAAACATAAACATGGTTTCTTTGAGGAAAAATTTACATTTAATTCTTTCCTAATGACTTATAAAGAAAATACGAATTATCCAAAGTATATCCTCTCATATTTTCAAACCAGGTGTGAATAAAGGCCCATTATCGTGTACCTAGATTCCCCGAGTCAATTCTAGAACTCCTTGTTGGAGTTGTTACTCCTAGGTACATATGTTCCAAAACCACATCCACATTTAGTGTCCAAAAGGGATATATTTTCATGAAAGATCCATATAATCTATTCCATACCAAAATTATATCATTTTATTGTATATTAATCATCAATGACTGTATTAGTTTTTTATTCTCTAATATAAATTTTCAAAATATAGTTTCCAAGTTTTATTCTAAACATCAAGTAAAAAAACTTTTTGGACCTCCACTCGGATTTCCTAGAGCCGTTGCCATATTTCATTACATTTTCATGATTATGAGATAGTTGTATCCCGAAGAAATAAAAATTTATAATATTTTCGAAGACAAAAAGATACATATGTTCATTATTACAACCTGAAAAGAAAATAAAATATATAAATTTCTTTGAAAACTACCATAACTCATAGGTTATCTGAAATTGACACTCATAATATTCCTCTTCATGTCTACATAAAATGAAAAATATAAATGGGGTGAGCTCAAATTCTATATAAGGGTAAGAAATATTGTGGAATAAATCATAAACCTATAAATTATGCATGGTGAATAACTAAAAACACATTCCATTAAAAATAAACATTAACACATTAAGGTAAGAAAAATAGATGATTAAATAATGACATAGTAAATCACAATAATGGGTATTCGACTACTCAAATAATGATGTAAACTATAAATTAATACTTTAATAATAACGTAATGTATAATTCTATACATCATAACCATTACGTCAAGGACTCATTCATGGACCATAAATAACCATTTTTTCAATGCCTTGTGACAAGACCATAGTTTTTCTAATGATACGTACCAAAGAATCACTGGTATATAGCGGTATAGAGCCATGAAATAATTATTATAACACATTACTCACTTGAATGGGGATAAACATAAAAAACATAATGATTCATATTAACACTAACATATGAATGTTAAATATCATTCCCCAAACATAATCCCTAACCATTCGAAGTAACATGGTGAATGGTTTTATGATAGATCATTCAAATGAAAACTAATAATAAACAATTCAATACAATATGGTAGATAGTATGATTAAATATTAGTCCTAATTACACATAACATTCAACAGGAGTGTGGAAATAAATAAATTACAATTATAAAATCATTGATTAATTCTTGAGACAAAAATTCTTTTACTCTGAAAAAAAGAGTCATTTTTTAATAATATTTGTATAAAAATAGATGTCAAATTATAGAGTTTTCTCATTATAAAATGAGTAATTATAGAAAAATAATTGTTGCTAAAAACCTATTTTAGAGTTCCCTTGAAAATATGTATGTATTCAATAAATTCCCTTGAATCAGACTTGTATTTTAAGAATTTTTTTTCAAATATCGCATTAAAACACGTATCTACCAATAAAAGACGGAAGGATTGTAGTTAGTACACATATAAAAAATTGACACATAAATTATTTTGAGTACATAATAATAAATATGAATTTAATTTGTATTAATAGAGGCAATAAGTATCCCAAAAGAATGTGTAGGTTCGGGGAGAAAACCCATACCACATGTCTGAATATGTTCTTCTCTTAAACAGAAGGTAATGTAATATGAAATCAGACATATTAAAAACATAATTTATAAAATATTAGACACTTATATGATTAATTGTAATTTTATTAAGTTCATTCGTGGTCTTATTTATGGGTTTAAGAGGTTAAATTTTATTGATTGGGAGCATCTTCTTTCTTGGTATTCATGACCAGTTTACTTATATACATGTAGAGATAAACATGTAAGATGAGAATTAATGTCCAATATAGATTATTTATTTTATTTTATAACATACATAATATTACATCATTATAAAATTTAATTTTTATTGGGAGTGAAGATTGATCACTATATAAAACATTAATGGTGATTTTTTTGGTTAATTGGAGATCCTTGATCAAAACTTACTCATAAAAATTAATATAATGTTTATAAATATATTCAAGAACCATAAATCACTTATAATACATATATTACCGTCATTTTAAACAATAAAAATGGATTTATGAATAGAATTGAAGATGATAATAGACATTTAAAACCCATCTTCCTTTAATGTGATAAATTGACACATCTTGGACGGTGTTTCCATTTCAAGTATAAATGTAAGGGGGGATGAGATATGAGTAATAATTATTGAATTATCATAATAAAAATATAGTTCATGCATGTATTGATGTTATCATAACATTTTTATAGATGTAGCCAAAGAAATAAAAAGAAATTAAAAGAACTCAAAATAAATGAAATGAAAAGAATAGTTTACCTTTTGATGTTATCCTCATTGAGAGCCTCCATAGGGGATAGTTTTTTTGTCTTTTTATGAGACCAAGGGATGATGGAAATGGGGTAGAATCTTTGAAGGAGATTTTAGTTGACTTTAGACAAGGTAAAACGATTGGGATGAGTGAATAGAATAGAGAGTGGAAGTTATAGTGGAAGAGGGGATTGATTTTTGAATATGTTATTCATTAATTTATTATTTTTCTCAAAATAAGAAATAATATTGATTCTTGTGACCAATAATACTAATATGTACAGGTATGTTCTCAATAATGGTTTCTTATACTAGACATGATGCAAGGAATACTGTATTGAACCTATAATTTATATATACGTTAAATTATTGTATTTCAGTATTCACTAACATTAAATTATTTCCAAAAAAATCAAACAAATTCACAATAGTTATTTTTTCACTTGTTTAATTTAATATATATACTCCATTTTATCAAAATATATTTCTATATATGAGAAATTTAATTTTTAATTAAAATCATTATTTACTTGAAAAATGTACTTTTAAAACCAAAACTGATTTTATAATACCCTAAACAATAAACTAAGGTATGATTTAATTATATTAAAATCATAGGAAAAATATATATATTTAACAACCCAATTTATGAAAATAAAATAAATTATTAATTTAAAATTTTATTTTATGATTTACCACTCACCAAAATACAAATAAAAAATTACTAATTTATAAAATATTCTTCTTCATTTATAAGTTGCCTAAAATTTGTTTATACATTAATGGGTGAGGTTACTATTCATAAGGGTCAAATTAATATTCATAAGTGTAATTTAATATTCATAAGTGTATGTTAATATTCACAAAAATTTATGTTCATTCTATCAGACTCCAAATATCACTCTGAATGCAACCATGTATGTTAGTTTTTCGAAATTCAAATCACAAAATTTGAAAAATCATGTTTATCGGAAATGTTATTACAATGTGTTTCTTTCTAGAGACTCATTATTTCATGCATTAAATATTATATTTATTTTCAAATCCTTAGTTTTTTACAAGACTCACCCAAATAGAAAATTTATTCTCATAATCCCTAAACGATTTTTGAAAATATAGGCTCTAAAATTATTTTCTCATGAAACAACCTGATCCTCCCCAAGAATATACCTCCATGTCGTCCCATGACACACTCCATGGTATATTCATTGTATTCCATGAATAGAAATTATTTATATGGAACTAAGTTTAATTAATATGGAATGATCCAAGATAATTTATATCCATCAATAAGTAGTAGAATATTCTGTAGATTCTAACAGAGTAATTTTAAAAATTACATTACCATGAAAAATATATAAAAAAAACAAATATAGGAAAGGAAAAAACCAACAAATATAAAATGAAATATACCACACACCTATATAAAATAAATGACATACAATAAAACTAAACAAGGAAATGAAAACATAAATAAGGCCAATACTATTGATAAAACAATGATATAACAACAAGAACTGAAAACTAAAATAAAAGAGAACAATATTTCCCCCATGATCTATTGTCACATTCAAACAATTATTTTACAATAGGAACCTAAACTAATAATTCCAAAAATGAGTCCCCAACGATCCCCAAACCAGACATAATTACTTAATATTGTCCAGGGAATGAATTTATAATATTAATTTCAAATCCACACACCATGAAAGAACTTTAGAAATAATATATTATCAAACATGTTTGAATATGAAATTCAAATATTAAATTTTTAGTTTTTTTATTCAATCTCATATAGTTCTCATAAAGTATTATTTCATTTTAATCATCATTTTCCATTTCAAAACTCAAATACAATGCTTAAAAACAATTTAGATGATAAAATATAAAAAAAATAACAATGTAAAATTCAAAATTTATTTTCTCTATCCACTCATTTCATTGATGGTAATGGAAGATGACTAACATGAAACACACACACACATAAATATATATGAAAATGGATGTTAAATGATATTTTAATCCCTAAAATCGATGCAATTGGAAGTAAAACATATAAGGTTATTGGTAAAACTTTTACATTAATGAAAATAGATATCAATAATACAATGTTCATAAATGAAATCTAATTCTATAAAAATAATCATTTCAATCATATTGACTATTGAAGAATCCAAATTCATATATGGTTATGGGAATCGTAAGTCCTTATATCAATAAGTAATTTAGTTTTTAATTAAAGTGTACGTAAAACCCACTATACTGACCATTAACTGGCATAACAGTATGTTTACACCCATCCCATGACACCACATCAAACCAAATTCTATGGAGTACATTCGTTGTCCAGGTGGTGTGGTATCACCCATCCATTGTACAAATATATTCACCTAAGGCCAGTATAGTTTGTTAGAAAGTCTTGAATACAAAATTTATTGCTAATTATATCCCTCCTTTATAATATATATATATGATATTCCATGTTATAATTATCTTTCAAAAAACATACTTCATCTCAAAATGATTCCTATAAATAAACCACAATTAAATTCCATTTATCACCTCCCACTAGATTTCAAAAACAATTTTTTATTCTCAAACTATGTAAAAACATTTCAAACATCCATAATTATGAAAATAATAAATTCCAAGGGATTCTCACTTTCTATTTTCACAAGTTTCCAACCTAGTACTGATACATTTTTTAAAAAATAAAATTATGAAAATCAATTATAAGTTTAAAATGGTACTTCTAAACATTTGTTTTGGGAAACGAAATCACCCATAATGTAAAAAATATAAATTCAAAGATACAAAAAAATGGAATTTAATATAACCAAGAAATGAATGAACCATTAAAAACAAATTTACACCTAACATTGAAATAAAACTCGTTATCATTCTATGAAACACAAAGTAAATAAATTTTTTTTAAAACATATTATTATATATATATATGTTATTTTTTTATAAAATATTAAAAAATATAATATAAATACCATCAAATAAAGGATCATACTGTTGAATAATTATTCATGGATACACATACCTCAATATAATGAAACACATCACCTAAAATGAATTCCCCTAGAACACGTCTCATGTTGAGATATAAAATCTATAGACAACATGAGAAATAATATTAAAAAATCCATCAATCCCAATTTTTTATAACAATTAAGAATAGGAAATGTGAATAATTAAAACAGTAGTGGGGAAGAAGAAATTACCAAGGGAGAAGACAATAATAACTTACCAAGTGACTCAATAAAAAATAAGTGGAATATCTAATATAAATCAATGCAAAGAGAGGGTATGAGGAGGGAATCATGAGTAGGGGTATTGGTGGTCGACTGGGATACTAATGGGAAGGGTATAATATTTAGTTAAGGAATGTGTAGTTTTGGATAATCATGAAATTTAAAAAAAAAGATAGATAACATTATATACCCACATAATTTTTTAAGATATACACTAATCCTGAGAGAGTCACTGAACTCACCGAGAACACTATATGTTATGGTCCCATAATATTGATAAAATATCTACATACAAAAAAAACAGTGTGTTTAGAAACTATAGGTTATTTACAACTAACCATTTAGTTATCATTGACAACATAGAAATTGTGTGTCCTCACCGAAACTTTTAAATTTCAATATTTTCAAATGGTTTTAATAGAAAGTAAATAATAAATTATCAAAACAATAAATAGATAAATTGATAATGAATATTTTGGTTAGGATGTGAAAATAATTTGGTGGATTTGTTTTTAAAAAATATTGATTTGTGTGAATGATTCAATAACCAGGTAGGATATCTATGTATTTTTTATTTTTCATGGAAATGAGGAATATATGATGTGCTCTTTTTTATAAAAAACCTATGCATTCTAAATAGTGCAAAGTAAATAGTTCAAACATATGAAATTCTGGAGGGCTATACATGGATTACCTGCATTGTTAAATAATTATTTATTCCAATAATTCACATAGATTAAAATAATGAACTCGCCATTTTAAAATTCCATTTTTCAACATTAAATACCCATTGATGTTCTTGTTATATATTGGACCTCTATGGGGTCCATTTAAGGTGATTCTATATATAATCTATTTTTTCAACAATTATATCTTGTGGATTGGTTTGTTAAGCCTTAGAAATGTGATCTTGATGGATATTCATCAGTAATAAATGTGTAAAAATTTAGATTACTATATTCAAATGATTTAAACTAAGGCATGGGACTCTAACTCTATAATTATATATATACATATTAGAAGCATGTTTTTTTCCTATGATGATTGGATAACTTATAATAATCCAAATATATGATTTATATGGGAAAATGGAATTTTATTATGGTGTCTATATTATATATTTCTTCCTTCATAGTTATAATTACATATAATCAATGTTTGAGAGTATAAAGTGGGAATTTATGCATGTTGAAATAATAAAAAATTAATATTTAATTTTGAGTGTGAATAATAAGTAATAGAGATGTGAAAGTTTAATTGTATATATATATATATATATTTAATAAAATGGTTTTTGATTTATTATATATTTTTTGAGGATTTGGTTTTTCATTTACATATAAATATAATTATTATTTAATTATATAAAAAACTAAATTTATAAATAGAAAATAATATTGGTTAAATTTTAATATAATTTATTATATTAAAAAATATGAAATTATGTATATTTTTCATAACAGCATGAATTGAATATTTATTTTCATCTTTTATTCATTATTTTTATATTTTTATCTTAAAATATAAGGTTTTAATGATATCTAATTTATAAACATATAAATATTTCAAAAAATATATTTATTTAAAGAAGTGTCATATTATATTGATGTATGATTCTTTATGGAAGGTTATATATATATATAATCCTTGTTCAGGGATCAATTTTTGTATTTATATTATCTTACTAGAATTGGTTTGTTAAAAAATATATTGTAAGATGTAATGTTTATGGTTTTATACAATTTTTATTATTAATATTTCAAATGGATTATATTAAGAAAAGTGAAAAAATGTGAGTTCAAATTTTGAAAAACAATCTAGATTCATTTTAATTGTATAGTGGTGGATTAATTAAAATTATATATAATATTGTACAATATTATTTTTTTGTTAATAATAACTATGATAAGTGGAATGTGACTATATTATTTTATTATTGAGGTATATTTATGATTATAGAAATCACTAAGAAACCTTTTGTGAAATAATTAGAATACTGATGTTGATTTCTTTTTTTAAAGCTACAAACTTTTTTTATTTATACTTATATTAACATGATTATATTGTTTTAGTGATATAGTTAATAATGAGGGGTATATATTATTATTTTAGTCGTAGAAATAGTGATCAATGGTCATTACTTTTGAATTTTTCTAATTGGGTGGAGTTCTCATGGAATGAATTTATGAAATGTTAATGTAATATCTCATTTTAAATTACATTTTTCTCAAAATATATTCTAGAGAGTGTTCTTGGAGTGAGTTATTGTGCATTGATAATAATCTAAACTACTTTGGGTTGATAAATTTGTTTTGTCTGTATAAATCATTAATACATTAGTGTTATCAACCCAAATAGACACATTGGATTTAATGGAAGGAACCTTCTTTCTATATTAATATATTCAGAGTAATTTTATATGATTTCCTCAAATATAGAAATTTTTTTGAATGATAATGTTATGTGGCATTAATTCATGAACATAGAGATCGATTCATGTATGATTCCTACATTTTATTTTTATTCCTAGTTGAGGTAAATTTTCGATTTTAGAATATGGGTGTCTTAAAGAATTATTTAAAATAATTTTTCTAATACTGTATCAATGGTTTTTAGTGGATCATCATATGATCCTTGGATGTAAAGGAAAATACAAAACTATTATAATCTATCTTCAAGAAAAATAAATGATAAAACTATCATAATATATAGCCAAATAGAGTACCTATATTGTGTATGAAATAGAATCTAAATTGTCCACGATTAATGGATAGTTTATTATTATGATCAACAAAGTAGTAAACAGAGACTTCATTCCTACAGGAGAATACAGGAGATATTGGATCCAAATATCTATTGAAGGAACCAGAAATATCATTAAAGGGTGATAGGAACATCTCGAGAGTGATGAATGGTTCTCTAGAAGAAGAACACATAAAGATATTTGAATTATATTAATGACCATAGTAGCATAAAATTAACATGAAATTACTTATAATTATTAAACAAAATTTTTTCCCTTTTATCTGAGATAAATTAAGTGTTCTTTCTGAATGAATAATATGTCGAATACTATAGGGTATTATCATATAATATCATTGATAAATACCTTCTTGATGATTATGTATAAATCATTTATTGGCAACAAAATAAAATTATAATATTAATAAAAAACATACGGGCTAGGTTGTTTTCTATATATGGGAAATTTACATATAGTAATATTGTTTTTTCAGTTTGAATTCCATTTATACATGTACCAAATAAATATACATTACATGTTACTATTCTCATTATTACATACATAAAATGTGTGTACTCTTCAAGAATCATATTCATGGTTATATAAAAATTAATATGAATGTATAATATGTTTATTATACATATAATACATATATATATATATATATATCATATAATCATACTAAATTTACATTTATTATAATCATGTAAATTTTATTACACAACCAAAAATCTCCCACATGCAATAAAATCACATTTTAACACCCAAGGTAAATGAAAAATATGACATTTGTATATTTAACCTTTTTTGTGAATAAAAATAAAATATTAATTTAAATGGAATGTTATGCTCGATGGCGTACCCAATACGCAACAACGAGTTTCTTGAAAATCTTACGTTGCACTCTATTAATAAAGTAATATTATTTTAAATGGTTGTTAACACCTCGAGGTTGTAATGGCGGGAATGAACAGTTATAAGTAAAAATTTATTATATATGTTTTTCAAATATTTTTACTTTTATCCAATAAATGGTAGAGGCTTAAAATGTAAATTAATCCAATTTAAAGAATAAATATTCTAATATTCATTAAAAGGTCGATTAACCACCTTTTGAAGGTGAACCCTTTTTAAATAAACCTGCTGAAAATTTTATATATTATATTGGACCAAATAAAATCTTTCTTTAGAATCGGGATATCAAAATTTACTTTGTGTAGGATTTTGTTATTTTTTTTTTGATAAAGTCCATTTTTAATGAATAAGTGAAAAATGTAGTATTTTAATTCAAACCCACTTTTTAATCTAATCTATTTATATGATTAGATCATCTTTTTAATTGGTTTTAAAGATAAATTAGAATATATTTTTACCATTTAATCCAATGTTGGTCATTGGAATTAATTTCACTTTGAAATTGGACTTAAACTAGTGTCAATCTTTTAATAGATCTTGTTTCATAAAAACACACTATTTGTTTAGACAGCGGGAATTAATTATTAAATTAATTAAAGAAACTTATATGTTTTGAATTTTGTAAAATAGACATAATTTTTGAATTTGATATATCAAATAAATCTTAGGGTGAGTTTTTGGTATTTTTCTGAAAAACATCAATTTTTGATGAATAGTAAAACCACTAAGTGGTAGTTAAAAAGATGATTTGTCGTTTTAATGAATCTTTACAACTTCTGTGATTTGAATTTAAAAAATCCAACATACATGGTTTTCATTAAGATTTAAAATGTGGTTTAATGGGATTAAAATAATTTTTGGTGAATAGTAACTTTTAAGCTTTATTAATCGTGATTAATGGTAATTAGTGTAATTTAAGGTAAAGATAATATTATAATAACATGAAATGACCTTAACACATTTCCTACCCTTATTTGATGAGTTATGTCCGACCAAGACAATCCATGGGTCATCTTGGGGACCCCATGGAACCACTTTGGTAGTAAAATGAAATTAATATCTTTTTATTTAAAGTTAAAATAAAAATGTCACAAACATGTATTGTTTTACTAAACAATTTATACATGAGGTTATACAAGTCATATTTTTAACTATAAATATTCATTAAAAAGATAAAATGATTTACTACATCCTGATATTTTTTTAATAATTTTCAGACATTAAATAAATTTATTTATTTATGACACCATGATGATGCATTGATAACCTCATTAATGACCGATTTAAATAAAATGAGAAGATAAGGTAGGATCTAAGACAAACACTTTTCAAAAACATATATAATGGGTTTATTTTGAACCCTTATCACCTTACCCTCGATATATATAATTGTGGGACCTTTAATATCTGAAAATAATTTTATAATAATGTTACTTTTCAAGACTTTCCAAGAGTGCCCCTCCTCCCTCTTATAAAAGGCCCCCAACTCTACCTCTTTACCCACACCTCTCAAGCCATTGGATCGGCCATTCTCTGCTCATTTTATCTCTCCACATCCCTCTCATAATCCTATAAGCCTTACCTTAGGCATAACGCTCTTCAAGAAACCCTTTTGGTTCAAACCAAGAGGATTTACCCGATTTATAGGTAATGTCTTCACTTGTGTTCTTTTTTTTTATTTTGCTTCTCCAACCCCCTAAACTCCTTTTATTCCTTTCGTTTGTAACAAAACTAGTATCTTCAATATACTAGGATGTTGTTATGAGAAATATTCAAGATACACTAACACACACCTTCGCCTAATGGTTAAATAACATACTGTTTCTGTGGATTGCGAATTACTGCCTTGCGAAACGATTATTGTTCAATTTTCTCTTAACACCATTCATCGTGGCCATTATGATGTCACTGTTTTTTATATATGATATATATGGTATTTATGTTTTCTATATTCTTCTGTATTTTATATTTAAAACATTCCATTATGCTTTCCATGTTGTGCAAATGCGATAATTTCATTCAAAGAAGTGTGGACTACCGCCCCCTCATGTGATGTGACTCATTAATGCAATACATGGAATATATAAAGAATGAAATTAATGAACATATGTGACCTATATATCATATATATTATACTGGAATTATAATATATATAAATATATATATATCTCATTTAGTTTTGATTCCATTAATGTGACAATCTAATGAAAGTAGCGTTCATGCGTACGTACGGCCTACCGTCTCCAAGAACAGTGCATTTAATCTTCTTATCTCCAAATGTTATGGAATAGTATAAAATGAATATATAATGGATATATATGATATGTAAATAATTTATATTGTTCTGTATATGGGTTAATTATAACTACATGGGCAATTCTTTTCAAACATGTTCATTTTTGACTCATGTACCGAACATCGGAAAAAACGTATGATATGAACTCACATTATTAACTAATTATTATAAAATTTTAATATGTTACAGGAATTGAATAATATAATTTAATGTAGTACCTTAAGAAATTATAAATTAACCAACGTTTATTGTTCAGGAATATAATGAAACAAACAAGACAAGTCGGATTTGAGGTAAGGGATCTGACCTATCTCTTTCTTTTCAAGTGCCCTATTTTATGTCATTTAATTTATGATCCATGTTCTTATTTTTTAGGATGTTATTTTATATTCACCATACTGTAATTTTTATTTTCATATGATGATATACCTTCTCTTACTCCCATCAATTCTTTTTTAGAATTTTAAAGTGGCGCCATTAGGCTGCCGAATTTTCGTAATGGATCCTACCTCTCTCGTTCTTTTTATGTACTCTCTTTTATGTAATTTCTTTTAATATAATCATTATTATTTATAGGGATGTTATTTTATATTCCTCATACTTAAATTTTTATGTTAATATTATGAGAGACTCTATTTTATCTCATAAATCCATTTTTAGATGTTTTAGGTGGCATCATTAGGCTGCTGAGTTTTCGTAAGGGATTTTTCATATCACTTTTATTTCCAAGAGATTTATGTAACATTTTCCACCATTTCCTTTTAGTGGTGTAAGTAATTCCCATTATTATACTCTTTTTTAAATATAATTTCATTTATGGGTATTTACATCGTCATTGTATGACCCTTCTTCCATGGGGTGTACGTTTTGGAAGTACCCAAATCGATAAAGAGACCTTTCACCCTCCTCTTCTTTAAAAAGACTTCATTTGTTATGTATTTTAAATTTAATTGTTATTATTTTTGGATATGTTCTCATATATACTTATTTTTGTAAAATTAATGTAAAATTGATGACATACCATTTTTATCTCTCATCAACTCATTTTCCGAATTTTGAAGTGACGCCATTAGGCTGTTGAATTTTTGCAAGGGAACTTCTTAACCCAATTTTGATTCATTGGGTTAAACATGTACTCCTTGAATATGTCATTCTATAAATATGTGTTAATGACCTCTGATTTTTTTACACTTAATATCTACTTATATTTGCTGTATTCTTTTGTCACAAATAATTATGTAATTGATTTATCCTTAATCAAAGGATACCGTCTTTGTATGGGACTTCATCTAAATCTCCTTTATTTGAGAAATATTTCGTACTAATACTCGAAATTATTTTGTACCCTGTATAAAACACCTTTTACATTTCATTTCATTCAAATGGAATGTTTTTCTACAAAGCATTTTATTAAACGGCAACAAGGAATGTTTATTTTAACGTACGCGGTGACAACGACCTTTTATGCCTCCGAGAGTATTATTTGGTCATTGGCATCCTCAAAAATCCGCAAGGTTTTTAAAATTAAATAAATACCATATGATCTTTTATGTATTTTGGTATTTTAAATTGTTTTTATGATGGACTTGTTGTGTCAATATATTTAAGTGATATATTGTGATTGAAATGTGAAAATGTTTTCTTTCCATTATATTTGTTTTATGTCTTATGATTTTATAATGGTACTTGGACATTTGATGGGTGGTTACATGATTAACCATATTAAGGGTGGTTCCATGAATATCAGGATAGGTGGTTATGTTATAACATCCAATTAATTGGGTATGGAAGTAAACTATATGGCTATTCCATTAAGTGATATGTGTGGAAGTCAACCGTATGGTTATTCCATTTAAGTATGTTTGTGTCCCTTGATACCTTTATATGTTATGTGCTCATTATAAGGGTTTTATGGTAATATTTTGGCTACAAAAGGGTAAGTAATGATCTTTTATTCATTGAAGAATATCTACTAATTCATAAAGGTAAAAAGTATTACTTTGATAAAGTATTCATGTTTTACATGTTGTTTTAAAAAACTAATAGTTTTACATCTTTGTGTATCCTTTACTTGGCTTTTTATGCTCATCCCAAGTTTTTAAAATGTTTTCCACTGGACTTAAAGATGAATAGGGTCAAGGATGGTATCAAGGAAACACATGCTATCTAAAACATGGAACTAGGAATGTTTCTTTTTAAGATTTTTTATTTTATGGAAACTTAGTAGAAGTGTCTACTTTGTAATATTTTGAGATATAATAGTTATGTACTAATTCTCCAAAACTCTAAAACTAAAAATATCCTCTATGTGAATTATTCATTTAATCCATGATCATTTAATGATATAAGGCTACGTCCCTATAGTTGGTATCAAAGGTCAGTTTAGATAACTTTAGAGGTTATAGTGTTATTTAACCATAAGTGACATGTTTTGAATAACCACAATGGGTAGTATATTTGATGGGGTCATTGATTTTTTATTTTGAAAGTTATAATGAGTTTGAGATAATGTGTATAACTATATATTAGTGTTTATCTTCCTTGTTATTTTATGATGATTTTACTAATATGCTCACAATAGCCTTTTTGGTTTTAGTAAATGGCTGGAACTAGCTGGCACCAAAGTAACAGTGGATGTGAAGGAAACTGTGACAGTTTTATGAGTGAGAAACTGAATGATATAGGAGATACAATGAGAACTCTTGTTTTTATCCTCAACCAACTATCTGGAGTCATGATTGACCACTTAAACCTTGGTGATTTTTATAAGGTATCATATATGTGAGAAACAAATCCCTACAGATGTTTAGGTAATAATCATAATGATAAGTGTGTTAAAAAACCTATGTGTCAATGTTGTGGAAAGAAACACCTAGGAAAATGTTTCAAAGGGACAGAAATATGCTATAGATGTGGAAATAAAGGTCATAAAGTAAGAACCTTCCATGGTAAAAGGAAGAATCCAGTTGACTCGAGGAAAGGGAATGATGTTCTTTCTGAGGGATCAATTCAATGTTTTAAATGTGGGGTGAATGGTCATTATGAAAACACATGTCCTATGAAGAAGTTTTGTGAATGGGATCACCAAGATCGTACAAATATTTGTTTACCAAAACTTAATGCCATTCCGATTAGGGATGAAGAAACTGACAATGACCAATCAAAGGTATGGATTATTTCATAACTTATGTTTTCCTATTTTGGAATCTTAGGATATGATTCAAGATTTTGTTTGTAGGAGAGAAGTATTTCAGAATAAGTTGGAAAGGGAATGGTTAATGGATCATGAAGAATTTAAAATGAGTAAGAAGTCAACATATAAGGTATTCAAGAGTTATGTTAGATTTTAGGATTGTAAAATTCTTGAAAGTATTATGTCTCTTTTGATGATGGGGTTACATTAGAAGACTTTTTATAGTATGTGTAAGCCTAATGTATGATATATGAAAATTTTATTCAATGAATAGATATATATTCTTTTGTGGACATAGTTATAAAGAACCATTTGGGTTTATATGATCCTTACTTTGGAGGTAATAATGGGTTACTATATGTTATGATGGAAAATGAAAGGCGTGAGATAAAATTAAGGTTAAATTATGTTTTTTGTTATTTTTCATTATTTTATATCTTTTTGGGGAATTGTTTGAGAATTATATGGTTTTAGAAAGAGGACAACACGCAGACCATGTGACAACCTATCGCATCGGACAAAGCTGTGGGAATCGAACCCACAACCAAAGTGCGACTGGTATTTTTCAAACTAAAACTGGACTACATGAAGTCCCTAGTTAGTATGACTTATTATTTTTAGTTATATAATTTTATGAATCAATAGTAAAATTATTTTGGGTTATCTAGGAAAATATTGACCTATCATAGAGGATATATGATCAGGTTAATTACATTTCAATCTGAGACTTTAGGAGCAACTAATGTTATTCCGAGATAAATATTAATTTTACCTTGGAAGACTATGTGATTAAATCCTTAAAATATTGGGGTTTCAATATTAGTTTGGTTTACATTGATGAATTTTATGGACAAATTTTTTATTGAATGGTCTTCGTTGAACTTTGGGTTTTGTTGGACAAATCTTTGAGATTAAGAATATATTTTCTTTTTATAGAGGATTATACTTTGGTGGATTATTTGATCTTGTTTTAACAATTTTATATTTGGTAAATGTATAATGACATGGGAAATATATAGTCTTCCTTTGTGGATTAGGTCATTCTCTAGAAGATAATTATAACACTCTTATTGTAAAAAGTCATCCTAAATACTCGTCTTTTGGAAGAAGAAAAAAGTTTGTGTAAGAAATATATTGAGAGAGAAAAGTATAAACAAGAAGAAAGTATGTTTCCTTGTGATTTAGATAATATCATAAATAAATTCCTGAATGAAAAGTAATTTAAATCAAAAATGTTGTCTGTTAACTTTTCCTATTGGGGAATCAAATACCATTTAACCCATCACAAGTTTGTGATTTTATGGTGGTTAAATTTCTCCTAAACATGTTTTCCATCACTCTCCATCAGAACATGACCCTATATTTTTTTATTCCATATCCATGTTTTCATGGAATACTAGTATGGGTTAACTCGAGTGACCATTTTACTTCTCTTTATTTCTTCTAAAGTGATAGTTTTACCAACTCTTATACCAATGTGGAACTTTCAATGAAGTTTCTGAGCCCAATTTTAGAATTGCGAGGACGCAACTCCCAAAAGGGGGGAAGGATGTAACACCCCAGGTAAATAAAGAATATAAAATTTTTATATTTATCCTTTTTTGTGAACAAAATGTTAATATTAATTTAATGGGAATTCTATGCTTGATGGCGTACCCAATATGCAACAACGACTTTCTTGAAAATCTTATGTTGCACCCTAAAAACAAAATAATAATATTTTAAATGGTATATAAATCCTAGCCGTTGAAATGGAATGAATTAATAGAACTAACTAAAACATGATCATATATGTTTGTCAAATATTTTTAATTTTATCCAATAAATGGTAGTGGCTTAAAATGTAAATGAATCAAATTTTAAGCATAAATATTCGAATATTCTTTAAAAGGTCGATTAACTGCCTTTTGATGGTGAACCCTTTTTAAATCCACTTGTTGAAAATTTTATATTTTATATTGGAAAATATAATATACTTCTTTATAATCGGTAGATCAATATTTACTTTTTTTAGGTTTTTGTTATTTGTTTTTATAAAGGCCATTTTTAATGAATAAGTGAAAAATGTTGTATTTTAATTAAAAACCACTTTTTAATATAATATATTTATATGATTAGATCGTATTTTGAATTGGTTTTAAAGTGAAATTAGAATACAATATTAACATTTAATCCAATGGTGGTCATTTGAATTAATTTCACTTCGAAATTGGACTTAAACTACTGTAAATCTTTTAATAGATATTGTTTCTAAAAAACACGCTATTTGTTTTGACAAGGAGAATTAATTATTAAATTAATTACTGAAACTTATATGTTTTTAATTTTTTAAAATAGAAATAATTTTTGGATTCGGAATATCAAATATTGATTAAGGTGAATTTTTGGTATTTGTCTGAATAACTTCAATTTTTTATGAATAGTGAAACCACTAAGTGGTAGTTAAAAAACCGATTTTTCATTTAAATGGAAATTTACCACTTCTGTGATTTGAATTTCAAAAATCTGACATACATGATTGTTATTAGGACGTAAAATTTGGTTCAATGGGATTAAAATAATTTTTTGTGAATAGTCACTTTGAAGCTTTATTAATCGCGATTAAATGTAGGTAGTGTAATTTAAGGTAAAGATAATGTTATAATAATATGAAATGACCATTAAACATGTCCTAACATTATATTATAAGTCATGAATGACGAATGAAATATATGGGTAAACTTGGGGACCCCATGGAGCCACATTGGTAGAAAATTGACATTAATAACTTTTTATTTAACGTTAAAATAAAAAAGTCACAAACATGTATTGCTTTACTAATACAATTTTTACATGGAATTATACAAGTCATATGTTTTACTATAAATATTCATTAGAAATTTAGAAAGATTTCATACATCATGATAGTTTTTTAATAATTTTTAGACATTAAATAAATTTTTTTATTTACGACACCATGATGATGTAGTGATTACCTCATTAATGACCAATTTAAATAAAATGGGAAGATAATGTAAAATATAAGCCATACACTTTTCAAAAACCTATTGGATGGTTGGATATCAAACCCTTATCACCATATCCTCTAAATATATAAATTTAGGACTTTTAATATTCTAAAATCATTTTATAATAATGTAACTTTTCAATACTTTCCAAGAGTGTCCCTCCTCTCTCTTATAAAATGCCCCCACCTCTACCTCTTTACCCACACCTCTGAAGACATTTCCTCAGCCAATATTTACTCATTACATCTCTCCACATCCCTCTCCTCATCCTAGAAGCATTACCTTAGGTATAAAGCTCTTCAAGGAACCCTTTTGGTTCAAACCAAGTGGAGTTACCCGATTTAAAGGTAATGTCTTCACTTGTGATCTTTTGTTTTATTTTTCTCTTACAACCCCAAAAACTCTTTTTATTCCTTTATTTTGTAAAAAAACCAGTATATTAAATATAATAGGTAGTCTTTATGTGAAATATTCGAGCTACACTTACACACACCTTCGTCTAATGGTTAATGAACACATTGTTTATGTGTGTGGCGAATTACTGCCGCACGAAACGATTATTGTTAAATTTTTTAACACCTTTCATAGTTGACATTATGATGTCACTATATTTTATATATGATATATATGGTATTTATTTTTTCTATATGATTCTATATTTTATTTTTTTAAAACACATTTATCCTTTTCATGTTGTGAAAATGCGATAATTTCATACGAGGAAGTGTGGACTACCGCCCCATCATGTGATGTGACTCATTCATGAAATACATGGATTCTATAAAGAATGAAATTAATGAACTTATGTGACCTATATAACATATATATTATACTTAAATTACAATTTATATATATATATATATTTATTTCTCATTTAGTTTTCATTCCATTAATGTGACAAAGAAATGAAAGTAGCGTTCATGCGTACGTACGGCCTACCGTCTCCATGAACGATGAATTTAATTTTATTATCTCCGAATGTAATGGAATAGTATAAAATTAATATATATGGGATATATATGATATTTAAATCATTTATACTATTCTGTATATGGGGTAATTATAACTACATGGGCAATTCTTTTGAAACAAGTTTATTTTTGACTCATGTACCGAACATCGACAAAAACGTCTAATATGAACTCACATTATTAAATAACTATTATAACATTATAATATGTGACATGAATTGAATAATAAACCTTAAAGTAGGACCTTACGAAATTATAAATTGACCAATTTTTATTATTCAGGAATATAAGGAAATGAACAAGACAAGTCACACTTGAGGTAAGGGATCCGACGTCTCTCTTTCTTTTCAAGTACCATCTTTTATGTCATTTCATTAATGCTCCATGTTCATATGTTGGAGGATGTACTTTTATATTCAACATACTCTAATATTTATTTTCATATGATGATATACCCCCTATTACTCTCATCATCTCTTTTTTAGAATTTTTAAGTGGCGCCGTTAGGCTGCCGAATTTTCGTAAGGGATCCTACCTCTCTTATTATTTTTAATTACTATCTTTTATGTCATTTCTTTTAAGAACATATTTCTTATGGCTGGGGATGTTATTTTATATTCCTCATACTTTACATTTTATTTTTATATTATGAGAGACCCTATTTTATCTCATAAATCCATTTTTGGATGTTTTATGTGGCGTCGTTAGGCTGCCGAGTTTTCCTAAAAGATTTTTCATCTCACTTTTATTCCCGTGAGATTTGTGCTAAAATTTCCACCATTTCCTTTGATTGGTGTATGTAATGCCGATTATTATACTATTTTTTTATATAATTTCATTTATGGGTATTTGAATCTTCATTGTATGACCCTTCTTTCATGGGGTGTACGTTTCAGAAGTATCCAAATCGGTAAGGTGACCTTTCACCCTCCTCTTCTTTAAAAAGACTTCTTTTGATATGTATTTTAAATTACATAATCTCATGTTGGGATATGTTCTCATATATCCTTATTTCTGTAAATTTAATGTATAAGTGATGATATACCCTTTTTATCTCTCATCAACTCATTTTCTAAATTTTGAAGTGACGCCGTTAGGCTGTCTAATTATTGCAAGGGAACTTCATAACCCTATTTTGAATATTTGGGATAAACCTGTACTCCATTAATATTTCGTTCTATCGATATGTGTGAATGACCTCTGATTTTTTTACAATTAATATCCACTTATATTTGGTGTATTCTTTTTTCACACATAATTATATTATTGATTTATCCATAATCAAAGGATATCGTCTTTGTAAGGCACTTCGTCTCAATATCCTTTCTTTGAGGCATATTTTTGTACTAATACAAGACTATCTTTTATACGCTGTATAAAACACCTTTTAATTTTAATTTCATTCAAATGAATTTTTTTCTATGATGCATTTTACTAAACGACAAAAATTAATGTTTATTTTAACGTACGTGGTGACAATGTCCTTTTCAGCCGCCGCTAGTATTATTTGGTCTTTGGATTCCATAACAAGCCGTAATGTTTTTAAAATGAAATAAATAACATATACAGTTTTATGTATTTTGGTATTGAAAATGGTTTTTATGATGGAATTATTGTGTCAATATATTTAAGAGATATATTGTGATCGAAATGTGGAAATGTTTTCATTCCATTATATTTGTTTTATGTCTTATGATTTTATAATGGTACTTGGACATTTGACGGGTGGTTAAGTGATAAACCATATGACGGGTAGTGCCCGGAATACAATGACAGTTTTTTACGTTTTAACCTCCAATGAATTGGGTATGGAAGTTGGCCATATGGCTATTCCATTAAGTGATATGTGTAGAAGTCAACCATATGGTTATTCCATTTAAGTATGTTTATGTCTCAAGTTACCTTTATATGTTTTGTGTTCTTTATATGGGTTTTATGGTAATATTTTGGTTACAAAAGGGTAAGTAATGATATTTCATTATGTGAAGAATATCTACTACTTCATAAAGGTGAAAAGTATTACTTTGATAAAGTATTCATGGTTTACTTGTTGTTTTGAAAATCTAACAGTTTTCCTTCATTATGTATCCTTTACTGGGATTTTTATGCTCATCCCATGTTTTTGAAATGTTTTTAATAGGACTTAAAGATTAATAGGGTCAAGGATGGGATCAAGGAAATGCATTCTATCTAAAACAAGGAACTAGACATGTTTCTTTTTAAGAGTTTTTATTTTATATAAACTTAGTGTAAGTGTCTACTTTGTAATCTTTTGAGATGTAATAGTTATGTCCTATTTCTCTAAAACTCTAAACCTAAAAAGATCCTCTATATGAATTATTCATTTAATTCATGATTATTTATGGTTTTAAGGACGGTTCCTTATACACATTGTGACTTGTTTTAAAAAAACACTTTTAGAATCTATCTAAAATATTACGTATATTATTTTATCTACCTCACTTCATTTAGAAAATAATTTTTTTAAAACTTTAAATTTATCCATTTCCTTAACTATGTGACCCTATTAGCCTTATCAGTGTTGAAAATTAATATAAAATATTTATTTTATAGATCCAATAAAAAATTCCTATATCAAAACATCAATGTTTATCAAGATACTAATGTTTATAGTGTGATCTCTGTAATACATAATAATATATCTATAAAAACATATCCCCCACATTAGGTATCATATACATCATATGAATATATATATATATATATATATTAAATTTTCTAGTAAATCAGATGAAAATGAGAAATGGAACATGACAGAATAATATAAGTCTTCTCATATTTTTCTAATTAATTAACATAAACTGACCAAGTAAATAAATACATTACATGTCATTAACCTAATAGATGAGTTCATCACATTTCTCTCAATGTATTATCCAGTAACATCGTATTTTACTTAAATGAGTAAGGATGAATACTTCTTTAGATTAATTTAGTCATGGTAAAAATGTGTTAAATAATAATACCATTGTAAAAAATATTATATTGTGTTCACTCCAACCAATTACATGATTAAAACATACTCATCCATCCCCAAATTAACTATGTTTATATTTTGTTGTGATTAAGTATGTTTTCAATGTATGAATGTTCTAAAGTATGGTATCTCATGAACCTCAGGTATAAAGGATTGATAATGATAATACCCCACTAAGTATAAAAATGATTGTACAAAATTTCATGATATGTAATTTATGAGGTCAATCCAAGTAAAATGTCTGTAATTATTACCTCATTAATCTATTAATTATACCTCTTATACAACCCCTTACAATGAGTAATATAATTTATTCAATATGAACATTACATATCATCATGTATCATTATACTCTGTTATGATCATTGGTTAGGGGAAGATAAAGGTTATACATTTAGATTATATTACCATTTAACCGTTAATGAAATATAGATTAAATCATACACAAATAATTGTTAAATAGGTAATTATTTTATCGAAATACGATTATTATACAAGCATTACCAAAAAATTACCTAGTATTTAACACCAATGGATTATAAAAAACTCTCATACTAGTACTATAGTGAAAGATTCATTAACTCATTACATTGGTATGAAATTTTTATCAGATGTCTATGTTGAAACATGATAAATTAATGTCACTAAATTTTGATATGGTGACATATAATTTGAATAATGTTGAATCTTTGGAATCAAATTCCTAAATTTCAACTCTATTAACATAATAAAAAACAATTATATCATAACCCAAATATGTTTTTATGATAACTTTTATTTTCCAGAATGATAACTCTTTATATGTTTAACATCATCTTCTATAGAATCCCATTTCTTCATACACATTCCTTGAAATTAATGAAATAATTTTCATTATTAATAGAAAGAATATCCAAAACTTGTTTAGGATAAAATTGCAGTCACATAAAATTTGTAAATGTTACAGTTTACACTTCTCTTTTCCGACACTCCGTCCTGTACATTTGGGATATCAGGTGTAATAATTTTTTTAAATTAGATGGAATAATCCATTAGTAAATATTAAAACCCTATTTCCTGTGGTAGTCATTTGTTACTTTTTTCATTTCTATATTACCATCAATATAATAATTTTTTAAGATATTCAATGAAACAATTTTAATAATTACAATTGTATATTGATTTATTTACTAAAATTAAACTTCTATAATTTCAAGCATACTCCCACTATCCTCTGATACAGGAAATTCTATCTTATATTATTTTTCAATGATTTCACACAAACTTCTTAATGTTTGGAAATAACAGTAACTTCCTCCTATTAGAAATTTTTTAGAATTATACTATTATTTTGATATAATATAAGGTATTGTACATATTTAGGAAATATTCCTTAAAAATAAGAATATCATTTAAAATATGTCCTTGATATGTGATGGGAATGCATTCTATAATATTTTAAATGTAATGATCTGAACTTTTATAGAAAAAATTTACATAATGATTAAATTGAATGTCTTACTATTTGATATAATCAAAGAAAAAAATTTCCCTTCATTGGTTTCATTATACCCTATCATATTTGAAATACCATTAAGTAAAATTAAAATTGATAATATATTCATTTAATAGTGATAATTTGATTGGTATAAATATAGGGTGTTGATAAATCTAATTGATACTGAAAAATGAAGTGATGCCATCAACATTTAGGATCATACCCAATGAATCCCATTTAATAGAGATTCAGATGGAGATAACATCACTATGATTTTTCTCATCCAATCACAACATGATATCTGATAAATTAAACCAGAGAGAAACTCTTTGTGGGGGAAGTTCAAGATCATCAAAATCATGTTCTAAACCATGTATATCGAACCACCCAATTAAATTATAACCATCACCCACCTTACCATTAGGGTATTTTATGTTGTATTGAAGAGATATATATCAAGACCATAATTATAGGAATGTGTATGTTTAAATTTCTATATAATAATGTTAATATTTTATTCTTATAATTTTCTTATGAATGGTTCTAAAATTTGTAAAAAACAGAAATCATATATTTAATAAGTTTTCATTTTCAAATAGGATATTTATTTTGAGGAATAAATAGATTTTTTGAAATAAATAATAGTTTAATAATGGATTTTTATCAAATAATATTTATCAAATATAAATAATATTATAGTTTTTATGAAAAAAATGTAATTTTTATAAGGGTTTGAAAACTGTTATAGTAAAAAACCAAAAAAATTTAAAGAAATTCCAATTTTTATTTTAAAGAAAAAATTTAAATATTTATATAAATAATTGATAAAATTAATATAATTTAATTAATCCAAGTGTTGAAATTATCCAATGGTTAATTGTTCAAAATTTTCTAAGATAGTCAAATTTTTGGGTAAAAATTAAATATGATATAAATTCGCGATGTGTGTTATGAAATCATAATGAACCAAAGGTTATTTAATAAATACTATAATGGGATATATGAGACTAAATAAATGTTTTAACTTTAAAATAATGTGATTTTATTTTTATTTGATTAATTTTATATATTCATTATGAAACCTTCAAAACTATTAATATATTTTACAGTTTATAAATTATTTCATTAAGAGTATGAATCACTTCCACTCTATCAAGTTTATTATTTAATGATTATTTTACTTTCCATTATAATATAATGAAAATAAATCATATTTGGAAGAAACCTAGGTAAAAATATTAGGATGGTGTGTTCTTTTGATTAATTACTATATTGAGTCCAAAAAATATTTTTTGTATTTGATAAATAATTCCCCAACCATATCCTATATAAATCAACAAAAACTCTAATTATTCTTCACTAAAACTACATGTAATACTTCCATAAACTTACCTATATTCTCAATAGTCTTCCCAAGGTTCCCCATAATCACAAGAATACAATCCCAATAATTTGTACTCACACTAAAGTAAGGGTTATTTTCCTTATAATGTTTATCAAATTTTCATTATTATCTTAAATCTTATATTTCCAATTCTATTGGTAGTACATGTTCTTCCATGTCCATTTACTTTCTAATTTAAGTCTAAATGATTTGAGGACACTTTCTCTCTCATCAGTCTATTTTATGAATATTTAACTGACACTGTTATGCTGCAAAATTGTCATGATGATTTTACATTCCAAAACAATTGTGTAGTGGATACCATACCCATTATCTATCAAGTGTGTTCAATGTTTTAAACTTATAAGTATTTCATGGAGACATAATTGTTTTTATTCCATAATACATTAGAATTTAATAAAATACGAGGATGAATAAATAAATGTTTTGTGATCTACTTGGAACATATAAAATAGGAATGAAATGAATGTGATAAGTGCACCTAAAATTATAGAGAACAATAATGAATTAGGTAATGTTTATAATCACGAGATATAATTTTTGGACATAGATCATACATGATTCCATTATGAAAAATTTTCAGTTATAATTTCTTTGAATTTATCATTAATATATTTTTATTGATGTAGTTTTTTAAGTTGTTTACACATTTCACTTGTTTCCTTTATTTCATCATGTTATATCATGACATATTGTTCATGTTTATTATTATTGCCCATTTTATGTATCATTGATAAGCCTATTATCTAACATGTATTTTATTATTTGTGTTATGCATTTTTTATTCCATTATCGGGCTATATAGCTAACCCCTTTCTTAGGTGTGTCCCCAAGTTAGTACATGCAGTTTTAAGTATGATCTTGTAAAAAAAGATTACTATAAAGAAGATGTCTTTCCAATTCAATGTTGTTATGTAATTAAACTAATTCCCAAATTCATTGGGCTTCTTGATATTTTGGGTTGTACTTTGTGTTATATTATTAAATAAATAAAGAATTATTGTATAATAAAATCATGTGTTGTCATATTTGTTATGACATAAAAACTATAGTTATATTGTGGATTATGATTGTAAAACTATATAGAAAGAATTAATGAAAATACATGGTATATGAAAACAAAATACAATTTTTTAATTATAGAGTAAGATATTTATCATAAAATTACATATATTTCTTGATTCTACGAGTGGTTGTGGAACTCACCAAAATGTACATAGTGGTAAAACTGGGAAACACCACAACTAGGTAGACTCAATCGGGAACTGGTGCACAATAATGGGCCTCTCTTAACCCCTAGTTTGACACTCATTCGAGGATATTCTCTGTTAAATACATAAGCCCATTATGAACTATTATCAAAGGAACAAAAAATACCATAAGAATATATATTTTTAAGTATATCATGGATAAAATATTTTGAATACTACAAATTCATAAGTTAAAGAATTAGAAGTAATTTATATGTTGTGACAATATAGTCACTGGATTCTCATTTATGTCTTTAATATTTTAAAAATACTCATACCTCATTTTATATTGTATTCCGATAAATGGATTATAATTATTGTTATATGTTAAGGAACCCATGTTATGGGTTATGTGATGACTACACCCAATGGGATTCCCAACTCAATGCGAGTGGGAATCATAAAAATTGTGATCATAATCTCTCTGGTGACTCAGATTCTGAATAGAAACTTGTATTATGACGAGAACTAAAATCCCCCTAAAAGAGAACAAGATTAAATTGAGAGATTAATGTGACAAAGGACTATGAATTTCAATGTATCATATGATCCCTTAATCATGTAATGATATATCAACTCCATTTAAAAAAATATTTTCCCTCGTCCAATGATTTTACAAGAAAATATTATATTTATAATATAGATGGATAAGCTAATCAGTGGTGTATATTGATAAAAAATACAAAGCCTGAGAAAGATATTTAAGTGTTTATGCTTAATGAAATGACTAAAAAAAATTTTTGAAAAAAAATTTCCTCACACTCTCCGACATAAAATAGAATGGGGTTTCATTTCCCATGATAAAAAAGATGACTAATCTTTCTAGTCATAAGAGGGAAAATTCACATGACATTCATAATACTCCTCCAACATTGTCGTTACCCTAAAATACATTGTTGACCAAATATTTGGTGGGATGAAATATTGTTTAAATAATCCCTAGAGATCAAATATATTGACATCTATGAAGAAATTTTTTGATGTTACTTCAAATTAAAAATGGATATCTTGGATTCTCAAGGGTATTATAGGGATAAGATACAAAAAAGTAGAGTTTAATTGTACCAGTCTAATGTAAAAATCAAATGTTGTTAATAAAACATCAATATCCCACTTGTTAATGGTGAATAAACAACCCCCCAAATTTTCCTAAGGCATATGAGTAAATAAATTAAATGTCGGAAGGATGGTCAACATGATATATATTTCCGACATGAGAACCCCACCAATGTGATGGTTGAATGGAGTTATCCAGTAAAGCCTCATCTCATTTTTAATTTCCTCTACATCAACGAACCGGGGCACTTTTCAATCCAATTTACTGTGCTAAGGGTTTCTAGATAGAACCAACATCTTCTATGGAATGAAGGGAAAATATATTATATCACAACAATTAATGTGGATAACAAAAATGTTGTAGTGAATGGTATGTAAGTTATTCATTCAGTAATAGAGAACATATTTTTTATTTTGGGTTGACACATCCCTTAAAATAAACAATTTTTGGTAGAAATATTCATAAATCACTACAAAGCATCAATGTAGAGATGTAGATGGACATAAAAAAGGGGTAATTATTAAATACCAAGTATCTAACTCCTCCACTATAAAATGTTTTTGTTATAATAACCTTGAAAACCATTTCATAATACCTTTGGAGGGATTTTATACAATTATGGGTATGAATTTTTTTTTCTATATATATAGCCATCCTAAATTCCTATGTGAAGGAAATAAATTTTGGTATATCCAATCGTCCCAATATTATATACTAGTGCAAGGAGGATGATAAATCCTCTTTAGTATTAACATATCAAGCATAGATATTTTTTCATACATGAAATAATATTTAGATATAACGGTTTTTCTTAAGAAATGGTCAACCATGAAGACAAGCCAATTGTGATGGAAGACACTTATGTGTTTTATGATGAATTTTTTATTATTCATCCTAAATGTGATGCTGAATTTTCAATCAATATTATTCGTAGGTCATTACCATTATCGAAAATTTCATATAGAGTTATTGTTGGGTTACATTGACAGATGATGAAGAAAACTATTTAAGAATATTCATAAATGGTATATATTCCCATGTGCTTCAAAATGGGGTGCATCAATCCTCTTATTAAAAAAATGAGATAATGTGACTTTGGATTGATTATAATTATCTCAATGATATCCCAAAAAAGAAACAATATATTATTTCATTGATTGATTAATTTTTCAATCATCTATGTGGACAAAAATACTTCTCCAAGGAGGATCTATGATCGAGTTATTTTCAATTTAGCGTGATGAACGAGGATAACCTAATGACTACATTTCTTAAAATGTACGTGCACTATGCCATCATAATAATTTAATTTCGGCTCAATAATACTCCAGTAATCTTCATAAAATGATGAATAGTGTCTTTAGGGATTACCTCGACAAAATTTTCATAGTCTTTATAGATGATAATCAAATATACTCTAAATGGAAGGAGGAGCATCAAATGAATATGTGAACTATGTTAAAGACTTTACAAAATTATAAACATTATTGCAATTTCAAGAATGTAATCTTTGGTTATAGGTTGTCTAATTATTGGGGAAAATTTTGACAATAAGTGGGTTATCTATATAACTTTCAAAGATCATAAATTGTAGGAAGGATGAGGAAAACCACTATGAGGTAAATCTATAGTTTCCTTAGATCATTTATGTGTTGTCGTCTATTTAGGAGAAATTTTTCATGATCTTCAAAACCTATAACCATCCTAACATGGAAGGGATGAATGTCTTATTGGAAAGATGAATATGAAGAGAGAATCAAGGATTTGAAATGGAGTCTTATCACCACACTTATACTCACACTAACCACAAGTGTAGAACATTTTGTGAAATACTATTATGCTTCAATAATGTGATTGGGTGTGTGTTAATGAAAAATGAAAATGTAGTAGCCTATTCATCAAGGAAGTTGGATGTTCCTGAACTGAACTACCCAACTCATCCTCCAATGGCCTGAAGGCCTTCTTTTTTTATTTATTTTTGATAATCCACCATTTAAGCGGTGAGTTGGAACCCCTATAAGGCCCATAGTCATATGTATTACATAGACCATAGGCCTTAGAGGAATTCATTGCCTGTAGGCTTTAATAATTTATACAACCCCGACTAACTAATTAGAACTACATCTCCCTGACATATTTATTGTAAAATAAGCTCTCCACCTTCACATGGATCTTTTAATAGGCTTTACCGTGCATATATAGGCTTTTCCTACTGGCAGGTTCCATACCCTTTCATTTATGCAATATTTTTAGCTTCTGTTATAGTGAAAGCTCCTTGATCCTCCTCGTTTTGAATCATGTTCCTTATAGGTTATCTTGTTTTCATTTGCACTTATGGCAGCCCGAAGGCCTTGAGGTGGCCTGAAGGCCTTACTGACTTGAATGCATGGGTGGCCCAAATGAGTTAAAGGACTCATGGACCAAATCAGTGGCCCGAAGGACCAAATGGGGGAATATTCTGGGCTTCTACGGTGCCAAACAGTTACTGATACAGTAACTGCTACAGTTTTGCATGGTTCCTGCTATAGTACCTTCTACAATACTGCTATATTACCCAAAAATAGCATCTTCCTAGATTTGATCCCATGTTTCTTGGATGCACTTAAGGAGTCCTCACCAACTGGGATCAGGCTCATGTGCGAACTACCCAACTCATGATATGCAGTTGGCAATAGTGAACATAACAATGAAAATGCAGTGGAATTATATCTTTGGAGAGATGATTTAAATATAGAAGGACCAAAATAGCCTCAATTATATATTTATTGAGAAATAATTGAATATTATTTAGCAAATGTGTTTCGTTCTTATCAAGGAATATGACTACTAAATTAACTATGATTCATGAAATGAAAATAAAGTTGTAGGGACTCTATATAAAAACGGATCTAGAAATTCTATCATTGACTCAAATTGAGTGGATCTAGCCTTCTTATATTTGGAAAGGATGGACATGGTAATCATAAAGGTGGGAAAATCATCAATTATATCACAAATTATTTCTCATCAATCCCTTTTATAGAAGATAAAATATTCTCAAATAGATGATGTGGGAATCCAGAAGATTGTTGAATTCATAAGAAAAGAAAAATGATTACATATAAATGTTAATGAAGAAAGAGTTTTAAGATGTTTTTTCATAGTTATGCGTTCCATAAAATCCTGAGATAAATAATCTGATACTAGATTGTGAATATAGTTTAACATTCTCCATCCATCCAAGAAGAACAAAGATATATCAAGATATAATAGAACACTATTGGCGTGACAATATAAAGAATTTGATTGTTTAATATACATCAATATTTATATTATTTTTGTTTTGTGACGGAATAAATGTTGGAATCCATGTGGTTGATGCAACCATTACCTAAACCAACATGGAAATGGGAAAATTCACTGTCTACGTTTTCACTATTCTTCCAATGATATCATGATGAAATAATGTTATATTGGTTTTAATAGACTATCATACAAATAAATCACACTTTAATGTGATTTTATATGATTTCCCACTCTAAAAAATCATGGATATACATTATAGTAGTGTCGAGGATGCACACAACACAACTATAAATTATATCTGATAGATATTTCTGGTTTAAATTAATGTCCAAAAGGAGTCCCCAACATTCAATGAATACTATGTTAAACATCATTATGGATTTCAACCATCAAATTGATGGAAATTATGGACAAATGATTCAGACACATTAGGACATATTTATATCATTCTCAATTTACATCAAAGGATAATGGGATCAACATCTTCCATTGGTCAATTTCTCATACCATAATTGTTTTCACTCATGCATCGAAATGGATCCCAATTAATCCCTTTATCAGAAGACGTGTAGACCACCTGTATGATGGGATAATGTTGGGGAAAACAAATTTATAGGTCCTAAAATGGTCGTCGAAATTATATAATAGGTCAAGACTATATAGAATCACATCAATAATAGTTATAGTAACAAGAATAGACATTGTGAAAACCATCAATGAAACCAAGAGTTTTCTGTTTGAGAAATGGTATTCCTCTACATTTTTTCATGGTATAAAGTCATGAGATTTGGGCATTTGGGAAATAATTTTCCAATATACATTCCCCCTTTTAGATCCTCTATCACCTAAGAGTGATGGTTTGTTGACTAGAACTCCCTTGTAACGTTTCTTAGGAACATGACATATTTTATATATCTATCTTAAGGAAGTACATTCTAGATCCCTCACATGTACTCAAATAAGAGGTGGTACCATTGGAGAATGATCTCTCATATTAGGTGCAACTAATGAAGATCATAAATTGTAGAGATAATGTTCTATGAAATAAGACAATGAAAATAATCAAAGTGATGTATAAAAACAAAATGTTTTATGATGTGACATGGAAGCCAGAGAAAGTGATGAAATAAAATTTTCCTCACATGTTTTAGCATGGAAAAATAACATTTCTGGGGAAAAATATTTGAAGGGGAAAGATTATAAAAACCCAATATTTTTTAAATTAAATTCCCCTTTATGATTTAAATAAATGTATTAGTATGTAATCTGGTCATAGAACACACATGAACATCTTTGGTTTTATTATATCCTATCAGATTTAAAAGACTATTGAGCATCATTATCATTGATAATGTTGTCATTGAAAAATGATTATGTGATTATTATAAATATAGGTTTTTGATAATTCTAATTGACACATATAATGGAAGTGATGGCATCAATTATCAGGATCATACCCTATGATGCCAATTTTTTTTTGTTTTTCCAAGGGAGATAAGGTCATTGGGATTTTCCCTAGACCAATCCCATGATGAGATTAAAAAAATTTAGCATGAGTGATACTATTTAAAGAATAATTTCATGCTCACTGTGATCAAGAACCAAACCATGTAGGTTAAACCACTCCACAAAATCCTCATCACCAGGCACCATACCCTTAGAGAGTTTTATGGTGTATTAATGAGATATTAATCAAGTGAACAATAATATATATATGTATATGGTATTTTTATTATAATAATATTCATATTTTCATCATATTGTTACTTTATAAATGATTTTTATATTTTTTTAATAAAACCAAAAATTATATTTTGAATTAGTCTTAAATTTCAATTATATCATTTATTTAAATAAAAATGGATTTTAGAAAAAAAAAATATTCTAATAAAATATTACGTTAAAATATTTTTTAAAAATATAAATTATCATATATTTATTGGGATGTAATATTTAAATTGAATAATGTTTCAAAAAGTACTTCTGTAAAAAAACTAGATATTCTTCAATAAATGTTGTTTTTTATTTCAAAAGTGAAAATTAACACATATATTAAATTATTTTAATGAAATGATTATTATTTCTTGAACTAGAGCATCAAAATGTTTTAACTGACAATTTTTCATAATTATCTGAGAAAGATGATTTTTTTTTGTTAAAAATATTTAATATGGTATAAATATACGATGTGTATTGTGACCTAATAATGACCCAAAATTCATATAAAAAATAACATAAAGGGGATACATGACAAAATATATGTTTCCCATTGAAAATAATAATATTTTATGTTAATTTTATTAATTTTATAAATCCTTTTTCATTCCTCTCAAACCATTAATATAAATTATGGTTTTAAAATAAATTCATTAAGAGTATGACTCCCTTACACACCATTACGAGTATTATTTTATTAATTTTATCCATTGCCTATATAAAATAATAAAAAATCATCTTTTTTAGGATATATGGGAAAATCATGGGATGGTTTGTGGTTTTTGTTGTTTTATGATATAGAGTTTTGAAAATATGTTTGAGAAATGATATATAATTCCCCATACATTTCCTAAAAAGAAACACCTTCATGCCCAAATTTCCCATCACTATAAATAATTTAATCACATATTTAATCTTCCCACATATATCAAGGGTCATTCCATTATATACCCAACATATCAAGAATATCCTCCCAAACATTTAGAGTCACACACTCTCGTTAGGGTTCTATTTCTTCTCATCAATATTCATGTTTATTCCTTATCTCGTGGCTTCTATTTCTATTTACTATTGTTGGGAAATGTTTTTCCATTTCCCTAATAATGTCCATTTTAATTCCAGATGATAATTTATCACTTTCTCTCTCATAAAAAATTTTATGAACCTTTAAGTGACATCATTATACTACTAAAATTTCACTATGATTTTCCAGGCCAAAAAAATATATTAAATATCATAGCCATTTATTATCAAGGGTGTTCCCCTTTATTAACTTATAGATATAATTTGGTGATTAAATTTATGTATCCAACATTACTTTTATTTATTAATATACTATTATAAAGAATGAATACTTATTGTATGATATATCCTCTAAACATAAGAATGAGAATGAAATGAATGTGATAGGTGTGCCTGAAATTATATAGCGCCCCAATGAATTGCGTAAAGATTAGTCTCATAAGAATTCATGTTGGGACAGAGAGTAAAAATAATTCTTTTATGGTACATTTCTATCATTATTTATTTCGATTTATCTCTCACTAATGTTTATGATGTATTTTTTTATTTATTACCACGTTTTGTATTTTTCCTTTATGATATAATGTTATATCAGTCCTCGTTGCTCATGTTTATGATTATCACCCCTTTTATGTCACATTAATATGTCTTTAGTATAACATTTTTCACATTATACATGTTATTCAATGTTTAATCCTTTAATAGACTTTAAAGATAACCCCTTTCTTATGTATGTCCCAAGGTTATATCATGATGTTTTAAGTATGACAATGTTAAGGATGTTTTAAATAACGATGATTTAATTCATATTTTATGTCATTATGTAATGTACCTAATTTCAAAAAACACTGGACATATCAATATTACAGGTTGTATTTTATGTAATATTATATATTAAGTCCAAAATTAATGTGTAATAAAGACGTTCTTTGTCAAATTAAATGATTGGATGAATATTTTATCGTTCATGAAGACACTATTAATAATCCCTCATTTTAAAACATAACATAGAATCTAGAAGATTGATATACGTAGCAAAAATATATTTTTATTTATTAAAATATGATTTTTTTTATAAATTAAAAATGCGATAATAAAAAAAACATGTAGTTAAAAATTAATTATATATTGAATTCATATAATCCATATATGCATTAACAAGATTCCTTATAACTTCAACATCTATTCCTAAATTACTCACATATTATTTTGAGATTATATTTATTTAATATATTTTTAAAATATACAATTGTTATAAAATAACTATTATAATATATGATTTTAATACTATAAAATTCATATCTAATGTATACTCATCAATAGGTTTCTTATTTACTTTTATGTATTCAATAAAACTACTTATATAATGGAAAATATCACTAAAATATTTTAATTTCCCTTAATTAATTTTTAATTACATTGGTAATGTGAACTCTTCCAACTCTCTTTGAATTTTAATAACTATTCTATTCTTCTTCTATACGATCAACATAATAATATATCATAGAAAAACAGTGACATTCATTGATATCATCATCATAAAGAAAAGATTGAAAATGTTTTTTACAATGTATTCATATTGTAAAAAAAATGTTGTCGTGTCCTTTCTAATAGAAAAAGAAAAACTAAATATTATTCAAGTTCAGATTTATATGAAACTATATCCATTCAAATTCATTAAAAATAATAATATTGAGTACATTACTATATACATATGTTCATTCCTCTATATTTCAAAAAATAAGATAATTTTACACTTCATAACATTCATTCCTCTACTATTTTTTATAGATACTCTATAAGTTTCCTATCATGTTTTATGAACCTATTGTCTCATGTTATATGGTAATAATTAATCCAGGGAAAACATAATTAGTGTCAAATCCTCTAGGGAGTACTTTTGGTTGTAATCATAGGAATCTAAATCTTTTTTTGGTATATTTCCTGAACTCATTTCTCTAAAAGTGGATCATCCAACAAATATAATTTTCCAATTTCATATGAACTATTATATGTATTTTATAACAATTAAGATAGTTTGTTATGTAAAAAAATTTCTTATACAATATGGATCTCATGGCTAATAATGCTGAGGATTTAATTATCTATAACTAAAATTTTTAAGTTGTATCAGGTTTTATATCATTTCATTAAGGAATTATAATATAATTTTCCCAACAAAAATTTATGACCCTGCGCATTATATCAATTTAGTGATCTAATATTTATATTTCACTAATAAATAACTCCACTTTAACCAATGAATCATCACTTTAGTTATTTTGGTAGAAGGTCATACCAATAATAATATTTCACGATTCTTGCTTACTTGAGTGGTTCACTCATTACCAGTCAATAATATGGATAATTCAAACACAATTTCAATTATATCCCATCCATATTGGATTCCAATTTATTATAATTTAAAAAATTATTTAACACAAGAAAATATAGGGGAACCAATCTTTGAGAAAAAAACTACTAATTTTCATATTCTAGTGTTACTCTTTACATTCATTCTTTATACCAAAAAATCAACGTCACCCACTTAGGAATAAAAATACATGGTTGCTCAATCGAGGTCTGGAGATGTTTGGAATTATAAATAATGTCACACCTAGTATTTTATATATTATATTTTCTTGTCTCACAAACATAATATGGATCATATGTATAGAAATTTATTAGATTTTAAATATATAATTTTTATTTATCTAGTTTTATTCATTTTGTGTTATGTTATTATAGTGATTTTAGTTTTTGAAATCCATATTTTATCTACTCCATTAATGTGTTCACACAAAAAGTAATATAAACCCTTGTACATAATTTCAAATTTATCATATCTAACCAAAAATATGTTCTAAACAACCAAATATATATCTAAATTCATTATATTCATAAGATAGATGAACTCTTAATTTCATGGTTAGAAACTATGTGGAATTGATAATCATCATATGAGTAATCACATTGAAAATGTTTTCCAACTCTTAAACTTGGTATAATAAGGAATAAGCCTCAATGATATGGGTTTTATTACCCAAAATCCAATTCCCTGAAGAGAATGTACTTAATAGAAAATATAAATGATAATATCTCTAACACCTAGTATTTACAAACTTTTCCCATTTACAAAAATTGAACTAAAAAAATGACATAGAAAACATCACTCAAGGATCATAAATACTAAATATTATGGGATTGTACCTATAGTGTATATCATGGGTATTTTTCTAAGAAGAAAATTCGTACATAAATAATCAATAAGTAATATTAAATGTATAAATAATTTTATGTGAATGAATAATGAAAAGAAGAAATTTGTAATGAATGAAAATTTCATCAATTTGAAATTAAGATCAATTTAAGATCTTTTAAAAAAATAAAAAAATATTATAAACATTTTATAATAAGGAAATAACTATGGATATCCCATAATTTTAGATATAAATTGTTTAATATATAATTTTAAGATGACCCCTTTCAAATATTATATTATATGTAATTTTTATATATAATACTAGTCACAAATTAATTTATAATTCAATTTCTATTATATAAGATGTATACATAACATTTGAATTAAATAATTTATAGTATTTAATTATTTATTCATATTAATCATCAAAACATTTCTGATTTGTTCTAATAAATATCTCTAAATAGGTCCATCCATTTTATATGAATACTTTTAAATTAATTAATTATGAACAATTCATATTTATAAATATAATTTTTTTTTATATTTTATTATTATTTTAATTACTTGTAAACTCTTTATAATCCATCATTAATTTTTTTAAATGAAACCATTATTTTAATATAAAAATACTTAATATCATTTGGAAAATAATATTTTGAACATTAAAACATATTTTTAATAATAATTTGATAATAAATTTTTAATAAAAAATAATATAATTAATTATAATATATTTATTATTAATTAATTTAAAAATTATTTATAAATTAATGTAATCTAAAAATAACTTTTATTATGATTTATTAAAAACTTATAAACAATAAAAAAATTATTAATATATAATTTTCTTAATGTTTTTTACTTCACCCATACATAGGAGAGGTTACCTATATCGAGGTGAAACCCGAAACCATTATATATACCACTTGCATAAAGCTAAATTAGAAGTTTCCTTCTATATAATGGTAACAAAAAGGATACATTTATATATTTCCATTACTTAAAGTTATATAAATGTAACATTTATGAAGAAACCCTTTCACAATGTACAATACAATTACATTTATATATTTCATATTTACCTTTACAAAGAACCATTTTAGTAAAGGAAAATTATTATTACCCATATGTTGACTAGTCAGTATAATGGTAAATAATGATTAGTTTTACCTAAAACTATTTTCACAATAGAAATGTGTTATAACACTTATAATGATCCATATATGTAAAGACAAGTCATGATTAGCTTTACACAAGTTGGTTGGGTGTCTATGTAAATGTATTATTGTATTGTATCATTTTATTATATTACTATAACACATTTTACAATTTTTATATTATTTAAAACTAGCATGTTAAACATGATATGTCATTGAAGGGAATTTCATTGATAATATTAGTGGGTTTCTGCATGTAAACCTTTGATAATTATCATTGAAATAGAACAAAAAAATTGTTTTATATATTTCTATGAAATCGAGGTGCTAAAAATATTTTATAATAGATTAGAATAGATTACTTGTATTAAGTGTGAGGTTACATCAAACATGATATTGAATAGTGGATAATGATTCATCATGATCAGTAAAGTTGAAAACATAGCCTTTAAATCATCAATAGAATACACTAGTTGTTGGATCACATTCTATATCAGATAAATACCATAGCTATTAAATGGATGTTATTACCTTCTCAAGACTGGTGAATGATTCTTGACATGAATTAAAATTTCATAACTTTTCATTAAACTGATGATCATAGTCATATAACATGAATGAAAAATTATACACAAACACGTATAATATAAGTCTTTCACTTTTATAAAAAATACATGGTTCTTTCTCATGAATGAATAAAATTTCCTCTACCATCTTGTATTATTAAATAATAATAATGGTTTATCCAACATTGATTATTGTATTAAAATCATTTAATAATAATAAAAAAACATCTTCTATTCTATATAAAAACTATTTGTGACGGGTTTGTTTCTATAGTTATGACATTCATTTACAAAATTATTATATTTTTTATTTTCATTACATACTATATGAATTGTATTCAAGTATGTTTCATGTGACTACCTGAAATATTACATTAAAAAAATTCATGAACTCTCCATGAATCATATCCATGATCATATACATGCATCATATGCATGTATAATATATTAAATATATATATTTTATACATATGTCATACATATATTATATATATTAATTCAATATACATGAATTATATGTATGTACATTTTATTTATAATCCAATATGAATTATATTCAATTCATTTAGTTATTCACATTATAAAATACCCATTGGAATTGTATAAGATTTTTTATATGATATCAACCATAAATGATAAGAATTTGGATAATTTGAGAATATTTATGAATTTATTGAGAGGTATCATAGTTAATTTAGAGGTTATGTGGGTTTAAGTGGATTAGTTCTATAAAATCATGTTTTAGATAAAATTTTCAAAGTCATAGACCATACAATTTTCATAAGGTTTATATTTTAACATCTTAGGGTTCCATAAAAAACATCATAATTTTCACCTAATTTTTCGTAATGTTTATAAACTTTGTATAGTTTAGCTAAAAGTACATTGTAAAATTATATCTTATATTTTAAATGTTGATTAGGAATCTTCATAAGGTTAATGGAACTTAATCAGTTTCCATCATTATATGTTTCAGTGATCTCTGGGATTATACAAGTGTTCACAAGGTTATTAGAGGACTTATTAAGGTTACTGATCAACAAATGTTATAAAACAAAATTAGGTTTCCATTTTCATAAGGTATATATAGTCTTTTTTTGGAACACAAGAATCACCATATGGTACAGAATCGTCATGATGTATAATTATAGAAAATTTTTATGTCTCTTTAAAACAATATAACGTTTATTTATTTGTAGAATTTAGTGCATTTTTAGAACATATAATGCCTTATTTCTAGGAATTATGTGAAATATAAAAATGATATTGACATTATTTATAATGATTAAACAACATATTTTTATGATAAATTTTGCTTTAATATAAAAAATATTATAATCTTCATTATGTGAAGGATAGTTCCATGAAAAATGAATGAATCATATAAAGTATATGGTATTAATAATTATATTAATTTCATGGATTCTTTGATTCAAAAATACCACCATTAATATATATTGAAAATGATTTTTTATCAATATTAAATTATTCGTCTGTTTTGAATTCAGGATTATTTCAATACCAAAAATTGAATGTATAAATCATGGTAAATAATTCTACTATTTAGATATGTTTGTTTCAAAATAATATCATCAATGTTAAATTATGTTATTATAGAAAAATAATTACCCAAAAAAGGTGAATAATAAAGTGAGTTGTTCTCTAGAAAAAAGTTTTCTAGAATTTAGAATAGATATGTTGATATTTTTCTACCATGAAAAACTGTACTATAAAAATTAAATTGAATTGAATAATAGTTTCCAATAATACATATGTGGACCCAAATATTTTGAGGAAAAAATATATTAGTTCAAATAAATAAATATCATAAATGTGAGTATAAGTAAGATCACGTCATGAATGTATTATCCCATATATGAAAAGATCATTTTCATTAATTAATGAAGAAGGTTTTTGTGAATTATGCTTCACAGATATAGATTATTTGTTAAGATTCTATTCATACTATGATCTTATATTTTATTCTAAGTCATATAGTACAGAACTAACGATTTTTTTCAAATAAGAAAAAGGAGATAAACTAGATAACTAGTGGTTCCAATCAAAGTAATACTATGGGAATTATTCAAGAATTAGATGACACATTTTCCCACGAAGTGGATTATATATATTTAAAACAATGTATTTCACAAAAATTGAATTTTAATTTACAACAATAAATTAGTTCTAATAAAACCCATGTCTCGATAATATTTGAAAATTACAAGGAGCAGGCTCTCACATTGAGGATAGACCATGTAATTATTTTTTATATTATACTTATCATTCATTATTACTACATATTCTAAAAGAAGTGATTAAGAGATAGTTTATTATGTGTTGAATTAGTAACTTAGGTTAATATTAAAAGAAATTTTAAATCATAATCCAATAATTAAACTATAGCGGTACTTAACTAACAAGATCTCTATATGTGGAATACAATCACATTGGGATCCCTTTGAGCCACCTATTTTAAAAGTTTATAATGTGGATAACTCGTGTTTAGTATAAATATATAATATACATTATTTTTAATGTAAATAAAATTTATGGTTGAATAATAAAATGTTTTCTTTTCTACTATAACATGTTCTATATATTAGTTTTGCAGTGATTATGTATTTTCCACCATATATGAGATATCCTCCCATAACCTTTATAGATAAAAAAACTTTTATGTATATATGAAATATAACAATATATACTCCGTAGAATAGAATTATATGAATAAATTTTTGACATTCAGTATTGGTATTGATATATGGAAAAATAAAGAAAACATTTATGAATATAATGTTATGATTATGGCAGAAAAATTGAGAATTTAGTGATAAATTTGAATTGTAAATAATAATTTAAATCACATTTAGGGATCGAGTAATAGGTTGCAAAATTATACTATTTTTAAAAATTAAATTATAAATACCCCATATGAGTTTGATGAAATTTTGTTTTCTATGAATGATTTGGAATTTCATTCCCTTGATGATTTATGTGGTACTCTTTATAATTTAGATAAGATAAAATACAAAATTTTATAGAAGAAGAAAAAAATAGAAGTGGAAATTAAAATAACATAACATGTTTACATTCAAAGAGGATAACATTTAATACTGTAATGATTTAGATAAATATGATGAATGTGATGAGAATCACCAAATATTTATGGATTTTATCTCTAAATTTTTTGATAGAGTAATAGGAAAATATTTGGAAAACCTCCCACTAAAGAAACATAAATATGGGCGAGTTGGAAAATTTTTAATATTATTTATATATATCAAAGAAAATTCTAGTATGGAGATGATGATTAATAATATACTCCTTTATTAAAATTAGTACATTGATCTTCAAAATAATATATGATGTTTTATGATGGTAAAATAATAATTCATGGTCAAAATTAGAAGAGTGTGTTTAGAGAAGAAGAAGAATACATCCCTTATTCATGAAGTTGTTCTGGGGAAGACTATAGTGTAAGAGCCACCTTGAATTTGGTATATGTTTTAAGAAAATAAGAGAACTCAAGAAGAGAATAAGAAAGAGAAAAATATATATAAGAAAATAATGAAAATGATCTTTATTTGTTCTTAGAGTGAAATGCTCATCTTAAGATAGAAGATAAATCTTCTTTAAAATATGATAAAAATTTGACAAAAGATGAATACGTGTTCCAAATCATACATAAAAATAATATTTAAAAGGCCAAACATATCAAACATAATGTTGAATAAGAATTAATGTATTTTAAAAATAATATTAACATGATATTTTTCAAGAATAATTACACAAAATAAATAAGATAAGGTATCATAAGGTTTATTGGAAAATAAAAAATGAATTTGGATTATTATATAGAAATGGATATAAAGTATTTTTCATTGAAATATTTTTTAAAAAAAATTATTTTTGTTTTGATAAATTATACAATTATGTCAGTTAAAAATATAATGTCTATAATAGCTACAGCGAATGCTCTAAAATTAAATTTGTGAATAAATGTGTTTATAAAAAACATCATAATAATAATCCCTCATAAAATTATATTAGAGGCTCTTAAAATAATTGAAACATTACAAGACTAGTAAATGGGGGGTGAGACTACTCTAATGTTTTTATCATAATTTAAATAAAGAACTCAAAAATTTACTAAATGAATTTTTTAAATGGTATTATTAGATTTGTGGTATTTTATTCAAAAAAATAAAATTAAAAATGGTATAATATGTCTATACCATTGTAAATAAATAATCTAAAATCAAGGGGGTCAATACATTGGAATAGAGAAACAAACATGCGAGGAAACAGTCTGTAATTGCAAACAAACTATGATACATATTCCAAACAATCTTGATTATCATTAAGAAATATGTATAAATGTGACTATAAAATGATTCTATGTATAATAAATTATGATTTTATATTTAAATCAAACACAATATTTCACAAAATAAAAAAGTCATGGAATATAAAAAGGTTATAGAAATTCTTAATTATGAATTTATTTCTTAGCGATAGGGAGATAATCATGAAATTTATTAATGAAAATGATTTCTTATCACATATGAATGTTGATATTGTGGTCTCTGAATACATTGGGTAGTATGAAGGTAGATATATGACCATTGTAAATAATATATCCATGATTATTAGGGTAATTAGATAAAATTTAATTGAGTCTATCATGATTTTTTGTTTCTTAAAGGGATAAAGAATAAAATTTTCAGTGTGAATTAAGTATGTGATGATGGAAAAGAATTGATTTTGAATAAAAAAAATTCTCATAAAAATATGTAAATATGGAAAAAGTTTTATAAAAGGTAAAAGCACTAGTGGTAATATATATCAATTAAGTGATGTAATCATTCATGGTTTTCTATTTATAAGGAAGAGAATAATATATAAGAAAAAAAATACTTTTTTACCTTAGATAAATTAATTTGGAAAAAATATAAATATAACTTTTTAAGTATATATTGACTAGTAATTCATAGAAAAATATTTAATATGTATAACTTATCAAAGAGTAATTTGACTCAAGGAATGTATAAAATAATGGAGATACAATCAACTAGACCATTTGAGTTGGTTCACCTATAGTTGTGTGGGACTATGAGACACCAATACATATGTGGTTAGTTTTATTATATTATATTAATTGATGACTATAAAATATTTAAAATAGTTTTTCTCACGAAACAAAAGTCAAATGTATTGGAAACATTAAAAATTATTAGATAATTATATAAATTAGAACATGAGTCTCATATTTAAAATCCAATGACTACAAATAGTGTGGAATTTTCTATTGCATAATTCATATATTATTATTTTAATAATTATATTTAGAACCAATATAGATCTCTCTACACTCCACGATAGTATATTGTTCCTAACTGAATAGATAGAATTATTATAGTAATCGGATAAACATTACTATATGGGTCTGAAATGTAAAAAAACTTATAGAGATAATTTGGTTTCATGGATTTTTACATTCAAAAATTAGAGTTTCCAATAACCAAACTCAATAACAACCTCATATGAAATGAGTTATAAAAATAATCTAAAAGTGCGAGTCATTTATTATTCATTATAATTCTTGTTTTATGAAAATTAATGACACAAAAATGGGTAAATTATTTGAGATAGATGGGGAAGGAATCCTATTTAAAATATATCCAATGGAAAAGGATAAAATTGATCAGGTATGGTACATTTTAGAGTTTTAGACTATTCTAATATGATGATCATAGAAATTAGTTCCAATAATGTTACTATCAAGAACTAACTGGCCTACCCTAAAACCAAGCACCCAAGACAATGCATTCAAAATTAGAAAGTGTATTCTAAATCCCAATGAGATAGAAACTACTGATCGATGATCAGAAACATTCCATGGGAACTACTTATTGTAAAATAATCACCACAACAGTTTCATACTCAAATATAGAAGGAAAATTCAATAACATTGATTATCAAGGTCTAATAGTAGTATAACCAACCAAAAAATTATAATCATTCCATAAAAATGTTATCTTAAAATATTCAAGAGAATCAATGAAGAATAACATAATCATTATCCAAAAAGTATCCACAGATTGAGTCAAAGAGGTAGGGTCATATATATATAAATATAAAGGGGATGGATTTTGAAGAGTAAATACAATATACATATCCAAACACAACAAAAAATAACTAAAAGTATTATCCACCTATGTGTAGAATAAGAGAAACGTTTATATTAAGACCCCATAATCAACCCAATGAACTTTAATAAGATTACCTTCTACCTCTATGTATATTTTGATTATTACCAAAATATGTCCAAAATAAGTCTACATGCACCCTTTGGATTCATTTTAGGTATCAAAAATAGAATCCTAATTGGATAAAACCTTTAATTTCATGAATACACCTTGTTAGATAAACACAATAATTCTTGGATGAAATAAACCAGATGAATGTAATCAGTTTACTTTTATAGGTTATAATAAAAGAGCGATGATTATTATTCTATAAATGAAAACAAATATAGTGAATATATAGTTCTTTATAAACAAGAAACATGGGATATACCTATGTTATCAATGGTTATCAGCTTTCTATGTCTTTGTATCAACTTGTTAGCTAATTTTTAACCCATGTGTGGACACAAACCACAAATGAGATCATAAAATGGACTATTAATATTATATTTCTCATAAAACAAAACCAAATCAAACCAAATTCTTTGGAGTAAATTATTTTGTCTAATGGTGAGGTTTTTTCCGATCATTTCACCTTGGCCTTCATTTTGGTCTATTATAGTTAGTTAGAGTGATCTAATCCAAAAGGTATGCATAAACCAATTATTTATCATTAATATATCCTAGTTCCCATATTCTTGTTACATTTCACAAATGTTGTATTCCATTTGAAATGGTTTTACCTCAATACTCAAGTATTCAATTCCATTTATGAACATAAAATTATGTCTTGAGAGCCATTTTATTTTCCTCTAACTGCGAAACATTGAAGACAACCATGAGGTATCTAATAAAACATATATACAATAAAAAAATTAATATAATTAATTTAATACCCTCTTTATAAAACATATTATTATTGAACAGTACATAAAATAAATTTTTCACGTCACACCAACTAACATTAACCAAGCCAATATTTTATAAATTGGTGGAAACCATACACCTGTGATGGGAATAAATCTAAAATTTAAATATTTATCCTAGATAGAAAATATGAAACTAAAAATTAAAAACCCCCCTCATAATATTTTGAATACATTAAACCTAGTTTACCATGACCATAAGGAAAATAAAAATCCTTGGAAAAAGATAGAAATGGTCCAACATGAATAAAATATAGACACATACAAGATTTTTCTTTGATAAATCTAGCCAAAATCACACCCATAGTGAATAAGAGAGGGTGTGACATGATTGGGAAGGATGATTGATTAAAATAAGGTTTGAAAATAGGGTTAGATGTGGTACAATAAAGTAGGAAACTATTGTATTTTAACACTTTTACATTTCTAAGAACAGTACATGGTTTGGAGAAAAAGAATTCAAACTATGTGAATACTATGTGTGTTAGAATTTCCTCACCAAGGAACATTCGTGGTTCAGAAAAATAAAATTAAAATCATATTCCAACCAAGAATAATGCACATTCTATATTTATAGTCTTTGTTTCCTAATTTCTATATATTTTCCACTAACCATGAAGCGATGTGTTTTTTAAACATAATATTTTAAAGGAAATACACCAAAAATTGAAGAAGAAAAGATAAAGATAATTAAGATGTGATAAATATTGTAAATTTCGTTCATAATTTAATAATTCTACCTATTATGTAGCTTCCCCTTAATATTTTATTTAATTATTAATCTATAAAAAATGTATCCATTACTCCGTTATTTGATATTCATGCTCCCTCATCTCATGTGAATAAGATATGTTTTTCCATGAAAAATGAAATACCATAATAAAATTTTCATGGTTTACCATATCGCAAGAGACCTAATATTAATATTTGGACTAATAGACAAATAATATTATTCCAGTTTTAACTCTTAAAATTCATTCTCATAGGAATGATTAGGTCGGTATTTCTTCAATTGAGAACCATGGAATATATTATCAATTATTATTAGTCAAGGTTGTAAATCCAACATATAAGAAACATTATTGATTAAACCCATGATCTAAAATGAACTAACATACCTGATGGGGAGATTCCCTTTTTTTATATTATTCTATGACCCAAATAGTATAATACCATGAAACATCTGGACAAAAACCAAATATTAAAGGCATCAATGAGAAGGGTTGACATAAGATTTATGGTGAATCAAATCTATCACTAAAAAATATTGAATTTATTTAATATTCCCATTCATCTATTAAATATGGCTAGGTATCACCAAATATGTCCCACATACATATTTTCAATATAGTGGGGAAATGCATGATTGGCTATAAATTGAATAAAATGGGTCGATATGAATATATGTGTGGTATTTATTATTTTAAGAAAACATCACCATTCTTAGATATGTATCCCAAGAACTACCAATGTATATAATGAATAACTAAAGAATATATTTGATAATTTTATGGTCATATTCTTTTTTCCCATCCTTATAGTAAGGGTATGTTTTTCATAGATTCATCTGATTTCCCATCACCTATTTGAGGTATTTGTAGAGTTATGATGTAAAATGGGGTTCTAGTAATATTAGACGATTTATTTAATACAATATTTCCACATGACTTATTATTTTTTCATCCTACCTAAATCCCACACCTTCATTATCTCCTTGATCTGTTTAATGTGTTAAAATTTTATTAGTTGTTCAATAATGACCCAAATAGAATTCTAACTCTATGGGTTTATGGTAGTCTAACAATGAATTCCTTTGGATCCTCATCCCATTTCTATATAGGAATTATAAAAGGTTGATTTAAGCCAAATGGATCATTAGTGTATGTATCTTATATGTTGATAGGTATAAAAATAATACACCAAGTCTACAATATCTCTCCTCATACAAAGGAACGAGTATCACAACATTAAACCACTATACATCTTGGTGGAACATATTTTTAAATCCAAATGAGACCCATGTAATTCATCCATAACAAACATTCTCAAGTATTATTGGACCTTATGTCTTCTCATTAAACAATAAAAACCTCTTGGAGAAATATTCTATTTATTAGAGGTATCCTATCCATATACACATTATATAAGATTATAAAAGTCATGTTAATTTTCAATATCTCATGAAATGAACTCAATGTGTGGAGTATTAATCTAAATGTCTCTATGAAACAAAACAAAATTATACTCTTACTGTAACTCCCTGAAATCCTAATGTGAGAACATTATATTGGACAACCTATATCACACGCATCACTATTAACATAATGGGATATAATACCTATGGGATTTACAATATATTTAATATTTTAAATAAATTAAATCTATGAAATATATTTCAATTAATGGGATAATGTGTTAGTATAAGTTGCAAGAAAAAAATGAGTTTCTTCGAATGGCTTGCGTTATACATAAGACCATGTTTTACCAAATAACGATATTTATTATTAAAATATTATTTAATATAATATATCACATAAATTATTATATAGGAATATGGTTATCTAACAATGGAAAAAATATGGTTTACACAAATATATAATAAATTGATTCATTAAAAATTATATAAAAATGAATATGAAAACCGATTGAATATAAATTATAATATTTTTCTAATCCTCACAATGTTGTTATACCCTAATTAATTAAAATTAGTGATTGATATTAATTATATATATATTTTTTAAATATAATAATATAATTTTCATTATTATACAATATATTTTATAATCTTAAGATAAAAACATCCTCAATATTTCATATGAAATTCTATATTTTTTAAGGAAGGTTTGCCTCCTTTTAATGGAGAACCCATTAAATTGTATTTTTTGACCATTTTAGAAATTTAATATTTCAAAATAAATTTCATATTAGTAATATGAACATAAAAATTATCTTAGGGTGAATTTTTCATATTTTCCATAAAGTTTCATATTTTAATGAATATTGAAAAATACTGAATTTTAGTTCAAAACTATTTTTTCATCCAATTTACATAAAATGATAAATTATATATTAAAATTGGTTTGATGATTAATTATATAATATTTATATCAATTAATAAAATTTGGAACATTTCTATTAATTTTACATTGAAATTGATTATAAAAACATCGATAATATTTGTATTTTTTTCCATAAAAACATGCATTGTCGTCCCGTCTACAAGACTAAATTTAAATTAATTTCTACAACATATGAGATTAGAATCTAAAAAAATTAGTTCCATATTATTATTATTATTAATTTATAATTTATAATAAGGTAAAATTAGTTTTATACCTTTAATATTAGTGAATGTAATAAAATTTAATTACAATTATTTAAGAAAAATTATGCTTAATAAAAGACTAAACCTTAATCTTAAGGATCCAAAAGGCCTATAAACTTGTGAAGGATATATTAAATATAAATATTTATATCCTATACAATATTTTATAATTTTTTGTTTATCATTTCATCCAATTTCAATGTAAAAAGGTGTATATAATTCCTTTGTCAAAATATTACTAGAGTGCCACTCTTCCTCCAATATAGAAATTCTTCCTCTCCTCCCACTTCCTCACACATCTTAAGACACTTCTCGATTGAAGATTATATTACAAAATATCTCATAATAATTAATATGATAATCCTATAATTATATCCATGGGATGAAAGAAATCAAATACTTCCTTTCGGTATAAACCAAAAGGAGTTACCCGATTAAGAGGTAACATCTTTCCTTATGATTTGAAGTTTAAATTCAATTATTCAATCCCTAAAATCATTTTATTCCATAATTTTATGACTCCCAAATACTAATAATTATATTTATATGTTTTTATGACGATTATTGTTCCTACACTTACACACAACTGCATCAAATGGGTAACAACCATATTGTTTTTGTGTACGACAAACTACAACCTCACGAAACGATGATTGTTCATTTTTCCTTCACCACCACCAATGGTAGCCATAATTATGTAGAAAAAAATTTAAATATTTTATATATGATTTTTATTATGTCTTTATTATTCATTAATTATTTTATTACACATACCCTTATTCCTTCTATTTTGTATTAATATGATAACATTGTTTGTGGAAGTGTGGACTACTTCCTTCTCAAAGAGATGTGACTCATTCATGTAATTCATGGAACATATTAATTATGATTATTATAAACCTATATAACATATATAAAATATATGTTATACTTTAATTATAATATAAATATGTATAATTTACTATTCATTCTATTAGTATGACTAAGAAATGAATGTAACATTCTTTTGTACACCCGACCTACCGTCTCCATGAATGGTGGATTTAATTTATTATATACAAACATTATAGACTGCTATAAATACATATTTACTGAATAATTAATATTATAAAGTCATGGTTTGAATTTTTTAGATAATTAAATCATGCTCTATATATTAGAAGAAGAAAATAACATGTCAAAACATATTTGAAAGAACTAAGAAATATAAATATGATATAATGAAAAAAATGTATGATAGTTAACCAAAGGAAAATAAGACATTATAAAGAGATGTAATATAAATTTAAAAACATTATTATGGTTCTATTTCAAGTAGGTAACATATTTTAACACACTATATAATTGTACTAATACAACAATATAAAAATGGATTTTAAGTATTGCGATACTTGTCCCACTTTGGATTCATTGAGAAATACATCATTTACACTGCTTACCTATTTTTTATAGTGTATCTACAAAAACATCTGGATATATCATCTCTTGAATTATATTATCCCCGTGGTATTATAATTTTAACTTTGAATTTCCTTACCCAATGAAATTATAATGATAATTAGCAAGTGGTAAAAATTTAGTTTTATTATGTCACATTATTTTTTCATTTTAAACTCCCTTTAGACAATATTTTTATTTTAATAATTTCTCATGGAATATTTAATTAATTCTTGTTTTATTTATATTATTATTGAATAAACCATGTAAAATTATACATATGGTGTTTTCCTTTAATTTTATTTAATTAATTATGGAATTATTGATAAATACGTATTTCTCCTTCAATATAGTTATTTGATAAGGAATGTTATTTATTTTAATTAATAAATATGAGGAATAATTTGGATAGTAAATAAAGGGTGGGGCCAAGAAAATATATGGCCCTTCTATTCATTGATATGTTCTCATGAGATGTATTATATGTCTAAAATAAATTGGCTTCTATTAGAGGTTTTAAGAAATATTTTGAATGGTTTTGATGGGATATGTTTTCATGTGACTTAAACATGACATACAATAATTAATAATTTACCTCATTTATATTTATTTACTATTTATCCATGATATTTTGAATCGATTTATATTTGGACGCAATTAATTGTGGTTTAATTGACTTATAAAATGTTTTACAGTTCCATTTATTTCCATATTAATTATTCCTTATCTAATTATATAAATAGAAGTTGTGTTTAGTTGTTTACCTATACATATAGATTGATTAAATATTTATTTAATTTTATTTTCCCTTACTATGAATTTTATCTCACCATTATTATGTTTCCTTCCGCACGTTATGATGAATTGATCTTTGAATAATATTTCAAGGATGGGGTTTATTTTAGTTCATTCTGTAGCATGTTTTATTTTGTTTTCATAATTTATTAGGGTTTAATGTTTGTAATATAGAATTAAAATACGGTTAAAATTTTTTTTCCTTCATTATTTAATTCTTTCTAATCATTCCAATATATATAAATAATTTAATTACTCTTTTCTTATAGGAATTGTGCATTACAATAGGTAAATAAGGATGGTTAAAAAAAACATTGCAAACTATATTTTGAAAACATAGATTAGGGGACATAACACAGAGATAGATATTGATAAAGACTATATAAGAACATCATATAATTTTGATAAGGTATAAATTATATGCGAATTTATATAAAGAAATCATTTTTTGATATTAAATATGGAAGTGGGTTGACAACAGATGTACCTATGAGTAAAAACTCTGACAAGGTGTTTCAGACAAAACTCATGGGAACATGGTACACGATTATAGGTCTTACAACAAAACTGGTTTTAAAATATCAGTTTATATTCAATGTATATGTCATATTTTATTTACCTACTATTATGAAGGATTAAAATTTAATGATAAACCTTATGTAAATAAATTTTATTATTTAGTGATTTATGATGAATAAATTAATGTTATGAGCTATAAAATATTTGGAATTATATGTTATGAAATAATCCAGTGTGTGACATTATTAAGAAATTGAACCTCAAAGGATGAATTGTATGAATAATCATGTCCAATTAAGAGGTTTTTATTTAGTGAGAATGTCAATATAGCTGTTATTAAAACAGAGAAAGTTATAGATATATTATAAAAACATAGTGAGGTTTTGAAAAATAACCATTCTCTAATGGATAAAACTATTCCATAGAGGGAAAATCAAATGTTGGATCACATTATGTGAAAAGAGGCCCCTGTCATTTATTGAGGCTACTGATCCCTTGGTATCTTAAGAATGGATTACACCATTATATAAAAGATATATGGACTAGGATAAAATAATGTGGAAGAGGATGCTCTTATGGTGTATTTTATCTAACGTAATGATCATTAGTGGTGGTCCTTGATTGAGAATACTATAGAGAAATAGGAAAAGTAACTCATGGAATAGATAACATTTTAGGGGACATTATTCAATAAATACTTCCCTCATGATAAAATAACTAAGATGAAGATAATTTTCATTAATTTAATGTAAAAAAACAATAATAGAGTTTTGTCAATTATGAAGATACCATTATAAGGATCGCTAGGTATACTACAGATTATATATGCATCATGTAGTGTAATATTGACCACTTCTTTCAAGGCCTTAAGACAAATATCTCAAGGGAACAATTTCAGGGACTTTATAATCATATGAAGATTTTGTTTTGTGTGCCAAAATAACAATGATTGAATTATCAAGATCAAACATATTATATGGAAACCAATAAATTAAGAGGCTATCTAAGTAACATAAAAGTGAAATAAGTCAATGAAGAAAAAGAATGTATTCATTTTCTATCAAGTTATAACTGTGCAAAGAACCACCCTGGTAAATGCTTGAAAGGATTGGGAGTATGGAATTAATGTAGAGAGAAAGGTAACTAGGAAAAATAATTCAATATAAAGGAGGAAAAAAACTCAATTTAGTGTTAAAATAATTCAATAGAAAGGAGGAAAACAACTCAATTTAGCGTTATAATTTTAATGATACGGTGAACTATGAAAAAAAATTCCCCATGAATCAATGGAATATTCCTCTAAAATATATAAGGTCTCAAGGTCAACATATGTTATTAGAACAAGAAAAGTGGAATTATTAATGTACTTTTGTATTTGGATCAACAAAATATATTGTAAATATATTTCATTGATGATTTCTCATCATATGAATTCTAAAATATAAGGAATGTACTGTAGTGATTTTCTGATACATATTTGAGATCACTTGTTGAATGGTACTGTGAAAATTTATTCAGTAGAAATTTAATTTTTTTTGAAAAACACATGATTGATAGAAATAGAAATAATAATATTTTCATTTTGTTGATCTAATAATGAAAAAATGATTAATTTGGATATGTTTTGGCAAATTTGGAACGGATAAAGACATAACTACAATTGGTCTATGATATCATTGATAGAGTTTACAACACATTTTTATTTAATTAATATATCTAATAAAATGTTTCTTACATTATTTATAAGGATTAAATCAAGTTTCCAATAAGTTTTTATGGTTTTTTGAGTTATTAATATGTTTTACGAGGAGATATAATGAAGTTATTCACATGATTGGAATGTGACAATTTAGAGCTAATTCATATTGAATAAATTTAATGATATGAAAATTATAGAAATATAGTGACCTTGTTACTAATGTTTTGGATCGTAATCATTTGGAAATATTAACCATTTATGAAATGGTTTATGGTTAAATTCAGATCTAGTCTTAGAGATTGATATATTACACCCATATGCGGTGAATCTAGTTCTAATAGATTATTTAGAACCAGTTCAGGGAAACAAAAAAGGTTAATATTGTGTTTATAGAAAGATACCAAATAATTATATTTACATATATTCTAATAGAGATAAATATTTACTCAAATCCTATAAAAATAATATTCAATCCAAAAAAGTAGTCCTAGTTTTTTCATTTTTGATTATTCAAATAGACCCATAAATCATCTCAGATTTAGTGCTATTTTATAGTTAAATTTATCATAACTATTTTATAATGAAATATATAATGAAACATGATTTTCATATTTTTTTCATCATTGAACATACATCTATTTCCAACAAATGTTCTCCTACTAGGGACCCTAGTTAAGTGACAATTGAGAATTCCATTATATATTAATAAGAATATTTGATATTAAACCATTTAACAATGTGGTTTTTTCAACCACATATATTTTCAAATATCATTCCTTTGATTACTATGGTCAATATCAAATTGCAGGGATGCAATTTTATTAAGGTGGGGAGAATGTAACACCACCAAATCCTAAAGTAAAAGCATTGTATTTGATATCATGTATCACACACATCACCTAGCGTATAAGTGAATATAATACCTTTAGGATTTAAAATATATATTTAATATTTACAATAAATTAAATCAATGATAAATCGTTAAATTTATGTGATACTAATTTATCACATGCCACATGAAACCTTGAGTGTCTTCAAATGGTATGTTTTACATGCAAGACTGATTTTTACAGAATAAAAATATAAAATAATGACATATTATTTAATATAACATAGTTATTAAATTATTACATATTAATAAGGTTAAATAAATTATGAAATTTTATATTTTACAAATTTATCAAATAAATTAATTGGTTAGAAATAAATTAAAAATTAATTTCAAACCTGATTAAATATAATGACAAATATTATTATTTTTATAATCATCATGTTTTTTACCATAATTAATTAAAATTAGTGAGTGATGTTAATGTGATATATATAATATATATCCAATAAAATATTTTTCACTTTAATCCAATATATTTTATAGTCTATAGATAGGAACAGACCCAACATTATATATAATGTACTATATTTTTATAAATCTAATTTATTCACATTTCAATGGAGAACCCAATTTAAATCTAAATATTCAACATATTATAAATTAAATATGCAAAACTAAACATAATCTTTTGAATAAAAAAATAAAAATTATAATAGGGTTTATTTTTTATATTTTTCTATAAAGTTTTTTAATCAATAGTGAAATGTATTTGATTTTAGTTAAAAAATTCCTTTTCATAAAATTTATATATGAATAAAAATTTAATTTTAAAATTATTTAAATATTATTTACATAATATTTTTATCAATTGATTGAATTCATGATATTGGTATTAATTTTAATTTGAAATTGACTATAAAAACATATCAAGCTTTTTATGATTTTTACCTTAAAACATGCATTATCGTCTTGTATATGGGATTAAATGTAAATTCATTTCTGCCACTACTATGATGGTATTATGGAAAAAATGATTCCATATTTGGAATAATAAAATTATATAATTTATATTATGTTAATATTTGTTTTTTTCCAAAAATATTAATGAAACTATTTAAAATTAATTGTTATTATCATGGCAAAATTGAGTCTAATAAATGACTAAATATTATTCTTAAGGGCCCAATTTTTCTATAACCATATATAAGATCCATTTTATGGAAATATTTATAAATAATAACCCATTTTATTTATTGGATTCCATTATTGTATCCACTTTCAATGTAAAAAACATGTATGAAATTCCATTGTCAAAATATTATAGGAGGGTCAATCCATCTCCACTATAAAACATGCCTCCTCTTCAACAACTTCATCACATAACTAATTCCAATTTTTCCTCATAATTATTTACCAATATAGCTCTCCGAAATACGTCCGATAATACTATAATCTTAACTTTTGTAATAAATGAATCCAATAAATCCTTTCTATACAATCCAAAATGAGTTACCCGATTAAAAGGTAGCATTTTTTCATAATAATTTTAGATTTATTTCAATTCCCTATTCCATATAATAATATTATTTCATTATTTTATAACAAAAAAATTATCCTTAATATACTAAGATAATATTATACATTTTTTTATATGTACACTTATACTGACCTCTATCTAATGGGTAATGGACATATGGTTTATGTGTACATTGAACTACAACCTCACAAAACAATTATTGCTCATTTTTCCTTTACCACTTCTTATGGTGGACATTATGATAGAAAATATTTTTATATAAGTTATATATGATGCTTATTATTCATATATTTTTATTTAATTCTATTCTAACACATTATATTATACATTTTATTTTGTTTAAATATGATAACATATTTTCTGGAAGTGTGGACTATCGCCTCCCCAAAGTGATGTGACTTGCTCATTCAATTCATTAATGTATTAAAGTCGATTTTAATGATCCTATGTAATAAATATTAAATAGATATTTTAATTTAAATAAAATATAATTATTCACAATATAATTTTAATTATTCTGGTTTGGTGAAAAATAAAAGTAGTGTTCATACATACATACGACCTACCATCTCCATGAATGGTGCATTTTGTTTGTAATCTCCAAACATTATAGAATATTTTAATTACATATTTAATGTATAAATATGATAAGTAATTAATTTATTATATTCATGTAATGATAAAATCACTATATAAGTAATAGCTTAATAAAATAACAATTCACAGAATATTTGAGAAAAAAATGCAATTAACACCCAAAATAGAGAAAATAATGAAGGATTGTTAACAAAGTCATAATAAGAACATATACTAAGATTATATAAAAATATTAAACATTATTATGTTTATTTTATAAGTTAGTAACATATTTTAATATATTATGTGTTAGAATAAATACCACTCAAAAATATTATGATTATGTAAGGGATTCTTGTCTCGCTTTTCATTCCATGAGGAAAACATAATTTACACCACTTATCTCTTTTTGTGGTTTATCTAATTCCCATTTTCATATATTATATCATGAAATATTTTATATTAATTTAATTTTAATTTTTAATTTTAATTTTCTCACCAATGTTATTTTCCATCAAAAATACCAAGTGGTAAACAAATTATTTTAGTAGGCTCACATTCTTTTGTGATTGCCAACATCATCTTTAGACAACCACTTTATTATAATATTTGATCATTGGATATTTTGTTAATTCATGGTTGATGAATATTTTTATTTTCTAAACCTTTTACTGTAGATACCTGAATCCTAACGTACATGAAAATTACATTACTTTTGCAGAATACTTAATACATAACAAAAACAAACACACAAGGACCGTAATAGTTTAGTGTCTTTGGAAACATGGAACATAATCTTCTAATCGTGGTGAAAGATCTTCAACATATCCCTTAAAGATCATCCCCTTTTTTACCTAAAACCTCTCTTTATATCATGGGGGAAAAGAAAACATAAAAAGGGTGAGCTCAAATGCTCAGTAAGGGTAAGCATGGATAAAATAAAACAAACCATATACATTTGAACTTAAAAACATGAACATAATGTTTAAACATCAAAAGATTGACCAATAACACAAAACATGGAAGTGCGTATGGCGTAGATCATAAAGAAACATTAAGAATGATAAAATAGAATGGGAATAAAACATGTAATTGTGGAAACCATTCATCCAATGTCATGATTTCCATAGTATCCAAGGAATTTCTTCAAAGACCATCTTGGTGGACAAAGTCCCTTTCTGAATCGAGTTAACTCCTCGTTTCAGTCCTGTAACACTGAACTGGATTAACTTACCATTCTAGCCATGTCTATATCATGAGATATAAATCTTTACCCTATGCATTGGAGGGAGATATAGGTCCCACCCATCTCATAATGAAATCAATTTTAGTTGTGCCACAAAATAAACATATATCATTCATAATAACCCAATAAATAAAATGGGTTTCAAAAACATCATGCCATTATCACATAATCCAAATAAAATAAATGGATATCATTTCATAATAAAAAAAGTGAAACCATATAAATCATAGACACATTACACTAGAAACATACACATGTGAAATAATGTCATCTTATATGAAAATGTATTTGATGAAACACTTTAAATGAATTCTTGAGGAAAATATCCTTTTTTCTTTCAAAATCCTTTTCTTTTCACAAAATGTCATGCAATTTTAGAAGAAAAGGTTTTTGTTGAAAATAGTCATGAAATATTTTGAAGTAATCTTCATGAAAATAAGGCTTTATAGAACCATAAAAATCCTTTCATGCCATATATGTTAAAAAAACATTCTTATCGTACTTTTGTCTGAAAAGTCAAAAAAGTACCTCATAACATAAACAAATGAAAGATTCCTTACATACCATGTAGTTAAAGTCAAATGTGGGTAAAAAGTACATTAAACATACATGAAACCATTTTTAGGAAACATGGATATGGATGATAACAATAACCCCAGTAAATAATTACGAATAATCAATCTCGGATAAAAATTAGATTTGCAAAATTATCCCTTACCTTAGGTCCAATATGCTTCGTACGAATCTGAACCCCCTGTATAATGATTTAAATAATGTTATTGACTTATTAAAGAATCATATTAATTGTTATTATATCATATATGGTCCAATTATTACTTTATATTACCCATTCTTTTGTAAATTAATGTTAAAGTAGCGTTTTGGGTGAAATCGTCTCATTTGTCGTTCGTGTTTTAACTTGTAATTATTAATATGATTACTTGGATCATGATTACTTATATCCAGAATGTAAAAGATAATTTATATATAATATATATTCAGAATATAAATATATATAATATATTGATAAATGGAAAGAAATACACCGTTCATGGAGACGGTAGGTCGTACATACGCATGAACGCTTTTTTCGTTTCCTTATTGAATTGAATAGAATTAAGTAGATGACATAAATATATATATATATATATATAAATAAATCCAGTATCATTATTATGAAATATATTTCATGATTACTTATTATATATACTTTATAATCATTCATGAATAGTTAATCATTGAGAATGAATCTCTTCGCGTCATGGAGACGGTAGTCCGTACGTACGCACGAGCGATGATATCATTCCCATGATCGTGGAATTTTATTAAAATGTATGTATAATATTTAAGAATCAATATCACTTTACAATAATCATATATATTCATTATTTACACCATTATACCCATCCAATTAAGGTGGTGGTGGAAAATAGATTACACCACGACGTGTAGACGGTATTCCGCACGTACGCACGCGCGATGATTTAATTTTCCGTAGGATGGATAAATTTTGAAATAGGGTTGTTTCATACTTATAATAACATATCATTATATTAGTGATACTGATGTTATTACTTCAAAATGAAACAACTAAACAAGAAGAAGTTGAAGAAGAAATAAAGTTGAAAGAATCGGTAACGAACATTACCTCTTCTTTGAAGCGCCTCTTTGAGACCTCCTCTTAGGGCACTAAAATTGGTCTTTGAAGAAGATCAGGACCTCTAGGATGTTTCTAGGGAAGTGGAGAAGATAATTTTGTAGGGTTTGGCCGAGCTTGAAGCCTCAAATTGGTGTGAGGAATAGAGGGAGGAGGTTCCCTTTTATAAGAGATGAGAGGGGCACCTTTGGAAATATTAATAAAATTAATTTATAATAAATCTATCCCCACCTAAAAACCTCCAAAAATGAATCATATTCTAATATAAGATGATATAGGGTTGTAATATCATCATCCAATAAAATTTAGACATTTTAGGAAATTATTTTAAACATTATCAACTTGATTTATCCTTACTTAATCAATTTAATTTTATTTGTGGTAATAACATTCAAAATTTTAACATATAACAAAAAATTACTTATTTTTGTGAATTGTCAATAATTGGATACTTTATTACATTTTAGACAATATAAATATAAATTTATAATTTTTAAATATTTTTGTGATTTTTAAACAATTTTATAATATGTTATTTTTATAAAATAACAATAGTGTCAATTTTGAGACTATTCATTTATAAGAATTTAAATAAAATATATACAGAAGATATGTTCAAAATAAAAGCTTTAATAGATTCATAAAAGGCCATATGTATCTAGAAAATTAGTGTAGAACATTAAATAGTTTATTTTATTATTTTTAAAACCATTTATTTGGTTTATCTCTTAATAAAATAATTACTACAACATTTTTGTATAATTATTTAATATACTTATATGTTGCATAACAAATAAAAATAAATTCCTATGATGAAGATAAATCTATTAAAATTCACAATAATACTTTTACTCGAATTTATCTTCTTAAAATCACAATATTTAAATTTTTATATTTATTAATTTATGAAGGTGACAACATTGGCATCATTTAAAATAAAATAATACAAGTTTCATAATTGCTTTTATAGGACTCCAAATGGTCAAATATTCGACCATTGGATGATTATAGTTTACATTTACATGACCAATATGTTTTGTTCAGGGTTTTGGGCCTTTTATGGTCACTATTAGTTTAATAAAAACTATATTCTTGATTTTTCACTAGATAAATAATTTCTGCATCACTATTGCGTCACAATTAATGATAATTATATAATCCCAAAAAATTATAAATAAATTCTCATGATGTAGATAATTTTTTTAGATTTTTTAGACTATTAATGTTCTAAGTTTCATGAAGTTTATCACTAAATTAAAATTATTATACTTATAGTATTAAAGAGAGTGACATGTTGTCACTTTCATTGGTTTTAATAATAATTAAATTATTTTCAAGGGAAAAGGTCCACTAAATGAATCTAATCCGACCCTTAGGTGATATGGGTCGACGTTTAGTCATCCAATAGAATTTTTCCATGTGTTAGGGTAATTTTATAATTTTATATTTACCCTTAATTACACGATTTACCTTTAACTATGGTAAATAAAATTTACCGTAGTTACTATTCACAATGCCCAAAAATAAAAATTATATTATTAACATAATTTGGAACCACTTATTCCAAATATGGAAACCATTTTTCTAAATTCAATACACAAAAGTTGCAGAAATTAAATTAAAATTAATCCCGTTGTCGAAATAAAATGGGTTTTTCTTTAAAACATTGCAAAAGATTGAATTGATTTTACCTACGAAATCAAGGTAAAATCAATGCTAATGACATAAATTATATTAAATGGTAAAAATATATTCTATTTATAATTTAAAACCATTCAATATTATAATTTAACCACATAAGATATTACGATGAAAAAAGTTGTTGTGAATTAAAATATAGCGTGTTTTTACTATTCATTAAAATATGAAAGTTATCAGAATAAAATGAAAAATTTATCCAAACTAAATTTTTATTTCATGATTCCAAAGAATAATTTTATTTTTTCAAAGGGAACTTATAAACATTTCAAAAACTAGATTTAATGTGGGTGTGCCATCAAAAGGAGGCAAAACTGTATTTTTTGAAAAATACTTATTTTACCCGAAAATTTTATTTTGTTCTTATACCATGTTCTAGAAAATGTGTAAGATGAATAAAAATGTTATAAAATTCAAAGTTTAGTTAATTCTATTCATAACAGCTAGTTCATATCAATATTATTATAATATATTTTTGTTTAGTAAAACCCGGTATTGCGTACAACACACGCTATCAGGGAAGGTCGCGATTGCGTGTAATGCAAGCCAAGTCAGGGTTTCCTGTAGTGCAGGACTCCTTTGTTGTTGCGTATAAAAGAATCCAACAAAATTTTATTTATACATTGAATATATATATATATATATATACACACTCAATGTTGCATAGAATAACTTCTATCAAACGAACTTGAAATTGTGTGTAACACGAGCCAAGAATAGTGTTGCGTATACTGCAAGCTAATACGGTGTTGCGTATAGCGCAATATAATCTTGGTGTATCGTACAACAGAAGATATGAATGAAATTAAAAATAATGTATCTTATAAAATCTCGGGTTGTTACATTCAACCCCCTTAAAATGAATTTCACCATCGAAATTCGTCGGGGTTATAAATCGTTTACTATTCATAGAAACCCACATCGTAAAAAGAAATACCAAAACTGAACTTTACAAACTAAAGTATGAAATATAATGGTTACCCAAATTAACTTATCACTGGGTTTCCATATAGGATAACATTGGTGAAAATATGGATATGGAATAGAAATCTAACCATCATGTTCTGATAGAGAGTGGTAGAGAACATGGCTAGGAAAAATCCAACAATCACAAAGCCATAAATTTGTGATGATCTAAGGTACCATCTGATTCATCAGATATAAAGTCACTAGGAAAACATTTTTGGTTCTCAATATCATTTCCCTAAAGATGATGAAATTTGAATTAGAATATATACTTTCGTGATTTTGGTATAGTCTCACCATTGGTCGTTCTTTGGAGAATTTCCACTCCATATCTTAAAGAAATGAAGTTGAATTTGTCATTCGTGATGTGTTAGCAGATCATGTGATAGAATGATGGGTCATTCCATATGTCTCAAACAAAAGGATAGAAAAGTTATCAAAAAAATACATAAGTCCATCTATGGTGAGATTAATCATAAATGGTTCTTAAAATGGATTTATACTTCATATATCATACTGCTTAATATAATAAAACTAGTTTCTACTAAACAGGGACTTCCTGTAGGCCAGTGGTAGGCGATAAAGGCCAGTCGCACTTCGGTTGTGGGTTCGATTCCCACAGCCTTGTCCGACACGATGGGCTGTCACCCATCCTGTAGGTTTTCATTTTTCTAAAACTACATTACTATAACATCCCATCAATAATATCAAAAAAAAAAGTTATATCCTTAAACAATACTAACTTATGTACAACATAATTCATTCCAATCTTTAGGATTATCTAAAATACTTCGGTCCAAGCTCATAGTATAAAGAAAACGATTACTTGAAATGTCATCAACCAAGCATGCGAATATCATCATTTAACCCCCATATATTTTTTTGGTCACATTCCAATCATGTGAATACCTTAATCATGTATTCTCTTGAAAAATGAATACCCATTGAACCATAGTGAAAACATGAATGTAGTTAAAATTTAACACTTTCCACATAAAAAAATCCTCAAAATTATATATACTCAAACCATGATATCACTTAGTCCTTAAATCAATCATGAGCTCATGAATACTATCAAACATTTCATTTTCTCCTTATCCCTTCATTATGCGAATATCATCTGCTTTCCAAAATATTTGAATCCCTTTTCATGGTTACCTATACCATAAAATTATTGAAAACCACAATAAACTAATACAAAAATATTCCAATACACAATAAAAGTACCTCAACAACATTATTCTTGAATACCAATACACAAACACATTAATCCATCATCTTCAATGATTGTCCTGGAATAATTCCTCTCTTGATTTAGATGTAACTTTTTAGGTCAGGGCATTGAGTTGGGTAATGGCAATGTTTTCCAAAAATAATACATTGAAATCCATAACAGTCTTTCACTCTATGACCCTTTTCTACACACAGATAACATCGGTCCCTCCATTTGAGGTATTCCTCAAGGTTCTTCTTCCCTTCATTATAAATCTCAATCATACTTTCTTTATGCTCCTCAACATGCGAACATGCATAATAGTCAATCTTCCTCTTATTTGATAAATTAGGCATACCACTAAATTTCACCTTGTTAATCATATATCGCGATGACGGATTCAGCATAATCACAATATCTTTCTCTCTCGGCATTACACAATTTGTTTGCTCATAGTCACCAATTTTTTCATTGGATTCAATGTTAACCAAATTCTTTCTAGTTCCCTCCATTAACTAAAACACAAAAATAATTCTATGAGATGAAAAATCATGATAGGGAAAACAACATAGTAAATGGGGAGTGCCCTCAATATCTAACATCTTAGGTTAAATTATAAGATCCTTAGCGCAATTCTAGGACTATAACCTATACATATACTTAACCATAGAGACATCCCTAGACATACATTAGAAATATCTCTAGGGATCTCACTAATGTTTTCGCATCCTAGTTTCCAAAGGTTGACTAAACCATTCTTATGATACCAACTATAGAGACCCGAAGCCTGACATACATGAACATTACATTACTTTTGCGGAATACATAATACATAACAAAAATAGACACACAAGGACCGTAATAGTTTATTGTCTTTGGAAACTTGGAACGTAATCTTCTAATCGTGGTGAGAGATCATCAACATGTCCCTTAAAGATCATCCCCCTTTTTTTACATAAAACCTTTCTTTATATCCTGGAGAAAAGAAAACATAAAAAGGGTGAGCTCAAATGCTCAGTAAGGGAAAGCATGGATAATATAAAACATACTATATATATTTGAACTTAAAAACATGAACATAATGTTTAAACATCAAAATCTTGAGCAATGACATAAAACATGGAAGTACATATGGCGTAGATCATAAAGAAACATTAATAATGATAAAATAGCATGGGAATAATGCATGTAATTGTGGAAACCATTCAGCACATGTCATTATTTCCATATTAGCCAAGGCATTGCTGCCAAGACCACCTTTGTGGACAAAGTCCCTTTCTGAATCGATTTCACTCCTCGTTTCAGTCCTGTATCACTGAACCAGATTAACTTACCATTCTAGCCATGTCTATCTCATGAGATATAAATCTTTACCCAATGAATTGGAGGGAGATATAGTTCCCACCCATCTCATAATGAAATCATATTTACATGTCCCACAAAATAAACATACATCATTCATAATAACCCAATAAATAAAATTGGTTTCATAAACATCATCCCATCATCACATAATCCATATAAAAGAAATGGATATCATTTCATAATAAAAAAAAGTGAAACCATGTAAATCATAGAGACATTACACTTTAAACATACACATGTGAAATAATGTCATCTTAGATGAAAATGGTTTTGATAAAACACTTTAAATGAATTCTTGAGGAGAATATCCTTTTTTCTTCAAAATCATTTTCTTCTCACAAAATGTCATGCAATTTTAAAAGAAAAGGTTTTTGTTGAAAATAGTCATTAAATATTTTTAAGTACGCTTCATGAAAATAAGGCTTTATAATACCATAAAAATCCTTTCATGTTATATACGTTAAAAAACATTCTTATCTTACTTTTGTCGGAAAAGTCAAAAACAATTCCTCGTAACGTAAACAAAAGAAAGATTCCTTACATACCATGTAGTAAAAGTCAAATGTGGGTAAAAAGGACATTAATGATACATGAATCCATTTCTAGGAAACATGGTCATGGATGATAACAATAACCCCAGTAAATAATTATGAATAACCAATCTCGGATAAAAATGATATTTGCAAAATTATCCCTTACCGTAGGTCCGATATGCTTCGTACGTATCTGATCCCCCTGTATAATGAATTAAATAATGTTATTGAATTATTGCAGAATCATATTAATTGTTATTATATCATATATGGTCCACTTATGGCTTTATATTACCCGTTCTTTTGTAAATTAATGTTAAAGTAGCGTTTTGGGTAAAATCGTCTCATTTGTCGTTCGTGTTTTAACTTGTAATTATTAATATGATTACTTGGATCGTGATTACTTATATCCAGAATGTAAAACATGATTTATATATAATATATATTCAGAATATACATATATATAATATATCGACAAATGGAAAGAAATACACCGTTCATGGAGACGGTAGGCCGTACGTACGCATGAACGCTGTTTTCGTTTCCTTATTGAATTGAATGGAATTAAGTGGATGACATACATATATATATATACATAAATCCAATATCATTATTATGAAATATATTTCATGATTACTTATTACATATACTTTATAATCATTCATGAATGGTTAATCATTGAGAATGATTCTCTTCGCGTCGTGGAGACGGTAGTCCGTACGTACGCACGAGCGAAGATATGATTCCCATGATCATGGAATTTTATTAAAGTGTAAGTATAATATTTAATAATCAATATCAATTTAAAATAATCATATATAGCAATTATTTACACCATTACACCCATCCAAGTAAGGTGGTGGTGGAAAATAGATTACACCACAGCGTGGAGACGGTATTCTGCACGTACGCACGCGCGTTGATTTCATTTTCCGTAGGATCGATAAATTTTGAAATAGGGTTGTTTCATACTTATAATTACATATAAGTATATTAGTGATACTGATGTTATTACTTCATAATGAAACAACTAAATAAGAATAAGTGGAATAAGAAATAAAGTTGAAAGAATCGGTAATGAACATTACCTCTTCTTTGAAGCGCCTCTTTGTGACCTCCTCTTAGGGCACTATAATTGGTCTTTGAAGAAGACCAACACCTCTTGGATGTTACTAGGGAAGTGTAGAAGATAATTTTTCAGGGGTTGTCCGAGCTTGAAGGCTCAAATTTGTGTGAGTAAGAGAGAGAGGAGTTGCCCTTTTATAAGAGAGGAGAGGGGCACCTTTGAAAATCTTAAAAATATTAATTTATAATAAATCTAACTCCACCTAAAAACAACCAAAAATGACTCATATTCGAATATAAGATGATATAGGGTTGTAATATCATCATCCAATAATATTTAGACATGTTTGGAAATTATTTTAAACATTATCAACTAGATTTATCCTTACATAATCAATTTAATTTTATTTGTGGTAATAACATTCTAAATTTTAACTTATAACAAAAAATTACTTATTTTTTATGAATTGTCCATAATTGGATACTTTATAACATTTTAGACCATATAAATATAAATTTATAATTTTTAAATATTTTTGTGATTTTTAAACAATTTTATAATATGTTATTTTTATAAAATAACAATACTGTGAATTTTGACACTATTCATTTATTTGAATTTAAATAAAATATATACAGAAGATATGTTCGAAATAAAAGCGTTAATAGATTCATAAAAGACCATATGTATCTATAAAATTAATTTAGAACATTTAATAGTTTATTTTATTATTTTTAAAACCATTTATTTGGTTTATCTCTTAATAAAATAATTACTACAACATTTTTGTATAATTAGTTAATATGCTTATATGTTGCATAAAAATTAAAAATATATTCCAATGATGAAGACAAATCTTTTAACTTTAAAAATAATACCTTTACTAGAATTTATCATCTTAAAATCACAATAGTTAAATTGTTATATTTATTAAATTATGAAGGTGATAACATTGGCATCATTTAAAATAAAATAATATAAGTGTCATGATTGCTTGTATAAGACTTCAAATGGTAAAGTATTCGACCATTGTATGATTATAGTTTAAATTTACATGACCAATAAGTTTTAGTCAGGGTTTTGATCCTTTTATGGTCACTATTAGTTTAATAAAAACTATATTCTTGATTTTTCACTAGATAAATAATTTCTGCATCACTATTGTGTCACAATTAATGATAATTATTTAATCCAAAAAAATTCTAAATAAATTCTCATGATGTATATATTTTTGTCATATTTCTGTAGACTATTAATTTTCAACATTTTATGAAGTTTATCACTAACTTAAAATTATTATACATATAGTATTTAAGGGAATGACATGTTGTCACTTTCTTTGGTTTTAATAATAATTAATTTATTTTCAAGGAAAAAAGTCCATTAATTGAATCTAATCCGACCCTTAGGTGATATGGGTCGACTTTTAGTTATCCAATAAGATTTTTCCAGGTGTTAGGGTAATTTTATAATCTTATATTTACCCTTAATTACCCGATTTACTTTTAACTATGGTAAATAAAATTAACCGTAGTTACTATTCACAATGCCAAAAAAAATAATGTAGATTATTAACATAATTTGGACCCACTGATTCCAAATATGGAATCCATTTTTCCAAATTCAATACACAAAAGTTGCAGAAATTAAATTAAAATTAATCTTGTTGTCGAAATAAAATGGGTTTTTCTTTAAAACATTGCAAAAAATTGAATTGATTTAACCTACGAATTCAAGGTAAAATCAATGCTAATGACATACATTATATTAAATGGTAAAAATATATTCTTTTTATAATTTAAACCCATTCAATATTATAATTTAACCACATAATATATTATGATGAAAAAAGTTGTTTTTAATTAAAATATAGCGTGATTTTACTATTCATTAAAATATGAATGTTATCAAAATAAAATGAAAAAAATTTCCAAACTAAATTTTTATTTCTTGATTTCAAAGAATAATTTTATTTTTTCAAATGGAATTTATAAACATTTCAAAAACTAGATTTAATGTCGGTACGCTATCAAAAGGCGGCAAAACTGCATTTTTTGAAAAATACTTATTTTACCCGAAAAATTTATTTTTTTCTTATACCATGATCTAGAAAATGTGTAAGATGAATAATAATGTTATAAAATTAAAAATTTAGTTAATATTGTTCATAACGGCTAGTTCATAACAATATTATAATAATATATTGTTGTTTAGTAAAACCCGATATTGCGTACAACACGCGCTATCAGGGAAGGTCGTGATTGCGTGTAATGCAAGCCAAGTCAGGGTTGCATGTAGTGCATGACTCCTTTGTTCTTGAATATAACAGAATCCAACCATATTTTATTTATACATTGAATATATATATATATACACTCAATGTTTCTTAGAATAACTTCTATCAAACGAACTTGAAATTATGTGTAACACGAGCCAAGAATAGTGTTGCATATACTGCAAGCTAATACGGTGTTGCGTATAGCGCAAGATAATCATGATGTATCATACAACAGAAGATATGAATGACATTAAAAAGAATGTATCTTATAAAATCTCGGGTTGTTACATTTACCATCTTACATATGGTTTTTATATTTCATTGTATTTGTTTAAATAGAGAATTATTATTAAATATGTATTACAAAATCAATATAGTAATTTGATAAGGAATATAATTTATTTTGATTATTTAATAAAAGGAATGATTTGGAATGTAAATTAAAGGTGTTTAATTTAATTTATATATCCCCTCAATGAATTGATAGGTTCTCATGATATGAATAGGTTGGTTAAATTGAACAGGTTTCTATCCGTGGTTTTAAACCGTCTTGTGAAAGGTATTGACAGTATAAGTTTTCATGTTCCTTTGAAATGATTTCCAAAAATTAATAATTAACCTCAATTATAATTAGTTATTATTTATCCTTGATATTTTGTTTTTTCATATGCATGGATGTAATGAATTCTCATTTTGTTGATTTATGGCCTGCATTTTAGTTTCTTACTATTCTGTTTTAATTATGGATTATTTAGTTTTGTAAATGGAATATTTGTTCAGTTATTTACCATTCGATATAGATTTATTCATTATTTATTCCATTGTATTTACTCTTACTAAGAATTTCAGATCACGCTTATTATATTTATTTTCTAGCTTATGAAGAAGATAACTTTGAATATACAATTAAGGATTCAGTTTATTTTAGTTTATTGTATATCATGTTTTATTTTGTTTTGCCAATGTATTATGGGTATCATGTATGTAATTTAGCTTTCCATGAAAGCAAAAATGATCAGTATGTCATTTTTTATTCCCTGTAATCTTGATAATGTAAGAACATAATGCACCATATTCAGGTTTTTGGGGTCGGTTAATTACACCAAGTCATCTAGGTGTATCTTTTTTAGGAGACTAATGAGCATCCACTCAGAATTAGACTATTTGAGAGCATGTGATGGAAAAATTTTACTAATTTAAATATAAAAAACATTTCCTTTACCAAACATATAATAATTCATAAAATAATAAAACTCTACATATTCAAAGAAATACAATGACCTAGGGATTATATCCCACCATGTGAACATTTAATCCATGATTTTGTGATAAATTATTATTTTGAACTTTTTCCTAAAACAATGTAATTCCACCATAATTTTTTCATGAAAAAAATCATATCATGGTTATGGGTAGTAAAATTTCACTCATATATTCAGAGTTATATTGAGTCATGGGGTACTATTTGATCAACATGCATGATATCATTGTATAATCCCATTCAATAGGAATCTGAATAAAACATGTAACCAAGACCCACCTTAAAAAGGATCAATATATGATCTTATAAAAGATCTATGTTATCTCATCTAATGTGGCTTCTCATTTGAGAATATATATAAATTTTACCACCTTGTGAGTGAGAATAATCAATGGTAATGTTAATTTTGAAAAATTCATGAGATGCCATTAGAAGTAACATGACAATCACAAAAAACATTTAATTTAAAATTCATTCATCAACATTTACCGAGGAATATTGACCTTCAACATGTCATGATTCACCAATATTAATTATTTTAGAACCACATTACCATGAAAATTTAATTCCACACTCCATGAATAATATTTGGATGGTTTAAAATAGATCCAGTGGTATCAAAGTCTTCCAAAAACAAACCATAGATGATGGTTATGGAACTATTTTGTCTTAAAATGGACTAGGATGTTATAAATAAATAATAAATATGATGAAATCAAGATTTCAATGGAATATCTAATTCATATACACCATAAAAACATGTTTATCATTAGTTAACACAAATAGAATCACTAGTTGCTAAAAAACCATTGTTCTTACTCCTAAATGTGGATTTTATAACATAGTATTCCTTAATCTGTACTTTCTTATACCCATAGTGGATAAGAATTTAATAAAATCACATCACTCCTATATAACAATCAAAAAGATCATTAAATTTTGGGAATTGGAAATTATTTTATACGATATCTAGGTTTAGATTCAGAAAATCGATATATATGTAAACAGTATCATCCCAATTCATAATAAATAGAACCAGAGTGGCACAAAAGGAAATTCTCAGGATGATGAGGACATTAAAATCCTATTCATCTAAATAAACAATTATTTATTTATGATTTATTGGTGATATATCAAAATAAAAAAAGGAAATCATCTGCATTTCAGGCACTAAATTGATGGAGAACATAGATTCCTATTCTATGGGTAAACTAGATAATTTATCTATTAATACCTTTATAAACTAAATTATGACAAAAAAAATTACAACCCCAAAATTCACCTCATCCACATTAACTGATATATATTGAATCAGAAAAGCTTGTAATAACACATCAGGATGGGGTGGTCCTCCCCAACCTAACCATATATCTGAATCCCATTAAGGGACATGGGGTTTCTTATTGGGAGTAGGGAAGGTAACCCTCCAATTGTACCAATAAAAATGTACCCTAATGGAAAATGTAAAATCAATAAAAATAATGAGGCTAAATAAATACATCTCAATATTGAGGATTCCCCATCCTTGATCTACTAATATGATTAAAACATAATAAGAATAACATTAGAAGACCTAATATTCTTCTTCTTAACATTTTAAAAATCTATATAATGTATGCAATGAACTTCAAATGTAGTTTCAAAAATACAAAAACATGATTAAAGATAAATGAGGGATAAAATCCATTTAAAAATAAATAAATCATTATAGATGATTCAATAACAATGTACCACTGACAGTCTTTATTATAGTCTCTGACTCCATGGGTTTTTCCCCACATCATGTAACTACCTTTTCTTCGTCTATGTCTATGTTCTACTGGCTGCCAAGATTTCTTCGTTTAGTTGAATATGATGATATAATTAATTTGGAGTCACTTAAATCAATTGAGATCATGTTATAATTTACTTACAGAAATACTTTTAAATTACTAATATATTGGGTTAATAGGATTCTACACAACTTTAGTGGGAGGGAATAGATTTTCAAACCCTCTACAAATTTCTTAGACACCCGCTTGAATTTATATTTCATGGGGAAGCTATCATGAGGGCATTTTATTCCTAGTAATTTCACACTAATAACTAATATGTTCTCATTTACCTGAATCATCTGATGAAAAACGGTATAATTTTTTAGAACCCATAATTCCCACATCGTTCTTATTATCATGCTTTCATTGATTTTGATAATGATTTATCTTTATACCATAAGAATAAAGGAGTCACACCAGTCATCCATTAAATCACTATATCCAATAATATCCACATTCAGTACTGTATACACAACTTTTTATATATTTGTAGCATCAAGATAAATACCTAATATCATATACTTCATCAATGACCCATTTTAATCTTCCATTCCATTATTTTATCATTTGATAGCATCTCTAGAATTTAACAAACAATAACAATTATTCTTTTTTTCACACTCCATAACTAATTTTTCAACCTACATGGGAGATTTTTTTTGACTTAATCAATTTCATCATGTCTCTATAAAACATCTAGGTAAATATTAATACAAAATCATTCCATTTATGGTTCATTTAATACTTTTATAGAAGATATAATACTCTATCATTTACAATGGAGTTTAAGGATAAAGTTGTTAAGCCTCACCTTGATAGAATATGGGGTCCCTGTCAGCATGATAATACTCTCAAAATTTTGCATCAAATCCTTATCTTCATGTGGATCATTTCTTCCTTATTAGGGGGTGGATTACATATATTTAACTCTTAAGAATAATCCTTCTTTTTACTCAAATAAATTTCCTTCATTGAATTATATCTAGAATACATTATTTGATTTATTACCAAATATCATACACTACTTCCTCAACAAGGCTCTAATAAAGAGGAGGTTATTCTCATTAAAAGTTATCTAAAACCACCTATAGAGTATTTTCAAGTAACTTTATAGTAGGAATAATGCTATATAAAATCAATAAAAATAGATAACACATCAAAATCAATAAAATGTTACCAATATTAACATGAACATTTATATAATGTCAATTTAAACCATAAATAGACGAAATATAATAAATTGTAAACCACTATGAATTTAATAATGCGTTTATGGTCAATAACTTGAGCACCCTACCCAATCGTGAAGGGAAAAATGAAACCAAAATAAAAACCACATTCCCTACATCCCCTAGAAACTCATGGGGTGATTCTATGAGTGTTGACAAGGAACCCATTGTCAATTTCATTGATTGGATTATATCTAGAACCAATTCCATGATCTATAACCAAATATATTATAATGATTCATCAACATATATCTAATAGTCATGTGGTTGTTATCATTTAAATTTATCTTAACCCTCTTATAGTTTATTTTCATGTCATATTGAAGGGGGCATGATGCTATATAAAATCTATAAAAATAAAATCGACATTTAAATCAACAGTAAGTCGCCAATATATATCATGAAATTTATATATTTTAAAACTGAATCATAAACTGTGGAAATAGAATAGATTGAAACACTCTATAAAACAATGAATGATTTCATGGTCAACAACTCATGCACAATAATTTACCCAAAAGGGTAAAAAATCCAAAATCACAACCACATTTTCCACATCCCCTAGAAACTCATGTGGTGATTCTAAGAGAATTGGCTCATAACCCCTTATCACCTCTTACCCGAGATTTTAAAAACCTATCCCTAGTCTATCATGATATTTCCAATAAAATAGAACCAAAAAATAGTCTCTGATACCATTTTATCAATCATTAACACATTTATACCTTAAACTGGCAACCCATGATGGCTAGTAGAATGTATCGATGGGTGTTCTTTGTCCTGATGGTCTATAAAATAGTTCCTAGGAATTACGAAACCAAAAATGTTAATTGTTTCACCTAAAAGAATCATTACATAGGTATACACAATAAACATGACATCACCATTTTATATCATGGATATTCACACTCCAATATTAGTAAAAGCAACCGATAATTAAATAACATCCCATTAAATATTATAATCTCAAAATATATATTATTAACAATAAACCATAACATAATCATTATCCTTAAAGTATCTCAAAAGTGTGTAAATGTGGGGTAGACACATATATAACGAAACACAATACTTAAGGTATGAATGTAAAGTTGGTGATATGGTATACACTGGTGAACACATGTCAATGTGAGATGTGGGACAAGTTGACACCATGTTACAATCATCAACCCAATATATACAAATATGGGAACATTATTCCTCCCTAAAACTCACATCTTTAACATATATCTACCCAAACAAAGTCAAAAAAACCCATTGGGTGTATGTAGGGTGTCAGAAACCCTAGAACAGTAATAACCTATCAGGAATTCCATGAACAAACTTTTATATATTAAACTAAACATGGTAATTTCAAATAAAATGTAAGAAATAATAAATATAAATTTTAGATGAAAGAAAAAAAGTAACAAGAATAACAGTTTACAAATTGAAACCAATATTATTAAAAATTAACATTTTCTTGAGTATGTCGCATGGCTAATCACTAAGTCATCTAATGTTATGATAACTTTAATTCCTTCAATAAAATTATAAAATAATTTTCAATAAAATTGTTGAACAAAACACTAAGTAGGCTACACATTGGACAAGTGGTATGGCGGCACTCATCCCATGAAGGCACATCCATGCCATCACTAATTGTTTGTTCCTTGTCCAAGTGGCATGGTGTGTCCACTCTATGACACGAAAACCATTATCCAAGTCTGGTATAATTTTTTTCGAGGGTTATAATATAAAATGGATACATAACCTGAGACTTTCTTCCTTATATACTATGGTTTATATGTGTCAATTATTTTTCAAACACAATTATTATATTTTAATAGGATTTCCATAAATAAACCACAATTAAATTCTATCTAATATGTTTATGGAATGCCTTAAAACCCATATTATTTCTCAAATAGTAGGGAACATTGAAAACAATCAAGAGGCATCTATCAAACATCAACACCTTCATAACATAACATTAATTAATTTAAACAACCATAATAAAACCTAGTAATTTTTATTGTTTCATAAAAAAAGAGTTTCATGTGAAACTATATAATATTATCAAATAAACATATCTATGTAACTGTTAGAAATCACATGTGTATGTTGGAAAACCACTAATAATGTTAGGAGCGATACTTGGGAGAAATAAAACTTCAAAAACACTAAAATCTCAAAATGAAAATTACCCAACAAGATCAATGGGTCTCCTTGAACTTGATAAAGAGATAAATCCATTGAACATATGTTGAAGGGTCCTAAATGAATTAACATGAGAAACTTATTTGAGTATTACATAATGAATTCTGCCAAAATAACAGTAAAATTTCACCCAATATGAAGATGTGATTGATTTTCATGCATGAAAAGGATGATGGAGTTGAATAGTGTGATAAAAGAGGATTATATGTGTTTACATGACGATGGAACTATTTACATTTCACACATTTCATTTTTTTGGAATACCATAGGGTTTAACCACATGGGATTCTAAACCATGTGTTAACCATGTAGGTTTTAAATACCAAAAATATTGGTGCTCATGGATTTGTCTCATGGTTTGGATGATCATACATAAGAAATGAAAAATTCCTCCCTTAATGTTGAAGAACATTTTATATTATTTTATCATTGTTACCCTTAAGGGTGTTCTAAACATGAAATATGTTGTCTTAAAAAACAAGATATTTCAAAATAAAACCACTCAAAAAGAGTAATAATAAAAATGAAATACAATAAAATGGTTATACAACCCATAAAATTGAAATCATGGGTGTGATACATGCTAGTGAAGAAGATTTGGATAATCCAAATGAAATCAGGGAATAAAATTATGATAAATTTAATAGGGAACTTGTTGGATGTAAACATTTGGATGATGATATTGACTCAAAATAGACTAATGATGAATATGATAATATAGATATTGATCAAAAGCCCAATGGTTAAAAAATAATATAGAATTTAAAAAACATACATGGAAATTAGAGTACACATATATATATAAATTAAATACTAATATGTGACAACCACACAAATATAATTCCAAAAATTTATCCACACCTATCATCGAATTTATCATGAATGAATAGTGTATTAGATATTTGAATGAGGAATTAAAAAAAGGAAGAATTCTAGTTAGTACCTTAATCATAAAACATATGGAAAAATAATTAGGACAATTTAGTTATTCAACATTATATTACATTAAATGGGGAAATTCACAAGGAATAAGTAAATAATTTTCTAAAAAGGTTTCTCACAAGTGGAATGGGGTTTATTCTAAAAGTATCATTACACTTTTTTAAATACTAGAGGATCTAAGATTGTTCCTATAAAAATTAAGTCATAACCAGTATAAAATCTATCAAATGAATGTAAATTCTACCATTTGATTGGTGATCAGGAAGTACAAGTGTAAATATTGTATCCTAATGGTTATTTTATAAATGGTAAAGTTCATAGGATATAAGAACTAAATAAGAATTTATATAGAATGAGATATGACTTTAGGGTCTAGTATTCCAAGCTAGATAGTTGAACGAAAGACTTGGAATTCACAATTTGAAAAGTATACATCAATAAATACATAAAATTATTAAAGGTATACATATATGGGTTATATTGGATAATGGAATCAGTTTTCAAAATGAATAATATAATTAATTTAAGCAGATTTAAAAATAGACGAAGAATCATTCTGAGATATCCATTTTTGGAGAGATGATATATTTCAAGAAATTAAAATGGATGAATGATTAAAATTTTTTGTTTCCATCCCAATAAAAATATTCATGGGAATTAAATTATAAATTTATTGTGAAATATAAAATTCAATTATCCATACATGTACACATTAGGCTTAAACAATCTAATTATACTAAAGGTGGGACTGTAAATCAAATGGATTTTAGAAGATTGATTGTAAAATTTCATTCCCTTAATATATCTAAACAAAATATTCCCTACGATTTGATTTTTTATTCTAAAAGAAATTGTCACTGTAAGGAATTAAATCTTATGGATTCAAAAAGGGTCCTCCAATATGTCAATGTGACATTTAGAAATGATTTTATGTGAATGAAATGAAATCACCGGAATATTTCTGGTCAAATGAACGAAAAAAAGGTAGGATGTTGTAATGATAAAGGTCTACTTCATGTGGAATTTATCAATTATGAGAAGTCAATATTAGGTATCACTATAAGAAGAAATGATATTTTAATTTTTTCACCAAGTAAGATAAATATGTTCCCAACACATATGCCATCACCCTTATGATATGGAAGACTGAATAGATTGAATTCATGGAGTAATGATCATAATGCCTCCCAAAATTATTTATGATTGTAAATGTTCAATTTATCTTTCTTCAAATCTTGTACAACACTCAAGGTTTAAGAACATTGATATAAAATTTCCTTTTTATAGAAAAATTTTCTAATGGGGAATTCAATATTGAAAGCATTCATACTTGATATCACCCAGTATATATTTTTAACAAATTACATGACTAAATGTAGGTTTATTATTTTCAACCAAAACATAAATGTTCATACATTCTATCTCTTTTATTAAAAATCAGGATTAGACCACACTTACCACACTTAACATTAGATTATATTATCAAATAGGTACAATAAGCGAAAAAAATTTACTTGGGATGTTGTTAATTAACATTTATTATTTATGTAGTGAAAATTTATATTGTCATGAGTGGGAGAAATATAATAAATATGTTCATTGATTAAGTTATAGAGTATTCAAACTGCTCATCTAAATATTTTTTGTCACCAAGGAATGAAATTTTTTTAAAACACTTTCTGATGTGATGTTGTGTTATCGAGACATTTTTCTTCTGATAAAGGATATAATTTTATGTTAGAGGTATAATTTATTGAAACATTACAAGATTTTCATAAGGATGAATACATATCTAACATGGGAGATTTAATTACACATTATAATTTCTGAATAATTTTTTATATTTTTGAAATACTAAATTAAAACAATTTAGATGTTTTGAGTGTGTTTTTAATGGGACTGAGAAGGCTATGTGCTAATTTGGAAGAGATTTCATTTGAGGTGGATCAGTTATAGAAAATGATATTTTGATGACATTATCCAAATTCATAAACATTATTAACTTCATAAGGATCATATTTAAAAATCATAATGTTCTCACTAGAACATAATAAGGTTCACCCTAGATCTTTTGAGGATGATTGAATTTTAAAGGTTTAAATATAAAATTTGTAATGTTTTCTATTGAACATGTATAGACGAACATATATTTTTCCAAGGGTCATGGAATTTTAGATGGTCACAAGTTTTAAATGTTCAAATATCATCGGGTTCATACATGTCTTAATATGGTTATTATAATAATTTATAAGGTTTTTAGCCATAAAAATGATTAAAATTCATTTGATTACAATTTATAATATGATACATGTAGAAGTTATAATGTATATAAGAATAATAAAATGGTTCCTAAACATTATATGATACAACTGTATCAATTTCATAGGGTTCTCTACAACATTTTCTATTAACTTCTATTTTTTAATATGGTATATCCAAGAATATAGAATGAATTATTCTAGATAATGATAAAAAAAATAATTTTATATTATAGATATTCTTGGATTAGACATCACATTAATTAACATAAATTATGATTCAAGTTGGGAAATGATAAAAAATACTCACCAAGAGGAAAAGTGTAAACTATTATTGATAAAATAATCCAAGCATGGATGGAATTTAAATTGTCTTGGATATCATAGATGCATTGAAAAATAAAAAAAAAAATTTAAATTTTTGGTGATTTAAAATGATTTTTACTATGATTCATTGATTAGATCCATTAGATTTAATAAGGATATTACATATAATATTTTATTCTAGTGTTAATATTTATTTATAATATATTTTATGGATATTATTTTCCCAAAAATATCATTGTATTTTCTATAAACTAAACAAAAATATTATTCATAGAATAGAGAAGACATAAAGGGAAAAATTGAAAAAAATGCTCAGTCATAGATAATTGAGATGCCGATACTATTCTCCTTGAAAAATATTATGTATCAAATTGATAAAAATACAACAACATAAAATAGTGTTATGTCTAATTTTTTTAAAGAAGATGAGACTATTAGATCTTGTTACTGATCATTAATTCACTTTTTGATGAGGATGAAGAGGATCATCACATGCATTCATTCCCTCATGCATGAGAATACTATTCTAAATAAAAGAGAAATAAGGATAATAATCATATTAATTTATTATTGTATAATACATTATCAAAAAAAAATTAATAAGAAGATTATATATTTTATGACAATGATCCTAGAGAATAATTGAATATATTTTTCGCAAACCAGAGGAGTAAGATAATCTATTGAACTAAAGGATTTATTCTGAATAATGTCATAGTATATATTTTGGATGTGGATTATATATATCCTCAAGAAGTGTATTATATGTAATGAAAAAACTATATGAACCTATAATAACATCTGTAATCACTAATGAAAAATATTAATAATAAACACTATGTATCAATAGATGTTAAACATCGCTAGGCATAAGCACTCACATTAATGATGAACATCGTAAAAGCATTATTGCATTGCTTTTATTTCATTGTTATATTATATTTAAAACATGATATTAAGAGGTATTTAATAATTAGTTTAATTATTAAAGAATGATCTTTTTTGAAGAAATTATAAAATGTTTATCATTTAATCACCATATGTGGTACTCAGTCAGAATAGACTCTATAAATTGGTTATTGGTCATGTATATTTCCTCAAATTTATCATTAATTTTACATATTATTGTTATGTAGATATTTTTCGTGGAATCAGATTATATATAAGGTGATACACCCATGATTATATTTTTCCACACATGAATTATTGAGGCAATGATTAGCAGTTTCACTATCAATACCTTTATTGAATAGATATAATTCATAGTGGGTCGATTCAAAATAATCCAGAACAACATTAATAAAAACATTTTTTCAAATTTTCATTGTTAATATTGAATTAATGGACTGAATAATTGTTTTTATATACATATCCATGTTATCTCAAAAATTTCATTAACATTCAAAGATGATTTATAAAATTTAGCTTTCAATTTAATTAATGTTGATTTTGTTTCATGTCATAAGTATATTTTAATTTTTTTTATAGTTTATAAATGTTGATGTTTTTATTTTATAATTTTTTTAACAAATATTATTTAAAATACTTGAATTTTTTTCTTTGAATGTATAATTTCATGAAAAGTTTTTGTGCATTGAAAATTATTAAATAATAAATAATCATGTATACAGATAGACTTCATTTTGTTCTTTATATTTTCTATTTTATGTATTAAATCATTGGATTACACAACATTTATAATTGAAATATCTTTTTTAATATAGAATGTGATGGATTTTGGATGTGTCACATATTATCCAAATTTATTATAAATAATTAACCAGAACTAATTAATACAATAATATATTTCCATCAGTTTTACAAAATTTCTAATTTATGCATGAATACCCTTTTTATGCTAAGATAGTCTATGTAAGTACATATAAATAAGCTCCAATGAAATAACTGAGATGCATAAAATGTAATTATTTCTCTTATGGTAGCACCAAGATGTTTAAATACCTGAATAATTGGAATGCATCATCTTCAATCCACTAATAACCAAAACCTTCAGTTTAAGGGGTTCAATAAAATGGTAGATTCATTATTTATTAGTTTGAGGAGTTATAATTCATTATATAATGCCACAATTCTATATCAATTTTCATCATGATTAAAACTATTTCATATATATCCAAAGAAAATCCTTTAAACTCAAACATTCAATTGTATTTAATGAAATATTTCAAAAACAAATACACACTACAACCCATTATGACTCGTTATCTAAATAATTTCATTAATTGTTTTACATTTTTAAATATAGTTGTATATTTTATCTCTTTGAGCATCATCAAATGTTATTTCCAAAAATCTATGATAGGTCAGTGTATAATAAAATATTTGAGTAACACATTATCATATAAATCATGAATCATCATCCACTAAACTAGAAAAGTCACCCTCACTCTATCATGGCTTATACTAATACAAATTAAAACATGACTGATACCTCCATACATTAGTTTTTTATTTTGAGATAGATTCATAAAATCAATTACTCTCCATAAATCCACAAATACTTATCTCACTTTTCATTTATATCATATCATATTTTATATCTTATGAGACCATAGGAATGTCAACTTTTTGATATATTCCAACACAATAATTTAATAATATGTCATTCATTTTAAAAAAATTATAACACATGTAAAAATATCTACAAATCCATATTGAATTTCTTTTGGATATCCAAAAAAATACATTTAGGGTAATAAATGTTTTATAAAAATATAATAACCTTTTACATAAACATAATGTGTGACATCATAGGATTTTGTAGTTGTATAAAAATAATGATTTCCCCAATCCATATATTTAATAAATGTGTGTCCTATCTAAAATCATTAGTGTTACTAAAAGAATAAATATACAATCTGTAATCCCTATAAAACACATGTATATTCAAAACTATGCCCACAAGATGTATCATGTAGATTTTATACTCATATAATCATTTTATTGAAACAATTTATTGACAATAGGATATAGATTTTGTTAATCCTATATTTTTTCCTCATAATTCGTAAATAATTCATGTATGGGTAGAGAAAATAGATAAACACATCATATTTCATTCACCCATATGGATTAGCACATCACATTTCTCTCATTAAAGTATATAGGTATATGACCTTATCTAGGTGGGACCATAAAATCCTTTGTTTATCACAATCAAGTTACAACATTTCATACTAAATATATAGCCGGATAAATTGCCTATAATTTTAACCACTACTAGTGAAATGATAAGAAACATATCAAAATATCCATTATTAACTCGGTCCCAAGGATTGTTTCAGAAACATACACATTTATAAAGGTTATAAATCTATGTATATTATCAAACTCAAATTTTGGGGTTCAATATGAAACATTTACTCTTTGTATTCCAATGTTAGAGTGTTTGATACTCCATGTTGTATTTTTGGAGAGTAATTTAATTTACAATACTTTTTTCTACCTCAAGAGTTTATATTGTATATTTTTAGAAATCAAAACCCAAGGTAATATTTTAATTAAATCATAAACTATAATACTCCATGATGTCCATTGATTTGAGATAACATAATTTCATACATTAAGATGCGAATTATCATTTTTATTCTTTTCTACAAGAAACCAATATAAATGAATGGTAAACTGGAAACTATATTTTGAATAAAATGATATATTTTATAATTTTAAATTTCATTAATAAAAAATATATGGTCCTATATAATCATATTCAATATGATAAAAAACCAAAGAGGCCTAAAGTTTGAAACACTTTAAGGTATTTAAAACTCCTTACATCTCTATAAATTTATAACATATCTTTTTATGATTGTATAATTAGTCATCCCTCAAAAAACCATTAATCAAAAAATTTTATAAACAAGTACTCTCTAAATATGGGAGGTTATAGGATTCATAATCCATATTTTCAAATCTTCTAACATAGTATTTTAAAAAATTAATTGAAAATATCCAAGGATATGATATTAATAACTTCTATTTTCTAGATACACATCATTTAGAATCCATCAACATCTTCTTGGATCCATATTATTTAAAATTTTCATTTGGATCATGTGTATTAAAATTAATATATAACCATTTATATTATTTTTACCTTACATTAACATAATGTAAATTCTTTTATGAAATAATGTGACATTCACTTTTATTTAGATATATATAATCATTTATTTTTTACACTCTAATCTTCTCTAAGTCCAAATATTTTCCAACAAGATACATAGGAACTAAATTTTCAATGAAAAATATTTACATTCCACAATCTTCTTTATAGGAGGAAATAAAAAATATATTTTTAGAATAGATATTAAAAAATTAAAATTCAATTAAGCACAATAGTTATAGTATTTTATATGTTTAAATAAATATTAAAAAATAATAATATTTTATTTATTATAAAGTGTCACTAATGTTGGTGGAAACTCTTTCACTAATATTTTAACAAAATAAAATTAACATTTTTTATACGAAAGAAAAAAATATTGTATTAACTTATTTTCAAGTTATCTTTTAAATTTAATTATTACGAAATAATTTGTACTAAAAATATCAACTCATATAATTTATAATAACTCTATTTATAAAAACATATAATATCATATATCATATATTTGATAAAGATTTAAGTACATTGTTTAGATTAATTTGAACATAAATTATTTATCGTTCATTGAAATTCATTATGTATAACCCCTTTACATCATCTCAAAAATAAAAAATACATGATTCATAAATTTTTTCTATTATTTTGAACTAATTTATACTTACAAGAATTAAAAAATATACATTTAATGTAATATAAACATCGAAATCAATAAATTTATTTCTATGTTATTAATACCTAATGGGGAAACATTTTGGAGTTCCACACACCTATTAAGGTATTCTAGATAATTCTATCAATAATTTTACACCACCCCTATTTCATAACAATTTCATAATGTTTTAATAACCTAGAGTGGGACAATTCGAACTTCTTTATATTTCCTAAACATTTATCAATCCATATTTTAATGAAACCATATTGTCTAGATGTCCCATTTCCATCTCAATTACCCCTACACATTGAGGACATCAGTTAAACTTTTATTTTACTTATTTATAATATAATATCTATTCCTTAAATAATTATATAAATATATTCAGTGAAAATTTAACCTGAAAAGAATACCATAAATCTCTCTAATTAATTAAATACCCAATCATATTGAGTTCATGTTCAGGGAATGCGGTTACTTTGGTAATCAAGCTTCTTAACGATTCATTTTATACCACCTATAAAAAATATATATGGTTCATTTATGTTTGTAGATTCAATTTATGATCAATTTCAATAGTCAATATATTAGTATAGGGTTAACCTAACACATATAATTTTTCCCTATCATATTTGAACAATTTTTTAATACATATAAACATATATAAATTTTTTTCCATTAATATTATATTTCTCTAGTATTGATATCCATTTTATATTTAATGATAATGATGTCAATTTATCTATAATAACTATCTTTATTACATGAGTATCATGGTTTACATTAATTTGATAATGATTATTTTTAAATATTAAGAAAATAAAATTACAACTGCTATTAAATTTTTCATCATATATATTTTTTAAGAATGATAAATATTTTGGTACAACACATCATAACTAAACAGAAAACACAAAACCATGTCTATATTTAGAATACAATCCTGTCAATCTTATAAAAAATGACTCTTGTATGGTTATGTGGATAATTCCATTACAAATATACAATATTTATTTTATCAGCTTTATTTCTCATATATCTTAACCATTTGGGTTTTTAATCTAATTTTAAACAAATATCACACATGGAATACATACCCAACAATTTATTTCACCTAAATATCACATACCTTATATAGGATAATGCATGGGAATCCAACATTAGCATGGATTCCCATTTGTAAGATCATGAATTCATAATTTTTTCTCATTAAAATAAATCTAAAGTATTATATTTTATGGGAATAAAAAATATATCAAACTTATCTTAAGTATTACTTTCACTGTTTTACGGTTCTAATGATTTTTTTGTCCAAGTCATTTAAAATAATTAATATGTTCAATATATATTAGTGTATAACATCATATTTGACACATATTTTGTATTTATATCCTACAAATAAAATCCAATTATAATCACATATTTAAAAATGCATTCGATGAAAAATGTACATGAATCCCCTATATCTAAATGTTTTGGATCATAAAAAACTAAATTTATCCTAAGATCATGCAAAGTTTGACATGTATCAAACACAAATATTTCTAGATAGAGCCTGGGAGCACATAAAAGTTAGTATTCTGACCTAATGCTCCACTATCCATGCATACCTACTTATGTGATACTTTAATTTCAAAACAATCCTTACATATAAAATATATAAATCATAACTAACATTTAGTTCCTAGTATATGACCCTTAAAAAAAACCTAATTTCTTTGTTAGAGGAAAATAAATATTATATTGTTCCTAGCATGTAACTCATTATATTATTGATATTATTATTTTAATAAGTATTTTATGACATTAAATACAAACTCACATATATTAATAATATAAAATTTATATTAAATGATATATAAATAGGGAATAAAAAATATAAAAATTCAAAAAATTATAAATCAGACAAAAAAGTAATAATGGTACAAAAATATATAAATTATTAACAAATATAATTTAGATAATATTTATAAAAAAACTCCTATAATAAATAAAAATGAACATTGCACAATTATTTTAATATAAACATTTTCTTCTTCATAATTTAAATGGAATATAATATGAACTCAAATATGTCTAAAAGTGATATATATTTATAATAACTTTTAATAGTTTATAATCATCTCACATTCTATGTAAATATAATAAATAAAAAATTATTATTATATTTAATTATTTTTAAACCCTTGAAAAAAAAACATTTTATAGATTTGTATTCGATAAATTAATATATATATGTTGTTTTTATATGAAAAGTTCATATTATCAGTTATGTTCAATTGAAAAATTAATTTAAACTAATAAATATTTTTACTTATATAAAAATTTATTAATAGTTTATTAATTCACCGTGATAAATTCACTAAAAATAGATCATATCAACACACATAATATTTTTAATAGTTTAAAGACCACTTCATAATCATCATCATCCCTTTAGCATCATATCTATATTGTTTTTGTGAATTTTCTAGAAACAAGTATTCCTTAATAATTATATTAATATGTTTTCCTTTTATATAGAAAAATATTTGGTTTCTCCTTTGTAGAAAACAAATTATAACATAAACTTTTGGTCATAATCATGTAATTGATGACATAATTTATGCTAGGTAACAACTATTTTCAAGGACAAAACAATAAGTGTTATATCGGAGGTGAAGATATTTACACGGTAATCCTTCATAAGAAAAAATTGTGTAACGATAAAGTGATTAATCAATGTTATTCTATAGTTTCCTTAATGAAATTTCATTTCAATAATAACCATGATTAATTTACTATCGAAACCATGGTATGGTATTATAGTATTAATTGTGCTCTGTTTTTCCAGAAAATATTATATGACTTTTCTTATAAAACCATGAATTGGTTTTACAAAAACTATAAAATCATTCCCATTTATCCATTAAAATATGTTCAATTATTAATAAAATTATTAACCATAATCATTATTAACAAAACACATCATGTTTCATAATTTTTATTTTTATTTCATTATCTATTAAAAATTAAACTCAAATTACATTAATGTATATTTAATAAGAATAATGGTTTTTATATAGTAAAACTATTATTGAAACAAATTATAAACAAAAAAAAACTAATTTATGCCACAATATATTAAAAAATGTTTGTACTAAAAATAAAAATAATGAATGAGTTCATTTTTCCTATTGATCATTCCTGTTAGAGATCCTTGACATGAGAATTCTATAAATCACTGATTATCACTCAATAGACTCTTTCCTCTAAGTATATCCATTGGATATATTAGTCTCTAAAAGATATGGAAGGTTTGTCCAATGGTATTTAAATTTATGAAATTTCATAATTAGTATACCTCTATTATAGAAAAATTGGGATTATTAATAAAAAATATTTTTTCATAATTTATTTAATTTTTCACAATCATTTAAAATATTAAAACCCATCATGACTTAGGGTGTAAATCCTTGCATTGATTTTTCTATAATTTATATAATTAGTTAGATGATTTAAATAATTTAAAACTCTATTGTATTTTACAATTTGTATTTTAGGTGTTGGAATTTTTAGTATTAGTTTGGAGTAAGAAGGGTTCCAATGGAGATGAGATTTAATCTTCAAAAAGGGGTCATGATGTCACCCTCTAGGTTGTGGTACGAAGAGATATCTGTTTACGGGGTTGATTCTAAAGGTGGTGTGTCATGATGTAGAGGGTCCTTATCATGGAATGAGTTTTTCTAGGACGTTTTTAATATTTTCAAATGTAATTTATTCAATGTAGGACCATTTATATCATGGTGAGAATAAATAGGGATGGATTTTCTTCAATTCATTATTTTGAGACATCACAAAATAGTGTTAGAATTCATGGTCTGACTCTCTTGAGTTTGGATTTTAGTAGTTCTATTTTAGTTTACGTCCCAGGATGATGATTTTTTTATGAAATTGAATCAATAACATGTATTTAATTGAAATATTTCATAGAGGATATCATTTAATGAGATATGGGTGGTCAAAGTGTGATTTCAATAGATTCGGTGGAATCTTTCTCTATGTGGCATTACAATGGTATTTCATTATATATAATTGTGTTTTTATATAATTAGTATAAAATCCAAATTAATTTCAAATTAATTATATTTTATTTATTTCACATTGATGATTATGAAATTAAAGGATTTATTATAGAGACCCTTTAGTAACCATTGTCTAGTCTCATCCATTAGATTTTGGTAATTGTTTCCTTTTAATACGTAGTGAGTTTGTTATTTAATATTTTTTCCCCAAATTATTTTATTATGGTGGGGGTTTTTAGTGGTTTTTTTTGTTTTGATGGTGAATCATAATATATTAGGATTATTTAGGGTACTTCTTCATTGTAATATTCTTATGCTGATGCTCTTCTTTTAATAGACTGAGTATTTCCTATGAAACATCAGTTGAAGTTGGAAAATAAATAAATACTATTTTATCTAATCGGATATATTATCATTGAATTTTTTATTGTCATCTCTTATAAATAGTTTATTGTGATCTTCATTGTATACAATTTTATGTGGTTGTTAATGTTTCATGAATATAGGAATGAATATGCAGGCAATAATAATTAATGAAACATAGTTATAAATAAATTTAACAAATTAATAATTATAAAATTGAAAGTGGGATGGGGGATTATTGTGTTTCATGGATTTTCATACTATTTTATTATAAGATGATGTTTGTCTACTACTATTTTTGTACATGGTTTTACAACTATGATATGTGTACCATTATTGTTTATTACGACACGAACCATCTTACCTAAAATGTTAATCACTAAAATATTGTAATAGAACTTGTTTTTTTGAATTTTTTAATAGAATAGTGTTCTTTCAAGAATATGAAGTTGTAGTGGTAGTGGTTATTACTAAATTTATATATTGTATTATTATTGTGATTATGTGGCCTTTCTTTATCATATATATTATCTAGTTTGAAATGAAAAGTGTGAATCATGAAATATTGAAAACCACTTGATAATTTAAACAATTATTTATATAAATAATTATTTGGGACTTGGTGTTAAGACACTATCTTTTTTTCCCTCCCTTGAATACTATAAATAAAGTTTAGTATTTTGAGAAGGGAATGATAAGGATGTGAAATATTTATAGTAGTGTAATAAAGTGGTTATTTAGAAATAGAATTTATCTATTATTAACAAAAAGATTATTGATTAAGAATACGTAAGTAGGATAAATGATGAATGGATAACATAAAATGGGGTGTGGGTTGATGAATGGTTTGGCAACGGTGAATGATTTTCATAATAAATTTAATGAGGTTGTTAAATTGTATTTAGTGGGAATTAAAAAGTGTTACAAATGAGGACTTATTTATTACATGTTTTATATTCTTTAGAGTTATTTTACATTTTATTGAAGATATTATTTTAAAAAAGTTATAACATGAGTTTTTGTTTATATGTTTTATTGAAAAAAATTTGGAAGTGGTTGTGGAAATATGGTCTATAATGAGGGAATGATGTGGTGAAAGTTTTGGGACTATAATGGATTGATGTTAGCATGCGCATATGGTCCATCATAAATTGATGTGGTAAGTATACCATATATTTGATGAATCTATTTTGTTCATATATTGATGATACATAGTGAGAGTTTTTGAATGGTATGATAAGAGAATGAGGTTGATGTGGTAGAAGTTTATGATACCATTTTCCAGTTAAAATTGTGTAGATGTAGTTAAGATGAGGATGATATGCCTATTATGTTAATGGTGTGGGATGTGTATTTATAGGGTAGGGAATAATGTTGATGCCATTAATGTTTATGTTACACTAAAACCATGTGGTTATAATAATGGATATATGATGTGTATTTTGGAATGAAGATATGTGATACACAGATGTGGTTGGTAATATGTGGTTTTTTTGGTATATAGAGTTGGAATCAAGGCTACGGTTGGGAGTTCTAATATGTGGTTATATGATTCAAAAATAGTTATATAGTATAAAAATAGTATATATAATATCTTCATTAATGATTCTTTCTCCAAATCATGTTCATATTTAGAGTGTGGATGTTCAATTACCCACTACCAGATTGAGGTTTAAAGGTTATACTAAAACATTAGAGTTATAGAAGAATCTTGGCCTTGGATATGTGTAGATTGACAATGTTTGGGGTGTTATTAAAATTTTTAGGGCTCTGTTATAATTTTTTTTGGTTTTAGATTGTGGTAATGAATGAGGTTATTGGATATGACTAATTAAATTGTGGTAGTGGTTTGAAACATGGATTATGATGAATTTATCCTTATGATATCATCATATGTATGCAGTTATTAATTTTTTGGTTGATATTTCACTTGTTTTATCAAAAATGTTTATTTAATTTAGTTTTTGAAATTATTATAAGTATTATCCTACTAAGAACATCCAAATGTCCACCCCTCTATAGTTTTATAAATAATTTTAAAATAGAATGAGGTAGGTTGAAGCTATTATTCAGGTATGTCAAATCAAGTCAGAACACCATGATAAGTTTTAGATCACAATATGATATGTATTTAATGACTATTTTATATATGATATATAAGTATAATTAGGTTTAAGGAATAAATATTATTGAATAAAAATACTTTGTTCTTGTTGGTAGTTTTCATGTTATTCATGGGATGTTATGAGGGTAATTCCTCTAATATTTACATTTTATACCCCTGGTTCTGGTTTCCAAACAATGATTTATTTGACTAAATCCTCAAGGGTCTCTCTCACCATCAATGAAGTCATAATTGATATTCAAATGATTCCATGTCATGAAAAAGTGGCATAAAATATTTTTTATTTGAGCTAGGGTGGTGATTGATGTTATTGAAAAGGTTAGATTTATGGGATTGTTATAGAAACAATTAAACTCAATCCTCACATGTGATTTCAACCACAAATAACAATTAGTAAATAGAGATTCAAGCCTCCTATGATCTGGTGTGTGGACATTGACAACCCACTGAAATGATTATGTGAAACTATAACTATTGTAGAGTGTAATAACAAGGATGTACATGAAACATTTTCATTAGTAACATTATCATTTTCCTTCTGGATATTATCTCTTTTCAATTATTATTATTATATGTTGTATTTTTGAATTATTTTTAATTCACCACTATACTAATATTCCAATAAGTTAATGAGTAAAAAGGTAAGTAAATAGAATAAAATCTAAAACTAAAATATTGTTCAAATTTGGTTATAAATACCCCATTCTTGTTAAATCATGTTTTCGTATGAACTAATTTATCTTCTTGTTATTGAAAATCATAACACATTAAAATAATGCAATTATTTTTATAAATGTTAATGAATCATGTTTAAAGTGTTCTTATTGTGTGTAAAGAAAATTTTTGAGATTCTTTATAAAAAAGTTTACCTTATTATATTTCATGATGGTAGGATGAGATGAATTTTTTTAGTCCCATGCTTAGGAGTATTTTAATTTCCATGAATGTTCTTATACAATTTCATTCCGTCAACATAGTATATATTATATGAATATGTTAACAATTTCTTGAAAGGATTAATTTTGACAGTTTTTATATGCTGTTTTTTGAAGCTGATATGCATTCTTAATTGTAACCTTTTAAAATTTAAATACATTAACATGATAAATATGAACCTTATTTTTCAAGAATGGTTAATGTTTTTTAATTCTGAGATTCAATGTGTAACAAATAAAAAATTATTTCAGTTCCATCAGTACTTATTTAAGTATAAATATAAATGTAAATTGATAAGTTATAGATTTCTTATCATTAAATAATATCTAATATTCAATATGTTTTTTTGTGATTTTCTTTGTAAAAAATATTATATATTTTATGATATATTTTGACTGTTGAAAATATAATACTAAAATAAGGTGGTAAAATATATAACCTTTCATATCATAATAAATCATGTTTATATGGTGGTATCATATTTAATGGAGGTTTAGCTAATCATTTCGCACACATCTCTTAGATAATATTCATGAGGACATTTTCATTTGAATTTTTGAATGGATGTATAGATGAAGATTTTAATGTTAAAAGTATGATGAATTATCTGAAGAATTAATTTTGTTTTGTTAATGTGTTTTTGGAGATTATTTTCCATAAAGAGTTAATAATTGTTTCTAAAAATCTATCTTCATGACAAAAAATTGACATTCTAAAAGCTGGGAAACATGTGATATTTTCTTATAATAATTTTTATTCCATGAAATTTCTATGTAATTTTTTAAAACTAAATGTGAAGTGATTTTTTTTGTGATATTTTCAATTACTATGGTTGTTTATTTTTATTATTCAGTTTATTGCATCACCTCATATAATATGACATCACTTAAATTTGTTAATGAATGTGATTCTTTGAAAAATGATAAATTTGGTGAAAATGTTATATCTAGAAACAGTATAATTTATATGTAATGAATAATGGAAATTTTTGATTGATTAGTATGATTTTTTGGGTTTAAGTAGTTGTATATGTTTCCCCTGTTATGATTTATGTGGATTTAGATGTTGTTTTTAGAGATTCTATGGGTGTGACAATATCTTTTGAAGTAGTTAATAAACATGCTATCTTGGTAGGTATTTGGACTTGTGATTTTTTAAGATTCAATGATGGTATGTTTGGTTTCACGGGATGAGGTAGTGTTTGGTGGTTTTAATGGCGGTTGTTTTGGAAGTGATGGATGTTCTATGACATGGTATTGGATTGGTTTCAAGGTTTTGTATATGGAATATAGACGTTGATATGGATTAGTATCTTCACTAGCCCTCGATTGGTATAATAAAAAATACAACCAGATATCACACCTAGACACCCATCCATACCATATACACATATAGTCAAGATATTCATATGAGTTATAATATACACCAACATTCAAGGTAAAATTATTGGTTTCCATCAGTTTCATCATACACCTCGTGTCAAGATACTCATCATGGTATCCAAGAATTCCTAGACATAAAATACTTCTTTCATAACCCTAATATACATTCACCAATCCAGCATTAATAGCTGATCTCATATGGTCATCCCTCTTATGTATAATCCCCAACCACATCCATCAAATAATCCTAATATATGTATTATAAAACTATAATAATATCCTTTATCTTGTTACTAGTATATGGGGGAATATTTGGCCTTCTCACTGGGTGTAATCCTCATTTTTTATTTCCAACACCTACGTCAATTATATGATTAGGAATCATAGTTAAAATCATTAATAAGACATTATATCTCCTTTCCCCCAATTTTTATATAATATGGGAATATATATGAGGATTATAATAGTTTCAAGCCACAAACATACCTCAATGGTATCCACTGATGATTAACACCCACTATATCTCCAATTTTCGACACATTCATGTGACAAAAAACCAACTTGGGAAACTCATGTATAAGATCTACTCAATCCCCTACTATAGTCTCTAGTTAAATTCAATTGATCTTCTATATCTTGTTTCCCACATAGAGCATGGATAATATAGAATGAGATTTTTAGTTGATGATTTCAGTAGCATAATTAAAATGCATCACAGGAATCAACTTCAAGTCCTAGTTATATTAAATTAAAATGTATAGAATAATTCCTCACCACAATACATTAAACTATATAAACCTATCCAGACAGAGGAATTTTGACTACATCCCTCAAACTATATGGGCACTGGTTCATATTCTCATAGGATACATAGGGTTAATATTTGAGGATCAAATTGAAAAACCTCAAACATACGTATTCTCTTATGTCATGAAAAAAAGTGAAACCACTGTTTTTATAATACTCAAGTTAATATACTCTTCCCATATTCCTTATACATTCATTAAGTTATGATAATCATTTTTTTTCCATTTCATGGCCTCCTTCAGGTTTATGTCACAAACTCATCTTTCTTCCTTAGAGGTGTTGTTCCTATGACCCATTCTATGCGAGGAGTATATAATTTCATTATGTTAATGATCATAAAGTGAATTATCTTCCCCTAACGACATCCCGAGGATTTATTTACTGATGACACGGGCATACATATTGTGATGAACTATGAATGGTCCATCATATCTCATCACTAGCGTGCCTGGATGCTAGAACACTACATTCTCTGGGTTTCTTTTGCTTATTATTGGGCATCTCGAGGGTGTAAAATCCTGATCCATCCAACATAAAATTTAGGTAACTATATGTCATAGGCATGTATCTAAAGTTTTCCTCATCTCCATAAGTTTAACACAGGGGAAGTCAAGGGTTTAATGTCTAGAAGAGACAGATCAGACTGATCGGAACAGTGACTAGAGTGGATTAGATGAGTGTAACCCCTAGAGGGAACACCGATGATGGGGCTAAAGCATGGTTAACTACCTAATTTTTGTTAAAGGGAATGGGGAATGATGTGGCATGATCCCACTGGGTTGTGGAAGACTCGGTAAGAATCAATAAGGATAATGTATTGTTATGTGGGGTGGATGGAGAAGGAGATGGAGTCAACTTGATGTTGATTGTGATGTTGGGATTGATCCTCGAAGAGACCTCCAACGTATCCTCATGGTGGGGAATCAAAGTCTACATAGTTCAGGATAATGGGACACCTGAGGTGTTGACCCATTGGAAAGGACGCGTGGATTGGATCTGGAAGAGATAGAACCTTCAGGTTAGGTCATGACCTTCCCAAAACACATGGGTTTGAGGGAAAGATATGGATCAGACATGGGTGATGGACTTTATCCTTTTAAAGGATTCCTACGTATCCACATGACAAGGAATCAATGTCCACATAGTTCATCTGAAGACGACTTATTGTCGATTTCGGACTTCAAAGGATTATAGTTGATTGGGTGAATTCAATGATTTACCATTGATTTGGGGACTTCAAACTCATACCATTGATTCAGGGATATCAACAGCTTATTGCTGAATGATGTTGACAATGACTTACCGCTGAATGGGGTTGACAACGTATTACCACTAAATGGGGTTTTCAACGGCTTACCACTAAATAGGGAAATGTTTAGTGTCATGCATGAAAAAAGGGGCATATAGTTTAACGTCATGAAAGATGGGGGTGGACCGACATAGAGTGGTCGAGACAATTGGGAGTTGGGCTTAAACCTCGGGGAGGCATCCTAGGTACCTTGCCTTCACAAAGATCAAAATTTGCGTAGTTTGGGAAGTGTTGGACTCGATATGAAGGATGGTTGGAATAAATGGATGGTGGGATTGAACCTTAGGGAGGATTCCTATATGCATTTCCTTGGAAAGGATCAATTTCCATGTAGTTCAGGTAGAGTGGGAACTGACGTGAACGAGGACAGAGCGAATGGGTGATAGGCTTGATCGTCAGGGAGGCATCCTACATTCCAAGCCTTGGCAAGGATCAAAATCCATATAGTTCAGGTGGGGTGTTTGGTGAACCGGCATGAAGTTGTTCTGGACTAATGGGTGTTATGCTAGAACCTCAGGGAGGCTTCATGCATACCTTTCCTTGGCAAGGATCAAAGTCCACATAGTTCAGGATAGGTGTTGGGCGTACACTCTAGGTAGCCCATAGAGTATTTCTTGGTCGATGCTCACTGTAAGACCAAACGAGTCAAACTCGGTGTAAGAAATAATAGGTTGTTGAGACATAATGATCACGTCGTAAAAGGTGCGTCCATGGGAAGTGTGGTGGGCTTACATGTATTTAGCGGCTCAAAGAGAAAATAGGGGCCTACCTGTGCTCCATGTCCCGGGGGTGGAGATTGGGACATACTCCTGGATGGAGGCCTTGGTGATGAAAAATCCCAAAAGGAGATGGATTTGGCACCATGGAAGAGAAGAGAATCATGGGTGATACCTCTTACAAGAAAAGATAAGGGATTACACCAAAGTGGATTCCTTTACCCATGGATAGATGCCACTGCGATAAAAAGGATATCATTCAATGTGAGGAATGATCTCACTCCCATGGAGACCGGTAGGTGTATAGAATGTCAAAGACGGGGCACCCCGCATGTAATACCTAGGGAGAGACCACAATTTAACGTCATGTGCGGAGGATAATAGAGCATGACAGTTTAACCTCTACATCTCGGATGAGGAGGGTTCACTCCATACCCCTAGGACTTACATAACTGATACCTCTCACCCCTTGAGGAAGGGAATGAATCAACAATGTCGTGGGGAGGGGTGTTATTGAGTGATCCTTTGAGGGTTCCACAATAGTGTGGTTATACGAAAAACCAATAGAGGTTGGTGTGCCTATGAGAAGAATCATGAGGTGAAGTAATGCAACATTAAGCACCTCCCATGGAACATTTAAATTTTGTTGTGAAAATCTATATGGCCACATAGGAAAAAGAATTTTCAGAGCATAGGGGTTCATAGGTAGAATCCTTGTGAAGCTCTGGTTCCCCATACAGTGGAGGTCTTTTCGAAGGGGTGTGCATTGCGAAGTGATGTATCCAAGCCTAGGAATAGGGAATAGGTGCATATTGAAGGTTCTTAAGGAAGTGTAATGACATTCGTGGATCAATGATTTGTGAAACAAGGGTGCCATGTGATGTATATTAATGTGAAGCAATGTGCTTCGTGAAGAACAGTTTCCCTACCTTAGTATGCGGGTCACATGTGCATGAAGGGTACTTCATAAAGCATAATTTCTATGTGAATACCCGAGTACCTTTGGGGATCTCCTTCCTTCGCGGAGGACTATGGGCTCCGTGAAGGTCATCCCTCTTTAAAGAGGGGCATAATTCATGAAAAGGGTAAGGCACTTCGCAATGTAGAAGTATCATAAAAAGCTCATGGTTTAAAGAGTAGAAATTGTTTCGCAATATGGGAGGTCAGAAGGTGAAAGGTGGGAAGATCCATCTTTTGGGATTGAGTGGAGCCGGGTATTTATAGTCTAGTGGGATTGTGAAGCATATCACGCTTGGTGTGATGACGGAGCTCACTCTACGGCCAGTTCGCAAATGTCAAATGGGTTCATGGAGCATCCCACCTCCTCGCTCTTTTGCGGGTTATCGAACATCATAGGGGTTCATATAGCATCCTTCCTCACAGCTCTGTGGTGGGTTCATGAATGTCATAGTGGTTTATGGTGCATCCTGCATCCTCATTCCGCGACGACTTCTTGAAGGAGGAGAATTGTGCCAACAGTAGTGTTATGGGGCTCCATGAAGAGCTTCTCGAGGCAGAACATAAGGGTTACTTATTTTATTTTTTCTTCTTCCCAAATTTGGGCACCAAAAAATCCCCCCCCCCTATACTTTGATTCAACGAGAAATACAGGGTCAAATTCTGAGGGTCAATTTCCATATTCCCTTGGCCAATCGTGAAGCTGAATCAAAGAGGTGGATAGAAAAGCAAAGAGGTGACAGGTAGGATGAGGGCACCACGAAGCTCGCCCTGGATGGTTGCGTCGCGATGCGCCAGGGGTCCTCCCATGAAAATAGGGGAGTTTACCTCTCATTTTAGCTTTATCTCCTTCTTTTTTTTAGCATTTAGCAATCTCAATTTGTGATGATCTGTGAACTCTGTATTTTATCCCCACGAATCTGGACATCTGCTTCATGGAGTACAATGAGTCATTGACTCTATGACGATGCTCACTACGGATTTCATTTGATGTTCGGTGCATGGAATCACGATTCTCTTGCTGGGATTGGTCTCTACAAATGGTCTCCACGAACGAGCTCTGTGAAAGGGATTCATGAACCACAACAAAAAGTGTCAAATATCCTAAAAATGGAATGTCTCACCATGAGGCTTCTAGGGGGTCCTTGTAGACGCTTCCCAAAGGGAGGAGATGGTGAATAGCATGGTTTTAGGGGATTTGGTACAGAGCCACTATGACAAAGGTTCATTGGTGGGACTGCTATGGGAATGAAAAAGAAATGATCTTGTAATGGCCCAGACCTCTCTGGCCCATTCCTTTGTCAAAAAAAAAGATGGTCTTGAAATGTTCTGGAGGGTAAAATGGACTTTTCCCACATTTTTCAGACTTTTGTAAGTACACACCGTGTAGTGTGAGTACATGCCTTGTACCCCCTCACTGGGTATACCCCGGGTTGAAGGTTTTGGCCTTGCCGTGTGAAATAAATGGTTATACATAGGGTACCCAAAACTACATTCCATGTAGTCCCTCCCCCCGTACGCGTTACCTTTAAAGCGTGTGTTGACCAGTCAACGGTCGCGTGTCGTGTTGAAGGCCGTGTTGGAAGCCACGTGGTGGTCGTGTGAAATGGACAAGTACACGTTGTGTACCATAAAGTACACGCCGTGTACTTTTTTTCACGCCTATAAAAGGAGGGGTCCCCTCCCCCTTTTCAACTCAACCCTCTCCTCCCCATTCCTCTAAGCAGAGCTCCCCCAAGAGACTCGAAGGCTCTTTTTTCTTCCATAACTTCTTCATCTGAGCTCTGATTTATGATCCGTCAGTGGCCACGAGATCGTAACGATGAGGCGGAACTTCTGAGCTCAGATATGTTGGACTTTCCTTCCCATCATTCACCGATGGTGGTTTTTTTGGGTATTTCCAGTAGCGACGGATGCCGACAGATGTCTTCTAAAGTTGATCTGGGGGGAGCGTTGTTATCAGATCCTGTTGAGGTAGGGATCTTACCATCATCTATCTAAATTTGTGCATCTTTTAGGGTGGGTTTCCTCATGTTTATGTGAAACACTTTTGAACCAATTTAATGAAGATAATAACTAGATTGTATAATGGGGTTGGGAAGTTTTTGTTTACTGTTACAGTATTTTATATACTGTGATGTTATGTTGTGAATTGAATAGGCTTATTCCTACTTAAAATCACGGTCATTGGGGACCTTTACTTGCACAATTGAATTCTTCCCTATCTATCTAGACAGTTTATGGATGGAAACTTTATGGAATGCAGAAATTGGTTAATTACATAATGTTGGCTGATTAAATGAAAATCTGGAACCCTTGTATGATCACCCCAGTTGAACAAAACTGAAATAATAAACATGTGGGTGCTGTTTGGGGTCAATTTATGTGAATGGGGTGTTTTTGTGTGTTTTTATGGATCGGGTGAGAAGCGGGGTTGCAGTTGGCTTGGTTGTGTGTTGGTATGAATGTTGTGTTAGTGATGGGTAGCGGGGCTGAATATGAACGGTATCAAGGGATGAGTATGTACAGTGTGATTATGGTTATGGTGGTTGGCAGTGAGGCTGCAGGGATGGGTTTTAATGTGAACTAACTATGGGTTTTGATTATTAAACAAATGAGGAATAGTTAATGAAAGGTGGGACTTGGTAACAGAACGAGAATAATAATCAATGGGGTTGGTTTGATAATAAGAAGGGACTTGTTTGTGTTTCTTGTGTTTTCCTAACATGATTTGTGGATGGAGGGGGTATGTTTTACGAATGATCGATGTGGTTGGTTGTGGATAGTTGCCCAGTAGTTAAGGAACTAATAAACTGATTCTTTTGAAAAATTAAAACCTAAATGGCGTTGGGGTTGTTTGTTGTATCCATGATTTGTAGTAGCAGTGCCAAGGCGCGTGCTCAGTTTTCTGTTAAAATCCATAGGTTGGGATGACTTTTTGGTATATATATATATATATATATATATCTTTGTGTTTTATCGCACCCCACCCATGTTGATCACTTAGTGTCAAAAACGCCAATTTTATGGGAGAGGGTGTTTTCCCCTTAGTTACTAGCTCATTCCTGCTCCTTCTTCCCTAGGCTGTGATGGATTGAGGTGACCATACACCCAAGAAACTTTGGGTAGGTTTCTATTGGGGTGTATTAGCCCAAGACTCTTCAGGCAGGTTTTACTTTTTCCCAATAACCTTCGGGATGAGGCCCAGATGTGTGTGGGTGGGATACGTGGTTGTGAGGCCCAGGTGTGTGCGGGTGGGATAAGTTGTTGTGAGTCCTAGGTGTGTGTGGGCAGGATACGTGGTTGTGAGTCCCAGGTGTGTGCAGGCAGTATATGTGGCTGTGGGGCCCAGGTGTTTGCAGGCGGGAAACGTGGTTGTGAGGACAAGGTGTGTGCGGGCGGGATACATGGTTGTAAGGCCCAACTATTTGCAGGAAGGATATGTGGTTGTGAGGCCCATGTGGGTGCTGGAGGGAAGAGTGTGGTAGCGTCAAGACGTTCTCTGTTAGGAAGAGCAGCTAGCTGGTGTGGGAAAATGGTGTGGGGTGCCCAATACTCTTGTTCTTATATAACTACTACCTGTTGTGATTGTGTTTTGGTGAGTGTGGCTGGTGAGGTTGGGTGGATATAAATCCTTGCTAGGATTCTCTGTTTTTATCACGGGACATTAGGATGTCTCCCCACTTGTGCACGAGATCTTCAGGTTTCCCTACTGAGTATACTTGTATGCTCATCCTACATTTACTTCCTGGTTTCCAGGAGGACTACCATGGCTGTCTGGGATCCTACTAGTCAGGACAGTTGGAGTTGTTATGGTTTTCTGTACTTTTTATTTTGGTATTGTACTTTTTGAGATTTTTTGTACTTGTACCTTGTCTCAGAACTATTTAAACATGCATGTGGGATTGGTTTGGGTTTATTTCTATACACTTGTTCTTTTTTTTTTGGTGGTTGACTTGTCCTATATCCCAATCTTAAATAATAAAAGGGTAATGCCTCCCATATTTTTGAGAACTCATACGCTTGGTGCTAGTCGCCACTTCGGGGCCTACTAGAGGCAGGACTCAGGGGGTCATTATCTCCCTTTCACCATTGACAGCTCAGTAGGGGCATATCTGGTGGGAGGGGGTTGTGACAGAATGGAATCAGAGCTGATGGTTGAGAGATAGGATGGATTTTAGAGTTAGGAATAGTATGGATTGCATGGGATGGTAGGGAAACAGTGTTGGTCGATCGTGGTGTGTGACATAGGCCAGGGAAGACCATCTGGGACACAGGATTTTAGGGCCCCCCGTGATCTGATATAAGGACTCTGAGCATACTGAACGACCAAGTGAGACCACATTGATTGCAGGGTAGAGACCCTAGGGAAGGTACATGCATCATCATGACTGTGTATTACTTGATTTGGGCGTTCTGGTAAATAAATTGAAATAATGTGATAAAATAAAACCTTGAGAAATTTCCTTACTACTTGGGATTAGGTGATCCTTTATTACCGTACATCTATGGAACCTGGACATCGTCCCCGGGTGACTCAGACGGCTGAGGCCATGCAGATTCAGGTGGTTGATCAGTTGAGGATTGACTGAGAGGAGGAAGATAGCTAGTGGCAGAAGACTCTGCATTCTTTGTAGTGGAAAACCCTCAAGAAGTACGAGGGTAGTACTTCGGATATGGAGATGGAGGGGTGGTTTGAGGAGCTAGGGATCACTTTTACCTTGATCCATGCTCCGAGGGAGTACTCGGTTCCCCTAGCGATCAGTCAGCTGAGAGGTGCGGTGCGACAGTGGTGGACACTCTACCTCGGACAGAGGATATAGGTAGAGGTTCAGTGGGCTGACTTTGAGAAGGAATTCTAAGAGGAATTCATTTCTTCCATGATCAAGGCATAGAAGTGGCATGAGATACTCTCCCTCTAGTAGGGGAGTATGTCAGTACGAGAGTTAGGGATCAAGTTCAAGGATCTCCTATGATTTTCTCTGGATCTCTTTCCAGATGAGGACTCTCGGGCGAGATTTTTGGAGGAGGTGCTTCGTCCTTCGCTCCAGTATGCTTTCACCCCCTTCTACCTTCTGACGTACATGGAAGTATAGAAGAAGGTATAGGTTTTATAGAGGATGAACTCATAGGGAGGTGCACCAAGTGAGGGGTTTCTTCCAGGTTCGTCGAAGGGGAAGGTAGTGAGTAGCAGGTCTCCTGCGACGGGACCTTCCAGGTTCAGGATAGTGGGGAGCAAGCCCCAGCAGTTCCAGTTTAGATCTTCTGGTCCTCATCCCTTTTCCACAAGCCCATTACCGAAGTGTTTTTCTTGTGGAGGTTTCGGGCACATTCAGGGTCGGTGGTTGACCTAAGTTCAGTACAGTGGAGGTGGGTAGGTTCCGCTCCCACCTCAGCAGCACCAGTTTCTGGCAAGGCCCTTCCAGCAGCAGTAGGACCTTGCTCCTCCAAGGGAAGACCTTGTAGGAGGAGGCCGACCATAAGGATTTCCTCAAGGATCCCAACCTGGACGTGGTCGAGGAGGCAAACATCAATAGAGAGACAGAGGAACTGGGCGTGGATTGTTTCATGCAGCAATGGTGGCATCTATTGAAGGGCCAGGTATTGATAGAGATGTGTTTGGGTTTTCTTGAATTCTCTCCTTTATGTTTTGTTTAAATTTTGGAGCATCAAACTCCTTTGTTGCACCCAGTCTAGCCCATGCTTTGGGTCTAGATGTAGAAAGACATTCTGTACCACTGGTGCTGAGTACACCAGTTGGAGGCTAGACCAGCATATCTTGTGTTTTTCATTGTTCTTCTGAGCTTTGTTTTGATGTTGTACTCTATACCTTTGATATATGGAATGCTTGGTTTGTTGGTTATGAGACCTTTTTGTTTCCCTGTTCTCTGGAAGTATGTAGCATGTCCAGATGTGTGGGAAAAAGGGAAAAACCTGATCCTTAATTGAGACACATTAATGCAGATGCGATTGAACTGGTGTGGGCGAGTCAGTGCCACCTAAAGAGGATAATATCTCGACATAGGAGATGGAATTTCCCCAAACACGTGTTCGGGCAGTGTGTGGGTTGTGCAGTGTTGGGGGTAGTGCAAGTTGAAAATCCTAATGTATGAATGTGGGAAGATCCAATTCTTAATCGAGACACATTAATGAGGATGCGATTAAACCTGTGAAAGAGAGTCAGTGCTGCCAAAAGAGGATAATATCTCAACATAGGAGAATGAATTCCAAACACATATGATTAGGGTTTTTGGATGGGTTACTATTATAACGAGGTCCCTAAGAGGTATCTTCATGGTTTCCTCTGGGTTGGATTTTGAATTCTTAGGGATGAGAATGTTTTAAGAGATATCTGATGTAATGGCCCGGACCTCTCCGGCCCGTTCCTTTGCCAACAAAAGAGGGTCTTGAAGTGTTTGGGAGGGTAAAATGGACTTTTCCCACACTTTTCAGAATTTTGTAAGTACATGCCGTGTAGTGTGAGAACATAGAATGTACCCCTTTCCTAGGTATACCTAGTGTTGAAGGTCGTGTCATTACCATGAGAAATAAATGGGTACATGTTGTGTAGTCCCTCCCTGCATACGTGTTACCTTCAAACCATGTGTTGACCTGTCAACAGTCGCGTGTCGCGTTGAAGGCCGTGTTGGAAGTCACGTGGTAGCTGTACGAAATGGCCAAGTACACGCCGTGTACCATAAAGTACACGTTGTGTACTTTTGTTTTTCACATCTATAATAGGAGGGGTCTCCTCCTCCTTTTCATCTCACCCCTCTCCTCCCCATTCCTCTGAGTAGATCTCTCCCAAGATACTCAAAGGATCTTTTTTCTTCCTTAACTTCTTCGTCCGAGATCCGATTTACGATCCGTCAACGGCCATGGGATCATAACGATGAGGCGGAACATATGATCTTGGATCTGTCGGCATTTCCTTCCCAGCTTCCACCCATGGAGGATTTTCCGGTTTGTTCTAGAAGCTACGGATGCCGACGGACGCCTTCTAATGTTGATCCAGTGGGAGCATTGTTATCAGAACCTGTTGAGGTAGGGATCTTACCTTTGTCTCTCTAAATTTGTGCATAATGTGGGGTGGGTGTCCTCTTGTTTATGTGAAACAATTTTGAACTGGTTTAATGAAGATAATAAATGGCATATATAATGGGGTTGGGAAGTTTGTGTTTACTGTTACATTATTTTATATCCTGTGATAATATGTTGTGAATTGAATAGGCTTATGCCTACTAAATATCATAGTTGTTGGGGGCCTTTCCTTGGGAAATTATATTCTACCCTATATTTCTAGACCGTTTATGGATGGAAACTTTATGGAATGTGGAAATTTGTTAATTACGTAAAGTTGGCTGATTAAATGAAAATCTGGAACCCTTGTGTGACCACCCTTATAGAACAAAACTAAAATAATAAACATGTGGATGTTGTTTGGGGTTAAGTTATGTGAAGGGGGTGTTTTTGTGCGTTGTTGTGGATTCGGAGAGCAGCGGGGCTTTAGTTGGGTTGGTTGTGGGTTGGTGTGAATTCTATGTTAGTGATGGGCAGCGGGGCTGCAATGGAAGGGTATCAAGGGATGATGATGTATGGTGTGGTTGTGGTTATGGTGGTTGGTAGCGGGGCTGTAGGGATGGGGTTGAATGTGAACAAACAATGGGTTGTGATTAATAAATAAAATTGGAAGAGTTATTGAATGGTGGGGCTTGGTAACGGAATGAGAATAATAATCAAAGGGGTTGGTTTGTTAATAAGAAGGGACTTGTTTGTGTTTCTTGTGTTTCCCTAACTTGATTTTTGGATGGCAGGGATCTGTTTTATGAATGATCGATGTTGTTGGTTTTGGATAGTTTCCTAGTAGTTAAGGAACTAATAAACTGGTTCTTTTGAAACATGAAAACATAAATGGGGTTGGGGTTGTTTTTTGTATGCATGCTTCGTAATAGTAGTGCCAAGGAATGTGCTCAGTTTTCTGTTAAAATCCATAGGTTGGGTTGATTTTTTGCTATATATATATCTGTATCTTTATGTTTTATCACACCCCACCCATGTTGAGAATGTAGCTCCGAACACTCCCATTTCATGGGAGAGGGTGTTTTCCCCTAAGTTACTAGCTCCTTCCTGCTCCTTCTTCCCTAGGCCGTGATGGCTTGAGGCGACCATACACCCAAGACTCTTCGGATAGGTTTTGATTGGGGTGGTTTAGCCCCAGACTCTTCGGGGAAGGTTTTACTTTTTCCCAAGAACCTTCAGGATGAGGCCCAGGTGTGTGCGGGCGGGATACATGGTTGTGAGGCCGATGTGTGTGTGTGCCGGATATGTGGTTGTGAGGACCAGGTGTGTGCGTCCGGGATACGTGGTTGTGAGGCCGAGGTGTGTGCGAGTGAGATTCGTTGTTGTGAGTCCCAGGTGTGTGCGGGCGGGATACGTGGTTGTGAGTCCCAGGTGTGTGCAGTAGGATACGTGGTTGTGAGGTCCAGGTGTGTGCAGGCGGGATACGTGGTTGTGAGGCCCATGTGTGTGCGGGCGGGAAGAGTGTGTTAGTGTCAGGACGTTCTCCGTTAGGAAGAGAAGCTATACAGTGGGGGAAAATGGTGCAGGGTACCCAATACTCTTGTTCATATATACTACTACCTATTGTTATTGTGTTTTGGTGAGTGTGGATGGTGATGTTGGGTGGATAGAACTCCTTGCTAGGTATCTTCTGTTGTTCTCACGGGACATTAGGATGGCTCCCCACTTGTACATGAGATCTATAGGTTTCCCTACTGAGTATACTTGTATTCTCATCCTACGTTTACTTTCAGGTTTCAAGGAGGACTATCAGGGCTGTGCGGGACCCTACTAGTTGGGACAGTTGGAGTTGCTGCAGTTTGATGTTCTTGTTTCTTTTGGTATTGTAATTTTTGATCTTTATTATAATTGTACCTTGTCTCAGAACTATTTAAACATGCATGTGGGATTGGTTTAGGTTTATTTCTATACACTTGTTCTTTTCCTTTTTGGTTGTTGACTTGTCCTATCTCCCGATCTTAAATAATAAAAATGGTAATGCCTAACATATTTGTGAAAACTCATACCGTTGGTGCTAGTCGCCACTCCGGGGCCTACTAAAGGCGGGACTCGAGGGTCATTATCTCCCTTTCACCATTGCCAGCTCAAGAGGGGCATCTTTGGTGGGAGGGGGTCATGAAAAAATAGTATTAGAGCTGATGGTTGAGAGATAGGATGGAGTCTGGAGTTAGGAATTTTAAGGATTGCATGGGATGGTAGGGAAACAGTGTTGGTTTATCTTGGTGTGTGACATAGTCTAGGGAAGGCCGGCTAGGACACGAGATTTTAGGGCCCCCTGTGATCCGATGCAAGGACTCTAAGCCTACCAAACGACCATATGAGACCACATTTATTGCAGGGTAGAGACCCTAGGGAAGGAACATGCATCATAATGATTGTATTTTACTTGATTTGGGTGTTCTGGGAAATAAATTGAAATAATGTGATAAAATAAATCCTTTATAAATTTCCTTATTACCTGGTCTTAGGCGATCCTTGTTTACCGTACAGCTATGGCACCTGGACATCATCCCCAGGTGACTCAGACGATCGAGGCCCAACAGATTCAGGTGGTCGATCAGTTGAGGATTGACCAAGAGGAGGAAGATAGAAAGTGGCAGAAGGCTCTCCGTTCTTTCCAGCATCAAACCCTCGAGAATTACGAGTGTATTACTTCAGATATGGAGACATAGGGGTGTCTTGAGGAGATAGGGATCAATTTTACCTTGATCCATGCTCCAAGAGAGTACTGGGTTCCCCTATCAGTCAATCATCTGAGAGTTGTGGAGCGACAGTGGTCGACACTCTACCTTGGAGAGAGGATAGAGGCAGTGGTTCTGTGGGCTGACTTTGAGATGGAATTATGAGGGGAATTACTTTCCTCCATGATCAAGGCAGAGAAGAAGCAAGAGTTACTCTCCCTCCACCATGGGAGTATGTCAGTACGAGAGTTGGGGATCATGTTTAAGGATCTCCTACATTTTTCTGCAGATCTATTTCCACTTGAGGAGTCTCAGGCGAGACGTTTGAAGGAGGCGCTTCGTCCTTTAATTTAGTATGTTGTCACCCCCTTCAACCTTCTGACGTACCTAGTAGTACAGAAGATGTAAGAGGTTGTAGAGAGGATGCACTCACAGGGAGGTGCACCACGTGAGGGGTTTCAGGCAGGTTCGTCGAAGGGGAAGCCAGTCAGTAGTTGGTCTCCTATGACGGGACCTTCTAGGTTTAGTCTAGTGGGGAGTAGGCCCTAGAAGTTCTAGTTTAGATCTTCAGTTCCTCGTCCCTTTTCTACAAGACCAGGACCGAAGTGTTTTTCTTGTGGAGGTTTCAGGCACATTTAGATTTGGTTCCCGACCCAAGATTAGTACGGTGGAGGTGGGCATGTTCAGTGCCTACCTTAGCAGCAGAAGTTTCCGGCAAGGCCCTTCCAGCAGTAGTAGGACCCTGCTCCTCCGAGGGAAGACCTTGTAGGAGGAGGCCGACCACAAGGAGTTCCTCAAGGAACCTAACCGGGACATGGTAGAGGAGGCATACGTCAACATAGATACAGAGGAGATGGGATCAGATAGTTTCATGAAGCAGAGGCGTCATCTCTAAAAGGACCAGGGATCGATAGAGATGTGTTTGGGTTTTCTTGAATGATCTCCTTTATGTTTTGAATAATTCAGGATCATTGCACTCCTTTTTTGCACCCAGTCTAGCCCATGATTTGGGTCTAGACGTAGAGAGACTTTCCGTAGAACAAGTGCTGAGTACACCAGTTGGAGGCCATAGCAGCGCATCTTATGTTTTGACTTGTTCTTATGAGCTTTGTTTTGATTTTGTACTCTTTACCTTTGATATATGGAATTATTGTTTTGTCGTTTATGAGACCTTTTTATTTCCTTGTTCTCTGAAAGTATGTAGCATGTCCAGATGTCTGGGAAAAGGGGAAAAGCCTGATCATTAATTGAGACACATTAATGCGGATGCGATTGAACCCATGGGGGCGAGTTAGTGCTGCCTAAAGCAGATAATATCTTGAAACAGGAGAAGGAATTTCCACAAAGAATGTGTTCGGGCACTGTGTGGGTTGTGCGGTGTTGGGGGTAGTGCAAGTTGAAAAATCCTAATTTATGAAAGTGGGAAGACCCAATTCTTAATCGAGACGCATTAATGAGGATGTGATTAAACTGGTGTAGGCGAGTCAGTGCCACCTAAAACGGATAATATCTTGACATAGGAGAAGGAATTACTAACACATATGATTAGGGTTGTTGGACGGGTTCCTATTATAACGTGGGCCCTGAGAGTTATCTTGTTGGGTTCCTCCATGTAAGCTTTTGAATTCTTAGGGATGAGAATGTTTTAAAAGATATCTAATGTAATGGCCCAGACCTCTCCGGCCCATTCCTTTGTAAAAAAAAGTGGGTCTTGGAGTGTTTTGGAGGGTAAAACGGACTTTTCCCACCATTTTCAGAATTTTGTAAGTACATGTCATGTAGTGTGAGTACACGCCGTGTACCCCCTCGCCTGGTATACAGAATGTTAAAGGATGTTTCCTTTCCATGTGAAATAAATGGGTACATGCCGTGTACCCAATACTACACATCGTGTAGTCCCTCCCCATATACGCATTACCTTCAAACTGTGTGTTGACCAGTCAACGGCCGCGTGCCGCGTCGAAGGTCGTGTTAAAAGCCGTGTGGTGGCCGTGTGAAATGGACAAGTACACGCCATGTACCATAAATTACATGTCATGTACTTTTGTTTTTCACTCCTATAAAAGGAGGGGTCCCCTCCTCCTTTTCAACTCACCCCTCTCCTCCCCATTCCTCTGAGTAGAGCTCTCCCAAGAGACTCAAAGTCTCTTTTTTCTTCCATAACTTCTTTGTCTGAGCTCCGATTTACAATCCGTCAGCGGCCACAGGATCGTAACGACGAGGCAGAACTTCTGAGCTTGGATACATCGGCCTTTCCTTCCCAGCTTCCACGAAAGAAGTATTGCCGTGTTTTTCCAGTAGAGACAGATACCGACGGACATCTCCTAATGTTAATCTGGGGGGAGAATTGTTATCAAAACCAGTTGAGGTAGGGATCCTACCTTCGTCTCTCTAAATTTGTGCATCATGAAGGGTGGGTGTCCTCTTGTTTATGCAAAACACTTTTGAACCAGTTTAATATAGATAATAACTATCTTATATAACGGGGTTGGGAAGTTTGTGTTTACTATTACATTATTTTATATCCTGTGATATTATGTTGTGAATTGAATAGGCTTATGCCTACTGAAAATCATGGTCGTTGGGGGCCTTTTCTTGCACAATTAAATGCTTCCCTATCTTTCTAGACCGTTTATGTATGGAAGCTTTATGGAATGTGAAATTGGTTAATTATGTAAAGTTGTCTAATTAAATGAAAATATGAATCCCTTGTGTGATCACCCTGGTTGAACAAAACTGAAATAATACACATGTGGGTGCTGTTTGGGGTTAATTTATGTGAAGAGAGGGTTTTTTTGGGTTTTTGTGGATCGGGTGAGCAGCGGGGCTGTGGTTGGCTTGGTTGTAGGTTGGTATGAATGCTATGTTAGTGATGGGCAGCGGGGCTGCAAATGAATAGTTTCAAGGGATGATGATGTACGGTGTGGTTGTGGTTATGGTGGTTGGCAGTGGGGCTGCAGGGATGGGTTCGAATGTGAACGAACTATGGGTTGTGATTAATAAATAAAATTGGAAGAGTTAGTGAATGGTAGGGCTTGGTAATGGAATGAGAATATTAATCAAAGGGGTTGGTTTGTTAATAAAAAGGGACTTGTTTGTGTTGCTTGTGTTTTCCTAACATGATTTGTGGATGGAAGGGAAATGTTTTACAAATGATCGATGTGGTTGGATGTGGATAGTTTCCCAATAGTTAAGGAACTAATAAACTGATTCTTTTGAAACATTAAAACCTAAATGGGGTTGGGGTTGTTTGTTGTATCCATGATTTGTAGTAGCAGTGCCAAGGAACGTGCTCAATTTTCTGTTAAAATCCATAGGTTGGGCTGAGTGTTTGGTATATATATATATATCTATATCTTTGTGTTTTATCCCACACCACCCATGTTGATCACTTAGTGTCGAATACTCTCATTTAATGGGAGAGTGTGTTTTCCCCTTAGTTACTAGCTCTATCCTGCTCCTTCTTCCCTAGTCTGTGATGGCTTGAGGTGACATTACACCCAAGACTCTTTGGGTAGGTTTCTATTGGGTTGGTTTAGCCCAAGACTCTTTGGGCATGTTTTTCTTTTTCACAAGAACCATAGGGATGAGGCCCAGGTGTGTGTTGGTGGGATATGTGGTTGTGAGGCCCAAGTGTTTGCGGGTGGGATACGTGGTTGTGAGTCCCAGGTGTGTGATGGCGGGATACGTGGTTTTGAGGCCCAGGTGTGTGCGTGCGGGATAGGTGGTTGTGAGGCCCAGGTGTGTGTGGGCGAGATACATCGTTGTGAGGCCCAGGTGTGTGCGATCGGGATACGTGTTTGTGCGGTCCAGGTGTGTGCAAGCGGGAAGAGTGTGGTTGATTCAGGATGTTATTCGTTAGGAAGAGCAACTAGCTAGTGGGGGAAAATGGTGCGGGGTACCCAATAAACTTGTTCTTATACGCTACTACATATTGTGATTGTGTTTCGGTGAGTGTGGATGGTGAGGTTGGGTGGATAGAACACCTTTCTAGGTTTCTTCTCTTGTTCTCATGGGACATTAGGATGTCTGCCCACTTGTGCATGAGGGCTTTAGGTTTCCCTACTGAGAATACTTGTATACTCACCCTATGTTTACTTTTAGGTTTTCAGGAGGACTACCAGGGTTGTGCGGGACCCTACTAGTCGGGACAATTGGAGTTTCTGGAGTTTGCTGTACTTGTTTCTTTTGGTATTGGACTTTTTGAGCTTTTTTGTAATTGTACCTTGTCTCAAAACTATTTAAACAAGCATGTGGTATTGGTTTGGGTTTATTTTTATACACTCATTCTTTTCCATTTTGGTGGTTGACTTGTCCTATTTCCCAATTTTAAATAATAAAAATGGTAATGCCTCCCATATTTGTGAAAAATCATACTCTTTGTGCTAGTTTCCACTCTAGGGCCTACTAGAGGCGGGACTCGGGGGTCATTATCTCCCTTTCACCATTGCCAGCTCAGGAGGGGCATCATTGGTGGGAGAGGGTCATGATAGATCTGTTTTGTAAGATGTTTCCTTTGTATGGATTTGGGATGAGGGATGAAGTCTTCATTCCGGAAGAATTTAGGGATGAGCTTGCTTACTAGTTCAGGAGAACATCATGCCAATTCTAGTTGTTCAGGGCGTCTAACGGCCATGCCCAGGAAGACATCACGCCTATTATAGCTGATTGACTATAATATCATATGAAAAATGTTTACAGGAATGAATTGTAGCCAAAGAAAATACCCTCTATACTATATGATCCTTAAGGCATCCCTGAGGAAGTTAGGGAATGGATGGTGCGATAGGTATGATATACACCAGGGTGGAAACTTTACAGATAACTATGTCTGAGCCTACTAGGTTGGTGCCTCATGTGAAGAGTTTAGGAAGAGATGAGGATAATGGGCCTATATGAGGTGGCTTGGGCCTCCCAATTTTATATCTATCAGCCGAAGAAAATGATGTCGGAGTTGTTGAGCATGTGGTCACCGAGGACTAATTCCTTACTCTTACAACACGGGGAGGTTGCCATCATTTTATGGGATGTGCATTAAATCTTGTGGGCCATGATACTAGGGTCGATGTATGATGAATTCTTCCCCATTATGGGTGTGTGGGAAGATGCATAGAAAATGCCACTGCTGGCGAAGGCATTGATGGAGCTGGTGCTGGAAGAGAACAAAGATGTCATGAGAGATGTACACTTCTGATAGTTGTTCAGGATGTTCCTGAATTTCTTGGAAGACATGAAGTTTGTAGTGACACCTCAAACTTTCCCAAAGGGGGCTCAACGGGGAAAGGATCACTCATACTGGGTCTCTTGGAGGACAACAATTGGAAAACCTGGGGATTTAGCATTAATACCGAGCAATAACTGGTATTCAGGTTGGTTTCATTCATTTCAACTCTCATCTATGGTTGGAATCACTTTGTGATGGATACAGACATGGGTGTGTGACCAAGCACATTTATCATGGCATCTATGTTGGTGAAGGGGGTTCTGTTGAACATCAGAATCCCAATACTCGCCAATCTATACAATATACTATGGAATATTAGTGAGGTGGAGAGGCCAAAAAGGATACGTGGCCCATTCCACCTCCAGTATGGGTGCATAGTGGTGCACATCATGGGGGTCTATGAATATCTAAACAAAATTTACCCTCTGGAATCAAACATCCACCCATCTATCATGAACACTGCATGGATCATCCCAGCCAATTGGACTGTGTAGGCGGTATTGAATCGTGGCTGGAAGGTAGAGGAGTTCGAAATTCATTCGTTCCTGCTACCAAAGAGTGATTTCACAGATGATAGCCAAGGAATAGAAGATCATCGGTCCTATATCATGGCCTTTGGAAATGGAGTCATGGTGGCCAGAGTGGACAGTTAGCCTCTCTTCTAGCCATAATTCCCACACCAATTCACCATGAAATTTCAGTGTATGCAGCGACTAACCCCGCAAGTCTATTCAGCGGTGCTCCATGAGGAACATCCAGGTTTGATGAGTCCTATGTGGATCATGTTCACACATGAAGATGCAAATATGTTGAATGAGCTGCTTTCACCCACTGTGGTCTTCGAGTTGGTGAAAGAGTATGCCAAAAGCTGGGAGGCGGCCTACTCGGGGGAAATGCTGAAGCGGCCAACTGTTCAGGCCGTTGATGGTGTGCCTACCCAACCTCAAGTTCGGGGCAGGAAGGATGCAAGGAAATCCCACTGTGTCGGCGTGACAGTGGTGGTGGGGCATGCACCGGTTGAGGGGGAGGCAGTGGCAGCAGATCCAGCAATGACAGCACACACGGTGGTCCTAGAAGAATAGAGTTATTCAAAGTTGGGTCATTGAGAGTATTCCATAGAATATCAACTCAAGATCTGGGGAAGCGGTTGTGGCACATAGACATGTTGGAGAATACTGCCCATCTAGAGGCCTGGGAAATTTTGGAATTAAGCAGGCAATTCCTCAGCCCATCTGAGATGCGGCAACACTCGAACCGTTTCAGTATGGATTTTTAGGGGATAGTATCTACCAAGGCTAGATTTGTAGTGTCCCAGGTAGATGTGGAGAAATACCTTGTAGAGTTGGAAGACATTGTGCACTCCCAGGGTGCCACAAGACTAATGACCAATCAGGTGATGGTATTTCTGGATCGAACATCCCCTCCACAGTTATCGACTATCGAAATAAGGGAGAGCTTCCCTTTTTTGGAATAATCTGATGAGTCCTCCTGGGGGGAGGCCGGTAGAGGGATCCCATTGGAGGAGGTAGAAGTTAATGATCATGACCCAGATCATGAAGACTTTACAGAGGCCCTTGATTTAAAATCTCAATCCCATTCCTCATGGTTTTCTTCTAGGTAGTTTTTGGACCCCTCACCAATGTTTAAACTATGTAGGAGAGCCTCATTCACAGAACCCATCCTTGTACCTCAGTGGTTGCAGATGTGGGGCCTTTAGGATCCATGCATGCAACTAGAACGATTATTGTGTCTAGCTAGGCTAGGATAGCTGAGATAGATCACACAACATTTTCATACATACCTATAATATATGGAGGGCCACGTCTTGGGGTCCCCATAGCAACAGACTAGGAACGAGACAGAGAGTTCGACCATTGTAAGTGTCCTTTGAATAATTCATTACTTCCACTCATTGGCCAGGATAATGACAATTGTACCCTTTTAGTATGTAATGATCTCAAATAGCATGGGTTGCCTTGGCCATGTTGATTGGTAATCTTGGTGGCTCCTTTCCCTGGGGAATTTTGGTGGTCGTGGAGGTGGATATCCAGACCGACTAAGATATGACACTCCAAATCTCTGGTAAGAACAATAGCAAGACTGAGCTTGAGATTATTGAAGTGGGATATGTTGATGAAGATGTTTTGGATATCCCGAGTCCTACCACACCCAATCAGACAACAGATGTGGACCCTTATGATGAGTTCTTGGGGGAATTCCCTACGTATGCGCCTACAAACCCCATATACTGGGACGAAACTCCCTATGATGAAGAGGATGGAAAGATAGTCCACCGTCAGTCATGGAAGTTGATCAAGAACTATATCAATGACACCCCTCAAGCACAATTGATAGAATATATGGAGATACTTCATTTATGATTGGTCGAACAGTGTGCTGGGGGAGTAGATGCCCATCATCCTCCCATGCTCATCCAAGATCTCATGGAAGAGTAGATTTGTGAGTATGAATGTGCCCTTGGCATGGGTTGGTAGTGGCGAAAAGCAGTAAACATCAAGAGTCTCCAGGATGTTGAAAATGAGTTTCAGCATCCACAGGCCCAGGTAGATGAACATTCATCTCTTCTCAATGCGTAGTTAGAGATTATATCATGGCTGAAGGCCCACTTGTCAGAGGATAAAGAGAGGATGAAAAAACCTTCATAGAAATGGCAATTATCGAGAGTGATGAGGAGATGTCTCGGGTGTTGGGTGAAAACTACACCCCATTGCTGTTGAGGAGGTACAGGAACTGAACATGTGGCAATGGGTCCAAGACCACTAACCCAAAGGGTGGCGGAGCTGCAATGTTCTTTTGATGGGGTCAACCCATCCATGGGAGGGGTCAATCCTCCGGGACTATGATGCCTACAAATTTTGAACACAATTTCACACTTTAATCATTTTATGCAAGATGAATGAATGAGTTCTATTATTAATTTGGTTTATTGAGTTTTCGTTCTATTCATAGATCACATCATGATCAGTCCCTAAGCTCAGGTGGGTCAGGCCTAATGTGAGAAACAAGGGATGGACACCTAATCATTCCACCGTTATATAGGAGTTAAAACCAATATTCAGGCATTCAGGGTTTGAACAACCAATTCAGATTTCCTAAAACAAAGGGAGAGTCCCCACTAGTGGATGAATCTCTCAAGACAGATGAATTGTCACTTTACTAGTGTGCCCTATTGCACGAGTGAGGTAACGCCAGGTGCATTGGAATTAATCCATACATAGAAGAGTGGACGGTGTGAATCGTGATATCCAAAATTAGAAACACTGTAAGTATTGAATTTAAATGAAGAATAACCGTTGACTATGATTGAAACATAGAATCCTCATTGTGTTAGCTGGAAAAGGGGATAACAAATGAGGTGCGACCATTGTCCTTGTTCGAAACACAGGGCTGGACGCAAAATGTCAATCAGTAGTCTTCCAAAATGTTGGAACAAGATAGTAGTTGAGACATATATAAAGCATCCATACTATTAGGGGGTTCCTTTATATGTGAAAGAGTATGAGGGTCTGAATAAAGGGCATGAAAATAATGGAGTGTGGCATGATGGGTTGTTCAAATGGAGTCCAACACTCTAGAAATTATACCACCGTGGTGAAGGCACATTAGGTGGTTGTATCAATTTGATCAGATATCATACCTACATCCCAATAGGTCCTCTCCAGTATGGGCCTGGAATTTCTCATAGTTTTACATCATAGAGTGGGGATGGTGCACATAGCTTAAAGGATATACATCCTAGAAAAAGATTGAGGATGAGGGGCCAGAAGGGTTAATGACCCTAGGGATGGTCCAAATGTGAAATTTCTAGTAATCCCTACATATCCCATAAGGATGACAATCAGGCCATATGTAGTTCTTGAAGCATGGCATGGTCAAAGACCATCGCTAGTAGGGAGAACCCAACCTGGAGAGGAAACTAATGCTTCCCATGATTAACATAGGGCATATTGAACTAGTTTGGGGAAGAACCATAGTTTAAATTCATTCATTGTGGACATGTGGGATCATATAGTTTAACGTCATGCGGTAGTATGAATAGTGAAAGGTGTGATCCTAGTAGAGGATTATGTGGTTCAGTAGCTCTAAAACCAATGTGAATGAGGACATAAAGAGTCTGCACCACACCACGTATCCTCAGAGGATGTTTTTTTAGGTCAAGGGACCAAAAGGGAAAGTTAGGATAGGCCAAAGGCAATGTTTTCAGGCGTTCCTACATACCCCATGAGGATGTGAATCCATCCAGGCTTAGATTTTAGGGTGAAGTTTAACATCATGAGGGACGAGGACGTAGAGAGAGATATTAATTTAAGGTCATAGAGCTTAGACCATGGATAAGCGAGACTCTCCTAAATGGGTGATACCCTCATCCAAATACCTAACCTCATGTGAGCTATTATCGTTGTGGGAAACAAAGGCAAATAAGGTATTTAAAACATGTGGAATACCCGTGAAGGGAAATCAGTGCAAAACATTGAATGACGCCTTACTACGGCTTTTTCCTCATGATGTGAAAATGATCCCTAAGAGATAGTAAAAAGAGTGTCAATATTCCACTTGGACATGATGGAGTGGTAAATGATGTGTATCACACAACCAATACATAAGGATTGATGAGTAGGTGTGACGATGGAGGATTACTATTGACCATGTTCGAAATACTGCATCCATATCATGTGAGATGATATGAGAAAAAAAGAATAGTTTCGATCATTAACCGTATTCACAACACATGTCTTTTATTAATTTTCTATTCTAGATCCTCAACGAAGTTGGACTGATATGATAGAAGTGCCCTTAAGTTAAGTATATGTACCATTCAGGGGCCCTTTTGGATGTGAAAGATAATGGACACCCAAATAAAGGGGAACCATAATCCTGAGGATAGGTGATAACATGTCCATGTAGGATTGAACACCTTAGGTGTTGAACCATAGTTATCTTGGGCACATTTTTGAAGTGGCAAAGAGGATCAAGGGGCTCAGTTTAAGAGCATATGACTTGAAAAGATGAGTATAGAATAGGGGGATAAAAATCTCTTGGGATAAAGGGGTATGTCGCGTGGTTGTTATAAACCTAATGTGAATGACCACATAATCAAATACTACACCACATACCAACCCATCTAGAGGACTCTGGCCAGTAGGCCAAGAATATAATGAGGATTCTAATAAACATGGCTAGAACTGAATACAAAATGTATAGGTTTTCCAAATTATACCATGGGAATCAATCCAAACGTAGTTCTAGAAGATGTCTTGAATTTTAATGTCTTACTACAAGGACATAGATAGAGATCATAGTTTAAGGTATTCGATATCGGACCTTAGAGAAGACAGGGAATTTGGGAGATACATGGTTAATGATGACCTGGAGTCCTGATAAACATGTGTTCCTTCGGGATGTTTTTGTTTGAGAAAACGAAAATGATAGTTGGGTTGGGCTTAGGGAAAATTACATGGGCATTGCTACATATCCCATGCCATTGAGAATCAAGCGACACATAGTTCTAGGGATGGCACAGTAAGATACAAGTGCCATATAAAATAAGGTAATGCGGGTCTGGCCCTTTCACCAAACGAAGCAGCATTTGATAGATCTTGTTTGTCCTTTAGAATGAGTGATTCTTTTGTGAAGTAATAGACCTAGGATTGAAAGTACATGAATCAACCCAAGTGTAAATCCATGTCCAGGTGTTGAAAAATGGTATGGTGTGTGACCTATTCCAAACATGTTTTCCCATTGAGTGGTAATATCACGGTGCATTTCTGTTTTTCTTCTTCGTGTATCTAAGATGATAATGTCACTATTTCAGATCATGTGATGGGACCAACCATGCATATTAATTTTGTGAAATATAGAATCGATATTTCAAAGTCATATGCGACTAGGTAACATAGTTTAAAGTCATATGGATCAGACATATACAGGAATGATAAGGTTCAAAAGGGAATGGTCACGGCGTGATAAAGCATACTAGACGTGAATGAGGATGAGGTCCACATCACAGCACACACGATTCCCAGAGATAAATCTCAGGGCGACGGGGCTGGAAAATGTTAGAGGATATGGGAAAGGTGGTAGAAGGAAATATATTTTTGAAGGGATGTACGTGTTGTTGTAACTGTAAACCTAACGTGAAAGAAGCCCTGTACCCACACATGCCACATCACGCGGTCCTGTAAGCGCTAGGGCCCAAATGGCATGACAAAAGAGATATGTTCGTGAAACTCAAGCTAGACCCAAAGGTGAGTTGTGTAGGCATTACAATGTATCTCATAGGAATGGTAATATAGCTGTACATAGTTCTAACAGAGTTATTAGTTTATGGTTCTAGAGCTCGGACCATGGAAAAAACGAAATCTTCCAAGTAGGCATAGACCTCAATCCACTTTCTAATCCCACGTGAGTCAAACTATGTGTGGGAAACAAGGGAAAAAGAGGTTTTTCACAAAAACTGTAATTCTCTCCAATGGGAAGTCATTGTGGAACCCTGAATGACACTTTACCACTGCTTTTCCCTCCTAACGTGAAAATACTGGGTAACGGATAATGCCAGGAGTGTCGAAATTCCTCATGGTCATGATTGGGTGGAAAATAATATGAATCATGTACCCAACATTAAAGGATTTAAATGGGTTTGTGTGAAAACGGAGGATAACTTTTGGTATTTTTCAAAACATAACATCCATATCATGTTACCTGAAATGGGAATAACAAATGAGTGTCAACCACTGATCATCTTCACAATGTGGGGGCATGTATCGATTTGTATTATAAATCACTTAAGGATATCGACCCTAATAGTTGGAGAGACCTTAGTCCAAGTATCCTCACCATTTGGAGTCCCTTCAGGTTTGAAAGATGATTGAATCCCAAATGAGGGACAACAAGAAGACTGAAAAATGGGTGAAAGAATGTCCAGGTAGAATATGACACTCTAGACTCTAGATCAGAGTACTCATTGGAACATTGGTGAACCACTGAAGAGGGTTGAGGGACCTGACATAGGAGCGGCTGACTCAAAGAGATGAGCGAATACCAGTCAGGAGATAGTGGTATGTGGCATGGCTGTTACAGACCCAATGTGAATGAGGACATAAGGAGTCGGTACCACACCATATACTACCTTCCTGATAGAATTGAGACCAAGAGGCCAAAATGATAGGGAGGTTTCTAGGAGAGGGGGTTGGACCTAATGACTAGAAATTAAGGCATTCCAACGTATCCCAAGAAGATGGGAATCAATCCATATATAGTTCAAATCAAGATGTTGTGCAGTTTGTCGTCACACAGCAAGGACACAAATAGGGGAAAGATACTCAAATGAAGGACGTCTACAACATGGTGTGTTACTCGACGTGAATGAGGACATAATACAATACCACATCATACACTCCTAAGTGAGAACTTAGGCCAAGGGCCTGAAAAGGCTATGGGACCTAAAGTTGGGCCATGAATAGAATGTCATGACCAGCTTGTAGTTTAATGTCATGCAGTGAAAACGAGGTGACCTTCTCTTATGAATATAGAGCTCGGGAAACATGTTCCTAGTTTAAGGTAATGTTCATGGTATAGAGAATGTGAATCATCATGCCTATGGATGACCACAAAGAAGCAGCGACGATTGAGGAAAACTGTTGACCATGTTTACAACATAGTATCCACCCTTCTGTGACCGGAGTTTAGGTCGCACAATTGGGTGTCAACCTTTGATCATATTCATAACATGGGACTTGTATAAAATTTTTTCCCGCAATACTCGAGAGTGTTAGCCCATAATGGTAGTAGAGCCCTTAGTTGAGCATCAATTCCATTTAGGTGTCCTTTTGGATATATAAGATGATGGAAACCCAAATGATGGGGCCCACAAAGCAAGGTGGGGCCTGCACTCGTGGAAAGGGCGATAAATGGATGGATGTCTCAAGGGGATTTGTGTGGCATGGTAGAATAGCCTGACATGAATGACGACGTGAGTCCATACCACACCACACAATGCTAAATGAGAACTTGGATCATGGGAAAAAAGGCCGAGGAACCTGAGTATGGGAATCCCAACCAGTTGTATCCATAGGGCCACTCATGCGGGTACTACCTTATCATAGCTCCTAAGCCAATAGAAGCAATGCTTGATGTAGGAAACAAGGAGTAGGATTTGGCTCTCCCCATCATATAAGGAACCGCAAGCTGGAACACACTCTTGATCAAGGAAGATCGTGGTTTGGAGAGACGACAGTGTAGAATAATCCACTAAACTCCATGTTTGGGACATATGGGGGTGGTGATAATGGAAAAGGATGAGTGATGACCTGATTCGAAACACAACGTCTACATCATGTCACCTAAAATGTGAACAAAAAATGAACAATGACCGCTGAACACGTTCGCATCGTGGGACTCGTATCTAAATGTTGTCCAAAATCTTTTAGGGTGTTGGCCCTAAACTATAGGAGAGCCATTAGTCTCTGTATCCATATCGTTCTCGCGACCCTTCAGATGTGGAAGATAATGGGATCCCACATGATGGGGTGTGTGGAGCATAAATATTACCATGCAATTTAAAACAAAACAAGACAGTAGAAGAGCTAGAGATCGTGAGGGGAGATAGATTCATGATACAATCAAGATGAAATCGATGTTAATGATGGAAAAATATGGCACCACACCATGTGTTTCATCCCAATGGGAGGTCCCGATTTTTGGGGTTGGGCCTAAGCAAAAAAAATTATAAGCGGTCCTACGTATCCCATGAAGATGGGAATCAAGAAATATATAGTTCTGAAAGGCCCATGTAGTTTAAAATCATGAAGCAAGGAAGTTGGAGGATCGGAAGAATGAGAGAGGGAAAATGGTGAAATCATCATAACCCTGACATGAGTGGGGTCAAAGAAGCCTATATGACACCATGTGGGATCCTCAAAAAGAACTATGCCCTGGAGGGGATAATCGAAGACGAAGCTGGGGTGGGACTCAAGATGATGCATCTGAGCATTCTTATGTATCCCATGAGGATGGGAATCAAGCCATATGTAGTTCTTAAAAATGTAGATTAACATCTTTTAGGATGAAGAACATTTTATAGTCATGTTGGATTGTGTAGTTTATCATCATGGATGACCCTAATGCAGTATAGGGCTACTCGGGACCAGCACGTTGAGATCATATAGGACCATACAGTTTAAGGTCATGTTGTACCATATTCCTCAGTCAATGTATTACGTGAGGAACTTGGATTTGGTAGGATGAGTTATTTTCTCACCATCCCTGGTAACTAGGGAGTATCCTCCATTGGAGTAAACCTTGTGAACAATGTAATGTCCTTCCCATTTTTCTTCCAACTTGGGTGGGTTCTTACTGGTTATCATTGGTGTCTTTATAGGAAGACCATGTTTCCTTGATAAAAGGAATGGAGGTGACCTTTTTTATTTAAAGCTCTAGCTATATTGTTTTGATTCTTGTCCACGTTATGTACGTCCCAAAGCCTATTTTGGTCAAGCACTTCTAAATTATCCAGACAAATTTCTTCCACTTCATCTGGTGCCTTCTGACCATAGAAAACTCTTCGCAATGAGGGAATTTGAATCTCGATGGGTAGGAAAACCCCTATTTCATACACTAGAGAATATGGTGCCACCTAGGTAGAATTATGAGTCATCGTATAGTATGCCCAAAGGGCATTGGGAATCATGTCTAGCCAACTATTATTATTCTGGACAACCATTTTTTGTAGAATGTTAGAGAGTGTTTTGTTGAACACCTCGATCTATTCATTTTCTTGTCCGTGATTGCAGGAGGTATGGTTATAACGAATATTGTACTTATCTTACAATTTCTTCAACTCAGCTGCTTGGAGTTTTTTTCCATTTTTAGTTAGGATGGCGTGAGGGAATCCACATTGGTAGATGATGTTGGAGTTCACAAATTCAACGATGGAACTGGCCTTGACCTCATTGAGTTGAACTGCCTCTACCAATTTGGAGAAGAAATCTGTAGCAGTCATGATGAATCATCACTGGCGATCTATCATTTGTGGATATGGTCCCACAACATCGATTCCCCATACCACAGATGGCCAAGAGTACTTATTAGAGTGGAGAGGATCTGGTGGCTGATGAATGATGTTAGCAAGAATTTGGCATGCATGGAACCTCTTGGAGAACTCGATGATGTCATGGATTGTAGAGGGCCAAAAGTACCCCAATCTTTGGATCTGGTGAGATAGTTTCATCCCAGTATTATGATCACCAATGGAACATCCATGAACCTTCTGCATGACTTGGGATATCGTGACTCCTTGAATTCAATAAAGGAGAAACCAATGAAACATGCACTTTTTGAGGATCTTCTCACAACTATGACAATCCTGGAGAGTAAACTGTAGTGTGCATTGTTGGATTCGCTTGCGATCGGCCTGATCTATTGGGAGATTACCATTTGGGTGGTACTCGACAAAGGAGTATCTTCAGTCATGAGTCACTTAAATCACTATATCTTGGGGACCTAGGCGACCTTATGTAGAGGAGTTGGTGGTAAGGTGGCTTAACTGTAGGCTATCATCATAACCTTGAGTGATAAGAGAAATAACTCTTCGATGTTCCACGTGGATAATCAGGTCATCATGTATGACCTATGAAAGTGATGCAGCTAGCCCGGTCGGGGTGTCAGGTCGACCATTCTAAGAGCCAAGGACTTGAGATATTTTTGGCTGAGATGAGAATGGGCCCATTAGATGGATGATGTGTCCAAATAATGACAGGAGCTCTGGATTTCTGACGACATATTCATCGTTGATCTTCTTGATAACCAGTTTGGAGTTTCCTTTCACATGCAAATGGGGCACACCAATATCAAGGGCCTACTCGAGGCCAGTGATGAGAGCCTGATACTATATCTCACTATTGGTGTAGAGTTCTGACAACAGGAATGAGTATGTGAGAATGGCTTGTGCCTATGTAATAAAGATGATACCAATTCCTATGATGTTGAGCCTAGGTCCATTGATCCTTGAGCCTATGGGGCTATGAGAAGCACCATCAAGTGCATTTGAAAGCGTGATATGGCTTGGTCCACTACAGGAATCACATCATCTGGGAAATCGCGGTCCAGGGACTAGTCCGTATAAGCAAGATGGGTGGCAAGGAAGCCTTCTTACATTTTTCATTCGATGTCCATATGAGGGAAAAAACTATTGTCAAACTGTTGATGGATCACTTACCCATGATCTCGACAGCCTGTCAACATGCATTAGTTTAGGATGTACATCAGGGTATCTACCTGGTACATCCGTTGTACCTCATAATTCTGGTGGTAATACCACAATTTCTGTACTATGAATACCAAAACAAGATTGCTCTTCTCAATAGGAGAGTATCTGGTCTCTGTATTGGGGAGCATGTGGCTGAGGCAGTAGAGGCTATTCTTCACTCCCTCATTATTCTTATTAGAGAGAAGGATTCCGAGAGATCGCACCAGGGCAGTCACATAAAGGACCAATATCCTTCCAGAGACAGGTGGAATTATTACTAGAGGCTAGAGTAGTTACTACTTTATTTACTAAAATTCAGTCTAGTATTCTTCATCCCACTCGTAGACAGTGCCTTTCATTATGAGCCAAGAAAAGGTCATACACTTTCTGTCCAAATTCACGATTAATCGACATATATAGGTTAGGTGGCGTTGGAAGCCTTGATTCTCCTGAATGTTTCTCTGAGGAGACATCTGGATAATGGCATTGATCTTCTCTGTGTCAATCTCAATTCCCATGAATCTGACAACAAATCCATGAAACGTTCCCGAGGTGACCTCGAAATCAAACTTCAATGTGTTCATCTTCAGGTGACAAGAAAGGAAAAAGCTGAAAACTTATTCAAGGCCTTTGATATGGTCCTGATGCAGGCACGATATGACCAACATTTCATCTACATAACATTCAACTAATATTCCAATGATTGGCTTAAATATGTGATGTATAGCCCACAGATAGGTGGATCCTGCATTCTTTAAACGGAAGGGAATGACTAGGTAAAGTAATGTACCTTGTGGTGCCTTGAAGGCTGTAAACTTTTCATCGTAGAGGTCCATTTAGATATGGTTGTACCTAGAGTACCCATCCATGATGAAGAGGGCTTGGAACCCATCTGTAGCATCCATAAATAATTTTGTCACAGGAAGGGGAAAACCACCCTTCGGACAGTGACAGTTGAGATCTCGGAGGTCCATGCAGAGTCTAATCAGTCTGTTATTCTTCTTTTCCAGCACAATGTTTTCCAGGCACATGGGGTACTATACTTCCTTAATGAAATTGGATTTGATGATCTTATCAACTTGTGCCTCAACCACAGCACTGTGAGAAGGTTTGATCTTTCCGGGAGGATGCATGAACCCATGATGATTTCCTAGGAGACTGAGGTAGTGGATGGATACCTGAGGATCTAGATAGGAATTCTCATCATAACATTAGGTGAATAAAACATGGTGTTGTTTCATGAAGTCTATGTATTGCTTTTCTTCCTCAAAGGGCATGACGACACAGGTCGATGTGTGTTTCAGGTCTGCCACACTATCGAGGTTCACCTGTACCAAGTCATTAACCGTGGTAGAGACGCCGTATTAAAAGGAGGGGGGGAGCATCCTCTAAATCGTCTTCTTCACTTACTGAGGTAGGATCCTCCGTGGGAGGAGATTTTTCTGAGTTGGCAGCTCTCATTTTGAGGCTGGTACTAGCCTGATTGGTATGGGACACTACTTCTGGGAACCCTTGTGCTACAATAACCATAGTAAAAAAGTATGTTGATTAAATCCCATATGATCTTCTACCAAAGGGGCCACACTTGATGATATCGATGTAATAGTTCCATGTCAGCTAGAACTGGTTAATTATTGCTTTGTGAAACAAGAATGTATGATTAATTTTCATTGCCATGGGGAAGACATCCGGATACCTTATGGGAGTGGGAGGCTTCAAGATCACCTAAGCTAGGTTTATGATGGAGTATGAGGTGATCATCCGGCTTCTCTTGGGGACATCCTCCCCCCTAATTCCAAAAACAAAAAATCATGGCCCCATGTCTGGGATTGTATCCTCTAATTGATGGATTGGAAAGACATATGCATCGTCCAGATTTTTCCACTGATCCGTCGCAGCCATAGAATGCTTAACTCGTTAGTCTAAATCTACATGTCCAGGCTCTTGTAGTAGTCAACATCCAGATAGAGGGCTTTATAAGAGGCAATGTGGGATATTTGAAACACATCCACTCGACAATTGAGGGATTCCTTAAGGTACTGATGGTATGATGAAGGAACCACCGCATGTAGGTGGATCCACAAACTACCCATCAACGCATTGTAGGTGTGTCCTAAGAAACAACCATAAACTCAATAATGGTTATTAGACCATAAAACTGGGTCATTAAACAAATCCTTTTGAACGATGTCTGCTCAGTGCAGTCATAACATTGGATTCATTGTTCAGGGTGACTCTGATCATCCATACACATTCCCAACATTCGAAATGTTTGAGTTGCGATTAGGTTGATCCCTGAGCCCATGTCTACCTGACAATGAATATCCTCGACAACATTGAACCAGAAGGTGATATATAGTGGGTGAATGTTCCCCTGTATGGGAGAGCATTCATTTCTCCCGAGAATGAGATGATTTCCTGGCATTGAGCACACTCGAAAACCTCCGCATTGAAGGTTTCAGTGGATGCTACCTCTATCTCAAACTGGAGGGGGCTTCATAAAGCCTCTTCAAGGTCCTCACGCATATCTGATTACAAGTGAAGGGCCTCCAGGATGGTGATCTTTTCTATAATGCTAGCAAGTTTTTTGAGAACATCATTATTTAATGCCAGGCATGATATTCAGCTTACCAGAGTTTGCTCTATGACAAGAGTTTTGGTTGGATCTACTTGTTAAACTGATGGCAAACTAGTGCTAGGAATATCTCGTTGCTCACTAGTGGAAGCCAGTGGAGTGACTTCGGGATGAAAGTAGGACAATTAAGACTGGCCTGTGGAAACTCATGGCTAGTCATGACACGGTCGAGGTAGATCTGCCTAATCCAACAACAGGAATGGCTACGAAGGTGGGCCCGATGTCACCAATTGAGAAGGTGGCATATACTGATCTCTATGTTGAGTCCACTGCCTGGTTTCGGTTCAATGCATAGCCTAGCTGGAAGTACTGACTGGGGTTCTCCGGCGGCCCATATTTCCACGGCTCCGTCGATTCTAACAACAACTGGGTACGTAGAGAGGATCCATCTGGAACTCCCCATCGTCAGGAATCGTGTAGGGATTTACAACCTCTATAGTATTAACCAATTCATATACTTGACTATCACAAGAATATTCTTTCACAACCAGATAGATTCTTGCAGGGATCACCATCTCTGTGGGCATGAAGTCACCAAGAGTGTGTTATGAGGATGGCCTTAGCAGGGGACATTTCTTTCCATTATGACGCAAATGTTTTCTCTTCTAGGAAAAGAATGGATGAGATGTTGATGAAGATATAGTTGTGATGGATTATGAAGTATTTGGCCGATTTAGGCATGGATGGATAATTCGATGGGCATGGGTGACTATTTTATGAGCCCTCAAGTCATCATACTTTTGGGACTCATGGTAAGAAATCTAATTCCACTTGCCTTTACTATCGTTGATGCTGACTGGCCTCACAAAAACACATGCCACGTGTGCCGGAGCTGGGCCCAAAGAGACTATGTTGTTATCCATCGGGTCTTGAAGCTAGTCTTTGAACACATATCACTATTTGAGGTTGTTCCCCATGATCTGAAGGTAGGGGCAATAATTAGGGCGTCAGTGAGGTTCGCCTTTTTTGGAATCCTACAATCGAGCAAACGTACCATCCCCTACTCTAGGGAACTTCAGAAATAACCAGGGACTTGTGCCACAATGAATGATTAGGTCTGGTTCCTCCTATACAGGAAATGGGGCCTTAGAGCCTAATCCTAGAGAGGGGTTAGAGGAACCTGATGAGGAGGTTTATTTGAATATCATTCCTATTTGGTGGTGGTGCATTGCGCACGGGGGGGGGGGGGGGGGGGGGGTCAGCCGAATCTTAGGTGGGTGCTATGTAAAGACCCGTAAAATTCAAGGAAATTTTTTCTTAATTTATGTTGAAATTTTACAAGAACGCAGTTTCTGATGGCACCTGATTCCGAGGCCCGGTGTGCCTGGAATCATTTTCTGAAGTTTAGCTCGGGTACGTTCAGTGAACAAACGAGCAGGTTTTTCTAACTTTTGAACCAGTGCTCGGAATCGAATTCCGGGGGCACTGATGGAATCGCAGTGCCGGTATTTGCTTATAAACTCCTTTTCCGGAGTTGCATTTTCTTGGGTGTGGTTTTTCATTTTTGGGGTCAAGTTAAGAAATAAAATAAAGTGGTGCGACAACATTATTTTATTTCACTTAAAGCCACATAAAGCCACTTAAGCCATGCTAAGCGGATGAGGTGGGACCCATGATATCCTACCCACATGGTAGGATATTTGTGGGGTGAGGCCCGCACGAGCCCCACTGTTTCTTCCCCTCTAAGTAATGCACCCACTAAAGCATCTTTTAAATGAAAGTCAACCGATACATTTTCTTAAATTCTAAACGCCCCTATTAATTGGGCAGCTAAGTCGTTACCATTAATTCATCAAATTAATGGTTCATTTCATAAATTTGAATTTCTAATTGTTGGATTGAGAATAAAATAAGACCAATACTTGTTTCACTGGAGGGTTGCTTGTTGATAGGATTGGGAGAAGCTCTCAAGCTTGAAGATCTTCATCCTTCTTCGTGAAGAACATGATGAACGCGAAGAACGCAAAGAATGAAAAGAACGTTGGCCTTCGACGAAGGGCTGCAAAGAACGACGAACCCTCGGAGATCGACGACGCAACGCCGTGTACTGTGACGCCGACGATTCTCCTTCTGCAACGTTCTTCCACGATGTTCTATCCCCGCGACAACCTTCTATCAAGAACCGATTGAGGTAGGGGATTGTGGTTCTATTAATTATTGTGAATTATGTCCTCAACATGGGTTTAATTTGTGCAATTAAATCTGTGTGTTTTTAATCCTCGGAGTTTGACTACGCGACGCCATGTACCGCGATGACAACGACACCCCTTCCGAGACGCGACGATCCTCTTCTTCTGCGATGGTCAATTCGCAACAAACTCACATTCGACGACAACGTTGTGGTAGGGGTTGATTCTTCTAAATATTTGTGATTTATACCCACGGTGTTTGATTAAATATTTGTTCTGAGAATTTTTAAAAACACTAACGCGGTGGGTGCGGACCAAAGAACAAGTCTGAACCCACCGCCCTTTTCTTTCTTCATGTGCAGAATGGTGGACAACGACAAAGTAAGCCGCACATGCGATGTGAGGTCCTCGCAGTGAAGGATGGGCCCCGGGAGGGCCATTGGCGAAGACGACGCGTTTTTTCGACCACCGGAACTCGTCCTGTGGTCCGCGGAGAAGCCCGCCGGCACACCACGCCGGTCGGGCTGGGTCGTGCCCCACCGGGTCAGACCCAGACCCAGGTCGGGTCCACCAGGTTCGGGCTGACCTAGGGGGGGTTGGGCAGGCTTGGTCCGGGCCCAGACAACCCGTTTCCGGACACTTTTTGGTCTTTTGCCCATATCATGGTCTACAGACCTCCGATCGATGCACCGTTAGTGGCGATATGATCCTTGGATCGAGACGGTCATTTTGAAATATCTCACTCATGGTTTCGGAGTACTTTGGGTTTGGCCGGGTTGGTTCGTACACGAAACCAACCGGGTCCTCAGAGTAGAAACTCTCATAACTTAAGCTCCGGACGTCCGATTGACGTGCCATCGACATTGATGGATTTATCTAAGTGAGATGGATATTTTGGCTTACTCATACCGATGATTGGACACAGGTGGAGTATGGTTGGGTTGGTTTCTACTTAAAAACCAACTGAGCCCCTAGGACGAAAAAGCCAATAACTCTCAGACTGGGCGCTCGATTGACGCGCCGTCTGCGACGTTGAGTTCCTGTTGACGATACGGAACTTTTGGGTACATCAACTCTGGACTATGTGCTAGTTGATGTATCAAACTCTCGGCTCATAGAGCGGACCCTCCCGAATGATTTTGTTGTGTGTGAGAACCCTAGTGCTAGTTGCGCCTGCGACGACGACGACGACTGTGCAGAGATCCTTTGTGGATTCGATGGCGACGACTACAGCACACAGCGATCCTACGTGGATCAGTTCTACAAATTGTGTGTGGGTCCGATCCTATGTGGGTCAGTGCTCAGCGGTCCTGTGTGGGCCAGCGCCTACAGATCCTATGTGGGTCAGATCTTGTGTGGGTCATTGCGGGGATTAGTTACCTATCGATCCAGTGTGGGTCAGATCCTTTGTGGGTCATTGATGGGGTTAGTACCTATCGATCCTTTGTGGGTTTGATGACATAGATGATTTAGTGGATATATCTGATCATCTCATCCTTCATACGAAGAAGTATACCTGTGTGAGCTGAATCCTGTTTTGTATTCCTTTATGGATTGTGTTGTGCTATCCTGTGTGGATTTCGTTTTTCTTTCCTGTGTGGAATGGGTTGTACTTGGGCTCGGATGTTGGAACCGAACCTGGAATTGATGACTTAGGTATATGTATGGGCATATACCTAAGTAGAGTCAGATGTTACGTTGTGATTTTATCTTTCCTTTATGGATTATCCTTTGTGGATTCTGGGAGACCATCGGGGGGTCTCAGGGTCCCTACTGAGTAGCTTATACTCACCCCTTCACGGGCTATGCCTGCACAACATTATGTTGGATGCAGACGACAGACAGCGCTGATCGTGGTGGAGGCTTGTGGAGCAGGACGGTACCTGGAGGTGGTCCACTGGGCAAGACGTACTCTGAGCGGACGGCTAAACCCGAGGTGTTGTGGAGGCTATCTATACTCACCCTTCAGGTGGGACTTCTAGTGGATGGATTGACGCTGCAGATTTACTTTTTAGTTGTTGTTTTCCCTTTCCATTTGTACTTTACTTTCATTTTGGGTTTGTATTCTGGCCCACTTACTTTTCTACACTTACTGTTGTACCCAGTTTTTACTTAGTGTTTATTTCTACTGCTTTCTTGCTCTGTGGTGTTTATTTACTTTACAAAGGCAATGCCTTCCCTTTTTACCCAGATTTATGCATTGGTTCTAGTCGCCAACCCCAGGCCTATGGAAGGCGGGCTTGGGGAAGTCACGGCACGGGCCCCGAGGATGGGTCATGACAAATTGGTTTGAGAGGAGTTCGGTTCTACCGCAGAACTCAGGACTCTGATCTTTTCTATGTGATGCAATAGTGTTAAGAGTATTGAGTGTGTTTATCAGTCTAGGGAGTCCAGTGTTGGTGCGGCGGGAGATATATCCTTACACCAGGACCCTGACTTCTGATTTCCGACTTAATGCACAAAAACATTGATTGCATGTGTGTTTCATGTTTTCTTTGTGATTACTTTATGTCAGCTCACCAGGTATACTGTTCTGACAGTGGCGCACCTATTTCTTTTCAGGATGGCCCCACGATGGTAGCCAACTAGGGTTCCGAGAGTTATGCGTGGCGACAGCCTTCCGAGCAACGAGGCCTTGGTACAGGGCCCTTTGACAGTAGAGGCACCGACGATACCTCTACCCGCTGAGCCACCGATGCTTCCAGCCCCAGCTGCTGATGATGCACGTCGCCTTAGTGCACTGCACGAGTTCCAGCGCCAGTGACCACCCATGTTCCGCGGGTATATGGACCCCTAGGCAGCCGAGGACTAGCTGGAGGCAGTCGTTCAGGTTTTCAGGTTGGTGAGGACACCAACAGACCTCATGGTGATCCTCGCAGCGAGCCTACTGCACGCGGCAGCAGGTAGTTGGTGGAGCTTGATGCTCGAGGTGCACGATGAGGCATCTACTCTCTGGACGGACTATGAGAGCCTCTTCCGCTTGGAGTTCGTCCCAGCCACCCTCCGTGCGGTGCGCATCCAGAAGCTTCTATAGCTGTTGCAGGGTAGCTTGACAGTCGCCCAGTACTCAGGGAGATTAAACGATCTCTCGCGCTACTCGACAGACATGGTATGAGACCCATTCTTCTGGGCTCAGACCTTTGATCAGGGATTGAGGCCTGAGATCAGGGCATCGCTGATCTCCTTATGCATTCCGAGTCAGTCAGGAGTACTGGAGCGAGCCCTTTTGATCAAGAGCTTAATTGCTTAGCCTTCTTCAGCAGCGAGACCTACCGCGGGGCGGCACGTAGCAGATTCTTCTATAGCAGGCAACCGACGGATGACTCATGGGTCCAGGCAATCCAGACCTTCATGCAGACGACCTAAGGACACCGGCTCAGTAGTGCGGGGAACACAGCATGAAGCCAGTCTCTCGAGAGGTAGGCAGTTCTACGCATGCGGCGGGCAGGGCCACATGGCTCGTGACTGCCCGACCCGCTGTGCCAAGGAGTAGCAGACGGTTGAGGGGCCACTGAGGCAGAGGCAGAGGGTCGACCATGGCAGTCTGCAGGGAGGAGGCGGATGAGGCAGAGGAGCTGGCTGAGCAGTAGGTGGTGGGAGACACATTGAGGCTCTACCACCACCACCACTAGGAGGTCCACCCCGACCACAGGGAGCTGGCGGGCAGAGACAGGCATAGCTCCAGGCAGTGGAGGCCTACAACAACGACGCACCCGAGATGATTTTAGGTACTATCAGTGTCTATTCCACCCTTGGTTCAGTTCTTATAGACACAGGAGCGAGTCATTATTTCATTGCCGCTACCCTTGTTCGGAGCTCGGAGATTCTGATAGAGCCGTTGGCTCGATCCTTACGGCTAGATACTCCTACGAGAGCAGACTCGACGATTACACACTGGTGCCGGCAGTGTGAGCTTACTATAAAAGGCGAGATCTTCGGCTGGGATCTTCTTGTAGCGGCGTTGATGCCTTATGATGTCATCTTGGGAATGGATTGGTTATATATAGTCCATGCTCAGATCGACTGTATTAGGCGCAACGTGCGATGTGTACGCACCGACAGGAGAAGGTTCACCTTCACCGACGAGAAGGGAGCCTTCGCAGCACAAGATGGACTTCTGCTGTGGAGAGGACATCCCATCACTCATCAGTTGTCTAGCATCATCCTAGGTGCATTTGACGTGAAGAGTCCTCGTTTTCCTGCAATGGTAGATCAGTATGTGGACGTTTTCCCCGATGACATCCCAGGGCTACCTCCTCGTAGAGAGGTAGACTTTTATATTGACTTGTACCCCGGGACAACCCTGATATCAACTCCAGTGTATCGGATGGCCCCCGCTGATCATTGAGAGCTACGGGTATAGTTGGAGGACTTTCAAGGCAAGGGATTCATCCGACCCAGTGTTTCACCCTGGGCTTCCCCGATTTTGTTCACCAAAAAGGCTGACGAGAGCTTGCAAATTTTTGTCGACTATCGTCGCCTGAACCAGGTGACAGTGAGAAACAAGTATCCACTACCGAGGATTGATGAACTCTTCGATGAGCTCAAGGGAGCATGGTGGTTCTCTAAGATAGATCTCAGGTCAGGCTATCATCAGCTCAGATTTCGGGATGAGGACGTGCAGAATATGACCTTCAGATGTTAGTATGGCCACTATGAGTTCTTGGTTATGACCTTTGGCATAACCAATGCTTCAGCGATGTTCATGGGCCTCATGAATAGGATCTTTCAGCCATACCTCGATCGATTTGTCATAGTCTTCATCGACGACATTTTGATTTACTCGACCACAAAGGAGGATCATGCCTATCACTTGCAGGTTGTACTAGAAACACTCCGAGAGCACCATCATTATAGAAAGCTCTCTAAGTGTCAGTTTTGGATACGCGTGGTCCACTTCTTGGGACACATAATCTCTGAGGTGGGAGTTGTAGTTGATCCTATGAAGATCAAGGCAATGCTAGCTTGGGAGACACCCAAAAGCATGACGGAGGTGTGGAGTTTCTTGGGACTAGCTGGATACTATCGGAGATTTGTGCCAGACTTCACTAGAGTTGCGGAACCACTCTCAGCTTTGACGAAGAAGGGGAAACCCATTGTATGGTCAGAAAGATGTCATTTGAGCTTCCAGGAGCTGAGACAGAGGTTGATGCTATCTTGAGGTTGCCGGAGGAGGGAGTATGGTACTAGTCTACTACGATGCATCAGGGACTGGATTCGGGTGTGTCCTGATGCAAGAGCGGGTAGTGATCACTTATGGATCATGTTAGTTGAGGCCGCGTGAGCAGAACTACGCCACCCATGACCTGGAGTTAGCAGTAGTGGTCTTCACTCTGAAGACATGGTGCCACTTTCTGATGGGCGAGCACTTTATAGTCTTTTCTGACCATCAGAGTCTCAGGTACATCTTCTCTTAGAAAGACTTGATCCTGAGATAGAGATGATGGCTCGAGTTACTCTAGGACTATGACTTTGAGATAGACGATACTCCTGGGAAGGGGAACGTAGTAGCCGATGCTCTCAGCAGGTGAATGGGAATTTAGCTTCTTGAGGAGACGATAGAGTAGCTAGCCGCTTTGCAGATATCCTTCGTGGATTGAGATGGAGAAGCCTTCCTTCAGTCACTCACAGTCACTCCTCCACTACTGCAGCGGGTCAGAGAGGCACAGCGTGGGGACACCGACTGTGAGACATAGTGTGCGTAGATATCCTCAGGACAGACACCTGATGGTTTCTCTTTTGGAGCAGAGCACGATGTCCTTTTTAGAGGACGTACCTTGGTACTAGTTTCTTTATGGGAGGACATACTGAGAGAGTTCCACACTTCTCCTTTGGCGGTACATCCTAGAGTGGCGAAGATGTACCAGTATCCCAGACGACAGCACTGGTGGCCGGGCATGAAGAAGGCTGTGGCAGAGTTTGTTTCTCGATGCCTCAACTGCGAGCAGGTGAAGACAGAGCATCAGGTACCATCAGGATTGGTACAGCCCTTGGAGGTCCCGGAGTGGAAGTGGGACGGGATATTTATGGACTTTGTGACTGGACTTCCACGCACTTCCATAGGTCACTACACCATTTGGCCAATTGTCAACTGACTCACCATGTCGGCTCACTTCTTACCCATCAGAGAGCAGGGCTCAGTGGAGAGCTTGGGGCGTCTCTAAATTCAGGAGATTGTACGGCTTCATGGTGTTCCATCATATATCGTCTCCGATCGAGATTCTCTCTTTACATCCAGACTTTGGAAGGGGTTGCAGGAGGCATTTGGGACGCAGCTACGTCTGAGCACCGCCTTTCACCATCAGACGGATCGTCAGACGGAGAGGAACATTAAGACTCTCTAGGACATGCTCCGCGCATGTTTCCTCGACTTTGGCCGTAGCTAGGAGGACCACTTACCCTTGGTAGAGTTCGCGTACAAAAACAGCTACCACTCCACCATCAGGATGGCACCATATGAGGCGTTGTACGACCAACCTTGCAGATCTCCTTTGTGCTGGACAGTCCCTAGGGAGTCAGTACTCGTGGTACTGGAGATGGTCTAGGCCACAACAGAGAAGGTCTAGGTCATCCAGGAGTGGATAAGGACAGCTCAGAGCCGACAAAAGTCTTATGCTGACAGGAGGCGGAGGCCACTATATTTCGAGGATAGCGACCACGTTTTCTTGCGGGTCTAACCTCGACCTGGATTATGGAGATTTGGCCGAGGTGGAGAGTTATCTCCATGCTTCATCGGACCCTTCTAGGTCCTCAGAATGATTGGATAGGTGGCTTATCGCCTGGCTCAACCACCTCAGTTGCACTGGGTGCACGGCGTCTTCCACGTATCACAGATGTGGAGATACGTGCATGACCAGATGCATATCATTGACCATGGGGAGCTGGACGTTGATGATAGGGCGACTTTTGTTGAGGTTCCAGTGGAGATCGAGGATCAACAGGAGTGGGTCCTACGTGGGTGATCGATCCCTCTAGTGCGCATCATATGGTAGCACGGGAACCTCCAGGGGAGCACTTGGGAGTGGGAGGCTCAGATGCGTGCTCATTACCCACATTTGTTTCCCGAGTTTATGATGTATCTTTACGGGGATGTAAAGTCCTGAGGTGGTAGTGATGTAATTACCCGTAAAATTCAAGGAAATTTTTTTCTTAATTTTCTTTGGAATTTTACAATAACGCCGTTTCTGACAGCACCTGATTTCGAGGCCCGGTGTGCTCGGAGTCATTTTCTGATGTCTAGCTTGGGTACGTTCAGTCAACGAATGAGAAGGTTTTTCTAACTTTTGAACCCGTTCTTGGAATCGAATTCTAAGGGCATCAATGATGTTGTAGTGCTGTTATTTTCTTAGAAATTCCTTTTCCGGAGTAGCATTTGCTCGGGTGTGGTTTTTAATTTTTGGGGTTAAGTTAAGAAATAAAATAAAGTGGTGTGACAACTTTATTTTATTTCACTTAAATCCACTTAAGCAAGATTATGCGAATAATGTGGGACCCACGATATCCTACCAACATGGTAGGATATTTGTGGGGTGGGGCCCGCACGAGCCCCACCGTTTCTTCCCCTCTAAGTAATGAACCCGCGAAAATCTCTTTTAAATGAAAGTCATCTGATGTGTTTTCTTAAATTCTAAACGCCCCTATTAATTGGGCAGTTACGTCGTTACCATTATTCATCGAATTAATGGTTCATTTCTTAACATTTAATTTCTAATTGTTGGATTGAGAATAAAATAAGACCAATACTTGTTTCACTGGAGGGTTTCTTGTTGAGAGGATTGGGAGAAGCTCTCAATCTTGAAGATCTTTATCCTTCTTCGCGAAGAACGCGAAGAACACGAAGAACGCAAAGAACGTCAGCCTTCGACGAAGGGGGACAAAGAACACGGAACCCTTGGAGATCGACGACGCAACGCCGTGTACCGCGACACTGATTATTCTCCTTCCGCGACGTTCTTCTGTGACATTCCTTCCCCGCGACAACCATCGATCAACAACCGATTGAGTTAGGGGATTGAGTTTCTTTTAATTATTGTGAATTATGTCCTGAAATTGGGTTTAATTGGTGCAATTAAATATGTCTGTTTTTAATCCTCATAGTTTGACTACGCAAAGCCATGTACCGCGACGACAGCGACACCCCTTCCGCGACGCGATGATCCTCTTCTTCCGCGACGGTCAACTCCGCGACGAACTCACATTCGAAGACAACGTTGAGGTAGGTTTTGATTCATCTAAATATTTGTGATTTATACCCACGGTGTTTGATTAATTATTTGTTGTGAGAATTTTTAAAAATGCTATCGCGGTGGGTGCAGACCAACGAACAAGTCCGACCCCACTGCCCATTTTCGTTCTTGATGTGTGGAATGGTGGACGACAAAAAAGTAATCCGCACAGGTGATGTGAGGACGTCTTAGTGAATGACGGGCCCTGGGAGGGCCATTGGAAAAGACGACGCATTTTTCTGACCACCGGAACTCGTCTGGTGGTCCGCAGAGTAGCCTGCTGGTGCACCATGTCGGCACGGCGGCACTGGCGGCAGGGGCGGCGGCGCCCGGGGCACCGCCGGGAGGATCCACCGCGGCTGAAGCCGTGGTCCCGTGACTGCGCGGTACCAGAGGGGGATGGGACGCGGCTGGATGCCGCGTCCACTGGAAAGAGCAGCCCCACGTGGCGTCACGGCTCCTTCACGCGGGGTGATCCCGCCCCCCGCCTGCAGCTCGGTAGTAACGGCCGAGCCGACCCGCTGGCCACCCGGCCAGCGCCAGCCGGGTCGTGCCCAGGCCAGGCCGGGCCACGCCAGATGGGCCGGGTCATGCCTAGCCGGGTCAGACCTAGACTCGGGTCGGGTCGACCCAGTTTGGGCAGACCCAGGGGGGGTTGGGCCGGGTCGGTCCGGGCCCAGACCCCCTGTTTCCGGACCTTTTTCGTTCTTTTGCCCATATCTAAGGCTACGAACTTCCGATCGACGCACCGTCAGTGGCGATGTGATCCTTGGATCAAGACGGTCATTTTGACATATCTCACTAAAGGTTTTGGAGTACTTTGGGTTCTTCCAGGTTGGTTCGTACATGAAACTAACCGGGTCCTCGGAGTGGAAATGCTCATAACTTAAGATCCGGACGTCCGATTGACATTCCATCGACTTTGATGGATTCCTCTAAGTGAGATGGATATTTTGGCTTACTCCGCCCGAGGTTTGGACGTAGGTGGAGTACGGTCAGGATGGTTTTGATTTAAAAACCAACCGGGCCCCTAGGATGAAGAAGCCAATAACTCTCAGACCAGGCTTCCGATTGACGTGTCGTCTGCGACATTGAGTTCCTGTTGATGATACAGAACTTTTGGATACATCAACTCTGGACTATGTTTCAGTTGATGTATCAGCCTCTCGGCTCATGGAGTGGACCCTCCCGAACGAGCTTGCTGTGTGCGAGAACCCTAGTTTTGGTTGTGACTGCGACAGTGACGACGACTGTGTAGAGATCCTCAGTGGATTCGACGGCGATGACTATAGCACTCAGCGATCCTACGTGGATCAGGGCTACAGATCTTGTGTGGGTCTAATCCTGTGTGGGTCAGCGCTCAGCGGTCCTATGTGGCCCAGCGCCTACAAATCCAATGTGGGTCCGATCCTGTGTGGGTCATTCCGGGGGTTAGTTACCTATCGATTCTGTGTGGGGCATATCCTTTTTCGGTCATTGCGGGGGTTAGTACCTATCGATCCTTTGTGGGTCCGACGGCATAGATGAATCAGTGCATATATCGGATCATTTTTATTGTCATATGAAGAAGTATACCTATGTGAGCTGAATCCTGTTTTTCTTTTCTTTGTGGATTGTGTTGTGCTATCCTGTGTGGATTTCGTTTTTCTTTCCTTTGTGGACTGGGTTGTACTTAGGATCGGATGTTGGAACCGAACCTGGAATTGATGACTTAGGTATATGTATGGGTATATACCTAAGTAGAGTCGGATTTTACTTTGTGATTGTATCTTTCATTTTTGGATCATCCTTTGTGGATTCTGGGTAACCTTCGGGGGTCTCGGGGTCCCTATTGAGTAGGTTATACTCACCCCTGCACGGCCTATGCTCGCACTACGTTGTGTTGGTTGCAGACAACGGATAGCGTTGATCGTGGTGGAGGCTTGTGGAGTCGGATGGTACCTAGAGGTGGTCCGCTGGGTGAGACGTACTCAGAGAGGACGGCTGGACCCGAGGACCTGCGGAGGCTATCTGTACTCACCCATCAGGTGGGACTTCCAGTGGACGGCTCGATGATGAGACTTTACTTTTCAGTTGTTGTTTTCCCTTTCCAGTTGTACTTTACATTCAGTTTGGGTTTGTATTCTGGCCCACTTACATTTCCGCACTTACTTTTGTACCCAGTTTTTACTTAGTGTTTACTTCTACTGCATTCTTGATCTGTGGTGTTTGTTTACTTTACAAAGGCAATGCCTTCCCTTTTTACCGGGATTTACGCATTGGTGCTAGTCTCAAACGGCTGGCCTATGGAAGGCATGCTTGGGGTAGTCACGACATGGGCCCCGAGGATAGGTCGTGACATGCTACTAGGCCGAAGGATTTACCAGGGGTGGAGTGCCTCTATGAGGATATGAATGAGGCTCCACTGGTAACAACTCTACCTGCCTAGGGGCCTCTATTTGAGCTACTACGGTGGGATCGACCCTGGCGTCCCTTATCGCATGGTTTTTCAGAGGTAGAAAATGTGCCCGCATAGCCTGTTGCAAGGCTCCCTCTAGGTACTAGTCCTTGTCAAAGAAGTCTTAGAATCCCTAGGGGTAGTTTTGGGTGATCAAAGAGGGAACCAGTTCCTTCTAGACATTCCCTACACTCATCGATAGAAACTAATCTCGAGTTAGTGACATGTCAAGAGAGTATGTAAGCCCATTCCACCAGGCAACAAAGTCTGAAATGCACTCATCAGGCGTCTTCTTGCACTTGAAGTGGTTCATGAAACTCATCTTCTGTGTGGGTGAACTGAAATAGTACATAAATTGTCGATTGAGGTCTTCCCAGCTAGCTACTGATTTGATGGGGAGCTGGTTGTATGAGATGAACATCGAGCCTTCAAATGTCTATACAAAAAACCTGAGCTTGGCAGCATCCTACTGTGCTAAAGATCCAAACATCTGTCCAAACCTTGAGATGAAGTGGGCCAAGGGATTTGGTGGGTCCCTCATCCTGTTAATTTGGGAAAGGGGGGATTCCTGAAACCTAGGGGTGCAGGCATTTCATCCACCCATTTTGGGTATGGATTTCCATCAGGAGTGATTTCCACCTATCGAGACACTAAGGCATTGAGAGGGGAAATGAGTTCTGGCATTGGATCATCAGAGATGGTATTCTTGTCTTGACAGGTATCCTTGAACACCAGTGAATTGTAAAGTTACTCAACATAATAAAGAGGCCCAACATCTCATGGATCGGCTGGTGGAACGACTTGCGGGGAAGCTACGGGAACCTGAACTGGGTCCCGAGGATTGCCATTCCATTCAGGATGATTTGGAGAGACACACAGTACCCACTTTTCATATGTTCTAGCCTCAACCCTATCTCTCTAGGAAGGATGGACATGGTCACCTGGGGGCAGTTTTCCAAGGAGACATTGTGCCTACTCGTACTTCCCTATCCTAGGATCACTGTAGTCTAATCGTCACTCCAAAGCATTTTTGGCAAGGAGGAAGTCGACCACCTTCTTCTATTTTGGTGAGTTGTTGGCCCAACGTGGTTTTTTGGGGACGTCTTCTACACTCTGTACTGAGCCAGATGGGGAAGAGGGTTTGATGGCTTCGAGGAGTTCCTTGCTTTTGTTGAGATTATGGCTAAGGGGTAATGCCATAGTGGGCAAGGGAAGACCAAATAGATTCCTCTATTGACGAGTAATCCATCCTTAGGGATCTAAGATGTGTGACAATCCCTCAATGGGTAGTTCCTCCCCACAAATCTCTAGTATGTTCTCACCCTTCGGTAGGTCGTCCATGTTAACTGCGACTCTACATGGATGCATATCCTCTATGTCACCCAGAAAATCAGGTTGACGTTGTATAGGGCTGAAAAAGGGGTATCATACGTCCCCAAACCACAAATCTTTACATGGGGAGAAGACTCTTTCATGATCCTTAAAAGTACCCTAACTCTCTGAATGCACTATTGCTGGAGGGCCCTATAGCGACCAGGTGACTCATAGAGCTGGGCCACAGGTAGAGCATCCAAATCAACTAGAAGTCATTGTTTTCCTATATACTTGAAATGTGCTTGCATTTTAGGGTAAGCCACTCAGTGATGATGAAGAAGGAAATGAGTCACCTAGATAGTCTACTAGAAACACTCATCTTCCTCTTGGGTTAGGGATTATGGCGCACAAAAATTCAGGACTGCAACCGGCCAAAACATCTCTTGGAACTGGGAAACTACGAGGATATCACATAATATCATAGGAATGAATTTAGGGTCTGGAATTTCATTTACCCACTGGTCAATGAGAGATTGCCAAGGAACTAGTATTAGGACCAAATAAGCCCGTTGGGACATTAGGTAGACCGATGGAAAATATGATGAGCGAGCTGAGAAACTACCGCATCTCTAAATCTCCCCAAAAGATTGTAGTGTCATAGCCACAACATCACAGTAAGACGGGATAACGACGGCTATTCTCGATGCAAGGACTACAAATTCTGGGGATGGTTTATGCTGCTACTCGTTTGTCATTGGTCCACCAAATAGCTCTCTGTGATCTCTAGTCGAGGTAGAGAGTGCTTCTGGTGATGGTGGTGATTGCACGTCCGTAACCTATGGAGTTCCCAAATTTCTATCCTCCTTGATATAACGGGGGAGGGGTCATGGATTCGATGGAACTAGAATTCTAGAAGTATTAGGCTAATGCACATTGTTTCAGCCCCGGCCCTCGAAAGAGAGGATCTAGGCGAGGGTTCCATTGTTGAGTCATATTCTGCTTCATAATCTAAGAAGCAAATCAGTTTGATCATAGTATGAATATTCCCAGATTTTTTTTCTATGGAGGCGATGAACTGCCCTACTTCCTTAGAATGGTTTTTAGGAGATGGTAGATCTTGATCACGAGAAGGACCTTCGACCGTAGTAGTGCTGGGGAGGAGAGGATTACCTCCTGATAAAGCCGGGGTGCAAGGAGCAAGATGACAGATATCAAAGGGGACATGGGGAGGACCACGATGAAATGCGTGGGAGTGGGTAAGACCTCTCATAGAGCTGATAAGAGCATGGTTAGGTTCTCCAAGCATGTTTTCCCTAGTGACGATTGTGCGAGGAGAGTCCTCGTACTGGTTAAGCCGAAGATGGGGAGGACCTCCGTGTCGGGTGCTGGTGATGCAAAGCAGACCTTCACTCCTTTGATTGCTGAGGTGATGAGGATTGTCGCCAACTAATATAAGGACATGGGGAGGCCACCCTTACATGGGACTGATCAGATGTGTAACATCCCCATATTGGAAATCTTTGGTGGGAGGAATGACCCCATACCCCTTATAATGAGCACATGAGAGTCTTCTGTACTGAGTGTCACTACCATGTGGAGGGCCCTCATTCAGATTGAAGTTAGCATGGTGCAGACCTACATGACGTGCTTGGAAGCGGAAAGGACCCACATTCCTTATGGTGGCGGTATGGGGAGGACCTTCGTACTGGGTGTCGCTGCTGCGGGTTGGACACTGATGGGTGTTCCCTACTCCAGCAGCCGAGAGAGTCAACCCATCATGCATGTTGGGTACTTGAGGCCTCGATCTGGAATGGATACATAGTTACATTTGATCAGTGTGCATAGGAGGCTAATGATACATGTCGGTGGTGGACCAGGCCACAGTAGTTGCTGACATCGATAAGCTTTGCGGGCATCCTCAACGGCATGTGCCCGACGCTGGCTTCAGGTCAGCTGGACTAGGGCCAGTGGTGCAAGTTCATAACTTAACTGCTCTTCATCCCATGGTACTAGGTGGTGGTGCTAGCGCACCCTATTGGTGTCCATCCTTGGGGGCCCCTGGAATGAAATCTTGGTCAGGCTGGTGCAAATATCCACTACATCATCGGCGTAGGGGAGGGAGTCATCAAGACGTTCTAAGGAGAGGCTCTCAAAACGATTGGATGTCAGGGTGAGGAGTAGTGAACCCCTACGTGACCCTTGGGGAGGTGGTGGAGATGATTCACATATGCCTCTAAATCCCGACAGACCATATCCTAAGTCGGGATAACCCCCTCCTCATATCGGCGCATGAGGTTACTTTATCACCTTTCAGTGTACGAATTCAAAATGGGAGATAGGTCATGGAAACTCAGTGGATGCCGATGTGGGAGCCATCACATAAGTGGTTGAACCACATGGGATTGTTGTGTTATCATTGTCCCCACCACTGTGTCAGTGGGAAAGTGGCGATCGGGTTCCTAGTGCAGTAGTTTGGTTTAAAAAAGTTTGGAGATTAAACCATTAGTTCTGAAAGAATGAAATCAATGTCTAGTACCCCAGTGCCATTCTATATGCCAGGGATTAATAGAAGGATCCACACTGACAAAGTTATAGTCCTGGATGTCCATCATTTTGACTGACCCATCTTCTAGGGAGTTTCTCATCAGGCCTGCTAATTACTTGGTAGGACCAAGTGCTGGATAACTAGATCTGGTGACACGCTAATCCACTGATGTCTTGAGTTCTACTAATATCCACATTTATGATAAGAAACATTCACATCGGGTTCGCCATTTCTATTTCCGATGCTTTCACCGAGGCATGTGCACCCATCATTGGAGGGTGTGCAGTTGTTTCCCACATTCCCTCTTTCTAAAAGTGAGCGGTGTCTATCACTTTTTCTAGGATGTTTTGTAACGCCCTAAGATTTCATAGTATATTATTTTATTTAAATTCAATAGTTTTCACAACACGCAACACCAAGTTCGAGCGCACCATGACTTACCAAACTAGCCGTTTAAAAGCGGTTATGAATAGTATTAAGTAGATTTTTAATTTTATATACTCCATATAGTTTTAACATTTGTATTATGTGTTTTCTAGACATATTATAAGAACAAATTCAAATTTCCAGATAAAAAATGTATTTAAAAAAAATCAATTTTACCACATTTTAATGGTGAACCCTTTTTAAATCCTATATTTTTCTTTTTTACATATTAAATTTTTTTAAAAAAAATTTAAAATCAGGATATCAAAATTTACATTAGAAGAAATTTTTGTATTTTTTTAATAATGTTCATTTTTTAAGAATAGTGAGAAATACTGTATTTTTATTCAAAACTACATTTTAATCTAACTTATTTATATGGTTAGATTATATTTTAAATTAATTTTCATCTATAATTAGATTTTAATTTTACCCTTCAATCCAGTTTTGGTCAATGGATTTAATTTAACTTTGAAATAATACAAAAGCCAGTGTCAATCTTTTGATAGTTATTGTTTCATAAAAACACTTTATCTGTTCTGAAAATAGGAATTAATTTTAAATTAATTAATAAAAATTATATGTTATGAATTTGGTAAAATATACATCTTTTTTGAATTCAGAATATCAACTATATATTAGGCTGATTTTTTTGTATTTTGATGAAAAACTTCATTTTTTATAAATAGTGAAACCACTAAGTAGTGGTTAGAAATCAAAAAATTTCATTTCAATGAAAATGTACCGCTTCTATGAATTTAATTTCAAAAATCCAAGATACATGGTTATTATTAGTATGTAAAATAGGGTTCAATAAGATGAAAATAATTTTTGTTTAATAGTAACATTTGACATTTATTTACCGCCGTTAAAGGTAAATTGGGTAATTGAAGGTAAAAAAAAATATTAAAATAACAAAAAATTAGCTTAACACTTGTTATAATGTTATTTTATGATTCATTGTCGACCATGGTCATCCTTGGGTTGATTGTTGGACCCCATGAAGACACTAATGAATTATAATGACACTTTATTTTAATTAACTTAAAGTAATGGAAAAAATGAGATAAACAAATATACATTAGTAAATCAATTTTTACATGGGGTTATATAAGACATAATTTCAACTATAAATATTCATTTTAAATCTAAGACAATTTACTAAATTTTTGTATTTTTTTTTATAATTTTCAGAAATCAAATAAATTAAATTATAAATGACACAATAATGATGTTGTGTTCACCTCATTAATAAATGATTTAAATAAATAAGATTATTAATATTAAAAAAATATCCAAAACCAGTCAAATTCTTATTGGATGATATTATTTTGTCTATAAGTCATTTTATCCTTGAAATCAAAATGTTTTTGACCTTTATAAACCGAAAATCACTATATAAGAAAAAAATATTTTCACACTTTCCTAAAGAGCCCCTCCTCCCCCTTATATAAGGACACCACTTTTAACCCATTCCACACACCTATAATGCCATTTTGATCATAAAAAACATTCCCAAATAACTCTCAAGATCCCTATACTATATATTGATGTCTTACCTTAGGCATAAGACACTTCAAAAAGTTCTTTTGGTTCAATCCAAAGGAAGTTACCCAAATTAAAGGTAACAGTTTCTCTTAAATTCATTTGTTTTATTTTGTTTTATTTTACTTCTCCAACCCAACAAACTCTTTTTATTAATTTATTTTATAAAAACAAAAATATACATAATACAATAGGAATTTTTTATGAGAATTATTAAAATTACACATACACACACCTCCACCTAATGGGAGAAGAACTTATTATTTCTGTGGTTGGGAAACTAACGCCTCACGAAATGATGACTGTTCGATTATATGTTACAGCCTCTCATGGTGGCCATTAAGATGAAATTGTATTTATATATGATATATATTATTTTTATGTTTTCTTTGTTCTTCTTTATTTTCCATTTATATCATACATTTAAATTTTCTCTTATGGGTAAAACGCGATAATTTCATTTGAGGAAGTGCTAATTACCGCCCCCTCAAAGTGATATGAATCGTTAATGCCTTGTGTGGGATTTATAAATTATATATTTAATGATACTAAATATGATATTAAATTTTAATTATAATATACTAATGTATCATTATGTTTTAATTCCATTAAAATACAAAATAGAAATGAAAGTAGCATTCATGCGTACGTACGACTTACCGTCTCCATGAACGGTGCATTTCATTTATTTTATTGAAATGTTATGTATAGTTATAAATATATATATATATATAAGGTTATATAATATATATATATATTAGCTAAATCATTAATATAATTCTGGAGATAATGGACTTTTGACCTCATGAAAAAATTGTAATTATAACAAGTTTATTTTTTACTCAAGTTCTGAACATCGATAAAATATCCAATATAAACTCAAATAATTAACTAGTTATTATAGAAAGGTAATAAGTGATATAAAATAAATAATAAACATTAAAAATTTTCTTTATAAAGTAGAAATTAAATTATATTTATTCATTAGGAATAACAAGGATCATACAAGACAACTCAGAATTCAGGTTAGTGGTTTTCTATCTCACTCTCAATTTCCTGAGATTTCCATTGTTCGCCACCTATTTATTGAATGTGGTGTATTGTGTACTGATATTTGATATATATTTTCATTATTTTCAGTATATTTATTGTATTATGTGATTAATTTTTGGTTATAAATTTTTTGTAATTCGACTCGGTTGATTACAATGTCGTTAGGGGGTTTCATCTCACTTCATTTTCCCATGAGATTCATGTTGTATTGTCATTATTTCCTATTGTGTGGTGTATGTACTGGCCATAATTTTACTTCTTCTATAATATTATTTAATCTATTGGTATTGGAAACTTCATTGAATAATCCTTTTTTCAGGTGGTTTATGTTTCGTGAGTTACCAAATCGGTAAGGGAATTTGAATTTTTAATTTCCACTCATTGTGCTTTACGCATACTTAATTGATTATTTTACTCCAAATTATGTGTGGAATCGATATTTATTATTTATGTGGTAATTTATACTCTGATTTTTTATGGATATTCTTTGGATACACATTATCAATCCCCTGATTATTTCTCAAGTCATTGATATAAACTTGATAAGAGTAATCTTAACTCAATTTACATTAATTGAGTTTAACATCCAAGTCATTGGTGTTGTTTTTACATGAATATGTGTGAATGTCCTCTGATTTATTTACATTGAATATCCAATAATATTGATTGCATTTATATTTTTCACACATAATTATGTCATTGATTTATCCTTAACCGATGGATACAGTATTTATAAGGGATTTCATCTCAATTTTCATTCCATTGAGATTTATTTGTTTTTATACACCAATTCACTTTTATATGGTGTATATAATGTAGTTTGACATAGTATATCATGAATAACATCATTCTCATGATATTTTAATGTTTTTATTACTTCAATTATTTGAATTCAATTCTCTCTCATTTGGTTATAAATTCTAACTAAAAATTCATTTTATATGTTTTAAGGATTTATTATTCTAAATCATTGTCATTAATGTCCATGTTTTAAAAATGATTTTAAGGATTTCATTATATGGGCATTAATGAATTAAAATTAAAATTCCTTTTAAAATATTCAATGTGGTATGTGACTCTTTTATTCAAAAATCTATTTTAAATGGCTTCTGGATAAATAATGTGACTTTTAAATGTTTTCAAGAAAAAGCAAGATATTTCTCTCAAATAGTTTTGATGATTATTTTCATCTATATCAATATCCTTCATTATTCTCGATTCAGGTTAATCTATTATAATAAAATCATCTATATTGTATTTAATGAGTTATGGTTGACTGTGGATGTGCTATTTTTATTCCATTCAATGTTTTTGTATAAATTATTTATATTTTGTATGCTAGTTTTAGTATGAATGTATAGATTATAATTCAATATTTTTATATAAGGAATGCATTAGGCTTAGTATGTGATGGGTGGAACCCAATATAGCTCCTCTATGTATCGGTAGGACTCATGAGGCAATTAGACTTGGAATTGGCTGAGGCCTTGTCAAAATGTTTTAGAATTTCTTGCAATATGCATTCCATTATTATGATATTAGATATTGATATTTCATGTGGTTATTTGACTAGTAAGAACACCCATGACTATGTTTTATTATGGAATTGTTTACTCAACTCATATTCCTAGAATAAAGTGCTTATGTTTATTATTCGTTAGGGCATGTGTTTTAAATTATTCACCATGCTTAATGTTTATGTTTTCTTCCAATGTATTTATTACTCTTATTGAGCATCTAAGATCACTCGTTTCTCATGTTTCATTTTCCCAATATATGAAGAAGTTAGTCATGAGTGACTTGCAGGAATAATCTTGGATGTTTGAATGTTTCTAATGGAATAAATTAGTGTTTTTTTCTTTTAATGTTTTAATATTGAACTTATGTATGTGTATTTTTTCCAAGGCTACTAAACTAATCGGTCCTTTAATAAATGAATCCTTGTAATTATTCCAATATATTAAAATAATTAATGGGCTTCTGGATTCTGGGGTTGGGGCTGTATAGTTGGTATCAGAGAAGTTTAGTAAAAACTGTAAAACTAGATTTAGATAAACTCTGATTAGAGAACATTTCCCCAACATAGACATTGAGGATTGGTATATATGGACTTCCTAGAATGTTGGTAATGTAGAGATTATGTGTATTTTCCAAGAAATACATCCTTTTCTGGATATGAGTAGGTAGAAGCAGCTCTGGAATATATGTACCTAGGACTGAAAACTCTTATAAGGAGTTTTGGTCTTGACCTAGGTTATCCTGGTACAAAACAACGAGACTTGCTGCACTCTTGGATAAAAAACTATGGGGTGGGATATTCTTAGGATTACTCACATTTTATTTACAAAAAAATTAAAGGATTTTAATATAATATGAGAATAAATAACTTTGGATAATATTAAGGTGTTTTAGATTAAAAATATGGTGTTATGATATTCTCTAAATGATTTTATGACTCACATTATGCTTTCTTGTGTTTGTCAAAGGGTGGATTCCAAGGAAGTAATAGTAAAATTGAAGATGTTGTACAAGGTGGGAATAGTGGAGGAAATGGGCAACAGAATGGAATGTTGATGGGTGTAAAATATATCATGTTTATGTCGATTAAGTTTTCAAAAAATATGATCAAAAAAAATATATTAACCAACTCCCAGACACACAAAGTGGAAAGAAGGGTTGAAAGATAAGAGCTCCAGTAGTGAATACCATGAAGAAAAAAATCTCATATTCCATCAAGCAGGAAATGTGTAAGGAGACACTGAGGAAGGTGTCTTAATAGAACAAAGAAGTGCTTTATGTGTGGTAAATAAGGATATAAAGTAATGAATTGCTAATGAAAAATGAAGAGTACTATAGGATAAAATAAAAATGGTCTCAAGATTCCATTTACAGTCATTTTCTATAAATGTATGGGACGTGGCCATTAACTAACAGAATTATATATTCTATAGGATATCATCTTGGTCAAGGAATAATCTATGTGGGAATAAATGGATGGAGAAATTTTTAACTAGTATTAGTGCTCTTTGTTGATAGGATTACTTTGGATGACTTTTCTCTAATATTTAAACCCTATAGTTTGTCTTGTGAAAATGATATTGGAGGAAGAATTATATTTTCTCTTCTAGATATTGTTATAAATAACCTTTTAGTTTTATATGATCATTGAGTTTGAGGCTGTTACAAGTTATCAAACATTGTAATGAAAATGTGAGGTATGAGATATCATTTTTGATGAATTTATGTTATAGTTACTTTGAGGAATATATATCATTTTTGGGAATATTATAAAATTATATAGTTTTTGAAAAAGGATAACTCGTAGACCGTGTGACAACTCAATGCGTTGGAAAAATCTATGAGAATCGAACCGCCAACCATAGTGGTATTGGGATTGACCACTGACCACTTGACTACATGAAGTCCCTAGTTTGTGTGACTATTTTGTTTTAGTTAAATGATTTTATTGATCAATAATATGTTGATTTTGGATCTTCTGTCTTGTCAAATGGATATCCTTAGAACAGGAAAATGATTTGCTGATGAAGTAATAAATCTTATTTTGGAAGACGTTCGCTCTATTGGGAATACTATATTCCTAAGGAAAATAGAATACTATGGGATTTCACTTGAAGCATAATGGTGTTTTTTTACCTTGTTTTTATTGTGTATTTATAGAGATTTGGGTTTTTTATGGAAATGATTAACCTATCATAGAGAATATGTGATTAGGACAATTACATTTAAGTAAGTGACTTTAAGAGTAGTCGATATTATTTGGAGATAAATTTTAACGTGCAAGACTATGTGTCAAATTCTTCTGACTTTTGGGTTTTAATAATAGTTTGGATTATATTGAATGATTTTATGTACAATTGATTATTGAATGTTTTTATTGAACTTTGGGTATTGTTGGTTTAATTTTATAAATTAAGATTAGTATTTCTTTCTCTAGAGTATTATCCTTTTGGGATCATCTGATATTTTACTAACCATATTGGTTTTGGTTAATCTCTAATGAAAAGGTAAATACATAGTTCATCCATTGTGGATTTTGTGGTTCTCTAGAAGCTGATTCTGGCACTTCAAATGTGGCCAAGTCGCATTTAATACTCATCATTTGGAGTGAAATATGAGTTTGTGGTAAGAATTATATGAAGGATGAAACTCTACTAGTAAGTTATATTTTTTTTTCTTATTCTATGAATAATTTAGTTATTAAAATTTAGGGAAGGGATCTTAAAACCCAAAATGTGTTATCCGAATGCTCTATGTTTTGTTGAACCGATGATATTTTAAATCGTCATTGATTGATGGCTTTGAGACCCTCAATTTTACAATGATTTGTGATTGATGCCCTCAAATACTCCCTATAAATATTTACGTTTTCCCTTGAATTATGTTTCTCTACTTTCAACCAATGTTCTCTTAATAGAGATCATAATTTAGTGGTAAATTTTTCATCTCCCTTTACCTCTTATTAAGACTAAATTTTATTAGCCCAATTTTTTATCCGGGTTTTCCAAAAAGATATTTTTCTATTTTTATCCTTTTATTTTCGAGGAACAATTTCAAATTTCAAGGACACAATTTATTGAAAGAGGGAGAATGTAACACCCCATTATTTCATTGAAAGTTATTTTCTTTATTTTCAATAGCTTGTAATACATGAAACATCGAGTTCGAGTGCACTATGACATACCAAAGTAGTCATTCCAAAGTGGTTATGAATAGTATTAACTAGATTCTAAATATTACATACTCCATAGAATTTTATCTTATTTATTAAGAGTTTTTAGACAAATTATAAAAATAAAATCAATTTTTTCAGATAAAAAAAATGTATTTTTCAAAAAATCAATTTTATGACATTTTAATGGCGATGTCTTTTAAAATCCAATATTTTCCCCGTTGACATATTCAATTTTCCAAAATAAAATTCTTTTTTAGAACAGGGTCATGAAAATTTAGTTTGGATGTAATTTTGGTATTTTTCTAATAATATTCATTTTTTATAAATAGTGTGAAATATTGTATTTTAATTCAAAATTTCCATTTAATCTAACTTATTTGTAAGGTTAGAATATATTTTATATTGGTTTTGAAGTATAATTAGATTATATTTTTACCCTTTAACCCAAAGTTTGTCATTGTAATTAATTTCATATTGATATTATAAATAAAAAAGTGTCGATCTTTTGATAGTTATTGTTTCACAAAAACACGCTATTTGTTTTAACAACATGAATTAATGTTAAATTAATTAATCCAAAATCTATTTTTTGATATTGGTAAAATATGCATCATTTTTGAATTTGGAATATCAAATATATCTTAGGCTGATATTTTGGTATATTTCTGAAAACAAATTAATTTTTTATGAATAGTGAAACCACTATGTAGTAGTTAAAAATATGAATTTTTAATTTAAATGAAATTTCACAACTTCTGTGAATTTAATTTCAAAAATTCATGATTCATGGTTGTAATTAGTAAGTAAAACATTGTTCAATAAGTTGAAAATAATTTTTTCTGAATAGAATTTTATGGATTTTATTTACCTCGGTTAAAGAAAAATAGGGTAATTCAAGGTAAAAATAATATTATAATAATACAAAATTACCTCAAAACATGTCCTAAACTTATTATATGAGTCATTTTCGACCATGTTTATCCATTTGTCGATTTTGAGACCCCATTAAGCCACTTATGAATGATAATGACACTTTATTTTAATTATCATAAATTAAAGGCAAAAATGACATTAACAAATATCTTTTAGTAAATAAAATTTTACATGGGGTTATATAAGTAATAATCTCAACAATAAATATTCATTTGAAATATAAAAATATTTCCTACATTATCGATTTTTTTATAATTTTCAGACATCATATAAATTAAATTATTAATGACACAATAATGATTTAGTATTTACCTCATTAATAAATTATTTAAATAAATAAGATTATTAATATTAAAAAAATATCCAAAACCTATCCAAATAATATTTGATGATTTTATATCGACCATGAGTCATAATATCATTCAATTTAATTAGTTTTGGTCTTTTTGAAACCGAATATCACCATATAATAATATAATATTTCCACACATTCCTAAAGATCCCCTCCACCCCCTTATAAAGGGACACCACTTCTAACCCATTCCACACACCACTCAAGCCCCATGGATCATCCAAAACCTAACCAAATAATCTCTAATGATCCCTATATTACACCTATAAATCTTAATTTAGTTATAAGTGACTTCAATATGTCCTTCTGGTTCAATCTAAAGGAAGTTACCCAAATTACTGGTAACAGTTTCTCTTAAATTCTTTTGTTTTATTTTGTTTTATTTTATTTCTCCAACCAACAAAACTCTTTTTATTCCTTTATTTTATAACAACAGAAATATCATCAATATAATTTTATTTTTTAATGATAATTAATCGAACCACGCTTACACACACCTCCATCTAATTGGTGAAGAACATATTGTTTCTTTGGTTTGCAGACTAACACCTCAAGAAACGATGATTGTTCGATTATCTCCTACCGCATCTCATGGTGGCCATTAAGATGTAACATTATTTATATATGATATATATTATGTTTTTTTTTCTTTGTGATTTAGTATTATAAATTTATATCATACATTTAAGGTTTCTATTATTGGTGAAACACGATAATTTCATTTGAGGAAGTGGGTACAACCACCCCCTAAAAGTGATATGACTCATAAATGGATTGTGTGGGATGTATAATGTATTTATTTAGTGATATTATATATGATATTATAATGTAATTATCATATAACTATGTATCATTATGTTGTAATTCCATTATAATACAAAATAGAAATTAAAGTAGCATTCATGGGTACGTACAACCTACCATCTCCATGAACGGTGTATTTCATTTCATATCTCCAAATGTTATGTACTATTATAAATACATATATATACTAGATATATATTATATATATTATATCTAAGTAATTTATATAATTTTGGTGATAATGGACTTTTGACCACCTGGAAAAGTTGTAATTATAACAAGTTCATTTTGGTCTCATGTTCCGAACATCGATAAAATATCAAATATGAACTCAAATAGTTAACTCATTGTAATAGCAAGGCAATAAGTGATATAAAAGGAATAATAAAATATATAAATATTATTAATCAAATAGAAATTAACTTAATTTTATAATTTAGGAAGAACAAGGAACATAGAAGACAAGTCGGACATGATGTATGAGGTTTCTTATATCACTCTTAATTTCTTGATATTTCAATTGTTCCCAACTTATTTATTGCATGTGGTGTATTTGGTACTTCCATTTGATATATATTGTCATTATTCTCTTTATATTCATGGTATTCTATGAATAATTATTTGGTTATTAACTTTTCTTCATACGACTCAATTGATTACAATGTGGTAAGGGGATTTCATCTCACTTATTATTCACGTGAAATTCATGTTGTATTGACACTATTTAATTTTGTGTGGTGTATTTACTGGCCATGATTATAATCCTTGTGTAATATAATTTAATATATGGTAATTTACAACTTCATTGAATAACCCTTTTTTATTGGGGTGTATGATTCGTGTGTTACCAAATCCGTAAGTGAATTTCAAATTTCAATTTCCACTAATTGTGCTCTACGCATATTTCATTGACTATTGTACTCCAAGATTATGTGTGTAATCTATATTTAATATTTATGTATTAATTTCCACTCTCTTTTTTGTTTTTATAATTTTGATACACATAATCACTCCACTGATTATTTCCCAAGTCATTAATATAAAGTTGATAAGTGTAATCTTAACTCAATTTACATTCATTGAGTTCAACATCAATGTTAGTGTTGTTGTTTTTACAACAATATGTATCAATGTCCTATTATTTATTTACACCGAATATACAATCATATTTACTGTATTTATATTTGTCACACATAACTATTTCATTGATTTATTATTAACCTAAGGATACCGTCATTATAATGGATTTCATATCAATTTATATTCCATTGAGACTTCGTTGTGGTTATACACCAATTCACTTTTATATGCTATATATAATTTACTTTTACATAGTATATCATGAATACCATTATTATCATGATATTATAATCTTTTTATTACAAAAATTACTTATATTCAAGTATCTTTTATTTGGTAATGAACTCTTACTAAAATATCATTTTAAATGTTTTAAAGATTTATTCTTCTAAATCAATCTCATTAATGTCCATGTTGTAAAAATGGATTTAAGGTTTTATTTATATAGAAAATAATATTTTCAAATTTAAATTATTTTTAAAAGATTCAATGTGATATGGGACACCATGATTAAAAAATCTATTTAAAATGGCTTCTTGATAAATAATTTGACTTTTAAATGTTTTCATGAAAAAGGGGGACATCTCTCTCAAATAATTTTGATGATTAATTTCATCTATGTTAATATCCTTCATTATTATCGATTGATGTTAACCTACTATAATACAATATTCAATATTTTATTGAATGAGTTATTCTTGAATGTGGATGTGCTATTTTTATGTCATTCATGGTTTTTTTTAAATTACTGACATTTTGTATGTTAGATTTAGTATGAATTCCTAGATTATGTTTCAATCATTTCATATGAGGAATTCACTGGACAAAGTAAGTGACGGGTGGAGCCCTCCACATCTAATCAATGCATCAGTAGGTCTCACGAGAAAATTAGACATGGAATTGGTTGTGGCCATTCCCAGTTTTTAATATATGGTTTTGGCTAAGGCCTTAATAATTTTTATACGTCTTGGCCAAGACTTTGACAAAATGTTTCAGAATTTCTAGAATTATGAATTCCATCATTATGAGATTAGATATTGATATTTCATGTGGTTATTCTACTAGTAAGAACACCCATGACTATGTCTTATTATGGCATTATTTACTCATCTCATATTCCTCCCATAGAGTTCTCATGTTTATTATTCGTTAAGGCATGTGTATTCAATTATTCACTATACCTATTATTTATGTTATATTCCTATATATTTCTTACTCTTATTGAGCATCTGAGCTCACACCAATCTTATGTTTCATTTTCCCAGGATATGAAGAAGTTAGTTATGAGTGACTTGCAAAAATAATCATGGATTATTGGATGTTTCTAATGGAATAAATTTGTGTTTTTTTCTTTTCATGTTGTAATGTTGAACTTAAGTATGCATATTTTTTCCAAGAATACTAAACTAATCAGTCCATGAATACATTATTCTTTGAAATCATTCCAATGTTTTAAAATAATGCTACATCTCATGGATTATAGGGTCACGACGTTACATATTTTCTCCTTGATCGAAATGGGATAATGGGATATTGGTTATTCCTTCCATGGATTCCTCCTAAGAACAAATCACCTAGTCTGGGTCTCCCTCATAGACTAAGATTTTTTTTGTGACACTCTTGTCAGTGTTATTTCTTCATGGATTCCAATTAATTACACTACTTCGTTCAAGACATTCCATGGCGTCTGTTCTGGGAAGCAACCTTCAGTTGGGGGAGTAGCCATGCTGGACAACACCATCATGTCTATACACTAGAACAATATCACATCTAGGTTTCTACCACTTATTATAGGGCTTCTCTAGGGCGTGTAATCCTGAGGCATCCCACTTCAAATCCAAGGAATTATATGCCATAGTCATGTATCAAAGGTGTTCGTCATCTTTTTATGTTTAACACATGGTATTCTGTGGGTTTAACATCTAGAATATATGGATTGGACAAATCAAAACAATGACTAGAGTGCATCATATGGGTGAAAACCCTGGAGGGGACACAGATGTTGGGGCTAACATGTGGTTAACTACTCGATAGATGTTAAAGGGAATGGGGAATGATGTGGCAAGATCCCACCGGGATGTGGCTTCCAAGGTAAGAAACAGGATGGATATTGGATGATTAAGGGGAGTGGATGGAGAATAAGATGGAGTCGACTCGATGGTGATGGTGATATTGGGCTTGAGCCTCGAAGAGACCTCCTACCGATCCCCATGGTAGAGAATCAAAGACCACATAGTTAAGGATTATGGGACACCTGAGGAGGGGACCTGTGATAATGGATGAATAGATGGTATCTAGAGGAGATAGAACCTCCAGGTTGGGTCATGACCATCCCAAAACACATTGGGTCGGTGGAGAGATCAGGACGAGACATTGGTGATGGGATTGAACCTTGGGAAGGCTTCCTCCGTATCCCTTTGATAAGGAATCAAACTAAACATAGTCCATCTGAAGAAGGATTATCATTGATTGGGGACATCAAAGGATTACCAATGATTTGGGGAATTAAATGGCTTACCATTGATTGGGGGACTTCAATGGCCTACCTTTTATTGGGGTACTTCAATGGCTTAATGCAAAATGGGGTTGAAAACGGCTTACCACTGAATGGGGTTGACAATGGCTTACCTCAAAATGGGGTTGACAACGGATTACCACTAAATAGAGGACAATTTAGTGTCATGCAAGAATGAAAAGGGACATACAATTTAATGTCATGTAGGATGGGATTGGACTGACATACAGTGGTCAGGACTGATGGGAGTTAGGCTTAATCCTTAGGGAGGATTCCTACATACATTTCTTCAAAAAGGATCATGGTCAGTGTAGCTCGAGAGGAGTGGGAACCAACGTGAAGGGTGGTCAGAACTAATAGATTGTGGGATTGAACTTCAAATAGGATTCCTACGTACCATGGCATTGAAATGATCAATGTTTCCATAGTTTAGGTAGAGTGGGAACTACGGTGAAGGGTGTTGGAGCCAATGGTTGTTGTACTTGAACCTCAGGGAGGATTCCTATGTACCTTGCCATGGAAAGGGTCAGAGTTCACGTTGTTCATTTGGGGTGTTTGGTGAACTGACATGAAGATGGTCGGGACCAATGCTTATTGGGAATGAACCTCAGGGAGGCTTCCTATGTTCATTGCCTTGGTAAGGATCAAATTACACATAGTTTAGGATAGGTTTTGGAGATACTTTCTAGGTGGGCCAAAGAGGATGTCATAGTCGATGCTCACTCTAAGCCCACGTGAGTCATGCTCGGTTTGAGAAACAAAAGTCAATAGAGACCTGACGATCACATCGCTAGTGGTGCGTCCATGGGAAGTGTGGTGAGGATTACTCGTATTTAGTATCCCAAAGAGAAAACAGGGGTGTATGCATTGTCTACAGCCCTGGGGGATAGAGATTGGGACATACTCTGGGTTAGAGGCCTGGGTGGTGATGAAGCCCAAAAGGAGAGAGATTTGTCAACGAGGAAGAGATGAAGAGTAGGGGTGCTACCGCCTACATGAAAAGATAACGGATTACACCATGGTGGGTTTTCATTCCCTGTAGATAGACACCACTCTGATAAATAGGACCTCATTCCATGTGAGGAATGATATCACTCACATAGAAACCTATAGGCATAGAGATTGTTCGAGATGGAGCACCGCACATGTAATGCATGGGGAAAGACCACATTTTAATGTCATGTTCTAAGGACTATGGCACTTGGCAGTTTAACATCCTATAGCTCAAACAAGGTGGGCTCACTCTGAACCCCTAGGACTTACATAACTGATACCTCCCACCCCTTGGAGATGGTAAGGCAACAACAATGTCATGGTGAGGGGGTGTTATGGATTGAACCTTTTAAGGGTCTATGTTAATGTGGCTATGTGAAGAATCAATAGCCATTAGCATGCCTATGTGATGAAGCATGATGCAAATCAAAGCAATGAGGAAAACCACCCAAGGGTCATTGAAATTTCATCATGAAATCCTAAAGGGCCTCATGGGGAAAGGAGTTACATAGTAGAGGGTTTCATAGGTATAATCCTTGTGAATATCTAGTGCTACATACAGTGGAGGGGCTTCATTAAGGGGTGTTCTTTGCAAAGTGAAGTAGAAAAGCCGAGTCATAGGGAATAGGTGCATATGAAAGGTGCATCACGAAGTGGAAATACATTTTCAGAGAACTAATTTGCGATGAAAGGGTCCCTTGCGAAGTGTAGAAGTGTGAAGCATTGTGCTTCGTGAAGCATTGTGAAACTACCTTAGTATGCAGGTCACATGTTCATGAAGGGTACTTCATGAAGCATAAGTGAACTACGAAGACCCGATTCTCTTTGGGGATCTCCATCTTTTGTGGAGGTGCATGGCCTCTGTGAAGGGAATCCCTATTTAAAGAGGGGAAGAATTTGTGCAAAGGGGGAGGCACTTCAGGATGCAAAACTACATTGAAAATCTCATGGTTTGAAGAGCATAAATTACTACGTGATATGGGAGCATGGAAGGAAATGGTCAAAGGATATATCTTTTCAGCTCGAGGGGAGCCCGATGTTTATATGCAAGAGGGGCCGTGAAGTAGAGCTCGCTTGGCGTGAAGATGGAGCTCGCTCCACGGAGGGTTTGTGAACATCAAAGAGGTTCATATAGCATCCCTATCCTTACTCCACAGTGGGTTCATGAACGCCACAAGGGTTTGTGGATAATCTTGCCTCTTAGCTCTGCATTGGGTTCGCGAATGTCACATGGGTTTACAGATCATCCCGCCTCCTCGCTCTGTGGCGGCTTTGCGGAGGCAGCGCTTTGTGCCTGCCACGGTGTTGTGGGGATCTGTGAATGAGCTTCATGTGGTAGACCCTATTGCTTTCTTTTTTGTTTTTTTTCTTCTTCCCAAATTTGGCACCAATAGAACCTAAAGAGCCCATCCTCCCCATGTTAGAAATACTTGTGCGATGCCCATTTCTCTCATAGGAACTTTAACGCCCCACTTCTTGGATCACCTATGAATACCCTTCAAGGCATTGGCTAGGTGTCACCCAAGTATAACCGTACCGGTTTTTGGTCTCCTATGTCAACATCAGGTCCTTAATCCTATTTCTTCTCCCTTACATGTACCCCTTACCGACTTGTGTGCTCATACATGGGATTCATTCTTACTTATTTGTGCTCTCATACGTTTCCTCTCTTTTTTACTTGGGTGACTCTCATTGATTCACTAACTTTCTTCACTCTCTTTAGTCTATAAGCCATTATTCCTTCATCAAATACATTCATGTCAAGGATTCATCTTCCATGGATCCATTTTCTAAAATGGATTCTATTGAGACCACCACCAATACCTCATAACTTATAAAAACATTGGGAATGTCACATCAGTGTGTCTCCTATTTGGGTTTTCATTTCCATAGTCATTGATTTCCCACATTTGATTCACAATTGGGTTAAGTTTCATGGATTGTATGTGGGTTTGTATATCCATAGTCACATGGACCTGTCCCCTAGGAATAGTGTTGGGATGTTTCGTGTTCTGAGAATAAGGGTTTGGGCCCCGACCTATCCCTTCTCAAAGATATGTAAACATAAAATTTTGGTAGGTATGGTATGGTTCACACATACATTTCTTCCTTTTTTATAAAGGATATGTCTCCCTCTCCTTCTAGGATCAATTCATGGGAATCCACCCTAGTGTTAGCCCATAACCTTCATCCCTTCCTCCTTACATTTGGTCCTTGTCAAATGTAAATATAATAGAGGTAAGTCTCATCCCCTTTCCCTCTTCCACAGTCGCCTCGTCCTCGTCCACCATTTCTGCCATAGGTGTGCCCTATTCCACCAGCGAAGGAAGAAAATTTTGGAATTTGCAAGTGTCATTGTGGAATATTTACCATCCTATTGTTTCTCACACTGGGAAAGACTCACGTGGGCTTAGAGATACTAGATGATTACAGTATGTACACAAAAACTCCTGATGGAATGAACTATGTGAACACTGATTAATTTTCAAACTAGGATATGTAGGAATCCCTTTCAAGGCCAGAGCTCATTGAAAATCCTCTTCATGAATCCAATAATAAATCCTTTAATCTAGGCATCCTCTTTAAGAATAAGACTAAAATTAAACCCCGAAATCATCATGGCATCCTTTTCAGGAAGTAAGCCCAAACTCATCTCTCTCAAAGGACCATACTCTCTTATAAGACTTATTGAACTACACGGGATTTGATTCCCATCCACATGGGATATATAGGAAGCCTCATGGAGGTTCAAACCCACACAAAAAATAAACCTTGTTCTCATTGGGCCATATTCTCAAGAGGGTTTGATCCTACTTGGAAACCCATATTCATTCCAATGTTCATTGGGATTCTTCACTATAATCCCATTCTATGTTTTGACAAAGCACCTTCTGCTAAGATGTCCATAACACATGACATTAAACAATACAACTAGGTCCTTATCACATGAAATTAAATGGTATGATGTGTCTCATTATGTGGAATTGAACTATGAGGGTTCAGATTCCGTTTACAAGGATACATAGGTAGCCTATTTTAGGGTCACGATCCTAAAATAAAATCAAACCTTCATCTCCCTAGATGAAAATAAATTCGAGAGTGCCCCACTAAGTTGCTTAAAAACTAGTATTGTCACAACTATGATTAAAATAATCTCTAAGAAGTATATTAGAGGATATCATGGATGGAAAACCTCGAATACATATAGATATTTCCAGAAATGAACACCTTGAATGCATACTGATGATTGTAATTTTTACACATGATAATAAATGATTAAAAATTACATTAGAAACATATGTTATTGTTGGTGAAGGAATAAGAATTTGTGAAAATATATTAAATTGAAAAATAGAGACCCGTAGTAGACAATAATTCCCCCCAAAAGGGTGTGATGAGTCCTACTTCCCATACTTTTAACCAATGCACATTCTTAAGTATCGTAATGTTCAAACATAATGAATATCATCATTTAGAGAAGCATGTTCCCTTTGGATAAATAATTTTTGAATGCTTCTAGTTCCATAAATAAATACAATTGAATCCACCTAGAAAAAGTGATTCTTAATACTAGAACACATGATTGAAGGAACTACGAATCAAAATTGGTTAATATGACATGAACCCTTAACCAAGATAATAATGTTACCCACAAGTTAGGCCCCTATTAGTTGATAAAAAAGGCCAGACAAAGGAATCAATCACCAATGTATCTATCTAAAAATTAATACTTTAATAGAGTTTGTTGTTGTTTTCAGGTTTTTCTTCTCACAATTTCCTTCATTCTAAAAATATCTTTCTCAAGGACAATATATGTGAACTTCCAAACTGCTACCCTAGATGGATCTCTGTCCACCAGAAATACGTCGCCACTAACCCAACTTCTTCAACATTGGATCTATAATGTGATAGTAATGGAATATCACTAGAATGGTACAATTATCGTATTGGGAGCTTCCCATCAGGCCCTCCAGGTCAATAACAATCCTCGATCATCATGCCAACAACGACCAATGATCAAGAAGCAGATGGTGCGAACAACCAACTTTAACTATTTCTGGACATTATCCCTGGAACACAACAATCAAAACCCCCCATACTAAAGGGAGGTGGATCAAGATTCCACCTAAGGGATCAATTAATGAATTTAGTAGTCCTTCCTAAGGACTCCCATCAGCAATCACCACTAGCATTATCACTTGGTAGTGTACCCCAAACCTAATGGGGGTGTTGCATATTGACGTTTGGCCCAAGTCTCTCAGACTTAGGCACACAAGATGAACCACTACGGACAACATTCGGTCAATAGGGAGTAGGTTCTCATCTCTGACTCCTCCAGAAAATTCCATCAATTTTACATGATGGCAATGAACGAGTGGGCACAAACACCTGTCCATCCTAATTTTTCTGCTCAAGCAGGCTCATTTGGTAGCAACCCACCAATCCCACTAGATAAATTAGGTGGAGTCTAGTGAACTAGCACATACACCTGCATACAAGTTATCAACCAGTCAGTAGGCTCGTTTGACTAAATTTAATTGTTCCTGCCAATCTAATATGGTGGAAACTGATAAACCAGAACATACACCATTTTACAATCATCAATATTGTCAGCAATCTCATCTTCTAGTGTTGAAGGTGGTCCACCAACCATATTTTATGGGAAATAGACAGCTGGCACATACACCTACCATTGTTCATCATATCTGCCAATAATCTCATTTGGTAGCTCTTGATGAAGTTAGTCGGAATGCTCCGACAACAAATTTGGGGTATACCCAACTCTCTACCCCCAAGCATGAGTACTATTAATACCAATTGACATAAAAAGGATGATAGGAGAAGGAACAAACTCTTACACTAGATATGGAACGGTCGTATATTCCTCTTTCAGCTATTGAAGTCCCCAAGCACATCTTATCAATGGTGAAAGGAAAGATGAAAATCCATATCCATATTTTGGAAGCAATTGAGGATATTATAACAACTAGTTTAGCAGTATCAGGGGAAAAAACACATAAATTTGTCCCCACACATGGGATGACACATCTTTATGCCATCCCGGAGCAGATACACACCTTTTTTACAGTCCAGGAGGGTCATGGGGAATACTCCCCAATTCCACACAAACAAAATGATCAAGAACATAAACCCTTTCCAATTGTAGGTAATCATTATATTCTAGTAACCACTCCAAGGCTAGAACATACACTTTCCCATGATTACCACCTTTCCAAGAAAGTTTCCCCAACTAATAATAAGAAAACATCCAAAAATAAGTCTCACCAAGAACTATTGTAAAATCAAGAGTCAAGATGAGATTTGATAACTTTTAATGCTAGAGTTATTGAATCCCTAGGACATTGATCTATTGTAGCTCAAGTTCATATCTTATAATTACAAAATTATGGGAGTGATAGTTGTAATTTTTATGTTCCTCGTGTGACACCTCATCATGAAGGATTGATTCATTAAAAATAAGTCATCCTAGAGTTCTTATTTTTAGATGAGAGCCACGACAACACTCCATGTGTCCATAAGACCAAAGATCAAGAAGATTTATACCTTGTTGTAATCCATCATGGTGATAATCCCCATGATAGAATTCACTACGAAAGTCCTCTCAGCAGTTGTATTTCGCATTGTCCTGACAATTTCATAATTAGAAATGTAGTGACAAAAAATCCCTCTTATTTTGAGGAACTTGCAGAACCATGGCCATTCATGTATATTGTAATGTCATTTACAGGTGAAAAAAATTCTCAACCAGAAGCCATATTTAGTGAACGGTCATTCTTGGAACCTCCCATGGGTCATTTGTCTTATAATACAGAGCATCCACTTTGGTCATACCATGTAGAGAAACCTCTAGTGACAGCCGATGATGATATGTTAGACATAAGAAAACAATTGGGAAATGGAGAAATAAAAGTCATGTTCTAGACTTTGGAAAATTCTCAATATAAAATTCTTGAATTTATGACAAAAGATTGCATTCATGACATCCGTCTCAATTTATGGAAGACTATTTGTCATTTTAAAACAAAAGTATTAATATATATTGAACATCATAATCATGTAAATGTAATTGAAGGGTTATAGTTTGAAATTGATTTATCACCTTTCTCAATTTACCAACATCCAAAGGTTGAAAACAATAGATATCCATTTAGTGTGCATGTCTCAATGCTATAAAGAGGATACTCCAATTAGTTTATGATTCCCCATCTTGTGTTCATATTAGAGGATGTTCTGCACAAGGATCATTGTGTTTCACTACATTCCAAAATCCGAAAAGTCCTCCAAAAGTGGCATCATGCAATGTTATTTTCCACAACCATCCACAATCAATAGATTTTGTTTATAATCAAATTTACGCTAAAAAATATGCCTTAAACAGAACTCATTAGGGTCATGGACAAAGAAAAGATATTTTTGAGTTACTTTTACATCAAGCATATGAGAATCTTGAGCAGGCATCCCACCTAGATGATGCCAGGCATCAGAGAATTAAAATGTCTAAAATAGAATTGCGATCTATTGAAACATGTGATCTAAGTGGTTGTCAGATGATACACCCAACTAATGTATGAACCAAAATCCGGAAAATCAGAAGAGTAGTTATACAAATTTCAGCCATTGCAGTTCAAGAATCACACCAGCTTGTGAGGCTGGAGGATCATTTAATTAATCCTTCAAATTTATTCAACAATGTTCAATGATTTGAAGAAGAATAATAGCAACAACCCGAGCCTATAGGGCTGTGGGAATTTTCAAATCTGTAATCCCCTCCTCAACCAATCTGTGTTTTTTCTCTATTATGGATGAAGCCTCATGGAATGCATAAAACTGAACTATCCAAGGATTCCCTTCGGGTTACTATCTAGAAAATAGTTCTTAGGAATTCATCGTATAGAATAAATAATTCTCATGGAAGACACAAATAAAGAAGATCATGCACAAACACTGACATAATACAATCTATGCATTATGCATCATTAAATTTCATAAATAGAACTGTATAAGATCCTCTAGAAAATTAGTCTTGTTCAGAGAAATCAGAAGATAATGTTCATGTCCATAATGCGGTACACACCAAGGAAGATGAAGAAGGTGTGCACACCTACAATCAGAGGCTTAAAAAGAATCTACGTATGCCTTCAAATAACCAACTCCCCCTCTTCGAAATGCATCTAACAAGGTTAATGGAAAAAAGTAATATTGCATATCACTTTTACACTAATAGAAATCTCTTTCTCTTGAAGAGTGTCTTTCACATCAAGAAGTGGAAATAACGGTGTTGAAAATACTCAATATTGAGTTATTTGGAAATAGCATTTCTATTAGTTGTACTCCCATGGCAGGTACTCAACTTGAAAATATTATAGGAGATCCTCATTATAGATGATTTTTGAAACTACAGATGTGGATAATGAATTACCTCCACTAGGCACAAAATCATGGAAGTATCAAAAAAATCTTGATAGGCATGTTCTCATGAGTTATCCAAGGAAGATATCATCACCAACATCAGTGGTTTTTTCGGTCATTACACCAAATCATGGTCTAATTACTATACCTAAACAAAATCCATCTCATCTAGGTATTCCCCAAATTCGTATTAACACAGTTGAGGCATTAACGAATCGATTGGAAGGTATGGAGGATCGATGTGCACCAGTTCAGCTGGAAAAGTGATTTTACACAGAATAGGTAGATGAAATTCCTCCCCCACAAAATTTTGTGAATACCACATTCCTAATAATTAATGGTTCAAAAGATCGAGAAAAACACATAATTTTTTTTGATTCCCTTTGCGATCCCATTATTCTAATTTCTCAATAATTGGAAGAAAATAAGATTAGGTGTTTTGTACAGTTATTATAGAGACCATATTTTGTCTGGTATACAAGTTTACAATCTCTGTCAATTACTAGATGGGAATATCTCCATCAAAAATTCCTTCTTCAATTTAGCTCAATGATACCAAATCTGACATTTTATGATCTTACCAATTGAAAACAAATGTAGAATGAATGAGTTTCAGATTTCATTGCCTGATCGGAAGGATTAACATATTATTTATGTCTATCAATCCCTCAAGAAGAGTTGCTACCAATTTGTGTGGAAAATCTACGTTATGAGTTACACACACCATTGATCCCTATGAAATACATAGGAGGGTTTAGAGACCTTACTTCAATCAGTCAACATATATAAAAATATATTATAGAAACTAAGGCGAAGACTTGTGAAATACCATCTGCTCTGGGGAGGAGGATATGAAAGGTAGAAGTTGCTACAATCACACAGAAGAAGGAACCTATACCTGCTTCTACTTCAATTCCTTCATCATTGCGAAGGGATTTTCCTCTTGAGCGTCAGTAGCAATGATTGTATTTTCCATATGATCAATGAGATCAAATGTGGAAATAGTTTGAGGAATTAAAGATTAATGTATATTCTTTCTGGAATGAACATGTTCTTGGTTACTTCATCTCAGCCCTAGAAAATAATTTGGTTCAGTTTCTAAAGCCAAAAAACCAAATAAAAAGGAGATGAAGATATTCTAAATTATATTAACTTTTTCCAGAATTTTTTACATCCCAGCATGGAATTTTTTGTTTTTAAGGACCTATTGAAAAATATGGTAGACTATTGTAAAGTTAAAGTAGAGTTTTCATCAGCTCATGTAGCATGTGTTACTACTAATGATCTAGAGGAAGAAGGTGAATGGAAAGAGGTCAAAATAAAAAATGTGTAAAAATATAACTATTAGATGATCTAGAAAATGATCAACTAGACTCATTCTATTTTATAAAAACAATTGAAACAACCAATTGTGTCTTCTTATATTCCTTCCACACAAAATACAACTTCATCAAAAGGTCATTCATCAAAGAAGATTAGTGATTATAAGGAAAATAGAAGTCAAAAGTAGATGAGATCATTTAAAGGCCAAACTTTTCATTGACCCTGGATGATTTTAGGCCATCTATTTCCGAAGAATGAGCACCATCCTGCCAAATGGAACAACAATAATTAACCTTTCAAGAAAAATCATAGTTAAATGAAGAATTGATCACTGGTTTTGTTAATGTTATCCATTTAAGGGATCATTATGCCAAAGGTGATTCTAATTATAATGTGCTATAATTCCTTGTACCTAATTAGGGAACTAAAAAAATATTCCAAGGTTGAGGATACAAGAGAAGTAATTGGAATTATAGAAACGTCCATTTTAACACTACCCCTATTTGAACCATATATGCAGTAGAAACATAGGGAAGATCTCTACAGTGGACTCAAAAAGAACAAGGTGTTTCATCTCTCATAGACAGGTTTGGTTCTGCCACAATTATTTTTGGAAAACTGATTAGAAGATACACTATCATCTTCTCAACAAGTGACTAGATCTAGTCAGTCTAATTTACCAAAGCCAGGAGTATTTCTAGCTTCTTCTCTGACAAAGAATACTGCTACATCAGAATCATCAACTTTAAAATCAACTTGAAAACCATATCTCAATGCTATGAAATATATACATTTGGACAAAAATTAGGTTGTCTTGAAACAATTGGCCCAGGTACCATCCAAGGTATCAATTCTTGATGATTTGAATCTATCAAAAGTTCTTCAAGGAAAACTCATTGACTCTTTGTCTAGTCCTCACGAGTGTAAAACAGAAGTTTTTGCTGCTAAGATTTAACATATAAGGAATGATCCAATAGAATTTCATGCAGTCATATCATTTATAGATGAAGATGAAGATGATGTAGTGCATGGGCATATCAGCCACTTGAATATATCTTGAATACTCAATGATATAGACATATGACGAGCCTTCATTGATAATGAATCTAGAGTCAACCTCATTCTTGTTTGTACACCTCATAAATTGAGCTTGACTGAATCTCAATTATCTCCTTCAACATTAATTTTACAAGATTATGATAACAAATGACAAGAACCTCTAGGAGAAGTTACACTTAGAACTGAGTTTGTAGATCTTGTGTCTAATTCAGATTTCATGGTTGTTCATCCAGACACAGACGTCAATATTCTTTTTGGATGGCCTTTGATTAATCAACATGCATCCATACCATAATCATACCACCGATGTCATAGGTATACATTTAGTGTTCAAATAAAAAAAATTTATGGTGACAAGGCTCTATTAAAAACTTATTAATATAAATACATTGTGGCAGAGTTTAATCACACAAAAGGAACGAAGTCTATGAAAAAAGAAATAATCATATTTAATGCTTGGAATTGATTGGAAAATATCACAAAAAATATATTCATACATCTAAGTATAGATTATGTGTTACCCATCAATCAAATTGAAAATGTAAACCAAAATCTTGGAACTTGTCCAGTAACATCCAAAATGTCAATTATGTAAATTGATCCTGACAACCTGGAAGAAACTTTTGAACCACCATGCATGGATGTAAGCCTAAATAGAGATCTTTTTATTTCATCCAGTTAACTACAACAAGATTCTACATCATCAACCGGAGTAGAAGAGATTGTATCAATGCTAGTGAAAGGAAAAGATGTTGATTCTCAATCCATAATTTTCCATTTATTACATTAGGAAAATCCTTTGTCATCTGTAGGGTTATATATGGTGGAATCTTTTTCAGGATGGTCAAATACTAACTCCTCCCCTACCACTGAAATTTTTTCCTCGTCATCTACTTTGAATGTGGAAACAGAAGAGGTAACACATAATGACGAAGAGGAGGAAGTTCTCATGGTTGTTCCTACGACATTTGAGGATGGTTTCTCTTCCACCGTGGATGAGCTTAGAACAATAAATCTGGGTAAAGAAAAGGATCCAATAACTACTCTAATTAGTGTGTCTATGACCTCTAAATAGATGGAGGGTTATACTTCATTTCTAAAGAAACACCAGGATATATTTTCTTGGAATTATACAGAAATGATATGTCTTAATCCTAATATAGCTACCCATCATTTGTGTTTTCTTGAAGAACCACCTGGATTCAATGAGGCATTAAGAAGAACAATCCCAACTCATACCTCTAAAATTTAACCTGATGTTGGTAAGCTTATAAAGGCTAACATTTTTAGGGAAGTTCTGTATCCAAAATGGCTAGCCAACGTTGAACCAGTGAATAAAAATAATGGTCAAATTAGATATTTTGATGATTTTAGGGATCTTGACTATCATAGTCCAAAAGATGATTTTCCAGTTCTGATTTTAGACCATTTTATTAATGAAACGACCGGCTATGGTGATCTTTCCTTCATGGATGACTACATTTTGTATAATAAAATCTATATGTCCCCAAAGGATTATGAATCTATAGCCTTCAAATCCCATCAAGTTGTGTTTTTCTATCGGGTAATTCCATTTGGCTTAAATAATGCATGTTCAACATATCAACGTGCCATGCCTCATTTCTTCAATCCCTTATTAGGGAAGTTTTTTGAATGTTATGTGGATGATTTTGTGGTCAAATCAAGTCAACATTCCAATCACATGGATTATTTGGAGACTATATTCAATAAACATCGGCAACACAGTTTGAAGATGAACCCATTGAAATGTGCATTCGGGATAAACATAGGAAATTTCCTTGTCTTTGTTGTATGTCATCATGGTATTGTAGTCGATTCCAATAAAAAAAATCAATCCTTGGTATGTAACCACCTTGAAATTTGAAAGTATTAAGAGTACTCCAAGGAAACCTGGCCTATATTCGGAGCATTGTCACTAATTTAACATAAAAGTGTTTACCCTTCCCAAAAATTAACGAAGAAGGGAATCAACTAAAAATAGACTAAAGTCTACCAAGAAAAATTTTATACCCTCAAAAAATATCTCTTCATTCCACCAGTATTAATTCCACTTATTGAAGGAAGACCACCTATTCTCTAAATGACATATTAAGAGAAGTAACTAGGTGTATTCCTCTCTCAAAAGAATGATACTGGGAATAAAATGAGCCTTTAGTATCTCATTGGAACTATAGTGATGTGGAAACTTGATATTCATGTATTGAAAAGTGCTTCCTAGCATTAATTTTTTCAGTTCATAAATTGAGGTGCTATTTGAAATGTCAAGAATTCAAATTTGTGTCTTGCAATAATCCGATCAAATTTATCTTTAGTAGTCCTATGTGTACATGTCATTTGGCACAATGGGTGGTTATTTTCTAAAAGTTTGAAATCCAGTTTGTGCCTCAAAAGGCAATAAAAGGCCATGCTCTGGCTGACTTCCTTGCTGAGCATCCATCTACAAAAGATACATCATTTAATACTGAACTTCCCGATGAAGTGGTCATCTCGATTTAGTAAAATTCACAAAAATGGGAAATGTATTTTGGTGGTTCTTCCAAAATTCCAACAGGAAAAAGAATGGAAAACCCTAAACTCAACAGAGTTCGGTTAAGAATTACCTTTTTCCCTAGAAAAGGGAGTATTTACTTATTCCTTCATGTTGTCAAGAAGTGGTATCAATAATGTGGAAGAATATGAAGCTCTCATCGTAGGTTTCTAATTGGCCCTTCAGGTGAAAATGGTTCTTCTAAAGATGAATGGTGATTCTTAATTTGTAATAAAAAAATTAATGGGGAATATTATATCATAAAATAAGAGTTAATACCTTTATGTGAATATATAAAAGTGTCAATGGCTGATTTTCCCACAGAGTTGACATTTTCTTAGGTCTTGTGATCACAAAATACTCAAGAAGATGAAATAGATAATGCACCACCAACCTTTACAGATCCAAATTGGGATGAGATAGTCATCAGAATAGCCCATCATCATGCGTTTTTAACTTTTGTTCAAACCTAAATATAGAAAATTAATTAAATTAGATCTATTTCTAAACCATATGGTCATATCATGGGATAGAGAACTTCCATCATGGAAGATCTTCCAAATAATAAATTTCCACCAGATAGGGCTGAAAAACAACAGATTAGATGATGAGTAGCCAATTTCAATCATTATTATAGTCCAGACCACCAAAAGATCTTCTACATGTAAGGAATTTATGGAAATATCTTTAGATGTATTGATGGATTAAAGATTGAATCTATCCTGAAAGAAGTGGATTTTTGAGTTTTTGGTTCCCACTAGTTTGGGAAAAACTCTCTGATCTGACACAAAGTCTTGGATACTTTTGGTCTTCAATAATGTAGGATTGTACAGGTTTCACATAAAAATTTCATCCCTGCTATGTGGATACCAACTTCATTCATCAACACCTAGATTCTCTACATATAGCTATATACTCCTGGCTATTTTCCACATGGGGAATTGATGTAGTAGGGCCTTATCCTCTAGCCACGACTAAGCAGTTCAAGTATATTCTCACTACTTATATCTTCTAAATTAAATGGGCTAAGGAAATAACTCTCAATGTAGTCGGATCCAAAAGAATTGTTAGTTTTTTAGAAACTAATATCATCACCAGATTTGGTGTCCCTCATACTATGTTGATGGAAAATGTCACCAATTTTTGTTCTATTGAGGTAAAAAAGTTATATCAATAACATAATATCAAATCCAAACATTCATCTCGCTATCATGAGGTGGCCAATGGATCGATAGAGGCCTTACAAAAGTCCCAATAAAATATACTCAATAAGGTAGTGGATAAAGATAAAAAAGTGTGGCCTAATAATATTTTTAGTGCTGTATGGGTTTATCAGAAAACTACTCGTAATACTAGCCAAGAAACATTTTATTCATTGGTATATGGAACCGATGTATTTTTTCCAATTGAAATGAAATTTCCTTCATTTAGAGTTACAATTTGTGAATAGTTATCTACTGATGAGAGGTCTCAATTTTTTTTAATGAGTTGGAATGATTAAATGAAAAAAGATTTCATGATTTGAATCATCTAGAAGTCTATCAAAATATAATATCACGAGAATTTAACAACAAAGATCACCTATGTTCATTTCTTCAAAGAGAATTTGTGTTGGTCCTTAGGACTCCAATGATTTTAGGAAAGAATCCTCCAAAACATGAGAAAATGTGTGAAAGTCCTTATTCCATATATAAGGTCTATTCAAATGGAGCATATAATTTAATATCTATGGGTGGAGAGTTTATTACAACTCCAACCAATGAGATATTCTTAATGAAATAAATTGTGTAGTATCATTCATCCTAACTGCAAGACTTTAAACATCACCGAACACCATTCGCATAGCAAGACTTGAAATTGCATAGTACATCATCTTCACTACAAGAATTTAAACTACAGAGTACATTATCATCACTGCAAGACATTAAACTACACAGTACATCATCCTCAATACAAGACATTATACTATACAGTACATCATCCTCTCTGTATGACATTCAACCGCTTAGTACATTGTCTCCACTGAAATACTTTAAACTGTATAGTACATCGTCCCTGGTTTAAGACATTGAACTATAAAATACATCATCCTCACTGCAAGACATTAAACTACACTGTACATCACCCTCACTGCAATACATTAAATTGCACAGAAAATTGTTCTCACTGTGAGACTCTAAACTACACATTACATCATCCTCACTATAAGACATAAAAATGCACAATACAATGTATTTTTTGAATTAATTAAAACTCCACATCCCCCATGTCCTAGTTGAAATACATTAAACTGCATAATCACCATAAGCGTCCATGTTCCATGTCATTAAAATGTGTAACATCATCGACCTTGTCACATGAAGTTAAACTTCATGACAACATTTGTAGAACTAATTTTCTTCTCTATTTGACTTTAGATGATTCTATAAGCATACATCATTGACATCATCACTACTCCTTAGTGGAACATGAGCCCCTCTATTTCCTATGTATGAGTCAGATCAGCATATTGAAATTATTTCATGAACTACATATGGTTTGATTCTCATTGTCCAATAAGATACGTAGAGATGCCTAAATACCCAATTTTGGGTCGAGCCACAGTCACAAAATCTTTTTATTTTTTTCTCATCATGTATATGAATTATATCTATATAGAGTATTTCTTTATGATATATTTTTTGTTACTTATACCATTTTTTGTATTAGGATTTACCATTCTCTTAAAATGTGTCAAAATACCACATTCTTCATGTCGAACAACATTAGTGTGAAGAATGATTAGTTAAAGAACTATGTACATCTGGATTCTTATATATTTGAGATATATAGAGATGCCTAGACCTCCAATATTGGGCCCAACCGTGATAATAAAACCCTTTATTTCATGTATAAGAATCAAATATTCATAGGGAGTGTTTCAAGAACTATGTTTGACTTCATTCTTTCACCAACACGACACAAAGTGACACTTGGGTTTTATCCCTTAATCCTATTACAATATGTCCTTCCATTCACATTGGTTAATATTTTTCCTTACCACATGACATTAAAATACATGGATGTTTAACACCCATATTCTTCACATGCGTCACCTTTGCAATGTAAAATAAACCCTTTATGATCCTTTTTTCTCAAACATAGCATTGCTCACGTGGGATTAGGAATGGGTTATGTTGATTCTATATATAAATAATATGTTTCAATTTCTTATGGGGCTACTAATAGCCCCAATGAAAGACTTAAAACTAGAGTGTATAATATCCTCACTACATCACTTAAAACTACATAGTATAATGTCTTCACTACATGACTTAAAACTTCATTGTATAATGTCCTCATTGCATGATGTAAAACTGCACATCACAATATTAATTCATAGGAAAAAAAGAAAGTATCTATTTTACATTGGAGTTTGATCTATGTAAATAACGTTTAAATTAGGGCAAATATTTGTTTAGATATTTCTCATATTTATTGGGCATAATAACCTTCCATATTTTACACTATTAATGATGAATATTTTCAGATCCTTATAATAATTCATACATTTTCTGATGACAGGGTTTCTAATATCTGAGATCTCTTTTTCTGGACTATGCAGTAAATGCCCTTAAGAGGCCTTGCATATGTTACCTCCATAATAGGCCTCTCAGTCAAAAGATACCATTATTTGGCTACGCAACATATTCCCTACTTGGCCATGAATAAGAGAGCCCCAATAATGGGGTTTTCAAGTAATGTTAACTTTATTATTTGTTATAATATCTTTTTCCCCTTTAATGGTTCATGAAAATATAAAAGAATTTGTATTTTAAAATAATCATTCAAGTATACTTGTCCCATTATCATTCTCAAAATCTGAAAGACTTCAAGACCATGGATTACACATTTCCCTAACCATTTGTTCAATGCAATAGTAAATATCCTTGAAATCCCTTGGCCACATATTATATATTATATCCATTTCAGGTCTTAGTCATATGACCCAAAATTACAGACATTATACCTCTTACGTTTTGGTCAGTCATTTATAGGAGTACTATTCCTTTGATTATTTGGAAATATTATTTTGAAATACCCTCTCCATATTCAGTAACCTTTTCCTATAAACAAAACTCTATGCTTCAGAAAATTGGAATCTCCGTATGCATTCTCCAGCATTTAGCAGTAGAATGTCATATTTTTTAGAACTATTTTCCCGACTATGAAGCATGTCCCCTTAGGTGGCCTCATGAAAGTTTCTTACATAATGGTCCTTTTAGTAAAAAAATACCTTTATTTGGTTGTGCCACATATTACCTAGTCGGGAATCCATAATACAGCCCCCATAATGGCTATTTGAAGTAATGGTAACTTCGTTCTTGGAAAAGACTTCCTCTAATGTATTTAGCCATCTTCCCATATCATTCGTTGGTTCTAGAAATTCCCAAATCAAAATTTACAATTTTACCTTCCATACTTGAATATGATTGTATGTTTCTAAAAAAATTATCAAAAAATTAGGAGAGTTTCTTAACTTTGGTCAGAGGTAATGACCCTAAATTAAAGCCACCCAATGTCCTCCCTACATTACTTAAAACAAAACAGTACCAATGTCCTCACTGCATAAATTAAAACTGCACAGTACAATGTCCTTATAGAATGACTAAAAATGACATAATACCAATATCCTCACTTCATGATTTAAAAGTACACAATATGATCTTAGCAATTCTCCATTCTGGTAAATCTTAACCATTCCTCATACACTATATTTTTATTATAAATTGTTTTCTTATGCATGACATATATCTGTGTCAAATAACCCTTTTACATTCATAAAATTTAATTCCATGGAAAAACTACCCATTGTGGTATTGATTCACTGAAATCATATTTTCCCCTATCTATCAACTGCAAAATGTTAAACTTCAATGATCTATTTTTATTGACTATTCAGCTTGTGCCCTTAGGTGGCCTTGGATAAGTTGCCTATATAACAATATTTTTAGTCAGAAGATGCCACTATTTGTCTATGAAACATATACCCCATCTGTCTCTAAAAAATAGAACCCCCATAATGGGTTCGTTAAATAATGGTAACTTCATTCTTGGAAAAGACGCCCCTTATATTGATACTCGTTTTAAATTTGGTGACCATAAAAAAATCATTACTCAAGATTCCCCTGGGAAATATTTTGAGAATATTTAATATATTCCTAGCCAATGTGTCATGTTTGGGATCTAATTTGAAAATTTATGGTCAGAGCTATTTTATCATAAATACTAGCCCATTACAGTACAACATGCATGAATCTAAACTTCCTAACAAAAAAAATACTTTGTACTCATTAGATTGAGAACCAACAGTTGGAACTGTAAATAAAATTCAAGTCCCAACTCACTAAATGTGAATTCTGAATGCTTTAAGTAATATTAGACAATATAATGTTAAGATATATAATCTTTTTGGGGTTATCCATATGACGCTAAAAAAATCAATCTATGCTCACTAGGTCAAATTGCATAGGCAAAAATTCAAGCATTCATCCAAACATGATGTAGCACAAAATCAAACTAAATGATGTTGGGATGCATCAATGTGCCCTACTTTTACATTAGAACAAGAATCTCTTCATTCTGAATGAATCAAATTCTAACGGAGGATTTTCTAGACACCATGAAATGTGTTTCACGCACTTCTCATTAATTGATGATGTGTTCCATGCACTTCTCAACAAAATGTACTCAACTGGGATAAAAATGTTTATGTTGTGACTATGAATTTATCATGGGGGCCAGAGATGGTAGCAAAGGCACTGGACCAAAGGGCTGGGATCGTAGCCCAACAGTAATACCATGTAGGGGTGAAGTGGCGCTGCCCTGCTGGTATAGAGCAATAATTTGGCTAAGTCACTAAAGTATCTCCCAAGTTACCTTTATTTAAATACTTGGACGCCACCATTCTAGAGAAAATTGAAAGAATAATAATGGTTATGTCCTAATGGTGTCTCCCTAGTTTTTCCAAAACACTGTCTGTGATCATCCCACTTGCTAGCCCCAATATGTCATGCAGCCCACTTGTGTGCCCCAATATGTTGCGCATGCTACTTTCACGACCAACTCATTTCTCCCAATGTCACTTATTTTCCTTAAAATAGACCCTTGTGTCCCTCGTCTATACAGATAAATTTCCATGAAACCCAATTTCTTCTATAGTCACCATAGTACTGTTCCCCCATCGTCTGAAATATTCATGGTAGTTCATCAACACCTTGAGTGGATGATTTATAGGATGATTGTTGGACTTAAGTCTTTTTTGTTTTTGAAAACAATAAAACTTGTGCGCCTAAAGAAACCAACCTCCCCATGTCACAAATAATAGTGTGCCACCAATTCATATCATAGGAACTTGTGCACCCCACTTCTTTGATCACTGGTGAATACTCTTGAAGGCTTGAGCAAGGTCTTTCCCATGTATTATCCTACAGGTTGTTCATCTCCTATGTGAACATCAGGCCACCCAAGATAACTTTTGAACACTTACATCCGACCCTTATACACTTGTGTGCCTATACTTTCACACCATTATTACTTACATGCACACCCATACTTGCGCTCCCTTCTTTACTTGGGCTCCCCTCCTTGATTCCCTTATATTCTTCACTCCCTTCAGTCTACATGTCGTCAAGCCTTCATCAAATGAATTCATGGCAATACTTCTCCTTATTTGGCTCCCTTATCTGAAAGGGATTCTGTTGAGATCTCCACCAAAACATCCTAACTTATCAAACCATTGGGAAAAGAACATTAGGGTGTCTCTTATATGGGTTTGTATTTCCATATTCAGAGGTTTCCCACAATGGTTTCACAATGGGTTTAAGGTTTATGGAATATTTTTGGGTTCATATATATGTAGTCACATAGAACATTATCCTAAGAAAAGAGTTGGGATGTTCCCAATTATGAGAATAATGATGTGTGCCCCGACCTTTCCCTTTCGAAAGAGCAATAAACATCATGTTTTTGGTAGGGAAGGTATGGTTCACACCTACTTTTCATTATTTTATATAAATCAGAAGCCTCCCTCCCCTACCCGAGTCAATTCATGGGTAGATGTCCTGGTGTAAGGCCCTAACCATAATCCCTTCCTCCTTACACTTGACCCTTGTCCAATGTAAATAGAACAAAGTGAAGGATTGTCACCTCACCCTCTTCCACGATTGGCTCGACCTCATCCACCCTCGCCGCTATAGGTGTGCCCTCTCCCACTAGTGGAGAATGAATATTTTGAAATTTCAAGTGTCATTGTTGAATCTTTCACAGCCTCTTGTTTCTCCCACCAAGCATGACTCGTGAGGGATTAGTGATTCGTGAAGATTAAATCACCTACACAAACACTCATGAAGTAATGAAATATGATAACTATTATTCCTATTCCAACCCAGATACATAGGAATCCTTTTTAGGTCCGGAGCAGACAAGATATCCTATTCAGGATCCAACACTAATTCCTTCATTCTATGCATCCTTCCTAGAAATAAGCCCCAAGTTAAACCCCAAATCATCAAGGCATCATTTTCATGAATTAAGCCCAAAATCATCTCTCTTAGAAGACCATTCTCTCCTATGAGACTTATCAAACTATGTGGGATTGATTTCCTATCCACATGGGATACGTAGGAAGCCTCCATGAGGTTCAAACCCAACAACTCAAATAAACCCTATTCTCCTTGGTCCATTTTCTTAATATAGTATAATACTATATGGAAACCCATATTCTTTCGAAACATCTTTGGGATGATTTTGTATAAGTCCCAAACAATGTTTTGACTAAGCACCTTCCGCGTAGATTTCCATACCACAGGACATTAAACTGTACGGCTAGGTCCTTATCACATGACCTTAAATGGTATGATGTTTCCCATTTAGTGGCACCGAACTACTGGGGTTATTAATCATTTTACAAGGATATGTAGTTACCAATTTTTTAAGGGAATTATCCCAAAATAATATCGAACCCTCATCTTCTTAGATGATAATAAATTCCAGAGTGCACCACTATGTTGCTTAAAAAACAGTATCATCACAACGATGATTATAAGAATTTATAAGTAGTATATTATGGAATACCATTGATGGAAAACCTCTAATAAAAACATATATTTACATTAATGAAGAACTTTGAATGCATACTAATGATTCTAAATTTTACACATCTAAAAAAGTGATTTCAAATTCCATGGGAAAATTATATTATTCTTGGTGAATTAATAAGGATTCTTGAAAATATCTTAAATTTACAATGACTGTCCTAGAGTAGACAATAATTCCCCCCAAAAGGGTGTGATGCGTCTGATCTCCCATCCTCTCATCCAATGAACATTATTTAGTATCATAATTTTCAAACATAAAGAACACATGCATTTGAAAATCATGTCCCCTTTAGATAATAAACTTTTGGATGTTTCTGGTTAAATAAATAAATCTAATGGAAAATACCATGAAACAACGATTCTTAAAACTAGAACACATGTTTCATGGAAATATGAAATAATGATCATACACACAACTAAATTTTCCTTGGGCAATGATAAATTTCTTAACTCTGAGCTATTGATTTCGTGAATATTGATTCATCATTAGTAACAATCATTACAGTTTTAACAGTTCAAATAGGCCATCAGTATGATGAAAGTAATATTAATACATAAAGGTCACTTTTTTAAACCTTTAATAATCTATATAGTGGTGGATATTCACATATGATTTCTTAGAAAAGAGGAATAGATACTCCCATAGAGATAGACAAGGAGAAATGAACTCATTATTTCCTAAATAATCCCATTAAATCATAAAATATTTAATTTTATTGTTATTAGAGTAATATAATATAAATGAGTTCATATAACAACCCATAATATTGATACATAAATATTACATAAGAATATATGAATATATAATACTCTATACAAGAAAATATTCAGAGGAACATATTAGTTTAGTGTCTTTTTAGAGAACATACAAAATCAAATTATTTCATGAAATATCTTCAATATATACCATAATTATCTTACCCCTTTAAGTTATATTCATAGACATAACAAATATATAACCTTTAATAATAATCTAGGGAAAATAATTATAATAAAGGGGAGCTCAGATGCTCAGTAATGGTAAACATGATATATATCAATCAATGGTCCAATTCATTTATAAGAAAAGAATATTGTTATTATATCTTAACATTGAAACATAATACCCAATATATCATGAATTATAAAGGAGAGTCCTGGCATAAATATTATAATTTCATAAGACATTAATCATAATCGAAACAATGAAATAATCCATTATAACATAACATTAGAACAATACTTATAATTATTCCATAAACAAATAACATTGAACACGTAAAAATAGAAATATGTTCAATGAATACGTATGAAGATCATTATTGTTTTGAACATATAATGCATGTCCATAAATAAACATATGGATATATAATCTTATCTCATGCAGAAACTTATGGACATGAAATGAAGTTTAACACATAGTCCTATGAATATGAGATGATGGACCAAAAAAAATTTAAACGTGAATTTATGTTCACACATAACATTTATACCTCATCAGTTATCTATATTTACCAAATTAAGTGGAGGGATATATTTGTCCTACTCAACACAGAAGTAAAATCAGAGATATTTCTTCCAAAAGATTAGAAAATATTCATCATCTCAGAACTCATGAAAATAAATGAATTTCATAAAAAATTCGTCAATTATAACCTATGGAAAAGGGAAGGAGTATCATCATCATCATGTCATCATAAACATAAAATTCACAGAAAAAAATAAGGATGGTGTAATTGGATCATATACCTAGTAAATATTATGTATCATCATTTAATGTAATCTAAGATAGGAAAACTATTTTGAAAGATCAGTTGGAATAATTCGTGGTGAAAATATATTTTCTATTTTGAAATCAAATCATTTAAGAAACTACTCACTTAAAATTGAAAATATTTTCTTCCAAAATATACATGTAAACATATTAGTAAAACTACATTGAATTGGTGTGCCATGATGAAGGAAAAATCCTATCAATTATTATAAGTTAAAAAAATTGCGTATATATTTTTTTCAGTAAAGTAGAAATGTACCTTTGTTAGAAAAACGAAAAAAAAATCTTTCTAAACCATTTTGTTAAAAAGTAAAAAGGGTGTTACAATATTTTTACACAATTTTAGGATAATTATAAAAACAATTTGGAGAATGTTTTTGGGAAATATTGACAAGGAAGAGAAATATTCCTAAGAAAGAAATTAAATTTAAACAATCCCAAATAATGATGAGATATTGCAATAAACTATTAATTTTTGGGGGGATTTTGAATAATAATAATCATGAAAGAATCAACATTATAAGTGTATATATATATATACACCATGATTTTCTTGCTAATAATTAAAAAATACATTCATGGAAAATATATACAAATAACAAAAGAAATATGTAGTGTACAAATCCTATGTCCCATAGGAATAAATGTGAGAAAAAAATATTTTAGATTAGTTATGACTTCATTTAAATGTTCATTAACCTACACTTCTTCAAAATGGTTTCTTTAGATCTTCACTAAATTGATATAGCCTATCTAAAAGGTTCAACGTGGTGTCAAATGTGAGGGAGTATGGTCCCATTTATAATTTAGGTAAGGGTCATTTTTTGGATTTTCCCAATATATTAAATTATAATAAGGCAATTCTATAAAAAATTATATGAAATAGCCTATAAATATGAAAGGGATTCAATTTTAGACCATATAGTGTCCCCTTTTCCTTTTTTTATTTTTAAATAATTTAATACAATATTATTTTCAAAAAATATCAATGTTTCCAATTTTGACACTATTCAGTACTTTAAATTCTATAACATCAAGAAAGCTATATAAATTTTAAAAAATGCATACATAACGTATATGTTTCATTAATAACATTCATGTATCATATAAATTATCTGAAATAATAATAATTATCATATTTCAAATACCATTTAGATGATTTTTCCAATATTATAATATTAAATGCGTCAGCATTGGGTAACAACTTGTGGAAATTATTTTCTATATAAAACATAAAATAAAATAACATTTTAAATATAAATATATATTATATTTTAAAAAATATTTATATTCAAAAATATCTTATTGATATCACCACATTGAAATATTATTTTTAAAACAAGGTTGTTACATGTTTAACATTTGTTGTGATGAAATACTTCAGAGGTCATAATCTATCAAAATGACCAAAAAGGTAATAAAAACTATCTATAGAAGAATATGGATGAATTTATCCCATACAATAAAATTTATCCAACTATTATTGTCATTTAACATTCCATATCATTTTTTACCTCACTTACTTGATTTACCCTTACTGTAGTAATAAAATTACTATAGTTACAATTCATAATGACGAAAAATGAAAGGGAAATATTTTTAAAATTAGAACACATTTATTCCAAATATGAAATAGATTTTCCATGATTAAACTCATTTATGTTTAATAAATTAATTTAAAATTAATCTCGCAAGAAGCCATAAATAATTGCCTTCTTGAAAACTATGTTTTTGAGCCCATAAATGTACTTATCAAAAAGGAAGGAATATAGATGAATAAAATTTAATTAATTATAAAATATCTAACTAAATATTAATTATGTTACTTTTAGATCCAATTCAATTCATAAAGGGTCTTTTAATACAAATAAAATGATTGTTTTATAAAAATCCCTATTTTCCAATATTCACTGAAAAAAATTCATTTCAAAAAATTCTCAAAAAAATCATTAAATGATATATTTTACATGATGATTTAAAAAAATTAATTATTTTTTCTAGGTAGTTTTTTAAAAATAGTCAAAAATTAGTTATAATTTTCACTCTTATGAAAAAATAATTTAGAGAAAACTTATTTTTTGTAGAGTAAAATTACATTACTAAAAATTTAAAGATTATATAATATTATTTTTTAAATACATTTATATAGAGTATTAAATTTATATATTTCTCAAATATTATTTAATCATATTAATACCCACCAAATTAATACATTGGTTATAACATCAAATTTAAATAATAAAATTTTAATAGTGTATTGTGGTTCATTTAAACACGATGTAGTGTTTAATGAAATCCATATAAGAAATAAAATTATATAAAGTGAATTTATTTTCTATAATATTGTTCCTTTTCATAATCCCCTTACCACTTTAATACATTTCATCTGAAATGTGAGATTTTGCATGATAATCAATGATTTATATTTTTAAAAATTCATTTTTTAACGTTGCATCGCAAAAAACCGATAATAAAACCTTTTATTTAAAAGAGATAATTGATTGTCTGAATTTTAATTGGTGTTAAAATTATTAGGTCTCTAAATAGTTTAACATTAGTGGTATGAAAAAATACCTACATGGAATAACATTAATTCCCAAAGATCATTGATAACAAGAAATTAAATTATACTGAGAAGGTAAAAAATCACAAAATAGTAAAACAATGATGTTGAAAGGACCATATGATTTATTCGAATTGAAGGTTATAGGAAGAAAATGACTCTTAAGAACCTTTTCATAAATAAGATTCATACTTATAACATATATATTAGGTCCGTAAGCAAATATACTTACTTGATAAGTAAAATTCCATCCTTCAATCAAGTTCCACCACAATTCCATATTTTTCTCCAAACAATGAATATACATGATTAATATTTCATGCCTCAATCACTAAGATCAACTTATAATAGATAAAATAATACTAAAAAAGATAAAAATATACTCTTGAAGGAATTATATATTAACAAAAAACCAAAATGGATTGCATAAGTTATCCAATATGGAAAAATACTATAACTTATAAAACATAAAAAATAATTCCCAAACATTGACATAATTAAATCCATAAGTATTTAGGTGTAATACTCTTCCAAAATATGTGTTACCAAATCTAACACCCAAATAACTAAAATAAATCCATTATGATTCCAAATTTACCTTAACATTTAGCCCCAAAAGTATCTATTAATGTAACATTACTAATAAGTGGAATCTTTGGTCGTATATTTAGTGGAAACAAGGTAATAACCAAAATTATACGAAAACCTTAATGGAAACATGTATGGTTATAAAAAATATTACAATAATTTTTAATCAAATAAAACACATTATATTTAATATATTCTATAAATCAGAAATGAAAAAAATATTATATCACTAAAAAATATCAAGGTTACCAATACTATCCCATTAGATTCCATCATCTCTTTATCCCCACTAAAAATTATTATCTCCACATTGGACATGTATAAAGGGTTATCATTCCCAATATCATGTTTATTTTCGAAATATCATCTTACCACTAGATCTCTTTTCTATTATGTTGGTACCTTTCAACATATAATTTTAATTCCATAAAGCAACACAAATGAGGAACAACCAATATATGCTTCATGATTCATAGAATCTAGGATATTATTGATAGAGAAAATATTTTCAATTAATTTATATTGAATATCATTGTTTATAATCCCACAAAAGTGTTATTGGATGGGTAATTGTCATGTTTTTAGGTTTTAATATTATTTTGAACCCAAATGTGAAAAATGACTATTTCTGGATTTTTGACAGATTTTTAAGTCAGGGGTATTTCGGTCATTTATGGAAAAATAAAATTCCAAATTTTCAGATTCAAATTTTTTTATAATCCTTATTTTATTTCCTTCATTTTTGTCTGCTGGATCAGGAGCTGATTCGGCCATCTAAAGGGTCTAAAAATTTATTGAAGTTGGGAATTTTTTCGGGCGGACAGCGTGGACCCACCCAACATAAAGGACATCAAACTCGGACTAAAATTATCTAAATGATGTGTTTCCACCTGGGCTATGACTAGGACATATATTGAAGACTCTACAAGAAATTTGGGAAAGTTTGGAAGTCATTAAGGAGTCCATTAAACGACATTCAGTTGGAGGAACCATCCTGGAATCTTCGTCCAGAAACAGAAATCGAGAATGAAAAAATTCTTAGCTCATTCATCCCATTTTCAAATGAGCTGACATTTTGAGGAGAGACGGCCAAGATAATTTTTCACAACATTAATTAAGGGTGGAACGCGTGAAGAGGTCATTAATGGTGTCTAAAACGCTCAAACTTTAGGGGGTCGAATTCTGCCTATAAAAGGAGGAGAGCTCCTCCCCCTCAATCCATCCCATTCTCCACCCCATTCCTTCTGGGCCACCCAGGAGAAGAACTTCTCAGATTTTTCATTTATTTCTTTTTATTTAAAATGTCTCTCCAATCCCACATTATCTCGCTTACCCCATCCATGGAGGGGTAGTTTCATTTGAGTGATCGGAAAGAGGGGAGGCTGGACCTATGTGTTGTGCTTGAGTTTTGTGCTTGAAATGAATAAATTTTGTTCTTCTTTCTTCTTTTGGTTTCAATTCATAATTCAGTATTAAATTCCGAATACGGTTGTGTTAAGGTTTTTATTCTGAAATTATAAATTTCTTGGTCGATGATCACATCTCCCTCCACCCAATTCTAATCTGTATACGATGGAACATGATTAGGGTTGGGTGGTGATTGCTCGACGGTTGTCAAGCACGTGTGTAGGATTGTATGTCGAAATCTTGGTTTATTAGGGAACAAAAATTCCAGGTCTAGTATTGCTCTATTTAATCAAGAGACCTTCTACAACCCTAAACACATTGGAAGGAGGATAGAACAATCTAAGGTTTTAGAAAGGAAAATTCTCATCACATCTCTCTTACCAGTTTAAGGAAGAAAAAGAGATAAAAATTGGAAACCATGATGGCACAAAACTAAGTCTAGCCGAACCCAATCCGATCACTGTCTTTATCATTTGTTAAAATCAATCAATTTCTGTTGTTTTTTTCTCTCATAGTCATTCAAATTTGTTAAAACCAGTCTTTTTAAGAAAACCAACAAAAAGTGACAACCTTGTTTTATGTGCACTCCTCTTTGGGAGAATACCTAGGATCAACTGCTATACTATACTTAGGTAAATAAAATATTGTTTTGCCATGCCCCAAGATAGGCATTCGTCAAACTTGGCGCCGTTTCTGGGGAGGCATTTCCTCAAAGCTTTTTTTTAAAAAAAAATCTCTTTTGAATGACCCGTAGTTCAAATAGAAATTTATTAGAATTCGATCTGGAAATTGAGCGCACAATAACCAAATTGAGAAATCAAAATCTTCCAAAAGATTTCGAAGAAATCAATCTCACTGATTCAAGTGATACCTTGAGTGGAGACTTTGAACCTTTAATAATGGCTGTAAATCCCAACTGAACCCTACGTGACATCTTTGCTCCTCAATTTTTCAATCAAAATTATCAACTTGCAATTCCTGCCTTAGAAAATGATTTTGAATTGCGAATTAACATGATCCAAGTGCTTCCTAAATTTCATGGTCTTGCAGGTGAAGACCCAAATCGATATATTCAAGAATTCACCTATGTCTTCTCCAGTTTCAAACCTCGATCGGTCGCAGAAGAGCATGTGAAGTGGAGGGATTTCCCCTTCTCACTAGAGGGAGTAGCAAAGGAATGGTTGTACAATCTACAACCGGGGGAGATCAGTGACTGGGAATATCTAAAAAAATGATTTCTACAAAGATTCTTCCCAACATCTAGGAGCACTGCAATAAAGAAGGAGATTTATGTCATCCATCAATCAACTGGAGAAACACTCTACGATTACTCGGAACGTTTCAAGAAGCTTTGTGCAAGTTGTCCACACCAAGAAATAGAAGAGGACCAATTCCTTGTGTGCTTCTACCAAGGATTGCTTGACAATGACATGAATCTACTAGATGCCTCGTCGGGAGGAGCCCTCATTGATAAATCACCTACAGATATACGAATTCTGATTGAAAAGATTGCACAAAATTCACACCAGTTTGGCACTCGAGGTACGATCACTAGAGGAATCCATGAGGTAAGAACATCTGATTCAGTAGATTTAATTAGGAATGAAATTGGTGAACTCACCAGGTTGGTGCGACAAATAGCTTTGAACCATGTGAAAGAACAACAAGGACCGAATCAGGTATGTGGTTTATGCTCTTCTAATTCTCATTACACTGATCAATTTCTAGAAGTGCTGGGGACAGAAAGTTGTGCTGCAGCCTATCAACAAAGGCAATACCAACCGCAAACCCAACCAGGGTATGGGTTTCAATAGAACCAAGCCAGAGCACCTTTTCAGCAGCAATATCAGAACTCGATAGCATTCCAACAACCTTATCATAAGCCCTTCCAACAACAACAAACTTTTCAACCACCACCTTTCCAGTGGAAGAATTATGAGCAACCATCCACAAGTGCACTGACAAATGAAGACCAACAACTGAAGACAAGGGTTGCAGGAATAGAAGATAAGATGGACAAGCTAGCTGATCAATTTGCAAGCATTATGGATGCTTTCACCAAGAACCAAGGTAAGATTCCTGCACAAACAATTCCCAATCCAATGGAGAATGTTAGTTCAATAACAACCTGAAGCGGGAAGGAGCTCAAACCACCAGAACAATATGAGGAGGATGAATATAGGGAACCTACTGAAGCTCGTCCTGTCCAACCAAAATATGGAGTCAACGACAAATTAGAAAGAACAAGGTTCAAGAAAGAAAGACTAGAAACACCATTGTAGAAACAAAAAAGGGAGAAAAAGGATATTCCAGCACCATTCCCATCAGCATTGGTTGAGTTAAAGAAGGGCGAAGAAGAACGACTTCAAAGGGAAATTCAGGAAACATTTTGAAAAGTTGAGATTAACATTCCACTACTAGATGCAATCAGGCAAATCCCTAAATATGAAAAATTTCTAAAGGAGCTATGTACTAAAAGAAAGAGGTTGGATGGAAATGAAAGAATCAACTTAAGAAGAAGCGTCTCAGCATTGATCACACCACTGATACCACAAAAATGTCAAGATACAGGGACTTTCTCTATTCCCTACACTATCGGTTCATTAAATTTTACTGATGCACTATGTGATCTTGGAGCTTCGATAAATGTGATGCCTCACTCTGTGTTTTCATATTTGCAGATCGGAGAACTAAAATCAACTCTTGTGGTGGTACAATTAGCAAACAGATCCACCGTATTCCCAGTTGGAGTCGTTGAAGACGTTCTTGTAGGAGTGAGAGGATTAATCTTTCCAGCAGATTTGTCGGTCCTCACCATGGAGGAAGACCGAGCACCATCCTAATCTCCCATCATCCTAGGGAGACCATTCTTGAAAACAGCAAGGACAATCATCAACGTGCATGAAAGAACACTCACCATGGAGCTCGGAGATAGTACGGTACACTTCAATATTCTTGATACGATGAAACACCCATCCAACAATCACTCACTTTATGAAATCTCCCATGATGAAGGTATAGAACCAATTGAAGACTCAGGTATGCTTCATGACATTTTATCTTTGGGAGAACACTCTTCATTTGAATTTTATAACTCCCATGAACTTGAAAATTCTGATATCATGTTTGAGGATGAGGTAAAATCTGATTTTTTTGATGATTTGTTAAAAGGAAGTAATATTATTCCCGAGAATTCAACATTAGAAGTAGGAAACCTAAATGCAATATCATCCCTTGAACAACCCCCATGTTTAGAACTGAAGCCTTTTCCATATGACCTAAAGTATGCTTACCTAATGGAAAGAGATAAATTTCCTGTAATCATTGCCAATAACCTATCCCATTCACAAGAACAAAAATTGATTGAACTTCTCAAAAGGAATGTTAAAGCTGTAGGATGGAGTTTAGGTGATATTCCTGGAATCAACCCTAAGGTATGCTCTCACAGGATATTTTTAGAAAGTAAATCTCGGCCAGTTAGACAACCTAAACGAAGACTCAATACCACAATCATTGAGGTCATTAAGAAAGAGATTGAGAAATTGTTAGCAGCTGATATCATTTACCCAATCTCTGATTCTCAATGGGTCAGCCCAATTCATGTAGTCCCCAAGAAAACTGGCCTGACTACTGTTACAAATGAAAGAAATGAACTGATCCCCATGAGAATACAAAACAGCTGGAGAGTGTGTATAGATTACAGGAAGCTAAATCATGTTATCAGAAAAGATCACTTTCCTATTCCATTCATTTATCAGATTCCTGAAAGGTTAGCTGGAAATACTCATTACTGTTTTTTAGATGGATTCTCAGGTTATTTTCAGGTACCAATTGCGCCAGAAGACCAGGATAAGACAACCTTCACCTGCCCTTTTGGAACATTCGCCTACAAAAGGATGCCTTTCGGGATATGCAATGCCCCAGGTACATTTCAACGATGTATGGTGAGTATTTTCTCGGACCACATTGAGGATTGCTTGGAGGTGTTTCTTGTTGATTTCACAGTTTTTGGAAATTCATTTGACCATTGCTTGGGAAATTTGGAAAAGGTTTTGAAAACATGCATTAAAAAGAACCTTGTCTTAATTTTTGAAAAATGACATTTCATGGTTGAAAAAGGGATAGTGTTGGGGAACATAATTTCACAAAATGGGATTGAGGTTGATAAATCAAAATTTGATGTAATAAATTCCTTACCATATCCAACTTGTGTCAAACATGTTAGATCCTTTTTAGGGGATGCAGGATTTTACAGAAGATTCATCAAGGATTTCAGTAAGATTTCTCTCCCTCTCTCAAGATTAATTTTAAAGGATGCTAACTTTAATTTTGATTGTGAATGTAGGGAATCATTTGATGAATTAAAGGAACGGCTGATAACACCACCAATAATGCAGCCACCCAATTGGGATTACCCTTTCGAGATACTTTGTGATGCATCCAACCAAGCAGTGGGAGCCGCTCTATCACAGAGAATTAACAGCAAGCCTCAAGTCATCTCCTACGCATCAAGGACCTTGGATGAAACAAAAATAAATTACACAACCACAGAGAAGGATTTCCTTGCAGTCGTTTTTGCACTAGATAAATTCCGATCATATCTTCTTGGCACTAAAGTTGTTTTTTTTTTCTGATCATGCAGCTCTTAGGTACTTAATGAAAAAGGTGGATGCTAAACCACTGTTGGTGAGATGGATGTTACTCTTACAAGACTTCAATTTGGAAATAAAAGATAAGAAGGGGACTGAAAATCAAGTGGCTGATCATCTGAGTCGACTACCCCACACCGCTGAAATAGAAATACCAAAGCAGAACCCACTTAATGATGAGCTTCCTGGAGAACAACTCTACATCATCAACTGTGAAGTACCATGGTATGCCAACATTGTCAACTATTTGGTAACATCTCAGGTACCCTCTCATCTAAGCTCTCATCAACAACATAAGCTTAAATCTGAATCAAGATTTTACATTTGGGAAGATCCGTTTCTGTGGAAAATTTGTAATGATCAAATCATAAGAAGATGCTTGCCAAGAAGTGAAATTGAATCAGTGTTTGAATTTTGTCATAAATTATCTTGTGGAGGCCACTTTGGACCTCAGAGGACTGCCCGAAAAGTTTTAGAATCTGGACTCTACTGGCCCACCTTATTCAAGGATGCATATGAATTTTGTAAAAGATGTGAAAAATGCCAATTTTTTGGTAACATATCCAAACGACATGAAATGCCACAAAAACCAATAACCATTTGTGAAATTTTTTAAGTTTGTGGAATAGATTTCATGGGACCATTCCCAATGTCATTTGGAAATTCATATATTCTTTTGGCTGTAGACTATGTTTCAAAATGGGTGGAAGCAAAAGCAACTAGAACTGATGATGCAAAAGTTGTTTGTGATTTTGTTAGGGCTAACATTTTCTGTAGGTTTGGCGTGCCACGAGCAATAATCAGTGATCAAGGAACTCATTTCTGAACAGGAAAATGGAAGCATTGCTGAAGAAGTATGGGGTACATCATAGAACATCTACCCCATACCATCCCCAAACAAATGGCCAAGCAGAAGTCTCTAATAGAGAAATCAATGCCATTCTGGAGAAGACTGTTAAACCCAACCGGAAAGACTGGAGCCAAAAGTTAGATGATACATTATGGGCATACAGAACGGCCTACAAAACACCGATAGGGATGAGTCCCTATAGATTTATCTATGGAAAGAGTTGCCACCTTCCTATGGAGTTGGTGCATAGAGCCTACTGGGCGCTCAGAGAGATGAATCTGGACCTTGAGAAAGCTGGGAAAGAAAGAAGATTGCAGTTGCAAGAGTTAGAGGAAATTAGAAGGGAATATTTTGAAAACTCAATGATCTATAAAGAGAGAACAAGGATGGCCCATGACAAGATAATTCAACCAAGAACCTTCACCCCTGGAGATCGTGTGTTACTCTTCAAATCCAGACTTAAGGTTATGCCAGGTAAACTTCGTTCCAGAAGGGAAGGCCCCTTTACTGTTATTCATGTATATCCCTTTGGTGCTGTGCAGATTCAAAAGGAAGGAGGAGGAATCCCATTCACTATTAATGGGTAGAGGCTGAAGAAGTTCCATAGGACCATACCTCAAGAACCAGTGGAGGAGATCACACTCCTTCACCCTGAATACAAATGAACACCTACTAGGTTGCATTATTCCTTCACACTTGATTAAATACAGTAACTCCAACTTTTTGAAACACACATTTACATGCATTGAGGACACTGCATAAATTAAGTGTGGGGGAGGAAATCTTGTAGTCCCGGATATTGTTCTTCTTTAAAAAAAATTGTTTTGTTTTGTCGAGCCAACGACATTAAACAAAGGCACTACCGGGAGGCAACCCGCATTTTTCCCCATTTTCCACTTGTCTTCTTCTTCATTTACCAGCATGATTGAACGGGCCTGCACTATCAATTGTTTTCATTTTTTTTCAGGTCCATTAATGAAGAGGGTGTCGTGGGATTATAAGTCGTGAAGGATCCATTTGACAGGTGAGTATGAGTTTCAATTCTATATTATCCGACTTTATTCCCTACATATTTTTATTCTTTTAAAGAATTAATCAAAAAAAGGCATGCCAACGCTTGAATTAATGTTTTACTCAACTTATCTAGGAGACATGAGTTTCTTAGGAATCTTGTGATGCCATGTTTTAGATTTCAATTTTAATGAGATTGAATGATTAAAATGGATAATTGGATGATTAAAGTGAAACAAGGATATTGAAATAAGGACTCATGATTTAAGGGAATTAATTGATTCATGTAAATGAAATTTCCCTTCCATTTTTCATTATTTTAATTTCTGAAATTCATGTGAATTAATTTTTTTATTATTAATCATGCCATGAGTGATTGGGCAATATCATATTCTCATTCCTGAGAGGATTTCTAGACCAAATATTTCCTATTTTATCTTAAGCTTATTTCTTGAGTGATCTTGGGACTTTCCACCTGCTAGAACTTGTATTGAAACTTGTCAAAGCTATGACTGTACAAAACCACATTTAAAATGATTGAGGCATATCTTTGGCTAGCCACATTTTATCCTAATACCCACCTTTACATTTATCCTTCGTAAGCCCTTAGATGGCATGAATTTCCTTATAGGTTTAAGCCACATTACAATCCAATTTTTCCTTACCTACCCCCACGATTAGTATTTTTGCATGGTTATTTCAAGTTTGAGTGTGGGGGAAGGGCCTTTCATGTGCGTTCCTTGGGATATGTATCATTTTTGGGTGGTGTAATGTGTGCGTCAACATTTTGGGCAATGTATTATTAGAAAATTGGGCATGAGTCATCATTTCATTATGATTCTTTCATTTCATCTGGTTCTCCAGAAAACAAAAAGAAAAATAAAGTTGTGCCTTTATGGAGCTTAAAAAAAAGAAAATAAAGCTGTGCCTTTCTGGAGCTTTACAGAAAACAGGGAGAACTTGGATGATATCATTCTTTGTAATCATTTATTGACTCATGACCCATGTCATTGAAAGGGGAGTGGTGTTGTGATTCACATTTCAAGGGGATTTGAGTGAGGTTCATCTTGTGTTTTCACTTGATTAATCATGCATTGTACTTAAGAGTCAAGCCTCCTACTTCTGGCCTTAAATTATTTCAATCATTTACCCACCAACCCTAGGCCACAGAGTCATTTGAACCTTTATTGCAAGTCCTCATGATTTTATGTGTGTTTTTTCTTTACAAAGTGGAGAAAGTAGTTACTTTACAAGCCTATGGGTAAGGAGCATGTTCTCATGATATGAGCATAACTCCACTATTAATTGTATCATGAGTGATGAGAGAAAATATTCAAAAGTGAGGTAGGTCATGATTTGGCATGTTTAATAATAATAAATTGAGAAGCTTGAATGAATGAAAGGAGAAGCTTCATTATTTTTCAAAGGGGAAAAGTAAAATGCATGAATTGATTGTTTCTTTGAAAAATGGGAAATTAAATTGGTATTTTTGTGGAACTGGAAAATTTGATTGGACATTGATAATCATTTTATTTTATTCCATTTGAAATTTAAATATTGGTGACATTGGTGTCCTTTGAATTCCATGTTGAGATTTTATGCTTGAGGACAAGCATAGTTTAAGTGTGGGGGAATTGATAGAGAAAATATTTTCAATTAATTTATATTTAATATCACTGTTTATAATCCCAAAAAAGTGTTATTGGATGGGTAATTGTCATGTTTTTAGGTTTTAAGGTTATTTTGAACCCTAATGTGAAAAACGACTATTTCTGGATTTTTGACAGATTTTTAAGTCAGGGGTATTTCGGTCATTTCTGGAAAAATAAAATTCCAAATTTTCTGATTCAAATTTTTTTATAATCCTTATTTTATTTCCTTCATTTTTGTCTTCTGGATCAGGAGCTGATTCTGCCATCTAAAGGGTTTAACAACTCATTGAAGTTGAGAATTTTTTCGGGCGGACAGCGTGGACCCACCCAACATAAAGGACATAAAACTCGGCCTACAATTATGTAAATTATGTGTTTCCACCTGGGATATGACGAAGATATATATTTCCGACTCTAAAAGAAATTTGGGGAATTTTGGAAGTCATTAAGGAGTCCATTAAACGACATACATTTGGAGGAACCATCCTGGAAACTTCGTCCAGAAACAGAAATCGAGAATGAAAAATTCATAGCTCCTTAATCCGGTTTTCAAATGTGCTGAAATTTTGGGGAGAGACGGCCAAGATAAGTGTTCACAATATTCATGAAGGGTGGAACGCGTGAAGAGTTCATTAATGGGGTCTAAAATGCTCAAACTTTTGGGGGTCGAATTCTGCCTATAAAAGGAGGAGAGCTCCTCCCCCTCAATCCATCCCATTCTCCACCCCATTCTTTCTGGGACACCCAGGAGAAGAACTTCTCAGATTTTTCTTTTATTTATTTTGTTTTAAAATGTCTCTTCTCTCCCGCATTATCTCGGTTACCCCATCCATGGAGAGGTAGTTTCATTTGAGTGATCGGAAAGAGGGGAGGCGGGACCTATGTGTTGTGCTTCAGTTTTGTGCTTGAAATGAATAAAATTTGTTCTTCTTTCTTCTTCTGGGTTGAATTCATAATTCAGTATTAAATTCCGAATGCGGTTGTGTTATGGTTTTGATTCTGAAATTATAAATTGCTTTGGTCGATGATCACATCTCCCTCCACCCAATTCTAATCTGTATACGGTGGAACATGATTAGGGTTGGGTGGTGATTGCTCGACGGTAGTCATGCACGTGTGTAGGATTGTATGTCGAAATCTTGGTTTATTAGGGAACAACAATTCTAGGTCTGGGATTGCTCTAATTAATCAAGAGACCTTCTACAACCCTAAACACATTGGAAGGAGGATATACCAATCTAAGGTTTTAGAAAGGAAAATTCTCATCACATCTCTCTTACCAGTTTAAGGAAGAAAAAGAGATAAAAATTGGAAACCATGATGGCACAACACTAAGTCTAGCCGAACCCAATCCGATCACTGTCTTTATCATTTGTTAAAATCAATCAATTTCTGTTGTTTTTTTCTCTCATAGTCATTCAAATTTTTTAAAACCAATCTTTTTAAGAAAATCAACAAAAAGTGACAACCTTGTTTTGTGTGCACTCCTCTTCGGGAGACTACCGAGGATCAACTGCTATACTATACTTAGGTAAATAAAATATTATTTTTCCATGCCCCACGACAGGCGTTCGTCAAATATTCATAAAAAATTTACAAAATAACCCTTAAATAATAAAACATTTGCATTTAAGTCAATTCTATTACATATTAATCCCTTAACTAATCTTCGTCATCTTATTCCATAACAATACATTCCATTCATATTTCTTTCATAGCCTCTTAATCATCAATGGAAAAACCATTACTCATAAAAAAATTATCATCCTTTTACTGATGTACCCCCAAGAACATCTATTTTTATAATTCCCATAATTTCCACGTTGAAAACATTCAACGAAAAATGATAACTTATTAAGATCATTATTATCATCCATTCGGTTAACCGAACCACTCACTATTCTATTGAAATTACATTATGTATTTCTTTTAAACATCTAAAATTTCATCTTATTACATTTGGGAATTCTCTTCCCTACTTCATTATACATTATAAACATGATGAAAATCGAACATTATTTTAGCTATGTTCATTAGGAAATTCTTCTTTCTACATGTTAGGAATCACAGTTGGGTTTTCAAATTCATCGTTGGTTATGGTTCATGTTTGGCCCACATTACTTTTTATCGGAACCATGTCTAATGGGTTTGAATTTTTGGATCGTTATTCTATTTATTACTTGTCCTAGCCTTCCTCCCTAGGTTCCAATTCTGTTTTTTGGAGAAAACAAGTGCTTTTATGGTGGGTAGACTCTGGCACACGGTTGTCACACGGTTAGTGGTAACCATGATACTCGACCTAGGTTACCATGTTGTCGGTTAGGTCTATTCAAAAAGGACACTACACAGATACACTATGGTTAGTCCTACAATTCATGTTTCCCATGAAGTACGTCTCCTTTATGGAATAGGTAGTTTCATGGTCGCCGCATGATTTGAAAGATTGTGCGGACTAACCATGTTTCATGTCTAGGTCATTAAATTTTTTAGATTTCTTTTCTCTCCTAGAAATTTTAAACCCCATAAACCCTTATATATTTCCTATTCTAGATCCTTCCCCATACATACATGTTCCCCCTCTCATGGTCCCCTTGTACCTCTATTGTTGGGAATTTATTGTGCATATTCTTCAAGGGATGTTCATGTATGTCCCCTCTCTATTATTTTCTTCCATCTGTCTTGTATTTTTTCCCACTTTCTTAGTATTTCTTTTCACTAGAGGATATGGTTATATTTTTGGGGTTGAGTCAAAAATATTTGTGTTCAATATTAATGATTTAGGTTGGATCTTTCTTGGTTTGGATAAGGTTATGGTATGAGTTAGGTTTCACACAGGATTCTAGAATTTCATCATCATGTGAGGTACGATCCCTTTGTATATCTCACTTAAATTATAGATTTCATTATTTTCATGATTTTCAAACCTTTATTAGTTATTAAACAATGATGTGTTAATTTTACAATGATTTTTCCATGTGAAATGATCTGGTTTCCACTTGGTTTCTAATTTTTTGAATGGTTGGAAATGATTTTTCATACCAAGTGTTTCATAAAATTCTTGGTTGGATTTTTCAAGTGGGTTGTGATCCTTAAAGGCATGATTTAGTTTTATAAATGCAATTGTGATATCCAACATGTGGATTTATGTTTCCAAATGGGGGTTTCACACCATGTTCTTGATGGATGACCTCTTTGAATTTTTTAAATGTGTTTTAGAATAAAATTGTGTTTTTATTGATTAAATTGGTTTACAAAGGTGTGTTTTGTTTTTAAAATGGGCTGGTATGGTTACTTGTGAATGTTATTATTATGTTAAAATCTTGTGAGGAATGTTGATATTTTTTGAAATGGTTTATTTGGAAAACCATTCCTATAGTGACTCTTTCGTTATTAGTAGTATAAGATATGGGAGTGTCTTCTGTATCAGACATTAATTGTGTAATAACTAATATAAGAAATGAGAATACTCCTTGAGGTGGTTGGGGTGGTGTCGGTTCACCTGATATGTATAATGGAATTTGTATGTGGCATGTTTTTTGAATTTTTTTGGTAAAAACATTTTTAAACATGACATGGGAAGTTATCATAGGGAAGTGGAATTCTGAGAGCATTTTTCACTATTCTAGGTCATTCACTAGCTAGTGGCCCATCGTAGGGGGTACATTATTATTATTACTATGGGATCGGGCCCCTCAGTCAGGCGAGGTTGGGAGATGGTCATGAATTTAGGAATTATGTTGTGATTAATTAGGGAATTACTTTGGTATGAGTCACATGTATAATATCTTCTATTTATTCTATGAGTTCATAGGGATTCTTGTGTTCCTCGGATAATAGTATTGTTTGTTTCGTTTCCCTCACGGTATAGAATCTGGTTCCTTGTACTTGGTTTTTGTGTTTTCTAATTTTTTTGAATGTGTGGTTTTGCTGACATGTTATTAAAGAAGGATGTTTTCTGGAAGAATGATTATATATACTAATTAATTTTTATGAAAAAAGTATCATTTATACTTGGTTCTCCATTCCACTTCTCCCCTTAATCCTTATTTAAAATCATGAAGGAAATGGATTTTGACTTGTATGTTTTGAAATAAAATGTATGGAAAACCTATATTTATATATTTTATTCAAAACTAGTTAATCGACATTTCTTTATTTAAAGGATATGAATTGGTAATAGTGTTATTCGGGACTAATACTATGTTTTAATACGCATGCCTATAGCCTTTTCTGATTTTTAGTTTCTTTTCCAGATATTGGTTTTAGTTCGATCACCTTTGGTGGTCGTTTGTTTTAGAATGGAGAGAGACATTTAGGGTCCCGGGGATATGTCATGGATATCAAGTTCAACGTGGGTTTTCGTGTGTACTTATTGTTTGATTTTTTTGTTTTTTAGTTGTAATGTAATTTATGTAATATTTGGATACCATATTTATCTTTGGTTTTCTTCTTTATTTCTTAACTCCTTTACTGTCCATTATTAAGAGAAACCATTCCCATTTTATCCAATGATTACCTTGGTGCTTGTCACCATCCGAAGTGGATAGGGAACACCTTATGGGCCTTTCCACATATTGGCTCAGGCGAGACATTTAGGGTAGACCTGAGATAGTTCAAGACAAAATGGTATTGGAGATGGAAAATATTTTGAGGACCTTTCTTTTTAGATCCCCAATCGTTACATGGGGATGTAAAGGTAGAAGTAGTGGGATTATCAGGGATCGAGGTATTGTAATGGGAAGGGCGTCATGAACCATTACTCGTTCTGAACCTCAGGTTACTGTGGGATGCTAAGTTTTGTAGATTCGATTTTATTATTGTGGGATACTTGGTATTGGTAAATTAAAAGGAAGTTATGAATGTTGCCTCTGTAAGATTGAAAATCTTGGGAATCCATGTAGAGCTAGGGACATTACCCTACAATTATCTCTATTTCAGTGGTGTGACAAGCATGTGGCAACCAATCATATGAATGAGGCATCCCTCAGTGCTAGTTTTCCACTTTTGAATGGCGTCATCTATTTCTTTGGGTTCTGAAAATCATATTGAAACCCCTTATTTAGATGTTGAACAAATGATATTTTTAAAGGTAGGAATGGTTTTATTTTCAAATGGTGGACAAAAAAGTGTTTTTATAATTTTTTTGGATGGAGTTTCAGAAAATTAGATTTTTATGAAATCATTTTTTTCTATGATGAAAATGGTTTTAATGATAATGGGTTTGTAATAATAACATTTGGTCATTCAGAAACCTGTCTTTTGGATAGTGAAAAATTTACCTTCGAAAGAATTTTGAAAATTTATTTTAAATGAGATGATCGTGTAACATAATTAAAATAACTATGGATTAAATAAGGTTTTTATGTGATTAGATGTGTTTTGAAATGAGTGATATTTTTTGGATGGAATATGTACGTTTTATAATTGAGTTAGTATTCAAATGGATGGTTTCTTTTAAAAAGGATTTGTTATATTTTTATGGGATTTCTAGTTTTTTGCCTAGATATTTTTAAAAGAGGATTTGTGGGATTTGGGATGGATGTGGGTGTTGAATTCTCTTCCTTGAAAACTTATTTACCTTTGGTGTATTGGTGAGAGACCGCATGCATAGATTTGTGTGTGAATGTGGATGGGTGCCTGATATGGAACAAGGATTTGAATGTGTAAGGATCCATGGCACACCATTGGTGGGTGTTCAATCCTTTATGATTTTCTCAATTTCAAAATTGTTTTGATCACAAGTTTGGTATTTTTATATCTTGTGGTGGTGTAGTTTTTCCCTTATATTTTATGGAATGAGGTTTTTTTTGGTGTTGGAAATATAAGATCCACTTTTTTGGATATTTTTTGATCGAGTTCCTTGAATCCTGGTTTCAAAGTATTTTCCCCAATGAAATTTGCATGGAAACCCACTATGAAGCTTCAGGTGGCGAACCTATAGAAAACACACCAGTTGATCTACCTATATAATATGTTCATGAATTCCATAATATTAACCCTAATCTATTTAATAGTCAAGAAGATCAACTCGAGTCAGAGGAGTGGATTTGCAGTGTTGAGAGGGAATTTAGTTTCCTTTTGTTTTTTGAGTCATTAATGGTAACTTTTTCTTCCTTTATACTCAAACTTCCAACATGGATATGGTGGATGTTAGTGTCTCAAAGCAAGCCCTGACAAGATTTTACCTAGGATTTATTCATGTCTTCATTAATCCAACAGTATTCACTGAGAAAAAAAATGTATTTAAGAGGATAAATATGTGGGGTATTCATCTAGTTGTTGGATCTGTGATGGAATTCCATCATCACTTCATTGGCCTATTTTTGATTGATAAATGACATGTTGAAAATGATCCCATAATGGTTCTAAATTACATGTTCAGGATCCATTTTGAGGAACAACTGAACATGGATGGGCTCAATTTTACTAATTTATCTAATGTAGTGAGTCAAGCCTTTCATGTCCAAGGTGTGTTAGAAGATGGGTTTGAAATGGTGAATATTTCTTGAGTCCGTGGGAGTGGTGAAGTCAACCTGGTTTGAATAAAGTGATGTTTCTGAATTCTGGTTGTGCTAATAGGGGAATTAAGAGGCCTCTGGACCCCTCATCAACCTTGATAGGTCACAATTTCGTGTTGTGTCATTAGTGTGGTAATAGAGATCATAATAGGCTATCGTGCATGAATGATCCAAAACCCTTCTACACCTATGGATGCATGGGTCAAATTAAATAGTTCTGTAGGGTTGTTTATATGATGCACCAGAGAACCAGACCAGACTCCTTAAAGGTCACCTCAACTTGTTCAAAGGGATAAGGTGTTATTTTGGAATCAGTTCAAAGTCTTCCTTGTAGTAATGTTTATTGGATGTAATAGTGATGTATGGTAGAATTTTTGGGGGATTCATTCCCTTTAAATTTTATAGATGGGTTTAGTTCAACACTAGAATATTACTATTTCAATGGTTGTGTGTTTTGTGAATTTTTTGATCTGTGTGTAATGTTAGAGGGTTTATAAATCCTGATTCGTTGTCAGAGATGATTCAATCCCCATAGCTCCTGCCATAGGTTTTAGAATGAAGAAGGTTCATAGTAAGAAGAACCCATTTTTATGAAACTATTTTCTTTAACTTCAATCATTAGTGTGCATAGAGGAGGTATTTTAAGACTATAGTGTAGTTGTTCTAATATAATTGCTCCTTTTTGGTGGGACGATGTTTGTAGATCATTTACAGGTTGTGACCTATTTGGGTGTAAGAGTTTCCCTTATATTATATAGAGGCATATTTGTCTAATTTTCATAAAAGCATGGTGCTTCTGACTAAGTTCGTGTGGACCTCATTAATGAGCCATGGTGTAGCCAGTTAGTGTAAATTGAGTGTGGTTTTGTTTGTGTTCTTCTGAGGGTGTGAATATTTTGGTATGTTATCATTTGTGGTTTTGATTCTTCATTATATGGGACCTTCCAACCCCTATCCTTATGGTGGGGAGGATTTTTTTTGTTACATGGGTGAATTTTTTCATGTTAATTTAATTTCGTTGGTTATTATGGTTGGGAGACCCACTGCAGGTCTCATTAAATTCATTGTTAGCCGATTTCATATGTTGGGGAGTCTGTTCGAGCCTCCCCATGTTGGTATTAGGGTTTCATCTTGAGTGTTGGTTCACTTCTAATGGTTGGGTGTCCATTCGAGCCTACCCATGATATTATCTCAGTTTTTTTCCATGTATCGGTTTGTTAGTTGATGGTCTAGGGTGGATCCACCTAATCCTAAGTTTCCCCTTTGAGTAACTTTTGGGAAAATTGTGCTCATAATGGTTTTGATGAAGTGTGGTTATGGTTGTTTTCATAGGTTATGTTTTCAATTTGGTTTTTTTATGGATGGATAAGTTCCACATGGTGATATTTAAAGTGTTCAAGTTCTGAGGTAGGATTTTGTTTTTTGAATATTATATGTATTTTGTATCAATCAAATAGATGTGTTTAAGGTTTTGGGATTGGTTGGTACTTATAGGGCAGTTAGTTTTGGTATAATGATATCATCTTTTAAGCCTGTTTCCACTTGACGTGTTTTTAAAATCTCTTCATTGTTTACTCATCGGTAACCTCCTTGAGATGTAAAGGAATGATGGTATTTTATTTTTTATTAAACAATGGGTTTTCTTTCTAGGGGAGGAAGGCATTATGGTGGGGATATTTTTCACACCGAGGTTTTGAAATACATATTTGGTTCTATTTCGAGTTCGGTCCTCGATTATTTTAGTATCAATCTAGTGTGGAAGATTTTATTTTTTTGACATGTTCTTTTCTTCTATCCCTTTCCTACGCCTCCTCCTTAGTTTCCCCAAGAGTTTTTTTGGAGAAAATGGGGGCTTTGGGGGGGGGGTTAGACTCTGGTGAATGATTGGATATGTTATGATACTGTCCACTGTATGGGACCTCCATTATGTAATAATTAAATTAATGCATATGACTAGTCCTTGAGGTGGTTAGGGTGGTGCTGGTTTGTGAGATATGTGTAATAAAATGTGTATGTTGCTTGTTCTTTAGATTGTTTGCTACACCCCTTTGTGAACATGATATGGGAACCTTGAATATCTAATAGGAATTCTGAGAATGTTTTATGGTCTAGTCATGGTCATGCACTACATAATGGTCCACTGTAGGGGATATATTGTTATTATTTCTCTGGGATTAGGTCCCTAGGTCAGGCCATTGAGGGTGATGATCAGCTTTTTTTGTATTATTATATCATCAGGTAGATAATTCCTTCAGGATGAGTCACATGTATAATATTTTTTGGTTCTCCTCTAAATTATTAGGTATTCATGTGTTCCACCAATAGTAGTGTTTTTAGTTCTGTATCATTCACTCTGTAGAATCATGTTCCTTGCAATTATTTTTGATGTTTTCTTAGAAAATATATAATATGTGGTTTTGTTAACAAGGTTTCCATGAAGTTTTTATGGAAGAACGTGTATTTTCCCTTATTCATATTTATTAAAAAATTGTCATATCTTCAGGGTTCCCCTTTATCCCATTGAGCCTTGTTTAAAATTATGAGGAAATGGATTATGACTTTTATGTCATAAAATGAAAAGTGTGGAAACCCTATATTTATATATTATATTTAAAACTTTTATACATTGTTTCTTTATTTAATGTACAATCATTGGGTATATAATTATTTGTGCCTACCTACTGTGTATTAATACTCATTGCTATATCCTCTTATTGTTTTCAATTCTTATTATAGGTTTTGGCATGGGTTTGATCGCCTCCGGAAATAGCTAGTTTTGGATTGGAGAGTGGTCCTTGGGGTCACATAGAGATATCTTGGGTATCAGTTTCAGTTTGGGGTTTCATGGGTTGTTTTTGATCAGTTATTTTTATTTTTAATTGTATTGTAATTGATGGATTTTTTGGAAACCATATTTCTTTTTGCTTTATTCTTTTATTTATTAGCCCCTTTGTTATCCTTAATTTTAAGAAACAATTCTAATTTTATCTAATTATTACCTCAGTGATTTCCTCAACTATGATAGGATTGGAAACGCCCCTCGGGCCCTGCCATGGATCAGCTCGAGTGTCTGGTTTAGGGTCGACCCGGGTGGGTTTGTGATATTAGGTGTGTCAATTAAGTCACATAAGTTGTTATTATTGGTCATATTATGAAACTTTTTATTACAAAAAATTAAAACGATTCTCCATCTAATTGCCATTGAATTTTGTTTTTCAAAAGGAAAAAAAATTATATTGTCCCATACATTAACCATTAAATTGAATCACCATGGTTCAATCCATTATCTAAAACTAAAAGCACAGTGTCTGAGACCATCATCATTTTGTGAAAAAAGATATTCATTTATACAATTTTAAATCGTGAAACATTCTTTTCAATCTATAAAACCAAATATTTACCTACATATTCCATTATTATCATATATTCAAATCCTTTATAATTTTTTAGAAAGAAAATATTGACTAACCCAAAGCATAACCCCCAATAGGGTCAAACTAGATGTGCATCAAGGTCCATAGTTTTATACAAGGAAACGATTGAGTCTATATCAATGCACATTTTTTTTATTACCCCTAGGTACAACTAATTTTGAGCCATAACAACATTTAGTATCTAGATATGGATGTAATTTCATTAAAAATCACATAATATCTTCCATAATAAACTTTTAGATGTCATATGATACTTATACTTGTCCTTATAGTTTTTACAAATGTTTTCTACCCCTAACAAACAATGGCTGACTATACATTTCATGTGATTCCATATATAATGACCTAATATTTTCCTATATAAATATTACATATTAATTTATGAGTAATTAATAATTTAAAAAAAATATGTCTGATGACCATATATGTTTAGTTTTTTTGGAGACTGGATACACGATCCTCTAATTTCAAAAATGATCTTTGACATCTCATATAAAGATCATCCCCCATTAGTAAAATTCATAGACATGCCCTTCAAAAATCCATTATTCATAACCTAAGGAAAGGAAACATAATAAAGGGTGATCTCATATGCTTAATAAGGGTAAAATTTAGAAATATTAATTAATTATACAATGAAAACAATAGATTAAAATAAGGGTTTGATATCATATTATACAAAGTTCGTACACAATATATAATGGATCATAAAATAGAGTCATGGAATAAATTATAGTAATTCATAAGACATGAATAATGATGGGATCAATGAAAATAATCCATGAGAATAAAATATTGAAATAAGGCCAGGAATTGTGGAATAAAATTATGAATATTTTAATAGGTATAAAAAAAAGAAGGTTAACTCATAAAGTTAAGGATGTCAAAATAGGCCCTCACAAAATTTAATGGACATAAAATGAGGTCCACTCGTGAATCAATGAAACATTATAACTGAGTCAATGCATATGATTATGGACATGAAATCTTGGTCTGTGAAAAAACTTATGGACATGAAAGACAAGAGAATGTATAAAAATATGGACATGGAAAATTGATCCAGGAATAAAATTCCGAATGTAAAATCAGGTTCACCCATAAAATTTTTACTTAATATGTTCTCCATATTTTCAAAATGCTATGGAAGAATATATACGTCCCCCTATAACATAAAAAATCATTAATACGTGTGCCAAAATATCAAAAAATCATATTATCTATGAACTCTTGATTAGAAATTAATTTCATAAACATTTTATAAAAGCGTAAACTATGGAAATGGAAACATATCTCATCAGCTTCTTTTCATCATAAACAGAATCCATCCCAAAAATGAAAGTGGATTGTATCCTTGGAGTAAATCCCCAGAGAATCATATGTATAATCAAAGGTTGTATTATAAAATATAAAAATGATTTTTAAAGATATATTGGAATAATATATTAGGAAAATTAATTATCTTTTTTTAAATCACTTGTTTTTTTAAAAAAATACACACTTATGAATGATTTTTTATATATAAAATTGTAAAATTGTAAAGGATAATTTAAATCATTATTATCAAGTGATAGATATAAAATATTCTCATTTCCTAAATGTTTTTTAAAAAATTATTAAATATTTTGTTTCAGAAATATCCCAATGTCCCTCGTATGGAAAAAAACTAATATATTCATTAAAATCCATTTTTTAAGAATTAAAAAATGGGTAAATATGATTTTCAAAAATTGTACAAGAATAGTAAAATGATTTAATATCATTTTTAGAAACATGGATATAAAAGATAAATATTACCCATGAGAGACATAAACATAAAAAATCCCAAATAATGATGATATTATGAAATGAAACCATACTGATTTTTTATTATTTAAATCATTATCTTAATTAATGAATTTAATTTATATGAATGTGTATATAGTATAAATTTTTATATAAGAAATATAATATATATTCATGTGTAGTATATGTATCACACAAAAGAAACATCTATGTTATAAAGCATGTTTCCCAAAGAAATACAAGTGGGACAAAAATACCTTACCTTAGGTATAGCATTCTTTGAATATTATTTAACTGATTCTTCTTCTAAATGACTCCATTAGATCTCTTGTAAATGGCTCCAAGGATGGTATTATAGAATGACCAATAGCTCCAAAATGAGACTAAATAATTTTGGAATTTAATTTGGTAGGTTATGGTTGATATATAAGTCCCAAAGTAGTTAAATACAGTGAAAGAGGAGGGGACCTTTTATAATTGAGGTGAGGGTAGCTTTTGGAATTTCATGAAATGAATAAATTATATTGAGACTACCATAGGAAAAAAATGGTTCGAAATGGCTTATAAATTAAAAAGAGATGAAATTTCCTACCACATACTATCACTTTTTTAATTTTTTAATATTTTTAATATTTATAGATAATTTAATAAAATATTATTTTTATAAAATATCATTATTAAAATTTTTTAAACTATTAATTATTTATACATTATTATCATCTAGAAAAAATTACAAATTTTTTTAAAAAGTTAATACATTACAAATATTTTAGGCCTTGTTATAAAATTCATGGATCACATTAATTATCTAGTATTATAATACTGTGAATATAATTTATTTTATTTTACCACTAATTAAATAATTTATGTGTCATCTTTTTGTATGCATTTCAGTGTATTATTCTGTCCCTAAAATTTAAGAATAATTTACGATGATATTGTTAAATATTTTATATTTAAAAATAATATATAAAGTCTAAAAAAGCCTCAGATAACCCTATATAAAAATAATATAGTTATTAAAAATAAGAGTGTGACATGTTTCACTTTTATTGAAATAAAATACTATAATTGAAATAAACTTATCACAATGGCCCAGAAGGTCATAAAACTATGAATTTAATCATCATGGGCGAAACTAACATTTAAAATAAAATTAATTCATGTGTTGGGCTTATATAATAGTCTTTATCAGTCTATTTTTATCCTAAAATACCTGATTTACCATTGTTGTGGTAATAAATTAACTACAATTACTATTACAATTGAACAATAATAAAAGGAAATTATTTACCAAGTTTGGAAAAAATGACATGAAATATAGATTCCATTTTTCAATATAAAACTCAGTAAGTGACATAATTTAATTTAAAAATAATTCTAAAACACAAAACAAAGATCATATTTCTTGAAGAATAGGTGTTTAGGCCAAAAATGTAATTAGGATATAAGAATGTATAACGATGATTAAAATGTAATTAATTATACTGTATAAGTAACTAACATAATTAAGTTAATTTGAGATTAAATTAAAATAATATTGGAAAATCTTAGCATAAATATATTGATAGTTTTATAAAAATATTATTTTTCATTATTCAATGCAAATTTACACTTTTAAGTCTATTGTCAAAAAATCATCCAAATAGAATTATAAAATGTTGAATTCAAAATTGAAATTAATAATTTCAAATAAATTTTCTAAAAATTTACTAAATTAATTTTAATATTCAGTCATATGAATACCATTTTTGAACAAAATGTGTTTTTAATGAAAAATAATTTTATAAAAAATTGAATTATTATTTACTAAGAATTTATCAAAACATTTGTATAGAGTAGTATATTTATATATAATTAAAAAATTAGTTAAACATTTTCATACACACGAAATTTACATATAGGTTTTAATAATCACATTGAATAAAAATATATTAATAGTGTATCACGATTCGTTTAAACTCAATATTTAATGTAATACAAGACATTAAAGAAATGCAATCGTATAAAGAGAAATATTTTATCACTTCATGGTGTGTCATAGATCAGAAGAATACTAAATACCAAATCATTGAAACATGACATCTCTATCTAAGGGTAAACTAGAAAAGACATTCAAATATATATTAGGAAATTCCATATTGAAATGAAGAAGTTATATCCTAAATTTTCATTAATAGAATTTAATTAAAAGAGATTCCCATTTATACAAAAACATCCTTCTTGAGGAAGTGGTCATCCCACCTGACAAAACCATAGATCCACATCCCCTTGAAACACATGAGAGTTCCCATTAAGATTTTTAATGATAAAATTCCACTAATACAAACTCATTTTAGCCTCAAAGGCACTATCCAAGCCATTTCAATGATGATATCAGAAAAATAATATCAATAATAATAATGTCCCGAGCTAGCTCCACTTATAATATAGAAAGGGAATAAGAGGGATATAATTATTCATTCACTTTTTTCTACCTAAGAGGATTTAATATCTACCTTATTTTTGTAATATTTGCAGATAAATTTTACTATAATTATGAAACATAATTATAAATTAATTACTGAGAAGCATCAATATCAAATAAAATAATCACCATATTTGATTCAATAATAATTTTACTTGTAAATATGATCATCCCTATCTCATGAATTATGATAGTTGGCTCTATATTATGTAACTGGTTGATATTGGCCTTTTTCTTAGGTATTCCATTATCAAGGCACTCCTCCCTTATCTAAATACTAGTATAACTGGGACTAGTATTACATCAGTTCCCCTTGGAATATGATACTAATACATCAGAAAAATCTAACTAAATAACATATCCCATAGGCTTCAAATATCTTGACCCTATTTCGGGGTGAGGTTTTATCCTTATTAGACAATTATAGATGGGCTTATGAACCAATAATAATATAAATCATTCATGGTGTCTTGGTATGAAGAAAACATATTCCCAGAACTACCACACTAATGATAACCATTTAATCCATAATCCATGTTCATTGATGCTAGCAAGCGAGATGGTTTCCATGATTTGATACTACTCACTCTTCATGATTTATCACACAACATTTCTTCTTAGACTGGACATTAAAACATATAGTAAACATGGTTAGAACAATAATAATCCATGTAATCTCTTCTTGATAAGTATATCCGATAATGTCAAAATCATTAACCAATGTATAAGTTTAAATATTTGGTAGAATGACATGGGATCTAATGATAATCTAAATAACATATTAAAATATTTGATCCTTTATTTCATCAGTAGATATTTTATATTTTTAAAATAAAGAAGCTTGATGAACATGTTTATGTTCTTTATGACTATACAATAACCCTTATGAATGGGGGAAACATTCTAAGGACATATAAAAGTGTAACAGATGATCCCCAGACCACAAGAAAATCCAATATTTTCTTTCCATCATGGTGGTGGCTAAAACAATGATAGAGGAAACAAGAATCGTATATAAGAATAAAAATAAAAAAATGAGTAAAACTTGGAAGAAAAGGATACATTCAAGATCCATACAGTACAATAAATATTGGTCAAACCAGAATGTATTTAATGAAAAAACCTATATATCTTCATATAACCAATTTTCGATTCCCGACCATCACACTATAACGGATGTGACAACAATAGAAGATAGTATTTTACATGATTCCCTTCCCTACACCTGGATCCTATAATAATTCATCTACAACCACCCAGAGGAAAAAGTATGATATGAGAAATATTCTTAGTAGGATTCCACCATAGAGTCTATGCAAGGTCTAATATCAACTATTATTTATTTCAAGTTTTTAAAATAAAAAAATAATTAGAAACAATTTTCATAATTCCAAACAGGCTTTTAAAACATGTATTTTTGTTTTCATAAATTCATATAATTATCACAAATATATTAATATAAACATTGTATGTGATAAAATAAGAAATCATATCAAAATACCATAAGGTATTTAGCTGAAGAAATATAAAATAAATAATCCATCATTTGTAGCTATTTTATACAACCTCATTTGAAAATGAAGTGAGAAACTATCAATAAATAATCCATCATACAGTAATTAACCCATGAGTAAATAATTAATTTGTATTGGGACCTAGCCTATGGAAATATGTTCAATATATAAAATAATACTAAACAATTAAAATGTTACTACAAATAGATATTGAGTCTTACTATAGTCTCTTGATATCACAAAAGTGGCCCTAGTAGTGAAATATACACTACGGCTGCCTATGTCCATTTTAAAAATTACCCATAGTTCCCAATGTTTCAGGTTTATCAAAAATAATTAAAAACATGATAAAAAAATTTATATATAATTTCTAATTCCATTATAAAATAATTTGGTGTTTGATAAAATATTTTTGAACCAAAATCACCATTAATGTATTTAATAAAGCATATGTAGTGCACAACCAATTTTCAAAGAAAATCACCTTTAAAATATGATTTTTTAAAAAATATTTATATAAAAAATGAACTCAATGAAGTGCCGAAATTAATTTTCCGAAACAATAAGAAATTCATGGAAATAAACATTTTATTAAAACACCTTCTTAAATAATGGAGGTAAAACAAATATCCTTTGAAAATAATGGTCAGGGAATTGTAGACCAGGTCCCTATGATCCTAGATCTATAGGAAACACCTAAATATATTTTTTAACCACAAGGATCTAAAATCCACAGCCCACATGGGTTCCAATGAGGAATATAGAGAAGAGATATAGAAAGGATCAATAAATTGAGGTGGAAACCAATCCAAAACCTGAACATAACATGAATAATCCATCATGAAGGAAGGTAAATCGCAATGAATTTTAATGGAGTGTCTTTTAGATCATTGGGGATAGATTAGATTTATCCTTAATGAAATTATAGGGGTGATTATCCATATAAATAAAAGGAAAAATACATAAAAAAACCTATTTATGGGTCAGACTATCGTGCCTAGTTTGGTTTCACTATTAGACATCCCATGTGCCAATCATGTGGGGCCATAGTCTTTTAAAAGGACAAGCTACATTGTCTCTTCGAAACAACTACCAAGTTTATTTAAAATCATGCAACCCCCTTGAGAAAATACCAAGGCCATGCATGGTTTTTCTTTATGAGATGAATGGTTTCATTAATATGGATCAAATCATGAAAAACCTGCACTATTAAAACATAGATCTATACTACACGTTTCCAAAAAGATTAGTGCTAATCAGGTAACAAAAGTATATTTGTTATATTTACTCCAAAAATACTATAAATTTGACCCTGATAACCTTGAAATATATATAATGAATTTAAAGAAACCCCATGATTAAATTAAAGAATACTTGGGACATAGTGTGTGCTAAAATACTCCCCTTCATAATGGATTTATATCCCGAAACAGTTCTCATGATTATAGAAAAGAAAAATAGATTTACATTAATACCTCATCAACAATTTGTACTCGCGTGTCTCAAGGTTATCAAGTCCAAACTACCATAATTCTCTGATGATGGGTGTAATCAAACAGATTTTCAAAAAATCAAGGATCATTTTTTTATGTTTGAATTCATTTTACAATATTGTTTAATTTTCCATATATCATAATAATTTTTTGGGAGCGTCCTTATAATTTATCAATGGCCATGGTTCTATAAAATCGGGAAATATAATGGTCCACACTATTAGCACATGGTCAGTGCTAACCATGTGACTCAAATGTGAGTGAAAATTGTTTCATAGGAGAGGCCTTATAGTTTTTTTGGAAACATTTTTGTATGAGTTACACACCTATGTTATATTTTAGAGGTTTGGGATATAGGGTTTTTTATTAGTCCTGCATGGATAATAAAACCTTGTTCTTATCCCATGAAGGGTCCCACCATAGATAGTGGATATATCATTCATTGTACATGGTTTTTCCAACCATGTGAGCAAACCAACCCCCACCATTCTGAGGGGAGATATTACAATCATATCTCAGAAATTTTTTTAACTTAGATTTGTCCATCAACCCTTCATTTTGAATCAATAGTGATCCTTCTCCCATTGAAATATCTGATGGAAAAACCAAGGGAACATTATATATCTTTTATCTAAACTCCAACCATACCTCCATCATATGATTTTGATAGATAAAGAACATATACTCAATCATATTTCATTCATTAATTATTTCATTTCTCATATCATGGACTATTTTTGTGCAATCTCATATTCCATATTATCATGGAGTTGGTATGTTATTCTGTTTTATTATCTTATACATCAAAAAAGAATCTGATATTGGATGAGAATTCGTCTAATTCCCTAAGGTATGTTGAATAGTTATTTAACCGAAATGTCTTGATGTTTTCATAGCTTCTCCATTTTTATACAAGATGACCATTTCTATGTAATTCCCTTCAATGTGTTCTTCCTTTATATAAAATTATAATCATGTTATTATTCTACCATATAGCCTTTCAATTTTATTTATTGTTTCTAACCTCTTTAATTTCCACCCCTTTGGGTTATAAATTAATTCTACTTCATTACATAATTTTTTAATAGACCAAATACATTTTAAATGTATTCTTAACAAGGAATTTCAAATTTCCCTACTCCGGGTACCTTTTAGACTATCTATCCACATTATATCTTAATTGGTATAAATTTATGCTGAATTTAATTTCATTGTAAAATAATTTTATTATTTCAAATAAATTGAAATTTTTAGAGAGGAAACACCACATATATTATCATTATAAACATGAGTTATTTAAATTGTAAACCATTGGATATTTGTGATATATGCATATAAATGAATTATTAGTGATTCCTCATGGTTATTATTATCTGTATGATTATTATATTAATATATACTGGTGAATGATGTTTAAGGGGCCTATTAAGCATAATGTTTCACACTTCTATACATTGGGTGTTGATCATGACATCTCACCCCAATATATTTTTATTCGGGTGATTGCCATGGCACACAAAATTCATCCATATCCGGTTTTGGGCAAGAAAACTCACCCCAAAATCTTGAATGACATGAATGTTGTCTCACATTAACCATTTTATTTAGGTATTGGGACCTTTTTGAGCCTATAAGTCATTATACTAATTATGGTTGCCTGATTTACTCACCAAGTCTAGCTAGCAGCTATTATCCATGTATATGTCAACTTATTCCCTCAAGTACTTAGTTAATATATTATTATAAAACATATAACTATATATATATATTATTGATTATATATATATATATGGCATATGTATTAGACATATTTCAACCTTCACTAAAGTTGGTTGATCCAGTCAGATGTCCTATAGGAAATGGTGGAGGTTGTTATTTATTCTTCCGCATTTTTATATTTCCATTCTTGAACATTATTATAGCTATATAAACTAATTTGAATACGTTTATACACCATTAGTGGTTTCCTACATAGTTTAACTCAAAATCTACTCGGGATTTATTTAATACCAAAGAAGACCTTATGTCTCTATGTATAAGATCAATCACCCTACTACATATGATTAACCTATTTTACGTATATCTTGGACCATTAGAGCATATCACTGAGCATCTGATCATGATTATAGTGGAGTATTCTTTTGGAATTTTTTATTTTTATAAAGCATGTCATATATTTATATCCCTTGTATCCCCAATTTTCGTGTTTAAATATCATCATTCCATGAAGTCATCAGGTATATTAATCCCCTATGATATTTTAATTATTATTTCATTTTCTTGGTTATTTATGCATCCGTGGTTTTTTATCATTTCCTTATCCAATGTTCAATATCTATAATTATGCTTTTGTTATTTTCCATTTATTTCGTATATCTGTTATGCCACTCTGATATGAGGTTATATTTCCCCAAATATACCACCATTGTCCCAAGCTTCTCGTGAGCATCCTCTGGCATATGAGGAGGCACACTTGATTCCATGGGACTAACTGGATCAAGGTGCCAGTTTAGTGGATCCTTGGTTGGGATGTTAAAGGGGAATTTCTTTATCAGAAATTACCTTATCCCAGAAACTTATATTCTGAAATGTTATCTCAAAATACTTGTATCAATATCAAGATCAACATCCTACCATCTAATTATATGAGAAGGATTATGTTGACACCTCTTTTGATGGAAAACATGAAAAAAATTATGGTTTAAAGTCATGTGAGATGGTAATTCGAAATGATATTCCACCTTTTGAATTCATTCCATGATCTAAAATGGGACAAAAAACCTTAGTGCCATCTTACCATAGTTACCCAACTAATGATTCCCATGTGAGGTGATACCCTAAGAAAATCCCAACCTCAGACCTAAAACTCTAGTAGATGGTGATGACGATCTACATAATATTTTTAATGAATCTATGTTGTGAACATATTTATCCTGATCAACTACACATTTTCTGCCATTTCCTAAGTGAGACTATGTTCGAACAGGGAACACTCTCTTAACTCTTCCAAGAATTAGGGAGATATACAGGGAATCCCATACAACCACATGAATGGTTCCAATATTTATTGAATAATAATAACTATTTTCATAAGAAAAGTCAACCATAGAAAAATTCTATTCCCAAGATCTACCAAAACCTAAAATTTAGACCCAATGAATATCCTTAATAAACTAGATAGTTAACTCTGTATATCCATCCTATTGTTTAGGATAATTCATTCTCAATTTCAATAAATAACCCATTGCCTCCTATAATTTTTTTTAACCATGATGTGATCCTTGGGTCCCCATCTGAATCAATCGTAGTGGGAGACCTAATATGTCATTCAGGATATGGAAGGTACAACTTTATAAGATGTTACAATTTTAGGGTCTACTTGATAGATAATAAATGAGATGATTTCATAAATCAATAAAAGATAACACAAATCAGATACTTCTAGTGATTCCATAGACACCCAATGAATTGTTCAATGGAAATATTACCCCACTTCAATATTAGAATGGGAAAAGGTTGAAAAAAATAGTAGATCTATGTTGTTTTAACATAACTTTTTTATAAGTGATTAACCATGAAAAACATCTTCTATCAATAGCCACATCATTGGAAACCAATATCGAGGTCTAATGTCATTATACATCATGGTATCCTTAGGGTGTATTGGCCAACATGGATGGTGACCATTTTACATCCACTTAATCCTCTAAAAAAATAGAATAATCAACCATCTACAAAAGTATAAACCTCCACTGGGAAAAAATGACTACTCGCCTAGGGTCTACCCATTATAAGGGATTTTACCTAGTCATTGGTTCTCTGGGCATATCACATACTCGATCGAAAATCACTCATCAAAATATGAGTCAGCAATCATTGAATCCAATAACACCCATCCAATAAACTATTCAGCTCCTAGTCACATCATCGAAAACAAACACAACAGATAACTGTCCTCAAGAAATTTATTTATGACATGTGTTGGTGTATTTATTCTCAATGATTTGAAAAACACATTCCATTTCCCTAGATTTTATGCAGAATTAATATCAAAATTCTTAATATAATCCACCCATAATCCCAATCACATGTTCAGATCCCTGTAAGTAAAAATATATTTATGGATATTGTGATAAGAATAAAATGTAATCCACTCTTAAAATAGATAGTTTCACCGTGTTTTGAGTGCACGAACGACCTATACCAACGGAAGATTAGGGGTAGGGTAGTTTTCCAATGATGGAATAATTGGAAAGAGCCATAGGATACAGCTTGTTTCCCTATCATTAGGACTTATCCCAAAACCTATACCAATAGCCACTGATAAAATATCATTACCCAAAAATAGTGTTGTAAGAATCAAAACCAGGGATGAAGTCAATCATGCCTTCTTATACTCAATATATCTCTGAATATTTTCATTCCATTAAAACATTATTCACTTATGGGTTAAATATATCATTGAATATGTGATCATGGAAAAATCCAAAACAATCCGCCTATAGTAAACAACCATACCCAATAATCAATAAATATGAAACAAATTTCTATAATTCTTCTAAGACATTAAAACCTCAATCTTTTCATCATCCACTAAGATTAACCTATCCAAAACAATTCCCCAGAAATTTTAGTTCTGGGTTCCAAAACTCACATTTGAAAATCATTCCATATTGATGATGTTGGATCAACGTCTGAAGAATGATATCAAAATGGTCCATATCCTCCTCATATAACTTTTACTAAACCAAAATATCATGCGAAAAAATTGAAAAGAAGTGTCCAAGAAGAGATGAAATATTCAGTTCATTAAATACATAAATGTCACAGTTGCATTTTTGATACCAAGTGGCATAAACAGAAACTCAAAATCATATTATGGGCCCTTAAATGATATCATGGGTAAATCCAATTCTTGGACTCCCAAATGGTGATACCCTAAATAAATTATATCTATAAATACCAATATTACACTCTATGTTGGTCATAAATATTAACAATCCTAGGAATATGATATTTGTTCATAAAATTCACCAAATTTATCTTTCGATAATCCACATGAATTCTGAAACGTTCATTTATTTCATAGCGAAGAAGACTATAAAAGAAAATTTTGAAATTCTAGAATGATTAAATCTATTAACCTGTAGGTCCTCAAGTTATATATTATATTTCACCAACATAGAAGGTTTCATTTTGTAAGATCAAATATAAAGGGGCATCATACTGGGGACTATGTCAATAGTAAACTCAGCCTCACTCAATGGAGTTGACTCATTAAAATAATTCGAAAAGACCTAATTGTGATGACACAGTACTATAGGATGTGGAAAATTCAATCTAGGGTCAATATCATAAAAAATAATCTCTAGAAATAGGCATGGTATTTCCCCAGAATAAGGAACAATAGTCCCCACCCTTCCCAATCCAGAGTCCAACTCACCTTGAAAAACATGAGTGAAACCATTTGAAGATACAAACCGAACATAGTGATGATAATAGTGAATGTTTTCTATGGTTTTATTTATCCAATACATTCCACCAATTAGGTCGAAGATGCCAATATTAGGAGCTGAATAGTATTACACCACCTTTAATTCATCTATCATCACCTGACTTATAGCACAATTGAGACAATGATCAATACTATTTTACAAATTCATGAAAGGGTAAAAAATAAATATATAAGTTCATAATATAATAAAATACATAAATTCAATTTTATCATATAAAATAATGATTATGTAATGTATCAAACAATTATAGCACCATAAAAGATGAAATAAATATCATACCTCTGATAGTGGATGTCCCTGCTTCAGGTTTCTTTGGTGGATAATAAATCACATAAATTCAACAATTCATGTCCACATAAATGTTCCACTTATCTATTTTATTACTCCTACCACCAATGTATGTATTGGGAAAAACCTACAAACCCTTGGGGATAGTGTGTCCGGCCTTACTTCACTGGGATATCTGTCCACAAAAACAATTCAGAAGGCATGATCGTGTACACCAATGTATCATATTAGAATAATACATTAAATTAGGCTTGGTATGACCATTCCTTCAATATTAATAATATGAAAACTATTTATATCCCCCATGAAGCGATTGAAATTGGTCCTGAAGAAAACCAAGCACCCTTGCGCTTCCTTTTTGGCCAGAAGCCACACCTTGCCAAATCACTGTACAAACGGAAGCTCCACCAAAAATTGTATTTTAATTTCAGTCTAGCATAGCTATATAATTATTGTTTAATACATCCATGAAGTTTTGTGGACACATGAGACTCAATATCGATCGAATATCCATCCTAAATTCCAACTCAATAATTGGAACCTTTAGGTTCTTATTTGTTACAATTCCGGATGCTAAATGCCAGAGGTCAATAAAATGGGTGGAATAATCTATAATGGTACACTCCCCTTGTTTTGTGGTTAGAAATTTGTGGATTTTTTCTTCATGTAATTTCTAAGTTTAAAATTTCTGATTGGATATTTTATTAAAATAAGTCTAGGCATGGTATGTCCCACCATCTCCATCCCAGGACCTCAAGTATGTACCAAGATAAAACCAACGTAGTGTCCTCAATAGTTTTTATAAATTTGAATATCCTCTCAATCAACTAAATCCAATCCTTATATTCCATGGTTCTCTATTCACCATGTTATATTTTTGTATTATTCCTACTGAATTTTGAGTCGTGATTTATTTCACACCCTGATATCTAAAACCCACTTGACCGAGAGGCAGAATTTTTTGGATTAGAACATCAACTAATGAAGGGTCCACTGGATGAGTTTTCATTAGAACGTTTCTCATTGATTCCTCAATTTTATTTATATTATCTCTACTATGAGTTATCATCTAATAAACAAGAAAACCAACATTCATCTTTTTGAGAAATATTTCAAAATAATTTGATAAACTTCAATAATTCATATCCATTATTTAATCATAAAGAATTTAATGAAATAATGAACTACTATATATAAAGAAAACACATTAAGAATAAGCATGTCTATTTATCCAAATTCCCTATTCAGTTCATTTAAATGACCTTGGACACCATGTATCAAAAATGTTGAATAGATGATTTACAACAAACCTTGTTAAACTGTGTTTAGAAACAAAAGTGTGTTGGCCATAAACCCTCTCACAATTACTACTAAAATTTAAATGATATTAAATCCTATATACCCAAAACCCAAAACAAAAATTAGGTTGTGTTAGCACACATTATGCTGATAATACCTTTGATACCAAAATGTATTTTACCAAATTGATTCTATGAGAAAATACACCAGATTCATTCCATATTGGTGGTGAGTGAAAAAAAATATAGAATAAAAAATTCATGTATATAAGAAAACAAGAAAAAAATGATATCACAATGACTAAGATAAATATATATCCATGATCTACAAAATCCAAGACAAATTGGAGAAACTAGAAAGTATGTAAAGAAAAAACCCAGTGAGACTCCAAGTAACAAATCCTCACCACCAAACCATCCTTCTAGAAAGTCAATTTTAAAAAGAGAATTCCACATAATACCATATTACCTTTCAATTACATGGATCCCGTAACACAACATCTATAGCTTCCCCAAGTAAAAATTAAGTTGGAATCAAAAATCCCATTAGGATATCACCACAGAGTCTATACAAGGTATAATGTCAATAATGTAGTAGTTTGATCTATTTATAAAAAAAATCATTAATATGCCATTCTTAAAAATCCATACCCATTTTCAAATAACTTACTATTATTTTCATATGATGGGAAAAAATACCTCAAGGTAATAGTGATGCATTTTTTGGTTGATTATGTTTTTTGAGAAAGAAGGATTACATGATAAGTTGTGTAATTATTAAGATATTATTAGAATAATATGTTGACAAATATCCAATACAATGGAATGGATTTTATGGATGTCAAACAGAAATATTGTATACATGGTGGTGTCATTTCCCAATGTTTGCAAAATATTAGGGCCGCAAAATCATGAGAATGTAGAATGGTGTTTTTGGAAAAGAAAGTTGTGTAAAAGATTAAAATTGGGGTTGAATGTTTCATAGAATGTGTGTTTTTGGATAACCACATAAATATATGGAAAAGACATGAATCATCTATAATATTGGGTTTTTTGTGAGAGATAAGTTTGTGAGAAAGTGGCTTATGTGCCCAATGCAATGTTAAAGGGGAAAGTACGTGCTCCAAGAGGATATTAAATGTTGGTTCAGCTAATCCTATAAATAAGGAGATACCCCCTCCCCTCATTTTATTATCTCAACATTTATAGGAAATACAATCTCTAGTGTGAACATTAATTTCATGCAAATGGAGTTGTGTGTATGATAGGAGATGTTCATAAGAAGGGAGTTGCGTGCAATAAGTTTTTTTCTACAAAGCATAAATTTTTTTTCCAAAAAATTACACACACACACAAGTCACCTTTTAGTTGTTCGAAAGATTGATGTTTTCCAGTTTTCTATGGTAAAAGGTTATTCATCAATTGGAGAACATTTGAACATTAATAGATCCTCTATATACAACTGAGGATGTATTAATTAGAAATGATAAAAGGACTTACAAGCCCATAAAGGACTCCTTCAATGAGATGTGATCAAATGAAGATGAAGAGAGGGATACATTAAACAGAATGTGATCTAGAGTAAGGGACATGGGGAGTTATCCTTGGTAATGTAGTGAGAAGATCCTAATCATTATAAAAGAAATGATCCTTGGTAAAGATGTGATCTATCCTGGAATATCTTTATTAGTTGTGAGTCTTAGTGATTCAGTTACAATTGGTAGCTCATCCATGTATTCTCCTTTGATGTATCCTAGTGTGGGTGAACCAAGTAAATAAAATGTATCGTACTGCATTCTTTTTCAAATTACATTAAAGGAATAATCATAAGATAATTAATGAAAGAATAAAGACATCACTAATTGTTATTTTCAAATAATGTGACCCTTATAACAAATCGTTCATGATCTATTTGGGATGAAATAATTTAAAAAATAATATACATACCCTAATTCATCCCCCCCTAAGAGTGTCTAGGCCCCTTTTTTGAGCTAATAATTTATATTAGAGGGTAGGTTTTTTTCAGATTTGTATGAACTAAATTGGTTCTATTTATTTCTAAATTTAAATTTACATATACATTGTATCTCATTGTTCTATTTAAAATGGATGATCTTCATTGAAGAATAATAATTCTGGTGGAATTCCTAACTATGGATGTTTCTATGGAAAGAGTGTGATTCAGTTGAAGGAAAAAAGAAGTGTAGTAAAAAATTATTTTGATGAATCAGATATTGAAACTATTTACTCCCTCAATGATGCTATAGGAAAGAGTGGAGAACCTAATATTCCTTGTCATACTTGAAAAAATATTGAAGTATAAATTTCAAGAACACTTAAATTATAATATTATCTTATAACAAAAGAATTGGATTAGAAATTGGATGATAAAATTAAATCTTATAGTATCTTAATGAAAGTGCATGTAATTGAGGTCAATATATTTGAGGATTAAATAAAAAGATTATTGATACGGCTTCTGATATGATGGAGAATAATGATTCCCATGCGGAATAACCAAAATAGATGTCTACAAAGGTATTAAAATCAAAGGTAATTATAAGGTAAATAGTCTGAACTCCAAATAAAATCAGAATCTGAAATCCAGAAATGGTGATCTTGCTATATAGAAATCGTAACTAGCCTAGAGGGTCCATTTTCTATAGAAATATAATGCATGTTTCAGTGAGCCTATTTCATATAAATATTCTAAAATAAAGTAGAAATCTCACATGATGTATAAGATCCCAATAGAATTGGATGTTGAGATAACAAGTTTTATGAATCTCATATGATAACATACTTTTCAACTTGAATCTTGAGATAATAATATTCATCAATTGAGTGAAGAGCTAGAATCATTCAAGAAAGAATTTGGGAAATCCAATGCCAAATGAAATCCCAAATTGAATCATTATTTGAATTTCTTAATTTACTATCCTAGAGAAGGTGATAGTGAAACTAAATGAAAATTTGTGATTTTATATGGAAATCAAAAAATAACCATCTCACCCCAATTTCCATGTATTTTGAGAAAAAATGGTATTAGATAAGATGAAACCTCTTCCATGCATGAGTGGATGAGAGCTGTGAACATTTCTTAAAATATGACAAATAATTTAGGTGAAAATTACAAACAGAAAAGGATTTTACAGGGAGAAATGATAAAATGTTGTATTTTTGTGGGATTCATGGTCATACATAATATTTTTTGTTCAAAGGATGCTGAATATATTTCTTGATGTTAAGATATAAATATTTTTAAATCTAGGAATAAGAATAAGTGTCTTGGTAAATCTGAAATATGAGTCTCTTAGAAGGAAGTATCCAATAAAGGATACTATTGTAGAATATTGTTACACACAGTGAATGTGTGTTCAGAATCCAATGAGATCAATTTCATAATAATAACTCAAGTTATATCAATATATCAGCTATGAAATTATTTCATGAGGTATGTTTTTAATATAAGACGTCTTATGTGTTCTAAACATGAGAATTTGGAATTATATTCCAACTGGAAGAAATTATGGATGGAAATGGAACTATAAATGAGATCCCCAACTCCATTGGTGTATAATGAGAAATCCTACATTGGTAGTCAAAATGAAATGTGAAAAAATGGGTTTAAATTCTCGGTGGATGCACAAGAAGCTCAACGAAAGGCCTGTTAATGAACTCTTAGATTGAATTCACAACATAACCATTTGAATAATTTTGAACAAACATAGAAGAAAAGGGATGAGCAAATTTAGTTATGAGAAATTATATTTATTTTTCTTGAAATAATAAATCCTTAAATATTTTATTAATTTTACTCAGGTAACTAATGGCAGAAAAATGAATAAATATTTTCTCGATAAATTCACAAATAATGACACTGGGAGAAATGTGAATGTAAGAAAAATGTCCCTCTAATTAGAGAAACATAAATAGTAAAGGACCAGTTAACTTATTACTGCATAAAGATAGAATCATGAAAAATGGAATTCAGGTGTAGCCTCAAAGAATAAAATTTATACTAGTGGGTATAACCCCAAATTGTAAATATATATAAACCCTCATAATCAAAATATCATAAGAAGACTCATAATTTGGGTAAGGATTGTTTTGTCATATTCATATAACAATTGAGTTTGGTTGGGTAGTTGGAACATGCACAAAAAGATTACAATACATTAAAAGGAAGTATCAATGGGTTGATCCATCAGGATGTTCCACAATCTGCTACTTGGGGATTCTAAATTTTCCCCTTTCCCAATGCGTATAACTGCTATTAACTGATTTTTGAATGTTTTAGGCTTAGTGGGAGATATTATCTAAGGATAAGTGGCATCAAAAGATGTATAATGGTGATGTGTTGTGATCTAGAATTTCATATAATTAAAATTTGTCATAAGATATAAAGAGTTAATTTGGAATTGTTAATTGAAAGGATTTAATGGTCAATATATTCATGAAATGTATAGAAGTAATTAATGGAAATAGATTGTGATTTTGTTATTAAAATTATCTCTGTGTTCCTACACTGAGTCCTAACATAGTATTCTTTTAGGTTTTTTTGATGGCTCATTGAAATGTTCCACATGGGAATAAATGATACATGATGATAAAAATAAATGTGGGTCTAAATAGGGGCCCCAAAAATAGGAATAGTTTCAATTAAGGGGGGGGGGATCCATCTATTAATCAGATGAAAGATCACAATATTATTGAATGGATGAATATTTATGTTCAAGAAGGTAGATTGGGGGACAAGAGGCATCATTACGGTACTTCATGATTATATAATTTTCTCTTACAATGTGGTATTAGCCGACTATTTTTAGGATACCATGAACCTATGAGAGAATATATGCAATGGTTCAACACGAGGATGTAAATGTATAAGAAAGTAATAATGTCACTATCATAATGAATCATCCAAAGATTCAACAAAATAGTTAAAAATATCATTGTGGTAGTGAAAAGGTGGAGGTATTAATGGGAGATAAGAAATGGGTTTAATCCTTGACTAAATAGCTTGACCAAATTGTGAAAAATAAACATGGGAGATTTTGTTAAGGCCAAGAGACAAGAATTTCATCAGGCTAAATGATTCATTCATAATATGATGAATGAATATGGAGTTTTTATTTGAAACAAATTATGAATTTTGTCCAAAGGATGCTCTTAGGTAGAGGTTTTCGAGGATGATGACACGTTTTCACCTATTTCAAGACTAGAGACAATCAGATTATTCATGAATATAGTAATGAAAAAAAGGTAGAATGTTTTCTAGATGGATGTGAAGTCATAATTTTTTAATGGGTTTATAGAAGAATAAAAATTTATTAAGCATCCATAGGGTTTTATCGTTCATGAAGATGGTAATAGAGTTTTTTAGCTGAAGAAGGCTTTCTGTGGTCGGAACCAAGCACCAAGAGCATTGTATTCTAGGCTATATCTGTTTTTGAATAAGCATGGTTTTTAGTGTGGTGTAGTTGATTACAATATGTATGTCAATAGTTTCAATAATCAAATGATAATAGTTCTAGTGTAACATAATGAAAGAATAAAACATTCATTTCTCAAAAAAAAATCCACGGAGTCTGTGCGAAGATTTTTATTTGATAATTCCTAGGAGATAATAACTCTAGTGGATTCCAAAATGAAACTGTTATGAGATAATGAAGGCAAAGTGATTCATGTCACTAAATAAAGTTAGATCATTGGAATCCTATTATACATAATGGCGACATGACCGTATATTACTTTTTCTACATGTCTACCAGTGAAATATAAATGAAATCACATTGATAGTCAATAACATGTATTGAAAAGAATAATTTTGTATATTAGGGGAATGATGGATTTTGACTTACTATAAAATGAAATATATCCATAAGTTTTATTTGGATATACATATACAGATTGGGTTTGATCATCAAATGATCAGAAATCAATATTAGGTGGTGCATTCTATCTTGGTGGATTATGTATTTCTTAACTCAGCAAGAAACATGATTTCATTTCATTGAGAACCATATAATCTGAGTATATTAGGAAAACTCAAGCATGACTAAATTTATTTTGGATGAATCTACTTGTTCATGGAATGGGATTAGAAGTGAAATCTCTGATTGTAACCAATTGTGATAATTCATGTGCTATAAATTGTAGAAAAAAATACATTCGATCTTTCAGCAAACAATAACATTAAAATCAGGTATAATTTTATCAATTATAATGTGGAGAAAGGTCTTATAATGTTTTATTATGTTCTGGTAGAACTAAATGTTTCATACATTCTAACAATAGCCTTACCCAAATATGGATTTTTGAGACCTCGACAAACTCTAGAAATTCATCAGACTACCCACACTTGAAAAATTATGGATGTTGAAGCCCCTCTCCCCAAGGAATGGTGTGTTTTCCCTAATACACAGATCTATATTCCTTACCCTATTTAATACCACTATAATTTGATCGTTGGATCCATTGATGATGTTACCGTCAGGTTCGTTGGAAAAGGGTTAGAAATTTTATATAAGGGAGAAAATGACTTAGTTAACACATAGTGAAATGTTGATCGGTGGAGCTGTAAGATAGGGCGAGCAATAATATATGAGGATTTTTAAATATGATGATGCTAAAAATGATTGATAAAATATTATAAATCACAAAAAATTTGGATTGTGATGAATGTAGTCAAGGGGTTTTTGAATGAAATAATTCATTGATGGACTTCACATAATACTAATATTTTCTACACTGAGTATGGATCATGTTAACATAGTGATTATGTTGAGGTAATAATTTATTTCTATCTTAATCATAAGATTCAAGTTGTAATTGATTATATAAGAAGCTTAAATGAGGTATCAAAATGAGAAGGGTTTTCAACAAACTGAAAGGTAAGATTGTAGGGAAAACTACCCTCAAGGATAGAGTGATCCATATATGGGTTGAATGTGTCTGTTGAAAAACTAGGTTTCCATGATAGGTTTTGGTATTTCGGAGATTTTATTGACATTATATGTTAAAAATGATCCAAGAAAAAGGAATTAAATCTTTGTGGGTGGTAAAAAAATCGTATACAATGTGGAACTATTTCCCATTATTTTCTATTTTTTGGGACACAAAATCTGGAAAATGGAAAAATTGTTTTCTAGAAAAGGAAGATAGGTGGAATAATATTTTTGGGCTGTAATTTTTCATAGAAGTCATATTTTGGGATCATGTCACGACCCGTCCTCGGGGCCCATGCCGTGACTACCCCAAGCCCACCTTCCATAGGCCAGGGGCTGGCGACTAGCACCAAAGGCGTAAAATACCGATAACTGGGAAGGCATTGCCTTTATAAAAGACAACAAGCACCACAGAGTAAGCAAGAGGAAAAAAATTAAACACTATGTACAAGAGAAGTTCTGAAAAGTTAATAGGCCAGAATACAAACCCAAACGAAAGTACCACTACAACTGAATATGTACAACAGAAAATATTACAGCTGGAAGGACGGAAGCGGGTCCTGGTTCATCCTCCTAGGATCCTACCTGAAGGGTAGGTATAGATGGCGTAGCTTCTGGTCATCCACCATAGATCCTACATGAAGGGTAGGTACTGATAGCCTCCTCCATGCTCTCGTCCTTCAACCTCCTCTGTGTGTCGTCTCACCGTGTTGTCCACCTCCGGGTACTGACTCATCGTGTTGTCCACCTCCAGGTATCGTCCAGTCCTCGAACACTCAGCCTCCGTCAGCACTGCCTGTCGTCTGCAACCAACACAACGAGGTGAGGGCATAGCCCGTGCAGGGGAGAGTATAACAATACTCCGTAGGTACCCCGAGACCCTCAAGGTCTCACTAAAACCAACAAGGATAACCACAAAGAAGATCTCAACAGATAACCTCTGCTTATGTATATGGCCATACATATACCTAAGATATCAAGTAACTCATCTCAATCATGAGGAAACACAAGGACCATGAAATCAACAGATAACCACTACCCAGGTATATGCCCATACATATACCTAAGTTATCAAGTGACCCATCTCAATCATGAGGTAAACACGAAGGTCAAAAGTCTCAGCTCAAAACATGATTTTCATTATCAAAACCGTAACTGCTGAAAAGCTCCATCTATGAAGTGTACAGTGGTCCTGTCACGACTCCGAGGTACTTCTCACTAACCTAAGACTGCTGAGGTGCTCTCCTGTCGAGTACCGCGGGTCTGCGGCCAACTACCGGGCACTCCGTCTGCTGTGGGTCTGTCGCCAAATACCGGGCGCTCCCCCCAATAGCCTATAGAGGTACTCCTCCTGTCGAGTACCACTGGTCTGCGGCCAACTACCGGGCGCTCCAACTGCCATGGGTTTGTCGCCAAATATCGGGCGCTCCGTCAACTGGGCTAGTCGACTCACTCCAAGTCGAGTCGGTCAAGCAGTCATCAGGTCTCAGCCGGCTACACGGTCTCCGTACTCCGCACGCTCATCTCCGGGAGGGTCCGCTCCACGAGATACTGGTCGATACTCCAAGTATCACAAAGTCCCGCAAAGAAGTATCTCAAAGGACCTCCTCATCATAGGGGTCTCAACGCAACAGACGGCGCGTCAATCGGACGCCCGGTCTGTGAGTTATTAGCCTTTTCGTCCCAGGGGCCCGGTTGGTTTCGTGTGCGAACCAATCCGGCCATCACTCAACTATACCCCGAACTCCCATAGGGTATACTCATAGGGACCGTTACTCAACGTGATCACCAACGTCGCTGACGGTTCGTCAAACGGATGTCTGGTCTGAAAGATATCAACTTTTCCGTTCGAGGGGCCTGGTTGGATTTCGGTGCGATCCAACCTGGCCACCATCCATCTGCATCCAAAACTCGGGCGGAGGATGCCAAAAGTTCCGTCTCATAAAGAGGAAAACAATGAGACTGACAGCGCGTCAACCGGATGTCCGGTCTGTGAGTTATTGGCTTTTTCGTTTGAGGGGCTCGGTTGGTTTCGTGAGCGAACCAACCCGACCGCACTCCGACGGCACCCAAACCTCGAGCGGAGTAAGCCAAAAGATCCGTCTCAATTAGAGGAATAAAACAAAGCTGACGGCACGTCAATCGGACATCCGAAGCTCAAGATATGAGTGTTTCTGCTCCGAGGGCCCGGTTGGTTTCGTGTACGAACCAACCCGGCTGAACTCAAAGTATTCCAAAACCTTGAGCGCAATATATCGAAACGACCGTATCGATCCAAGGATCGTGTTTCCACTGACGGCAAGTCGTTTGGAGGCACGTAGCTCAAGTTATAGGCATTTGAACGAAAACCGTCCGAAGACGGGGTTCCGGGCCGACCCCCACCCCCCCCCCCCCCCCCGGGTCGGCCGAACTGGGTCGACCCGACCCGGTCCAACCCGGTCCGGTCCGGCCAGGGTGGGGCCCAGCCAGTCGGACCGGCCCGGCTCGGTTCGGCCGAGCGCCGAGCGCCGCGGGGCGCTGCCCCCGCAGTCTGAAGATGCCGCATCCCCGGTTGGGGCAGCCTTGCCAGCGGATGCGGTGGCCAGGCCGCGTCCCTCCACCAGTTCCACGCGGCCGCGAAACCGCGGAAGGTTTTGCCGGCGGCGCGCCGGCGTGGCACGCCGGCGGGAGTTTCCGTGGGCCACCGGACGTGCTCCGGTGGTCTGTTTTGCTTCCCGTCTACGCCGTTGTTCCTCCTGGATTCCGTTCTTCACTGCGGGATCAAGAAAATTCCCTTGCGGCACGTTTTGTCGTCTCCCGCCAAATCCGCACAACCACGAAGAACGACAGAGGGTTGTCGGGCCGTGTTCGTTAGGCCCGCACCCTCCGCGTTAGTTAACAACAATGGGAGAAAATAATAATTTAACACATGAACCAGCAATTTTAATAAATTAAAATTGTTCATTTGCAAACGGTTCTTTAATTTTAAAGAAATGTTCACGGGAAAAAGGGCATTCCAAAACAAAAATCCCTACCTCGTCAAGTCGTCGTCCGCGGGTTCTTCGCGGAATTGGGGATCGTCGCGTCATCGCGGTATCCGGCGTCGCGTCGTCGCGGAAGGGTGTCGCGTCGACGAACTCCGAGGTTTAAGAACAAAAGGATTTAATTAATAATATTTAAATCCTTGTTGTTTTTATAATCCACAAAGAATTTAAAAGGAGCGGAACCCCCTACCTTGTTGTTGATCGAAGGTTGTCGCGGGGTTGGATCGTCGTGGAAGAAGAGGTGTTGTGGGAGAATCGCGGAAGAAGCGTCGTTGACGTCGCGGTACACGGCGTCGTGTCATCGATCTCCGAGGGTTTGGCATTCTTCGTCGGAGGTCGGAGCGTTTTTCGCATTCTTCGCATTCTTCGTGTTCTTCGTCGAAGAAGAACGCTTTCCTCCCAAATTCTCTCCACGCGACAAGTCCAACTAAATAAAATAAGTTCAACCCTTATTTTATTATTGACCTAAGCTTTTGAAATTCAAAAGATAAGAAACGAACCATTAATTCGTAGAATTAATTCAATGAATTAAACCGCCCATTTAATTTATGAACAAAACTTTCCAATTAAATGGTCTGTTAAGAATTTAAGAAAACGCGTCAGTTGACTTTCATAATGACGGGTTTTCGCGGGTGCGTTACTTAGTGGAAAGAAACGGCGGGGCTCGTGTGGGCCCACCTCAAAAATATCCTACCAAGAGGGTAGGATATTTCTGGATAGTACCCTATCCGTTTCAACTCAGTTTAAGCCGCCTTTAAGTGGCTTAATGTGGCTTCCAAGTGGCTTACATGAAATAAAATAATGTTGTTGTAAATTTTTTTTATTTCTTAACTTTAAGCCCAAAAATTAATAACCACACCCAAGAAAACGTAACTCCGGAAGAGGCGTTTCTAAGCAATTACCGGTGCTGCGATTCCATCGGTGCCCTCAGAATTCGATTCCGAGTACCGGTTCAAAAGTTAGAAAAACCCGCTCGTCCGTTCACTGAACGTACAGAGCCAAACTTCGGAAATTGATTCCGGGCACACCGGGCCTCGGAATCAGGCACCATCAGAAACTGCGTTCTTGTAAAATTCCAAAGAAAATTAAGAAAAAAATTTCCTTGGAAATTTATGGGTCTTTACATTACTCCCACCACAGGGGTTTACGTCCCCGTAAAGCTTCACCACAAACGTAGGGAAACAAAGCGGTACTGAGCACGCATCTGAGCCTTCTGCTCGCATGTGCTCATCTAAAGGTTCCCATGCTGCCAAAGAAAGTGCACAAGAGGAATCGACTGTCCTCCTAGGATCCGCTCCTGTCGATCTTCGATCCCCACAGGAACCTCCGTAGAAGTCACCTCATCGCCACCGTCTAGCTCCTCATGGTCGATGATATGCGGAGGGTCGAGCAAGTATCTCCTCAGTTGGGATACGTGGAAAACTCCTTCCACCTAGTGCAACTGAAGTGGATGGGCCAAGCGGTAATCCACCTCGCCTACCCAGCTGAGGACCTAGAAAGGTCCGTTGAACCTCGGAGATAACTTGCCTCCCTGGCAACATCTCCGTAAACCTCGCCGATGTGAGGCCCGTAAGAAGACGTGGTCATCAAACTCAAACTCTAGAGGTCTCAATTTTCTGTTAGAACTAAAACTCAAAACGATTGCTGATAAGAGGGTAAGGTTGACCGACTCAAAAGTGATCGGTCGCACCCTCATGTGCAAGAGTTACCCTTCACTGCCTGGGGATTCCTTTTTCGCCAACCAAGGAAAACCCATCCCGATGTCGTAGTTAAACTACAACCTTTTTGCCTAATACCGTCAATTTGTGTATGAACTGTGATTGCCCTGTCCATACTCAAACCAACGTCGTAAGGCCTCGACGCTGCCACCTAGAGATTCCAACTGAAACTCTCGCCTCGAGGGTCTGACCACACCATCGGCGTAAGTGTGATTATCAAGTCTCCTCCGTAGGTATCTCCAGACGTGAGGGGAAAGTCCACGGCTTACCGGAAACTCTAGGTCCGGAAGAAGATTTGTGAAAGTGAGGAATGATTCATATCGACGTCTGTTACTACAACAGCTAGTAGTGGACACAGACTATCCCTTGAATCATTTCTAGAGCCATTGGGTCACACTCCTTGACCGCATGCAGCCACATTCTTCCACCGCCCCCAGCTCCCTGATCTTGGCGGGGATAACTAAGGCGGGTGGTTGTAGCATGTTAAGATGTACACCACCTCATGCTGCTCTCCTAGCTCTGCCTCCACGTCTGCCGCTTCGCAGAATCATCTCTATTTAAAGCTTCCTCTTCGTAAAACATTTAACACGCCCGAGTCTCTAAGACTGGCACCGGTTTTCTATTTCTTACTGCACTGTGCAGTCTTCATCTGCTCCTGGATGAACTGCACCTCCTTTAGTCTCACAAGAGGTGATATGATTTCTTCTTTGCCGATAAGAGAATTATGGTCTCATCCCCTGGATGATCCACATTCGTTGCCTAATACAGTCAATCCTGACATAAATGATGCATTCATACCATGGATGACGTCGTAAGGCCTCGACGTAACTACCAAGAGATCCAACTGTCACTCTCGCCTCCAAGGGTCAAGTCACACTGTCGGCATTAGTGTGAGGTCACTGGGTCTCCTGTATTAGAAATCTCGAAAGTGAGGGTCAAGTCAACAGTTTAACCGGAACCACTCAGTATCAACCAAACAAAAAGGACAGGAAAGAAAACAAAGATAAGTGTCTTTTTATTATTGCAGCTCATTGTACAAAGACACGAATACAAAAGAAACATGGAACTAGAAGTACAAAGGACATATCCACTTGTTCCTCTCCTGTCCACATGCTCTCGGAGGTTCTTCATTTAACTGCTGATCATCTGTAAGGTGGGTCGGACAGTCACTTGCCATGTTAACAATTCTGCCGTAGGAGTAACATTGTCCACTCTCGGCACGTCTGGCTCTGACTCCACCCCGGTTACCCCGCACAACTGAACCTGAGTCGTGCAGTCAGTCACTAGTAGGTCTGGTCCTCTTGGACCTCTGCGTCATCTGTCTACTGCCTGTTGCAGAAGACTCTTCCACAAGCCGGCTAGTGGTGGGTCCTACTACAGGAGACTGCTCAGTAAGGAAACTCTCCACTAAGAGGGCTCTCTCTAACACCATTGCCTGCGTCGGACGGCTATGAGAAAAACCAGAGGCTCTAATCTCCTGCCTGATCCCCTGCTAAAAGGTTCGGGCCCTGAAGAACGGGTCTCCTACCATATCTGTGGAGTAGCGCGAGGGGTCTATGAATCTCGCTGAGTACTGCGCCACTGACTTGTTGCCCTGCCGCAGATGAAGTTGCTCCTGTATACGCACCACTCGAAGGGTGTCTAGTACAAACTATGCCCGGAAAAGGCTCTCCCCCATCTGCCTGCTGTTTCCTGAAGAAGGCTGGCAACATGGATCACCATGAAATCTTTCGGTGTCCCCACTAGCCTGAAGACTCTCACCACAGCCTCCATCCAATCCTCAGCCGCCTGCAGGTCCGTCCCTCCATGATACCTGGGTGGCCTCTGACACTGGAACTCATGCAGTGCGCTCAAGCGACGTGCATCCTATGCTGTTGGGGCTGGTGGCATCGGTGGCCCAACGGGTAGTAGTACCGCTGGTGCCTCCGCTGGTGCCTCAACTGGGATAGGGCCCTGTACTTAGGCCTCGTCGCTCGGCGGGCTATTAGTACGTACCACTCTCGGGGCTCTAGCGAGTCATCCATGGGGAGGCATCTGGAAAGAAACAACGCGACACGGTCAAAAGATTATACCTAGTGAGCTGACCTGGTTTGAGCTGACATTTAAAATAAATCTTCTGGAAAAAACACACGCAATCAGTGTTTTCGTGCACAATGTCGAAAATCAGTTGTCAGGGTCCTGGTGTATGGATACGTCGGCCGCCCGCACCAACACTGGACTCCCTGAACTGAAAACCAAACTCGGTACTCTTAACACTATTGCTTCACAGAAAGAAACATCAGAGTTATAAGTTTTGCGGTAGAACCGAACTCCTATGATACCAATTTGTCACGACCCGTCCTCGGGGCCTGTGCCGTGACTACCCCAAGCCCGCCTTCCATAGGCCAGGGACTCGCGACTAGCACCAAAGGGGCACAATACCGATAACTGGGAAGGCATTGCCTTTATAAAAGAAAACAAGAACCATAGAGTAAGCAAGCGGAAAAAAGTAAACACTAAGTACAAGAGAAGTGCTGAAAAGTAAATGGGCCAGAATACAAACCCAAAAGAAAGTACAACTACAACTGAACAAGTACAACAGAAAAGATAACAGTTGGAAGGATAGAAGCAACTCCTGGGTCGTCCTCCTCGGATCCTACCTGAAGGGTAGGTACAGATGGCGCAGCTTCTGGTCGTCCACCACAGATCCTACCTGAAGGGTAGGTACAGATAGCCTCCTCCATGCTCTCGTCCGTCAACCTCCTCCATGTGTCGTCTATCCGTGTAGTCCACCTCCGGGTACTGACTCGTCTTGTTGTCCACCTCCGAGTACCATCCAGTCCTCGAACACTCGGCCTCCGTCAGCACTACCTGTCGTCTGCAACCAACACAACGAGGTTCGGGCATAGCCCGTGCAGGGGTGAGTATAATGATACTCAGTAGGGATCCTGAGACCCTCAAGGTCTCACTAAAACCAACAAGGATAACCACAAAGAAGATCTCAACAGATAACCTCTACTTATGTATATGCCCATACATATACCTAAGTTATCAAGTAACTAATCTCAATCATGAGGAAACACAAGGATGGCGAAATCAACGGATAACCACTACCCAGGTATATGCCCATACATATACCAAAGTTATCAAGTGACCCATCTCAATCATGAAGTAAACACAAAGGTCAAAAGTCTCATCTCAAACCGGGATTTTCATTATCGAAACCGTAACTGCTGAAGAGCTCCGTCTCTGGAGTGTACAGTGGTCCTGCCACGACTCTGAGGTACTGCTCACTAACCTAAGACTACTGAGGTGCTCCTCCTGTCGAATATTGCGGGTCTGTGGCCAAATACCGGGCGCTCCGTCCGCTGTGGGTCTGTCGCGAAATATCGGGCGCTTCCCCCAATAGCCTACAGAGGTACTCCTCCTGTCGAGTACCACGGGTCTGCAGTCAACTACCGGGTGCTCCATCCGCCGTGGGTCTGTCGCCAAATACCGGGCGCTCCGTCCACTGGGCTAGTCGACTCACTCCAAGTCGAGTCAGTCAAGTAGTCGTCAGGACTCAGCCGGCTACACGGTCTCTGTACTCCGCACGCTCGTCTCCGAGAGGGTCCGCACCACGAGCTACTGGTCGATACTCCAAGTATCACAAAGTCCCGCAATGAAGTATCTCAAAAGACCACCTCGTCATAGGGGTCTCAACGCAACAGACGGCGCATCAATCGGACGCCCGGTCTGTGAGTTATTAGCCTTTTCGTCCCAGGGGCCCGGTTGGTTTCGTGTGCGAACCAATCCGGCCATAACTCAACTATACCCCGAACTCCCATAGGGTATACTCATAGGGACCGTTACTCAACGTGATCACCAATGCCGCTGACGGTTCGTCATACGGACGTCTGGTCTGAAAGATATCATCTTTTCCGTTCCAGGGGCCTGGTTGGATTTCGGTGCGATCCAACCCGGCCACTATCCATCTGCATCCAAAACTCGGGCAGAGGATACAAAAAGTTCCGTATCATCAAGAGGAAAACAACGAGACAGACGGCGCGTCAACCGGACGCCCGGTCTGTGAGTTATTGACTTTTTCGTTTTATGGGCCCGGTTGGTTTCGTGAGCTAACCAACCCGACCGCACTCCAACGGCACCCAAACCTCGAGCGGAGTAAGCCAAAAGATCTATCTCAATTAGAGGAATACAACAAAGCTGACGACACGTCAATCGGACGTCCGTAGCTTAAGATATGAGCGTTTCCGCTCCGAGGGCCCGATTGGTTTTGTGTACGAACCAACCCGGCCGAACTCAAAGTATTCTGAAACCTTAAGTGCGATATACCGAAACGACCATCTCGATCCAAGGATCGCGTTGCCACTGACAGCGAGTCGTTTCGAGGCACGTAGCTCATATTACGGGCATTTGAACGAAAACCGTTCGAAGACGGGGGGTCCGGGCCCGGGCCGACCCGACCCGACCCCCCCCCCCCCCGGGGTCGGCCGAACCGGGTCGACCCGACCCGGTACGACCCGGTCTGGTCCGGCCAGGGCGAGGCCCGACCGGTCGGACCGGCCCGGCTCGGTTCGGCCAAGCGGCCGAGCGCCGAGCACCGCGGGGCGCTGCCCCCGCGGTCTGAAGATGTCACGGCCCCGGTTGGGGCCGCCTTTCCAATGGACGCGGCGGCCGGCCCGCGTCCCTCCACCGGTTCCGTGCGGCCGTGGAACTACGTCGCCGCCGTGGATTTAGCCGCGGCGGGTTTTGCCGGCGGCATCCCGGGCGCCGCCGCCGCCTGGCGGCCGGCCGCTGCCGGACGCCGCCTCTGACCGCCGGAGCCGCCGCGCCGGCGTGGCGCGCCGGCGGGAGTTTCCGCGGGCCACCGGACGAGCTCCGGTGGTCCGTTTTGCTTCCCGTCTGCGCCGTTGTTCCTCCCAGGTTCTGTTATTCACTGCGGGATCAAGAAACTTCCCTTGCGTCACGTTCTGTCGTTGCCCGCCAAATCCGCACAACCACGAAGAACGGCGGAGGGTGATCGGGTCGTGTTCGTTAGGCCCGCACCCTCCGTGTTAGTTAACAACAACGAGAGAAAATAATAATTTAACACATGAACCAATAATTTTAATAAATTAAAATTGTTCATTTGCAAATGGTGATTTAATTTATAATAAACGTTCATGGGAAAAAGGGCATTCCAAAACAAAAATCCCTACCTCGTCAAGTCGTCGTCCGCGGGTTCTTCGCGGAATTGGGGATCGTCACGTCGTCACGGTCTCCGGCGTCGCGTCGTCGCGGAAGGGTGTCGCGTCGATGAACTCCGAGGTTCAGGATCAAAAGGATTTAATTAATAATAATTACATCCTTGTTGTTGTTATAATCCACAAAGAATTTAAAAGGAGCGCAACCCCCTACCTTGTTGTTGATCGAAGGTTGTCACGGGGTTGGATCATCGTGGAAGAAGAGTCGCGGTGGGAGAATCGCGGAAGAAGCGTCATTGACGTCGCGGTACACGGCGTCGCGTCGTTGATCTCCGAGGGTTTGGCGTTCTTCGTCGGAGGTCGGAGCGTTCTTCGCGTTCTTCGCGTTCTTCATCGAAGAAGAACGCTTTCCTCCCAAATTCTCTCCACGCCACAAGTCCAACTAAATAACATAAGTTCAACCCTTATTTTATTATTGACCTAAGCTTTTGAAATTCAAAAGATAAGAAACGAACCATTAATTCGTAGAATTAATTCAACGAATTAAACCGCCCATTTAATTTACGAAAAAAACTGCCCAATTAAATGGTCTGTTAAGAATTTAAGAAAACGCGTCAGTTGACTTTCATAATGACGGGTTTTCGCGGGTGCGTTACTTAGCGGAAAGAAACGGCGGGGCTGGTGCGGGCCCCACCTCACAAATATCCTACCAAGAGGGTAGGATATTTCTGGATAGTACCCTATCCATTTTAACTCAGTTTAAGCCGCTTTTAAGTGGCTTCAAGTGGCTTCAAAGTGGCTTAAGTGAAATAAAATAAAGTTGTCATAAAATTATTTTATTTCTTAACTTTAAGCCCGAAAATTAAAAACCACACCCAAGCGAACGCAACTCCGGAAGAGGCGTTTCTAAGAAATTACCAGCGCTTCGATTCCATCGGTGCCCTCATAATTCGATTCCGAGCACCGGTTCAAAAGTTAGAAAAACTCGCTCGTCCGTTCACTGAACGTACTCGAGCCAAACTTCCGAAATTGATTCCGGGCACACCGGGCCTCGGAATTAGGTGCCATCAGAAACTGCGTTCTTGTAAAATTCCGAAGAAAATTAAGAAAAAACTTTCCTTGGAAATTTACGGGTCTTTACAGATCACCACATCAATATATGTAAAATTCATGAAGCACATGAAATATTGGAATTTTGGTGAACGATGAGTGTGCATGAAAGAGGATTACGCAATCAATGAAAAGTCAAATGGGGTTTTATATGATCATAAAAGATATCACATGTAAGATAAATTGAGCATATAAATAGATGGATGCCTCTCTCATTTCATTATCTCAACACATAGAGTAAATCCATGATCTAGTGCACATAATAGTTGCAAGAGATGGTAGTAATGCACAATACTACAAATTAAGGCTATAGACACGGTTTGAAACAATGGCTATAAGTTTTATCCTTGGATACAAAGACCATGGATGGAATTGGAATGGCAAAAGGGAATGTCCTATAACCTTGATTGCAAATGGTGGCTTTATCTCTATAGCAATGGTTTGGAACCATGGAAGATCCTTAAGCCACAAAGGGTCTATAGGCATAGTTTAAAACTGTGGTTATATTCATTTAGCCATAGATTATAAGTGTGTCTATAAACCATACAATTTCATAAAAAAACACTCCCACAGTCCCCCCCACTCCCACTGCACCCCGTACCATCCCCCTAGATTGTCCCCCGTGCACTCCCCTCCCCCCTTGCACACCACCACATTCCCCCTTGACAGAACCCCTTGCACTCCCCCTGACACCCCTTCCTCTAATACAACCCCTCTAGACACCCCCCCCCCCCGAATTCCCCCATGTACACCAATCCTTGGACACCCCCTAGACACCCCCTAGACACCCCTCACTAGACACCGCCTGGAAAATCCCACTGGACACCCCCCTGGACAGCCCTCGTGGAAACCTCCTGGACACCCCTTGGACACACCCTACTAGACAACCCCATGGACACCAATCGAACACCCCCCTAGACACCCCCAGGACACCCTTCAATGCCCCCCCCGCCCAGACCCCACACCCAGGACACCCCATGTTGGACACCCCCCACTAGACACCCCCCACCCCTGAACATCCTCTATTGGACCCCTCTAGACCCCCACAACCTAGACACCCCCTTAGAAACCCTTCACTGGACACCCCCACCAGACACACCCCACCGGACCACGCATGGACCCCCTGGACACCCCCCCCCCCCCAAGACACCCCCACTGGACACCCCTCACCCCCTAGACACCCCACTCCCTGGAAACTCCCATGGACACCCCCATGCAGGTATATACATGGAAACATGCATATTAAGAAAAGGAAAGAAGAATAAAAAAAGGAAAACTATAAATTTTAAAATGAGAGAAGATATTAAATATTTTTTCTAAAAAAATATAATGGTCAGGATTCAAAAGTGCATACTTGGGGACAAACTATTCATCCATGATATAGAGAAATGTCTAAAAGATCCAATAGTGCACACCCAAGAGAAAACTAGAAATCATAAATTCTGTAAGTATAGTGTATTATAAGTTCATTTGATTTAACAAAAAACAAATGGTTACTAATGTCTTGCAAAAAGTTGTATAAAATAACCATTACCTCATGAATTTTATATTCATGTTAATCCTGATACACTATCATGGAAAAAATAAATTGCATCAGCTATGTTTTGTTACTGGTAATCTACATAGAATGAAACCTTGTCCTACATAATAATAAAAGACATCAAAATCAACAAATGGTCGAAAAGGAAAAGACATCAGGAAGCCAAAAATTGGAATCTGAACTCTCTTTTGAGCTATTTTACAAACATATATTCTTAGACATCCCCCTCCCCCTGCACCATCACAGCCCCTACAAAATACCCCCCGGCCCCCTTCGCCCCCTGTACACCCCCTCCTAGACTACCCACCTCCCCCTACACCTGCACAATGCCCCCTTCCCACTTAACCACCCCCACCCGATAGACACCCCCTCCTATACACCCCCTCCCCGCCCCTCCCCCCTCCACCTACACCCCCTGCACACAGCCCCAACCCCCTTCACCCCTTGGATAACCTCTTACCCCCCCCCCCCTCATGGAAACCACCTGCCCCCTCCAGGACACCCCTCCCCCTCCCCCCCACGCCTCCCCCTACACCCCACACCCCCTGCACACTTCCCCCAAGCCCGTTCACCCCCTCTACTGGTCAACCACATCCCCATACAACCCCTCCACACTACTCTCCCAACCCCCTTAAACCCCACTCCCACCTTGACAACCCCAGCCCCTGGACACCCCCTCCCCTGCACCTGTATACCCCCTGCCCCCTTCATACTACCCCCTACCCCCTTAAGTATATGATCATTCCTAAGACCCCATTAAAATGATTATTTCATGGGTTAAGGACTCATCCATTCTTGTGATGATCTTTTGGAATCATCTGCATCTGTGTGATGTGTAGTGTATCAAATGTTGATATGATTCTTTATTTTGGGATTTGTGACACCTATGTATATATGGAGGTGTTCGACTACTCATTTTTTTGATGTTTCAGGGGATCTTTGGAAGAAGATTCCATGAGGATCAGTATCATTTTCTATTGTTTCTAGATCATTTCCTTATGAACACTAGCTTCTTTAGAAAATGACTCATCTTGAGTTTGAGTGAGAATATTCTTTGGGAAACTACTTTATGGAGAATGAGGTCTTCTTCATATTAATATACACATGATGATGATTGGAACTAATTTGTTTATTTTAGTAAATCAGAATCCATTGAGCATGAATTTCTAGGAGAAAATTGGATTAGTTGATGATAAATTTAATTTAGTTCTAGATGGAGATAATTTATATTTATTATTGAGTTTCTATTAGAAGTGTTTGGATTGGGAATTGAATGTATCATGAGTTATAATATATTTTGTGGAGAAGTTATGCTAATGTTACTTTGGATGTTACCTAAGACCCGAAAAATAAATCCTCTAATTTTAGGGACACCAAAGAAGTAGGTGACATTATTGGTAATATTCAGGGAGAATAAATGGGATTACATTCATTTCATTATGTAGTTTTGGGATTAATTATAGATAGCATTCCATATGATATAGTAGATAGAACACAATTTTATACACCAAAGCAGAGTGATCGATAGAAGAGCTGAGAGATATTTTGATAAACTCAATGTAGATATGATACTACGCACAAATATGAATACTGAACAGTGTTCACAATTTGATGAAATGATTGGGAAAATTTATTTTTTGTTGAACCTTTTGTTTTATTCTGGTGATTTCATTCTAATATTTTTTAATCTTATATAAAACTATAATTTTTTCCTGATTTATAATTATTAGATATGTGATTGTTATTTAATAACTATTCTTCCATAATTTTATTTTATTTTCTCTCCCATTCATTGTCCAATACATTGGAAATAAATGTGTATTATTTATATGGTGTGGACTATTAGGTTAGTCTTGTTATGATTTTTTTGGATTCTTGTTGTTGATGCTTGACAATTAATGATCTGTAATTGTGAGAATAGAACTTTGACACTGTTAAAGTGCTTAGAAATCGTTGAATAGACTGACTAGATATTATTTAATGAAGGTTAAAACTATGATCTTAGTTGACAAACTGAACTTCTCAAAAATAATTAAACATTAAATATATATATTTTGAACTATGTGTGGAGAAAATTTATGTAATTAACTCATTCAATGAAATGAAGAATTAATGAACCAATTGAGTCACATAGAAAGCCCACCAATCTTATCTGACTTCACTATAGTTTTCATTCAATTTTTTTATTATCATTTGTTTATCGTTTTCATATCTTATAATTTTATAATAAATTTGGATCGTTTAATTTCTTGTCCTAGAAACCACCCTTATGAAATTTAGTTTAGTACAAATTATACGGAATAATAAAACATGAAAATGAAGCTTGGTAAATACAGTATCATTGGGAGATAACCCTGGTTCCTACTATATTATATTACATAAAATATAAAAATATTTATGAGTGTTTAAAAAAACATAAATACCTAGCTTCTAGTTAATTTATTGGTAAATCATTACTATGTGTTTTTTATTTATAATGAAATTATACTTTTAGAGGTTGTTGTTATAATACCATTAGTATAATTTTCTACTTTATTTATTAATTTTATTATATGATATGATATAATAGTTTTTCTATTATTAACACATTTAACTTTATTTTTCTCTATTTTTTTGGGTATATTAGATCATTATATTTTCAATATATTTAATATTTGAGGTAGGAAAAAATTGTTAGTTTTTAAACTAATATTCCCCCTCTAATGTGAATACAATCAATATTTTGGCATAACTTTTGGTATCAATGTAGGTTTCTTTATTTGATAATGAGCATGATATAATCATTCTCTAAGTGGTTGAGCTCTCATTAGAGAACTCTGGCGGTCCAAGCCTGATGATCTTTCCCTATTTGATTCCCGCCTGTCTTGTGTGGACCACCGTGAGATGTTCACAATCCTTTTGTGTTGGGCAAAAATCCCTCAAGGTATCTTTGAAGCATTTTTGAGGTGATTGTGTTTGTTGACAAAGTGGACATCTGAGTTGTGATTGTTGACAAAGAGGATTTCATGGTGGAATGTCGAGTTTAAGAGCTGAGGTCAACGATCCATGTTTGATTCAAGAACGTCGATAAAAGGAATGGATGATCTGGAGGCGGTACAAAAGAACAAATACAAGGTGGCGCCGTTTTCCAGTGTTTGCCAAATTTTTGGGCCTGAAAATCGGTAAATGAAGAAAAGTGTTTTTGGCAAAGGGACTTGCGCGCCGTGGACATGGAGTATAGGAAACTTGCGCGTCATATGTTTTTCAAGATCCGAAGATCAAAATATGGCAAAGGAAGTAGGTTCGCGCAAGTTTGGGAGTTGGTCGTGCAAGTGTCCAAAAGGACAGAAGACTTGCGCGCCGAAACTGGGTCGCGTAGGTGACTTGCGCGCCGTCGCGCAGGGTGGTCAGATTGCCTATAAATACTGGACCACCCCTCCTCATTTTTCACTGGAGTTCAAGACGAGAGCTCTCGTCGCGCAGGTGTGGTGGTCACGCAAGTGGTGTGTGTGGTCGCGCAGGTGGGACGTGCGCACCAGTGGTTGAAGTTGTGCGCCGGTGTTAGAAGTTGCGCGCCGGTTGGCAGTTACTCGCCAATATTGGTTTGGGCGTAAAAGGAAGAGAGTCGTGCAAGTTTGGAGTTGAGGAAGCTTGAGTCGCGCAAGTGTTTGAGGAGGACTTGCGCGCTCGTTGTGACTTGCGCGCCGATACTTGAGCGCCGAGGTTGACTTGCACGCCAAGTAAGGTTTGTTCCAGCAGTGTTTTTCGGGCTGCGTGGAAGCTGGAAGTTTGCCCGATACCTTCGGTGCAAAGAGATATTCATCAACAGGTGAAAGTTAAACTTCAACAGAGAATCTACATAAAAGAGAAGATACATTATTTCATGAAAATGAAGAGACCTACAGGTCTATAAACTGAGAGTGGATTCCATCCAAGAGAAGTGAGCTTAGGAAGAGGAAGAAGGTGATCCTCTTCACCGGCAGTGAGACAAAGAGAGAGAAACAGGGAGTGACCCTTGGGAAAGCAGTGAGATGACCCTAAACATTGTAAAGGCAGTGAGCCTGGGCATAGAAGTGATCTAGCCCGAACCTTGTAATCCACAGCTAGTGAAGATTAGTGGAATTTGGTACGACCGGCAACCTGTCGGCGTATGCTCCTTGGACGTAGCCCTTAGCGGTGAACCAAGTAAAATTGCTGTGTCCTGTGGTTGCTTTACATTCTGTTTATATCGTGCAGTAGGAAAAAGAGAGAAGAGTGTTTTTCTAAACAGCGAAACAAGATCAGAACGGTCATTAATTTTTAGTTAGTCATACCCTGATTCACCCCCCCTCTCAGGGTATCCAGCCTAGTGGACCTAACAAGTGGTATTAGAGGGAAGGTTGAAAGTTGTTCTTCTCTCAATGGAGGTAACCAATCATAAAGGGATTCCGATCTTCGACGGATATAATTTTCAGATATGGAAGAATCGGATGCAACACTATTTCCGATCCTTGGGAATGGATGTGTTTTCAGCAGCTATGCATGGTATCACAGTTGATATTAATAGTGGTGCCTTATCAGAAGCTGAGCATAGAGAGTTGGATGCTGATTCCAAAGCAATCAATGCCTTAGGGGGAGCCATTTCCAATCCCATCTATACAAAGGTGATTTCATGCAAAACGTCACATTCCATGTGGGAAAATCTTTTGAATATATATGAAGGGAACACAAAAGTCAGAGAGGAAAAGCTGCAGGTGTTGTGGAACAAATATAAAGATCTTAAAATGAACCCGAATGAGTCTGTTGACACATTCTTTGATAGGGTGAACATTGTTGTGGAAGATATGCGAGGTATTGGAGAAGTCATTGAAGACATAATGATTGTAAAGCGCATCTTGAGGAAACTTCCACCTCGGTTCAATCCGAAAGTTTCAGTACTAGAAGATAAAGATCCAAAAGAGCTGAAATTGGACAATTTTCACAGTACCTTGGTTGCATATGAAATGAGGAACGTTGATAATGAGGCTGTGGAAAAGGGGATGTCTAAAGAGGTGGCATTTAAGGCCATGAATAAGCTCACCATTGAAGATTCTAATGAAGAAGAAGAGACAGATGAGGTGATGTCATTCCATTATTCGAATCTACAAAGAGGAAGAGGAAAGTTTAAAGGTAAACTTCCACTAGCATGATTTAGATGTGGAAAGGTTGGTCATCTTGCGGCAAGATGCCCCAAGAAGTTTCAAGATGATGATGATGATGACGTTGAAATTCCCAAAAATAAGACTTCCGCTTTTGTTAAAGGGAAGAAACAATTCAAGAATAATTTCTTCAAGAAAAAGAATCTTCTTTCACAAGAATTTGAAAGTTCAGATGAGTCTGAGGATGAAGAAGTTGAGGAAATAGAAAATTGCAGAGATCGTGGGGTAAATGCCTTGGTGGTAATTGTTGGTAGTTCTCAAAAGGGAGAAGAAGCTGATGCTAAAGAAGAAGAAGAAATTGAAGGGAGAATTGATATGGAAGCCGAATTGGAAGCAGCTCTTGAGGAGATAGATGTTTGGAGAGCCAAAACGAAGAAAGCCAATAAAGTGGTTCGTGATGCCAAACTCTATATGCAACAACAGGATGAAGAAAAGTCTGAGCTGTTAGAAGAAATTGAATGACTAAAATCCTCAACACCAGAGAGATCAGAAAATATTGTTGAGTATAAGCTTAAAATTGAGGAACAAAAGAAGGAAATTGATTGTTTGACTAACACAGGAAAGGAGCAGGTTAGATGTATCAAAGAGCTTGAAGAAGAAGTGGTCAGTCTGCGACAAAAACTCAAGGATCAAGATAAACTCTTGACCCCCAATGTGATATCCGAAAATCAGGCTATTCAGAAGACAGAGAAGATGAAAGCGGAGCCTAGCAGGTCAGTAGGAAAGAAACAGCAATTGAGCTCAGAAGTTAAGGTCGTTTCTGGGCTTAGTCAAGAACAAAAATTTGCGACAATTGCAGTCAGACCACAAGCTCTCATCCCGAAAGTGAAGGTTGATTTGGGAACAAAACAAAATCAGAATATTCAGAGATATCAAAGGGGAAATCACAGTGCTGAAATATCATGAGGGAATGCATCCTATATCAGGTGTTATTTCTGTGGGAAAATGGGACATTCACAATATGTGTGTTTCATAGCCAAGAGATATAGAAGGGAACATGAACAGAGACAGCAGCCAAACAGAGAACGGTTTTCCAGAACACATTTTGAAGGACACTGTTTTTGGTGCGGAGGATTTGGACACATGGCTAGGTATTGCACTTCAATCATTCAGAGAAATGTGTCAAAGAATAATCAAAATGTTCTCAAGCAGCAGATCAATAAACCAACAAGTGAGTTAAAAGTTCAGAACAGATTTGCAGCTCTGCAAGATGAGGGTGGTCCATCATACTCTGAGAAAGAACAGAAGCCTCAATCCATGCTGAGTGTGAAAGAAAATGTCTGGACCAAGAAGAAGAAAAATGAGAAGGCTGTGGTGGTGGAGATTTCCCTTAAAGCATCAGATCGATCTGGTGTTTGGATCCTTGATAGTGGTTGCACATCCCACATGACGGGTAATAGGGATCTTGTTACAGGCATTAAATATGACAAAGAAAGAGTTGTCAAATTTGGAAATGATGAAGGCCTGAAGATTGTTGGCTCAGGGAAAGCCAAGTTTGGGGGAAAAGAGATGAGACATGCTGATGTCTTGGTAGTAGAGGGTCTCAGTCATAACCTACTCAGTGTCAGTCAACTATGTGACTCTGGGAACTCTATCCAATTTACCAAGAAGATGTGTGTTGTGAAAGGAAAAGATGGAGCAGCTGTTCTGCAGGGAAAAAGGTCAAAGGGAAATCTCTATCTTGTAGGTGGGGAAGAAGATACTTGTCTTTTATCCAGAGAGGAAGAAAACCAGCTGTGGCATAAGCGACTCGGTCATCTATGCCAACCATCTATGGAGGATCTCGTTAAATGTGATGCTGCTAGAGACCTTCCCAAACTATCACGTGATCGCACTCATACGTGTGATGCTTGTCAACAAGGGAAAATCATCAGAAAGACATACAGGCTAAAGGAACAGAAATCAACTAGAGTTCTTGAATTGGTGCATGCTGATGTATGTGGACCTATCTCACCACGAGCTATAAATGGGAAAAGGTACTATGTTCTTTTCATTGATGACTATAGCAGAATGGCCTGGGTATTCATAATTACCCATAAGACAGAGGTGTTCAGTTGCATAAAGCAGTACAGGAGGGAATCAGAAAAGATGCTTGGGCAGAAAATTCTGAAGTTTCGTACTGACAACGGTACGGAATTTACAAACAGTCAGGTTGAAAAATATCTCGAGAAACATGGGATAAGGCATCAAGTTTCATCAGTAAGAACTCCCCAATAGAATGGAGTAGTTGAAAGGAGAAATCAGATCATCAACAACATGGCCAGAACAATGCTTATTGATAAGGACCTTCCAGAGAAATTTTGGAAGGAAGCAGTTTTGACATCGGTCTATGTTTCAAACCGGTCCCTGTTATGTCCGAAGCAAGGGAAGACTCCGTATGAACTGTGGTACGGAAAGAAGCCAACGTTGAAGTACTTTCGAATCATTGGAAGTAAGTGTTTCATTCTCAACAAATAACATCATAGGAAGTTTGAGGCACGAGGAGATGAAGGGATATTCCTTGGCTATTCTGGAAAAAGAAAAGCGTATAAATGTTTCAACAAAAGGCTGGGAAAAATCATTGAAAGCAATGATGTCACTATAGTTGAAAATGAGCAGAATACTCAACGATCCGGTGAACAGTTCCTAGATGAAAGTGATGATGAGGTAAGAAACCCAGGGGGAGCAGAAGTGGCAGAAGCTGACTCAGAAGAAGATACTGATGATGAAGAGGAAAGTGTCAAGTCGGTGTCTGTGAGAAAGCCAAAGAGTCGAGCTGAAATTGATAGGCAGAATATCATTGGTGATCAAACAGCTCCAGTTCAGACTCGAAGAGTGAAATCATCACAGCAAGCATCGTTTTTGTCTCAAGTGGAGCTGAAATGTTTTTCTGATGCAGCTGAAGATGAAAACTGGGTTCAGGCCATGAATGAAGAGCTTGATCAGATTGAGAAGAACCAGACATGGGAGATTGTTTCGAGGCCAGCAGACAAGAATGTCATCGAGACTAAATGGGTCTATCGCAACAAGATGAATGAAGATGGCACAGTTATTCGGAACAAAGCACGACTAGTGTGCAAGGGATACTCCCAGATATAGGGAATAGATGTTGATGAGACATTTGCACCGGTTTCAAGGCTGGAGACAATCAGATTATTTTTGGCCATAGCAGTGCAAAGAAAGTTCAAAGTGTTCCAGATGGATGTCAAATCCGCATTCTTGAATGGGGTTCTGGAAGAAGAGGTGTATATTGAGCAGCCAGATGGTTTTCTCATTCATGAGGATGAGAACAAAGTTTACAGGCTGAAGAAGGCGTTGTATGGGATGAAACAAGCACCAAGGGCACGGTACTCAAGGCTGGATCAGTACTTGAAGAAGCTTGGTTTCCAGCATGGAGGAGTTGACTACAACCTCTATTTCAGCAATGACAATAATCAAAGGATGATGGTGCTAGTGTATGTCGATGACATAATTTTTGGCGGATCAGATGAAGCTCAATGCAGACAGTTTTCTGAATTCATGAAAAATGAGTTTGAAATGTCAATGATTGGAGAGCTAACGTTTTTCCTTGGTCTACAGGTGACACAAGGAAGGAATGGAACTTTCATCTCTCAATACAAATATGCCAAGGAGGTTCTAAGAAGGTTTGGAATGGATAATTCCAAGGAAATGAAGACTCCGGTTGCTACCCGGATGAAATTATTAAAAGATGAGGATGGAAAGGCAGTTAATATCACAGAATACAGGCAAATCATTGGAAGTCTGTTGTACTTAACCGCAACAAGGCCTGATATTGTTTTCGCCACATGCCAAGCAGCGAGATATCAGAGTAATCCCAAGGAAAGTCACATGCTTACAGTGAAAAGAATACTTCGGTATATCAAGGGCACGGTGGACTTCGTCTTGACATACAACGACAAATCTCAGACAGAGTTATTGGGATATACTGATGCAGACTGGGCCGGTTCAGCAGGTGATAGAAAATCAACGTCAGGTGGTGAATTCTATCTTGGTGGATTGTGTATTTCTTGGCTAAGCAAGAAACAAGATTGCATTTCATTGAGCACCGCAGAAGCTGAGTATATTGCGGCCACTCAAGCATGCACACAGTTATTGTGGATGAAGCAGCAGCTTGAAGATATGGGAGTTGAAGTGAAGTCTCCGATCGGAATCCAGTGTGACAACTCAAGTGCTATAAATCTTAGCAAAAATCCTTTCCATCATTCCAGGACAAAGCACATTGAGATCAAGTATCATTTCATCAAGGAGAAGGTTGAGCAGGGCATCGTGAAGTTGGAGTACGTGCCTACAGAGCTACAGGTTGCAGACATTCTGACAAAGGCCTTACCCAAGGAAGCTTTTGAGAGGCATCGACTAGCTCTGGGAGTTCAGTCGATTCCCTGCACTTGAAATTGTGAGGATGTGGGACCCCCCCTCTCCCCGAGGTATGATGTGTTTTTCCCAAATCTGCTGATTTGTTCTCTACTCTGTTACAGTTTGTAAAGGACTGCCATTGGGTTCGTTGACAAATGGGGAGAAAATAGTGATTGTTCAAGGGGGAGACAATGTGGCGATTTGATAAATAATGAATGATATGGGGAGAAGCAGACAGGTGGAGCAGCCAGATAGGGGGAGTTGAAGCTAGTTGAACGTTCTTAGCCAGAGCTTAGCTTGGAAAACACAAAAAATATGGCTAAAGAGGTGTTGAAGCTGTGATTAGAAAGGGGGAGTGTATTAAATATGACGATGCTAGCAGTGATCGATCAAAGAATAGATATCACGATAGATGAGGATCGTGATAAAAGCAGAAGAGTGTTGTTGGACAGTGTTTGGTGTCAACAGTGGATGTCAGAGATAAAGTGATTCATTGATGAACTTTCCATTTACTCTTGTTTCTCACACTGAGCATTGCTCATGTGGGCTTAGAGTATGTGTTGAGTAAATCCTTGGTCGCTATCAGAATTGCAATGAGGCGAATGGAGGCTGAAGAATCAATGACGTATCTTTGTTTGGAAGACTTGTCAACAAACCCAAAGGGGGAGATTGTTGGGCAAAAATCCCTCAAGGTATCATTGAAGCATTTTTGAGGTGATTGTGTTTGTTGAAAAAGTGGACATATGAGTTGTGATTGTTGACAAAGAGGATTTCATGGTGGAATGTCGAGTTTAAGAGATGAGGTCAACGATCCATGTTTGATTCAAGAACGTCGATAAAAGGAATGGATGATCTGGAGGCAGTACAAAAGAACAGATACAAGGTGGCGCCGTTTTCCAGTGTTTGCCAAATTTTTGGGCCTGAAAATCGGTAAATGAAGAAAAGTGTTTTTGGCAAAGGGACTTGCGCGCCGTGGACATGGAGTATAGGAAACTTGCGCGTCATATGTTTTTCAAGATCCGAAGATCAAAATATGGCAAAGGAAGTAGGTTCGCGCAAGTTTGGGAGTTGGTCGCGCAAGTGTCCAAAAGGACAGAAGACTTGCGTGCCGAAACTGGGTTGAGCGCCGTCGCGCAGGGTGGTCAGATTGCCTATAAATACTGGACCACCCCTCCTCATTCTTCACTGGAGTTCAAGACTAGAGCTCTCGTCACGCAGGTGTGGTGGTCGTGCAAGTGGTGTGTGTGGTCGCGCAGGTGGGACTTGCGCGCCAGTGGTTGAAGTTCTGCGCCGGTGTTAGAAGTTGCGCGTCGGTTGGCAGTTACGCGCCAATATTGGTTTGGGCGTAAAAGGAAGAGATTTGTGCAAGTTTGGAGTTGAGGAAGCTTGAGTCGCGCAAGTGTTTGAGGAGGATTTGTGCGCTCGTTGTGACTTGCGCGCCGATACTTGCGCGCCGAGGTTGACTTGCGCGCCAAGTAAGGTTTGTTCCAGCAGTGTTTTTCGGGCTGCGTGGAAGCTGGAAGTTTGCCCGATACCTTCGGTGCAAAGAGATATTCATCAACAGGTGAAAGTTAAACTTCAACAGAGCATCTACATACAAGAGAAGATACATTCTTTCATGAAAATGAAGAGACCTACAGGTCTATAAACTGAGAGTGGATTCCATCCAAGAGCAATGAGCTTAGGAAGAGGAAGAAGGTGATCCTCTTCACCGGTAGTGAGCCAAAGAGAGAGAAACAGGGAGTGACCCTTGGGAAAGCAGTGAGCTGACCCTAAACATTGTAAAGGCAGTGAGCCTGGGCATAGAAGTGATCTAGCCCGAACCTTGTAATCCACAACTAGTGAAGATTAGTGGAATTTGGTACGACCGGCAACCTGTCGGCGTATGCTCCTTGGACGTAGCCCTTAGCGGTGAACCTAGTAAAATTGCTGTGTCCTGTGCTTGCTTTACATTCTGTTTATATCGTGCAGCAGGGAAAAGAGAGAAGAGTGTTTTGCTTAACAGCGAAACAAGATCAGAACAGGCATTAATTTTTAGTTAGTCATATTCTGATTCACCCCCCCTCTCAGGGTATCCAGCCTAGTGGACCTAACATTTTGTTTTTCCGCCTTAGGGATGAAGGCATATCTAGTCATTTTGGCCCGAAGCCATGGGAAATATTGTTGAATGAAATTACCTTCTCTATTCTCTTTCTTTGAGACACACGCTTTTTCCATATGGCCGAGACATCCACAAAAGAAGCATAAAATTGGGAGCTTCTCGAATTCGAATGAAATCCAGTTGTCTACGTCATCGATTTTCAAAACATGCCCCTCATTAGCAGCTCTGAAACAAAATTGCAGCACTAATCTGAACCTTGGGTCCCCATTGGATAGGGTACGAGTAGTCCCATTCAATGAATTGGCCAACGATGTCCCCAATTTCTCCCATAACACGTTTCGTTCATGCGTGAAGAGAAATTCCTTTAATGCGTATCCAGAAAGAGGATCATGTTAGCTTAATGTTATGGATATCATCCCCCCCTCTGAATTAATCCATGAGGAGGATTTGATTATCAAAAGACCACATCCTGCCTCTAACGATTTTATCTCTATCTCTTTCATTGATGAACTCAAAGACAATGTGATTGTTCCCCGCTTCATGAATGGCCATTCCGGCTTCCAATTTCCAAAGATTCTGTAATGTGTTTTTATGTGCCCCCTGGTTGATTGAAATATTTTCCACAAACTTTCCAACAACTAGCAAGGACATGCATTTTTCTAAGAGTTTATATTCATTTCTCCAAGTCTCGATAGTCTCTTTCTTCTTTATCCTTCAGGGACGGCCTCTTCCAAAGGTTCACAATATCCACCTCCATTGTTCAGTGCACATGGGATGGGGAAGAGCTCCAAACAAGGCATGGTTAACCGCAATCCTTGGGTCAGCATGCAGTAATCTGTAACCTCCAATGACCGGGACTGCCACCCACCCCCCCCCCTCCACGGCCTCCTTCTGTGAAGGGGAAACATGGGAAAGGCCCTGGCGGAAAAGCCTTCAGAAAGAAGCTCCATGATTAGCTCTCTGCAAACAACTCACATTTCGCACAAGCGCTCCGCGAAGCAAAACAGCCTTCATAGGGTGATTCCCCACGGCAGGATCTCACGAGATCGCTTCGCAAGATAATATCCACCCTTGCTGAATGAAACACCTTTGTTCCTAAAGCCACCACGAACTCAGTTTTCTTCACTCCACTCTCCACGAAGCACTTCGGCCACCGCAGGGTGGCTCAGCCGGTGGAATAGTTGCATCCTCCCTTTGCAACTGGGATTTCACGATTTAGTCACCACACTTGCTGAGGTATTCGCCTTCGACCCCAGGATCACCATGAACCAGAAAAAACTTCACACCAATCGCTACAGAGAATTCGACCTCGATTGAGCATGAATCAGAAATGAATATGCAGTCAGAGACTTTATGATCTGGGAGTCCAAAAAATCGATTGAATCTAGAAATGCGGGTCGGTATGTGAACATGATTCACCCCGACAAAAACCAGATATGGAATCTGAGAAGGAAAGCTGAAACAGACAGGTCTTCATGATGATGAGCGAGAGAAGAATGTGTTGATATCGAGATCTAGAAAAGGAAGCCATGATCCCTCTTGCAAACCCCTATCCCACGAGGAAGGAAGAGCCCTCATGCAAAAGACAAATGGGTCAAGAATCCCCCCACCACTGTGGGTAGATCAGGATGGTGGAGACTCAACCCTAGGAAAAACCTAGGAGGAAATTCTCTCAATCGTAGAGACTAATAAAAATATATAATCATTCTAAATATTCATTAAATTATCATATTTCTGATCATATCTGATTCCTTGCACTAACATATAGTGGAGAATTTGTTTTTGTTTTTTTATGGTGGAAGGATTCCATGTCGAAAATATTGAAAATATTAATCATAAATGATCACCACATGTTGATGGGAATGATTGTGAGTACTCGTGATATTTGATGGAAACATTAATTATTCGCATTGGGAGATAATTCCCAAGAATCACAAAAAATCATATAGAAAGTGTGGTTATGTTGTACTATATTGATGATCGTATGACTTATAAAGTCATATCAAAAATATTTTGAAATTGTGGTTATTTTGTACAACATTAATGGTCGTATGACTTATAATGACTTATGATAATTTTTGCATAAGCCTTTCCATTTATAATAACATAGGGGTCACTTAGTGGTGACTTGGTCATTAAACCACTATCCTACTTATTCAATTACATATTAAAAGTATAACAACACTAAAAGGATGTTTTGGTTCGAACAACTGATATAATAAAATGACGGAATATCCCTACAGGGATATAAAAAGGGTAAACTACGATGTGTGATTTATGACTAACAAGTTAGTCATGTATGAGGAAAACATCAATGATATAATATCTATCAAGGTATACCACTATAATTTTTCGCAGACAGTGCACCTCCGTTGGAGGGGGTTTTTTACAAATTAATAAATTGTTTATCAAACGAAATAATTAACTTTACTAAAACTTATTCAAGAATTGTAATTTAATATAATTATAATTAAGAAGTCACCTGAATGAAATTAAAAAACATTCTTGAATTAAAGAAGCTTGGAGAGGGACCCTACCTTAATAGAGCCAACCCACAGTCAGTGCATGGCAATTATATCAGTGACAACTCTAAGCTGAAACATCCATCCTCCGGTCATATGGAACTTTGCATATATATAAGGACTCCATAACCCCTTTTTATGTGTCTGCATGACCTTTAACATGCACAAAAGTGCCCTTATATATATGCTCACATGCATTTTCATGTTATCACTCACACGCGTATGCATTTTACCTATATATAAGCACACTTATCCCTTATATGTAATTGCACTATCAAGGGAAGATATACATATAATAGAAGAATTTATTATATATATGGTTACCTGTAAATCTATAATGAGCCCCCTTTGACTCTAGCTACCATAACACACACGAACGAGTCCTAGGAGACTTCAAAAAAATGACAGTGATATGATGAATCATCATTAATTAAATATAAAATTGATGTAGGAAAAAAATGATCTGTCATAACAGTAATTAAAGAATATGTGATGATGATAACATCATCAAAACATGAAGTGAAGGTTTCCTCTCTAATTAGGATCCAACATATCATGCAGTATCAATTCATGGATTAGAGATGTGGATCATACAATTTAATATCATACATTAATGAAATTAAACATGAAATTTACATTTTGACCAATTATAACATAAGCCTATGTAATACATGTACCACACATTATGGTTTATTAAATGGTAAACAAGTATGAGGAAAAACATAACAGATTTTATAAAACATCATTCTTTTCTAGATATATTAGACACACGTGAAACAACTTCTATGTTATATAGGATGAGCATTTGTTTTGGTTTTCTAATACCTATCTAAACAAGTCTATTAATATTTTATGGGTTGTAACTATTGAATATTAATAAATTTATTGGTAATAGATCATGTGTAGTATTTTCCATAGAAAATATATACCTTGTACAAATTATTTTAAATAGAAACTTTTGACATGTAACTAACACTATAGAGGAAGAAAATAAATTAGAAAAGGATGATGAGTGGGAGAAACATCCAACTCAAATTAATACAAACACATAACATGAAATAGAACTGAATGAAAAAGATCCACACACCATAGTTGGTAAGATCCATGATAGAAGTGACTATATCCTCATCAGAACCTTTTAGAGCCATCACAACCTTGTCCTTGTAGACTTCATCTTCTTTCATCACCAAATCGATGTACTTTGATTGTAATATACATGAATGGGATTGCATTTAAAAAATTGTAAATTAATATAAATTATAAACTTAGTTATGATATCTGAAAATACCCCCCCCCCCACCAATGTAGACCCCCATGCACCCGTCCCCTGGAAACCCCCCGACACCTCCAATGCACTCCCCCCTTCCCCTGCCACCAGCACAACACCAGCCTCTGCACACCGCCTACACACCCACACCACCTACACACCTACACCCCCTATAAAACCACACCCCCATGCCCCCTTCACATGACCTACACACTCCCTTCCACTTACCCCCTGCACACCCAAACACTACCCCTCCCCTACCCCCTTCCCCAACCCCTGCACATCTCTCTCCCTAACAAACCCACTTTTCCCTACCCCATCCCATGCACACCCACATCCCCCCTACCCTGAAATACCCCAACCCCTTCCATCGGCACACCACCACGCCCCCTGCCCCATGCCCCCTACACACCCCCAACACACCCACACCCCATGCCCCCTTCAAACCCCCTCCACAACCCTCCCCTACCCCCCCGCACACCCTTAAACTGCCCATGCCCTACACAATAAACCTCCCCTACACACCCCCTCCCATGACCCCTATGCACCCCATCCCCATGCCCCCATCATACCCACACCCCTCCCCCACCCCTACCCCCAGTACACCCCCTGCACCAAGAACACCCCACACCCCCATTCCCATACCCCCTGCACACCCCCACCCCCACCCCTTCCCACAGCCCCTACCACCTACACACCCCTCTACCCCTACACCCTCCTACCCCTCCCCCTACACCCCCTATACACCTACACACCCCGTGAAACCAAAAATAGCATACAACAAAACATCTAATACACACTAAAATCATTATATGGTAGAATTCAATGTATAAACCAAGAATAAAATTTAAATGAAAAATGTATCTCAATATAATTATCACCAAAACCATCATGACCCTCATCATATTCATTATAAACATTAACCCATTATCACTTCCTTTTAGAACACATCATCTACAACATATGCATTGGCATATGCACCTAAATCAATGGCAGGAGAAGAAGAACCCTCATAAAATGAACACAAATAAATTAGAAAACATTTAATTATTGAAACATAAAACATTTATCACTAAAATCTAAAAATAAATCTAGATTTATTATACTCATATGAAATCTAATTTTTTCTAAAAATATATCAATTCTAAATATTTTAAGGGAATTTGAGGGAATACAACTATAAATTACATATTCAAATTTATAAAATTTATTGTTCGATTAATCCCCCAAAAATATTTTGTTAAACTCCAAGGAAATAAATTGTTTTTTTGACTTCCTAAAAATTAGAACCAGCTCATGAATATGAATTTCACAGCCCTATGATCTCATCCAACTAAAAAATCCTAGATTTGGTAAATGGTATAAACCTTCACCATTTTTTATCTATAATAATTATTATTAATATAGTGATTATAGTAAACTACTCTCATAAACCTCAAAAAAATTGAACATTTTTAATCCTTTAGATCTAAGCTACATGTACATATTTTAAGCAGCCAAAATAATTCATAAAATGCACAATATAATATAGTCAATTTTTTTGGAAATCCACATAGTTGACCAATTTAAATATCCTTCAAAAAGTTCAGTGAGAAAAGATTACTTTATATTATATACATTAGGTATGCCTTGATATTCTATATATAACAATGGTTAGAAAAAATTTTATAAACTCAATACAATAAACTGGAGAAAATATTTTATCTAAAACCACTCTATCAATCAATGAATATCCCTTTCAAAAAATTTTGACTATGAATTTTATAACATCTCTTTTTTAATTAATCATATTTATGAATACTTGTTTGTTGCATATGAAATTTTCATCTATTTTTTTGGGAAAAAATTTCTATGTGTTATTATAATCTACTTAATTTATCTCCCCTTTCATATCTTTAGTCGAATTTTAATCATTGGATGCATAATCAAATATTTTTACTCAAATAAATATTAGAGGATATTTCTTTTAATTCTATAAATCCAATTAGTTTATAGTATATTATATATTTTTTCCAAAATGTTCTCTTCATCAATATGTTTAGTTCTAGTAAATATTATATGTTCAATTAGAATACAAATTTCTCTTTATTTCAAATATTCATCAATAAATTCTATTATGGATTACACACTACCCCTAAAAGACTGTCTAGGTTCTTGTAAAGATTCAATTTTCTTTAAATTAACTTAAATGCTCCTTTCATAGATTTTTTTTCTTTCTTCTATGTTATTACATATTTTATTTCAAAATATTTAATAAGAATCATATTAAAATATCTATAAACCATGATTCTTATGGAAAATATTTATGAAATATAACTTCATCATGTTATTTCTATACATTTTTTAATTCCCTTCTATATTAAGAATATTGATGTAACTACTAAATACTCATAAATACTTCATTGTATTCTTCCTTTTATACCGTAGTTCATAAGGATATTTTTTCCTAGGTAGAGGAGAAATATATATTATATATATATATATATATATAAGTTTGAACAACCTATTTCTAGTGATACCTTGTAATATCAATAGATATCACCATAGTTTGTGTTATATTATTGACGATTCTACTTTACCTCTCAACCACCCCATTCGATTAGGATTTCTACATTACAATATCATGTTGAGAAATATCATACTTATCTAGATAGTTCCTAACTAAATAATAAGTGAATTAAATTCCATTATTATAACCTTTCACTTTGATATTCATTCCATGATAGTTTAACACTATCCTTTTATACCTATAATGATAATCAAGTACTTCAATTTTTTATAAATAGTAATAATATAGCCAAAATAACTATATCCATCCCAAAATACAATATATTAAAATCATCCTTTTATTCCTTTCTTCTTCATAGGTCAACATGCATTGGTATATACTAAGTCTAATACATGGATATGACATATTTTCTTAGGTTTATAATATTTACATATGATATTTCCAATTTTGAATACTTGAAAAGTATTTTCTCTATCACCTTTTCAATATAGAATATTAAAATAATTTTTTTACTAAACTAGTTACTCCATGAATCATTGATTGAGACCACTAAAAATTTTATTCCATATATTGACAACATTTTTCACAGATAATGATAAATTACGTTAATCCCCATTTCATTCTAGATATTTCTCAGCTAAAATAATTAACTATGGTTCTAACCATAATATTTTCTACACCACTATTAAAAAAATAAACTTTTTCATTAACATTAGAATTTATATTTATCATCAGATTAATGTTTTCATCTATATGTGTGGAAAAGAAATTATAAAATATCTATGATCCCTCATTATTTTTTGTTCAAACAACTGTTTTAATAAAAAGAGGGAAACCCCATACATGGATTTAAAATGCTCAATTACGATTTGTGCTTTATGAATAAAAACTACATCATGTATAAGGAATACATCAATGGAATAATGTGAAGCATGGTATACCACTATGAGTTTTTGTAGATAGAGAACCTTCGTTAGAGGGGTTTTATTACAAAATCATGAATTGTTTATAAAAAAACAATTATCTTAACTAACACTTATTCAATATTTTCAATTTAATATAAACATAAAGAAATAAGAAGAAAAATACATGACATTTAAAACATTCTTGAATTAAAGGGGCATAGAGAGGGACCCTTCTTCAACCTGAAGGAACATTTTCTTTTGACGGAGACAACTCAATTCATCCTTTTTTCTACTTTCATGCTTATGTAACTTCACATATATATAAAGACGAATAGCCTCTCTGTACATATTTTCATGACCAAATACGTACAAGGGGGAGATATATGTTTATACTTGCATATACCTCTTTACACTTACACATGTAGACATTTTTTTATATCGATATATAATAACACCAATTCTCAATATATATAATCATAAATACATGAGTGAATATATATAAAGGGGTAACTTATATAAGTATATGTCTACCTATGAATACACATGCAAGCCGTCGTCAACGACCACTTGAATCCACCTCATTGAAATCCACTAAAAACAACATCGATCAATTTCCCCTTTTATCATGCTTTTATTAAATTTAGAATACAACGTATAATAAATAACATAATCAGTACATATTTCCATATTAAATGTTTATTTAAAACTTTAACTGATTCATGAAATAATGTAGGTAAATCGAATACATCCACAACAGTTAACAATTATTAAATATAATAAATTTAAATCAAGAATCATAAACACATATCAATAACATGAATTCATGTTCTTCTCATATGATTGACCTATTTTAAATTAAATTACTTTGGTTTAATTAGAAATTTTTATAATGTTAATCCATATGATCCTATTTAAATAGAATTTTTTTATAATTACAAAATTTAAAATAATAATATTGGATATGTTTCGAATCCCTTACCTCAGATGATTCAATAAAAATTACATCATGAGAGCGAGGAATGAAGAATGGTCACACTGCCAAAAACATGAAGATCCTTATAATACGTACAAAAAACTATTTTTGAATACAAATAATAATCACACAAAATGATAAAGAATAAAAATACCCTATACTACCAAAGAAGATAAAATAAGAAGTAATGAAGAATACAATTATAATGAATCACCTTGGAACTCAATGAGATCGGTCACATGAAGAGAACAAATAAACAAGACGGTCATGGATCGGGGGAGGATTAAGGAGGAGGGTGCCACCATGAGAGGAGGGTCACAGATTGAGAGGAGGGTCATTGTGAGAGGAGGGTCATCATGAGGTGGATTTATGTTGGGGGAGGATGGAGGAGGAGCTTGTCGCGGGTGGAGAGTCGATCTGGGGAGGATGGAAGAGGATCCAAATGTGGGAAGAGGGTCATCACAGGGGGGGATAGTGGAGAAGCCCAAAGGAGCCCCATGAGTTTTGTAAAAAAAACATGGGACAAATATTAGCTACAATTGTTTAATTTAACTAAAGTTAAAATCATTCTATATCCATAGAAATATAAAATTGTGGATATAGGTTCGTGGATATAACACATATTTCTAGCGATGGCATAAGAAAGAAGTTTCAGGTAATAGTGAAGATGTGAGAAAGAGTTCCTTCATGAAAAAACATAAATTTTGCATGCAAGGAATTAATGTTGTGAATATTCCCCTCAATGTTCTATGATATATTGATATTTTTGAGTAGTTATATAGAAAGGGGTATTCATCAATTTTATGAAAGTAGAACTTCAACATTGTATCCATCTATGAATGAGGATTTATTCATTATTACTAATGAAGCGAACTAGAATTACATAAACTATGACTGGATACCTTTCAATAGGAGTAAGAAAAGGAAGATTAAGATAGTTATCCTTTCTACTAATAGTGATCCATACAAAAAGACATAGGGGTAACCCTTGGGAATGCAGTAAAAATCCCCTAACCCTTGCAAAGGTAGTGAGCCTTGGTATAGAAGATATATATCCCAAACCATCATTATTGGTAGTGAGCCTTCACTAATTTGGTACAATTAGAACATTGTCATTATATGATCCTTGGATATAGCCTATTAAATGTGAACCAAGTAAAAATCATTGGAACCTTGTTCTTTCATTCCTACATTACATTCAAATAATCTTCATTAGATAAATAAAGAAAGGACAAGATAATCATTAAAATTTAAGTGAAAACAAAAAAACTCTTATAAAAATGTGTTGGAGATATATTGGGGAAGAAATAATTTAGAAAATAATATCCATAACCTTTTCACACCCCCACCCTCTTGAGGTATATAGGCCCCCTTTTGACATAACATTATTATATTTGTTTATATTCATAAATCCAGTAATATCAATAGTATAAATTATAAAACAAGAAATAATATTTGTAAATCATAAGGTAATAAATTAAAAAAAATATCCATATATAAATCCATCATGCACAACAATTTCCTATAACCCCATGTGATAAATATGTGGGCAATTATGCATTACAAAATCAATCATGGGAATATAAACCCACAAATGGAAAAAACTCATGTAATGGACACTACCATATTGGAATACATACTAGAAATAAATGATGACTAAAATACGAATAAGTTGTACCAAATGATATTGAGTCTTTCTAGAGTCTATCTATATCACAAAAGTAACCCCTAGTGGTTCCACACACAATAGTAACGTATGTCCATTTCTTAGGTCACTCGCGGTTCCTAATGTAACACACACATATTTTTATTAAAAAATTATCTTTGCATAATTTTTATTCTTTAATAGATTTTTTGACATAATAATATTTTTAAATGAACTGTGGGATGCACATATTATAAAATTACTATTATATCCAGGTCGTTAAGTTTGTGGGAATAATTACAACAAACATAAGAAAATGTATTGTAAATTATATAGTTATCAATTATTTATGGAAAACATAAATAAATTAGATATTTGAATTATTGATTAAATAATTATGGTATTGAAATAAAATATTTTTGATATGCATGGGATAGATATTTTAGTCATAGGGTATTGAACAATACTCTATTAAATGTATAAAAACCATAAGAAAAGATTAATTTTACACCATTGAATGGTGAAAACCATTTAAATTAATAATTTTACACATTAATAATTTTTATTTGATCAAAGAAACATGTTATTTTAAAGTGAGATATAATAATTTACTTGGGATGAATTGGTGATATTGTTTGGATAACTTTCATGTTTTGATGAATAGTAAAAATATGTTAATTTTAATTAGAGACAAATTTTTTAATAAAAATTATTTTTATGGGTAAATTATAAATTTTAATGGTTTTAAATTATAAATAGAATATAATTTTAGCATTCAATATAATTTATTTCATTATAATTAATTTTACATTGAATTTGTAGGTAAAAACATCTAAATATTTTGCAATGTATTAACTTTTAAATCATTTTCCTCATATCAACAACGAGATTAATATTAAATTTATTAATTAAGATTATGTGATAATAATTATTAAAACTAGATTCCATATTTTTAATAATTATGGTTTTATTATGTTTAAATGATACTTTTATTTTTTTCATTATGAATAGTAACTTTGGTAATTATTCTTTTATTAACACTGTTAATAGTAAATTTTGTAATTAATGGTAAAATTAAAATTAAAAAATTACATTAAAGTCTATAAAAATACAATTGGATGACTAAATTATATATTTGTTATCTTTTTTTTGAAATGTAGTCACTTAATGGACACTTACCTATCAATATGTCATGAATGTAATAAAGACTACTAAATGTGAAAAAATGTCACAATCTAATTGTATATTTGTATATTAATTACAATATATGGATAAATATGAGATGATATCAAATATAGATAATATATAGAAAGGATGAATAATTATATACAAAATATAAATATATTTATAATTTTTATCGATAAAATGAATTCTATTAATGATGACACAACAGTGATGTAAAAAATATTTTAGTAATAGAATTATCAAATAAATGGCTTTTAAAAATATTAACATTAATATCATATGAACAAATTAATGTTCTCTACCAATTTTATAGTTTACTATTCCATTTTAGGAGAGAATTAAATATTTTTTTCTTATACATCTTCTGTACGGATTATATTTAAAGTCAGAAAAGGTGATAGTGTCAAAAATGACACTATTGAAATTTTATAAAAATAACATTTTATTAAATTATATAAAAATAAAATAAAAATATTTAAAAATTACAATGTGATAATTATATGATATAAAATTTTGTAAAATATACATTTATTATAAATTAACACAATATATATAAATTTTTAAAACCATTATATATTTAGAATGACATTAACACAATTAAAATTTAATAGAATAACTAAGTGTCTTTTAATAATAATTTTTTTAAATTTAAAAAATAAGTTGTAAAAAATTTATTTCATGATAGTATTATAACCCTATCTCATCTAATCTTCAATATTTTGGACACATTTTATGTATTTGGGCAGGGTTTTATTTTATTATAAATTATTATTTATGGAGTTTCCAAATGTGCCCCTCACCTAAATAATTAAATTACAACTTCTCCCTCACCTCTTCACTTAATTTTGAGCCTTCATTCATGGACCACCCCTGAAATTTTTCCTTCTCATATACCATATTTTCATTATAGAGGTTTTTTAATCTTCAAAGACCAACTCTAGTCCTCTAGAAAGATATTTAGAGGAAGTACGTTGTGGAAGAGGTAATTCCTTCTAAAGGTACTTTCAAACTTCTCTCTTCTTCTACTTCCTCTTCATTAGATGTTTCAATATAAATAATAAAATTAGTATAACTAAAATACTTATATGTTATTATAAATAAAAAATAATCATATTTGACATTATATCAATCCTATGAAAAATGATATCACCGCGTGTGCATACATTCGACTTACTGTCTCCACGCCACGGTGTAATATATTTTTCACTAACATAATTCATGGAAGGGTATAATGATAAAAATAATAAATATATATAATTATTATAACATTATACTAATTCTAAAATATAATATAGAATTCACTTCAATTCCATTCAACAATTTTGGAATGATATCTTCGCTCGTGCGTATATATGAACTACCAGCTCCATGATGTGATTGATTCATTCTGCATGATCTTCATTAAAACGTGATTATATAAATGAATTAAATGAATTAATATGATATATATAATAATAATATTATTTTTTAATGATATAACTATAACTTAAAATGGGTAATAAGATCATATTCTACAAAACATGCATAAGAATATAAAGTAGTTAATAACCGAATAACGAGTAACAATGAAATGTTACTAAATAACATATCAAAATATGATAATAAATGTTATCATAAAAATTATTATCATTACATAACAATTCATTAACATTATTTAAATCATTATACAAGATGTTCAGAAACATACAAAGTCTATAGGATCGAAATTAAGGGGCAAATTTGTAAATCATATTTTTTATATAAGATTTTTTATTCGTAAGTACATACTCGGATATATTTATCCTCTTATTACATATTTCAATATATATATATATATATTAAAAATATTCTAAATAGAATTTTATAATTTTTAAAAGTTATTTTTAACCATGGGTAGATTTTTACTAAATGGTATGGATGGAATCTGTTTTCATTTCTTGTATGAGGTAATTTTTGACTTTCTAGTAAAAGAATGACAAGAATTTTTTTAACATGTAAGACATCAACAAATTTTTATGATTTCATGATTCATTATTTCCTTGAAACATCACCAAAAATAATATAATTTTAATTTCACCTACATTTATTTCTTCTAAAATTGTTATGCATTTTGAGGAAGGAGAACGTTTTGGATGAAGAAAGGATATTTTCCTCCAGAATTTATTTCAAGTGTTTTCTCAATTTTATTTTCCAACTAAGAGGGCACTATTTAAATAGGTTTATATATTAATTCCATATTATTTCTATTATATGATTTTCTATGGTGGAAATTTATTTAAGAAAAAAATTTGTTTAATTTCTTTTATGAAGGAATGATTTTTATGGAACCCTTTTTATTTCATAGGACATGATATATTAAATGTTTTTATGTATTTTTGGAACATGTAAGATTGGTTTTATTATGAGATAGGTGGGGCCTATATCTTCCTCAAATGCATTTGGTAAAGATTTATATCTCATCAGATAGAAATTATTGGAATGAAAAGTTAATCCAGTTTAGTAATACCGGGCTTTAACAAACAGTGGACTCAGTTCAGTAACAAACTTTCTCTGATATGATGGTCTCAACAATTTTCCTTGATTAATATGAAATGATTTTCTATTCTTATTTATTTATGCCAAAAATATAATGTTTTTTATTGTGAATAATGTTATTACATTGCATTTTTATGATTTATCCCATTACATGATATTGTGGTCTTTTATATGTAGAATAATATTTTCAAATGTTAGGTTCTTATGATATTGATAGGAATGATATTTCCATTGATTACCCTCAATGAGCAGGTCAAATCACCCTTTCATTTGTTTCATTTACCAATTCATTAGGAAGGGTATTAAGTAATATATTTCCAAAACGAGTCTTGTTATGAAGAAATATGTATGTGAAAATGTGGATGTGTTATGAACCAGTTGTTTATGTTTCCCAATTTCTAAAGACACCAAACCTATATGATCATGGCATGGTTTTTTATATTATGTAATGAATGTTATTTAATATTTAAAGGTAGCTGATAGATTGGTTATTTTATTAAATCACTCTCATTTTCAGGATTTCTTCCATGTATCTCTCTAGATAAAGTATATAACTGATCCTTCACATGTATTAAGCTTAGAATTTGTACCGCTAGAGAATGATCTTTCTAATGAAGAATAACAGATATAGATTGAGAATCATAGAAAACATTCTCTATGAAATAAAACCACTCACTTGGTTAATGTTTTATGGAGGAACCACTAATTTTAATAAGTTACATGGGGACTTTGGGATATGATGAGGTATAGGTATAGTCATCTGTTTGATTCCAAGATACTAATATTGAGGTCAAATTCAGTTTAAAGTGTAGAATGTAACACTTTGATATTTTTGTGAAATATTTTATAAAAATAATTTTTATTATTTAGTAGCCTTATTTTCAAAAAATCATTATTTTAAATGAACTGTAATTTGTCCTTATTATAAAATTACCATTATAGCATAGCCATTAGGTTAGTGGGAATAATTATTACTAAATTATGAAAATTCATTGTGAATTCCTTGGCTATCAATCATTTATGAAAAATATAAATCAATTAGATATATTTAATTTTTAGAGTAAATTACAATGGGTAAGAAATAAAATATTTCTTATATTCATCCAAAAGATATTTTAGCTATAGGAGGTTAAAAACCATATTTAATGTATAAAACCTATTTTTCTTAAAAAAAGATTAATTTTACACCATTGAATTGAGAACCCCTTTTAAATTAATAATTTGACAGATTAATAATATTTATAGGATAAAAGAAAAATGTTATTTTTAAGTGGGAAATAGAAATTTATTTTGGATGAATTTGTGATATTTTTGTCACAACATTCATGTTTTGAATAATAGGAAAAATATGCTAAATTTTAATAAGAAAAAACTTTTTTCATAAAGACAATTTATATGGATAAATTACACTATATAATTTTTTAAGAGTTTAAATAGAATATATATTTTTAATTAAAATTTTTTTTTATTAGAATTAATTTTACAATGAATTCATCAGTAAAATCATTTCAATCTTTTGCGATGTTTTAACTTTTAAAACTTGATTCTTCCATTCAAAAATGAAGTAAATTTTAAATTAATTACTGAAAATTATATGTTTGGAATTTTTAAAAATGGATTCCATATTGGTAATCAGTTGGTCCAAATTATGTTAATAGGATAATTGTTTTTTGGGCATTATAAATAGTAACATGGGTAGTTATTTTTTTATTACCATGGTGAATGGTAAATCAGGTAAATGAGGGTAACAATAATATTTTAAAATTACCTTAAAACCTATAAAAATCTTATTAAATGATTAAATTATACCCTTGTAATCTATTATTTGAAATATAATCACTTAATGGGCACTTACCTATGAATATGACATGAAGGAAATAAAAAACTAATGAATGTGACAAAATGTCATAATTTCCTTTTATATAATTATCTTAATTTTAATATATGTATAAATATTATATAATGTTTAATATTAATAATATTGGTAAATATAAATGAAATACATATATAATGGAAATTGTTTTATAATTTTTAGATATTATATAATTACCATTAATGATTGGACAACAGTGATGTAAAAATAGTTTTAATAATAGAAATGTCAAATAAATGCTATTAAAAATATTAAAATAAATATAATATTAACTAATTAATGTGATACAAGAAATTTATCGGTGGATATGAAATGTTTAGAATGTATTAAATATATATTTTTTAATTTATCTACTATTTCGATTTTATTTAAAGTCAAATAAATGAATAGTGTTAAAATTGAAACTATTGATATTTTATAAGACTAAAATTTTATTAAATTATTTAAAAATCATAAAAATATTTAAAAAATAAAATATTGATAATAATAAGGTTAAAAATTTTATAAAATATCTAGTTATGGTCAATTAACTTCATATAATTAAATATTTATAACCGTTAAATATTTAGAATGTAATTACCACAATTAAAATTTAATAGAACATGTAACTTTCAATTAAAAAGATATCATTGAAATTGAGAAAATAAATTTTCTAAAATTTATTAGTTAATGTGATTAGAAAAATATACCATCTCAGCTTCTCATTTATGACACTTTGATTATTTTTTGGTTGGGTTTGATTTTATTATTAATTATTATTTATAGAGTTTCCAAAAGTGCACCTCACCTCAATTATATAAGGGAACCTCCTACCTAACCACTTAAATTAATTTTGAGCCATAAATATCAAATAACCCTTACAATATTCATTTAAAACATTCCTATTTTCATTCAAGATGCTCTATAAATCATTTAAGACAAACTCTTGTGCTCTATAAAGATATTTGGAGGAAACACGTCGAGGATGATGTTATCTCTTCTATCGATTCATTCAAACTTATTTTCACTTCTACTTATTCCTAATTATTTGTTTCATTGTGAATTAATCAATTGCAATAATATACTTATATGTAATTATAAATATGAAACTACCATATTTCACCTTCTATCTACCTTATGAAAAATGAAATCATTGTGCGTTTGTACGTATGGCTGACCATCTCAACACTGTGGTGTAATATGTTTTTCACCACCTCCTTACATGGATAGGTATAATGATTGAAATAATAACTATATATGACTATTATAAAATAATAATGATTCTAAAATATTGTACACCATCCACTTTAATACCATTCATTAATTGTTGAATGATATCATCGCTCGTGTGTACATATAACCTACTGTCTCCACAATGCGATGTAATTCATCGGACATGATCTTCATTAAAATATGATTATATATATGAATATAATGAATAATTATGATATATTTTATAGTAATTTAATTATGTAAATGATATAAAAATAACCTAAAAACATGGAATAAGAACTTATTTGACAAAACATGCATAAGAACATAAAACTGTTAATACACGAATTACAACTAATAATGAAATGTTACTAACAAATGGATGAAACTATGATAAAAAAATTTACTATAAAAATAATTATGAATATATAATAAATAAGTAACATTATATAAATTATTATATAGTAGGTTCATATACCTATATTATGGAAAACCATTGGAAATTTCATTTTTTCAGAAATTATTTATTCGTACATTTTTATTGGGGTATATTTATCATCCACATCAACGTTTCCCAATTATATATATTGAAAATATTATTTATAACCATCTATAATTTAAAAAATTATATTTTACCCCTTGTGTAATATTTACTAAATGGTATGAATAGACTACTTTTTTTGTTTTTGGTATGAGGTTCTTTTTAACTATTCGGGAAAAAGTATGAGAATAATTTTTTTTAAACTACTGCGACATGAATGGATTTTTATGCTTTCAAAATTAATTATTTCCTTGAATAATCACTTATAATATTAAAAGGTTATTTTAAAATAAGATGATTTATTCTAAAAGTTTCTGGAATTTTGAGATAAGAATTCTTATTGATGAAGAAATGATATTTTCCTCAAAAATTAATTTCATGTGTTTCCCAAAATTATGTTTCATCTAATAAGACACTCTTAAAATAGGGTTATATTTCTATCCCTGTTATTAATATGATTTTATTGTGTTTATTATGGAATAAAATTTCTTAAATACATTTTTATATCAATTACGATGGAATGATGTTTAGAAAACCCATTTTATATCATGGGCTACGCTATGGTAAATTTTTTTATGTTTTTGTATCCCACGTTAGAATGGATTCATTAAGAGATGGGTGGAAAATACATATACCTCCAATGCATTGGTTAATTATTTATATCCAATGAGACTAACATGATTTGAATTGAACGTAAATCATGTTTAGTAATATATGGGTTGAATGGGGAGTGAACTATGTTCAGTAATTCATTGTTTCTACTATAATTGTATCGGCAAAGAGACATGAATAATATTAATAGATTTTATATGATTATTTTGTATGTCACAAAATTCCATGACTTATGTTATGAATATTGGAATTTACTTTCATTTTTTTATTTAACCCATGACATGAAATTTTTTAACATTTATTTGCAGGATATGATTTTCAAAAGTCATGTTATTGTGATAATGATATTAATTATATTTACCTTGTTTACCCTTAATGAGAATTTGATATAACCCTTTCATATATTTATTTTCCCCAGACCATGAACAAGGGTATTGTGTAAGATATGTCAAAAATAAGTCTAGTTATGAATAAATTAAGGGGAGACAATATTGGTGTTTTTTGAACCAATTGTTTATGTTTCCCAGTTTCTAAAGACAATAAACCTATATGGTCATGGGGTGGTTTTGTTATGTTATGTAATAAATATTATTCAATTTTGAACAAAAATCAATATATAATCTATGGGAAATTCTACCCAATCTTATAATTTTTTCATAACCCATTTTAAAACCATGATCAACTTTTAGAAAAAAATAAATGAAATGACAATCCCCTTAAATATATGAAAACACATTTCTTATTTAAAACCATCATTCAATAATCGTATAAAAAACTTTTTTGAATAAACTATTTTTAAACAAACAACCATAAAAAACATTAATTATTTCACAAAACCCCATGATAATCACAAATATAATATACTCAATGGATAACACCACTAAATTTTTAAGGAAATTATTAAATTTTATAAATAACCCCTTTATAGAAACATCTACCGAAATAACGTAGGTAGAACTAATTGATATCAAAAAAATATTAGTGAAGAGTATATTGGGTCCCCAAGATACTAGATCTATAAAAAATGAATCAATCCTCCATCAAAACCCTTAGGTATGAAATCCATATCTCAAAAAAGATCTAACGAGATAAAGGGACACTAGATCAAGCTATGATCTATGAAAAGAAGAGTAATACACAAAAAAACCACACATACCTGGAGAATTCTGTTAAGAATAGTGGGAAATCACCAATAACGCCTAGGGAGATGCCTCTAGATAATTGAGGAAGGATTAAGTCGAGATTAAATGGAATTAATGGTTATTATTTATAAAAAATAGAAATGGGAAAAAGGTAAAAATAGTATTTTTAAATGTTTTTATTTCAACGCAAGGTTATGTTTCAGGGTTATAAAAATGTTTTCCCAACCATACATTGAAACTATCTCATTAAAAGGGTAATTTTCAAGAACTCCTAGGAAAAACAAGATGGTTTGGCCACTTGTGAATATCCCAGGGAAAAATACCCATACCGTTCATGGTTTTCCCTGATGAGACTCACAGTTTATTTATCCATGGTTAAACCAGGGAAACCATAATTAAAACGTATAGAAATACTTTGTAGTTTCTTAACATTTATTACTAATCATGCACCAATTGTAGATATAGTAATTTTACTCAAAATAATCCCACTTTCAACCAACATTCCATCATATCCGCTGGAACTTATTTAAAGGAAAACAATGATTTAATTAAATAACATTTAAGACCCAATGGGTTCTATACCAAATCAATCATTTATGGTTAGAACTTTTAAATAATAAATACATTTATGTCATTCCATTATATTTATTCATGTAATTTATCTATAATGAAAGAATCCCGCTATTTTTGGTTTAGGCCTTCAATTATAAATGTATCACACATTTACTAGATAGATTTTGGGGACTTAGGTATCTCAAATAACATCTCGATCTTTTAAAACTTGTCTTTGAATTATTTAGGATCATTACTAATTTGGAATGATAAAGGATGTCAATGAAGTAATTATTAATCTCAATCCATATATAAGATTGAAAATACTTCTCAATATTGGGAAATAATTGGGTTTACTCATAGGTGTGTAACTCAGATCATTTGAACCACTACATCGATAAGGTTCTATTCTATCGAGGGATTCACTAATGAAATTTCCTTCACAGGCCCCTTTAGATGATTCATAGGAAGTATTCAAGGGGGAATATAACTACATAATACCATGTTAAAAATAATCCCATCAGAAAATATAAAAAAGTATGTATCAAAATCACAATCACACTATAGATAACAAAATACATCCTAAAGTAAAACATTTTAAACCACACCCTTCTACAAAATAAGGCACGTGTTCAGAGTTTTATGCTCATATACCCAACCCAAACTGAAGTGTAAATTCTATCCAAAATCAAAATATCATTCCCAAAATCATTAGGAAAATAATTTTTGGTTTATAAAAGTGTTATCCAGACACACCATTGTATATCTCACTTGATCCCCAAAAATCCTATTTGCTATCTACTAGACTCCCCAAATAATATTTGTCAAAACAGGGATTTGAAAATATTTTTTCAAAAACCAACCAAGGAAAGATCTGAATTGGTGACCAAATACATCTTTCATTAAGGCCTGAAGATAATTCCTAATCTCAATGGGCTATAAGATACATCTTGGTTATATCAACCAAAATTTATATAAATTAGTATCTCCTTTCAAATGAATAAACTCCATATTATGTATTGAATTTATAGAAAATGCATGAACTACGTTGGTTTTTTGTAACATTATAATTTATATCATTTCAAATTTAAAACACTATTAATAGTAAAAACCATTTATATTATATTTATTTTATAGTAACGATAATTATAAGTATATTTTATGAGCCATGATAAAATCCAAATGACACATATGGATGATGTGATGGCCTTGACCAGTTCGATGATACACTATGAATATCATCCATGAATACTTAGATAAGAGATGTAATGATTGGTATTTTATCTTGACAAAGTCGAACATGAGATTCAACAAATAAAACAAATGATAACCCATTTACAAGAGAACTTTATTCTTTTCAACATCATGAACCAAATGATTTTCCCTAAACAACCCCACGAAATTGTTTCAATGAAACACCATTCTCATAGGGAATATGTTGCTATTACAATAGGGTATATATCTATATCCTATTATTATGAATTTTTTTAACGTTTATTTTAATAAATAATGGTAATATTCAGCCCTTTTATTAATAATTTATTAATGAATATATTATTTGTTTGATAAAAATAAAATTTTTACCTAAACAAATCAAAATTGTATTTTTGAGGAATATATAGTTTCAATTAACACAATAGTTTCATAAATTCTATAAATTTTAAAATAAATATTATTATAATAAAATATAAGAGAACAATTCTGTAAACATAAAAAATATATAATGATGTTTAATGTAATTTTTATAAGGGTAAAAAGTACTTAATATGGAAAAAACAAGTATTTTTCATTAAATATGGGTTTTTATATAAATTTTAAATCACTCATAGTTAAAAAATATATATATAAAGTATATTTTTTTTGAAATCATCACAATGAAATCATTTAATATTAAGTTTCTCAAAATTTTCTAAGACAAAACAATTTCAAGGTAAAAATTATATATTCTCTGAATATATTGCCTTCATTATTACATACAAATATCCTAAATGTGATATACAAAATTCCCTAAGATGAATCAATTAAAAAATATATTTTTGTCCTTAAACCTAATTTATTTTTTATGTTATTTAATTAATTTTATAAATCCTTACTGAATCCTTCAAATCGTATATTATTTTGTATAGTTTTCAAATAAATTCTTTATAATGATGACTCACTTCAACATTACCAAGGGTATTATTTTAAAGTGTTAAATTATTAGTCAAAATAGAAATTTGTAAAAAACTAATATTTGAAAAAAACAATGGACAAGTTTGGGGATTTTATTATTATTTTATATAGAGTCTAAAATATAATTTTAGAAATAAATAATGAATTCCACTCTCTTTTCTTATAAACATTTACCCAGCCTCCCACACCTCTTCACTCAAAACCTATTTATCATGAAGTTAATCTACATATCTCCCTAAAAGCCCTTGAAATGTGTTACCAATTACATAAGAATCGCATACTATGATATTAACGCAATATATCATGTTAAGGGATCCACTCCTTCTCCTCTATATTTATGCTTGTTATTTCTATTATTTGATTTTATCTCTAGTATTAATATTTCATATATTGTTCACATATATTTTACAATATATATTTTTTCAAATTATTTAGAGAACCACATTAAATCTAATTTAACCTTTCCATGAATATTATTGTACATTATTTTTGCTACCAGAATTATCCAGTGATTATTTCATTCCAATCATTTAGGGAGTGAATACTCGCACACATTTCGACTCGAAAGTATTAAAATATATATACTTAATATTTATTTATTAATAAATTCCATGTATACAACCCAAACTCCATATTTGTGGAGTTGTTATTGATGAAATATTTTTTTCTCTTTATGATCTATGTATAATAGAAATGAATGTACATGATATGAATGTGACTAGTGGACCCAATATTATATAGCAATCCAATTAATTGGGTAATGTTTTCATATCAAGATATTCCATGTGTGTTTCATGATATGCTATCCTAATAACAATATGTTATTATTTTCAGTTTATTAGCCTTTAATTATGTTCATAATGTCTTGGTTTAAGTCATTTATACATTCATATGTTTCCTTGATATTATCATTTTATAACATGTATTTATTTTAATTTTTATAATTATCACCCCTTTTATGTATCCCTGATATGCCTCATTACTAAAATGTATTTCTTAAATCATGATATTCTTTTATAATTCCATTATGATTCTTGAAATCTCAACACATTCTTATGTGCACACCAAGGTTATCCCATGAAGAATTCGAAGAATCGATTGAATATAGGGGAATGTTTTGATTTTTTTAAATAATGTTATTATAAAAATGTTTGTATTATTAATTTTTTGTATCTAATTTCCCAAATAAACTTTGTGACCAGATTTTTTAGGATTATATTAATTGTATCTTTTTATAACCAATCATAAATTAATGTGTACTAAAGATATGGGTTGTCATAGTTGATATTAAAGTAAATTATATTATTTTGGGGGATTTGGAATATAATGAATAATTTAATTCCTTTTGAATAATACTATAAAAATGAAAACATAACCGGTGTTTGGTTAAATTTTAGATTACGTTGTTTCCAAGAATCAAAAATCCTTTCAGGATACTAGAAGTGGATGTGGAACTAGCACAGTTTTACCTAGAGATAATAATCATGAAAAGGGTGCATTGGGCTTCAATCAATCATCACATGGTGCATGACAATGTGGAATTTTTGTACACCATGTTTGAAACTCAAATGGGATATTATTTGATAAATTCCCAATCCGTTTATGAACCATTACAATGGTAAAAAGTGTCTATAAAATTTATTTCGTGAAATAGATTATGGATAATATAGATTGAATCCCTAGAATTTATAGGTTTAGGAATATATTTCATTTACTAGTCAAACCATTAATGTTAATGATTTTCACTTATGTGTTTAATAGATTAATGTTTTTCATCCCCAATATCACTTTATTTTCATCAAAGTTTGGAAATATGAGGAACTGAGTCAAAAGAAAATATAATGAGATATTTAATGGATTACCATGTAAGATACCCAACCCAATGTGATTAGTACCTAGGAAATACAAGAAAAGAAGTTCTAATTTTACTCAGTTTTAGAATAGAAACATGAATTCCAAGGAAACTTACATCCCCCTTATAAAGAGAATGTCACAATTGGTAACTTTATATGAAAATGGACTCTATAATTTAGTGTATCTTTTTATCCCATTGTCATGTACCAATGGATTATATCTATTTGAATTATTTTCTACATCCTTCAATACTCTACACAATATATGTTCATGATTGATATTTATCTTATGTAGGGATAAGTTGATCAATGGTGTATGTTGATCAAAATTAAAAATCTTATGCTGAATATCCAGGTAATGGAGTATAAATAATTATAGAAAATGTTTTTTGATAAATATATTCCACAAAATCTATAAATTAAAATAAAAAGGGATTCTAATAGACTAAAGAAAAAGGTTTATGAATCTATCGAGTCATATGCGGAAAATCTCACAATACATTGATAATATGGCTCTAGATTTTTCACCTCTGCCAAAAGTAATGTTCACCACAATTTTATGAGATAATGCTGAGTCTATGAAATGATTTCGTGATTTTATAATTTGATAATTATGTGGTGTTTTTGTTGATGTTTCCACATGGTTAAATTTTATATTTTCTAATTTAAATGGTCACATGTTTATTGAAATATTAATTAGAGAAAAAAATATAAATTATAGCAATTTTATAGAGAAATATAAATGGAGAATGAAATTACAACATCCCACATGTCAAAATTTTGGGAAGAAACATCCCAAAAATTATATGAAGGGGATAAAAAAATTATTTCTATGTGGGAAAGAAGATTATTGATATAAAAAAATTTTAGATGATAAAACCACCAATGTAATGGAGAAAATTAATTATCATCTCAACCATTAGTCTATTGTCTCGTGTTTTAAGTGCATTGAATAATGATGTTGTGTGAATACATGGAGTAAGACAAGTTCTACTCGTAAAAACAAATAAACCAACCTCCAAGGTCTAGAGATATTGTGGGATTACGAAATCAAAACTACTTAGCTGGATTTAAAAAAACTGGTTAAATGTACACTAGTTAATTATTCATGGAAATAGAACATACTATTTGTGTTTAGTTATTTTATTTATTTTATATTATGAATTTTTTATAGAATTATTCAAACACTATAACAGAACATCAGAGTGGAGACATAGGTGAAAATGGAAAATATTAAAAATATTGAATCACATGTATATAACTCCTCCCTTATATATAATTATAGGTAAAGGATCCTAGGGAACTTTTTGATAGACCATTTTAGTGAAATTCAATTTTACTATAGGAAAGTAATGGATTTCCTTTTGTAGATCCAACATAAATTTCAATGATAAGTAAATCACCCTTTGTATCATAAAACAATATCCAATTATTTATAAGTTTATGAAAGAGGATGAATCTCATTTGGTTTTATCATCTCAATAATAGATATTATTACTTAATAAAATTTTTATCCAACTAAAATGATTGAGACAATGGAAAAGAACAACTTGGAATTCATTCCCATAATAATGGAATTTATTGCTGTGTTTCCTAAAGAATTGTTACATCCTCCTCCCAAAGAAGGGGTTGAGTTCTCAATTGAAAAAATAACTGGATATTTTAAAATATCCAAGAATCCATATTGAATATTAACTGTATAACATTAAGAGATAAAGTGGAAATTATAAGTGAATATAGATAAATTTATTATATGTTCAAGTTAATCACTAAGGGTAAAAAAGTAATTTTTGTTAAGAAGAAGGATGGATCATTGATCCTCTACCAGGATTATTGTGAAATCAATAAGAAAAAGATAATAAATAATCACCATATTCCATGGATTTTTGGATTCATTAATCAGTTACATAGATCCCAATACATTCCCAAGTAGGATATTTGGTTGGAATATTATCATGTAATTGTGAAGATGAATAATATACCTAATAATATTTTTTAGTATAAGGTACCAGAACTATGAGATAATTGTGATGCAACCTTGACTCACTAATCCTCTATCCATCTTCATGGACATGATTTACATAGTCTTTAGGTATTAAATTGATAACTTGTTGTATTATTTTTATATGATATTATTATCTTCTAAAAAATAAAGGATGATCATGAGGAGTATTTAAATTTTTATTAAATACCATATAATAGAAAATGTGATACGTGATGTATAGAAAACGTGGGTTATGGATGGTGAATGTCACACTCTTAGGGTATGTTATCAGTAAAAGAGGAGATATTTATGGCTCCAAAAAATAGAGGTTATTCAAGGATGGACCATACCAATATCTGTGATGGAGATCTATAGTGTAACTGGATTACATGGGTACTATAATATATTTTTGAGTATCTTGTCATGATATTAAATCTCACCAAACAAGCCAACAAAAACGGGTGAGATGGTTTTGTATAATGATTAATGTGAAGTGATCTTTTAATAGTTAAATAAACTTATAATTACACATGTTCTAACATGATATACTAATGGGAATGTTTTTTAGATCTATAGGGATGTACCCAAAAACTTATTGGGTTGTGTACTAATGTATGATAAAGAAATTGATAACAAATTTATCTTTCTTATTAAATTTCCATGATACGATAATCCAAACAATATGGTCTAGAATTGATTGTAGTTATATTATCATTTATGTTATAGAAAATATTTTCTTATGAGGAGATGTGTGACATATATATGGATACTAAATTCCTAATGTATATATATACATAATAAGATCTCAATATGTTACAATTATGGTGGTCAAATTTGATTAAGGATTATCGTTTTTCAATATATTATAATCCGAAAAAGGAAAATAAAGTGTCAGATGCACTATGTAGAAAGGATCCTGAATCCCTGTCCATGATCAGGATTGTAACAGATCCAATATTTTTTGAATTTATGAATATTGAAATGAGAATAAAAAATTCTTCCTTACCCTACATTTCTCAAATAACTACTCAACCATCCATTTTTTATTGAATCATAGAGGCCTTGAATGAGGATGACGTGTTGATGAAAATAGTAGTGAATATTTTAGAGTTAAATTTTATTTAAAATGTGTTATATTGTTTTGAACATGGATATGTTTACTATCAAAACAAAATATTAAGAGTAAAATTATAGATTATGCACATATCTTATCATTCTCTAATCACCCATGAAGCACTAAGATGTGAAGAGATTTAAAAAATATCTTTTGGGATGACCATATAAAGTTATATATTGAATCATTTTTATCTCAATGGTTATTATTACTTCACTTCAAGGATTAATTGAAAAAGATTAATTTTATGATGATTCATTTTAAAAAACATGTATGGAAATTGGAAAACGTAATCATATATTTCATCTTAGGAATCCATGGGACATCTAAATGAAATAACACTATATGAATTGTAGTTGATCACCATAAAATTTTAGTTCATTTCCTTTCTATCATGAATTATTTCTCCCATGACCAACACATAATGATATATATATAAGGGTAGTCTTAATACTTTATTGACTACAACTATATTTCATTTATGATATAGATCTAAGGATAACCATGAGGTTATAGATAATCCTTTAGGAATATTTAGATGTGGATCAATGTTTCAGTGAATTTTCTCACCATATTAATGATGGTTAATCTGAGGGAACCATTAAAATTCTATAGGATATGATGAGATCATGATAAATGGATTTATATGTATGTTAGGTTTAGAACCATTATTTAGTGGAGTTCTCATATAAAAATAGACTCAATTATATTAGTTAAATACTCCCATATAAGGCTTTGTATGGGAAGAGGTCTCCTACTCCAACGTGTTAGGATGATTTTGGAGAGTATATGCTTATAGAACCACATCTTTTCCATGATATAAAAGATAAATTTCAAACCATTATTTTTCATATGAAATCTATATAAATTTGACGGGAAAGATATGAAGAAAGTCATCAATGAGGCCAAGAGTTTATGGTTGTTAATATATATTTCCTTTGAATGAGACCATAGAATAAATTCATGAGGTTTTGTAAGAATGGAATCTTAGACCATGATACATCACCCCCTTTTATATCCTTGATGGAATTGGAGATGTGTTCCAACCACTCCATTATCATGTGCATGGTGTGTTCCATTAATCCCTCTTGAGGAAGGAGATACCTAACCTCCCACATGTACAAAATCAAGAGTTGGTACTATTAGAGAATGATTATTCATATGAATAGATTCTGGTGAAGATCTTATGTCATATAGAGAGTGTTCTATGGAACAATACAGCTCACCTTGTCCAATATTTTTTGGTAGAACTACATGTTTGAGAATGAAACATGCAAACAGGAAGAGGTGATTAAAGTGATGTACCTCATGTTTTCTATTATATGAAATGAAATATACATAGTGAAATTTCTAAAGGGTAAAAAATTTAATGACCCATGGTTTTTTAAATGAAATTACCTTTTCAACTGAATAAATTACTCATTATGTAATCAACTTATAGAAAACACATTCACTAAATTAGTTAGTTTTGACCATCATAAGTTATAGCCTTTTATATTTAATATGTTATTAATAATCAACATATTTTATAAACAATCCATTATATAGTGACATTTATTATTTAATATATATTACAGGTGATGATAAAATCCAACTAACATAGAAGGAAGGAGTGATGTCCTATATCAGTATGATTGTACTGTTTGAAACCCATCTATCAGATCTCTTTGAGGGGGTGTAATCACTATGATTTTCACTTTTCCAATTACCAGATAATATTTACCAACTAAATCATTAGAAAATATATTTACGTGATATGTTCAAGATTATAGAGAGCATGGCCCCAACCATGTTCATTGAACAACTCTAAGTATGTCTCACCATAACACACCTTACCCTTATGATGTTCACTATGGTAATAAATGGATGTGCATATAGACCCTATGAGTATGGATTTTAATAAATATATCAATAAAATAATGATATTATTTACCGAATATAATTATTACTTTATAAAATATTCTGTAATTTGTTTGAAAAAAACTAAATTTTTACATGATTAAATAAACATAGCATTCTATGAAAATATATAGTTTCAATTAAAAAATTATTTTAATAAATTCAATAATTTTTTTAAAAAATAATATTTTTATCAAATTTTAAAAAATTATTAATTAAATAAATAAAAAAACATAATTAATTCTAATGTAAGTTTTATATTGGTAATAAGGTGGTTAATATTGTAAAATTAGTATTTTCAATAAAAAATGGATTGTTATTTAAAAGTTAAAATTCTCATAATTAAAAAATTATTTAGATAAAATAAGTATTATTTTTGATATTAACATGTCAAAATTACCCAATTGTAAACTTTTCATAAATTGTTGAGACAATTTAAATTTTGGGTAAAAATTATAAACAGTATAAATATATGGTCTGCATTATGGCATCAGAATTTCCCATGAGTGATGAAATAAATTCCATAAAATAGATCCATGTAAAAATTTACGTTTTCTATTTAAAATAATTTATTTTTAAATTTATTTTATTACTTTTTTAATACCAACATGAATCCTCCTAAATCAATATAATATTTTATGGGTTTTAAATAAATTATTTATAAACATGACATGATTCTAGATAATCCAAGGTATTATTTTAATGATTTATGTTCATGGACCAATAAAAAATTTAAATCAATCTTGAAAAAAAAAACAAGTTGAAAAACAAATTAAGGACTTTGTGTTTGATTATTTCAACATATAGAGTCAAAAAACTATGTTTTCAAATTATTAACGAATTCCCCACTTTTTTTTATCAAAATACCCACCCAACATCCCACTCATATTTACTAAAAATAATTGATCATTATGTTTCCTATCTCTCTATAATATCCTACCTAGTTTTTACAATGTCTAAATAATTTACTCTAAAAATTTTAGAATCTTTTTCTAAAGGTAAGGGATCCATTATTCCTTTTTATTGAAGAATGTTCTATGTATAATACCTTTGGATCCCCAATTTTTCATATTGGAATACATTTTAACACAACCATATTTTTATGATCAATATATATAAGTACTGATAGAACCCATATTGTTTTTATTAAAATCCACCCTGATTATTATTGTGCTTCGGTTAGGCTACTACAATTATCCTATAATTTTCCTTACCAATAATATGTGGAGTAACACATATAAAATTAGTATATTCACCTATATATATATATAATTAATTTATTGAGGGATTCTATATAATAAAACTGCTATCATTAATCAGTGTGTTTAAATTGATTAAATATGTCCTCATATTGTGTACTCTATGTCGCACAAAAATGAATGTATATGATACGAATGTAAGGGGTGTATCCAAAATTCTATAACCCTTAAATGAATTGGGTAATATTTTTATCTAATTAGATTAAATGTACGGTTAGTAAGTGGTTATCCAAAAAAACTATCAATTATATTTCATAGCAATTATACATGAACTATTTTTATTACATCAGGTTTTATTTCACTAACACATTCTTATGTTGCCTTTATGTTATTGTCTACATCAAGATTTGATGATCATGTTCATAATTGTCACTTCTTTTATGTCACATTTATTTACATCTTTAATAACATTAATTAATTTCATCAAGTTTGTATTTTATTATTACCATACTATGATTTATAGCTCATCCCATCCTTAGGTATGTCCTCATGTATTCCCATCATGTAATAGTAGAATCCATGGAATATAAGTTTGTGTTTTGAAGTTTATAACTAATACTGTTGAACCCATTTTCATGTTTTTATGATATATATATATTTATAATACCACAAAATAACTAGTACTCATAATATATTTTTCATTTTATTAAATGTATTTTTTGTAACAAAACAATGATTAGTTTGTCTTAAAGGCATGGGTTTTCATGAAGGGTTTCTAGAATCTCTTCTAAAAATATATCCACCCCAAAAAAATTAACTAGTGTATTCAAAACTAGAACATTACATGACTTCTATGTAACATAGAGATACATTAATCAAAATTAATATAACCGAAATAATAATTTTACAACATTAAACAACTTATAAACATATAAAAACATATAAAAAACATCATATGAAAATTAAAATAAAAACAAGACATTATAATTGAACATACATAAAAAAAGGTAATGTATCAGAAGCTTATTAGGATATAGAATACATTTTTACTAGCCATAATTAACATAAAATAAATATCTACACATATCTATGTGAATTGAATTTCAATCTCCTGCCATTTCACAACATCCAACATGAGATTTTCCAACATTATTACCTTCCTCTTCCATGTAAAACCTTAACCTTTCTTTTATCTACCAAAACAAAATACACATATACCTATTTGGTGTATATAGGTTGAGAGTATTACTCTCCAAGTAGGATCCCACCAGGGATTTACTAACAAACCATTTTATGATAAATTCAAGAATGATTGTTTAAAAATATTAGAATAAAAATATGATTTTATCATTTCAAATCAATTCAAGATAACATGTTTTATTCAATTTTATTAAATAATTCTTACCCAATAATCAAATATAATCATAAAACCTGGGATTTAGTTAAAGTATCTAAATTTATGGTCACCATATAACCCTAATATCGTCTTATGGTCTATATGTCTAAAATAAAATTGCATGAAAAAGATCCTAAAGATATCATTCCATGTCCTAGATGGATAGTTATACCCATACAATGACATTATGCCCAACCATCTACTGAGGAGTGCATCTCTTTGCTTAGTAGTCTAGTGATTCCCATCCATGACACCACAACCACATTATCCAATTATAATATGATTATTTAGTGTTGTGTGGTCCAAATAGAAATTTAATTCTAGTATTCCCCCTTAATAAATGGTTCCCATTTGTTAATCCATTTTTCATGATGTCATAATTCTATTAATAAATTAATTCCCATTTTAATTATACCTATATATCAAAAAAAATAATGAATCCTTTATTTCTTTTTTAAAACCTAAAATTAGGTTTTATAAAATAATTTTGAAACTCATATCAAATTAGAAAAATAAAAACATTTAAAATATATATAACAACTTTTAAATACTTCTTAACATGATATAAATCTATTTTGAAAATAATTTATACAGAAACTAAAAAATTTAAACTTATTGAATGAAATATTTAATTCTAAAACCAATGTACACTCGCATAGAATGAGAATATTATCCCTAAAATGGAATACCGAAACCATATATATAAAAATTTTATTCAATTTTCACTACTGGAAAGATGATATTTCCCAACACTTCTATACCAACGGTTTGTAAAAACCGTTGGTATAGCTACCATTTCCCAACGGTTCACCAAAACCATTGGGAAAGGGTCCTATTTCCCTCCTCTTTCCCAATGGTTCACCAAAACCGTTGGGAAAGGGTCTTCTTTCCCTCCTCTTTCCCAACAGTTTTGGTGAACCGTTGGGAAAGAGTCCTCGTTCCCAACAGTTCACCAAAACTGTTGGGAAAGGATCTTTTTTCCCTCCTCTTTCCCAACGGTTTTGGTGAACCGTTGGGAAAGAGTCCTCTTTCCCAACTGTTCACCAAAACCCTTGGGAAAGAGGAGGGAAAATACCAACCTTCAGGCAACTTAAAATTCAACCCACCCAAACCTATCCCAACTGTTTTGAAAACCGTTGGGAAAGGGATATCCCAATGGTTTTGAAAACCGTTGGGATATGTTCTTTAATTTTTTTACAAGTCTACTAACCGAGAACATTATATAAATCTAAATTTTAAATAATTATGATAATATATATATATATTTATGAAATTATGTTTACAAAGTGATGTTAGCTTAGTGGTTAAGTCGTTCGATTATAAACAAGGGGTCCTGGGATCAAATCCCTGTAGATATTTTATTTTTGGAATTTATATACCAACGGTTCCATTACCATTGGTATAGATTTCATATTACATATACCAATGGTTTTCGGAAAACCGTTGGTATAGACCTATCCCAACGGCTTACTTGGCTACGGTTCTCCAAACCGTTGGTATATGATATACCAACGGTATGGAGGCCTATACCAACGGTTCAAAACCATTGGTAAAGGTTAGTTTTCCAGTAGTATTGGTTGGATATGTTAGACCTTATGCCTCAATGGCCTTAGGGTAAAGTGAAAACCATGAAAATGGGGGTAAAATAACCAAGAGAATATAAGTATGTTCTCTTACATGATGATTAATTTCAGATCCAACATCAAATCTTATTAAATTTGAGCCAACAAATATGGTAGAAGTATCCTCTTACACACAAGGGTCTATAGGTCAAATGGGGAATATAAATGGGGGTTATAGGGACTAAATATCATAAAACCATATATATTAATTCATATTTTTATTTTTTTGGGTTGCATACATGGTTTAGAAACAAATTTTAGCAAACTGTGTGCCAACTATGAATGTGGATCTTCACACATCTGGGATTCACATAGAATGCATGCACGATTAGAAAAATAGTTTTCTAACTATGAAAAACACCTATATTAATATACTTTAAAATAGGAATAGTTTTTAAAATTATTAGTAATAATTGTGTGTTAAACATGAAATAGAAATTGTACAATGTTTTCCTAAAATTTAAAATTTAGCATACCCATAAATAATAAATAATAATTAAGATGTATAAATAATCGAAATTGTAATAGAAAATGACATGGGTGTGAAAAATTGATGTTGGTAAAGGATATGAAATTTTTAGAGAATGATAAATAAAACCATATAGTGATGGAATATAAATCAATATTCATATATATTGTGTTTTATACCCCAATAATGATAAAACATTACAGCCCCTCTGAATTAATCATTTAGATATGGATTATACTAAATATTTGATTAGGATTGTCGGTGTAATGACATGAACCCTAGAGGTCCAGATTTGGAAGTAACATTTATACATTGGTACTAAGTATATGATATCATGTCTCAAGGTATCTAATGGATTAATAGTTTTGTAAAACTATATTCTAACATGAATCATACATTATAACTAAAAATATAAAATACAATATATAACCATCATTGGAGGAACCATTAGTCTCTTATATTTACCCTGCATATTGGTCATAAAAAATATCATATCAAATAGGGTAAAATAAAACACAATAATGTTTTTATATAATATTCATTGTTAATTTATATATATAGTGGAAGCTAAGAAATAACAATTATGGAAAGGTAAATAATTGAATCACATGCCATTTAATCAATAAAATGAGAATAATATGAACAGTATAAAAATTTACCACATAATTTCATATAAAAAATACCATGAACTAGATAAATATCCATGTATTTCATAAAATCATAATTATAACATTGAAATTAATAAATAATATATTAATGACTATATTAATAGTTTTCTACATCTGAAACATATCATTTAGGCCTTGGCCAACACATCTATGAATAAATTGGAAAGTCTTTGGCCAAATCCCAATTTGGTATATATCATAAGACCATATTATACAATGATGGTCTATAGTAGCCTCTCCTATCACATAATAGGTCTACTATAGTCCACATATTAATGGGGTGAAACATAAACATAATATATATTTGAAATTTAAATATTATTCCCCAACCAGTAAACATAAACACAGACCATTCTGAGTAATATGGTTTATGCAATAAAAATAGAACATTCACAGTGAAACTAATCATAAACACATTAATAATAATTTTAGATGATATCATAAAATGTTAAACTCAATGGAGCATAAAATTAAACAATCGATGTTAACATAGATGAATATAATGTTATAAAATTATTGAAATTTATTGAGAAAATAGAACTTTTAAATCATTTATTTTAAAGGTCTCGCAATTTTAAAGGAAATCATTATAATTGAAAACAACATTGTAATCCAATAAATGAAGCTTAAAAACATGAGGTTTTCATGGAGGAGGAAAAATCCACTCATTCTCATATGTAAAAAAACATTCCTTCTATATTTTTTTCGAAACATTTGTAAGGTACCTCATTTGAAAAATGAAAAAAATATTCCTTAGAAACAATTTATAAAAATTAAAACAGTGGTAAAAATACAATAATTTTTTTTCATAATTTTAAAATAAAATTAATTTATGTCTCTAAAATACAAACATAGAATAAAACTATTCCCTGATTGAGAGTTAAACATAATAAATCCGAAATAATAATGACATTTGGAAATAACCCTTAACTCAGGACTAATTTCTTTTTTATATATCTAAACATATTATATTAGAGTTTACATAATGTTAAAAATTTATTTTATAACTATATTAATATTTATTATATCATATAGAACCATCGTATATTATCTTTATACTCATTTGTTTGTAATATTTAGTAAGTTCTATTGTTTTTATTGTTAACTGCTTTAATTTCATATGGATATTTCATCATGTATTCTAGATTACTATGAATAGGATATAGTTTTGTCATCTCCATAATAATGATAAGGTTTTATATTTAATATATATTCATTAGATACATTTTTATAATCATTATTGAATGGTGACCAATGAAAATGAATCACAACATGTCATCGAGATTGTAGGTCATACATTTGCATGAGTGACGGTATCATTCCCTTAATGGGAAATGATAAAGAGTTTTATTGTATATTAATTTTTATAGCATAAAATAATGTAATATTTAATACTTTTATATATTATTCCTATCATTATACCCATCCAAATAAAGTTTTTATTAAAAAAAATTTACATCTAGGTGTCGACATGGTAAGTCATATGTACAGACATACAGTGCTTTTGTTATTCATATATTGGATGAAAGATTGGATATATTTGTACTGTAATCATAAAAACATCTCATAATATATATGATAATTAATTTATTATTTATTATAGAAACAACACATTTAGAGGAAGAAGTGTTGGGCAAAAATCCCTCAAGGTAACATTGCAGTATTTTTGGGTTGATTGTGTTTGTTGACAAAGCAGGTGTTTCATGGATATTTGTCGAGTTCCCAAGATGTTGTTGACAATCATTGTTGACAAAGAACGATGACATAGGAAAAGGACGATCTGGAGGCAGTACAAAAGAGCAGTACAAGGTGGCGCCGTTTTCCTGTGTTTTCCAAATTTTTGGGGTCCAAAATTTGGAGTTTGGTGAGCATCGCGAAAAGAGGATTTCCATGAAGAGCATAATTTAATATGGCAAAGGCATGAATTTCGCGAAGATAGGATGCATGGTTTGGAAATCGGGAAGACCAGAAGAATGGAGGCGGTGATGCTTCGCGGTTATGTCAAGCTTCGCGAACGGCAGAGGCTGAAGTGCATCGCGGCGGAGAAGGGCTTTGCGAGAGAGCTTCGCGGCGAAGGCGCGAAGGAATTTTGGGCTTCGCGAGGGAGCTTCGCGGCGAATGTGTGAGCCGCGAAGTTAAGTTGACGTTGATTCATCGCGACTACGTCACGCTCCGCAAATGGAAGATTGCCATGGAGCTTCGCGATTTGGGCAGAATTCCGACAGAAACTTTGGAGCTTCGCGTTTTGAGATGACGTGGCGTTGACTTCGCGCGGAAAGTTCGAGGGTCGGTGGAATCGCCTATAAATAGAGGCTGACCCCTTCGGGCGAAGTAGAGAGATTTTTCAGAGAAAATACTTTGCTCTCGATTTGCGACGGTGGTTCGCGGAGCCAGTGTGCTTCGCGAAAGAGGTGCTTCGCAGCGGGTATTGTAGCTCCGCGAAACCAGCGCTCTCCGCGTTGGCTTACTTAGCTTCGCGAGTGTCATTGCTTTGCGACGGTTTGACCATCACGAAAGAGATTCGCGAGTGAGCTTCGCGAGTGAGCTTCACGAAATGGCAGGAGCTTCACGAAGGCTTGTTTGAGCTTTGCAAAATTGGAAGCCTCGCATTGTAGGGTGCTTTGCGAAGGTCTTTCCAAAGGTTTTTTGCCCAGTGGATAGTGGCAAAGGGATATTCATCTACGGATGAAAGTAGAACTTCAACAGAGCATCTACATACAGAGAAAGATGCATTCCTTAATGGAAATGAAGAGACCTATAGGTCTATAAACTGTGATTGGATTCCCATCTGGAGCAGTGAGCTTAGGAAGAGGAAGAAGGTGATCCTCTCCACCAGCAGTGAGCCAGAGAGAGAGAAACAGGGAGTGACCCTTGGGAAAGTAGTGAGCTGACCCTAAACTTTGTAAAGGCAGTGAGCCTGGGCATAGAAGTGATCTAGCCCGAACCTTGTAATCCACAGCTAGTGAAGATTAGTGGAATTTGGTACGACCGGCAACCTGTCGGCGTATGCTCCTTGGACGTAGCCCTTAGCGGTGAACCAAGTAAAATTGTTGTGTCCTGTACTTGCTTTACTTTCTGTTTATATAGTGTAGCAGGAAAGAGAGAGAAGATTGTTTTTCTTGACAGCGAAACAAGATCAGAACGGGCATTAATTTTTAATTAGTCATACCCTGATTCACCCCCCCTCTCAGGGTATTCAGCCTAGTGGACCTAACAAGAAGAATAAGAAATGTACATGAATATGTTGATAAAACAATTACATTTTTTCAACGCAATAAAAATAATAGATTAATATTTAATTATATTAATTTAAAAATGGAATAAATTTGAGTTAATTTAAATATAATACAATTAAGGTTCTATATCATCTCAAATAATAATTTTTATACTATTTTATTGAATTTTAATGAATTACTTGTTTTGATTTAACCCTTATTTAATCACTTTAACTCTTACCAAGAAAATAAATGTTTTTGACTCATTAATGAAAAATATATAAAATCTAAAATTCAAAAAAATGGATCATTAAAGGCCTTTTAAAACATATTCAAATAAATTGAATGAATATTTTATTTTTATGTATTTAATTCATTTAATAAAATATTATTAATTTTAAAATATCATTAATATCAATTTTTATACTATTCAATACATGACTTTAAAAAATATCATACCAACATGTTCTATTAGAATAAAATCATTGAATAAAATCATAAAATTTAAAAAAAAATCTATAAAATATTTAATGATAATAATTATGTAAAATTATATTTATTTTAATATTTATAATATTATTTATTTGATATGTCCATTAAATAACCAATTAATATATCATCATTATGCATTCCTTTATGTCAATTATTTATTTCGTTAAAATTAATAATAAAATTTCATGATAAATTTAATGCTTCTTATTTAAAAAGGCTATTTATAGTTTAATATCTTTTTTCAATAACCACATATTAAAAATATAATAATTTTTTAACCATGAATATGACATATTCGATATTTCTTAAAAGAAAATACTATAAAAGGCTTAAAGTCATTAAATTGGATCCAAGAGGTTATAAAATCGCTCCAAAGATGAATTCTTTATAATATCACACATCCAAAAAAAATTTATGACAATTTTTAGATAAATTTTATAATATTTTTAATACTATTTATACATTCATTACATGATTTACACATAACTATGATAATAAAAATTTCAAATGTTACTATTTATATTGTCCAAAAATAAAATGGAAATATTTAATAAATTTTATCCTTCGGATTACAAGTCAAGAAACTCATTTTTTTAAATTAAAGTCACTAAATTTTCAAAATTGTATTAGAAATTAATCCTACAGATGGGATGAAATAATGTTTTTTAAATGTAACGAAATTTTATTCAAAATATTGAATTGTTTTTTTATATAATTTTAATGTGAAATTAATTTCAATAAACCTTATTGGATCTAATTATTTACTATTTTACTATTTATACTTTGAAACAAATTTAAAAATTTATTTTATTGTATAAATAAATTACCTGAAAATGCAACATTCAATTAAAATGCAATTTTTTTCAGTATTCAAAAAAATGAAACATATACAATATTAAAACAATTAAACTGAATGTAAATTATGGTATTCCACTTTCAAAAATTATTTGTATTGTTTAAAATATTTTTGATAAAAGTGGAAAAATTTAGTTGTAAATCATGTGCGCCATTAAAAGTCAACAACACTGCCTTTAGAAAAAATATACCTTTCTATGGGTAACATTGAATTTAGTCATATATTATGACAAACAAAAATGTCCGATAAATTTCATAACATTTTATTCATAAAAAAATCCATAATGTAGTTAATACTATCCATTCTTTACTTTTTAATGGCTAGTCTTTAACAATCAATTATTATTAGACTGTGTTGCATTTGATCTTGGTGTTTGGTGTAATGAAATATATTCAATTTATTTAAAAATAAAATGTACTATAAAATAATATGGTGCTACATTTTAACAACCTTAAAAAAACTTCATCCTCTAAATTTTTATAATATGATCTCATAAAAATATTTCAGCAATTCATCATCACATGTTCCTCAAGTTCCAACATCGCCTCTTCTATTTTATGATTTTTCCATAATAACTTTACATACTGAGTCATCTAATTTCTTCAACACTTGTTCATTAGTATCTAGAAACTAGATAGGCTATTAATAGTATGATAAGTCAATTTATAATTTTATTTCATCAGAATTGAGAACATGTTCTGGGTCTAGCATGCACTTCCTTAGAAAAGAGATATGGAAGAGATTGTATACTATAGAATGGTTAGGTGTCATTTCTAATTGATACGACACAGTTCCAATTTGTTTTATAATTTCAATTGTAATGATGTACCTATGGAATAATCTTCCTTTATTACTGAATCATATAAATCCCTTTAATGGAGATACCTTTAGGAAAACATGATCTCCTAGTTGAAATTCTAAATCATTCCTTCAATTATCAGCACAAATCTTTTACCTACATGATGCTTCTTTGAAATGGTTTTCAATAGTCTTAAACTTTTTTATTGTATTCCTCACATGTTCTACTCCAACATGATTTGTTTGACTAACTTCATCCCAATATGATGGGGTATGGAAACTCATTCCATATAATGATTCATAGAGTTCCATTTCAATACATTAGTTGAATATATTATTAGAAGAACATTATACCAAAATTAAATGATGATACTGTATACTTTTATTTTCAAAGGATCAAGATATAACCATGTATTATTAATATTTTATAGTACTTTATGACTTTCTGTTAGTTTGTGGGTGATAATTTGTTCTCAAATGAATTTTGGTATCAAGGTCCTTATGATGAAATTTCAAGAATATTGATGGAAATCATAGATCATGACCAAACCACAATTAAGGTGTGTCAAAATAAATTACTATAACTTAATTAATATAGATTCTTGAATGGTTTTCTAGTGGTAAATATTATCTTATAGAAAGAAAATGGGCTGATTTTTTATGTTAGTCAATAATAACGCATATCACATTATTTTTTCTATGGGCATTTTCGATTCCAGTGAAAAAGTACAAAGTAATGTCATCCAATTTCAAATTAAGTATAGGTATTGGATTCGTGAATCCTCTAGTATGTTGTATTTCAACCTTTACCTGTTGATAACCCAAACATCTTGACATATAATTTTCAATTTCCCACTTCATATTATCCCAAAAAAAATGTTCATTGAAATATATGTACATATTAGTTCTACCATGGTGTATATATAAATTCAAACTACATGTATCATCCAATAATTCTCTTTTTAGCTTGGGTAAAGAGGGAACATAAAGACTCCCTCAAAATTACAAAATACCATCTTCTTATATGATGTCTATCGATTTTCAATCATGTAGATGTTTAATTTTCTTTTATAAATTTTCATCAGCTTACTAAGTAATTTTAATCTTTTATAAAAAATATATTTTGTAAACCCTTTGATATATGAGTTTTGTATTCTCATCCTTAATAATTCCCATATCCTTATTTTCTAGGTCCATGAACATGCGATCCTTGTCAATCCTCATTTTTTCATAACTCCATGATTGTTGGGCAAAAATCCCTCAAGGTAACATTGCAGTATTTTTGGGTTGATTGTGTTTGTTGACAAAGCAGGTGTTTCATGGATATTTGTCGAGTTCCCAAGATGTTGTTGACAATCATTGTTGACAAAGAATGATGACAAAGGAAAAGGACGATCTGGAGGCGGTACAAAAGAGCAGTACAAGGTGGCGCCGTTTTCCTGTGTTTGCCAAATTTTTGGGGTCCTAAATTTGGAGTTTGGTGAGCATCGCGAAAAGAGGATTTCCATGAAGAGCATAATTTAATATGGAAAAGGCATGAATTTCGCGAAGATAGGATGCATGGTTTGGAAATCGCGAAGACCAGAAGAATGGAGGCGGTGATGCTTCGCGATTATGTCAAGCTTCGCGAACGGCAGAGGCTGAAGCGCATCGCGGCGAAGAAGGGCTTTGCGAGAGAGCTTCGCGGCGAAGGCGCGAAGGAATTTTGGGCTTCGCGAGGGAGCTTCGCGGCGAAGGCGCGAGCCGCGAAGGTAAGTTGACGGTGATTCATTGCGACTACGTCAAGCTCCGCGAACGGAAGATTGCCGTGGAGCTTCGCGATTTGGGCAGAGTTCCGACAGAAACTTTGGAGCTTCGCGTTTTGAGATGACATGGCGTTGACTTCGCGCGGAAAGTTCGAGGGTCGGTGGAATCGCCTATAAATAGAGGCTGACCCCTTCGGGCGAAGTAGAGAGATTTTTCAGAGAAAATACTTTGCTCTCGATTTGCGAAGGTGGTTCGCGGAGCCAGTGTGCTTCGCGAAAGAGGTGCTTCGCGGCGGCTATTGTAGCTCCGCGAAACCAGCGCTCTCCGCGTTGGCTTACTTAGCTTCGCGAGGGTCGTTGATTTGCGACGGTTTGAGCATCGCGAAAGAGCTTCACGAGTGAGCTTCGCGAGTGAGCTTCGCGAAATGGCAGGAGCTTCGCGAAGGCTTGTTTGAGCTTCGCAAAAATGGGAGCCTCGCATTGTAGGGTGCTTTGCGAAGGTCTTTCCAAAGGTTTTTTGCCCAGTGGATAGTGGCAAAGGGGTATTCATCTACGGATGAAAGTAGAACTTCAACAGAGCATCTACATACAGAGAAAGATGCATTCCTTAATGGAAATGAAGAGACCTATAGGTCTATAAACTGTGATTGGATTCCCTTCTGGAGCAGTGAGCTTAGGAAGAGGAAGAAGGTGATCCTCTCCACCAGCAGTGAGCCAGAGAGAGAGAAACAGGGAGTGACCCTTGGGAAAGTAGTGAGCTGACCCTAAACTTTGTAAAGGCAGTGAGCCTGGGCATAGAAGTGATCTAGCCCAAACCTTGTAATCCACAGCTAGTGAAGATTAGTGGAATTTGGTACGACCGGCAACCTGTCGGCGTATGCTCCTTGGACGTAGCCCTTAGCGGTGAACCAAGTAAAATTGTTGTGTCCTGTACTTGCTTTACTTTCTGTTTATATAGTGTAGAAGGAAAGAGAGAGAAGATTGTTTTGCTTGACAGCGAAACAAGATCAGAACGGGCATTAATTTTTAATTAGTCATACCCTGATTCACCCCCCCTCTCAGAGTATTCAGCCTAGTGGACCTAACAAGAAGAATAAGAAATGTACATGAATATGTTGATAAAACAATTACATTTTTTCAACGCAATAAAAATAATAGATTAATATTTAATTATATTAATTTAAAAATTGAATAAATTTGAGTTAATTTAAATATAATACAATTAAGGTTCTATATCATCTCAAATAATAATTTTTATACTATTTTATTGAATTTTAATGAATTACTTGTTTTGATTTAACCCTTATTTAATCACTTTAACTCTTACCAAGAAAATAAATGTTTTTGACTCATTAATGATAAATATATAAAATCTAAAATTCAAAAAAATGGATCATTAAAGGCCTTTTAAAACATATTCAAATAAATTGAATGAATATTTTATTTTTCTGTATTTAATTCATTTAATAAAATATTATTAATTTTAAAATATCATTAATATCAATTTTTATACTATTCAATACATGACTTTAAAAAATATCATACCAACATGTTCTATTAGAATAAAATCATTGAATAAAATCATAAAATTTAAAAAAATTCTATAAAATATTTAATGATAATAATTGTGTAAAATTATATTTATTTTAATATTTATAATATTATTTATTTGATATGTCCATTAAATAACCAATTAATATATCATCATTATGCATTCCTTTATGTCAATTATTTATTTCGTTAAAATTAATAATAAAATTTCATGATAAATTTAAAGCTTCTTATTTAAAAAGGATATTTATAGTTTAATATCTTTTTTCAATAACCACATATTAAAAATATAATAATTTTTTAACCATGAATATGACATATTCGATATTTCTTAAAAGAAAATACTATAAAAGGCTTAAAGTCATTAAATTGGATCCAAGAGGTTATAAAATCGCTCCAAAGATGAATTCTTTATAATATCACACATCCAAAAAAAATTTATGACAATTTTTAGATAAATTTTATAATATTTTTAATACTATTTATACATTCATTACCTGATTTACACATAAGTATGGTAATAAAAATTTCAAATGTTACTATTTATATTGTCCAAAAATAAAACGGAAATATTTAATAAATTTTATCCTTCGGATTACAAGTCAAGAAACTCATTTTTTTAAATTAAAGTCACTAAATTTTCAAAATTGTATTAGAAATTAATCCTACAGATGGGATGAAATAAAGTGTTTTAAATGTAACGAAATTTTATTCAAAATATTGAATTGTTTTTTTATATAATTTTAATGTGAAATTAATTTCAATAAACCTTATTGGATCTAATTATTTACTATTTTACTATTTATACTTTGAAACAAATTTAAAAATTTATTTTATTGTATAAATAAATTACCTGAAAATGCAACATTCAATTAAAATGCAATTTTTTTCAGTATTCAAAAAAATGAAACATATAAAATATTAAAACAATTAAACTGAATGTAATTTATGGTATTCCACTTTCAAAAATTATTTGTATTGTTTAAAATATTTTTTATAAAAGTGGAAAAATTTAGTTGTAAATCATGTGCGCCATTAAAAGTCAACAACACTGCCTTTAGAAAAAATATAGCTTTCTATGGGTAACATTGAATTTAGTCATATATTATGACAAACAAAAATGTCCCATAAAGGGAAGCTTCCACTTGCTTGCTTTAGATGAGGTAATGTCATTCCTCTCCTCAAATCTTCAAAGAGGGAAAGGAAAGTTCAAAGGGAAGCTTCCACTTGCTTGCTTTAGATGTGGAAAAGTTGTTCATCTTGCTGCAAGGTGCCCCAAAATGTTTCAAGAAGATAACGATGAAGATGAAGTTGAAATTCCCAAGAAGAAATCTTCAGCATATGTGGAAGGGAAGAAGCAGTTCAAGAGAAATTTCTTCAAGAGGAAGAATCTTCTTTCACAAGAAATAGATAGTTCAGATGAGTCTGAGGATGAAGAGTTTGAGGAGTTTGAAAATTTTAAAGATCATACAAAAAATGCTATGGTAGCGGTCGTCGGTAGTTCTCAGGAAAAGGAAGATACTGACTTTGGAGAAGAGGAAGAAGAAGTTGAAGGAAGAGTTGATATGGAAGCCGAATTGGAAGCATCTCTTGAAGAGATAGATGTTTGGAGAGCCAAAACGAAGAAAGCCAATAAAGTGGTTCATGATGCCAAACTCTATATGCAACAACAGGAAGAAGAAAAGTCAGAACTGTTAGAAGAAATTGAAAGATTAAAATCCTTAACACCAGAGAGCTCAGAAAATATTGATGAGCATAAGCTTAAAATTGAGGAACAAAAGAAGGAAATTGATTGTTTGACTAACACAGGAAAGGAGCAGGTCAGACGTATCAAAGAGCTTGAAGAAGAAGTGGTCAGTCTACGACGAAAAATGAAGGATCAAGAAAAACTCTTGACCCCCAATGTGATATCAGAGAAGCAGGCCATTCAGAAGACAGAAAAGATGAAAGAGGAGGCTCATAGTTCATCAGGAGTGAAGCACCAAGAAAGCTCAAATGATAAGGTTGATTCAGGGCTTGATAAGAAACAAAAATCGGTGGCAGTTAATGTCAGACCGCAAGCACCCGTTCCGAATTTGAAGGTTGATTTGGGCACAAAATAGAATCAGAATATTTATAGATCCCAAAGGGAAAATCGTAGTGCTGAAGTATCACGAAGGAATGTATCCTATATCAGGTGTTATTGCTATGGGAAAATGGGACATTCACAGTATGTGTGTTCCATAGCCAAGAGATATAGAAGGGAACAAGAACAGAGATGGCAGCCAAACAGAGAACGGTTTTCCAGAATATATTTTGAAGGTCACTGTTTTTGGTGCGGAGGATTTGGGCACATGGCTAGGTATTGTACTTCGACCATTCAGAGAAATGTGCCAAAGCAGAATCAAAACACTCACAAGCAGCAGGTCAATAAACCAACAGGTGAGTTAAAAACACAGAATAGATTTTCGGATTTGCAAGATGAGGGTGGTCCATCATACTCTGAGAAAGAACAGAAGCCTCAATCCATGCCGAGTGTGAAAGAAAAAGTATGGACCAAGAAGAAGAAAAATGAGAAGGCTGTGGTGGCGGAGATTTCCCTTAAAGCATCAGATCGGTCTGGTGTTTGGATCCTTGATAGTGGTTGCACATCCCACATGACGGGTAATAAGGATCTTGTTACAGGAATCAAATATGACACAGAAGGAGTTGTCAAATTTGGAAATGATGAAGGCCTGAAGATTGTTCGCTCAGGGAAAGCCAAGTTTGGGGGAAAGAGATGAGACGTGCTGATGTCTTGGTAGTAGAGGGTCTCAGTCATAACCTACTCAGTGTCAGTCAACTATGTGACTCTGGGCACTCAATCCAATTTACCAAGAAGATGTGTGTTGTGAATGGAAAAGATGGAGCAGCTGTTCTGCAGGGAAAAAGGTCAAAGGGAAATCTCTATCTTGTAGGTGGGGAAGAAGATACTTGTCTTTTATCCAGAGAGGAAGAAAACCAGCTGTGGCAAAAGCGACTCGGTCATCTATGCCAACCATCTATGGAGGATCTCGTTAAATGTGATGCTGCTAGAGACCTTCCCGAACTATCACGTGATCACACTCATACGTGTGATGCTTGTCAACAAGGGAAAATCATCAGAAAGACATACATGCCAAAGGAACAGAAATCAACTAGAGTGCTTGAATTGGTGCATGCTGATGTATGTGGACCTATCTCACCACGAGCTATAAATGGGCAAAGGTACTATGTTCTTTTCATTGATGACTATAGCAGAATGGCCTGGGTATTCATAATTACCCATAAGACATAGGTGTTCAGTTGCATAAAGCAGTACAGGAGGGAATCAGAAAAGATGCTTGGGCCGAAAATTCTGAAGTTTCTTACTGACAACGGTACGGAATTTACAAACAGTCAGGTTGAAAACTATCTCGAGAAACATGGGATAAGGCATCAAGTTTCATCAGTAAGAACTCCCCAACAGAATGGAGTAGTTGAAAGGAGAAATCGGATCATCAACAACATGGCCAGAATAATGCTTATTGATAAGGAAGTGCCAGAGAAATTTTGGAAGGAAGCAGTTTTGACATCGGTCTATGTTTCAAACCGGTCCCTGTTATGTCCGAAGAAAGGGAAGACTCTGTATGAACTGTGGTACGGAAAGAAGCCAACGTTGAAGTACTTTCGAATCATTGGAAGTAAGTGTTTCATTCTCATCAAAGAACATCATAGGAAGTTTGAGGCACGAGGAGATGATGGGATATTCCTTGGCTATTCTGGGAAAAGCAAAGCGTATAAATGTTTCAACAAAAGGCTGGGAAAAATCATTGAAAGCAATGATGTCACTATAGTTGAAAATGAGCAGAATACTCAACGATCCAGTGAACAGTTCCGGGATGAAAGTGATGATGAGGTAAGCAACCCAGGGGGAGCAGAAGTGGCAGAAGCTGACTCAGAAGAAGATACCGATGATGAAGAGGAAAGTGTCAAGTCGGTGTCTGTGAGACAGCCAAAGAATCGAGCTGAAATTGATAGGCAGAATATCATTGGTGATCAAACAGCTCCAGTTCAGACACGAAGAATGAAATCATCACAGAAAGCATCATTTTTGTCTCAAGTGGAGCCGAAATGTTTTTCTGATGCAGCTGAAGATGAAAACTGGGTTCAGGCCATGAATGAAGAGCTTGATCAGATTGAGAAGAACCAGACATGGGAGATTGTTTCGAGGCCAGCATACAAGAATGTCATCGGGACAAAATGGGTCTATCGCAACAAGATGAATGAAGATGACACAATGATTCGGAACAAAGCACGACTAGTGTGCAAGGGATACTCCCAGATAGAGGGAATAGATGTTGATGAGACATTTGCACCGGTTGCAAGGCTGGAGACAATCAGATTATTTTTGGCCATAGCAGTGCAAAGAAAGTTCAAAGTGTTCTAGATGGATGTCAAATCCGCATTCTTGAATGGGGTTCTGGAAGAAGAGGTGTATATTGAGCAGCCAGATGGTTTTCTCATTCATGAGGATGAGAACAAAGTTTGCAGGCTGAAGAAGGCGTTGTATGGGCTGAAACAAGCACCAAGGGCATGGTACTCAAGGCTTGATCAGTACGTAAAGAAGCTTGGTTTCCAGCGTGGAGGAGTTGACTACAACCTCTATTTCAGCAATGAAAATAATCAAAGGATGATGGTGCTAGTGTATGTCGATGACATAATTTTTGGCGGATCAGATGAAGCTCAGTGCAGACAGTTTTCCGAATTCATGAAAAATGAGTTTGTAATGTCAATGATTGGAGAGCTAACGTTTTTCCTTGGTATACAGGTAACAAAAGGAAGGAATGGAACATTCATTTCTCAATCTAAATATTACAAGGAGGTCGTGAGAAGGTTTGGAATGGAAAATTCCAAGTAGATGAAGACTCCGGTGGCTACCCGGATGAAATTATCAAAAGATGAGAATGGAAATGCAGTTAATATCATAGAATACAGGCAAATCATTGGAAGTCTGTTGTACTTAACCGCAACAAGGCCTGATATTGTTTTCGCCACATGCCAAGCAGCGAGATATCAGAGTAATCCCAAGGAAAGTCACATGCTCGCAGTGAAAAGAATACTTCGGTATATTAAGGGCACGGTGGACTTCAGCTTGACATACAATGACAAATCTCAGACAGAGTTATTGGGGTACACTGATGCAGACTGGGCCGGTTCAGTGGATGATAGAAAATCAACGTCCGGTGGTGCATTCTATCTTGGTGGATTGTGTATTTCTTGGCTAAGCAAGAAGCAAGATTTCATTTCATTAAGCACCGCAGAAGCTGAGTATATTGCGGCCACTCAAGCCTGCACACAGTTATTGTGGATGAAGCAGCAGCTTGAAGATATGGGAGTTGAAGTGAAGTCTCCGATCCGAATCCAGTGCGACAACTCAAGTGCTATAAATCTTAGCAAAAATCCCATCCATCATTCAAGGACAAAGCACATTGAGATTAAGTATCACTTTATCAAGGAGAAGGTTGAGCAGGGGATCGTGAAGTTGGAGTATGTGCCTACAGAGCTACAGGTTGCAGACATTCTAACAAAGGCCTTACCCAAGGAAGCTTTTGAGAGGCATCGACTGGCTCTAGGAGTTCAGTCGATTCCCCGCACTTGAAATAGTGTGAATGTGGGACCCCCCTTCCCCTCTCCCCGATGTATGATGTGTTTTTTCCCTAATGCGTTGGTTTGTGTTCTCTACTCTGTTACAGGCTACAAAGGAGTGACCTTTGGGTTCGTTGACAAAGGGGGAGAAAAGTGTTTGTTAATGGGGGAGACAATAGTGAGGAGATTTGATAAATCATAATTGATACGGGGAGAAGCTGACAGGTGGAGCAGCCAGAAAGGGGGAGCAATGAGAAAGGGGGAGTGTATGAAATCTGACGATGCAAGAAGTGATCGATCAAAGAATAGAAATCACGACAGATGAGGATCATGATAAAAGCACAACAGTGGTGTTGGAATGGTGTGAGACGGTGTCCAGCTATCAACAATTGGTATCAACTTATGACTTCACCAATTGGTATCAATGAGGTTCAACAACTGGTTTTATTTTAACAATTGGTATCAGGGTGGAATCGACAATTGGGGTCTGACATGATGTGATTCATTGATGAACTTTTCATACTACTCTTGTTTCTCACGCCGAGCATTTCTCATGTGGGCTTAGAGTACGTGTTAAGTGAATCATTGAACGCTATCAGAATCGCAAGGGGAGAATGGTGGTAGCGGCTGGAAGAAGACTCAGTGAGGTATCAAAGTGCAGAAAATCATCCTGAGCAGAATTGTGAAGAGTTGTCAACAAACCCAAAGGGGGAGATTGTTGGGAAAAAATCCCTCAAGGTAACATTGCAGTATTTTTGGGTTGATTGTGTTTGTTGACAAAGCAGGTGTTTCATGGATATTTGTCGAGTTCCCAATATGTTGTTGACAATCATTGTTGTCAAAGAACGATGACAAAGGAAAAGGACGATCTGGAGGCGGTACAAAAGAGCAGTACAAGGTGGCGCCGTTTTCCAGTGTTTGCCAAATTTTTGGGGTCCAAAATTTGGAGTTTGGTGAGCATCGCGAAAAGAGGATTTCCATGAAGAGCATAATTTAATATGGCAAAGGAATGAATTTCGCGAAGATAGGATGCATGGTTTGGAAATCGCGAAGACCAGAAGAATGTAGGCGGTGATGCTTCGCGATTATGTCAAGCTTCGCGAACGGCAGAGGCTGAAGCGCATCGCGGCGGAGAAGGGCTTTGCGAGAGAGCTTCGTGGCGAAGGCGCGAAGGAATTTTGGGCTTCGCGAGGGAGCTTCGCGGCAAAGGCGCGAGCCGCGAAGGTAAGTTGACGGTGATTCATCGCGACTACGTCAAGCTCCGTGAACGGAAGATTGCCGTGGAGCTTCGCGATTTGGGCAGAATTCCGACAGAAACTTTGGAGTTTCACGTTTTGAGATGACGTGGCATTGACTTCGCGCGGAAAGTACGAGGGTCGGTGGAATCGCCTATAAATAGAGGCTGACCCCTTCGGGCGAAGTAGAGAGATTTTTCAGAGAAAATACTTTTCTCTCGATTTGCGAAGGTGGTTCGCGGAGCCAGTGTGCTTCGCGAAAGAGGTGCTTCGCGGCGGCTATTGTAGCTCCGCGAAACCAGCGCTCTCCGCGTTGGCTTACTTAGCTTCGCGAGGGTCGTTGATTTGCGACGGTTTCAGCATCGCGAAAGAGCTTCGCGAGTGAGCTTCGCGAGTGAGCTTCGCGAAATGGCAGGAGCTTCGCGAAGGCTTGTTTGAGCTTCGCAAAATTGGGAGCCTCGCATTGTAGGGTGCTTTGCGAAGGTCTTTCCAAAGGTTTTTTGCCCAGTGGATAGTGGCAAAGGGGTATTCATCTACGGATGAAAGTAGAACTTCAACAGAGCATCTACATACAGAGAAAGATGCATTCCTTAATGGAAATGAAGAGACCTATAGGTCTATAAACTGTGATTGGATTCCCTTCTGGAGCAGTGAGCTTAGGAAGAGGAAGAAGGTGATCCTCTCCACCAGCAGTGAGCCAGAGAGAGAGAAACAGGGAGTGACCCTTGGGAAAGTAGTGAGCTGACCCTAAACTTTGTAAAGGCAGTGAGCCTGGGCATAGAAGTGATCTAGCCCGAACCTTGTAATCCACAGCTAGTGAAGATTAGTGGAATTTGGTACGACCGGAAACCTGTCGGCGTATGCTCCTTGGACGTAGCCCTTAGCGGTGAACCAAGTAAAATTGTTGTGTCCTGTACTTGCTTTACTTTCTGTTTATATAGTGTAGCAGGAAAGAGAGAGAAGATTGTTTTGCTTGACAGCGAAACAAGATCAGAACGGGCATTAATTTTTAATTAGTCATACCCTGATTCACCCCCCCTCTCAGGGTATTCAGCCTAGTGGACCTAACAAGAAGAATAAGAAATGTACATGAATATGTTGATAAAACAATTACATTTTTTCAACGCAATAAAAATAATAGATTAATATTTAATTATATTAATTTAAAAATGGAATAAATTTGAGTTAATTTAAATATAATACAATTAAGGTTCTATATCATCTCAAATAATAATTTTTATACTATTTTATTGAATTTTAATGAATTAATTGTTTTGATTTAACCCTTATTTTATCACTTTAACTCTTACCAAGAAAATAATTGTTTTGACTCATTAATGATAAATATATTAAATCTAAAATTCAAAAAAATGGATCATTAAAGGCCTTTTAAAACATATTCAAATAAATTGAATGAATATTTTATTTTTATGTATTTAATTCATTTAATAAAATATTATTAATTTTAAAATATCATTAATATCAATTTTTATACTATTCAATACATGACTTTAAAAAATATCATACCAACATGTTCTATTAGAATAAAATCATTGAATAAAATCATAAAATTTAAAAAAAATCTATAAAATATTTAATGATAATAATTATGATAAATTATATTTAATTTAATATTTATAATATTATTTATTTGATATGTCCATTAAATAACCAATTAATATATCATCATTATGCATTCCTTTATGTCAATTATTTATTTCGTTAAAATTAATAATAAAATTTCATGATAAATTTAACGATTCTTATTTAAAAAGGCTATTTATAGTTTAATATCTTTTTTCAATAACCACATATTAAAAATATAATAATTTTTTAACCATGAATATGACATATTCGATATTTCTTAAAAGAAAATACTATAAAAGGCTTAAAGTCATTAAATTGGATCCAAGAGGTTATAAAATCGCTCCAAAGATGAATTCTTTATAATATCACACATCCAAAAAAAAATTATGACAATTTTTAGATAAATTTTATAATATTTTTAATACTATTTATACATTCATTACCTGATTTACACATAAGTATGGTAATAAAAATTTCAAATGTTACTATTTATATTGTCCAAAAATAAAACGGAAATATTTAATAAATTTTATCTTTCGGATTACAAGTCAAGAAACTCATTTTTTTAAATTAAAGTCACTAAATTTTCAAAATTGTATTAGAAATTAATCCTACAGATGGGATGAAATAAAGTGTTTTAAATGTAACGAAATTTTATTCAAAATATTGAATTGTTTTTTTATATAATTTTAATGTGAAATTAATTTCAATAAACCTTATTGGATCTAATTATTTACTATTTTACTATTTATACTTTGAAACAAATTTAAAAATTTATTTTATTGTATAAATAAATTACCTGAAAATGCAACATTCAATTAAAATGCAATTTTTTTCAGTATTCAAAAAAATGAAACATATACAATATTAAAACAATTAAACTGATTGTAAATTATGGTATTCCACTTTCAAAAATTATTTGTATTGTTTAAAATATTTTTGATAAAAGTGGAAAAATTTAGTTGTAAATCATGTGCGCCATTAAAAGTCAACAACACTGCCTTTAGAAAAAATATAGCTTTCTATGGGTAACATTGAAATTAGTCATATATTATGACAAAAAAAAATGTCCCATAAATTTCACAACATTTTATTCATAAAAAAATCCATAATGTAGTTAATACTATCCATTCTTTACTTTTTAATGGCTAGTCTTTAACAATCAATTATTATTAGACTGTGTTGCATTTGATCTTGGTGTTTGGTGTAATGAAATATATTCAATTTATTTAAAAATAAAATGTACTATAAAATATTATGGTGCTACATTTTAACAACCTTAAAAAAACTTCATCCCTTAAATTTTTATAATATGATCTCATAAAAATATTTCAGCAATTCATCATCACATGTGCCTCAAGTTCCAACATCGCCTCTTCTATTTTATGATTTTTCCATAATAACTTTAAATACTGAGTCATCTAATTTCTTCAACACTTGTTCATTAGTATCTAGAAACTAGATAGGCTATTAATAGTATGATAAGTCAATTTATAATTTTATTTCATCAGAATTGAGAACATGTTCTGGGTCTAGCATGCACTTCCTTAGAAAAGAGATATGGAACAGATTGTATACTATAGAATGGTTAGGTTTCATTTCTAATTGATACGACACAGTTCCAATTTGTTTTATAATTTCAATTGTAATGATGTACCTATGGAATAATCTTACTTTATTACTGAATCATATAAATCCCTTTAATGGAGATACCTTTAGGAAAACATGATATCCTAGTTGAAATTCTAAATCATCCTTCAATTATCAGGACAAATCTTTTTCCTACATGATGCTTCTTTGAAATGGTTTTCAATAGTCTTAAACTTTTTTATTGTTTTCCTCACATGTTCTACTCCAACATGATTTGTTTGACTAACTTCATCCCAATATGATGGGGTATGGAAACTCATTCCATATAATGATTCATAAAGTTCCATTTCAATACATTAGTTGAATATATTATTAGAAGAAAATTATACCAAAATTAAATGACGATACTGTATACTTTTATTTTCAAAGGATCAAGATATAACCATGTATTATTAATATTTTATAGTACTTTATGACTTTCTGTTAGTTTGTGGGTGATAATTTGTTCTCAAATGAATTTTGGTATCAAGGTCCTTATGATGAAATTTCAAGAATATTGATGGAAATCATAGATCATGACCAAACCACAATTAAGGTGTTTAAAAATAAATTACTATAACTTAATTAATATAGATTCTTGAATGGTTTTCTAGTGGTAAATATTATCTTATAGAAAGAAAATGGGCTGATTTTTTATGTTAATCAATAATAACGCATATCGCATTATTTTTTCTATGGGCATTTTCGATTCCAGTGAAAAAGTACAAAGTAATGTCATCCAATTTCAAATTAAGTATAGGTATTGGATTCGTGAATCCTCTAGTATGTTGTATTTCAACCTTTACCTGTTGATAACCCAAACATCTTGACATATAATTTGCAATTTCCCACTTCATATTATCCCAAAAAAAATGTTCATTGAAATATATGTACATATTAGTTCTACCATGGTGTATATATAAATTCAAACTACATGTATCATCCAATAATTCGCTTTTTAGCTTGGGTAAAGAGGTAACATAAAGACTCCCTCAAAATTACAAAATACCATCTTCTTATATGATGTCTATCGATTTTCAATCATGTAGATGTTTAATTTTCTTTTATAAATTTTCATCAGCATACTAAGTAATTTTAATCTTTTATAAAAAATATATTTTGTAAACCCTTTGATATAGGAGTTTTGTATTCTCTTCCTTAATAATTCCCATATCCTTATTTTCTAGGTCCATTAACATGAGATCCTTGTCAATCCTCATTTTTTCATAACTCCATGATTCTTCTTGATCAATGAATCTACTACATAATTTTCCTTACCTGGGTGGTATTGTATTTTCAATGAATAATCCAAGAGTAGATCAATCCATATCCTTTGTCTCAAATTGTATTGATTATATGAAAGTAAATATTTAAAACTATTTTGATCTTTATATATATCTGTGTTTTCATCATAGATATATTTTGTCTATATATTCATAGAAAATATTATAGCTACTGACTAAAGATCATGAGATGTATAGTTTTGTTCATGTGTTTATAACTGCCTTGATGCATATGAAATAACTCTATCATTATTAGTAAGTACACAACAAATTACTTTATTTAATGAATCACTATAATCATAAATCAACCATTTCCTGGTGGTAATGTAAAGATATTATCATTGAACAATCCTATCATCGATTCATAAAAACATTATTCACATTATTTTTAATAAATGAACCTAACCATTTCACATGTGATCCAGATTAAAGGGGTAGCTATTTGAAAAAATTTCTCAATATAACTCCAATAGTAACCTCCTAAAGCAGAGAAACAACATGCCTCAGTTATGATCATTGGAATAGTCCATTCCTAAATTGAATTTTTTTCATTATAATATAAATAGGGATTCCATCCATAGAGACAATATGGCTAAGAAATTAAAAATCTATAATTCACAGTTGATAAATTTACGATATAACTCTTCCCTAATATGAGTCTCAAGAAAGATCCCTAAGTGATTATCATGGTATTAATTTATTATATAATACCCAAGAATATCATAATTGAATAACATAAATATTTTCAAGATGTTCCTTTAATATTTTATTCAATAGATCCATTAAAAGTATGAGTTAATTAGTCAGTCCAAATGGAATTACTATAAACACATAATGCTAATACCTTGTCTGAAATGTTGTCTTTGTAATTTCTTCCTTATACATTTGATATTTTTGATATCTAAAAAGATGTTAAATATTTGAATTTTTTTTATCATTATCATATTGAGAAAATAAATAATCATTGTGATGAGGTGAATACTTGTTCTTTATTATAATAGAATTGATTTTACTATAATAAATACACATCCTCCTAGATCTATAATTATTATTAACAAATAGAACATGGTCTCTCCATGGAGAAATAATAGGGATAATAAATCCCTTTTTACCGAACTCCACTAATTTTTCTTTAACTCTACTTTTTCCACTTTTTTCATCATATAGGGACTCCTGTATATTGGAAATTAAATAGGGATTAAATAAATATAAAACAAAACGTTATTCTCTAGGTAGGGTCCAAGATATTCATTAAGAAATACATCAATTTACTTCTTTACAATAGCTACATCCTAAATTTTAATATTTCCTTCTGCATCCCTAGATTTTATTTTCTTTTCAATCCTAAGAATATCATTTAATATATCTTTTCAGGTGGATATAAATAAGAATTAGGTTATGAAGTTTCATATATAAGGGTAATCAATTCATAATATTCTTCACAAATATGAATTTCCTTCTTCTAGTGATAAATTTTCACATCATATTTTTGAAAGTAGTCCATACTGATGATTATATAAAATTAAACCATATGTTTAATGGTAATTTCCTTAAGGAAATAATGTTTATGTGTCTTAATATAGACATCGTGAAACATCGTTTCTTCAATCAGAATTCCCTTAATTGTTTTTTCTAAAAATCCATTATTAAATCAAAATATAAATTTATAAATTTCATGGAATTATGGGATGATATAAATTAATGTGATGATATAGAATTGAATAAATAACTAGATAAATTTTATAATAGGATTAAATTTACTTACACCACAACATTAGGGACTATAATATTATTTATTATGATTACATAATATTTTCATTGATCACTTGGCCTTTTCTGAGGAGCGTTTCTATTTCAATTAGGAAAATAATTTTTATATTATCCCCTCTCATTATAAATATATCATTGAACAATGGTAGATTATTTCATTACATTTCATTCATGAGCATGATATACTTTCTCTCCAGACATGAAGAAAACTTCTTTTCCTTTTATGACTCTAAAAAGGTGTTTTATTCCATAAGATTCACATGTTGGAAAATTTCATTTTTCAATTGTTTATCAATTATTTCTATGGCAACCCACATTTTCCCATACATTCAATTAATCCCATAAGTCTAAGATAATTGATTATCTATATTAATAAATCATGGAAGTATATCTTCCTATGATGGGGATGCATTGTAGAATAGTTTCCTTTGGAGGAATGGTTTTAACTCATCAATGATTTGATAAATCTTTCTCTTTGGATTGCGTATGTAATCTCCACAATGTTTTGATAAATTTTTAATGTTTTCTTCACACATAGAAACATTCTAATCATGATTTTCCACAAAAATATAAAATTTTTATCTATATATAATCACTATTCACAAGTAAAATATTATTCTAATAAAATTTTCTTAAAATACCTTATTTATATGTTTGATATTTCTTCTTCCACCTTTGTGTTCTGAATTAATTACTACCATAATATTTAGGTCCCAGGAGATGATAAACTACCTTAAAAATATTTTCCCTTTCATTACATACTAATGTATGAAATATATTCTCAAAGAAACATAACCAAATCTTAACTAAGAATTGATTATTAGTTCCATTATATGTTTGAGTTTCTTGTCCCAAGAAGCATTCTATCATTTTCCTCAACGTTGTGGGTCGGGATGCTCTATAAATGAAAGGTTATAATTTATAACCTAAGTCATTTATCCTAGTATGGTTATTATTTGTTCTTCATCAGGTGTATCTCTATCTCCAACATCATTATCTTGCATCATATGGAAATCCTTACATGTATTATGTGTGTAGATACATTATTTATTCTTTCCATTATCTTTGATTTCTAAACAACGGAATACATTATATTAGGTTATAAATCATAATTATTAATTTATAACTTATAAAACACCTAAAATAAATTGAAAATTTATGTATAGATAATCACAGAATCATATTCTTGGTTACATTGGGAATATTTTAAATGTTTGTTATTGGGTTATATTTAATTAATACATATTTTTTTAAAACTAGCTTCAAAAGATTCTACTAATATTCCTCTGATACAAAATGTAATTACCCCAACCCCAATATCCCAATTTTTTTGGTTACATTATTACATTTGTAATAATTACATGTGATTGTATTCCAATGGACAAAATAGTTTTATAGTTTTTGAAAATTAGATAAATATATGAATCATACATTACAAATGAGTGTATAAATTATAATATAAAAACTTAATTGGAAACACCATTATTATCATATCTTTACCCTTAATATCAGTCATAATATACATCTTCACATCAAGGAGAAAATAAACCATATAGAAGGGGTATGATATGATGCTTATCAAGGGTATATATTGAGCAAAATCTGAGTGATAACAATTTTGGATAGGTTAGAAATGAAAAAACAATTCCATTTCATCATTAATATGATCATAATATGGATGGTATAAAATAAGATCCAATAATTGGATATAAACAATAAAATGACCCAAAAAACATATCCATGTTAATTTTACTAATAGAATAATCACATTGAAATCAATAATGATTCCAGTAATTATTGAATGAAATTTTTTTTACGTATGAAATATACCATCGGGGCATCAACCATGAGATCTAAGAATAAATGGGAAATGCATTGGACAAATCCAACGATTGACTGTCTCATGAGACCTACCAATGCATTGATGGGTTATTATGGGCCCTTCCTATCATTTATTAAGTCCATTACATTCCTCATATGAATGGGGTGAAACATAAATATATATATATACATAAGAAATGTAAATAAGAGACCTCGGTCATAAAGCATAATCAAAATCCATTTAGAGTGATATGGGGGATGTTATTTAAATAGCACACCCATATTAAAACTGGTCATAATTCATTTAATATATATGGAAGATGTAATCATAATATATCAACCTCAACTGATCACAAAATTCAATAAATTATTTTGATAGAACTGAAAATAATCCAAAAAAATTATTGAAAATTATTGAGAAACAAATCACTTTTTTAAATTAGTTATTAAATTGGCCATTTAATGTTAGAAGAAACCAATTTCAATGAGAAACCCCTTCAAAACATTAAATGGAAGATCAAATTATTTAGAAATTCATGATTTTTGAAAAATATTATCATTCCAAATAAGTTAAAAAAATTCATTCATAATTTTCATTGAAAAATACTTAAAGTGCATCAATTTAAAAATGAAAAAAAGATTCTTACAACCCATTTTAGAAAATTAAAACTTATATAAAATAAAATTAATAATTTTTAGGATAATAGTAAAAACCATTTTAGAATAAATTTTATAAAACATCAATATATAAGAAAAATGTTTCCCATTGGAGACATAAAAATAATCATTCATGAATAGTAATGATATTGTGAAATAACCATTACCTTAGGCTTGATTTCCATTGTAATTATATGAAATCATTGTACGATGGTTTAAATTGACTAATTATTTAATACCAAAACCATATTCATATTTATGTTATCATATATGATTTCTATATAATATCATATCACTCATTTGTTAATAATATTTCATTATTACCCTTATTTTGGGTTTTACTACTTAATTTTCCAATGTGTTTTTAATAATGTAAGTCCCAATTCATGTGCATAGTAGATAGTTCTATCACAAGTAGAATTATATTAAGGTCATATATATAATATTTTTTTCATTATATACATTTTTTAAACAATTAATGAATGGTGAACATAGAAAATGAATCACATTGAATCGTGGAGGTAGTAGGTCATGCGTGTGCATTAGTGTTGATATCATTACATTAATGGTGAAATTGTAAGGATTAATATGGTATATTAATTATTAAATAATCAATATAATTTCATATTTCTCATTTATATCTATTATTTTCATCATTATACCGATCCAAATAAATTGGTGATGAAAAACATATTACACCATGGTGTGTAGACGGTAAACTGTTTGTACGCACCCATGGTGATTTAATTATTTGTATAATATATAAAAAGTATACTATGGTAGCCCCATAGTCATAAAAACATATGAGAATATATATAACTCTGAATTTCTTATGTTACTATGTAAAAACACTTGAATTGTATGTAGAATAAGAAATGAACTTAAATGAGTTGGTAGAACAATTACCTTTTCTTCAGAGGAATTCATTTAGTTCTCTTTTTGAGGGTTCTAAAGTTGGACTTTTTAGAATATCAGGACCTACCAATCCAATATAATTATGTTTGGAGGAGACATTTTAAGGGGTTTTTTATTCTAGACGGCATGATGTTGGGTGGGGAAGTGAGGGAGGGGGTTCCGTTTTATAATTGAGGTGAGTAGTAGTTTTGGAAACTCAAAAACTATTAACCTATTATAAGATTATTTTTTAATAAAATTGATTAAAAGTGGGTTATTAAAAATATGACATTAGGATGGGTTTATTTCCCTAATCCTAAAATTATTATATAATTTCATGTCATATTCATACCCCTATCTTTTAACATTAACCATTATTTAATCTCATTACCACTTATTGTGACAAAATTTGTTTTTACACATTAAATGATAATATACTTACCTTAATATTATAGAATAACCAAAATTGGATAACTAATTACACCTTAAAACATTTCAAAATAATTTTCCAGAATTTTAAATTTTTATCAATTTTATATCATTTGAGAAAGAATAATTTATTTTATAACATCATTAATGCGAATTTTGATACTATTAATTACATGACTTTTTAAAAATATCATAAAACATGATATATTATAAAAACATTTAATAAATTACTAAAATATCAATGTTATCTATGAAATTTTTCATAACATTAATTATGTAAAATTATACTTATTTTAATATTCATTAAATGATTAATTTGGTATTTCAATTAATTAAAAAATAACTGGAACATCATTGTGAAAGACTTTATGTTAATTATTTATTTACTTACAATTAAAAATAAATTACCATGATGTATATTAAAATTATATAATTAAAATTACTATTTATCATCGATGATATGTTCTAAATAACTACATATTAAAATCCTAAAACATATTAAAAATTAGTGTATGACATATTTGACTTATCATAAAATAATATACTATAAATAAAATAATGTCCTTGAAGGGGATAAAGAAGTACACAAAATCAATCCATGGATGATTTTTGATGAAAATAACTCAATATATACAATTTTAAAATTTTACTATAATTTTTTAATATTTATAATATTATATTTACCCTTAATTTCCTAATTTACCCATAACCGTCATAACAAAAAATAGTAAAGTAACTATTAATTTTGTCCAAAAATAACAGGAACATATTTAGTGATTTTTTAACTTATGAGTTAAAATATTAGATTATATTTTTATAATTTAATTCATAGAAAAGTCAAAATTTTATTTAAAATTAATCCTATAGAAAGAATAAAACAATGAGTATTTAAATTACAAAAAATGTTCAAAATATTGAAATATTTTTATATCAAATATCAATGTTAAATTGATTGCATGAAAAAAAAATACATTAAATGATTTATAAATTTAACAATTTATACTTTTAAATGATTTTTTTAAAAAACATTACAATATAAATAAATTACATGAAAATGATGTTTTATGTGAAAGTAATGTTCTTCCCTATAAATAAAAAAATAAAACATAGAAAAAAATAAAAAAAATAAACCAATGTAAATTTTTATATTTCTTTTTCAAAATTAGTTTTTATTTTAAAAAATAATATATGAAAGGGTGACGAATATGCTTAAAAACAAGTGTTTCATTAAAATGCGATGACAACGCCTTTCAAAAAATTATATATTATTATGTGTAATATTAAATTTATTCATATTCATGACTATAAAATATATTGGACGAACATAAAAATATATGACTAAGTATATAAATTTTATAATGTTTTTAATGTTATTCATGACCTCTATTTTAACGGCTAGGTTATAATGGTATCTTATTAACAGATCATGGTGCTTGTGAACTCGGTGTTGTGTACAATTCAAGCTATTACATTTATTTAAAAATAAAATGCATCATAGTATCTTGGGTTGTTATAGGTGGTTTTCCTAACATATATGGTATAAGATAATGATTTAGAAGCGTTTTTTAAATTTTATTCGATATTCTAGTAATATGGTGGTCTATTTTAATTAGACTATGTCTAATCATGAGGTTATCTAGAAGGAATCACATCATATGTTTCTATCCTGTTATAGGTACCTCATATATTAGTTGATATGAAAATGAATATAGTTATGAAATTCAAAGAATAATTTAAAAAACATCGAAGGACTGGGGAAAATCGTTGTGGCTAATTATGTGGATAAGTAATATGATGATAAGGAATGACCATATACTATCCATGGTATAATCCATATAAATTATAAACACATTATTTCAATATTTGACACTAGGTAATCTCATTATTTTATATCTACATGAGTAATAGATCTATTTTAATTTCATATTGATATAATTCATTATACTAAAAAATTAACACAACATTGCTAAAAAAATGGGCAAGTGTATAAGTGACCATAATGTTCTATTATTGTGGGTGGTATATAAATCACATCGGATATGTAGTATTTAAGACTAAAAAATCTGAAATTTTTTATTTTAGTGGTCTATCTTATCAAATGAAAATCTCAAATTGTTAAATATAGTTAGATAGTAATTATCATTTCATTTAGGGAATTGATCATTTTATACAAGGAGGGTGAAATTCTAATTATGGTTTAAGTGATTATTTATTTTGATTCATTAGATGTATAACTTATCATTTAGTTGGGTCGCTTCTCGAATCATTAAATATTTGTAACCAATCAAAATATACCAGTTGTCATTCATAAGCATCTAGTTTTTTTCTAGACCATTTCATAGGATTATCTCAGATAACTATATTGAAATTCTAAATTATTATTTTCCCTAGAATGAACCCTATCTCATTCCATTATAAAATATTTCACTAGTGGATATAGATGATTTAATAACAGAGTTGTAAGAATTGATCTAAATTGTTTCATTCATCTAAGTATTCACATTGGGTAGTGGTAGTATTATTTTATCTCTAGGTTAATCATAGTTTGATATTTTTTTATTGAGTATCATAAATGGAATCAAGTTATAATACATAATAAAAATACCAAATATTGTATTAATGAAATATTTGATCAACTAAAAGAGCTTTGTGGGGTTTTATGATTGATATTTACATTGTATATCATTAATAGAGGGTGTGATAAGAATATTTACGAAAGACAGATTTTGAAATTCATTATGTCTATTGTGTGTTATTATTCATACCATTTGTTGTGACTATTAAGACATTACTTTTCATGGAAAACATGAACAAAAATTCTATAAGTATTTGGACATCATTATGTTGTTTTTCATGGATAAAATATTTATTCATCCAAGGTAAATTTTTGATCTTGAGAAATTTATAGATGATATTTTAGTAAATATTCTAGTACATAAGTTATATATAACATACTCTAAATGTCACTTTTGAATTCATGAGGTGATATTTTTGAGACATGTTTCTCCAAAATATTGATTCCCTATTTACCATGATACTATTAAGGATATTATGTCCTAATAGAGGCCTATCAATATATTCTAGATCATAATTTTTCATGGCATTATTTGATATTATTGGAGTTTTATTAATCTGTTCTCAAAATTGGATTTCCTAATAATGGATTAAACTCCAAATGGAGTGAGTATTATTTGGATTATAAGTTCCTTAAATCCTTTAAAGAGTTTTGAGAAGAATTAATATATACCTATTACATATCATACGTAATCTAGGTGATGGATATAAAGAGTATAGTGGTGCTTCAGAAGTTGACATGGCTATGTTCTTCGGAAAATAGTTTTATTGATGGTATCATGATCAACAAAACAGAAATTTTGTCAAAATAATTACACTGGTCATTATTTATAATTGGATATGGTATTTTACGAATTTAAATGATTGAGGAATTATGAAATTAGTGGAAAATTAATGAGGTATACTAATTATAATATTTTAAAGTACATCTTCTGAGAACGTGATTTCAATTTAAGACAACATAGGTGGGTGGAGTACTTTTAATAAAATTAGATTTCATATATATCCATAAAAGGTAATTTTTTATCTAATAGTTTAAGTAAATATACTTAAACCAATATTTGAATAAATCTGATGGGTAGTGGAAGATAATGGGTATGTTTTGGAATTTCCCTCATAGATTAATGCAACAAATTGCAGTGTAGTCCATTATAAAAGTAATATTACTTATATATTATTATATGAAAATAATGTGTCATTATTATATCAACAATCATGTTTGTAAATGCAAGAAACCTTTTAGGATTTTTATGCCAATGATGGGGGGATATTGGTGTCATATTTAACTCTATATTATAATAAGTTCTTGGTTATTCTAATAACATTTATTAATAGATTGATTGGGATATTTCCCCAGTATATTTAAGTAGTCCATAAAATAATTAAAATTCATTTCATATTGTAAAATTATTTATTCAGGGTCAAGGAATGTGAAATATATTTTTTAATATATTTCATGACGGTTAAATTATTAATAAGTGAATGTAGAATACTAACGGAAATATGGGAATTATAATTATTACCTGTATAAACATAGATGTTATATAATATTGCTATGGAATTTCTGATGCGCCTAACTATCCCACCTATGAAGAGTGATTATTTTTGGGTTCTTGTATATGTAAATAAAAATATATCACAATTATTTCAAGTTGAAGATACAAATTACATTACAGGACTTATAAATTTGAATGTCAATACGGTTTTTATTTTTCATTGACTTAATAAGTCAATAATTTATAATAAAATTCCATATTTATGTTAATATTCAATATTGAACATTTTAGTTTCTAGAATATTTAATTGTGGTTATTTATGACTTACCCACCACAAATGGATGCATACATAGAGGGAATTATTCAAATTTCTATAGATATCCTCCAACCATGCAATATTGATTTTAGAAAATTATATTAGGATTAATTTTATTTGGTTGACTTTATGATAATAATTGTTTTCAATAATAAATGTGAATTAAATAAATTATGGATTTCCAAAATATAAATTTTTAATCACCATTATACTAATTAGATATGGGTGAAATGACATATATTATACCAATTATATTTTTGGAAGAAATGGATGGGATTATTGTTATTCTAAAGCATTTAATGATGGTATAAAGTTTATAGTAGTAATATGATAATCATCTACTGTAATCTGGAAAGATTTTTTGGGGTGATCAAGTAATGTTTTTAGTTTGTCTATATTTTAGATACCAATGAATTGGTATGTATGTGAAGTTAGAAATAAGGATTTTTGGTCCCTTTAATATTGGTGTGAGGGTTAGTGAAGTAGAATATAAAATTTAATTACCACCATGATATGACGAAAATTATAACTTATTTCATGTATCTCAACTAAGGATATACTTTAAGGATCCATCTCATGTTCATGGTAATAAATAGGGGGATTTTGAGCTGTATATTAATTTAATTGAATAATGTGTGAAAATAATTCATAAGAAAAATATGTGATTAATGTATAAATTATATTATTTTTGTTTTGTTATTTTAGAAACATAGAATTGTTCAAGAAGAAATAGTTGATAATTAATCCCTCATGTGGATGTAGCAACGAGTTGTTTTTTAGAAAAACGAGTGACAATATTTTGAAGAAAAGTTTTTACGGTGGAGAGAAATGTAAACCTAGTGTTTTTATGATAATTTAAAAGAGTTTTATGAATTCAAAATTGAAATTAAATTTTCCATGTTAAAGAGTGATATTAAATATTATTTATTTAATTGTAGTATACTACTTTTATTATAACATAATTATTTGAATTAAATAAAAATGTATATTAATGAGTTATTATTAGGAATTAATGCGGAGATTAATATGGGATTACCATAGAAAAATAATGAATCATTGATTCAGAATCTATTAATGAGATAATGAAAATACTTTTTGTGGTTTAAATGTCAGTGATAAAGATATTAAAATTCGATGTGGTTTCATATAATTAATTTTTGGAATTTATTGTGGGTTTGGAGACGTTACATGACTAACTAATATTAATTTATATCAAATTACATGAATTTGACTAATTGGTGAAGTAAAAATAAATGAGTGATGAAATAGAAAGTAGTGATGGGGACATGTGGAGTTAAAGGAAGGAGAAGGGGATGGATTTATGGTTAATTAATTATGGGGGAGATATAAAGGTAAATATAATATAGGGTGAGACTTATTAATTTGATACACTACTAAATAAAATTTTCTCATGTCTCACATGTTATCATTTGTTATAATTTATCTTCTATGAAGGTGTAATGAAGGAATGGTGAATCCTTGGATTAAAGGAGTGGTGGGAAAATTGTAGTTTGTAAAAGTATTTATTTTATTCACATTATAGAAATTATTTATAGTATTTCGAATGTTTTGGTGTATTAAAACACAAAATTATAACATTTTTTATTTATTGAGTCAAGATGGTGTATATTAAAATTTTCAATCCCCCTTCAAAATTGTCAAGGGGTCCATTCTATATATAGTATTATTATCTTATCACCCCTTCTTATAATATATTATGAAAAAAATAGTTTGAATTAGGGAAGTGTAATTTTTCATGGGGGGCATTGTAGCCCCTCGATGACCTAGACTATTATGCATAAATGTTTATCGGCATTGAATCAAATAGAATGAGTCATTACAAAATGGCAAGGTTCCATTCCTAATAAGAATATTACATTATAAATTTCCTCTGGAAGATATTTATTTCATTTATTTATGAATTATGATTTATCGAGAAAACTTATCTATATAGTGTGGTATTTCATTCCCTTAGGATTATCAAATTGCGGGTTCATGGAATGTTTAAGGAAATTACATCATCATAGGTGGCTCTAAAATAATCCTTATATAGTTAATTTTTTATATACATTTTTAAAACAATTTTAAATAATTATTATTATAAATGATTTTTGATAAATAATTATATGTTGGTTTTGAATTATTATTTGATTAAAAATATCAACTCAATGATTCATAGTGCTTTTGATGTATGTTTTTTATATATATCAATTAGCGTAGTGGAGTTATAGATTGGATATTTTCGTCCTTTCACTGAACGTGGATCGGAGGGAAACATCTTCTCTCAACTCATCGGAATTACTATTTTGGAGATGATGAATCTTGGCATTCCAACTCAGATCGATGTCGGCGAAATCATGGTTGCAGTGGTACTGATATCCTGGTTCGATCTGGTGTGGCCAGATTCCATTTCTGACTCGTTTTCTTTTGTAGCTCGGTGGAAGATCAAAAGTGTCTGGAGGGGAGAGGGGATTTGGATTCATAGATTTTGTAAGTTATATTTCATATTTATGCTTTGAGGATGATTTTGGTGGTTCGGTTGGATGGATTTGGTGACTTTGGGTTCCGCCGCTCAGACTCTGGAATGGGATTTGGATGGGGTTACTATGGCTCTAGTGATTCGTGTTGGATTGATGATGGTGGAGTAATTTGATTGCTATGAAATTTTTTTGGTATAGATTATATGATTTCATGGATATGTTTTTTTTTTGTTGAAATTGAGATTCGGTCGAATGGATTTTGTGTTAATTTGTTTGAGTGGTGGTTCTACGGTTCGTGGTTGATGGGCCAATGGATTTGGTTCACTATAAGGGATGACCCCAAAAGAGGATCAGAGAAAAGAGCTTCCACAGATCATGGCTATCCGGAATTGGATGTTTGAGAGGTTATGGCTTTTTCCATCGGTACTATTCTTGTGCATCCTTACACAGGACTATTAGCCGACTTGTGATGAGATGTTGGAAGCTCGTCTCAATGTTTTTAAATTGGGGAGGGGTTATTCTTTTCAATTTTGAATTGGTTTGTTTTTTGTCTCTGGAACATTGGAAAGTGGGGCTTGATTGTATTTATGTATTTGAATTCTTTTGGGTTCCCCTTACCCATCAAAAGGTGGTCTATCTAAATAAAAAATTAATTTCCAGTCAATAATGTTATGTAATATGTTTAATATAATGAGAAAACAGTCTATGATTGTATACTTGTGGTAATTTTATATAATTATTATTTTTTATAAAATTATTATATAGGTTTTCAGTTGAGTAATGCATTTCACCATATGAAATCACCGACATGATAATCTTTTCACATGGTTTGAATTAAAAATTTATCTAGTTTTTTTCACTTAATATATTCCTTTATGATCATAAAAAACATTTTTTTACCATAGAGTATATTTATAATTGTTTTTTTATGAATAACTGATGTTTTTTCATATATGGGTTTATTTCTATGATTTATTGGTTTTGAATTTGATTATTATACCTTCTAGAGTTAATATATTCTAATAATTATGAAAATATATTGTTTGTTATTCAGTAAAATAAATATTAATTTATTTTTTTAATGAAAATACGTTTCATTGGTAAAATTTATAATATAATTTTTTATGTTTTTTATTAAGCAATGTATTAACTTTAAATAGTTTATTTATATAGGATTTTTTTTTTCTTTTAGAGTCATTCTGATATAAAATTGAATATTTACTCACTCCATACCTATGAATTTTGGTGGACTTGTGGATGTCATTGGGCATGATGCTATAAAAAATAATATTTCATTATTAATAAGTGGTGAGTTATAGATAAATGATAGAGTTATTTTAGTATTATTATTTTGTCCCTATCAATAAGACACAATTTTATATATTTAATATATTTTTTTCTTTTTTCATTGGATTATAAAATCTTAAACATACCCACTATAGATTATCTATGCATATAATGTTGATAAAAATGTTTTACAATATATTAAATCATGTATAATTTTAATTTTACTAATATTCACTCCATAAGAATTTATTGTATCTATCATTAGCAATTTATAGCCTTTGGTGATCTAGGAGTACACTTTAGTCTTTGTCACGACTATATTCAGGCCTTGGGTTTTCAGTACCCCTATTTTTTAATCATAATTTATGTGTGACTTCATGTTTTTTTAAGATTTATATTTTTCTTTTTAGTTAATGATAAATCATATAGACTCTCAATATTTTTCGTTGTCATCTATTTATCTATAAATTGCTATTTTTTTTGTTGTTTTTCCATTCATATAATTACAAATTGGGTAAAATTTCCATGATCCTAATCTTGTCGGCCACTCAGATAAAGGGAAATTCAATGAAAATTAGTGACTATAAACATTTAGTGAAGGATAATAATACACTTTATAATAATGGTTTCCCATATATATTCATAATCCATAAGTAGGATTCCATATTATATGAAACATGAAATAAAAATACTGAATGTGTACTTCATAATTATAAATAAAAACTAAAAATCTATCTATTTAAATAAAATGTAGCATAATATTAAATTAATAATTAATATAAATTAATTTATAAATGTTTTAAATCCTCCAAATATAGCAAATGTCTCAACCACAAAATTCAATGTGGGAATACACTCACTTCAAATTAGTCAACAAAGTCACTCTGGTGACCTCACCACATGCTTCATTCAATGAAATACCCCTAAAAACTTATAAATATAAAATTAATTTATCAAATAATTAAATAACAATAAAAAACTTACAATGTAATCAATTAATTCTTAAGATAATAATAATTCAAATTTAACTTTTAATAAAAACAATAAGAACAAATTTATTTCATAAAAAAACTACTACGTAACTCTTAAAAACATTTCAAGACCTGAAAAATAAGGCCTCATAACACATCAATTTTCAAAAAATAAAAGAAATGTTTCATTTTTTTCATTTTATTTTTATCAAAATTGTTATGTTTATTGAATATCGAACAAATATAAATCATCATCTATACTATTAAACAATCAAAGGATTTTATGTTATGATTAATCATCCATAGTAACATTTTACCCCAATTTTAATAGTGTTAAATAGTGTTTGATCGTATGAAAAAAAAATTACACAAAATTAAAAAATAAGTTATATCACATAAATACAACATTAAAATGAATTTCATTCCTCAACGTGTTAGTAAATCCTCAAAGGCCTTTAAATAACATTATAATGAACAAAAAATATACCAATAAAATCTATGGATAATTAATATTATTATTTGGATCATCATAACATGATATGGGACCCATGTTACCCTTGGAGTGGGGTGAATTAGTGTGATTATAAAATAAAAAAGATTCTCTATAACCCTCAACCATTATTGTATCTTTTTCCTATGTTATCATTATCTCACATTAATTTATTTCTAACTTGATAACATGCACACCAATTGTGTAAATTATATACAGAAAATAAAATAACTCAAGGACATAAGGATTTTACTTGGTTCATCGAAAAATGATTATGTCCATGGATCAAAGGTTGATGTTGGTTCCCTTGAACCAGATAATTATTATAGTAGATTTATTTTATATTAATTGAATATAATAGTAATAAAATTATTTGCACGTAGTTATTATTTTTCTGTGAAACTATAATGTGATTATTTCATTGAATAACTATCACATTTAAAATATCATTGTAGTATTATGATATTATAAAAATATTGATATGATATTATAATATTCTTAGTCTCTATATTTTAAGGTTGGATGACATCATCTTTTTAGATACATATAGTATAGATTATAATAAGTGTGGGGAATATAAGACATTATTACTTCTTCTTATAAGGTTCTCCCTTGGAAATCTCTATGTTTAGAAGTTAACATAACAAGCCCACCTATAGAAATAAAACATGTTTTTGTGTCATTGGATATTTCTCTCTAAAATCTTCTGTAATGACCCTAAGACATAGATAATATTATTAATTTATATTGTGAGTCATGTAACATGATGAATTGACATAAATAATGAAAACATATTCTCGTTGTGAATTTATGTATTTTGGGTTAATCATGAGTTTTGTGTTACTAATAAATAAGTATACGATGGATTTTCCATTACATATTTAGGAGTGTTGATATCATGGCCCATTGATTGAAATGAATATGTTAAGCTTAATTACATGCCCATGGTGTATGGATGAGTTTATTAGGAAATATAAGAGAAATACATATTATATATATATGTGTGTGTGTGTGTTAATAGCATGATTATGAAAAATGAATAAATAGATACAAAAAGGTATTATATTAAACAAGGAGCGGTTTCATGTGGTCTTTGTAATTGTGATATTAAATTTTTTTCCTATGATGATTCTTTCTATATTACTAGATGTTGATATTGTACTTTAAAAAATCATATCTAATGCTAGTAAGAATGAATCCTAGAAGGTGATACAAATAGTGATTCTGTAAATCATGATGAAACATTATTTTAATTTAATTTTAGAAATAAATCATGGTCTCTTGTTTTTGAAATAATATTTATTTATGATTTATTGATTAAAAATATTAAATATGTCTATTTATTTGTGAGTTTAATATTAAATAAATATTTAATTTATGATCAATAATATTATAAATAATAATTTTTTTATCTATAAATTAAAAATTATTTGTAATTAAATGTTTAATAAATGCCTAGGTGGAAAAACCAACAGGCCTATCAGGTCTGGAGAGAATGGTTTATGTAATATCATTTTAAAAAAATTTAATTTATTTGTTTAAAAAATTAAAAATTTTCATATCTGTGGTTTTAGAACATGGTGTGAAAATACTAATAATATTAATTTCACTATTATTGTGATAGTGGGTGATTTTGAGGTTTTGAAAATTTTAAATGTACTATGTGGAATTATATATTCTCAAACGTATCTCTATAGATAATGGGTTATTTCATTTCTTTGTATTAAATTTTATTTTTCATGACAAAAATTTTTACAGATTATTTAAACCAAAAAGGGAAAAATAACAAGAAAAATCTAAAAAATTAAGTGAAATTGTAAACCTTCCAGCCCACATCATTACCAAGAGACTAAAGACACAATCCTTAAACTAATATTGTATTTAATATCCATTTCTGGTACAATGTAAATTTGAAGGATTTTGTGGTGATAAAAAAAAGTGACACAAGATGATAGATACCACCACACTTGCAACTGGGGTATAATCACTGATGATTTTCTATCATAGGAGAACATGTGGATCATAGAGATATATATTCAATCAATGAATCCTCACTGTGCAGTGAATTTTTAACTGAATGGTGTTTACCTGATCAATCAATTTTTTGAATAAATAAATCCTAGTACGAAGGAAATTCCTAATTTTATTTAATTAAAAATTTAATGTAAAAAGGATACTATATTATTGGTTTCAATTCTCTTTACCAATATTAATTATATTTATTTCATTATTCATGTATTTTAGGATCATATGTGTAACACCATAATATGTTATAATATATTTCACCATAAATAAATCAAATTTCTTTAATAATATACTTTTAATGAAAGATAGACCGTAAAAAATTACAAAAGAAATTTTAATATTATTATGTGATTGATAAATATTTTATTAAAAAATAATAACTTCATTGTTACGCTAACTTTATTTGTTTTATTTATCTAAAAATATTAATTTTTGGTGAATACTTTAAAATAAATACTTTTGTAAAACTATCATTACTTTTCATTAAATAATGAAATTTAAAATTATTGTTCTATTTTAAATTTATTTAAATTGTATATATTATTTATTTTGTTTAAAACATACTAATAAAGTTTATTTTCATCATTAATTAACATGATTTTGATAAAAAACAATTTTAATACATAAAAATTCATTTGTTGGAAAAGAGTTTCTCATTGCATTTTATGAGTTTTTTTAATTAATTTATGAAAGTTATCAAATTAATATTTGATAAAATTATTTAAATATTTAGATTATTTATGTAAAATTTTAGTAAATTCATTCTTTTTAATTTTAGTCATTTTAAATTTTAACCATTGTGAATTTATCACCACATAAAAGGGTATATCGTAAAAATAAGGCTTAAAATAATGTTGTAAGGTATTAAAAATATATATAAAACATTAATTTATTAATATTATGAGATTAAGTTTATAATAATTATCTTAAAATAGATTATATTATATTTTGGTTCTATTTTTCTATGATAATGGCATTTGTATTATTTTAAATGAAGAAAAATAAAAAATTTCACTCACATAACTTCAAATTTCACATATAAGTTCACATTTGGGTAAAAATATGTTGTTATTAAATATAAAAGGAAATATTTATAATATTGATATTATATTTATAGTAGTTATTTATTTAATATTTTTAGTGGTTATATAATTACCTTAAATGCTTATACAATGTTGACACGATGCTTGTGCAAGTATAGAAAATAGGAAGGTAATTTATTTTAAAAATATGAATACTAATATTATTGTGAAGAATTATGGTTATAAATTCATTTCATAGATAATAAAAAAAGTTATTTATGGTTATGTGTGTTATATTATAATTTAATCAATGTCTTGATTTCCATAAATTCCAATTATGTGGATAGTTCTTAAAATGAATCTAATAGTATTTTATGTTAGATAATATTCTATTAAATTATTTATAGACATTAAAAAATTCCAAGAGGTAAAGTATGATTATAATTGATCTAAAATTTCATTTATTATATATTTATACACCAATTTTTATCATATAAGTAAAATTATTACATTTTAATATTGAAATGGCCATTACTACAGTTTTTTTTAAATTGGTGAATAAAGGGAATAAACAAAATGATAATGTTTAAAATAACACTTAAATGTTTCCAAAATTAATTGGTTAAAATTATTCAGACCATATATTCATTTATATTATAAATTTATTCCACATGGTTTCACATTCTCATGAAAATGAGGTTATTATATTTAAATCTTTTTATTAATTCCACGTGATTCCTTTCTTTCAAAATAAAAAGGCACCACCATTCCTATATTAAATACACCACCTAGAGCCACTTATCTAATAAAATTCCTTCCAATATATAAAATAAATATTTTTATGCATGTTTTATAGGTTTTTTTCTTTACCAAATACAAACCCTAGGGACATTAATATAATATCTATAGGATCTCTTTCAAATAAATGGTAAACATATTAAACGAGAATATTACTTTTTATTATTCATTTACCACATTAAAAAATTCCCTAAAATTATAATATAATAATTGAATTATATCCCACATACTTAGATATTATTATTTTTATGGAAAAAATCAATTGAATTCCTTCTACATCAAATAGAAAATGAAACCATCATTCATGTGTACAATGGACCATGACCTCACGAAATGATGTATTTTTTTGCATCCACCACCTAAAATATATTATCATAATGATAAATCTAATGAATATATAAAATAAATACACATAATTATATTTCCATAAATATAATATAACATCCACTTTTTTTTACACCCATAATAAATGATAATGTCATTTGTACAAGGATGTGGACATCCACCTCCCCGAATTGATATGATTAATTTTTCGTATACATTTTTTAAAATTTTATTCTAAATATATATAATAAATATGTTTGAAATTATTATCAAGGTTAAAATTATATATAATATATATTCACGGTCAAGATACAATTATGATAACTTCGTAATCAAAACAGACATGAAAAATGAAGCGATTAACACCTAAAACATTAATAACAAAATAGTTTTTTTAAATAAGTTATAATATGTTATAATTTGATAACAAATGATGTTATTAATATATATAGTTATGTAATGTAAGTATAATAAATAAAAATGTATAAAAAAGGTGTTTATAAGCACTTACGATTCAATTCCAACTTGAGGTAAGGGATTTCGCCTCAATTTCCACTCCATTTAGACATATTTTTTAAAAAGAACATATTCTATATTATGTGGTGTATATAAAACAAATTTTATGTATTTAACATGAATATTTTTTTATTCATTGATATTAATGTGTCAACTCAATTTTATTCCTTCAAAGGGTTATAATTTAAATTTACTAATTTTTTTAGAATTTTTTTACAATCTCATTTTTGGGAATACCATTGCATTAATTGAATGAGTATTATAATATATCATTCATAAACTCAATATAGTTTTTTAAACATTTTATAGTTACAAAATTTTAACTTTTCTATAAACTATTCATCTCTTTATCACTTGAATCAGTCAATGAAATGTATAAAAAAATATATGATCTTATTTATCATTTTGATAAAGTAAATTATTTTTCACTATCCATATTTTTAAATTTTATTTTAAAAAGTAAATTTTATTTACAGAATTAATTTATTAATATAATATTATGAAATCCGTTATTTAATAAAAGTTTTTTAGGGAATCTTTCCATTTTTTTCTTAAGGGTTATTTTTTTACATTCTTTATAAATTTTTTAAAGGAATGTTTATCTTTATTATATAAGATGTTGATTGATTTTACAACCACTATAATTATTTTATATTATTTAGATTATTATATAGGTTTTAAATTGTTTTAAAAAAATATTTAACGATAAATTATTTTTATATTTTTATTCCATTTTAAAATATACTCTAATGGATATTATTTTATTAACGTACCTATATTTATGATTGATTTATGGTCATACCTCATCTATTAATTAATTTTGAGGTCATTAACATTCAATTATAATATTCACTTTCTTGTGATCATTTGTATTTGGAAATTACATTTATTTTGTATATCTCTTTTTTTATATAATGGATATTATTACTTATAAAACCATATACTATTTCTATATAAAATAATTCTCGTAATAATATTAATTCAAAGTTTATTTGATTGACTGTGAAAATATTTATTTTTTGATTTCATTAATATATATGAATATTTGCTGATAATGTATATTTTTTATAAATTAAATTGATTATTCAATATACGAGAAATTAATTAGGCATGCAATGATGAATGGGGTCCAGTTATATAATTCCCCATGATCCATATAGAGGTCAAATGTGACAAATCAGTAGGAAAAAATTATTAAATGGGTTTTTGGTGTATACTTACCCATAGATTATATTTCCTTGACAAAGGTCTTTGATAGTAAGATATCATTATATTTGATTTCATGAATTCCAACATTATGAATTATCTTCATTAAGAATTTAGTAATTTTTATCCAAAAGATATCTACATTTAAATTACGATGCATTTATTTTATACTCAATTTATTGATTAAGTGGAATATGATTTTAGTTATTTACATTTCCATATATATTTGTCGTTAATCATTCATTATATTTTTCACTATGCATAAACGTTACTGAGAATAAATGATCATCTGTGGTTTTTTTCATTTCATAAATAAATGAAAAATGATCCTATGAATAATATAAAGGATGCATGAAGGTTTCTCATGCTATGATTTTATTTTTAAAATCTAATAAGGAAATAATTTAAATATCTTGTTCTTCATGAATACTAAACTCATTGATCCTCAGTGATTGATATTTTATATCTTTTTCCAAAGAAATAAAGTAGACACCGAATCTAGGATACTTGATTTGGGGTTTTTATTGTTAGTATCCGAAGAAGTTTTGTAGAAACCCATAGAACTAATTTTAATTGAACATATATAACATGGTAACTATGAAAATATCTCATATTATATGATAACATTTATCATTAATGTTATTTTTAACATATAGCTCAATATTCATGATGATAATGAGATGAATTGTAATGTTATATTATTTATCAATTCTTCATAACTAATGAAGTTAAATAAAAACTTGTAGTAATGGTAAGAATCACCCTAGTAATAAATCCAATATATATGGTGTTGGAATAGATTATATCATTTCCATATTAGGGACGACGACTCATGTTAAAATGAATAACCATTCTTATATGAAGTAACATTTTTGACCATACTGCAATTCAACTATGTCAAATGACTTCAAGGGATAAAATCTTCCAACATTAAATGAATATAATAATATATTTGTCTCTCACCAATTGATTATGTCCCTCAAAAATATATTTTTTTCTTTGGGATATAATTAAAATGAAATGGTTATCATGGCAGTGAATTATTTCAAAGGAGATGTCAATCAATGGGGGTAGTTGAACGAGAACACTGAGGAGGTTGGAGAAATAAAAATAATGGAATGGAGAATTAATAATGATATATTCTTGATGAATTACTTCCCACTAGAATTTGGATTTGAAATGGATATGAAGATACACAATTTAAAATGGATGGAATAATATATTGTTGAAATGTATGAATATAACTTTACAATACTGTCCAAACATGTTTTGGACTATGTATATAATCCAAAAAAACAAAAATTACCATTTTTAAAGGTTTTATGTTCATTCATAGAAGAGAAATAGTTTCAAAAATATTTTCATTATTTAAAATTATAGTATTCAATTCCATTAAAAGTGGAAAATAATTTTATAGATCTCATATATTAAAGATAAATGAATAGAATTAAAGTTTGGAAGAGAACCATGAAAATAAATAACATTTCAATAGATAATATGGGAACTAATAAATTAACATTATTCAAAAAAATTAGAATGAATCATCTTATGAAATACATGTAGTTCCTAGGAGTTTGTTTCCAGTGTGTATATTAGTTTCATCTTCATAAAGAATGAATGAAAAAGGTAGAAACCATTAATATAAAGTGATTAAACTATATATAGATTGGTTATTATTCAAACAAGTTACTCAAAAGTAAAAGTAACATATCATAGAATAATCCAATGGGGAAGGCTAAGAATATAGAATTAATAAAGCTGAAGAGGAATTCCCTAATGATGTGGTGGAAGGTACACCTATAGAAATAAAAATGTTTTATTTGATTTCAGTTCTAACAACACTTTTATATCAATGTAATTGTTCTATTTATCACATCACCACCTCGACAGATAGATGTTGAGTTTTCAATGAAAAATTTAAATGTTATGTTAATCATATCTCAAATCTATATCTCCACTCTGATAGATGATTGGGGTAATATTCTTCTTGAAAATATTTATATTATTCATCTTATTAAATTAGATGTAATTTTTGGTATGGATTGAATCTCTATGTTTATATCCCATATCAGATATCATGGAAGGTTGGTTTCACAAGATAATATGAATCACCCCATGATAGTCTATCGGTTCATAGATTAACTAAACCTCCTAGTGGGAATTACTTTCATAATTTTGTTTTTACTACCTATATATGCATGATATTTATCAAATATGGTTGGGGAGAAAGTCATTATTGAAGATATTCTTGTTTTATGCGAGTTCACTGATTCCTTTTATATATTTTTCCTAGTATTCTACATAATGTAATGTTTTTTTCAATATAACTCATACCTTTTTCTATGCGTATTTCAATGACTCCATATGAAATGGATCCTATTAAGTTGTGTGAATTGAATAATAAAATCTAGGAGAATCTAGATAAGCGATTCATTTGGACTAGTTCTTCATCCTATGGTCAAATTTTCCTTATTATTTTTAAAAAATATTGGTTAATTCATTTTTTCAATTAATTATCGAGAATATTTAGAAATAAATTTTTAGAAACAATATCCTTTACCCAGTTCCGATTATCAATTTTATAAATTATGAGTATATCAATATTTTTTCTATGATCGATATTCTATCTAAATATAATCAGATAAGGTTTAACATGGAGGGTACAACCATGATATCCTTCTATATGATGTTTCATCATTGTGTATTTAAATTAATACCATATGGATATACCAATTAACTTATTATCATTATGGATTAAAATAATAGTGCCATTATAAATTACCTTGATTTGTTCATGTTACTATTTATAAATGATATTATTATATATTCACTATGAATAGAAGATCCTGATGAAAATTTGATAATTTTTTTGATGACCCCGAGGTTGGAGAAGTTATTACAAAAATTTATCATGTGAAAATTTTGGTCATAAAAGTATGATTAAAATATCATATAATTTCAAAGTGCTGGTATATCAGGTAATCTATAAAATATAGAATTTGTTTATTTAATACCTAGGACAACTAAGGTATTCTATATCCATAGTTTTCATGGGATATCTTGATACCTTTGAATCTTTTTTAATTATTTCAAATGACTATCTAATAAACAGACCATGTTGTCCCTAATGGGAGCCATGTACTGACGGGAAAATAAATGTGATTATAATATCAAATAGTGTAATAATAGTTTTGTTTGTGTGCATTTTCTTATACTACCATATATTATAGAATTATTTTTGATATATAGTGGTAAATCAAAGAACTGAATGGGATGAATACTCAGGTTGAATTATTTGGTGATAGAATATTTATCACCCCAATTGAAAATTCATGATAAAAGTTACCCAACTCATAATTTGATGTTGGAAATAGAATTTTTTAGATTTTATATATGGAGTAATTATATTCTTGGTGTAAGGTCTGATATATATACTAAAAATAAATTACTAATATATATATTTAAAAGAAATTATTTGAATATTAACAAGATAATATATTTGTATTTTATCAAATATTATGACTTTTCAACACATTTCCATGCTGGAAAGGTGAAAAAGGTAGTTTATTCTCTAATTTGGAAAGACCATGCTAGTTATTTCATAATGATGATTGAAAGAGATAAAATATTAATATATTTTAAGATTTTTAGACATTTTATCATGAGTAAAATAAAAATATCATATCTATATTAAATGACTTATGAAAAATAAATCAATAAGATGATTATGATGTCACATGAGGAAGATGTGGTATTATATATTAAGTTGATGAATGTTTCTGAATTCAACTATTATCATGATAGAATGATAATGCCCCAAAACCAAATTTATGTTTCATCAATACTATACTTGAAGAATGAGTTATTGTATAATTCTTAAAATTCATTGTTCCCAATTAATATCAAATGTATGCAAATGTATAGAGATCCGAAAGAGTATTTCTAGTGGGATAACTCGAAAAATGATATTACAGAGTTTCTATCCCAAACACTAGTGTGTATAAAAGTTTAGGGTTTTAAATAGAAATCTGTGTGCATGCTAGAACCATTTCCTATTACAGAATGAAAATGGGGAAACGTAACCATGAATTTCATCATCTAACACCAAAAAAATCTAAAATACACTATGCTATTTGGATTGTAATTCATTTATTTTTGAAATTATCACATTTTATCACTATAAAATAAGATTTATCTCTTGATCATCTTATTCAGTTATACATGAATTATGTTATGAGATTTCATGGAGCACCACTCTTTATCATATCTAATCAGGATCAGAGGTTTACCTCTATGTTATAGTAAAATATTCTGTTTGATTAAGATACATATTTTAGTTTCAATACTACATATCATCCTCGGATAGATGTTCATTCTAGGAGGACTATTCAAACACACGTAGGCATGTTGATATCTCGCTCTATGGATTACAATGGTGGTTGGGATCAACACTTTCCATTGGTAAAATATTCTTACTGTAATATATTTTAATCCTAATTCCAGATTGATACATACTAATATATTAAGGGAATAATGAGTATAAATCCAATGTTTTGGGTACACATTAGAGAAATTATGCCTTTTGGACCTGATATATTAGGGGAACTGACAGAGAATGTTATATCCATTCAATGGCACATAAGGGAATCTTATAGTTAAAAAAATTGTACTTAAAATCATTTGTGAGATATAAAATTTAAATTTCTAGACATTTCGTTACTAAAAATATATCCTTATAATAAGGTTAGGATATTTTGATATATGGTAATTTTTAACAGTTGATATATTAGTCCCTTTGAAGTTCATGATTGTGTTCGGATGATATATTATGTCTTGGTGCTTATACCAAATATCTCTCAATTTTATTATTTGGTCCATGTATCTATTCTAATAAATAGGATACCCAATCTTAAATATATACCTAAATCTTAGTTTATACCATTGGATAAATATCTACCTTCTAAGGAACAAGTTTTTCATATTCTATATCATATAGGGAAATGGTTATAAAAATAGACAACCCATCTATTAAAGGTTTTGTAGAGAAGACACATATTTGAGGAAGCTACATGGAATACTATAGTTAATGAGGTATAATTATCCTTAATGGTTTATATTAGAGTGTTATATTTTCATGGTATATATTATTATAATTGGGGTTGAATTTAATAAATTGATATTTTATGATATATTTCTCTATAAATATATCTAATTTCATTGATATAATTTATTATGAGGAACACTGAGATTAAATGAACTATGAGAAATAATTGAAATATTCATATCTGATAGTTATTTCACTATTAAAATAAAAAAGTCAATAATATCTTAGATTTATGTTTTTTGTGTTTTTATGAAAAAATACTTCTTCTTTAAATAGTGAAAACTGTCAATTTCTATATAACTGTGATTTATTTTCTTAGAATAATGTAATTTCAAGTAATATTCTATTTTTTACTTTCTATTAAAGTGATATAAGATTTATTTTATTTGTAATAATCTAATTAATTCTATTTTGATTAATATTTTACATGGTTTTTTAAAATGTCAATTTTTAGTCTTAAATACAGATTTTTCTTATAAACCATTTCACAATAAATTTTTTGGTTTTGTAAATTAATTTATGCCACTTATATCAATTGAATTATGTAAGATGGATTGTTTATTTTTAAACACATTGGTAAAATTTTGTGAATTTGGTCTTCTATTTTTATAAATTATGTATAATATCCATAGAAACATTTATCACCTTGGTAAAGGTTAAATTGAGTTACTAAGGTTTAATATATTTTAACAATGCATTAAAAATATAACAAACACTTTCCATTAATTCATTATATGAGATTAAATCAACCATAACCATCCTAAATTTTAATATATGTCATTTTTCAATTTGACATTGATAATTACATTATTAATATTATATGTGAGGGAAAATACCATATTTCACTCTCTTGCAATTAAATATTTATTATATGTTCACCCAAGGATAAAAATAAGTTGTGAATATATATCAATTTTTTATTACTTTTTTATGATGGTAATTTATTTCTAATTTTGATTTATTATATAATTACCTAAAATTTTTATATAATGCTAACACGTTACTTGTTCGAGAAGTGGAAAATCAATGTAAATAATTTTAGTTAAATTAAAACTAGTATTCGGGGAAAAAATATTATTACACATGAATTTTATATTTTATAATGATTTATTTTTATTTTAAACTATATTATATTCTAATTCCATGTCTCTGTTGATATATTTATGGTCAAATTGTGTGAATAGTTCATAAAATAACTATAAAATTCATTATTAAATAATTTTTTTTAATTAATTAAGAAACATAAAAATTTACATGAGGAAAAATTGGTTAAAATTGTTCAAAAATTACATTCCATTTCCACTTATGATAAAATTTATACATTATAAGTAAAATTTTAACTTCTTAGGATTAAAATTTTCATTAATGTGGTAAATGATAAATTTTTTAATGATGGGGTAAAACCAAGTTATAAGGTTTGAAATTACACTTAATACTACATAATTTTTATTAGAAAAAGATATTACAAATATAAAATATCTTATATAATAAATTATATCCATATTTTTTTTCATGATCATGAAAATGAATTTATTATATTTATATCTTTTTAATTATACCATGTGTATCCTTTTTTTTCTATAAAATGGATCAACCTCTCCTCTATTTTATAATCTACCTAAATAAACATATCTAGACCAAATCCTTAAAAAATATGTTATAAATTTCTTTATACATGTTTTGTATGGGGTTATCTACAAAAAATATTAACTTAAGGCCCTTAAGAGGTGATCTAAATAAGCTCTTCTGAAGAAAAGGTAATTATCTTCAATGAGGAGTTTCATTTATTTATTTTACATCATTTAATTATGTCAAATCTATTATAATATAATAAATATGGTATATCCTATAAAAATATATTTTATTATATATTTTTTCAAAACATTTATCCTTATTTTTCTCCAAAGACTGGGAAACAAAACCATCTCTCAGGTGTTCGAAAGACTACCTCCTCATGAAATGATGTTATTTATTTTCCATCACCACCTCATATGGATATTCATAGTGATGGAAATAATTAATATATAGGAAAATTATGAAATAATTAAAAATTTATAAATATAATATATAGTATAATTCATTACCCTTCCACAAAATTAAGAAATATTAGTTTCTCTTGGGCATAGGTGTGAATTTCAATATTCATGATGCGACATGATTCATTTTTCATGTCAATTTTTAATGTATATTTATAAATATGTAAATAATAAATATAATTTATTTTTATATTATGATTAACATTCTAGATATTACTTATTAAAATCATTGATACATGAACCATAACTGCAAAATCAAAACATACATGAAAAGTGATGTAGTTAACACCTAAAAAAAGTATAATAATAAATGATTATTGACATAATTTGATAACTTGTTTTAAGTGGGTCATATATAATATTATAGATATGAATATGTTTCTCATATTTATTTATAATAAATCTGAATTTAACACATATATATATATATATATAGTAAGTTAATGTCACTTAGGATGAAATTCCAACATGAGGTAAGAGATTTCATCTCAATTTCTACCCTATTAATACTTATTTTTTATTATGAACCAATTCTGTTTTAGGTGGTGTATATACTTCCCATTTGATGTATCTAAAATTAATATAAATTTCTTCATTGATATTAATTTCTCAATTTATTTTTACTCATTCATGTGTTTTATAATTAAATGATACCTAAGAGGTGAGAATTTATATTAAAATAGCATTTTTTGATTTCCTTTATTTTTAATGATGGAGTATTATAATCTACCCTTAAAAAATATCATATATTTTATTTTCATATAGATATAAATGGAATTTTAATACTTTTTGAAAAAATATCCTATATTTTTAAATATAATCATGTAGTTAAATATTTGAAATAAAATATTATTTTTTCACTTTTTGATCGAGTATTTTTTTCCCCTATACATATTTTTCAAAAGTCATTTTTATTTACTGAAATGTTTTATTACAAATATTTTTTTTTCTCTTGTATTTTTAAATTTATTGAAATAAATCTTTCCATTATTTTAAAAAACTGTAATTTTTTAAAATATTTTTAAAATGTAAAAAGGAATTTTTCTTTTTAATATATGAAATGTTATAATATTTTTCTATTTCTATAAACATTTTATATTATGTAGCTTATTCCATATGTTTTTATTGGTGTTGTTGATAAAAACAAGTTAATTTAATTATCTCTTAATGTTTCACATCCATTTAATTTTATTATAAATATTATATGTATTTATATAATAAAACCTATATTTATGACGAATTTAATATCATCTCTTATACCTTTACTAATTTTGGATTCATAACATTTTCTTGAAACATTCACATCATTTTGATAAATTTTAATAGGAATCTATAGTTATTTTACATATCACTATTATTTTTTTATTGATATAATTTCTTCTTAAATAATATAATAATTATATATATTTTTTTTTCAAAAACTATTACTTTGAAATTTATTTTATTGACTACTGAAATATTGATGTTCTATATTATTTACTAAATATAGATATTTATTATTAAGGAATATTATTTATAAATTAAATTGATTATAAAATATATGAGGAATGTGTTAGACTTGTAGTGGTGAGTAGGTCCAAATTATACATAGTCCCTGAATCCATCAACTTGTATCATGAGACAAGTCTATTATCTAGTTTTAATAAATGGGTTTTTGGTGTATACCTACCAATTGATTATACTATCTTGACATAGGCCGTGATGGTAAGATATCATGATATCTAAAATTATTACTACCAAAAATAAGAATTTTCTTCATCGACAATTCATTTATTATTATTCATGATGTCAATTTATTTATATTATATATCGATGAATTTTTTTCTCAAGTTATTGATTATATGGAATGTGTTTCACTTATTTACTTTGGAATGTTTATTATACGTTATTTATTCATGATAGGTTCCATTGTACATAACCCTTACTAAGAATATGATCTCACCATTTATTTTTTTACCTTTACAGGTTAATGAAGAAGAATATTATGAATAACATTAAAGGCGCAAAAAAAATTCTTCTCATTTGTTTTTATATTTATAATGTAATATTGGAATCATGTATGTATCTGGTTATTCAATACTATAAAAATGATTTATCCTTACAGATGTGATCTCTTGTATATTTTGTGAATGTAATAAGTTACAAATTAGCTATGGGTTACTAGGGTTGGGGTTGTTACAGTTGGTATCAATGAATGTTTAGTGGAAAAATTTGGAACTAGATTTATAATGAACAAAGATAATATGAGAATTATAGATATCTCTTATTGTATTTGCAAACTTTTATGATTATAGGTATTTTTATTTTAAGGATCAATATTCAAGATGATTATGAGCTAACTGAATGTGTACAATCATTCAATGATGGTGATTAATGAAATAAAGGGAATCAATACTCACAGTCAATGTTGCGATCACCTTACTAAGAAAGAAAATACAGTTGGTGTTGAAACTGGGTATATCATTGAAATATTAGGGTAGTTTATTTAGGTTGTGATGAAAAACCTTAACCATATAGAGAACCACTTTATTCCATGACATGAATTACATATGTTGGATCTCCTAATATAACAAAAGGTTTCACCTTTTAGTGGAACTATTAATCCATTTATAGAGGAATAATGTAATAAGTCCCCGGAAAATATATTATTGTCTTCACGATATAATGAATGAGATTAGGTTATTCTAGTACTGTATTATTTTAGAGGATATTACTACAAATAGTGATCCTTGATCCAAAACAAAATAGAGGTTTATTGAATATAATTCATGGAATGGATATATTTTAATTTAATATTCTTTGTCAAATATGTCAATTGAGAAGAGTGAGTAAAAATAGACAGGATGTCCTTCACATTCATGTATAATTAAAAAGATGATGTGGTTTAGTATGCATCTAAATTTATAATAATATCTAAAAACATTATTACTATATATGTTATTCTAAATTCATAATTAATTATTTATTTTATGGTCTTAAACCTAATCTCTAAAGGTAACTAGTTTCTTAAAAAATTTGATTATATTATTTTATGGTATCATGTGACATGAATAAATTCAAATATTCATCATTATATATCTTCAAGGTAATTCAAGTGAGTATTTTCAGTTGATTGATAAGAAGAGGATATTTTGAAACGTAATAATGAAATGAATAAATTTCTGTCATGTATTAATTGTGGGAAGAAACATCATGGAGAATTATTTAAGGACATGGGGGTTTGTTAAAATATTGAAGATAATTTCGATCTAAACAATGAATGTGATAGGAGAATATAAAACATTTTTATTTAATTCTCTAACTAAAAATACATGTTTCATTTTTTACACAAGTTCCCCAAGCATCAAATTAATATTCTATAAAAGAAGCCAAGGCTAGAAGGGTAAACATATATAATTACTTTAATTAAAGTGGAAGTTCCTAGTGATGTGGTGAAAAGTAAAAATATTATAAAATTAATAATTAAAAATTAATAATTTGACAAATTGTTTTAAAAAATATTTATATCTATAAAATTTTATAATTGTGTCAGATTACCCCCTCAATGATTATATTTTCATTTGGAATTGTAAATTTATAACGGTAAGATGATCCTAACTTATGTGTATAACTTCTCTCAGATAGACCTTTTTGGGAATTATCTTCAAGAAAATATTTTTATTTTCATATAGTTTAATTTTTTATAATTTTGGTCATGGATTATATCTACCATTATATATCCTATATCAACTCTCGTGGAATTGATGTTAAATTTGATACTCTAAATCAACTTATGTTAGTCTATCAATGTGAGGAGGTATCTGAACACCCAGTGAAAATGACATCCATCATATGGGCTTTATTACCTATTAATGATAGATATTTATCTCATATGGTTTGGCATAAAACCATCATTAAAAATATACCTACTATAAGGGAGTCTATTGATGTATTTCTTGAAGACATTCAAAGTACTATAATGAATCTTGAAGTTGAGATCTTAATATAATTCAAACCTATTGGTAAACATATTTATAATACTATATATATAATGGATATGTTTAAGTTACAAGAATTAAAGAATAAACTCTTAGAGAATATAAAAAAGTTATTCCATCATACTAGTGTTTCACTGTGGGGTGAACTAATTCTTTTTCATAAGAAAATATATCATTCATTGCATCTTTTCATTGATTATCATGAACTCAATAAAATCACTCTTAAGAATAAGTATCCTTAAACCCGTATCAAGCATATATTTGATCAATTTTGAGGAGATCAATATTTTTTAAATATTTATCCTTGATAGGGATATCATTATTTAAGGGCTCTAGAGGAGGATATATCCAAGAAAACCTTTTTTATGAGGTATGGTCCTTATGAATTAATTATAATTCCCTTTGGACTTACCAGTGATATTATTATATTTATGTATTTAAATAATAGAATATTTAGAGATTTACTTGATCAGTTTGTGTTAGTATTTATATATTATATTAATATATATATATATATAGTAAAAAAGAACAAGAATGACATATAGGGGTTATGTTGATGCATCTATAGTAGAAGAACCTGTAATAAATATTCTCCAAGTGTTAAATTTGACTATTAAAGACACATTATTTTGTATGTTAATATCATGTAAAGGAATATTGGTGGATCCTTCAATGAATAATGATAGAAATTATGAAATTGAACAAAAATGGTAATCGAGATCCATAATTATTTTGGCTTGTTGGATTCTACTGATTCATTATTAGAGATTTATCATGACAATCTAATCCTCTCACTAATTTCACCCAAATAGGATTCATGTTTTTGAGGATTGATTAATGTGAGGATAATTTTAATGAACTTAAGTGAAGGTTGGATAGAGTGTTTGCGATTACACAACCCAGATATGGGGAAGGGTTTGTGATATATAATGATGTATAAAAGAATTTATTTGTATGTTTCCTCATAACAAATGATATGGGGATTGTAAATTTCTCACTATAATTGAAAATTTCTGAGAAACATTACCCAAATCATGATTTGGGGATGGAAATGGTAATTTTTACAATGAAGATATAATGGAATTATATTAATGTTTGATGGTGTAATATATATAATGATCATAAAATTCTGAAGTACAAATTTACACAAAAATATATGATTGGTGCTAAAAAATATGGTTAGAGCTGATCAAAGATTATGTCATCTCAGTAAATTATACCATGGAATCATAAAATAAGTGTCTAATTCTCTGATCTAGAAAATATCAAGAAACTTTTACCATGTTTATTATTGAAAAATATCCTATGTTAATTGATTTTTAGAAGATGTGTCATGATATATTGATGAAAGGTGAATGATCTTATCTCCCTCAAATGAATGTTTTATTATCTATCAATAATAGGATTAGTAAGGCGCATAAGGAAGACATGTAAATATATAAAAAGGTAAGGGATGTTCTTGATTTCAAATAAGATCATTCTAGAATCATATTTTTTAGAAATTGAGTATATTTTCCACCAATTCCAAACATGGCGAAGGACCGGTTGCATTAAGTTGATAATTTATATTTCATTATTATTCCAATAATTAAAAATAAGAAAAAAATTATATTAGAGTTTTATAAATAGAATAACATGAAAAGTGATATTGTGGAATATATATATATGCCTCATTTTTCATCACATTATGGATGAGAGACATAATTCTAATGGGATGTTCCAACCATAAATCATTACATAATAAAAATGGAAAAAACATTATCATGAATTTTTTCATCAAACACCCATAAAAATATAAAGGGAACAATGTGTTTTAGGTTGTAGTTGACATATTTATAATATCACCACATTTTATAACTATTAGTGAAAATTCCAATATCGATAAGCTTATTTGGTTATACATTAAGTATGTTGTGAGATATCATGGACTATGACTCTAAATAGAATTTCATTGGGATCTTTGTTTTACCTATATGTTATTGGGAATACTTCAGTAGGTTTGAGATACAAATTGGAGTTTCAGTATTTCTTATTACTACTATAATGTAACAATTATCTTATAGTTTGGGCATTGTCCGTAAAAGAATGAGTTTAAGGAGGACTAAATTAGAGAAGACCGAATGCATCATCCCTTACAATACTATCACATAAATATAGAAGAGAACATATGATAGAAAAAATTAAACATTTATCTTCATTAGTCACCTAAGAGGATAGAAAGTATTCCACTTGATTCCCCTCATTCCAAGTATGTGATATTCCCTCCAACGGAAGAAGAAGGATTCACCATTTTCGTGCAGGATAAATGATGGACCATGGATGATGAATAATCTCCTATAAGACTCCATGAAACACCATTGAGTCTATCTTCACTGATTCCAGTGAGATGTTATGATTTTTAAAATGTTTGATACCATTCCAGACAGCCATGCCCTCCGCCACAGGGGATTCCACATGTCCAAATCCACCACCCAAATTCTGAATAACTACCCATTTAGAGACATAAACCAATCCCCCACCCCCACATAACACAAGAGATATATGAGTCATCCACATTAATCATGAAAAAACATATTTTTTGGATTCTACTATACCGATCTCTCTTGTATGGTTGGGTTCCTGGGAATCGACTGAGAGTACCTCAAGCCATGAACTTTTCCAGCGAGACCGACATATCCTAGAACATGAAAAGAGGGACCATGTTCTTGATGATGATTCATGCCTTTATCAGTAGTACCAATTGATAACTAGTTAGTCCAATGTGACCGTATTTATTCCTCACCCTCTAGATAGTCCAACAACACACAATAACCAAAATCACCCTCACCTACCTCTCCTACACTCGGTCCTCTAACCCCACAAACCAAGACTACAAGAAAGAGTTCAACGAGTATTATTTGTTGGCCATCCCAAATGCAACCACAAAGTTTCTCCCAAATAGTCTTAGACCACCAACTATAAAATAATAGGTGCACCGAAGATTCTTCCTTGGGGTTCTTCTAACATAAGTATTTAGACACCATTAAGATGCCCTTTTTCAGAACTAACTCATCAGTGGGAATGGATCGATTACCAATACTCCATACCAAAAAGTGAAACGTTATAAGAACAATATTGTACCAAATTGACTCATTCCAATCATCCTGTCCATTTTCCACTTGATTCATAAATCAACAAGCCTTAGACGAGAACGCACATGAATATGAATTAGTAAAAATGATTTTTTTCGAGTCATCGCACTTATTGATAAAATTGAATATCTCCCTATCTTGATGGTATAGAATGTCTTGGATGAAGATATTGTAACTAATTTCCTGAGAAAAATTGATTTTCTAGGATGGGAATCCTTGGAAGCCAATCAATGTCCCCACCAAAATATCATTCCAGAAACGGATTCCCCCATATCCCACAACCCACAAGGAAGACACCTCAAGATTGATATGTTGCTAGAAATAACTGAACAAAGACTATAAATTATCCTATGAGAATGGTAACCCTGATAACCATATCTACTAGTAATAAACTTGTAATAGAAATATTTCCCCTCCAATAAGTCCCATGAAATCTTGGCATGCATTCTCGACATAAACTCTCTGGCATTCCTAAAGATGATACCCCTATCACCAACCTTTCTAGTCATCCTGTCCCAATACACCCAATGGAACATACATTCTACATTGAATTCCCATCTGAATCCGGTCAAGATAATTTACCTGTTTTTCAAGACCCTATTTGGCTAGTTGAGCACCGACAATAAGTGCATGGTTATGGAGATAGAACCTAGTTAAACAATGTGATATGAACCACAAAGGGAAGAAACATGTTCATCTAATTCATGATAAATGTTGTAATCATAGTACCATCCCATCAAAATCGTTAATCTAAATCCATCTTGGGTCCACAAATGACCAAATTATTCCATTGGGACTGATTTATTTTTCATACCCAGACAATCCTGAATTTTCTTTACCCGAAACATGGAGCACCATCTAGTGATGAACACACAACTCTTATCCCTATTAATCGACTCCCCGCTCCACCTACAGTATGTGTCCATTATTTTGTTGAAACCATGTATGTTTATTCTATTACTTTTATGAAAAAATATCATATCATCAGCTAAAAATACATGAGATATAACAGCCAAATTTTATCTCCCATATAATGTCTATAAGGTACCACAATTTGTGGCCAATGATCCTTCTACTGACGTTGTTTTTAAATATATTATTTCGAAAATTACAAATGATGATAGGCCAGTAATGACTGAGAGATGATATATCATTCATTTTTGGAATGAGGATCAATGTCAAAGCATAGGAAACCTACGGAAAATTCCCACCTATAATGAAATCCTCAATGGCCTCCAATAGCATCCCGTACAGTCGTACCTAGAATGAAATAAAAAAAAGCCTACAAACCCATCGTGCCCGAGGGAAATATCTACATTGAGGGACTATACTCTTATATAGGTTCAACCTCATCAGTTATACTTACAAAGAAGTTATTGATATTGTGAGAAATTACCATTATAATGATATCTAACTTATCAATCTTATCGAAAGTGTAACCACTTACATAAGAGGATTAGGCTTCACCAATAATGCTTTAAAATATCTAGTATCCATACCACAATATTGGCATCATGCATAAAAGTAACTTCCTATAGATGTATATTCATAACATTGATATTCCTTATTATATTAATGTAAGCCTTTTTTTTGATTTCCCGCCCCCTTGTGTAGCCATGATCCCTTGGATCTCTCTTCTGAAAGCCTCTCTTGATCCTTAAATAAGTTATATAACTGGCCTCTTTTATCCACAAAGTCTCCAATAATTTTATCTTTCCTTCCTAGCTCTTCACACACCACTAATCAGCCGATGTCATCTTAAATACCTTCAATGTCTGCTTGGAGGATTGATCGTTTACCATTCCAAGAGTAAAGTTATAAAATCAGTCTTCTATGTTCATTGTGTAGCCCCACCCATTGACCCTCGTGGTTGGGCTTTATCCATGATTCCTAGACCAAGATAATGAAGCTGTAATCTGATACCCAGTGATTTGAATAGTGAAATATCATGTTTTACCCTGAACCCTACTCAAGAAAAACCAACTTAAGAGTGTGGTTTGAAATAGACCATGATCTATGATTGATCCTCGTATTGGTAAAATAAAACGATTCTTGATGATTGGAAAAGTAGCTATATAGCCTACTCTAGGTGTGACAACATCCATTCTAATTATTTCATGAAGTATAATTTCCTCCCAAAAATCCCAATTCAAGCATCTCATTTGGTGAAATATAGTCCCCAAAACCCTTTGGATTCTTTATAGGAATAAGGTCACATAACTTCCACCCCGATGTGTCTAGAAAAATAATTAATTTTCCCCTACCAACTATGTCAATCCACCAGGATCAATGTTGTCAAGATCCTTCCATAGCATCTCTAGATCCTTCGCATCGTATATAGCATAAAAACATGAGGTGATTTTGTCTTACCTACAATCTGAAATCCAAACTGAAAACTACAGGTTCAAATTTCCAAATAAGTCCATAAAACATTCATCCATTAAGAACAAAAATATATATTGGTTGATTGGTTTTTCATGAATAAAATTACGAAGCCCAGTCTTCTAGGAAAAGTTTCCAATCTTAGAGACTCTTATAATGGGATCGAGAATGACCACCACCAAGCCCTTCGAGAGATAGAGTTATGAAAAAATAAAATACATCGTCATTCATGATCCCAGACATCTTGAATTCTATATAAATAGAGAAATCATTGGAACTGGGAGTGCCTATTTTTGGCCTCAGGCTTTAGCGAGCCAACAATCTGATTTGAAGAACCACCCTACAAATGTTTCTCTTGGACAATGTTACAACCTCCAATAAAAGAAGTAGACAAGATAAGAATTATTGAATAGGGATCCCTTGGATATTGCAACAAAGAGATGAAAATATTAGGAAGGGAAAACCCTGAGAAAACCTTTGGTGACCTGTCCCCATTATCGTTTTCCCATCCGGCTCCTGAACCTCAAGACACCGTCTTGCACCTCGAGGGAGTCCCGTGAAAATTTTGTGAAGACAAACACTTGAGAAAAATAGGCTCCACGGACTCCCGATCTGCCACATCCCAGTTACACTCCACATGAAGAGATACATATGGGAACAACAACCCATTCTGGGGCTCTGGGAGAGCTATCTGCAAAGTAGTGTCTTAGTCCACCATTAAGAATGGTGAATACTCCACCACTAATCTCCCTAGATTGGGTGTTCAAGTATACTCAAATCATACATGAAATAACACACTATTGAAGGAAGGATATATAAACTTCATAGAACACAAATTTAAATAATGGTATGAGATAACCATTCAAATTCTATAAGTTATGCTGATAGCTTGTTACATGTATTTCAATGGTGTTTCTGACAAACACCATTTTTTATAGAATTCTCAATAAAATGTCCTTTTAAATGATAATTAATATGGTATATTATGATTCACTGTATAGAAGGAACTGTATAAATATAATTTTTTTTGATGATTTTATAGAAATAAATCAATTGAGAATAGATCTCCATATATACATAAAAGATAAGGTTTGAGCCATTTAGTAAACCATGAGTGCATCTCAAAGTAGAAAAAAAGTAATGTTGTCATTATCTAGTGATATATATAGCACAATGATAATGATAAGTTATTACATAGGAGAAATTAAACATATTTATAAAAATGATAGTTGATCAAAATATATATCAATACCATCAAAATTTATTATTTTATTAGGATGATAGATTGTCTCTTGGTTCTCCCTCGAATATAAAATAATGTTCAGAATTTGTTCCAAGTATCTATCATAAGGAATTACTTACCAAATCCTATACATGTACTAAACTCAATGGTTAATCTATTTGTGAAGGATATTTTTTACGAGGAACAAAAGGTGTAGATTTTTTATCATAGAGGGAAAGGGTTACAAAACAAGGCACTAATCTGGTCAATGTTTTGTGGGAAATAGATATTTTGAGGAAGGTATATGTAAATCCAAGGATTTTCTGAGGTCTAATTATCCTGATTTTTTTTATTATAATGATATAATTTTGTGGTATAAATTCTTATAATATGGATATAATGTAACATAGTGATTTTTTATTATATATTTCTCTTTTAATAAACCTTATTTCATTGTTTTATATATTTATAAGAATTATTGAGTTTAAACATGTCTTAAAATACAATATAAATATTTTTTGATGATAATTATATAATTTTTCAAATCATCATAGAAATATTAGCATAGGAATTTTTTATTTTTCTAAAATGATTTATTTTTCATTGAATGGTGAAAATAAATATTTTTGTAAAACTCTCATTTATTTTCATTAAATAATGTTTTTTAAAAGTATCATTCTATTTTTTATTTAGAATTAAAATTATATATATATCTTTTATTTAATATAATAAAATTATTTCCATTTATAATATCGTTTTGTATTATTATAATAATTTTTAATTTTTAGGCTTAAAAATACATTTTTCTTGAAAATAGTTTTACATCTGATATTTTGGGTTTACATTAAAATAAATTTATTCTACTTATAAGAAAATAATTTAAAAAAATGAATTAAAAAATTTTAAACTGTATTACCATATTTGGTAAAAATTTCCCTTTTAGTGGTTTTGAATATTCATCTGTGAAAAATGCATTTCCTATGTAATGGGTAAATTAGGTAATTAAGGTTACAAATAATATAATAAGGCCATAAAATTAATTAAATAATTTAGTTTTTTTTATTTTTATCTTTATCCAGGAATTTCCATACTAAATATTAATACATTAAATTTTGGTATCAATTTCCATTGATAATGACGTTTATGTTATATTATGAAATGAATAAAACAAAATTTCACTCTCTGCCTTCAAATTCATCTTATACGTTCATATTTGGATAAAAATGTGTCGTGCAAAATTATATGATTTCATGATGAGAATAAAGAGTATATTTTTATTCTCTAAATTTATTTCTCAATTTTATTGGTTATATAATTACCATAAATGTGTATATGACACTAACACAGTGTTTGTGGAAGTAATGGAAAATTCATAGTAATTAATTTTTACAACATTTGAAAGAAAATTTTTTGGAAAAATAATTGTTAAAAAATTAATTTTAAAGTTATTAATAATGTATTATTGATTTTTAAAAGTATTATATTGAAATTTCTTCATTGACTCAATTTCATTAATGGAAAATTATGTGAATAGTTCATAATATGATTCAAATAATATTTTCTATTAAATAATATTTTCTTAAATTATTTATAAAAAATAATAATATTGAGATATGAAAATTAGGATGAAACTTTATCTAAAATATCATAATTTTTCAATGTATGTGATATTTTTTAACCAACATTTAATATTATAATAACTTACTATTAAAAAAATGGTTTCTTCAATTGAGGTTAAAAGTATTTATCGAAGGGGTTAATCTAAAAGATAATGATTAAAATACAAAAAACCCAATACAGATTTTATTGGTTAAACTTATTTAAACCATATAAAATATTTTATTTGAGATTTTTTTCCTTTTGGATCTCTTTTCTCAAGAAAATTTATTTATTATATTTTTATATTTTTATTATTTCTAAGTGTTTCCTTCCATTCACTATAAAACAACAACATATATCATCTCTTATTTACAAAAACTAGATCTAATTAGCATGAAAAAACCCACAAAAACCCTCCTATAAATATATTTATCCATGTTATATAGGTTATTTTCAACAGAAAAGACAAACCCTACGTACCATCAAGGAATATCTGAAGAAACTCTTACAAAGAAGAGGTCGTCATTTTCAACAAGCAATTTCTGTTTTCTTCTTCTTTTTTGACCTTTAATTATTACCTAACCATCCGAGTATAATAACACAATTATATAAACTATACTAATATTTTATGATTTCTATAACATAGTATTTATCCATATCATTCTATATAAAATGGTAAATAAAACCATCTCTCATCTGTACAGCAGACTATTGCCTCCTAAACCTATGTAATTTGTTTTACAACACCACTATGCATGGATTTTCCTAATGATAATCCTAATTAATATATATGAAACATGTTTACTAAGTATAATTATTTAAATATATGATATAATATACTACCTTACCCTTCAACCCATTAACAAATGATTACATCACTTGTGTGTATGTGTGGGATACCACCTTCACGAGATGATTTGATTAATTTTTAATGTAAAATTTTAATAGATGATTCAAAATATGTGTAACATAATTACTAATTTATTTATATAATGATTAATATTCTTTATATGATATATCAATGATCTATATACAAATATCATAACTATTGAATCAAAACATAAATGAAAAACTAAGTACTTAACACCTGAAACAGGAATAGAAATAGAATATTATTGACAAACAGGTGATAAAATGTTATAATTAGATCATTTATGATATTATAGATATTTATACAGTTATATTATTTATTTATAATAAATATAAATTTATTATACATGATTTTAAATGAACATACAATGAATGTTGAGCTTCAGGTAAAGGGTTTTATCTCAATTTCAACTCTGTTGAGTCATATTTGGTATTATGAACCTATTCTATTTTATGTGGTATATATACTACCCATTTGATTTACATAACATGAATTTATATTTATTAATTTCTATTATATTTTCAATTCATGTTTACTATTTATATGGGTTAAAATTGAAATGGTACTATAGAGGTAAGAATTTCTTTTATAATCTCATTTCTAGGATTGCCTTTATTTCATTGACTTTATATTATAATATATCCTTCATAAACACTATATATTTTATTATCCTTAATATATTTAAGTAATTTAGATTTTTTTGTCCAACATCTTTCTCCCTTTAAAACTATAATCAATAAATGAACTGCTTAAAATAAAATTTGGTCTTATTTCACATTTTTATTGGGTATATTTTTATTCCATATACATATTTTTCAGAAATATTATTTTTTTACTAATATGATTTATTAAAGTAATTTTAACTTATACTTGAAATTTCAAAATAATTTAATTTAATCTTTAAAATGTTTTCAAAATGGATATATTTTTTATTTCTTTACAAAAGGGTAAAAATAATTTTTCTTTTTAAGGTATATGATGATAATTGATTTTCCCACTGACATAACTGTTTTACACTATTTAGATTCTCATACATTTTTAAAAAAAATATCAAGATAAATATTTTATGAAATATTATTTTATAGATTCTGTTATATTATATTTTATTCACTAAATTTCTATATTATATTACAAAACATTTATTTCTGATGAATATATATCTATCTCTCATATCTTGGTAAATTATTTGGCCATTAACTATCTCCTAGAAAATTCAGTTTTCATTGTTCATATGTATTTGGAAATTCCATTTTATTTCAATATCTATATTCATTGTATCTTGGATTTCCATATTTCATATACTATTAAATATTTATACATAGAGTGTTTTTTGAATGAATCATACTTTTAAAGTTATTTTATTTACTTGTGAAATATCAATATTTTTTATTAATTATTGAATAAAGAAATTTGTTAATAAGGAGAATTAATTTTGAGTTTAGTAAACTATTAAATATAGGTAGAATTTGTTGGACATGATGTGAGTGGTTGGCTTTAATTTTAGATATCCTCTCAGTGCATCAAAAATACCCATGAGACAAATCATTTGAGTAATCCTATTAAATGTGTTTTTGGTGTATACCAACCCATCAAATAAAATATCATGGAAGAAGGCCTTGATGGTAAGATATCATGATGCATGAATTAATTATTTGCAAAATTAATCATTTTTAATGTGAATTTAGTTATTATTTTCCACGATATAACTATATTATTATTACCCACGTATTCATTTTGTGATCATGTTATTAAATAAAAGGAATGTTTATTTAGTTATTTAACATTAAATATTGATTATAAATTATATATTCATGAAATAGTAATTTTTATGTATCCCTTACTGAGTACATGAACTCTCCCTTTATTTTCTTTCTTTTCCCTAAGATATGAATAATGATATTATGTATAATATCAAGGATGAAATATTATTCTGTACCCTGTATTTTATATTTCCAATGTGATATGGGAATAATTTATGTATTTTTTTTATTAAGTACAAAAGTAATCAGTCCTTGGTGATGTGATCTCCTTCATCCTATTCTAGTGTTAAAATTAGAAACTGGAACTAGGTTACTGGAATTAGGGTTATTAAAATTTACATCATCAATTATTTATTGAACGAACAAAATATAAGTTCTATGTGACGCAATATTATCTTATACTATATTTGGAAACATTTGTATACATCTAATGATGTTTCAGTGTTTTAAATACACTATTATACATTTTTGTGGATAAAATTTCAATTAAATGGTCATCCCATTACAAGTTTCACTACACATAATAATATCAGGGGAGTGCTCACTACTCAACCAAGGATAACGTCCAATACTTCCAACTCCTCACACTACTTCAAGGATAGCTCGACCATTTTTTTAAAAAATGGGTCTCTCTAATTTTATATGAGTATGCTAATTTAGTCACATTAAGAGTGTCCAATTTTTGTCTTTCATGAAATCCACCTTTCTACCTCCTTTCTCTTGAGGATGATTGTAACAGATTCTATATTGATAATGTTAAATCATCTTCCTCCATTTATTCCTTACAATATAATTTTCTCCTAATTTTATTAATCTATATTAGATCAATTCCATGTAAATTGAGTAATTTATTTCATGTTCCACCTTCTTGTCCCTATTTAAACCACACTCACTCTTACAAAAATGGGAAAGGGAAGCTCTACCCTTTTATCATTGTTAAAAAAATCATTGATAAATTGGGCCATTATTAGCATTAAAAAAACTGCTGATAAAGGGGAACCTTTAAAAGCGCAAACAAATCACTTATAAAGGCGCCCCTTTATCAGCAATTCTTTTATTAGCGCTGATAATGGGGGGATTTATCAGTGATTTTTCTCACTGGTGATATATTTTATGTTTCAAAAAAGAAAATCATGGAAAAAAAATATTGTCATATATATATATTTATATTGGTATAAATATAATATATATTTTTGAAATATGTTTTAGATACGTATAAATAAACTATTAAATTTAATATATAAGAAATTTAGTGAAAATGGCATTAAAATATTTGAAAAAAAGTATTAATTAATAATTTTCTAATTATCATTGATTAAAAATCATTTAACAACAATGTGTAGACACAAAATATCAAAAAAAAGATCTAAAATATGTTGAAAATATAACTCAAATTTCAAATGGCCATAAATTTTGATTCGGGTGTTCGTTTTACCTCTACAACATGTCAAATCAGAGCCTGCGATGTGCTCTACACTCTTGCGACCCAAGAAAATTCTTTGTCGAATTTTTGGAGGCCATGAAAGGACCATAAGGCCATAAAAATTGAGTTTTTAGTTAGGATAGACTGATTTGTTAACATTTAAGTAAGTATTACTTCTGATCCGAATGTATATTAGGCTCGTACCACATATCATATTGAAGATAGTTTCATTTTCATCGATTTAACAGGTTGTGGAGTTGAAACAGGATTCTAGATTATATTTTACGATCATTTTAACATTCTATGGATTTTCAAATACACATATATATGTATTTATTCGTAAATATATGTGTGTGTGTGTTGTATATATGTATGTATTTATTTGATTATTTATAAACACATATAAAAAAATATTTCAAAAATGTATTTCAAACTAATCTTATAAGTATATATTAATATACAAATAAATATATAGATAAAACATAAAAACTAAATATATATATATACATAAATATAAATATATATTAATATATGAATGATTATATATATACTAATATATGAATAAATATATTTAAATTAATATGAATCTATATCAATATACAGATAAATATAACTATATATATAAATAAATTGACATATCATTAAATAGAAAAAAATTGAAATAGCTTAGTGGTAATGGTGCAGCTGCGAAGGGGGGGGTGCGGGTTCGAGTTTGGGTGGAAGCAAAGGGGTGCATGCGTGTGAGGATGTGAAGGACGGGTAGCGCGTGTGAGAGTGGGAGGGGGTCCGACTAGTGCCGATAAAGGGGGTGAGGTCAAGCGCTGTTAAAAACTCCCCCCACATTATATAATTCCTTTTTATTTTTTTTAATTTTTTATTTTTGACTTTTATCAGCAAATTTTAAAATCACTGATAAAAGTACCTTTTCTCAGTGCTAAAAAAAGCACAAATGAAGGGTCTTTTTTCTATGCTTTTCAGAGCTATGATAAAAGGAACCCTCTATATCATTTCCTTTATTAATAGTGCTTTTTTAAGCACTGTTAATTGACTTTTGAAGAACTGATAAAGGCCATATTTGTTGTAGTGACCTGATATTCTAGTCATTATCCATGGATGATATTATATATCAAAAAAATCATATAATTATATTTTGTGATAGGCTCTCCCCATTCTCTTCTATTTCTTTAAGTAAAGGGATAGTTCAATAATTTTCTCCTTTATTTTTTCCATTTTTTCCCATAAAATATAATAAAATAGAGTATATTACCCTTCATTATCTATCATTAAGGGGTAGAATTATGAAAATTCATCATTCCACATGTAATCACTATAATTATCTAGATATTATAGTAGTGTATCTTTCATTAATGGCTAAACAAATCTTAGTAAAATAATCAACTTAAATTAATTGAATGTAAAATTAACTTCTCTAAAAATATATAGTCAAATATTCCATCATAATGATGTTAGGAGCAGTTGGTATATGGAAAACACAAATAGGTGTGGTGAGTATGTTTTTATGTCATTTTACCAATTTAAATTTTTTTATTCATTACCTCTATAGATATTTTGTGAATGAATCTATCACTATTTTTATACCTTTGGTTTGCATAAATATAGTATTTGAAGTAAATAGCATAACAAGGAACAAACATTTTTGTTAATAAGGTTTTCCTTAAATATGTATGACTACTTCCCTAGCATATGGTGCTTATTATAACTTGTGCACAAAAATCCTCATTTATTAAAAAGATGTTTAGAAATGATATTTTCTTGAAACCATATAAAAGGCACCAAATAGAAACTGTACAAGAATTCAAATATAAAATTTATGAATTAAGTACCAACTAGTCATTATTAATCAAATATTAGGATTTAGTAGTAACATATTAGTGTATGACTAGTAATTGTGATGTATCATTTCTCTATAGGATGGAATATATCTATTATCCTTCCATGTTATGGACAAGTCTAAGTGATTTCCTCTTCTAGAAGTCACATAGTTGTATCCAACATCATTAGTTGGATTGATTTGTAGAATATGTAACGACAATCTATATTATTATTATTATTAATCCATACATAGTTATAATAATTTCATGGTTGTGTTATCATTATAATGTATTTTTCACATAGAATACCCAAAAGCATAGTTGTTTTTTCTCTTTATTTTATACACTTCATCGTCAACATGATATTATATCAGCTCTCTTATACTTATATGATGGATCCTAAAATATTCTACATAATAATAACATCATATATTTTCAACATTCTTCAAAAACACACACATATATGTATATATATATTTAAATACCATGTAACTATTATTAAACTACCATACTATTTATATCATGTTCAAGTCAAATACACCCATAAATCTCAAAGTAATAATATCATTCACATTTTCTTGCCTATAATTGTTAATTATCTTCAACATTTTCACCTTTATACTCATATTTTTAATCCTAATAATATTCCTCAATTATCAGGGGAAAATTATTTTAATAATATTTATAACCACATATCCTTAAGCCCTAATACTATATGGAATCTGTAACACCCCAAGCTTCCACGATACACTTGTCTTTGAATAATACAGTAGCGCATGTTGTACGCAACATCGAGTTCTAACACACACCCCAACCATTCAAACTAGTTGTTATGAATAGTAATGCATAACTTTTAAAATTTTATAAATTTTATATTTCAAAATGGACTTCATTTTTGGATTCAGAATATCGAAATTACACTATGTTGAATTGTTGGTATTTTTCTGAGAACTTCCAATTTTTGGTGAATAGTGAAAAATATTTAAAAACAACTTTTTTAATCAAAATATTTTATAGTGTAAAATTATACAATTGAGTGGTTTTAAATTATAATTATAATATATTTTTAACATTTTATCCATTGGTGTTCCTTATAATTAATTTCACGTTGAAATTGGACATAAACAATTGTCAATCTGTTGATATATATTGTTTCATGAAAACACGCTATTTGTTGTGACAGTGGAAATTAATTAATAAATTAATTAAATCAACTTATATGGTTAGAATTTTTTAAAATATACATAATTTTGGAATTAGTAATATCAAATATATCTTAGGGTTAATGTTTGGTATTGTTCTGAAAAACTTCGATTTTTCTTGAATAGTGAAACCACTAATGGTAGTTAAAAAATTGATTTTTTGTTTAAATGAAATTTTACCACCTCTGTGATTTGAATTTCCAAAATTTGGCATACATAATTGTAATTAGTAATTAAATTGGTGTTTAATGGGATTAAAATAATTTTTGGTGAATAGTAACATTTAAGTTCTATTAATCACGATTAAAGGTAATTGGTGAAATTTAAGGTAAAAATGATATTATAAAAATATGAAAATACCTTTACACTTGTCCTACCCTTATTGGGTGAGTCATGGCCGACCAATAAAATCCATGGGTCATCTTGGGGACCCCATGAAGCCGCTTGGGAATGAAAATGACATTAATAACTTTTCATTTAAAGTAAGAATAAAATTCTCACAAACATGTGTTGTTTTACTAAAAAAATTATTACATGCGGTTATATAAGGTATATTTTCGACTATGAATATTCATTGGAAATCTAATAAGATTTCCTATAATAGTATATTGGTTTTATAATTTTTATACATTATATAAATTAAATTGTTTATGACTCCATGATGATGTAGCGATTACCTCATTAATTAATTGTTTAAATAAAATGAAAAGATAAGGTAAAATATAAATCATAAACTTGCCAAAAACCTATTGTATGATACTATTTAGAACCCGTATCACCTGATCCTATAAATATATCATTGTGGGACCTTTATAATCTGAAAATCATTTCATAATAAAGTAACATTTCAATCTTTCCAAGAGTGCCCCTCTTCTCCTCTTATAAAAGGCCCCCACCTCTACTGCCTTATTCACACCATCAAGCCATTTGTCTCGGCCAAACTCTGCCCAAATACTCTCTCAACTTCCCTCTATTACTCATAGAATCATCACTTTGGGCATATTTCTTCCCAAGGAAGCCTTTGGCTCAAATCAAAAAGAGTTACCCGATTTTAAGGTAATGTCTTCTCTTATGTTATTTTGTTTTATTTTACTTCTCCAACCCCTTAAACTCTTATTATTAATTTATTTTGTAAATAAACCAGTATATTCAATATACTAGGATGTTTTTATGAGAAGTATTTTATTTATACTTACACACACCTTCGTCTAATGGTTAAAGAACATACTATTTTTGTGGGTGGCGAATTTCTGCATCATGAAACGATGATTGTTCAATCTTCTATTAACACCGCTCATGGTGGCCATTATGATGAAACTATTTATTATATATGATATATATTGTGTTTATGTTTTCTTTATGCTTATTTATTTTTCATTTATGGCATAACTTTATGATTTCCATTATGGTTAAACGCGATAATTTCATTTTAGGAAGTGCAGACTACCGCCCCCTCAAAGTGATTTGAATCGTTAAGGCCATATGTGGGATGTATAAAATATGGGGTAAATGATATTATATATGTTATTATACTATAATTATAATATACCTTTAAAAAATTATTATTTCATTCCATTAAATACGAAATATAAATGAAATTAGCGTTCATGCGTACGTACGACTTACTGTCTCCATTAACGGTGCATTTCATTTCATTTCTCTAAATGTTATGTAATATTATAAAGGAAAGTATATACTGGATATATTTGATATATATGATATCTACATCATGAATATAATTATTGATATAATATATATTTTACCACATGAACAACTTGTAATTATAAGAAGTTTATTTTTGACTCAAGTAGCAAAGATAGACAAAACAACCGTTATTAACATAAATAATTACATAATGTTCATAACATGGTAATAAGTGATATAAAAGGAATAATAAAATTGAAAAAGGTTCTTAAAAAATTATAAATTAACTCTATTTTATTATTCAGGAGGTTAAATAACGGTCGAGTCTAGTCGGACATGAGGTAAGGGAACTTCCTAGCCCAATTTTCGTTCTTTGGGTTAATCTCATATATTCAAATTATGTTATGATATTATTATATCCTATATTGTATTTGTACTTTCATTATGTGTACTTATATTGAATACCCATAATAGATCTATTTTATTTTAAAAAAATTTCTTGGTAAGTACATCGTCTCAATCTCCTTTCATTGAGGCATATTTTATTTTATACACAACTTTCTTTTATACGGTGTATAAACCCCTTTGAATTTTACGTTTATTCAAAAGGAATCATTTTTTATATGAATCATTTTTCTAAACGACAAAAGGGAATGTTTTTTTCATACATATTTGGCGATAACGACTTCTCTACCACCGTGACCATTATTTGTGTTTTGGCTTCCTCTACAAGCCATAACTTTTTTTAAATGAAAAATAAATACAATGTTTTAATTTTCTTTTATTTTGGTTTCGAAAATGGTTTTGAACGTGTTTTTACTATATCAATGTGTTGTATTGATATCTTGTGACTAAAATGTGGAAATGTTATGTTTCTTTTATGCATGTTTTATGTGATATGATTATGTTATGGTTTATGATATGTTTAAACCTATTCATATGAAGAATGCATTGGACTTAATAAGTGATGGGTGGAGCCTGCTATAGCTCCTCGATGCATCGATAGGACTAATTAGACAAACTAGTGTCTTGGAACGAGGCCTTGACAATATCTTATTTGTAGTCTTGGCATGAGGCCTTGGCTATGTTGTTATGATAGTCTGGCATTATGCATTCCATCATTATGAAAGTGGTTATTTATATTACATGTGATTATTCGACTAGTAGAATATCCATGTGAACAATTAAATGGAATTATTTCATTTTATTTTTTCCATATTATGCTGAATTTCATGTTTAAATGGATTTTGTTTTAGTTATATATTGCCTTAAATGTAAATATTTATTTATGAAAGCTTCCTCTATATTTTTATCCTTATTGAGAATCTTAGCTCACCCCTTCCAATGTTTTAATTTTTCCAGGATGTGAAGAAGTATATTATGAATGACCTACAGGGATAGTATGAGGGGATATGAATACGAGATGTTGTAGTAGTTTCGTTTTACTTTATGATGTAATGTAAGACTTATAAATGTATCTAGTGTTTACAAGGTTACGAAACTAATCGGTATTCCGAGACATGATATTTTGTGATCATGCCAATGTTACGCAATAATGCACCGACTCTGGGTAACTGTGGTCAGGGCGTTATAGTTGCTATCAGAGGCAGTTTAGTACTAAACTTGGAAGCTAGATTTAGATAAACTCTGATTAGATCACATAGCCCAGAGATAGAATTTGAGGATTAGTATAGAAGAACTTCCTATAATTTTGGTATTATAGTGATTTTGTGAGTATTCTGAGCAATACATCCCTATCTGGATACGAGCAAGTAGTGTCGGCTCTGGCACAGATATACCTTGGGGTAAAACCAGAAGACACCGCTTTGAGCTAGACTCGAACGGGAACTGGTGAACGACAATGGGCCTTGCTGCACTCTTGGTTACGACACTCCCAGGGGACATGATTAGGATAATTCACATTTTCTTTACAAACCATTATGAAGGGTTTATCAGTATATACTTCCTCAAAGATAACATTTTTATGATTATAGTTCAATTTATGTTTATTGTTTTACAAGTATGGAATTATGTATTTTGATTCATAAACTAATCTAGTTTATGCCATTTTTTAGAAATGGATCCTAGTGGGAGAAATTGAAACCGTATCAATGCACGCACTCCGTGTAAGGATTTCCCTCCTACTCAAGATAATTATTGTGGAGTTGGAGATACAACAGGTGCTGATCAACTTATTACCATATTTGGATAACTCACTCAGGTTATGAATAATAGCCTTACTCGTATGGAGAACCCCGATCAGCAACGTGGAGGATCAATGTTAGACTACTTCATGAGGCAACAACCACCAACATTTAATGGGGGTACAAATCCATTAGTAGCTGAGCAATGGATAAAATCCGTAGAGAAAATATTCCAAGCCTTGGGGAGTAGCTAAAGGGAGAAAGTTGTCATGGCAGTTTACCGCTTCATTGGAGATGCCGATCAATGGTGTTCCCTGATTCAAAACACCAAGGAAGATGATGAAGTATCAAGTATGTAATGGATGGAGTTAAAGGAAATTTTTCTTAGAAAAACACTTTCCATGTGACCATCGAGAAGATATTGAAAGGCAATTTCTGAGTCTAAGGCAAAAGGAGGATGAGAATGTCGCAAAATGTGAGGCTAACTATACAAGGTTAGCGAGGCATGTTGTAGATTATATATGAACCCCAATAAGTAAGAGTGATCATTTCTTTGATTGGTTAAAACGATTTCTCCATCAAGAATTAGTCTCACAAACCTTCTTATCGTATGAAGATATTGTCTCATCTGCTATTAAGACAGAAAAGGAATTCCTTATGTCTTATGACTTTAAAGGAATTTAGAGAAGAAGAGATCTTCTGATCAATCTGGAAATGGAAATAAGGGGAAGAAGTGAAAATTTGAATATCAGTCCTGTAGTAAATGTGGGAAGAAACACCCCAATACTTACTTGAAGGGAATGGGAGTATGTTACAAGTGTGGTGAAAAAGGCCACCAAGCTGAGGATTTCAAGGGAAAGAGAGTTGTTGTCAATGTGGAATGTTATAATTCTAGAGAGATGGGAAATTATGTAAATGAATGTCCTTAGCATCAGGGGAACATACCTCAGAAGAGGCCAAGGGATCAAGGCCAAGCTTATGCTATCACTACTACTGAGGTTGATGCTCCAAAAGACGTGGTGGCAGGTAATTTAATAGTTTTCTCAAGTATAGAAAATGCATTATTTGATTCTATATCGTTGAAATTTTTCATATCTTCCTAGTTTACTAAGAAAATTAAATATTTTCTATTTTATTTATCAAGAGAATTATCAGTTAATACACCTAAGGGAAGTATCATTGCAACAATGTTTTGTGAATCAGTCCCTATTAGAGTACATAAATTTTCTTTATCTGTAGATTTCATTTTCATACCTATGATTGAGTTTAATATAATCCTCGGAATTGATTGGCTTTCAGACTATGATGCACAGATTTATTGTAAGAGGAAGGAAGATACGATTTTTGATGATGATGATAAGGAACACCTTATTTATAGAGCAGAATCGTTACCACCTAATTCTTATTTAGATCCACCCCCAGTAGCTGGACTAAATTCAATTATTGGTGACGAATATAATAAAATGACTGAATGAGAGGAAAGGAATGTTAAAACAGAGGATGTACCTATTGTGAAATAATATGTGGATGTGTTTCCAGAATATTTACCTCGACATCCTCTAGAATGAGAAGTTGAGTTTTCCATTGATTTGATTCCTGGATCCAGGCCTATATCGAAGCCCCCTAATAGAATGGCCACTGTGTAATTAGTTGAAATAAAGAAACAACTAGAAGAATTGAGTAATAAGGGATTTATTCACCCTACTGTTTCTCTATAGGGATCCTCTGTCCATTTTGTTAATAAGAAAGATGGATCTATGAGGTTGTGTGTTGACTACAGGGAGATCAATGATATAACAATAACGAACAGGTATCCCCTACCTTGCATTGATGATTTATTTGACCAACTGCATGGAGCTCAATACTTTTCAAAGACTGACCTTCGATCTGGATACCATCAGTTGTGTGTGAAGAAGGAAGACATTCCGAAGACAACATTTCGAACAAGGTACAAGCATTACGAGTTTACAGTAATACCTTTTGGATTGACTAATTCACCCTATGTATTCATGGATCTAATTAATAGAGTATTCATGGAATATCTTGATGATTTTGTTGTGGTATTTATAGATGATATCTTGGTATACTCCATGAGCTATGATGATCATTAAAATCACTTTCACATTATCTTGAAGACTCTTAGAAGGCATGAATTATATGGTAAGTTTTTTCAAGTGTGAATTCTGGCTTCAGGAGATTTCTATTCTTGGCCATATTTTCTCTAAGGATGGAATTTCCATTGATCCTTAGAAGACCAAGGCAATCCAAGAATGGCCAGCACCGACGAGTATAACTGAGGTACGTAGCATTATTGGTTTGGCAGGTTATTATCGACGTTTTGCCCCGAATTTTTCCTGATTGGCTAACCCATTATCGAATCTCACATGTAAAGGGGTTAAATTTGTCTGGAAAAAATAGTGTGAAAAATATTTTGAAGAACTAAAGGGAATATTAGTCAATGCTCTTATATTGAATCTACCATAAGGAAATGATGGGTTCGTTCTTTATAGTGATGCATCAATGAAAGGATATGGTTGTGTCCTTATGCAGAATGAAAGGGTTATTTCATATGCATCACGAAATCTAAAAATTCATGAGCAGAACTATCCAACCCATGATCTCGAGTTAGCTGTTGTAATCTTTTCCTTGAAGATATGGAGACATTATCTCTATGGTGAAAATTGTGAGATATATACCGATCACAAGATTTTGAAATATATTTTCTCACAAAAAGAACTCAACATTAGGCAAAGGTGATGGCTGGAACTACTCAAGGATTATGATTGCACGATACACTACCACCCGGGAAAGTCAAATAAGGTTACAGATTCTTTGAGTGGAAATGATAATGGAGTTTTGAACATTATGAGAGTGGAAAGGAATTATATTTTCATGAATCTAGTAAAGATGGATATGGGAATCCCCATAGAGGGTGAATTGTAACAGCCCAAGATTTTATAAAAAAAATATTCTTTTAAAGTCTTGTGTTGTACGCTACACCAAAAGGAGCTTGCACAACAAGCATCCTTGACTTGCCTTGCACGCAATCACGACCTTCCTCGATAGCGTGTGTAATACGCAATACCGAGTTTCACTAAACAATGATATGCTATTAAAACTAGCCGTTATGAATAGTAATAATCACTTTTTGAAATTTTATAAATTTTATTTTTCAAAATGGACTTCATTTTTGGACTCAGAATATCGAAATTAGCCTAGGGTGAAATTTTGGTATTTTTCTGAAAACTTTCAATTTTTGATGAATAGTGAAACCACTAAGTGGTAGGTTAAAAACTGAATTTTGCATAAAACTTAATTTTACCGCTTCTGTGAATGGAATTTCGAAAATCCGAGAGACACGGTTAATATCAAGGACTAAAATGTGGTTCAATGAGATGAAAATAATTTTTTGTTGAATAGTAACTTTTTATTTTTTTTTACCGCGGTTAATAGTAAATTGGGTAACTAAGGGTAAATATGATATTAATATTACCCTAACACATGTCCTAATTCTATTGGACAAGTGTAATTCGACCAAAAACAAACTTAGGAATAAAATATGACCATTTAGGTCCACTTGGATTAGATTAGGACATTTATTATTAATTTATTTAAAGAAGGGTTAAAATAGTTAAAATCAAAGTTTAATAAGTAAGTCATTTATAATATGGAGTTATACATAAGATAAATTCGATTGTAAATATTCATTATAAAGATAAAAAGATTTCCTACATGATGTTATTTTATTTGTAATTTTTAGACATCAAATAATTTAATTTATTTATGACACAAAGATGATGCAGTAATTATCTTATTAATGAAATATTGACATAATTGATAATATAAATACCAAAATAAATGTAATTTAATACTTTTTATGAATTCCACTAATTTTCTAGGTTACTATGATATATTAATGTTGATTTAATCAACTTGGTTCGAACATATAATTCTGTTATGACTTTCACAAAATCATATATCAAATAGTGTCAAAATTGACACAAAATAGTTTTTAAATCAAATATTATATTATTAATTGTTATTTTATTCCTAAAAATCTAAGGTTCGGCCAAATGACTTAGATAAGGATATATATATTAATACTAAACAATTTGGGGTTCGTTTGGCATTTTATAGTAAGTGTATTAACCATATAGTGAAAGAAAACAAAAAGACACGATAAAAGTTAAATTATTTAACTTAGAGTTAAATCAAATTGATAAGGTTAAACTAATACCCTAAACTTGTCTAAATCATATTGGTTGATAGGATTTCGACCCATCCCCACTTTAGCTTCGAAATAAGACCCTTTGGAACCATTATAAACCGATTTTTACTTTAATATAAAATAATTTTTTGAGATATTCCTAAGGTGCCCCTCTCCTCTCTTATAAAAGGACACCTCCTCCCCCTCCTCCTCACACCAATTTGAGCACTCAATCTCGGCCAACCCCTGCAAAAATCTCTTATCCACTTCCCTAGAAACATCCTAGAGGTTCCGGTCTTCCTAAAAGACCAATTTTAGTTCCCTAAGAGGAGGTCTCCAAAAGGCGCTTCAAAGAAGAGGTAATTACCGTTACCAATTCTTTCATCTTTATTTCTTCTTCCATTTCTTCTTCTTAGGTTGTTTCATTATGAAGTAATAACATCAGTATCACTCATATACTGATATGTTATTATAAGTATGAAACAACCCTATTTCACCATCTATCCATCCTAAGGAAAAAGAAATCACCGCGCGTGCGTACGTACGGAATACCGTCTCCACGCCGTGGTGTAATCTATTTTCCACCACCACCTTACATGGATGGGTATAATGGTGTAAAGAATAAATATACATAGTTATTAAAACATAATATTGATTCTGATATATTTTATAATCCACTCCAATTCAATTCAATATTTATAGAAATGATATCATCGCTCGTGCGTACGTACGGACTACCGTCTCCACGACGCGATGAGATTCATTCTCCATGTTAACCATTTAAGAATGATTATAAAGTATATATAAGAAATAATAATGAAATATATGACATTATAAAGCTACTGGATTTATGTATATATATACATATTTATGTCTTCTACTTACTTCCATTTCAAGACAATAAGGAAAGGAAAACAGCGTTCATGCGTACGTACGGACTACCGTCTCCATGAACGGTGTTTTTCATTTTATTTATCTACCTATTATATATATATATACTGAATATATATGATATATAAATCATATTTTATATTCTGGAAGTAAGTAAATCATGATATAAGTAATAATTATGTCAAGAACAACAAGTCAAAACACCTACGATAAATGAAACGATTTTACCCAAAACGCTTATTTAACATGGAATTTACAAAAGAACGGGTAATATAATGTCATAAGTGAACCATATATGATATCATAACAATGAATATGATTTTGTAATAAGTAAATAACATGATTTAAATCATTATACAGGAGGTTTGGACACTTACAAAGCAAGTCGGACCTAAGGTAAGGGAAATATCACAATCTCATTTTTATCCGAGATTGTTTATTCGTAAGTATTTACTGGGGTGTATTTTATCATCCACATCCATGTTTCATCAATATGTAATATTATTTCCATACACCTAAAATTGTTTAAATCCATTTTTACCCTTCGGTGAGTTTTTAGTAATATGTATGAAAGGAATCTTTTGTCGTTTTTCGTACGAGGTACTTTTTGACTTTTCCGACAAAAGTATGAAGAATGTTTTTTTTAACTTATACGGCATGAATGGATTTTAAAAAAATTATTTCCAAGAAGCTTCCTTTAAAAGATTTCAAGTTTATTTTTAATCAACTTCTTTTATTTTAAAGTTTTATGACATGTTATGAAAGGAAAAATGTTTTTGAAGATATTTTCCTCAAGAATGAAGTTCAAGTATTTTATCAAAATTATTTTCCATCTAAGATAATAAAAGGGTTCTGTTTTTATGCCTATTATTACATGGATTTGATTATGTTTTGATGGAAATATTTTTATGAATTTCTTTATCTTATATGAGTTGTTTTATGATGTCATGTTGTTTAAGAATCCCATTTTTATTACATGGGTTATGCGATGATGTATGATTTATGATTATGTGGCACACATAAGAAAGGATTCATTATAAGATGGGTGGGACCTATATCTCCCTCCAATGCATTGGGTAAAGATTTTATATCTCATGAGATAAACATGGCTGGAATGGTAGGTTATACCGGTTCAGTGAAACAGGACTGAAACGAGGGTTACTCGATTCAGAAAGGGAATTTGTCCACTAAGATAGTCTTGGCAATGAGTTTTGACTAACAAGAAATTATTCTCTATGATTATGTGTGAATGCCACAAAGTTTCATGTTTTAAGTTATGATTATTGTGATTGCATTTCACTACCATGATTTATCCCATGTTATGAAATTATGCTCTCTTTTGCAGGTTATGATTTCCAAAATGTTATGTTCTTATGAATATGATGTGATTGATATTTATTTTGTTTACCCTTACTGAGCATTTGAGCTCACCCTTTTATGTTTTCTTTTCCCCAGGATATAAAGAAAGGTTTTAGGTAAATAAATAAAAAAAGAAGATCTTTATGGGAGATGTTGAAGATCTTTCACCACGATAAGAAGATTACGTTCCGAGTTTCCAAAGACACTAAACTATTACGGTCCTTGTGTGTTTGTTTTTGTTATGTACTAAGTATTCCGCAAATGTAATGTAATGTCCATGTACGTGAAGCTTCGGGTCTCTACAGTTGGTATCAGAGGAAAGGTTTAGTCAACCTTTGGAAACTAGGATGCGAAAACGTTAGTGATATTCCTAGAGATATTTCTAAGGTATGTCTAGGGATGTACCTAAGGATAAGTATACATATAGGATATATTCCTAGAACTATGGTAACGATATTAGAATAAACCTAAGAAGTTAGGTATTGAGGATACTTTCCCTTTACTATGTTGTTTTCTCTAGCATGATTTTTGATTCTCACAAAATTATTTTTTGTGTTTTAGTTAATGGAGGGAACCAAAAGGAATTCAGTTAACATTGAATCCAATGGAAAAATTGGTGACTATGAGCAACAAAATTGTGTAATGCCTAGAGAGAAAGATGTTGTGATTATGCCGAATCAATCATCGCGATATATGATTAACAAGGTGAAATTTAGTGGTATGCCTAATTCTTCAAAGAAGAGGAAGATAGACTATTATGCATGTTCGCATGTTGAGGAGCATAAAGAAAGGAAGATTGAGATTTCTAAAGAAGGGAAAAAGAACCTTGAGGAATACCTGAAATGGAGGGACCGATGTTATCTGTGTGGAGAAAAGGGTCATAGAGTGACAGACTGTTATGGAGTTCAATGTCTTATTTGTGGAGAACATGGGCATTACCCAACTCAATGCCCAGACCTAAAAAGTTACTTCTAAATCAAGGAAGGGCTTATTTCAGGATAATCATTGATGTGGATGGACTGAAGTGTTTTGGTATTCAAGAATAATGTTGTTGAGGTACTTTTATGGGGTATTGAAATATTTAAGTATTGGTCTATTGTGGTTTTCAATAATTTTAAGGTACCAATAACTATGAAAAGTGATTCAAATATTTTGGAAAGTAGATGATAAGTTCATAATGAAAGGATAAGAAGATAATGAGATGTTTGATTGTATTCATGAGCTCATGATTGATATAAGGACTAAGTGATATCATGGTTTGAGTATATAGAATTTTGAGGATTTCGGTATGTGAAAAGTGTTAACTTTTAACTACATTCAAGTTTTCACTAAGGTTCAATGGGTATTCAAGAGAGTACAAGATTAAGGCCTTTGAATGTTTGGAATGTGACCAACAAGATATATCTTATGATATATGGGGATCAACGATGGTATTAAATCTCTGGTAATCGCTTTCACTATGTTATGAGAATGGACTGCAGTATTATGGATAAGCCTAAAGATTGGAATGGATTATGTTGGACATAAGTTAGTATTGTTTAAGGATATAAGTTTTTTCGATATTATTGATGGGATGTTATAGTAATATAGTTTTATAAAAAGGACAACCTGCAGGATGGGCGACAGCCCATCGCTTCGGACAAGGCTGTGGGAATCGAACCCACAACCGAAGTGCGACTGGCCTTTATCGCCTACCACTGGCCTACAGGAAGTCCCTGTTTAGTAGAAACTAGTTTTATTATATTAAGCAGTATGATATATGAAGTATAAGTCCATTTTAGGAACCATATGTGATTAATCTCACTATAGATCGACTTATGTATATAATTTTTGCTAACCTTTTGTTCGAGACAGATGGAATGACCCGTCATTCTATCACATGATCTGCTAACACTTCACGAATAACAAATTCAACTTCATTTATATAAGAGATGAAGTGGAAATTGTTCAAGGCACGAACAATAGTGAGATTGTACCAAAATAAAGTATTTATTCTAATTCAAATTCTTCAACTTTAGGGAAATGATCTTGAAAACCAAAAATGTTGTCCTAGTGCCCTTATATCTGATGAATCAGATGGTACCCTAGATCGTCACAAATTTATGGCTTTGTGATTACTGGCTTTTCCATAGCCATGTTCTCTACCACTCTCCATCAGAACATGATGGTTAGATTTCTCTTCCATATCCATATTTTCACCTATGTGGAAACCCAATGATTAGTTTATTTGGGTAACCGTTACGTTTCATACTTTTGTTTTTAAAGATTGGTTTTGATATTCCTTTTTACGATGTGGGTTTCTATTAAAGAAACTTTCGAATAGTAAACCATTTATAACCCCGACGAATTTCGAGGGCGAAATTCATTTTATGGGGGGTAGAATGTAACAGCCCAAGATTTTATAAAAAAAATATTCTTTTAAAGTCTTGTGTTGTACGCTACACCAAAAGGAGCTTGCACAACAAGCATCCTTGACTTGCCTTGCACGCAATCACGACCTTCCTCGATAGCGTGTGTAATACGCAATACCGAGTTTCACTAAACAATGATATGCTATTAAAACTAGCCGCTATGAATAGTAATAATCACTTTTTGAAATTTTATAAATTTTATTTTTCAAAATGGTCTTCATTTTTGGACTGAGAATATCGAAATTAGCCTAGGGTGAAATTTTGGTATTTTTCTGAAAACTTTCAATTTTTGATGAATAGTGAAACCACTAAGTGGTAGGTTAAAAACTGAATTTTGCATAAAACTTAATTTTACCGCTTCTGTGAATGGAATTTCGAAAATCCGAGAGACACGGTTAATATCAAGGACTAAAATGTGGTTCAATGAGATGAAAATAATTTTTTGGTGAATAGTAACTTTTCATTTTTTTTTACCGCGGTTAATAGTAAATTGGGTAACTAAGGGTAAATATGATATTAATATTACCCTAACACATGTCCTAATTCTATTGGACAAGTGTAATTCGACCAAAAACAAACTTAGGAATAAAATATGACCATTTAGGTCCACTTGGATTAGATTAGGACATTTATTATTAATTTATTTAAAGAAGGGTTAAAATAGTTAAAATCAAAGTTTAATAAGTAAATCATTTATAATATGGAGTTATACATAAGATAAATTCGATTGTAAATATTCATTATAAAGATAAAAAGATTTCCTACATGATGTTATTTTATTTGTAATTTTTAGACATCAAATAATTTAATTTATTTATGACACAAAGATGGTGCAGTAATTATCTTATTAATGAAATATTGACATAATTGATAATATAAATACCAAAATAAATGTAATTTAATACTTTTTATGAATTCCACTAATTTTCTAGGTTACTATGATATATTAATGTTGATTTAATCAACTTGGTTCGAACATATAATTCTGTTATGACTTTCACAAAATCATATATCAAATAGTGTCAAAATTGACACAAAATAGTTTTTAAATCAAATATTATATTATTAATTGTTATTTTATTCCTAAAAATCTAAGGTTCGGCCAAATGACTTAGATAAGGATATATATATTAATAATAAACAATTTGGGGTTCGTTTGGCATTTTATAGTAAGTGTATTAACCATATAGTGAAAGAAAACAAAAAGACACGGTAAAAGTTAAATTATTTAACTTAGAGTTAAATCAAATTGATAAGGTTAAAATAATACCCTAAACTTGTCTAAATCCTATTGGTTGATAGGATTTCGACCCATCCCCACTTTAGCTTCGAAATAAGACCCTTTGGAACCATTATAAACCGATTTTTACTTTAATATAAAATAATTTTATGAGATATTCCTAAGGTGCCCCTCTCCTCTCTTATAAAAGGACACCTCCTCCCCCTCCTCCTCACACCAATTTGAGCACTCAAGCTCGGACAACCCCTGCCAAAATCTCGTATCCACTTCCCTAGAAACATCCTAGAGGTTCTGGTCTTCCTAAAAGACCAATTTTAGTTCCCTAAGAGGAGGTCTCCCAAAGGCGCTTCAAAGAAGAGGTAATTACCGTTACCAATTCTTTAATCTTTATTTCTTCTTCCATTTCTTCTTCTTAGGTTGTTTCATTATGAAGTAATAACATCAGTATCACTCATATACTGATATGTTATTATAAGTATGAAACAACCCTATTTCACCATCTATCCATCCTAAGGAAAAAGAAATCACCGCGCGTGCGTACGTACGGAATACCGTCTCCACGCCGTGGTGTAATCTATTTTCCACCACCACCTTACATGGATGGGTATAATGGTGTAAAGAATAACTATACATAGTTATTAAAACATAATATTGATTCTGATATATTTTATAATCTACTCCAATTCAATTCAATATTTATAGAAATGATATCATCGCTCGTGCGTACGTACGGACTACCGTCTCCACGACGCGATGAGATTCATTCTCCATGTTAACCATTTAAGAATGATTATAAAGTATATATAAGAAATAATAATGAAATATATGACATTATAAAGCTACTGGATTTATGTATATATATACATATTTATATCATCTACTTACTTCCATTTCAAGACAATAAGGAAAGGAAAACAGCGTTCATGCGTACGTACGGACTACCGTCTCCATGAACGGTGTTTTTCATTTTATTTATCTACCTATTATATATATATATACTGAATATATATGATATATAAATCATATTTTATATTCTGGAAGTAAGTAAATCATGATATAAGTAATAATTATGTCAAGAACAACAAGTCAAAACACCTACGATAAATGAAACGATTTTACCCAAAACGCTTCTTTAACATGGAATTTACAAAAGAACGGGTAATATAATGTCATAAGTGAACCATATATGATATCATAACAATGAATATGATTCTGTAATAAGTAAATAACATGATTTAAATCATTATACAGGAGGTTTGGACACTTACAAAGCAAGTCGGACCTAAGGTAAGGGAAATATCACAATCTCATTTTTATCCGAGATTGTTTATTCGTAAGTATTTACTGGGGTGTATTTTATCATCCACATCCATGTTTCATCAATATGTAATATTATTTCCATACACCTAAAATTGTTTAAATCCATTTTTACCCTTCGGTGAGTTTTTAGTAATATGTATGAAAGGAATCTTTTGTCGTTTTTCGTACGAGGTACTTTTTGACTTTTCCGACAAAAGTATGAAGAATGTTTTTTTTAACTTATACGGCATGAATGGATTTTAAAAACATTATTTCCAAGAAGCTTCCTTTAAAAGATTTCAAGTTTATTTTTAATCAACTTCTTTTATTTTAAAGTTTTATGACATGTTATGAAAGGAAAAATGTTTTTGAAGATATTTTCCTCAAGAATGAAGTTCAAGTATTTTATCAAAATTATTTTCCATCTAAGATAATAAAAGGGTTCTGTTTTTATCCCTATTATTACATGGATTTGATTATGTTTTGATGGAAATATTTTTATGAATTTCTTTATCTTATATGAGTTGTTTTATGATGTCATGTTGTTTAAGAATCCCATTTTTATTACATGGGTTATGCGATGATGTATGATTTATGATTATGTGGCACACATAAGAAAGGATTCATTATAAGATGGGTGGGACCTATATCTCCCTCCAATGCATTGGGTAAAGATTTTATATCTCATGAGATAGACATGGCTGGAATGGTAGGTTATACCGGTTCAGTGAAACAGGACTGAAACGAGGGTTACTCGATTCAGAAAGGGACTTTGTCCACTAAGATAGTCTTGGCAATGAGTCTTGACTAACAAGAAATGATTCTCTATGATTATGTGTGAATGCCACAAAGTTTCATGTTTTAAGTTATGATTATTGTGATTGCATTTCACTACCATGATTTATCCCATGTTATGAAATTATGCTCTCTTTTGCAGGTTATGATTTCCAAAATGTTATGTTCTTATGAATATGATGTGATTGATATTTATTTTGTTTACCCTTACTGAGCATTTGAGCTCACCCTTTTATGTTTTATTTTCCCCAGGATATAAAGAAAGGTTTTAGGTAAATAAATAAAAAAAGAAGATCTTTATGGGAGATGTTGAAGATCTTTCACCACGATAAGAAGATTACGTTCCGAGTTTCCAAAGACACTAAACTATTACGGTCCTTGTGTGTTTGTTTTTGTTATGTACTAAGTATTCCGCAAATGTAATGTAATGTCCATGTACGTGAAGCTTCGGGTCTCTACATGAATCATCAAAACATTTTCAAATGGTTGCCAAACCATCTTTACTAGAAAGGATAATTTGTTCTCAGGCTGATGATGAAGGGTTGAAAAAGAAGATTAAAGATGTGAATTATGGTCGATTGAGTGACTTTGTGTATGAAGATTGAATTTTGAAATTTGGGAGGATACATTATGTTCCAGATATAGCAGATTTAAAGAGGGAATTTTTGGATGATTCTCATAGTTCCAATTTCTCTATACACCCTGGGAGCACCAAAATGTATAGAGATTTAAAGGGAAATTTTTGGTGGGACAACATGAAGAGGGAGATTGAAGATTTTGTGTCAAGAGGTATGGTTTGTCAACAAGTTAAAGCTGGAAGGCAACTTCTAGGTGGAGTATTGCAACCTCTTCCCATACCTGAGTGGAAATGGGATAATATTATGATGGACTTTGTCATGGGACTACCAAAGACTCCTTGAAGGAATGATGCAATATGGGTCATTGATTATCGTCTCACGAAGTCAGCATAATTTCTTTCTATAAGAGAAGATCTACCACTTGAACTTCTAGCAGGACTATATATTAATGAAGTTGTGAGACTTCATGAAGTACCCCTGTCGATTGTCTCGGATCATGATCCCTGTTTTACATCAAGATTGTAGAAAAGTCTTTAGAAGTCCTTGGATACTGAACTTCATTTGAGCACTGCTTACCACCCTCAAACAGATGGACAATCAGAATGAACTATTCATACATTAGAAGACATGTTGAGATCATGCTCACTTGACTTTCAGGGTATTTGTGATCAATATTTACCTCCGGTAGAATTTTCCTATAACAATAGCTTCCATTAAAGTATTTGGATGGAATCATATTAATCTTTATATGGAAAGAGATTTCGCACAACAACCTGTTCGGATGACGTTGGTGAAAGAAAACCTTTCGGCCGAGAACTGCTGGAGGAAACAATGGAAAAGGTGAAGGTAATCCAAAACCACATCAAAGCAGCTCAAAGTAGGCAGAAGAACTATGCTGACAACAGAAGGAAGGATTTTGAATATCAGGTAGGAGATCATGTTTTCTTGATGGTATCTCCATGGTGGGGAGTTATACGTTTCAGTAAGAAGGGTAAATTGAGTTCCAGGTTCATCGGACCCTTCGAAATTCTAGAACAAATTGTGGTTGTAGCTTACCGTTAGGCAATGTCGCCAAGTCTATCCAAAGTTCACGATGTATTCCATGTATCAATGTTGAGAAAATACATGCATGGCCCAATGCATGTACTCGCCTATGAGGAATTAGAACTGGAACCCGACTTGTCTTTTTGCGAAGAGCCCATCTGGATTCTTGATACAAGATATCAAGTGTTGAGAAACCAGACGACTCGTCTGGTAAAGGTTCTATGGAGAAACCATAAGATGGAGGAGGCAACGTGGGAACCTAAGGAACTTATGATGAAGAATCACCCGAGTCTTTTTAAATAGTGATATTATATGAAATTTCGAGGACAAAATTATTTGAAGGAGGGGAGAATGTAACACTCCAAGCATCCACGGTACGCTTCTCTTTGAATAATACGGTAGTGTGTGTTGTACGCAACATCGAGTTCTAACACAAACCACAACCATTCAAACTAGCCGTTATGAATAGTAATAACTACTTTTTGAAATTTTATAAATTTTATATTTCAAAATGGACTTCATTTTTGGATTCGGAATATCAAAATTATCTTATGTTGAATTTTTGGTATTTTTCTGAGAACTTCCAATTTTGATGAATAGTGAAAAATACTTAAAAACAACTTTTTAATCAAAATATTTTATAGTGATAAATTATAAAATTGAGTGGTTTTAAAGTATAATTATAATATATTTTTACCATTTTATCTATTGGTGGTCTTTAGAATTAATTTCACTTTGAAATTGGATATAAACAATTGTCAACCTTTTGATATATATTGTTTCATAAAAACACGCTATTTGTTGTGACAGTGGGAATTAATAATTAAATTAATTAATTCAACTTATATGGTTTTAAATTTTTAAAATAGAAATCATTTTTGAATTGGGAATATCAAATATATGTTAGGGTTAATTTTTGGTATTGTTCTGAAAAACATCGATTTTTGATGAATAGTGAAACCACTAAGTGGTAGTTAAAAAACCGATTTTTCATTTAAATAAAATTTTACCACCTCTGTGATTTGAATTTCCAAAATCTGACATACATCATTGTCATTATGATGTAAAATTTGGTTCAATGGGATTAAAATAATTTTTGGTGAATAGTAACATTTAAGTTCTATTAATCGCGATTAAAGGTAATTAGTGAAATTTATGGTATAACTGATATTATAAAAATATGAAAATACCTTTAAAATTGTACTACCCTTATTGGGTGATTCCTGGGCGACCCAGAAAATACATGGGTCAACTTGGGGACTCCATGGAGCCACTTGGGTAAGAAAATGACATTAATAACTTTTTATTTAATGTAAGAATAAAATTGTCAAAAACATGTGTTGTTTTAATAATACAATTATTACATGGGGTTATATAAGGTAAACGTTTGACTATAAATGTTAATTGGAAAGATAAAAAGATTTCCTACATCATGATAATTTTTTTATAATTTTTATACATTAAATAAATTAAATTTTTTATGACATCATGATGATGCATCGATTACCTCATTAATTAACGATTTAAATAAAATGAAAAGATAATGTAAAATCTAAGGCATAAACTTCTCAAAACCCTATTGGATGAGCATATTTAGAACCCTTATCACCTTAGGCTCGAAATATATCATTTTGGGGCCTTTATAATCCAAAAATCATTTCATAAAAATGTAACATTTCAATATTTCCAAGAGTGCCCCTCCTCTTCTCTTATAAAAGGCCACCACCTCTACCGTCTTATTCACACCATCAAGCCATTTGGATCGACCAAAATCTGCCCAAATACACTTTCAACTTCTCTCTAATACTCCTAGAAGCCTCACTTTGGGCAGAATTCTTCCCAAGGAAGCCTTTGGATCAAAGCAAAAAGTGTAACATGATTTTAAGGTAATGTCTTCTCTTATGTTATTTTGTTTTATTTTTCTTCTCAAACCCCTTAAACTCTTTTTATTCCTTTATTTTGTAACAACACCGGTATCTTCAATGTACTAGGATGTTTTTATGAGATGTATTTTATTTACACTTACACACACCTTTGTCTAACGGTTAAAGAACATACTATTTTTTTGGGTGGCAAATTTCTGCCTCATAAAACGATGATTGTTCAATCTTCATTTAACACCTCTCATGGTTGCCATTATGATGAAACTATTTTTATATATGATATCTATTGTGTTTATGTTTTCCTTATGCTTATTTATTTTTCATTTATGGAATACCTTTATGATTTACATTATGGGTAAACGTGATAATTTCATTTTAGGAAGTGCGGACTACCGCCCCCTCAAAGTGATTTGAATCGTTAAGGCCATATGTGGGATGTATAACGGATGGGGTAAATGGTATTATATATGATATTATACTGGGATTATAATATACCTTTATATAATTATGATTTCATTCAATTAAATATGAAATATAAATGAATGTAGCATTCATACGTACGTACGGCTTACCGTCTCTTTGAACGGTGCATTTCATCTCTTACCTCTAAATGTTATGTAATATTATAAAGGCAAGTATATAATGTATATATATGATATATATGATATCTGCATCATGAATATAATTCTGGATATAATGTATATTTTACCACATGAACAACTTGTTATTATAAGAATTTTATTTTTGACTCAAGTACCATAGATTGACAAAACGTCCGTTATTAACATAAATAATTACATAATGTTCATAACATGGTAATAAGTGATAAAAAGGAATAATAAAATTGAAAAATGTTCTTAAGAAATTATAAATTAACTCTAGTTTATTATTCAGGAGGTTAAAGAACGGTCGAGTCAAGTCGTACACATGGTAAGGGAACGTCTTAACCCAATTTTCGTTCTTTGGGCTAATCTCCTACTTTCAAATTATGTTATGATATTATTATGTCCTATCATGTATTTGTGAATTCTTTATGTGTAATTATATTGAATACAAATAATAGATCTATTTTTTTAAAAAAATGATCTTGGTAAGGACTTCATCTCAAACTCCTTTCATTGAGGAATATTTTATTTTATACACAACTTTCTTTTATACGGTGTATAAACACCTATTACTTTTACGTTTATTCAAAAGGAATATTTTTTTATACGAAGAGTTTTACTAAACGAAAAAAGTGAATGTTTTTGTTCGTACATATGCGGTGAAAATGACTTCTCTACCGCCATGACCATTATTTGAGTTACGACTTCCTCTACAGGCCATAAATTTTTTTAAATGAAAAATAAATACAATGTTTTAATTTTATTTTATTTTGGTATTGAAAATGGTTTTGAAAGTGTTTTTATTATATCAACGTGTTTTATTGATATCTTATGATTGAAATTTGGAAATTTTAAGTTTCCTTTATGTATGTTTTATGTGATACGATTATGTTATGGTTTATGATATGTTTAAACCTATTCATATGAGGAATGCATTGGACTTAATAAGTGATGGGTGGAGCCCGCTATAGCTACTCGATGCATCGGTAGGTCTCATGAGACATAGTATTGTCTTGGCATGAGGCCTTAATCTTATTTTTAGTCTTGGCATGAGGCCTTGGCTACGTGGTTATGATAGTCTGGCATTATGCATTTCATCATTATGAAAGTGCTTATTGATATTGCATGTGATTATTCGACTAGTAGAATATCCATGTGAATAAGTAAATGAAATTATTTCATTTTATTTTTGTGATATTATGATGAGGTTCAATTTTAAAAGGTTTTTGTTTTAGTTATACATTACCTTAAATATTAATGTTTATTTGTGAAAGCGTCCGCTATATTGTTATCCTTACTGAGCATCTGAGCTAACCCCTTCAAATGTTTTAATTTTTCCAGGATGTGAAGAAGTATATTATGAATAACCTGTAGGGATAGTATGAGGGGATATAAAGACGAGATGTTGTTGTAGGTTTGATTTACTTTATGATGTAATATAAGACTTATGAATGTATCTTGTGTTTCCAAAGCTACTAAACTAATCGATATTTCGAGACTTGATCTTTTGTGATCATGCCAATGTTACGCAATAATGCACCGACTCTAGGTAACTTGGGTCGGGGCATTACAGAATCATATAGTGTAACTATGATGGACATAAGGGTCTCTCTCAATACTTATATTCTATATGGTTTCCAAGGTAGAATTATTGCACTCTATTACTAGTGTGACATGGTTCATCTATCACATTTCAGTTTGGGCCTATATTCCCTTGAATGAAAGTTCATCATAAATCTCTTATGTGATATTTCCGTCAACACGCACATTAACGACCCATATTCTTATATATATAATTATTTTTTTATTATATAAGATCCTTAATTAGTAATAAATTATAGAATAAAACACATTCAACACATAATAAAAATAAGAGAAAATAAATATTTAAATTTATATAATTATTATTATAGAGTATAAATATAATAAATTTAAATCACAACACACTTAAATATAACTGGTGTATATGATAACATTAATTTTTTTCAAAAAGGGGGACAATATTATTTTTCGTAAAACATATATTTTTAATTTTAATTTTAATATATTTTGAGGACATGTTTATAAATTTTAAATATTTTTTTCATAAATGAGTTTTATAAAAAACTAGATATTTTATATAATTGAAAATGATTCTTTATTAAATCATATGAATTTTTTAATGTTTAAAATTTTTATCATGTTCAAAAATTAATTTATTTTCATAAATTAGTGGTTTATATAAAAAATATAATCATATTTTATATAATTTTTTGAATAAAATTATTTATATTTTGGAATCAATACAAAAAAATTATTTTATGGTGACTTTTTTATTTTTTCTAGAAATGTTTTTTATTTTGAATAGTAAAAATACTGTTTTTTACAAATACCATAACTTTTACGAATTCATTATGATATAATCATGATTTAAAAAATTATGAAAAATATTTCTTAATAGGAAAATGTGTTTTAGGAGTAAAATAATGAATTTAAAAATATTATGTTAATTTTAGAAACCCATATTTAATATTTTGGAAACCAAAATACATATAATTATAATAAAATACTATTATTTGGTTTAGTGTATTTTATTTAATGGTTCCAAGCATATATTTAATTTTATCTTTATCTAAATTACATAAAATCAATTTTTATAACAGATTAATGAAGTTCATTTAAATAAATACTATTTGTGGAAGATGGCCAAAATGATATATTAATCAATATTTTACCCTAAAACACCCATATCCCCCTAACAAATTCCACCCCAACACCTCAATTCTCAATAAAAATAAACCTTCTTGTATTGAATAATGTATATAAAAATATATCCCTTACTTTTTTACCATCTCCCAGTGGTTCTACTCTTACCAAAAGGTTAATCTATGAAGGCATAACAGGTTATCTAAAGGAGGATATCCATGGAAGATGTAATTACCTCGACCAAGTTCATTAAAGTTTATTTCTTGTTATACTACATTAAATATCTTAAATACATAATAATATAATGACATAATAACTAAATTTATATTAAAATGTTGTTATGTCAATATAATATCAATTATCTTACAGAACCATTCTCTTTAATTCTGAAATGCAAGTATCATCCACACTATAGTCAGTTCACCACATCTGAGGATTATGTGTTTCATTTCTAAGTATTGTATTAAATTTTCGAATTTAAAAATGTTTTTAATGAAGAAATATATCATTTATAGAATTATTAAAATTAAATAAACCCAGCTTTAGTTTTATATTAATTATAATAATGAATGATTGTTATAGTAATTTAAACTATTCAAAACAATAATATTTAGACACATATCTTAATTTGAATCTATTTTCACAACATAGTTAAATATAAAAAATATATTCTGTAATTATAGATAATTTATCTCCATAAAATTATGGATATTATGGAACTACTTGATAATACATGTTACTATGATCAAACTTCCGAAGTAGTATTAGATAAGTTGACCAAAAAACTAGAGTAGCAAATATGGGAATTCGAATATGAAATAAATGAAGGATATATAATAACAAATTAACATTAAAAATTAAATACACTTTAAATTTTTGTTATTAGAGTATTTAATAAAATTTATTTGATTAATCATGAATTTGGATTCAAAAACCAAATAAAATCAGGATCTGAACTAAGGGATTTATTGAACCATCGAATTTTATTTTTGGCCATATTTTATTTCTATAAACGTAAAATTATGTCTCTATTATTTAAATTTGTTTATTTTTTATTGAATATGTATATATATTCTTTTCATATATACAATGCGTAACTAAACTTTTTTATTAAGGAAATAAAATAATTTAATGTTTTCATATCGGTTCATTCTTCTAAGAAAATATAATTAAATTTGTAACTTCTGTCATTATTATTTTATATGTTATGATACTCCATGAAAATATATTAATATTCTATATTCTTAAAAAATGGTCATTTTTTATGGAAAAGTATTGAGGTTGTTGTCTAGTCTCATTGACAAAATAATTCCCTGCTCGAATATTCATTACCCCTTTCATTAAACATTTCTTATGAGATTCCATAATATATATAATTATCGAATGCCTTCTTATGAATTTTCCTCTTTTGAAATCCATTTTAATGACTAATGATTATTTATAAAAATATAAAATCCCAAAAATAATAAATTCCTCTTGGTCATGGTAATCACTATGATATATCATTTTTGTATGCTTTAAAAAATATATTTCCCATTTTATTTTTAGGGTTTTCTTATTCTTCTTCCATATGTATGATTTTCATATGTAGAATAAATGTTCATGTACATATTATGATTTGATGTGTGGAAAATTAATTATACATCTGCCCAATACATTGGGTAATATTTCTATCTCATGAGATACTATATATAGTGAATGAGTAGTTATCCTGGAACATTATGGTATTATATATAGGTAGTAAAACATTTTTTATTTTTTTGATATAATGTTTTAAATTATTTATGTGTATTTATGATTCCATTCAATTCTGATATTATTTCCATTTTACCATTATAACATTCATTTTCTCCTTTTATTTATGATATCGTGACATGTATTTTTACATGTACGTATTACTTCACTATCATTATTTACTCTGGTATTTACATTACGAGGCTATATAACTCAACTATTTTCACTATGTACACCCCCATGATATCTAATAAAGAAAAAGATGTAAAATGGAACTTCTGAGAACATTACTACTATATAAATATTGACTATATATTTTATGTTTTAATTAAGGTATTATGTATCAAATCTCTCAAATACACAATACGTCTAGATCCATGGATTGTTTTTGTGGAGACCTTTGAAAAAAATCATGAAATAAACTATGCATGAGACCTTGATGGGTATAGTTATTATCAGAATATGTTGTAGTTATTTATTGGGATTATGATGATAAAAAATTAGTTAAAACCTTATGGATATGTTTATATATAAGAAAATATCCTAAAATTTAGGTAAAGTAGAGAGTTTGTAGTTTCCTAGAAATTACATCCCAATCTACATGATATGAGTGGATTTATGAATTTTCTAAAATTCAAAAATGGGTAACAACCATAAAACACTTATTTCTATTAACATGATCTTCAATCAGTGTATAACAATTAGACCTAACTAGACACTTTGTTTTCAACTATTAATTGATTTTTTTTGTTTGATTCATAAACTATTTATGAAAAATTATAAAGGATTTTAATATATATTGTTATGTTATTATATATTTTGATGATGTAATATATTACTATTTGTGTTAGAGAACCAAATAAAAAATACCCATGGATAACTAGGACTAAAACCTAGAAATTCATAAGTTATGGTATTCATGGTATTTAAGAGTTATTCATTATAATGTCATATTTTTAATTTTTATATGCATTTTAATATAATAATTATCATAATGAATATTATTTTAATAAATTTACAGAAATATGGAGAATTGTTGAAGAAACCTATAATATGAAAAGGTAAATATTTTCCACAAAATATGACTTATATAATGGGAGACATAGTTAAGAACCTCATTACTGTAGTTGTAAAAATAACTCATGTTATGATTAATTATTTGAAACATGTGGAGTTTCCTCATTAACCCAAAAGAGAAAAATAAGTTGTTGAATAATTTACATAGAAATGGATTGCATCATTTACTATATATTATGATCCCCTAATTATAGAAAAATGGATTAATTTCATTTTGAATATATTCTATATACTTTAATTATCTGTGAAAGAGAATGTTATATTGACTATTTATTGTTCATTTTGATAATCCAATTCGTGGTAGGCATTGATCATGAATATAAATACTCGTGAGGAGATAAATTTAATATATTTTTATGAATTAAATAATAATATTTTTTAATAAATATTTTCCTCTCACTCTCTATCGTAAAATAGAGAGGGAATAACATATAATCAAGCTAGATGAGGATTAGTCTTTCAAGTATTGAGAGTAAATATTCACAACGATTTCAAGGTATGCCTATGAATTTTTCATTGACCGAGAAATAATATTTTGTTAATTATTTTGGTAACTAATGAGGATTCTTATAAAATAATTAGAAATTTAAGACATTCAAAACTATAAAGAAGTATATAGATGTTACCATAATGTTGAGATTGAGATTAGAAATTGTAGATGGTATCATAGTGTTGGAGATAACAATATGATGTTGTTTAATCCATTATGATAAATTGGTAAATCCTATATATGGAAAAATATTTAATTTCCCACATGTTTTAAATGTGGAAATAAAAATCTGATAATCTTTTTCTAGGGAACAAGGATATGTTATATGTGTAAAAAATAGGCGAATAAAGATATTAAATATTGAATGTACCTGATTAAGAATTTAAATATAATAGAGGAAATAAAGTATTTAATAAATCCTCTTCCAATGGAAAAAAAGTTAAATTAAAAAGAAAATTAAATCTATAAAAATCAGTGTACCAAGAATTATTTTTTATTTATAATGGAGGAAGACGACCTCCATATCTATGAGAGAAAATATGGGATATTTTATCAATCAATGTAGTATCCATTAGAAATGAATAACATAACATCACAACAAGACCAATATTATTACATAAGACTATCCCCTATCTTTTTCACTACCATCTCACTCAATGAAAGATACATAGAAACAACTTCTCACTCAAGTTAATGCCAAATGGCCCCAAGCCATTCCTTATCACTCATGGTATGACAAAAAATAATACAAAACTATGATCATGTATCACCTATATAGATTCTATATGGAAAATCTCACATAAGTTAGGTATATTCCATATGATCCATCCCCATAATGGAATCTATCACCTATCAGAAGTGAATATCCATGAACATGCATGAATATAAAAATACGAACCACATGCCATCACAAAGACAACAATATAATCACTTGGGAATTAATCCCAGGGATGGAGCCTCTCACATCAAATAACATGACATCTCACTCATCAGAGAGTCCAATATAGCATTTTCATACAATATATGTCTCTAATAATTAATATTCTCTACTATTAGTCAAAACAATAGTGATATCATATCCTATATGTGTAACATCCCGACCCTGGTTCCACATAATAGTTCCCCAAGGTGGTTGGTTATATGACCTTTGGTGATCCTACCTATATGATAGAGTCTAAAGACTTGAAATAGGGAGAAAATATATAACACTGTTATACTATACTCTCATTATCCTAAAAACAAAATTGAAGATTTAAATAAATAATAAATAATGATAATAACCATAACCATAATAATACCAACATCACATGATGAAGAAAACAATAATACAACATCAAAACCCAAAATAGTATATATTCCATGCCATAAATGTGTCACGTTTCAAACTGTAAAACCCAAAATAACGATACCCTGACAACACCCAAGTGGTTCCTAACATAATGTAGGATTCCCTCATCTATGCTCCATCAAAACTAATTCATCTAACATAGGGCTATATCCCTTACCTTTTCATATAAACCAAAATTCCATTCAGGTATCAGTCAAGCAAACTAAAGGGGTGTGAGTACAAATCAATAGGCCACCCCAAATGACCTCTACAAAAATTTACAGACTATAATATTTTAGGAATTTGTATGAATAATAAAGTACAATAATTTAAATAGTTATAACAATTCATTATTCTTCAATAAACCACATAAATCACCATGGTTATCGAGTACACTTGAGCAAACAATACCATCTTTGAACCATGACAATTTATGACCCATATCCCATAGGTAAAATCACACATCATTATCACATGGCATTTCATCAATCATTTAATTTCAATTCACATCATGTAAACTTGTAACTATTGTCCAATTCTAACATTTTGGGCTTAGAATTGCATGTCTGTAATGTCATGGGTACTTAAAGAATATGTCACTATCTTGCAACACCTTATTATCAAATTTGTCATATTGAATCATCATTCCATTCCCCAAACATGTTTATCAATCAATAATATATGATATTTTTAAGCATTGGTCCATGTCCCACACATGTATATCAGATATATCAAAATATCAAATATAAATCAATTTCACACTCATCAAGGATATGCATCGTAAACCATATAATAAACCATTTTAGTTAAATTGAACCTTTTCATGTTATCAAACAAACAAGGTTCATCACATTAATTCAAATTGATTAATATGAGCATTCATTATTAAACCATATATAAATATTCAATCATATAAACCATTAACCCTTTATGTTTAATATAACAATCCCACAAATCGAATTAATAAATAAAATACAAAATCCATTACTTAATTTAATTAACTAATTAATTAATCCAATTCAAGATGAAATTACTAAACATGAAATTTAAATTTCCCAATTACATTCACATATGGAAATTGTGACATTGTGAATTTATAACCAGATAACCCACCTCATGATCATTGGAGGATGTTATCCTAATATAAAATCCTAAAATTGAAATATCAATATCAATATCTCATAGAAGAAATAGATCTTGATCCAAATCAAAGAAACATGATCAAAAAGACCATCTTCTAACAAAATATAGATCCAATCAAATGAAATAGTGAATAATACACTCATCTCCATTGATGAAGAGAGGAATGAGAGAGATAGAGAGAGAAATCCAAATGGTATAGGAATCACATACTGAAGAGAATATGATCCTTCAATTGGATCTTCTATTCATTGTAAATAGAGATCTATAGTACATGGAACCCTCCTAGAAGCTTTAAAAATAAGAGGAATTGATTTAATGTCGAGATAGGGTGTTTAGGTAAAATAATTGGGTGCCTAGGGATTTAAAATAAAAAATTAGGAGGAATAAAAACCTTGTGCATGGTTTCGTGGGATGGGGTACAATGTTTCTACAAAAAAGGAATCATGGTTTGTAAAATCATGTACCAATGCTAAAAATACCCTATGTTTGGTTTGACATTGTTTTCTAGATCTGTCGCACTATTTGGGAAAATGTTGCACCAACCAAGTACATCCCATACCCCCAACAAATATATCCAAACCTCAATTGAATGCACCAAATATAATCCTAAACTATTCTAAAATAAAAAAAATTAAAAAGAGTCCCTTAAAATGATCTTTTGATACACCCAAAAAAGGTTAGGATCTTACAATATCCCCACCATATATCATCACATCCTGGAGCTATACTCCCATGAAACTCTAAGATTCCAAGGTAAAAAGGTTGGTCCAATTATCCCATGTATCTAATTTTCTCTCCCATGTTCAATCCTAAAAAAATCCATGATCCCAAAATAGATGAACTATCAATATGGTCTTTTACCAATAAAAATTCTCATTGAAATTCAAAATATATAATTGGTTATCCTAAACAGATCCATCAGTATAATGCTCAATATCATCCATATCAATTACATGAGAATGCATGGGGGTTATGCCATCAATGTTTTGGAACATGAAAAACATCGTGAATAACATTATACCTCTATGAATGATCCAATCAGTTCACCACATGATTGATTCTCCACACAAACTCAAAAAGTCCATCATTCAAAGGCATAAAAATAATATATCTATGGGCCCTATGGAGACCCAATCTAGGTGACACCCAAATGAATACATGATCACCCACTATAAAATATATTTTTTTTCAACAACTATCATCATACGACTTCTGTCTACATTGATCCAGAGCCATAAATTTCTAAATTAACTAGACCTTCTCTAATTTCTCTTACACAATACTTGTTCCCAACAACTCACAATCACCTGCCTCCATCTAATATATAGGTGATCTGCATAGCCTACCCGAAATAACCTCATATATTACATTCAAAAAAATTTCCTAATAACTACTGTTATAGGAAAACACCACATGTTCTAGGTAATTTTCCTAAGACCAAGTACTATTAATAACGTATTCTCATAGAATATCCTCATGCACCAGAATATAACATTCAAACATCCAATATTTCAATGGGTGTAAATTCATACTAAAAAATATATGTGTACCATGATATTTCTATAATCTATTCTAAAATCTAAATGTGAAAATTGTTTCAGGTGTGAAACTATAATCCGTTGAATGATGTAAAGACTAACTATCTCCCAAATGAACACTTATCCAAATTGATCCACTAAGTAAGTATCTCATATATACTATAAATGTTCTACTTTTATAAATATTTCCACAATCACCCAAATAATGTCATTCTTCTAAGATATCCTCAAGATACCCAACAAAAAATTGAAGGTAACACCATCGCACTTCCATTCAGGAATCGTAAAATGCTATCATAATCTACTAGGTCATTGATTATTAGACTTCACATATTGAAATGTATATCATCATGTCACAAACCCAACAATATCGTTTTTCATACCTATCCACAAATGGTATCAATTTAGGTCAAGGTATATTATGGTCAAATTCGGATACACCGCCCACTTTGTGGAAATAAATTCACACATCATATTCCCTCACATTTATTTCTGAATAACTAAAAAGACCCAAAAATAGATTATCTCTTATTTATCTATAGTCCAATTGGAAGGTGACTCCCCACATTCAAAGGCTTCCCTTAAGAAAAAACATTATTTATCATGAAACATTCATTCCATGATCTGTCTCAAAATTGTAGACTCTACTGAAACTGAGGTGATTTTCATATTCCCATGACCCTCATGAACCAAAACATCCATATCAAAATAAATTTCATAATCATACACTCACAACAAGCATCCTAAACTTCCAGAGTCTACCTTTACCTGCTTAAATAATAAGGAACGTCATTGACCTTTTTGTGTGTTTATGCCAGCTCAAAATCAAATGAATAATTATACTCTACCCATATAGACTATTGGAGAATACAATATTGATATTAAAAAATATGCTCTAATATATTTTGATCATTTTACATAGTAAATGTTTCAAAGAACATATAATTCCACCAACATGACAAATCATAACCCACTGTAGCAAACTCAAGGAAATTAATAGGGGAGTTCTATTCAGGGGTCCTAAACAGATGGGAACCATATTCCATAAATTGATCCCATTATATTAACACTACTCCATATCTAATACCAAATGCATCACAAATCACTGTATAATCCATACCTAGAATAGGTAGAATCTAGATTGGAGTGAAATTCAAGGTCTTCTTCCACTCTTATAATGAATTCTCAGGTGTTCTAGACCATTTAATCAAAACCCCTTCTTGTTCAAGATCAATATCAGGGCATACAAGTTGGAAATTTTTTTGATGTACCTTTGATAATATCCTACCAGTCTCTTAAAACTACAAATATCAAAATCATTCTTCGATTTCTCCCAACAAAAAACTGTATATACCTTCTCTTGGTTCATATACATACCTTCCTTTGAGATAATGTTACCCATGAAATATAATTCATCAATATATAATGGTAACATAGATACCTTGTAGTATAGCTGATGCACTCTTGGTTTACTCAGGATGTAGTGACCTAACATTAAAAGGCCTAGATCAAGTGTCTTTAATATATTTCATTTCCATATGATAAAAGAAATCATGTCCTAAAGGACCCAACAGTATAGTCATCTCGGTAAACTAGATACCAACTTCAGTCCCAGATTAAAACTGAATACACTAATTATGTCATAATATTTTTCTACATAACATTTACTATAATATTATTATTCCATCTAGTATATCTGGGTATATATTTTTTACTTCTTAAAATTCTAGGGAATGTAATCATAATATGGGTGATTTCAAATTCTCATTAATGCTAAATTAATGAATATAAAATAATAAATCAATTAAAATAATCAAACAGTAAGGTAAATAAATGGAGGCTTATTCTAATAAAATATCTAGATGAGGAAAAAAAAATATGGAATTGTAAGAAACTATAACACATTCCATTTAATTAATGAACTGAAAATGAAATGTATACATAGATATGTCATTGCAAGATCTCATAAATAAATAATAACTAAATCAAAATGAAGAAAATGATTAATTATTGGATGTCATGTCTGAGGCACATGAAAACATATACAATCCAGAAAAAATAAAAAATAATTTAAAATATATAGATAGAATATTGCTTAATTTTAACTTTGTATTTGTCTTATGACAACCTATCAATGCATTGAGGGGAAATATAAATTCCAGACCCCACTGGTCATATCCATTCAAAACATTACATTTATTTAATAATAAAAATAAATAATATGCCTTATCAAATTTCTGTATTGAATAATTATTACTGATTTCTTAATATTTCTCGAATTAATCAAACAAATATCATAGTAAACATCATATGAAAAAATTATATATTTTTAGGAAATGAATATATCCATGAAAAATAGTATGGATAATTATGGGTAATTCAATGTTTAATGATCGTAGGAAATTTAATATTTTATAGGGATACGAAAAGGAATCGAGGAAGTTAATGTGAATAATATCATTGGTCCAAATATTCATAAAGCATCTTGAGTAGGAATAAGGATGGTATCAATACAAAATATACTAATTAGAGTAAAATTTAAGGTTTGTTTTATTTGATGAATATAAATTCTATGTAAGGATCATTTAGAAACATTCTTGAGGAAAATATCCTTTTTTACATTTGAAAAACCATTTCATTTTATATAACATATTAATAAAGTTTCTTTAAAAATTATATTTTTAAAGATGAAATAGAAGGATCAAATAAATTATTGAGATTAATTATATACCAATCATATAAGTTCAAAATAACATTACATTTTCATGGTAAAATGGTTATAAAATTCATTGTTTAGAAAGATATAATATTATTCATATGAAAAAATTTGTAAAATACAAAAAGGATTAAAATTTATTTAATATATCATTTCTATAGAGTTTAAAAAAAATATTTATTTTTAGAAAACAATGTTTTTATATTAAAATAGGTTCTTTGACTAAACTGATAAATGAATTCGGTTTTCCTTAAAAACATGTTCTCAAATACATTGAGTTCTATAGAGTTGGGAAATGGAACAAATTCATGAAAATGTCATTAATAAACATAGGTGCCTAAAATTAAAGGTATTACGGAACAATTTTCATATATTTTTTTTCTACAGGAAAACAATGATCATTAAAACTATTCTTGAAGAAATTAATCTTTAAATATTCCAAAGTGTCCCACACCAGTTCAAACCATTTTAAATATTATGCCTCATGAAAGAATAAAATTAAATAAAAGGTTTATATAAAATTAATGTAACATGTTTAATTACATAATTAATAATATGGGACATAATATTCACCACAAAATAAGTATGTTTTGAACATTACAGGTTTCTCATGTTTGTAAAAATTGAGACGAAAATTCCTTACCCTGCGTCCAATTTACCTTGTGTGTCTTTACACTTCCCACTCTGTGGAAATATATTCACACATCATATTCTCTCACATTAATATAGGAATAAAAAAATACCCAAACATATCTAATATTATCCATATATATAGTCCAATTTTATGGTTGCTCCCCACCTTCAAGGATTTATCTCAAGGGAAAACATTCACGATAATGATACATTCATTTATTGATCTGTCTCAAAAGTGTAAAATCTACTAAAAACGAGATTAGGTTCATCTTCTCTTGACCCTCTTGAATGAAAATAACCATCTCAATAAGAACATTCATACTAATCACATAAGAACAAGCCCCTTAAACATCTAGACTCTATAGTTAACTAAATATATAATCAAGAACGTTGTTTCCCTTTTCAGGTGTATATGCTAGCTTGAAATCTAATAACTACTTATACTCAACCCATCTCAACTATAGTAGATTACAATATTTCTATGAAAATATATACTTTATGATAATTTGATCATTATATATAGTAAATGTTTCAACTAATAGATAATTCCACCTAAACAACAAATCATAACCCACTACTGTAAAATCAAGGAAATTCATATTTTAGTTCTATTAATGGGGCCTAATATGATGTGAACCATATTCCAAAAATTGATCCCCCTACAACAACAGTACTCCATATAAAACCACAAATACATCGAAAATTACTATATAATCCCAACTTGGATTGGGTAGGATCAAGATTGGAGTGGTGTTTAAGGGCTTCTTCATCTCCTAAAATGTATTATCACATGTTCGAGACTATTCAAACATAAATCCTTCATGTTCAAGAAAAAAACCAGGGCTTCCATGAGTGAAAATTATATGATGATTCACAGATAATATCCAGTTAATATCATAAATAAAATATATAGAACAAAAAAATTCATCAGTTTCTCCCAATAAACAACTTCATGTATCTTCTCTAGATTCATGGACATACCTTCATATGATATAATGTAACCCACGAAATGTAATTTATCAATATATAATGGAAACATAGATAGATTATAGTATACCTAATGATCTCTTGGTGTACTGAAGAAGTAGTGACCTGACATCAAACGGCCTAGTTCAAGTGTATTCCTTCTATTACATTGGCATAATATACAAGAAATGATGTCCTAAAGGACCAAATAGTTTCATAGTCTTGAATAACTAGATACCCACATCAGTAATACATTAAAACTGTATAAAGTAATTAGTTCATAATGTTTTTCTGTATAACATTGACTATAATAACATTATTCTAACCAGTATATCCTGGTATATATTTATTACTTCTTAGATTCCTGGGGAATAGAAACATAATATTGGTGAATTCAAATTCTCATTAATGGTATAATAATGAATACGTAATAATGAATAAGTTAGCATAATAAAATGGTAAGGGAAATAAATTCATACACATGCCATTAAAATAACTAGATAAGGAAACATAAATATGGAAAAGAAAGAAACTAAAACAAATTCCATTTAAATAATGAACTAAAAATGAAATTTATAAATAGATATGTTGATGTAGGATCTCATAAATAAGTAATAAATAAATCAAAATTACAAAAATTCTTATTTATTGGATTTCATGTCTGAGGCACCTGAAAACATATACCATGAAGAACATTCAAAACACAGTTTAAAACAATGGATGGAAAATTGATGAATTTTCACAATATATTTGTCTCATGAGAACTTATCGATGCATCGAGGGGATATATAAATTACAATACCCACTATACATTTCCATTAAAAATAATTCCCATTATCTAACAAAAAAAATTGCCTTATCAAATTTTCTTATTCAATAATGATTACCGATTTCCCAATATTTCCCAAATTAATCAAATAAATATCAAAGTAAGCACTAAATGTAAAAAATTATATATTTTTTAGGAAACGAATATATCCATGACAAAGTATGTGGATAATTAGGGGTAATTTAATTTCTAATGATCATATAAAATTAAATTTTTCATGGGATTACAAAAAGGAATAAAAAAGTTAATGTGAATACTCTCATTGGCCCAATTATTGATAAACCATCTAGAGTAAAAATAAGGATGGTATAAATACAACATATACCAATTTGAGTAAAAATAATGGGTATTATTATTTTATGAATATAAATTATATATAAAGATCATTTATAAACATTCGTATGCAAAATTTTATTTTTTACATTTTAAAAAACAATTTCATTTAAAATAACATATAAAAAATATTATTTAAAAATTACCGTTTTAAAAACAAAACGTAATGATCAAATAAATTACGGTTATTAATTTTGTACCTATCGTATGAGTGAAAAATAACATTCCATTTTCCGGGTAAAATGGATGGAAAAATTCCTTGTCAAGAAAGAGATAATATGATCGCTATAAAATCATTTGTAAAATATAAAAAAGGATAAAATTTTATTTAATATATCATTTCTATAACATTTAAAAACATTTTTGAAATCATTTTTAGAAAACAAGGATTTTATAATAAAATGGGTTCTTTGACTAAAGAAGGAAAAGAAGTTAGTTTTTCTTAAAAACATTTTCTAAAACACTTTGTGTACCAAAGAGTTGGGAAATGGAACAAATTCATGAAAAATTTTATTAATAAACATAGGAATGTAAAATGAAATGTATTATGGAAAAAATTTCATATAATATTTTATAATAGAAAATAAACATCATTAATATTATTCTAGAGGAAATTATCTTAAAACCTTCCAATGTGTCCAACACTAGCTTGAACGATTTTAAATATTAAGCCTCATGAAAGAATAAAATTAAATAAAAGATTAACATAAAATTAAAATAACATGTTTAATTATATAATTTATAAAATATGTAATAAGATACACCACAAAAAGAAGTATGTGGTAGAAATTTGATGTTTCTCACATTTGTAATAATTGAGTTGAAAATCCCTTACCTTGCGTCCAATTTACCTCATATGCCTTTACAGCTCCCACTTTGTGGAAATAAATTCACACATCATATTCTCTCACATTTATATAATAATAACAAAAATATCCTAAACATAGATGATATTGTCCTTATATATAGTGTAATTGGATACTGACTCCCCACCTGTAAGGACTTACTTCCAGGAAAAAAATTCTGAATAATGATGTGTTCATTCCCAAATCTGTATCAAAAGTTTACACTCTACTAAAACTGAGATGAGTTTCATCTTCTCATGATACTCCCGAACCACAAAATCCATCTCAACTAGAAATTTAATACTCTTCCACTCATAACAATCCTCCTAAAATTTTATAATATTTAGTTACCTACTTAAATTATCAAAAACATTATTTCCCTTTTCGGGTGTATATGATAGCTTGAAATCAAATGACAGCATATACTCAACCCATATTAACTATTGGATATTACAATATTGATATGAAAATATATACATTAATATATTTTGATCATTATACATAGTAAATGATTCAAATAACAGATAATTCAACCAACACATCAAATCATAACCCACTACAGCAAACACAAATAAATGCATAGGGTTGTTCTATTCATGGGGCCTAAACTGATGAGAACCATATTCCTGAAATTGATCCCCTTACGTCAACACTACCCTATATTCAATGCCAAATAAATAAAAAATCATTGTATAATCCCTACCTAGATTGAGTAGTATCAATATTGGAGTGGTACTCGAGGTCTTCTTCAACTCCTATAATGAATTCTCACATGTTCCCGCTCATTCAAACATAACCACTTCTTTTTCAAGATCAAAACTAGGGCTTCCAAGTGGGAAAATTCTGGGATAAACCTCTAATAATATTCTTCCAATCCTATAATAATACATATATAAAAATCATTTTTTTTGTTTTTCCCATTAAACAACTTCATGTACCTTCTCTATGTCCATAGACATTCCTTGCTCTAATATAATGTGACCCATGAAATGTAATTGATCAATATATAATGGAAAAATATATATCATGTAGTATAGTTGATGCTATCTTGGTGTACTCAAGATGTATCGACCTGAAATCAAAAGGCCTAGATCAGGTGTCTTTTATACCGTACATTGGAATAAGATATAAGAAATCATGTCCCAAAGGAACAAACTATTTAGTAGTCTCAGTAAACCAGATACCTACATCTGTCCTACATTAAAACTTAATACAATAATTATGTCCTAATTTTTTTCTACATAACTTTGACTATAATAACATTATTCTATCTAGCATATCCTGGTATATATTTTTTACTTCTTGGACTCCTAGTGAATGGAAACATAATATGGTTCAGTTCAAATTCTCATTAATGGTAATGTAATGATTATGAAATAATGAATCAATTAGAATAATCAAATTGTAAGGAAGATAAATAAAAGCACATTCTATTCAAATAACTATATAAGGAAAAATAAATATGGAAATGTGAGAAACAAGAAAACATTCCATTTAATTAATGAAATAAAAATGAAATTTTTACATATATATGTCGAGGAAATATCTCATGAATAAATAATAACTAAATCAAAATGAAGGAAATGCTTAATTTTTGGAAGTTATGTCTAAGGGAAAATAAAACATATACCATCACGAACATTCAAAATATAGTTTAAAACTATGGATCGAAAATTATTTTATTTTCATAATTTATTTTCTTCATGAGAACCTATCGATGAAACGAGGGGATATATAAATTCAAGGCCCCACAGGGGGTTTCTATTCAAAATAATTCTAATTATCTAATAATAAAAATAAATAATATTCCTTATCGAATTTCCATATTGAATAGAGATTACAAATTTTTCATTATTTCTCAAATTAATCAAATAAATATCAAAGTAAACATCATATGTAAAAAATTATATATTTTTTAGAAAATTAATATATTCATAACAAATGATGTGGATAATTTAGGGTAATTCAATGTATAATGATCATTGGAAATTGAATATTTGAAAGGGATGCAAAGAGGAATCACAGATGTTAATGTGAATACAATCATTGGTCGAATTATTCATAAAACATATAGAGGAAGAATAATGATGGTATCAATACATCATATACTAATTAGAGTAAAAATAAAAGGTTTTTTAATTTGATGAGAAGAAATTCTATATAAAGATCATTTACAAACATTCTTGAGGAAAATATTCGTTCTACATTTGAAAACCCATTTAATTTAAAATAACTTAAGAATAAATTTCCGTTAAAAATTAACGTATTAAACATGCAGTTGAAGGATCAAATAGATTAATGTCATTAATTTTTTACCTATTGAATGAGTTAAAAATACTATTCTATTTTCATGGTAAAATGATTAGAAAAATGACTTTTTTAGAGAGAGATAATATTATTCCTATGAAAGAATTTGTAAATTACCAAAAGGTTAAAAAAATATTTAATATATCATTTCTATAAATATTAAAATCATTTTTGAAATCAATTTTATAAAAAAAGGTTTTTATAATAAAAGAGGTTCTCTTACTAAAGAGAGAAATGAAGCCGATTTTTCGTAAAAAAAATTTCCAAAACACTTCGAGTACCAAAGAGTTTGGAAAAGGAACATATTCATGAAAAATGAAATTAATAAACATAGGCATGTAAAATTAAAGGTAACATGTAAAAATTTTCATATAATTTTTTCTAAAGGAGAAGGAATTCCATTAAAACTATTCTTGGGTAAAATAATCTTTAAACACGTAAAAGTATCCAACACTAGTTCACACCATTTAACATATTAAGCCTCATGAAACTATAAAATTAAATAAAAGTTTTACCTAATATTATAATAAAATTTTTAGTTATATAATTTATAAAATGGGTCACAATATACACACAAAAAAAGAAGTATTTGGTGAACATTACATGTTTCTCGCATCTGTAAAAATTGAGACGAGAATCCCTTACCTTGTGTCCAATTTACCTTATCTGTATTTATATTAAAAAATAAAATACATGTGATAATTATTTAATTTCATTAAAACCTATTCATGTATATGATTAATTTATTTTATATATTACAATATTTATAAAACTTCTTAATCAATCAAGTATACATTTGGTATTTTGACCAAATTCGATTTATGTGTCAAATTAGTTCTTGTAGGTTAGCTATAGTCCAAGGAGATATTAAATAAAATCTGTATAATAATAATAAGGACATAATAAGTATATTTATACAAAAATTATTATTTTCTAAGAAATATTTAAATGCAGTTATCATAAATGAACTAATGTTTCAATCATAAATATTGTAGGCCTTACGTACGCATGGTAATGATTCCATTTTTCAATGATGATTATAGAGTGATGGTAACTAACACTATATCTACAAATAATTTTCATTATAAAATAATTTAATTAATATTTAATCATATATAATTATATAATGTATTATTCTGATTTAAAAGGAATTGCATCGTGTTGAGGAGGCGGTTGTCCAGACATCCATGACCGACATTATCACTCATTATTGTGTGAAATGGTAATTTATAAAATGATATATATTATTTTATTAGAAATATAATTAGTTCATGAATATAATATATAAATTTATTATGTCACATATTTTTAATTAAAACCATTTAATATACATTCCATTTATCATGTGATCGAATCACATTCATTTTAGGAGGTGGTAGTCCACACTTCCACAAACATTGTTATCGTATTTTCAAAAAATGTAATGTATAAGGGTGTCTATAATACAAGAATTATAAGAGTTTAAATACATTATTAATATCAAATATAAAAAATATAAATATAGTTTCCATCATAATTCTCATCGATGAGATGTGGTAAAGGAAAAACAAACAACTAAATTTTCTGATGTAATTTTATGTCATACCCAAAAACAGTATGTTTAATACCCATTAGATTGTTGTCTGTGTAATTGTACGGAGAAACATTTACACAAAAAATCATATTATATTTATTATACAAGAGTCTTTATATAAGAGTGGAATTATAATATTTGAGGGTGATGAAATTAAATACAACTATAGAGCTTGAGGAATGATGTTTCCTCTTCTTTGGGTAACTCCATTTGGTTTCCCCAAATGGATTCCATGGATATATTTATTAAAATATATATATATATATATATTATTATTTTTGGTATTTTTAGTATTTATTTTTTATTATCATTTTCTATCTAATGTTTATTGAGAGTTGTCAGGAAGTGTGAGGTAAAGACGCCATTTTATAGTGGAGGATGAGTGTCAATCTTATAAATTTTTGGAAAAGGTAATTCCACCCACGTTTTAAACATTGGAATTGAATCAAATAATGGTTATAAATAGATTCATGAGAGGATAAGTTCTATATATTTCCATAAAATGTATTTTATAAAAGTATATCAATCATTTTTCCCTTAATTTTAATGTTTAGTACCTTGTTTATCTTAATATCACATTAATAATTTTCATCAGTCTTAATTACATTGAAAATATTTTTTTGTAAAAAACTAATTTCACCATATTAGAAATTAGAAATTATTATTATTCCAAATATTGAAAAAAAAATTCATATTTAAATCATATAAGTGGAAAAAAATAATTAAAATTTAACCCCACAGATGGGAAGACATTTCGTGTTTTTAAAGTAAAATCATTCAAAATATTGACAATTTTTTTTATTAACACTCAAAATGAAATTGATTAAATTTACCAAAAATGGGTTAATTGAAAAAATATTTATCTAATTAATTGTAAATACCAATTTAAAATATGGATTACCATATAAATAAATTAGATAAAAAGTCAACATTGAATTTCAATTAAGTAATTATCATCATTCATTAAAAAATGAAACTTAGAATAAAAATACTGAAAAATCACCCAAAAATAATATTTATATTCCAACTTCAAATATTAATTTTATTATTACATGTGATTTTGATAAAATTTCCTAAAATTTTATTTAATATATGATCACTATTTAATGGTGGTAAAAGTGCCTTGACTAAAATATTGGGTTCTCTGTGTAATATTAGGTTTGTTCATATCTTATTCCTATCAAATATGTTGTATGAATATAAAAAATATTTCATTAAATATAATATATATATATATATATATTATGTAAAAAACTCTCATTAATTGTAATTTATTTGTTTTATAATGGTAGAATAGCTTTGTGGGAATAAAAATTGTTTTCTATAAAAATATTATTTTTATATTCAATTTGTTTTTATATTCATTTCTTATTAATTAGTAACCACCGAATCCATTTTTTATTTTTTGTAACCCATATATTTTCTTATGTTATATAATACAATTCACAATGTATATTTTATATACTGTCGTATTAAATGAAAATATTTGTGTAATATATTATTTTTCAGTAAAACTCGATCTTGTGTATAATGAAAGCCATCTATGGAACTCATTGTTGTGTGTGATGTATGCTAACACAGTGTAGTGTGAAATGGAAGGTATAAAATTTATTTAATTTATTTAAAATAGTAAATATATTATAAATTATTTTTATATTATAGTATCTTATATTCTTGGTGTTGCATGTCGTACACTCTATCGAATACAATGTTCTTAATTTACATTTTCTAGGAGTTACGCAATATGATGTCAAGATGTTTAGAAGGATCAATATTCATAAATTAGACCAAGTTTTCATCCAAAAACACTAACTCAAACTAAATTTTGAATGGGTGGAATATTAGGTTCATCAAGACCATAAACATAGACAGAGTGTTCTTCAGCCCAGACAACATCATGAAAAAACTCATACACTCTATACCTTCATTAGAAAGTAGTATGTCGTATATCAGATGATAAAACTATCGAGTAATGATACCAATATATATAATCACTCATTTAGAAGAAACAAGCTCCCCTAAATTGTTTATGATATCATTGATACACAAAATATGATATCGGTTATGAATTTTCATCATGTTCAAAATCATATATTCAATACATAAGTTCACTGTCCCAATATCCTTCTATGAAAAATATTGGAGAACCCCCATGGGGTGTTATTGTAAGGAAAAACCCATTATACATAAATTCATAAAACTAATTCTTGATATTTTAATGCTATGGTGGATTCATTATATTCGGTGGAATAAAATCTAAGCCAGGCCCACACATGATCTCGATTATAAATTCTACTTCTCTCTCGGGTGGTAGTCTGGAGAAGGCCTCGGGAAACCCAAATTGGAACCTATCCACGTTGGGTTGAAAGGAATTATTCTTCACACCCATGTAATCTAGAATAATACTTAAATACTAGATGGTGAGTTCCACCTGTTTTTGAGGAACTAGCCCTGTATAGCATGCCTAGTTATTCCTCTCCCCTATGTGTACATAACTTAAACCCTCAAAAGATATAAAAGTCACTCTCATATGATAGAAATATATGTGGGATCAATATGATAATAACTTGTACATACCCAAAATTAATTGAAATCCTAAATAATAATTTATTTAATAATCCCATAGAAAATGATACTCCCCAACCTGAAGATAATACCCCTTGCAAAAATATATGTCTCTCAAATTTACCCCAATGGTGTATCGAACATCACATACCCACTTACATACTCCATTGTAAGACTCAAAACATTCTTAATTAATGAATTTATAAAATAATTAGAGGTTGAATTATCGAATATGTAATTGGAATTTATAAAATCTATAAGAATAGTGCCTTTAAATAATGATGGTCCATCCCCACTATCCACCATTGAGGGTTGAACTGTAGGAAATTATCATTCCCCTCTTACCTATGATGTATTCTTTGTTCCCTAAGCTACACCACTCTACTGATATGGGTGATCCATAACATAAGTACCACATCCATTAGTTTTTCATCCATTTCCAGTAGAAATCTCAGTACCATACTGATACGGGGTAGTACATCCACTTCTAGCACACTGATTCTTCCAAGACCCCCCATTATTACCTTTTTCATGGGATCCTATAGAACCATTGTATATTCCCAATCCTACAAAAAACTCATCAGTCTAATGGTATCAGGGGTGAATTTTATATATGTGACATGTCCTACCACAATGCTGGCAGATCACTCGACCAATATCTTGTGTAACATAACTTTACATACAACCACTCCAATTTTTATCACCTGATTTTACATTTTAAATTCGATGCATCCTACTCTCAAAAAACATAACACTTGTTCATACAATAGAAATAATATGTCCCCCCAATCCTTATTCTAGTTCCCCCTAGATATGAGAGCCTGATTCACCACTATGAAAAAATCTTTCAACTGATATATATTAACCTTGGACATAATCTCACATTTATGACCATCCTAAAACCTATTTTTCGTAGTACCCTCATCTCCTACCAATTCTATAATAATGAACTAAAATTTTATATTATTTCCTTCATTTTCCTTGACATATATAATCCCTTGGGTCAACCCCTTGAACATAGCTTCCCTCTCATAACTATGAATATTATGGTAAAAGTTTTCCATGAAATTCTCTTAAAATTCCTTACACTACATGTTCTCTAGAAATCAATCCAATGATTGGATGTCCCAAAAATTATATTCTTCATAACATAACATATAAGCATCTTATTTTAATCTCTTCTTAAAAGGAGTCTCTGGGAGGATATGGATCTTCTTGATAGACTCAATTTAGAACCTTCCTACCTCAAGTCCACCCTATGTGGTAAATGTTAGAGGGTGTTGCAAATAGAACTCCCATTTCATGTCATACAAAATTTTCACTACCCACTATGGGTCTCTTTCCATAAACATCGTGAATTTAGAAAAGTTCTCAAGTAAATTTTCCCTGGATTCCTCATCCAAAACTATCAGATCCTTATGATTCATCATTAGAGGGACATTTCTATCCATGTCCTCCAATATTTTTATAAAAAAGCATGCTCATCGAGGTAAACTATACAATTACAAACATAATTCTTAGGACACATAACTCAACATTAACATATTTTACTTAAGATGGATTCACATATATCTATAATAAGAAATCCCCCAAACCCGTCCATATGGTCTACACCAGGAATCAATCACTACAATCAGCCATCCCTCACATAGCTCTTGAAAACCAAAGGGTAAACCAATGTCATAAACAAGATTCTGATTAGAAAACCATTTATACATTTCCATTTTACACAATCATCATAATTTTCAATTTCAATTTCATATAAGTAACCATTTTCAATTAAATTAAACAAATAGGGGAAATATCATTTATACAATTCATCCCAAAGCATCCTTCCCATACATGCCTAAACTGATACATGACACAATAAATCCTACGTGCCTAGAATTATGAAAGTCTAAAACACTATCATTACATACTGGGCGATGAGTAAAATATCATTAAATCTAGGGAATCCATAAAATACAACAATAAGTACATCACTCATGGTGAAATAAAATTCAACCAAAACAAAAAATATTAATAACAGTAATCCCACACTAGTTACGTGGATTTTACCCCCATAAATGGGTTAGATACTCCCATGAACAAGATATTGACCATGGCCTAACATATCATAATCTCCTGTCAATATTTACCAAATAATAATATGAAATAAAATAGAAGAAAACCATACTCTAATACAGATTTTCAATATCCCAAACTGGGTTCCACATATCGGTGCCCAGATCTAGTTGGTTACATGACCTCAAGCACGACTCCCCATATTCCAGAGGTTGCTGACTAGTAGTGAGTGTCAAATATATTACATGGGGAGAATAATACCTATTTAACACATCATAACAACATCTAATTTAAATATAAAAATCGAAAATATAATGACAATAATCATAATAATAACAATATAGCATTATGGCCAAAACCTGAATTCATTATGCAAACCAAAAATATGAGTTATTTTATTCAATATGTGTGTCAAGACTCAATATGAAAAACCAAAAATAAATACACCCTTAAAAGAACCAAGATGTCCAAACATCATGTATGGTTCCCTCATCTATTCTCTATATAAACTCTATTATCCATTATATAGCTCTTTACATTATCATATCTTGCAAACATGAAGTCTATTCATGTACAGATCATGTACCTCGAGTAGGGTGTGAGTACAAATCAGTAGGCCACCACTAAAGGAATCGAAAAAATATCTATTATATAACATTGTATATATTTTTATAAAAAATAACGTATAATAAACTAATATTTTCACATTTGATTACTCTTTATCTAACCATTAAAATCACACAGATTTCGAATGATAGTTGAACTATAATTACCTACTTTTGCCCATGTTGGAGTCTGAACCATATCAAATTGGAAAAATAACAATTCATTATAATATGTTTATTCATCAATAATTTATTTCCAACACATATCATGTCTTCTTGGAGATATATTACAATGCCAGCATTTTGGGCCATGAATGCCATGATTATCTCCCAATGGGTATTTAAAGCATTAGTCCATGTCCCCCAACCCGTTTTTATCACATATGGTCATTTGAAGAATCATCCAATTCCCAACATATTTATATCTGTCAATCACATATGGTCTTTTGATGAATCAATTCATGTCCCAAACATATATATCACATATATCAAAATATCACATATATCAGAATTTCATCCACATAAAACTTAAGTATTATTTACATTTTTATCAAAAATTTTTATTGATGTGTACACATTAAAATTACTAAAAAATGTTTTTTCCCATTAATTCAAATGTAATGATATGAAAATTCACCATTAAACCATTTATCCACATTCAATAATATAAACCATTAACCATTTATGGATTATCCAACCATACCTTAATTCACTTTAATAAATCAATTCCATAATACATTAATTAATTAATTAACATTTTAGTTAATCCAATTAAAGAAGAAAATTATAAATTTTTAATTGAAATTTCACAATTAAATACATGTAATTAATATCGATAATTTTTGAATTGATAAATAGACCACCTACATCGAGAACATTAACGGTCATTCTCCCAAGAAGAAATTCCTCAATTTGAAATGGAATGATAAAAATCACAATGAAGAATGTGATCAATATCCATATACTAGAAACAAGATAAAATGTGTCAGAAACAAAAAAAAAATCAAAAACAATTTTAATAAGGAATAAACCAATATTCATCATATTGGAAGAGAGGTGGGAGAGACAGAAATCCAAAAGGGAATGGAATAACATACAAAAGAGTGGATGGTCCTTCAATTGGATCATCGATTCATTATGAATGGTGTTTTTTGGGGCCTTATAACATTCCTAAGAGATTAATAATTTGTATTATTTGTTTTACGATGTAGATAAGTATTTTAGATAAAATAATAGATGGGTTCGAGATTATAATTAAAAATTTCTGACAAATAGAAACTACACTAACTGTTTCGTTGGTTAGGGCACACGGTTTTCCATATAGTGTGCATATTATATGGAGGTGCATGATTTATACTAAGGTGGATATTTATTTGAAACACCATTCTCCAACCATGAAAATTCCCTTTTTTTGGGTTTTATCGATATACTGGTCCTAGTGTACAGTTTGGGAAAACCATTCCCCAACCATGCACTTCCAAAACACCAACCAAACACTTTCAAAAATCACTTAAAACGCACCCAAGACAGGACAAAACAAATGTAAATCCAACAAAAGAAAAGTATTACTGTAAATGAGGTAGATATACCTCTAAAAATTTCTATTTATTAATGTATGATTTTCTAAACTCTATCCCTAAATTAGGATACAGGTCCTCGTCTAATTATGTTCCACAAACATCACTCATATCCCATATCACATTATATAAAAAGGGATATCAACTCGCCACTTTAAGTAAAACCCTCTCATTCACTCATCATATCATCAAAAATAACTCATCCCTCAAAATATTCTATCCATTTATCAACTCATATTTCCGATAGTGTCAGTCACATTGTGTGAGATAAGCGGTCACCTCACCCACCCCTCTATGATAAATTTTATTTCCTTTCAGAATATACATATGAGAGATATCCTATAATACCCATAACTCATATCACATCCATCTACATAACATTGGTCTCTTTTAATCTGAATTAACACACATTCGTCATGGAAATACATTCATTACATGATCTTAGATTAACTATAGTGCTAATGAGAATTTATCTAAAGCTTAGAATGTCCACACCATCATATCATATTTTATAGGTCACTCTTGGTTACCACCCCTCTAAATATTTACATGATACATCAGTTAAAAAAAATAATTTTAATAAATAATATGACTTTATATAAAACAGACCACTTCAGTATTCTGTATATCTAAACCCTCTTCGATAGTCATTAAGAATCTTCCCATCTCAACCACACTCTTGAGAACCTATCACATGAAAAAAATAATATTAATTAATTATAGAAATTTATAATTAGTTATTAAATAACAAATAAATATAAATAACTATATAAAAACTCGACACACACACATCCACCGCACTGAAACTTCACACAGAAATATGTGTTCTACATTCCAAAACCACATATTAGAAACTCACATGAAACCCTTATAATCATCTCCCAATTCCATCACGATAAAATAGAATTAGGACTAAAAAACATGCAAACATTTTCAAAATAATCATCTAGATAATAAAAATGGAAATGTGAAAAATGTTAAGTCACAACCCTATAATTAAAAAATTATAAAAACATCCCAAATCATGAGGACCATGATTAGGATGGATGGGGAGGAGTTACCAAAATATAAATATTCTAGTGACTCCACATACCTAAATCATGAAAGGATCTAACCCAAAATGGTTGATTTTATCCCATATAAAATATAATCCCACATGTTGTTCATGACTTGAAGAACCCCCTTTTCATTAAAAATTCATAGATCCAGTGTGGGGTAATAAAATTACACTTTATATGTAGAGGGATCAACCTTCAGCCAATAATATAATTCAATGAAATAATGTTCAGGGAATGACTCACTATGAATGATTCCACAAACCCCATCATAATGGTATTCCATGCCATCTTACCTCACCCTTTTTTGTATGACTCTCTCATTTAATATTCATTCCCTCAGAAAAACTCATGAAAAATTACATTGTATGAAGTCGTTATATAAAAAATGACTTACCATTATGCAGTCCATTATAGAATGGCCTATTTGGATAGTGAAACCCATTACTGATGCATTATTTTAGAAAGTATTTGGTGCCTTGCTTTGACACTTTTTGAAGAAACTGAAATATGATTGGGGCCTCATTATTTATCTAAAAATAGCTTATTTTTAATTTTTAAACTTAATATTCTTGATAATTGATCAAATTTATAGAATGACCCATTCTCTAAGATCAAAATTTGAACTCATCTTGAAAATTAATGATTAAAAAATTTGAAGATCATTACAAACTCCCCACAATAACACTTATTAACCTTAAAATGTCATGGTAGTCCTAAATCCAACATTTTTAACATACCACAGTCATAAATTCTTAGGAATAATCTATGTTATAACTCTAAAATTCCAAATATTATTCTTATATGGAACTAATAACATTGAATTTCATTATTAATCATAATTTGAGCCACCCGCATGCCCCTAATTCTATCATTGAGACATTTCTCAATAACACCAATATATCCTAAACATGATTTTTATTTAAAATGATTTTTCCCCATTCCTATGGTTATCCCTGCTATAAGCCTTTACCCACAATTCCTGATTCAAATCTATTTTGAACCATATCATAAGTACTTTTTATTTAAACACACACCGAATATTCCATTGACACAATTGATACAATTTGAATTTGGACATAATCAATCCCACATGAACACACATTTAGATAATTCTATGACTAACCTATCCCAAAAATGATCAATCTCTCATGTAAACACACTACTATTCCTCCCTATTTGATCACAACATCTTAAATCTATGTGGCATTACGAGATCATACCAATACCCACAAAATATGTTTTAACAGGAAACCAATTGTAATTACATGATAGGATCACCAAAAATAATATAAATATTATCACTAACACATAGAATCCTACAAACACTACATCTAAATCAGGAATCTTTAATTTAGTTACGAACCATATCACATCATATATCCTTATGCACTGGCATCCAGATACCATAATGACTAGACACCAATCGGTGTCACTCTACCTACGACCCATCTAACATGGAATTAATTACTCTAATACTGATATAAGTCTCCCCACTGTTGAAGTATTTTTATCATCTCCTCTTGAACCATTCATCAATGTATTGATTGGACATGGTTATCCCATTCCTTCCTAAGGACCTGTAAAAAACACCAATCACCCATCCATGTACTACCATGTAGGGTATCCTCATCATTCAAAAATACAATTAGAACATGGATCACATACTTGTATAGGAAATAGTGTGTATCTCATAATATAAATCCCCTTGCACAAATCATTGATCATGGAACATTATATATTCTTAGATTGCATACATGTAAATCATTTTGTACCACACTCACTCATTCTTTCAATACCTGATACTTCATTCATGGATCACATAGATCAATAATATGATGGTTCCATATCCATTATGGATTTCACAGATTCTTGTAACGGGGTATTTATCAACTCACCAAACCTATAAATCCCCCATTCCCTTTTATGTATCACTAGATCTAATGGTTATCTTTTGGAACAAGACCTCTCTCAAACCCACAACACAATGGGTATTGTGTATGACTACTACACACATTCCAATTAACCCTAACATATTTCCATAAATATTAAATATAACCCTACTCCCCTATTATTGAGGTATATTTATCATTTTATGAACCTTATCCTAAGTTATTATTGACCACATAACACGATCTCAAAAAAATCAATGATTTCATGTTTTTGTGAAACCTGTTTACACAATTGGAATAAATATCAAATCATTTATGTAATATGTAACATATTTTCATGTTTCTTACCCACCGAACATTCTCTACTCACATGTAAATCCTATCCAACAACCTAAGGAATCTCAATCATATCATGTATTACCCATATAACCACATACCATAGAGACTATATTTTGAATAAACATGAATCTACAAATGCTTTATCCATCCACAATCCCACTATCTTGGATCTCCAACCATTTGGTATAAGAATCCATATATCCTTCCCTCTCAAAAACCATCATTGTTACCATGATAACCACATATTATCTACATTTAAATTAGATGGAATTTAAATTATTTTCATCAACCACCTTCTTCAGTTAAGTAGAGTTCCAACAAAAATAAATATAGAAAAACTTCATATAGGTTATTGTAGATTGTTTAAGTAATGTTAACCACATATTCAAGAAAACACATTCCCATCCTCATATTATATCTCTCACATACAATGCTTGAACTAAACCCATTATGTTTCCATTACTAAGGAATTTATTTCTTAAACCAACCAAACAAGGGTCTCTGTATATCACTTGAATGAAGTAAAATTATATCCTTCATCAAAAAATACCATGCACTAGGATCTAAATGTCCTATAAGAATAAGAAATTATTATATTTTAGTTCATTATAATTACACAAACAATTATATGGGAAAACATTGTAGAACCCATTGTTAACACATTAAAAGAACTAAAACCTATTTTGTGTGAAATTAATCACACACAATAACATGTTTTTAATGTGAGTCATATGTTCTAAATATGATGAATTTACATAGGCCCCATTCCAATGATGAATTATATAAAACTATAATTAAAAACTTGAAATATCATATCATATTTAATAAAAATATTAATCATAAATACAAAAACCTAGAAATGTAACCACATACCACATGGAATTGGGATTTCCCTTAGAAAATGGGTTATTGATTAACCAGATTGAGGTCAATCACAACCCCCAAATGTTTATATTACATTTCTATAAAAACCTAAAATGTAAGACATAAAATCTCATAAAACAATATAATTCCCCAATCTGGAGTCCACACGACACTTCATCGACCTGGGGACTACAGGACATCAAGATGGTCTATTCATGTAGTAGTGGATTATAACTAATAATAATGTACTAATTCAATCAATTAGAATAAAATTTTATAATGTTTGAGTAAAAAATAAGGTAAATTTCCCTAAAATATACATCACAAATATCAATGTATGCATAAAAAAATAAAAAACAATCCTATAACAATATGTACTATATGTAATTCATAAAATCATTTAAAAACTAATCATATGTTATTCAAATAGAAAAATAAAAATGAAATTAATTGAAAAAATAAATAATTTGATTTACTTCAGTCCATGAGTCTCAGAAACCCTATATTCATATACCCTCAAGCTTCACTATCATGATCTAACACACAACATATGATCAACCTAAAAAATAACATAATGTCTTCATGTGAACCAAAATTACTGTATAGGATATGAAAGATAAATCTCAGTATGATCTCACTATGTTACCTTAATATAACACATAAGATACTTGAACCATAGGTTATACAAACATGTCACGCAAGCATGTCAAATTTCATGTGGTAACAAGGCAACCAAGACTCCATGACATCAAATTATCATGTGATATGTCATCCACAATGACTCTGGTTCATACCATGTATGACCCCATTATGGAATCCCATCATCTACTTATACCATCATACTAATAACCCATCACGTACCCATTGACTCTGGGTAGGGTGTCCACCAAGTCTCGACCACTACTTGTAAGAACATGGTAAGGTCTTGGGTCTATGTTCCAACTAGATGCCTTATCACTAAAGATATTCTCCCTTATCAACACCCCAAAAAACTGCTTTATCACCCAAGGTGGGGTCCGTAATCTATTTTTTCACATTATATAAAAACTAGAATAGTCTATTAACTAGGGATTATAAACTATCTCATCAACAACTTTCTCACATAATGAATCGTCCAAAAAAACACTTTCTCACTCATGAAAAGGTCTATAAATTACGTTCTCACTAAAGGTGATGACAATTGTATGGAAGCCATACCATATAACACATTATATTCTTAGACATACTATATAACTAGGATCCCTTATCACTGCTGTCAGTGCTACTAGTTCCATCTCACTGATTGTGGAACTAGGCCACAATATCAATCACTGAAATCAGAGTCAGTCACATATCATATGCTCACATCCCTATACATTCGTGAAATAAAAAATTCGCCCCATATTCTAACAAATAGCTTATAACATCATCAATTGGTTAGTAGAAAAGTGGAAATTGCATTTAATCTAGATAAAAATATCCTCTTTCCTATCAGATTATACATAAGGTTCCTTAAAACACATCTCAGTATTTATTTAAACAAATCATCTCTCATTCTCACCCCTCAGTGACATTATAGCACATAATATCTTCTATACATATACCCCAAATGCTCATTGTAAATGCCCTTTTAATTACAATTCATGAAACACACTCAGGTATTGTATTAAATTACTCTATAACTTCTTATAAACTCACCACATAGAGTAAAATACTCTGCATCTCTCCCAGTCATTTCATGATGTACTCAACCCTCTCACATCACACTCTATTTCTCAATCCTTCATTATAAGTTTGTCATTCTTCAAGAACGAGACTAATATACATCTTACCCACCCCACCACACCTAAGCCTCTCATATATACTTTACGAATTATATGGAATACATCTTAGGCTACCCAAAAATCTTCTCTCATGATAATAACATACAAAGGTCTCTCATAGATTCAATTGTAATCCCCACCCATTGGTGACATAATTTCTGAGAAATCATAGAGTTCCTACATTGATAAAACGAAATTATCTAGATCCTAGGAGTCTCAAAACCAAAATACATATTTCTACAGGGAAATAATGATCCTAATTACTCTACCCAGTTCCATGATATATGACATATTGTTTACAATCATCTGTAAATATGTGTATGACTTTTTCTTAAAGAGGAAACATACCTTTTACATAGTGTAAAACCCCCCCATTAAGCATCACTTATACCCAAGTATGTTTATCCACTCTAATTAAAGACTATATCATCCCAAAAAATAAAATAATTTAATTATTCAATAAAATATAGATTTAATATCTTAAAAAAAATTCTCCTAATATGTCCCTAAACCGCACACAACTGTGCGTGTTCTACCTTTCTGGACGTCCACCATCCACCTCACATGAAATCCTTACCAACCTTACTGAATTTCACTATTCCTCTATAGAATAGGCATTGAATACCTAATTAGAACCACATGATTCATTAAATATTAAATAGTGACCAAAATGGTTTAAAATATAAAGAGATCCATATTGTGAATAGAACCAAAATCCCACCATGTACAATCATATTTCATAAGGGGAAATGGGCGGAAGAAAGGAAGGAAGATATTTTCATAAATGTTACCCCTCTAACAACCTATCTTGAATTATCTAATGAATGAGATTATGAAAAAAGGATGGCTCAACCCTTTATAAAAAGGAAACCAAGGTTTCAGTTAGAGTGAGACTAGGAGGGTCACATCATGATGTCCCCCCTTTACATCGAACACTTGTGGTGTGATATGGGGTCACAACATGATTCTCCCAAAAAAGGAGGTTCAGTCCTTTATTAAACACCATCATGCCACAACCTAATTCTTTTGGTGTGAATGATTACAAAATAATCATTTGGCCCAAAAATAATGATCATCATCTTATCATGAATTCTACCTTCATCGACCAAATCTGCCAAGAACTGGAGTAGCATCAAAATTTCAATATGGCCACCATGCCTTTATTTGACACCATCCTAAGAACCTAAACTTTCTGACCATTGTTCTTTATCAAAAAAATATTCCTCGATTGATTCAACACTTATATTCTTAATATGAATCCGAATTCATGGAAATCCGCTACTCCAGAATCAACAATCAATCACCTTATTAAAATTAATGAACATAAAATGAATAGGTCATTACACATATTCCAAAACCTTTAATATAAAAATAAATATACAACAAGCCTTATTCATATATATAGAATATAAATCTACCTTTATTTTGTTAATTTATATTTTTAAGTTACATTATCTTTCAAATGTACTTATTTTGGTGAACATTTTATCATAAAATTCTTTAATCCACCATTGATATAGTGTGGGGTTATCATATGATGTCATCATCCCTCTTTTCCTCGGTTTTGATTTGTATCCAATACCGTGTAGCAAAAGTGATTTTGGATGATCCAAAATAATTATAATGGATGGTAAATTTTTCATTGATCTTGAATGAGATTCATCATTAAATTAGGCATAGTCTCCCTTCCATTAGATATATATATTCAATAAGATGATAATAATCATGATTCTTGAAAGAAGTGAAATTTCTTATGGCTATATAGTAGTAAATTTTAATGACATTATTTTTTCATTGTAAATATTTTAAATATTTTGTTGAATATTTTAGGACCTAGGGTGTGAGTCAATGTTAGGTTATGATGCTTAGAGAGGCTCAATAATGCTATAATAAAAATATAAAATATATTATGATATATCCATGTAGTTTTTAACAATTATGGAATAAAACTTGAATGAAGTCTCATATTAGAAGTCAAAGACAACAACTAAATTTCAAAAATGTGTTTTACCCTAGGTGCAATATAACCCTTGTCAGTGCGAAGAATTTTTTTGAAGCATTGTCATGGTAAAAATAATAAAAATATTTAACAAATTTATTTTTCAATAATTAAATATTATTGAACACTACCCTTTATTAAATGGTTATTCCAAATCCCTATGGTTATCAACATAATCCTAGGGATTAAGTAATAAGATATTAGAGGGGAATTTTTCATAAGAAAGTAGAATTGATGAACAAAGAACAATTTTACATGGATCATCTACACCAAAAAATTCATGGATCTCCCCAACAGAAATGTTATATGCTATTTATTAGTGATTTATCCAATCTCAAAGTATATAGATTCAATTCATTGGTTTAATCCTATTTTTTACCTCTTGATATATATAAATTAATTAACCTACCAATAACTGAGACATGGATTGATGGTTGATTAAAATATATGATTTTATCTTCCATGAATTATCAATAGATGTTTTGATTTTGATTCAATTATCATCATTCTAATAGAATTATATTTATGAAAAATATGAACAATGTATGAGGTTGGTTCCTATTATTGTGTTTTGTATATTTATTCCCCCCATTCATCACATGTTTATAATCAATGATTTACTTGTATAAAGATTCAACAGATACTTATTTGGATATGATTGTGTAATATATCTTTGGAGAACTGAATTGATATTGTGGGATTGAGAATAGAATTTATGTGTTGGTAATGGTGTAAAATTATGTCATAGGGTTTTCAAAAATATTAGGAGAATTATTTTGTGGGTTGGATTGTATTGATGATGTGGTGTGATGTGAGGTGAATCTTGACTGCAGTGTATGGAAATAATATAACCACTAATTATGACCAAATACTAGGCATCCAAGATTAATTATTTTTTGGTGATATTTATTGATAGAGAAAAGGAATAGGTGGTTTGTGTGGAACTAAAACAAAAAAAAATCAATTTTTGGAAAAATCATAAATATAGAGAGGGTAGTATAAATAGAAAATTCCATGTGGACCTGGAGGTGAATGATAAGGTTTATTAATGGAGAGAAAATTTTACCATAAATATAAGACTTGCAACCCACTGTGTGACCGAGTGTTAAAAGCTCAGTGTGTACCTAATGTGTACATGAGAATGGAAACGGCCAAGCACATGGGCATGGACATAGTACATGGGCATGGACCAATACTAATAAATAGCAGGACTACTTCGATAGAGCCATAGTACCTAGACATAGTTAGGTACATGGGAACGTCCTAGGTACATGAAATTCTAAAAAAGTAGATACATGGGAAGAAGTACAAGGGAATGGGATGGGACACATGAGCAAACCCAAGTCGTATAAGACACATCATGTACTCTTAGTTCACATTGTGTACTTCCACTAGGGTAGTGTGAGACCCTCATTATCTACATTTTGAACTAGTATATATATTTTGATATCCCTAGGTATGTCCCCATTAGGGAATAATAAGGTATCACATCATGACCATATGATGTGATCCCCTCTATGGGATTAGTCATAGATAAAATTTAAGAAGCACCATGTGTTACCTATGGTGTGATACTCTATCTTTCCTTCTTGTTCCCTAGGGGGGTTTTGAGGAATCATCATCAACAATATGAACGGGGTCGTTATCCCTTTCATATATGTCTATTATTGATAGGTTTTGGTACTACCAAAAAGTCTCTAGGTGAAATCCCATTTTTTAGTTATATCCTTTTAGATCAAGTGAACACTCATTCTTTGTGAACCTCAAGGATAAAAACTTCTCAAATGAGTTCCATCAGTGTTATTGGGCTAAGAGAGTGATTTCTCATAAATGAGAGATACCATTGAATTCTGAATTAGGAATCTAGGTTGGTAGTATAATTATTTCATTACCTTGAGACATAATGTTTATCTTTAATGTATATCTTTTTCATCAGGTAATGTTTTAAATTTTTATTGACATTCTGTTGTGATTATGATTTTACTACTCTCTTGATGTTTTGTGTTTTATAATTTCAATGTTTCTTAAAGGTAATTATAATACTCGCCCATTTCATGAGATCTTCAATCACATGTCATGTATAATGTATACAATAGGTGTTTCACCAGATTCCTAGGTGTAAAATGATTAGTCATAGCATAGTGAGATAAAAAACAATGGTTTATACCATGTGTTGCATTTGAGTGGTCCCCTCATTTTTAGTTGCTTGAACTCTGGTATGGTTTTGGTAGGATTATATTTTTCCCTTTATAATTATGATACATATCGTACTATAAATTTTCGAAATGAATGTATAAATTCATTATGGTACCAGTTATAGTTTATTTTTCAAAATGGTTATGGTGGACTGGTGATGTGTGTGTTTTTATAGGAACCTTAGGTTAAGAAATCTAATGTGTGAGTTATACTTAATCAATGGTTTTCATTAGACCTTGTTATATTAGAGGTGGGGTTGGGGGGACCCACTTAGCTTTTTTCTATCTAGCTAAGTCCTTGTGGGTCTAGTTATGATGGATTGGTATCAGAGTGGTTATATTAGGACTAGGGTTTGGATATTTTATAGATTTCATTTTTTTGTAAACTAGGTAATCTAGGTTAAAGTGTTTAGTGTTTGCAACTCTGGTTGGGAACAAAGTTTTGGTGTGTTGGTCAACATATCCATTCACCTGAAATCTAATAACCTTATTGTTTAATTGTAAATATCGGAAATATTTCCAATGAATCTTTTATAACGTGGATCATATAGGTATTGGTTGTGTGTTCAATGTCCTTTTTGAGGAAGGTTCCCTGATATAATCTTTTCACTAGGTGTATATTTAATTGTTAGGATGACACTATTATTACTACTATCTTGAGATTCATTGTAGGATCTATAGGATGATCCACCTAGTGACGTGGATTTGGTACAAGGATCTATGAAGAATGTGAAAAATATGTGTGGTTTCTATATTTACAATAAACTGTTGAGTAGTATGATTCATTGTCAATTCCACATAATGATCTTAATAGGATGATCATGATCCATGAGTTTTACAGAAATTGATCCAATATTTTTCAGGGAGAACCAAACCCCTAGGAAGGTGAGAACATTCTTGATGTAGTTATTCATGTTTCTTCATTATGAGGATACCTCATGATCATATGTTGGTCTTAGCGAGGACTCTTGTTTAGGATTATGTTTGGTGATGTGGTAGTCTTGTGATTCAGAATCATGATGAGACATACTTCTCTTAGATATAGTTTATGAATCTTTTTTGGGAGGAATTATATTTAGAAATTATATGATAAGTGATCGTCTAGAAGATTCATTATCTTAATCATTCCATCATAACTATGGTATAGTATATGATAAGGTTCACAGTCCTATAGATATTTTCTCAAGATCAGGTTCATTATTCATTATTCTCAGAATGAAAATAAAATCATGTAACATAAAAATATTTCACACCTTGAGTAATATTTCTTCACATTCCTACATATATTGGAATGGTTGAGTGCGATTTGGTGGGGGTATGATTTTGGTTTCATAAGACACCAATAGTTTCTGTTTGAAGTGGCCACATAAGCACTAAGACTTTATCTGTGGGTATCCATCATTACACATAGGGAACTAGGCATGCAAGGAGATTTAAGAGACATTATCATAATAGGGGGTTTATGTTTTAGGGATATCAGGATTGAAAGAGTCATCCAATGGTGGTGTCGTATTTCGATGATGATGGATTCAGACATCTCATATAGGATTGTCCGATCTATCATGTAGTAGTTAGATTGATGGTTGATAGTCTATTGTGGAAGAGACAATATCAATATTATGTAGGTCGACAACATGATGGGTTTTGAAGAGGGTAAAGAGAGTTCATAGAGCTGGATAATGGTTTGACCTATTGTTTCATCCACCCCCAATTTGTCGACACCGAGCTTAGGGATCTAGTGGTCAGGGATGAGGAGTATTTTACGAAATTGAGTCCCATGACCCAGTGGATCAACAGATTATTAGAGGTATGATATTTTTATTCTCAAGTCTAGAAACAGTACTAATGAACATTGGAGTGATATAATCATTTCATTCCACTTCCCCTTTATGATATTTAGAGATTTCAGTGGAGTATGTAGCTTCTATTTCTCATTTGGGGAATCCTTCCATAAAGGATTCAATGGTCACACACATATTAAGATAGTGTGACCCTAATCTTAGAGTATATATCATCCTATGAGATAATGTTTTTAGTATAAATGAGTACTTACAACATCATATTAGGTGTGGACTGCATATCCATAATTAATGTGCAGATTGGCCATTCTATTCAAAGGATGCACTCTTTATGCATAAATGGGATGCGATTTTCTTTTATTGGTGAGAAGAAAACAAAGGATGTTCATGATGGGATCATACATAGGAGGATACAACTGATTACTCAGCATATGGATTTTATGAAACATGTAGTAACAAATTCTATGAGTTATAAATTTCTTGTTTTAGTAGAAGAGAATGGGGTCATTTTCCTTGAATATGTGTTGGGAATACCTCCCCATGAAGAGATATACATCTTCATTTAATTTCACCTATGAAATGTCCTAATATCTGAACCAGTATGTTATATAGATTTTAATGAAACAGAATTAGAGGAAGGATTAGTTTTAGGATTTATAGAGGAAGGGATTTGTAATACACAGTTTGTCACCCTAGGTACCCCCAGATCTACTCACCAAGAAGGAAGATAGGATATTGAGGTTTTGTATGGATTATTGTTACCTGAATGAGGGGAAAATAAATATTATGTATCATTGAAAATGTATTAGTTAAATATTAAACTAGCTGAAAGGGGTCATACATTTCCCAAAGATTGACCTCTAATCAGGCTATCACCAGCTCCATGTAGGGGAAGAGGATATACTGAAGAAGGAATCATGATGTGTCTACAGTCACAATGATTACCTAGTGATGTATTTTAGTTTTATGGATTACCTTGAAATGTTCATGGTAATTATGAATCCAACATTTTTGACCTTCTTATTTCACTTCATAGTTGTATTAGTTGATGGAATCCTACTATAATCTATATCATTGGAGGACTACACAAGACACTTAAGGGTGGTCGTACACATACTCTAACAACATCAAATTAATAGTAATATCTCAATATGTTAGTTCTGTATTTGATGGAAACACCTCCTAAGACATGTTATCTCAAAAGAGGGAGTATTACTAGACCCATCCAAGGTTGAGACATTTTGTTCATGGGAACTATCCAAGAGTTTTACTATGGTATAGGGCTTACATGGGTTGTATGGATACAATTAGAGATTTTATCCAACATTCTCTAGTATATCCATACCTTTAACTACTTTGACCTAAAAGGGGTATCCATTCATTTGGGTGGAGATGTTTTATCGTGATTTTTAGTGGTTGTGATAGAGGTTGATGAGAACCCCAATCATGAGACTTCAATAAGAGTGTGTTGAGTAATTACTTTTTAGAAATAGATCTAGATTTATTATTTAATGTTTCCTAATATAGAGGAAGGTGACTATTTACTATGGTTCCCGACCATTTAGACGCCATGAATAGTACTATGCAACCCATGATCTTGAGCTATAACCAGTGGTCTTCACCTTAGAGATACAAAGACCCAAAATTATGGTTGACTATTTTATCATTTATTGTTACTATAAGAGTCTTAATTATATCATATAATAAAAGGATATTTACTTGATGCAAATTCTATGTATAGAGTTCTTCCAATATTCTGACTTTGAGATAGTCTATACACTATGCAAGGGGAATGTGATGGAATATTATCTCAGTAAGAGATCTTGTTCATAGTTGAAAAGTAAGGAATAGGAGTGGTTATACTTATTACAGTTACCCATTGTACATTGGGATGGATAATTTTACATTCAATTGATGGTTGTTACCCCTCCACATATAAAGCAAGTTAGGTGGATTAACATAGAGATACCAACATTGAGAATTTTGGTATTCAAATATCCAATATATGAGAAACTAATTTGTTTTATAAGGGTGGGGATCATGCCACTATTTTGATACGGTGTATACAAGTACCAGTGATGTTGTGAGAGTTTGGACTAATAGAGTTTCAGGAATACCCATATTTATTATATCTAGGTGTGGTGAAGTTGTATGAGGAACAATGGTGTTTTATCTAGTGTCTAGGAAAGAATAAATATGTAGATGAGTTTGTCTCTTATTGACTCACTTTATATATAGAGAATACTGAGTATTAGGTTCTGGTAGGTTTGTATCAATATCATATAATTCTTGAGTGAAATTGGGAATCGATATATATATAGACATAATGATAGGGAATAAAAAAATTTATAGACGACACAATTCCATCTATATGATTTTTGAAAGATTGTCTATGTTACGCCACATTATATCCATCTATGAAGAATGTATAATAGAGATCAGGGAATGCCTTTACGTGTAGTAGATATTTTGGATTCGTAATGTTACCCCAATTGTTGTTTTAGACTAAGATACTCACTTTGTCTTGGGATTATGGATAGTATTGTAAGAGTCCTTTGGGAATAATTAATGTTTGATCATGGGATTCCTCCCCCCTCCTAGTCTGATGGAAAGACTGAGCAGACCATTTAGGTTCTTGAGTACCTACTTTGGGATATTATTTTAAAACCTTTTCATTATTGGTAGGATCACCAACTCTTTTTGGAGTTATTATACAAAAATAGATACCACTATACAATTGATATACAACCATTTGAGGTCTTATATGGGAGACCATGTATGTTCAAACTTTGTTGGACTGATCCAGAGGAGTCCATACTTTTGGCCCCGGAGATGGTGAGAACAATGGCTGAAAATGTATAGATTATCCTCGAGTGGATGAAGATTGAACAATGGTAACATATTACTTATCTTCACTAATTATAGAGGCCTTTACAATTTTATGATTAATACAATGTTTTATTGAAGGTCTCACATGAGAGAGGATTGTGAATATTTGTCTAGGGAGGCATGTTATATTTAAATTTTATTGGCCCCTTCCAAATATAATGTAGAGTTGGATAGGGGGTACCACATATCCTAACAAACATTTTTAGACAAGGTACATGACCTATTCCATGTTCCTAGGCTGATGTGGTATGTGTACACCCCATCACATGTTATCGTCTGGGGTGAGATTGACATCGAGTATGGAGCTACCTTGGAATATTACCTGATAATGATTGAGGATCATTAGGGGAGATCCTTCATGGATGAGTTATTCCCTTGGTTCATCTCTGATGGAACTACATAAATATTCTAAAGAGAACCTTGGATTGGAGAACCAAATTCCAGCTCAATACCCTCATCTATTTCAGAATTATTGTTTATTTCCATGATGAAATTCTCTAATGTGGGGAGAATGTATTGATTCTTTTTCCTCTAAACATTTGTACTATTTTATGGAATATTTTCATATCTAGGCAATAAGTAAGAGTAAAATTTCAAGGCTTGAGGTGGCCCGATGTTGATATAATAATAATATTAAATATATTCTATCATAAAGCCTATTACTTCTAAATTAATGTAATTACTCATGAACAATGTTTCTTATTGGAAATATGATACCACTATTAAATCCAGAATATTATTTTACCATAGACCTAACATAAACCTTATTAGAGAAAATATTTTTTTAAATGTGCAGCCTTGGGGGAAAATAATAAAATAAATTATTTTAAAAAATTATTTTTTATTAATTTTCGATGAAATAACCCTCTTTTTTATAAACATTTTTATGAAAAATCCATAGGGTTATCTGTATTACCCTATGGATTTGGAGAGGGGTTTATAATGGATATTTTTTTTATTACAACATAATAAAATACTAAAAATCTATTTTACAAGGATCATCAACTAAAATATAGTTCTTGGATTTTAGAATGAAAAAATAAATCATTATTCATTTGTAATCGGTCCAAACTCAATGTACTTAAATTATTAATTATTTTAATCCCATTTTGTATCCCATGAAACACATGATTCAATTAACCTAACAAGATTTAATTCCTTCATCAATGTTTGATTGAATTTGATGTTTTTATCTACCTAGAATTAGAAATTTATGTTATTTGACTTTGGATTTTCATTCATCATTCTAATGGAAACATAATGAGGAAAATACGAACAATAGTCATGGTTCATTCATCTTTTTTTATTTTTTTATTTTCATCCTCTATTAATTGAATGTAAATCATTTTTGTTTTCATTGTATTTTTATTTGAATAACACCTTGTATTTTATCATTACATAATCAAAAATTGGTTCAATGGATCCATATCACTACTTCTATTTTTTTATTGGTTGTATGGTGGCAGCATGTGATGACGTTAGAGGGGTTATGATCAAATTTTGAGACCCTGTATTGAGATTTAGAGTTTGGTGATGGTGTTGTGTGACTGGAGAGAAGTTCCAGTTGAAGCCTATGGCTAGAATCCATCCCACAGTGTTGGTAATCATTCAATCAACTAATATCGATGATTAGAACCTCATATTTTTAGATGGACTGAAATATGTATGTTATATAAGAATAATGATGTTAAAACTAGCGGTTATAGAAAAATATCAACTACAAGGCGTGTAGTCTTAAGAACACACACTGTATAGAATTTATATATGGTGGATAGTTTTTATGCGTAAAAAACAATTTCACATTCTATGTCATACCAACAACAAGTTATATGACATAGTGCTGGAGTCTATGAGTGTACCAAATGGGTACAAATGAACAGACAGATCTAGGGAAAAAAGTGTTATAGTACATGGGAACGACCTGTTATTTAGACATGGATCGAGTAATCATTCAAAAAAATAGTACCCAATCATGACCAGGTATATTGGAATTTCGTTCGAACATGGGAATAAGAATGAGTACATAAGAATAGAAAAAATAAATGGGTGTGGGTTGGGGCACATGGGTTAACCCAGGGCGGACCAAACATGACATGTACTATATCTAGGGAAATGTGAGTACCTAGATATCTTTTGTGTAGACAAATTTATCTAGGGTATATACCCTATATCAATCATAATTAGTTAATATTGTGGAATCGTATCTTAATAATATGATGTGACCACCTCTGTTGGATTATTCTTTGATAGAGTTCAAGAATACCTCTATGTGACCTATGGTGTGAACCTATATCATTCCTTCTTCTTCCCTAAGCTATGTTTGGGGAATCAGTATGACCAAAATATATGAATATACAATACCATACTTAGCATGTTATTTTCTTTTGGGTTTTGTATCTTCCATGGGATAGAAGTGAGTTACTATATCAGTGCAGTATGATAATCTATGTTACAATAAGTACTCCTTCTTAGTGAGGCTCGATGAGTATGACTTCTCATATGAGTGTCATTAATGTTATCAGGCTTTTAAATTTATTTCTCCCATAAGAGTGTTACCCTTGAAGCTTAAATATGGAACCTTGGATAAAAGTATGGTTGTGACCATAGTTTGTGACTTAGTTTCTATCTTGAGTATATCTTAGTTTGTTCTTGTTATGTCAGACATTATGATAGACATGTATTTCTAATTAAGAGAGATCTATTTTATTGATGTTATGGGTTTGTTGATATAAATGTGTCATACAAGGTATTTTTACACTCACCCCTATATATGAGCAACCCAAAATATTATATATTATATAATGGACTGGACTTTCAATGGATTCCTAGTTGGACCCAGTGTTGGTAGTGTACAGTGTTTAGATTGACATGGATTGAACCGAGTGTTTCATTGGATCATTCCCATACTTATTACAATGTTAGACTCTTTTACTATTTCCATGGGATTATAGTTATCCCTTTACGCTTTACTATACATTTCATACTCTGACTATGGGGCGTATATATATGCATGAATTATGGTACTAGTAGTATTTTGACTTTATGTATGGTGTTGTTGTAATAAAGATGTGTCTCAGTACTGGTAACATAGGTTATGGCCTCTCTTCAGTGTGTTATTCAGACACAGTGCTTATATCCTTCTCTCTGGTCTATTGTAAGTAGTCTTTGGGTGTCACACTCATAATATTATTATATCTGAGGGATCTAATGGGTTGGGTCATCGCAATACCTTATGTAAACCACTTCCATATTTCGTATTTTAATATCAATATAATGAAATTTCTTGTTGAGAATGATATTTTTATCCCCCACTAACTTCATTATATCATCCTAATCTCTTGTAATTTTTTCAATATCATCTTTTTTCATATTTTTTTATCTTAGAACTAAATTTTGATATCATTTTCCTTATTGTATTTCACTTCAATTTTGGAATTCTTGATCACAATTACATTTTATAATCCACAGATGCTTCATTAATTATTTTTCTTGGATTCTTGTCTCTCATTTATTATATTAATCCACTCATCCTCAAATCCATATTAATTTTATTCAATATAATCATTCATGATATTTATGGCTCCTAGTTTTTTTATATTTATGCGCTTCGTAACTATTTTTCTTCAAATCTGTATCCATCAATTCACCCTCATATTCTAGTTGGCTGATATCCTCCTATGTAGTTCAAAATGATCTATAAATAATACTTACTATATCTAATGTATTTTTCCATCCCATCATCAAATAAAACCATGATTCAGCATAAACATCATAAAATTAATCTTTAATGATATGATATTCCCAGCTTTCACTTTTATTTTTTGAAGGAAAATATTATTATGATATTTTAGATAGCTCTTAAATGCATGAATACGTTTATCCTTCTAAAATGGGATTGTTATCCATCTCTTGAATATAGGTTTTAACTAATGGTTTTTAATCACTTATATTGGGTTCATATTATAGATGATTAAATAATGGTAAAACTATTTTCTCTTCCTCTTTCAATATGTGGTATGCCTTTTCATGAAAATATTCATAAAGAGAAATGTTATTAAAAGATATAATGGAATTTAATCCATTGTGATTATAATTAACTAGTATGTGGTCATTTTTCATTTATTACATTTATTAGGCCATAATCAACACATTTTCATCTATTTTTTCATGTTCTTTAATTTCATTATAGATATCTCATCCATGGTTTCTTTAAAAACAAATCAAATACCTTTATTTTTATGTTATATGAAATTTAGCAAAAAATAGAATTTTTGTTTTGGGTGAATATTAGGGGTAAAATATTAATTAACATTAGAAGATTATCCCAAATATATTTTCTAATTATTATGATGATATTGGAATTTGGTTTTTACCCAAGGGATGGAATATAGTAAAATTTCACGCGTGGTGTATTTTTAAGAATATATATTAATATTTATTTTATAAATTCTAATTATTCCCATATGTGAAAACACTTATATATTTTTAAAATATAATAATATTATAATTTAAACTACAAATTTGAATATATAAAATGGGGTTTCTTCTTGGGGATTTATAAAATTGGATCTGGTTTTGGGATAAAGGTTGTGTTACGAAAATTGGTATTTAAATTAGATTAATTCAATAAAAGTAGTCTAATTTAATTAAATCAAAATTCACTCCCCCTATTATCTCACCCATATTTTATATGAGGGAAAGAAAATTGTATTCCTAATAAATCAACAAAATTCATGATGCGAAGGAAGAGAGAGATTTTATCGGTGTCACCAGAGAGTTTGACTTTAGTAAAATTTGGATGGAGTGGTTGTGGAAGGAATATCCATGTTCAATGATCTGTCAATTCTTCACAGTGTTGTCTGGTTGTTTTAATTTTCATTGAATACGCATTTAAAATATTTAGTTTGAATATAAAATGGGTTTTCAATCATTGGGAGATGATATTCATGGGAAATGGTGGAAGATAGTTTATAAATTAATTTTACTCTATTTTTTATAGATGTATGAAACTAGTTATTTTTTTGAATTTTCATGTGTTTATAGTAAAAAAAGGGGTGGAGGATCTTCGAAGATAAAGGTTGAGGTACATTAAATATGATTAATAATGTTTTCTATTAAGTATGGTCCCTTTACTATATATGGTGAACTATGTTTACCCTTATGTTGGGCCCTTGCGGTAATATATAGGTATCTGTATGTTACCTTTATGCAGGGAACCCATGTATTGTGTAATGGTTACCAAAGAATAACATTGCATCGCAAAATCATGGTATTACGACAGGGTATCTAAGGGTAACACAATGTAGGGTGCCCCTTTAAAAAGTGTAAGAATTTTCTCAGAAAAATCAATATAATGTTACTTTTATAGTTTTATTAGGGAATTATTTTTAGGTATTTAAAGAGTTTATAGAGAAATATAATAAATTAATTACTCCAAAAAAAATTAAACCTATTATTAATTATAAAATATGTTTTAAATATATATATTAATTAATTAAAGTATTTTAAATGGAATTAGGGCCTTCTGTTGATGTATAAAGTTGGTTTGGACTTGGAAAATCTTAGATGAGTGTCAACATGATTCTCTTACAAATAGAATGTCTCAATAAATAGGTTAGGTGGTCATTATTAATTTCCCTGAGGTTTATTAATTTTATTTATGTGTCATTTGATATGTGTTCTCACCATTGTCGGTGATCTACTTTTTTAATTTAAATATATTGTTTTAATTAAAGATTCATGACAATGAAATAATTGCTCAAATTACCAAGGGCCATGATAGACCTATGTGCATAGGCTTGATGACTCAATAATTGATGGTTGAGGCCTTGATTCTGATTATGTATGAATTTTTGTAATTAGACCTAATAGAAGGAGGTTTGACTACTATAATACATGAATTTAATAGTGTTGGCCTTTATCAATGCTAGAAAAAAGCACTGATAATGGGTAATTTTATAAAAACATTTTTTAATGCTAATAAATGGTAGCCATTATTGGTGTATTTCTTTAGCACGGATAAAGGGTAGCCTTTTTCAGTGCTTTTCTTTAGCCCTAATAAATGATACCCTTTATTCGTGCTTTATTTTTATCATTGATAAAGGGTACTGTTTATTAGTGCTATATTATTAGCACTGCTAAAGGGTTCCTTTGTCGATACTTCTTTAGTGCTGATAAAGGCCTTGAAAAAAATGAAATAATTAAATAAATAAAAATTAATTGTGTGTTTATTAAAAAATGTTAATAATTTTACTAATTTTATAATTATCCATAAAAACGAATTAATATAATATACCATATATAAATTATAAATACTAATAAATAGTATATATTAAATTTATCAACATAAAATAAGAAAAAAAAATTAAATTTAAAATATGGAAATTCAAAAAAAATATTAATAATTTTATTAATTAAATATTTATTGATTAAAATGTATAAATAATATATATATATATATTAATAAATCATATATATTAAATATAGTTATATTTTAATATATATAACATTTCATAAATATGATTTACATAATATAAAATATCTATGTTTTACATTAAATAAGGCATATATTTATTGAAGAATGATTTATAAGTAAAAATTAATATGAATTAACTGCTGACTAATTACATCATGTAATGGAAATAATTGAATTTTATTTTACATTTCAATTTAACATATATCAAACATGTTTTATATTTATTTAACATACATATACGTAATTACTATATTTTTATATACATCAAACACACAAATATTTACGTAATTAATGAAATATTAAATAGGTACATATACAACTAATATTGATTTAATTTATTCAATATTTTTATTTATTTTATACTTTCTTTATATCATCATAAATTTAATATATCATATCATTAATTTTTATTTTTTAAAATTTTATTACAATTATGTATTGATTCATTTTTGTTGGGAATTTAATCATTTTCTATTATATCATTCAATTTTTAAGATTTGTAGCATCAATAACTATCTTTCATATATATGTTATTTATTTATATATATATATTTAATATGATTTTTTATAATAAATAAGTATTCATAATTATTTCAATCTATATCCATATTTTTTTAATAAATTATATTTAATTAATAAAACTTATCTATTTTTTCAATATTTTTAAACTATACTCATTTGTAATTATTCACTTTTTCTCATATGTAACATGTATTCACATAAGATTAATTGTTCATTAATAATGTTAAAAATAATTTTTTAAATAAATATTTATATATAAATATATTTATAATTTAATATTAACTATACTAATACATTTATATATTTATAATTATAAATAAATAAAAATAACTTTTTTTTAAAAATATTTATATAATTTTAAATTAATAATTATATATATCTAAATAATTATGTAATGATAATAAATTTATTTAAATTATTAATATATTTAATATATATATATACGTATTAACTATATATATATGTATATGTATTAACTATATATATAATTATATAAATATATATTGATATAAATATATAAATATATAAATATTATTTTTAAAAAAATGTATTCATATATTTATAAATAAATATTACTGTATTTAAATATCTATTAAATTATAATAAATATATTTAAATAATGAATATAATTACTATTTATAATTTATATATATTTATCAAATATATATAACTATATAAATATATTTATCAAAAATTAATTTATAATTATAATTATAAATACTTTATGAGTGAAAAAGTTTTAGAACTCATAAAGATACATATTATCAATTATTTTTCAGCACTGATAAATATTGATCTTCATGTGCATTAAAAATGATGAAAAAATATATCTTTATCAGCACTAAAATTTTTGTCCAGATAGAATTGTCTTTTATTAGTGCTTTTTAGCACTTCTAAAAGGATTCATTATCCGTGATTTTATGGAAGGATTAGGAAAAGATTCCACAATCTATTTAGAAAACCCTATCCAGTTGTGAACCATTCATGATATCTAATGCATTCTATATAAGCCACCTACTTTCAACAATCCACCACATCAAATCCAAGCTCAAATAATTGCTCAAATCAGGGCTCAAACAATTCCAAGGACAGAATCCATGTCTCAAAAAATTCAAATGTAGAATGCATCCAATATTTTGTGACATCTCTACTTTCTCACAGATGATTCAATGCTTTCGTCCAAGGTCTTTTAGTTTCTCTTCCTCTTAACTTGATGATTTTATCATTGGTGTTATATATTTTAGTTTTTATTTCATTACCACTTTTTATTTATTATCCTTTGCTTATTTCTCTTATATAATGAAATTTCAACTATGGGTTTCTATGATTTTGGGTTTGTATTGACCGTTTGAGGGATTTTCTTGAATCCTTTTAGAGTATTAATAATTCCACACAGCGATTTGATCGTTGTATCATATTAAGTGTGCATGTTTTGAACTTCCTTCCATTTAAATAATGGAAAAAATCATTGCTAAAATTACTCCCGTGATTTTAATTTAATAAATCAAAATTCATTTTCTGTAAAGATTTATTGATGTTTAGGAATTGTTTGTTTGGGTTTCTCCAATTTTTAATCTTCTGTGGTATTACATCGAGATTTTTGTTTTATTTTATGTGTGCTAAATTTTATCTCTTCTTTTATATCCTATTTGAACATCGGCATATATATACATATATGAATTTTAGAATCTTTATATATATATATGAACACATTATTTCAAGTATATATTTAATTATGTAGTCACATAACATATATATTGGATTTATTCAATAAATTAGAAAATAATTTTTTCTTGGTTTCAAAAATGCATTTCAAGAGATTCTATTAATGTGTTTATTTATTAGGAAATTGAGGAATATTTGGAACATTTTAAAATTGAGTTGATTCTCACTTTTTATCATTAATATTGAATGAAAAAAGTTTTATATTGATAAGTAGTAGTAGTATCAACTATTATCTCATTTTTGGTCCCATGAAATGGATTTTATAAAAAAATTTCACTATTTTTGGAATATGCCTATAATAAATTTAATGATGTAAGATTTTTTTTTCTTTCAAATACATAGAATGTTTAGATGGGTGGATGGGGATTGTTTGAATAGACATGTTTGGCTTAGGTTGATTGTCGATTGATATGTTTTATGAAAAGGTGACCATCTACCATTACTCTCATAATATGGATTTTATGAATCTTAATGAGGGATTAGAGATAGTTACAATGTAGTCCCAATTTTATTTTATGTCTCCTAATTGTATCAAATTCTATATTGGAATAAATAAGTTAGGCTAGTTAAGGATCTCTAGTAGGTTATAAACAAATAAAATCATTGTCATCCTTATACATGGTTCAAAACAAAGTAATTGTAGAGTCACCACATAGAATGTTTCTGAATTTTCCAAGCTATGTATACTTCATTTACTATTATTAAAGATTATATTATTTTTTCATTTTCCTCACATTTAATATTGAACCATTATAGTGTGGTCAATATTTTTATATTTTATTTGGTGGTGTTTATTTATTTATTTTTATGACTAATGTTTCATTTTATTATTATATATTATTCTTCATCAGTATGAATATAAAGTGGAATTTTCAATAACCCTAGACTATTTACAGATTCTATAAATATATTCATTCAATAAAATATCTATTATTATAGTGGAAGTCATTTTTAGGAGATATTATTGAGTTAATGATATATTATATATAATTAATATTAAATTTTATAATTCCTTCAGTTATTAAATCACTTGTTATAAAAATACAATGGTGGTTATCAAATTCTATATATGTTGGAAACAATTATAGAAAATTTTTTTATCTATTCATTATTTGAGGTCTACATGCATTGGTTCCACCCATAATATTTTCTAATTACAATCCACGTATATGAAATTACTCTTTATTTAATAAAATGTTTTATCAATAAATTTTTATATCCTCTAGTAGAAGGGAAAAGAGTTTATTATTTTTTATTATCATATTTGGGATTTTTATTACTCTTTAATTTCTTATATTATATTTTCTTTTTTTAGCAGATATAAGAAAGAATTGACAGGTCATTTTTATAGAGGTATAAATAGTTTTATTTAATGCATTTAATGTAGTAAAAGTTGGATTTATCTTATTAATGAAGAATTAATATAGTCTCCAATGATTAATTTATCCTAACATGTTCCCACTAAGACCCAATAAATCACTGTAAAAAATGAGACTACCTTCAAAATACCCCCTTAAATAGGACACGATTCTATTACTATTTTCAATAGTTTAATTCTCAAAAAAGAGATGCATTACCCCTTTTATGGAACACAGTGAAGTATAACTATTATCCTCATCAACTCCATCTCCAAAATATTTATTATTTCAATTTTTTGTAAGAGAATCATCCCGCTTCTCTTTTATTTTTTTAACCACTCTATGTAGTATTCATCCCATGGATGACTAGTAGTGATAGTATTTTAATCAAAATTGTTTTATGTTTAAAAGATATGGATTTTGAACCTCCAAAAAAATATAAAATGTAATAATAACTGCTAGAGAGATGAAGTTCACTAGGATAGTTGTTTATAACTATCACCTTTGGATGAATTTATATGATAATACCTACCATGGTAGAGTAATTCAGTTCTTAATTTAAATCACCCATTTCTTAAAAATTATACTAAAATTATTTCGATCAATAAAATGTGGGGTTACCTTTATTATAATTATCTATACCATTCACCATTGATAATGAATATCTTGTGTGTATTAATATTTTTCTTGAAAAAACTGAATATTTTATAAACCTATTTGGATGGATATGAATAGAAAATTGATCTACAAAAATCGTTTGAAAATATAGTATGAATAAGGAGTTAAAGTGCTCCTCAAGTTCTCAATAGAACATGAATATGAACCTTCTCAAATCCATTTTCCATGATTATGTTTTTCTTCCATGAAAAATTACCCAAAAGAGTTGGAAGGAAAAAAATCATGGAATGGTCGATTAATATAATTATTGGGATCAATATGGGGAAACCAGAATGTTCACATCAATTGAGATGATACTACATTTATGGATCATTTTATATAATTACCTGTTTAAATGATTATGGAAATCACTTAGATGAAATTTCAGTAGAAATTTAAAATGACCAACGTGATTGTAGAATGTTGTTTGAGAAGTTAAGTAGTTATTCTAAGAGACCATTGTATACTGATTGTACTAAATATAAAATATTTTCAGTTGTATAGAAGTGTATAATTTAAAAATATGTAGTGGAATGAGTGACACCAACTTTATAGAGCTAATTGGTCTCCTAAATGATATGAAACAAAAATAATATGAACAACCCTATCAAATAGATGACACTAGAAGAATGATACATTCAATGGGATTGATTTTTAAAAAACAATGGTTTTTCAAATGACTGAATAATGCTTCACAAGGACCATGAATCACTCATAAAATGACATATGTGTGGTGTGGATCAGTAGAAGAAAAATGAGCCAAGTCCTTAGAACATTGTATGGTATGTTCCTATCATTCCAGGATTTAAAAGACTGTATGGATGTCAGGAAAATATGAGACAATTAACATACAATATAGATATAAGAATTAAATTTTGAAACCTATTTCTTCCATTAGAATATCCTCAGCGGAAAAAATTTAATTACCAGTATCCTGAATATCGAAATTATCCTAGAAACTTCAATCTATGAGATATCTACGGATGGGATAAATTCATTTGGTGTATAGATTAGCCCTAACATTACATGTCCATTCGTGTTAGTATGTTATAACATTCTACCATTATTATGCATGAGTAAAAAATACATTATGCGATCTATGCATGTTTCGGGACCAAATTAACCTAATAATGATATTGATGTCTATTTAGATCCATTGGTTGGATATCTAAAATTTGTGTGGTATACAAATGTTAAAATGTATGATACTCATAAAAGTAATGAATTCACATTGTGTTCCATGTTGTAAGTGATGATAGACTAATTTCATGTTTATGGGATTTTATCGGGCTATATTGATAAAGGAATGTTGGGGTGTCCCACATGTGAAGAATGGACACACTAAGTATTGTTAAAACATTCCTCAATGAAATTTTGTTATGTTATAAGATATTTTTACCTCGATGAAATAAATATTTATCCAATATGTTTTCATTATATGGGAATGACGAACATATTACAACACTGCATCCACTAATGATTAATCAACAGTTTGTTAAAGAGAAATATTTTGACAATTCTTTTAGAAAATGTTTTTCAAAAAACTATATGATGTAATGTTAGATGAAGAGATAGATTTTATTTGAATTAATGTATTCGATTTGTTCAATCATCTGGCATTTTCTTGATGTTTAAATGAAGAAAAAAATGTATTTGATAGTGTTATTATCATGTTACTAAATGTTCCTAGAAAAAGGAAAAATAAAATTAAGGCTAGGTCTAACATGATTGAAATTGATATGAGGTAATATTTTCAACTAGTGAATGGTAAATAGTGGACTTTTTATACTCTAGTAGGTTACAGTCTATCGAGATAGAAAAATTTGAAATTTTTACTTTTTCGAAATGGTGAAAAAGATTCATATGGTATTTGTCAAATATCAAGAATTTTTTTCCAATGACCAATTTGAAGTTAAAGGAACTAAGATCACATGTTTCATTTTTTGATGAAATATTTGATCTTGGTTTGTTTTCATTACATTCTGTCAAAAAAATTATAACATACATTAACTAGACTCTAATTATTTTTCAAAGCCATAGGATGTAAATTTATAGAATTGATTATGTTCTCAATACTAAATATATAATTTTCCAAAATATTATATGAATTAGATATGTTCTTCTCAACGGCATTCTTTGATATAACGTTCTACTAGATAGTTCACTTAGTTTGATAGGTTCTACTTTGTGGTCTTGGCCATTGTAGATGTATGTACCCCTATTGAATGGTATTTTATTATGATGAAATGGTGAACAAAGAATAAATGTTTGATAAAAAGAGTTATTATAGAATGATATATTGTTAAAGTAGCTATTGAATTCAATAAAAATTTCTTATAATATTTTTGTAGCATCAGTCTCCCAATGTATCATCATAATGGACCCCAAATGGGAGAAGGTATTTCTAAAATAAATTTTTTAGAAAGTACATATATAGAGTGCGAGAAATCACACCTTTACATTATACAAAATATTGAATATATTAACCCATATATTGAATCCCAGTGAAAAAATCATTGAGAATTGAATCCATAATTGGGATGAAAGATAGATGTCAAATAAACATAATCAGAAGTTTATAATATGTTTTTGATATCAAATTTAAAGTGAGTTATCAAAAAATCATAATTCAATTGTTATAAATAAATTTTATGGCTAACTAGGGGACCTTGTGAAAATGTTATATATTACACTAGTATTTTAATAAATGATTACACTTTCTATAAAAATGAACATTATAAAAGTATTATTATGGAAAATATAGTATTTATTAATGTAGTGAAAGAGATGAACATTTTTTGTTCTGAGGACAGAAATCAAATTTGTTAAAATATGTTATATATTGGCACTATCGAAAAGATATATGAGTTAGATTATAATACATTTCAATTGAGTATTTTCAATTGCAAGTGGGTGGATAATAATGGTTTAGTAACATTTGATGAGATGGGATTTGTGATGGAGAATTTAATTATTAAAGGGGAAAGGATGAGACATTCATAATGGAATTTCAAGTAGTGCATGTATTTTATGTAAATGATATGGAAAATGAAAATTAGTTGATTTCCCTAGTGATGACTATAACAACTATTGGGTCATATGAAAATTCAATAAAGTATGAACCTTACATTATAATATAATTGTTAGTTCATGTAGTCCCCAATATATAAAAATATCATATACGTTAAAAGGGACCACAAATAGGGTATTTGGAGTTTCAAAAGAGGATCCAAATCTGTAAAAACATTGAAAAGATAAATAGATTTCAATGAGATGGTAAAAGAGTTTTTTTGTATACTATTTTTTTAAATATAATATTACATATTCTAAACTATAAAAACATAATATAAATTATAATTTTCACGACTGATGAAGACATTGTATTCATAAAATGAATATGTTACCAATCCTGTGGAAGAACAAACTATAATAAAGGAAACCCTTCATAAATATATAAAGGTAATGCTACGATATACCTTATATATTTATCCAAAAAATGATATATTGAAATGTTGATTTAATTTTCATTATTTATTAAATATTTAATTTATTTTAAAATATTTAATTCCATATTTCCAACACCTCTGCACCAATAATTTTATAGGATTATTCTCCCTGAAAACTTGTCCATCCCTACAGTGTTAGCATGTATCACATTCCTTAGTGTCCACTCCACTACCATTAAAATATGAGAAAAAACTCCATATCTACTCAATCATTGAGATAATCTTGATATTTTTATATTAAAATCGTTTTACATCAAATTAATATATCTATTGATATTTATGGTTAATTTTTTCTATTTAGTATTACTCACATAAGAATTGGTTTCTTATACAGGTGGATTCTTTTGTTTGAGTTGGGAGTCTTGTTCAAAGAACCACATGATTATGATATATTAGACTTTTATGATGAAACTATATTAATGGAAACAATGAAATGGGTCATATATATATATATATATATCCTCCATGAAAATATTAATTACAACCACTTATATAATTTGTTTTTACATCATTTTATCTAATTTTTTATGTTAATTGCCTTATAATTTTAATATACTACTTATTTTTTAATCAAATAACATCATGGATATGATAATATTCTTTCAACAATCTATAATAATCCAAAAAAGAGATAACACATTCCTTTTTACCAATGGTACCATTTCTTCCATTCCCTTTAATTTTTGAACATTAAACACATCATATCGAGTTGATGTTCATAGCTTAATAAAATTATCTAATAATATCTAATCAATATGAATTTTTTGTAGTTTCATAAAGAGAGAAAATTTAAATCATGGTAATAGTATAATTTGGGATTTTTTATACTATTGGACATGAATAAATTTGATATACCTCAATCCGATGTACGGTGTAATCGGTATGACTCAAAATGTGTCATTTATATAAAACTGACATTAATTTTAGTAAACAATACAACTCACGTACTCAAAACTAATAAAAATAACCCATATTTTTTTGAAACATTATTAAAATTATCCAGAAGCCATTTTTTATTTGTAGGATTCATTTTATCCTCAATCGGATACATGATGTTCTCAGTACGACACAAAGTGTCTTTTATCATTTTAAAATAGACATTTCAGTCAAAATGTGTCACTACATAAAAACTAATAAACCATGGATATATTAGCTTGATAATTTATAAAAAATATTCATAAGTCATTTGTGAAATGTATTAGTTAATATCATGTCAAACTGACACATGATGTGACTAGTATGACCAAAAAAGCATGTTTTATGTCTAAAATTACATTTGTAGTAAAAAAGTAATGTAACATAATAAAAACAAATAAAATTCATTAATATTTTTTATACTTTTTAAAAATAATCCATATGACTTATTGGATGTGTATCAATCATTATCACCTCTATCTGACACTTGGTGTGACCAGTATGTCTATAAGTGCATCTTTTTATTTTAAACTGACCTTAATTTTAGTAAAAAATATAACTGACGTACTAAAAAATAAGGAATAAAATTTATCATATATTTACTTTTCTAAAAATATCCATAATCCATTTTTTGTGTGTCTAAATAAACTTCATTAAAATATGATGCACAATGTTGTTGGTATGACTAATAATGTTCGTTATCAGTTTTCAATGAACACTTTATTCCAAAAAGTTTTACTCACTAACTCTGAAGAAACATTTTATTTATTGTAATTATAATTTCATAAAATTACATTTAAGATATTTTTGACATGTATTATTTTGTCTCCCGTCAAACTGTCACAAGATGTGACTTGTATGACTCAATTTGTGTGTTTCCAGTTTAAAATTAAATTTTAGAAGAAAAATAATCATGTACTCAAAACTAAGAAAAATAATTTCTATTGTTTTGATACATTAAGAAATTGATTAAAATATAATTTAGTACATGATGGTTTAATATATACATAAATTTGATGCATTTTTTTACTCGCAAGACTCCATGAATGACTTTTAATTTAAAATTAACATTACTTTTAGTAAAAATGACAACTGATATAATCATAACTGATCAAACTCATTGAAATTTTTTTTGTACCTTATGAATGATCCATATTTCATATTTCATATGTATGAATTATCCTCACCTTAATATGAAAAAATACATTCATATTATAACTCAAATTTTTCATTAACAGATTAAAATTGAGCTTTTAGTTAGAACAGTGTGACTCAATAAAAACCAAGAAAACACACATGGATTGTCTTTAAAATTTATTTAAATGGTTAATAATTCATTTATTTTATTTAGGAATCATTTTCACATAAAACTGTTAACATTATGTGATCAATATGACCCAAAGTGGTTTTTTCCAGTTTAAATGGACATTTTAGTGAAAAATACTAGTGACATACTCAAAACTAACAAAATGTATTTAGGTTCTTTTTATAGACTATTAAAATGATGCAAAATTAATTTGAGATTGGTATGAACTATTCTATCCTCAATATGATGCACGGTGTAACTGGTATGACTTCCAGTGCACCATTTAATATAAAATTTACATTAATTTCATTAAAAATAACTAACATAATCAAAACCTAGTGAATGCATTTGGGTTATTTTGATAGGTTAATAAAATTATCCATAAGTCATTATCAAATGTAGTATTCAATATCACCTCATTCTGAAACACTATGACCCCAGTATTACTCAAGGTGTCTATTTTCATTTAAGAAATGACATTTTTGTTCAAAAAGAGTCACTCATTAAAAACTATGAAAACTTGCTCCTGTTGTATTTATAATTTTGTAAAATGACTGATATTTATTTTTTTATGTGTAATAACTAGGCTCATGTAATAATCACGTGATGTGACCGATATGACTGAAATTTCATGTTTCTTTTTTAAAATTAAATTTTAGTTAAAAAATAAAAGCAGCTTACATAAAACTAAGAAAACACCATTGGATTATTTCTATACATTAATAAACTGATTGATACGTCATTTGGTATGTGTAGGAATCATCCAAACTTAAATAAAATTAATAGTGTGACTAGTGTGTATCCAAGTACATATTTTCAAAAAATAATTTTCATTTTATTATAAAACATGCTTCACATCTCAAAAATCGAGAAAATGAGCCCAAATTCTATTTACATCATCCTATCTACTATTAATTAAATAATTTATTTATCAATATTTATTATAATTATATTTTTAATTTTCGCAAAGATAAATCAAGAAAATGAAAAAGAACTTGTGTGATCTTCCAGAATCAACCACAGCTCAATTTGATACACAGATTTCATTGTATGACTCAATTATTTGTTTAAAATTAACATTATCTATTTAATTTATTTATTTATACCACTACTAATATAAAAATGTTTTTCATATACATTTTCAATTTTTTCTTGAGTATGGGAGGTTTTTTCGTCAATAAAATGATTCGGGGACATGGATAAAAGACAAAGCAACATCAATGTTTTTTAATGTATGTAATAATTTTCACATATTCGTTTAATTATATATTTTTTGAAATGACAATAATATATTGTTATTTGTATTGTATTTGTGTTGAAAATTTTATTTCATTTATATTTTGTATTAGTACATAATTTTTCTGATTTTTGGCAGTGCTTTTGATGCTTTATTGTGTTGTTATAGAACACTATAGTATTCCCCATTATCATTGATAATCTAAACTAGAAATATATTATGACTTTTATCAGAAATTATAAAATCACGGATAAAGTGATGCTTTATTAGTTCTATTTTTATCAATAATAAAGGACCCCTTTATTGGTGCTTTAATAGGATTGATAATGTCTTGGGGATTTAAATCTCACTCTAGTAGTCAGCACTTCTCTATCATGGATAAAACCATTTTAAACAATATTAAAGTATTATCTTATAGTAGATTTTAAAGGTATGAAGTGATCATACTGGAAATAGATATGCAATTTTAGTTCCCTAATGTAGGATGAGTGATGAATTGAAATAACTAGCCTGAGTAGAAATTGATTTGACTGTGAGGTGCCTTATTGTCAAAGGTATTAATATTTAGAGATTTTGGAAATTACTCCTCACCCACTAAAAAGTGGTAACCTGGGTATGTATAACCTCATATGGATATAAACACAGATTTTAGTTCTCATGTGAGGACTGACCTAAGAGAATCGTGGGATGTGAGATGGACCTTATTCTATCTTTATGGATTTGAGGTTATATGATTTTGATATAGAGGATAATAAGTCATTGTGATGATTATGATGATTAAAAAGGTATTGATTCTCTCTAAGTGACAAGTGATGACCAGAGGGAGTGATTTAGATCAAGGATCCCATGTAGGGTGTATTTTCCCTTATATGACATGGGGGACCCTTTTGAGTGCTCCCATGTTATGAAATTCTCGAGAGGGTCAGTGTGGGAATGGGTAATGATGAATTTTGGTGCCACCATAGAACCTAAATTGATTATAGGATCCTTGTAGGGAAATAATGATAAGGTTAAGTGGTTTACTATGAAGGGTGACCATGATTATATAATATGAATTTGGAAGGTGGTGCATGCATGATATTATTATTTTATGAACTATTCATGGTGGATTATGGCCCTTTTTAAAAAAAATTATTTTTAAATGAGATATCATTAGGTGTCCCATGTCCCTCATTGATCAATCATGATATTTCACCATGATTGTATTGTCCTTTAAATATATGGTGAGTGATTCTATGGATTTTCTCCCTATGATACAATAGTACTTAAGGAAGAAAAAATCCTACGATTTACTCACTTGAATCCAATGGTATTTGATGATGTCAGATACTATAGATATCCTATCTAGGATCTATAGATTAATTAGTTAACATCCCAACCCATAGAGTCCACAGGCCATTAGCAAGCCAAGAGTGATACCATAAGACCACCTCAAATATGAAATGGGATGGTGAAAAGTTCAAAGTAGGAATATCACACACATGATAGGACTTATTCAATGTTATATGTACCCAAACATATCTCCATGAACTTATATAATGAGGAAAATAGATATACTACAAAATACAATATCAATGTATGAAACAAATGTTAGAAAGAAAAGGGGATTAATGTAATCCCACCAAAACTATAATAGTGTCTAACTTGCTACTAAGCTTGTGAATACTATCAATTCTACTCCTAGAATCGACTATCACCCATCTCAATCGACTACTATCCACCAACACCCAATCTACTAAAAGGCCAATCATCATCATAAGAAAAGATTCAAACTAGAAAATCCCAGATAGGGGAGATTATAAACATACACATTATGAAATCATGAGATCACCAAAAGCCTCAAATATTGAGTTCTCTTATAAAAAAGGATAACATCAAAAACCCAGATGTAGTGAAGATAAATATGATGTATTAGATTAAGGACACCACTATACTCCCATCCTAGGATTTTACCAGAGGCTTAAAGGTAGACCTCATATATGAGATCTCAATCCTTAGGTTTATTTTACACCAATGGTCTTCATTTGAGAAGTCATTATTAGGATACCTCACAATAATGTATTATGCACTATAACTCAGAAGCTCCCAACACACATGTATGGTATCACACCGTAGACTGGTGGGGGTTACCTAACCCTATTTAGATTAAACATCAATGATAGGGACCACACACCTCGATAGTCAGTAACCTGATACCTGATCCAACCTAGGGGATATGTATAAAGGATCACACCCCAAGCCACATGGATCCATTCATGACTCTTTCTAGGACTGACCCCTATATGGGATCACTCATCCTATGTATAGGATGGGATTCCACACATTAAAATCATATTGCTGGATCAAGGGAACATAACCAATATATATTGGTTTAAAAAATGTCCTTTAACCTACCCTAGAAGAAGTAAATAGAATTTATTGGTAATACATGGTGTTTCATGGATAGTCTAGGTTTTCATGTGTCCTCCAACCTATGTATATGTATTCTAGATGTTACCATGTACTCTATTTTCTCTTGTATACTCTGAACATTCATGCCTTCCCTAACCATGCCCAAATTCCTCGGTCATTTATTTGTACTACAGTTGTTTCTTTCCCATTTATACTAGTCATGCCTATGTACTTTTGTCATTCCCAATTTCCCCTTGTCTTTCTCAGGTTCCCTAGCTGTGTTTCCCCCTATACCCTTGGGGTACATGTTGAGTCACTGACACTAAGTTACATGTCATGTGGGAAGTGAACATGGTGTGTAATATCTATCTCTACAAAAAACCAAACATACTATGATATGGGGCCCATATGACTTGTGTTCATCCAAAAAAAAATTCATGTAACCTGTAAATTTTCAGACAGTTGTACACATGTCACCCATGTCACTGCCTCCTATGAATTTTACACCAATAACACATGTAGTTATTTGATCTATGTTTAATGACTTACAAACCATAATCACTGGATAGATTTAAACCACTAATCATCTTGGGAAATGAATCCTATCGTACCAGACATCTGAATCACCAATCATCCAGCTAGAAAACACAACATACTCACTTCCAATCATCCATAATTATCATCACACTATGATGATTATATAAATCTAGAAACCAAACACATTTAAATGATCTGTTTTACCAATTATTGATATTACAATGATCGATTTCTAGGTATTAGATCACCATCGTCCAATTTAAATACTAATGATGTTCTTTCAATGAAAAATGTTAGAAATTTAAACAAAAAAATAGTGACCAATATACATCAAAATTTTTTTGTATTGGTCTTGATGAATTGATGGTAAAAACATTGATTGGATGAAAATAACCAAGGATCAAAATAACTTAATTAATTCCAAAATCTTGAAAGATAAACAACAATCATAAACAATAAATCAACCATTTATTTAATATTAAAAAGGGAATAATTCATTTTTGATATTGGATAATAAAAATGGGGATTAATGAAGAAAAAAACAGACATCATATCTAGATATTTTATTGATCTTTGATGATGAATTGTTTTTCATCATATTCATTGTTTTGATCCAAGAATTAATTTTTCATAAATGAACTCTTTATCACTCTAATCATCAACCCACAATATTGTTATTCATTCAGGCTCCCATCCATGGTCCTTTGCAACAAATTAGTTCATACGGATAACCCTAGTATATGAACATAACGGGATTTAATTAGAGGTCGAATCATGTTTGGAATATTTAATAAATAATAAGTTTATTTATTTATTTATCCTACCAAAACTACACTTAAAACAATTTCCTATGACACAAAATGGATATGTTGTTCCTATATTAAATCCCACAATCCGGATTTAATGTATATCAAAGATATTCCATCGAAAACACCATTCGTGTGACATTCTATTATTTTAGAAAAACCACATGTGTTTGATGGAATATATTTTATTTTTTTATTATATCATCAATGCTGCTCATCGAGAACCAGAATCCTTTATTGGATAACATCCTAGCTTTAAAAATTTTATTTAATATATTCCAATGTTTAACAAAGAAAAACTAATTTGTTACATTCTCTATACCTTAGGGATTTGTTTCCTAAAAATTAACACCCTACTAACGAATATGAGTCTACTGAGCTTGCATATGGATTTTTTCACTACAAAATGATTTCTGGAAGATTAATGTGCTACAATTAGATATGCATAAAATGAATTGGTCACCCACTATGTATCATATCTTCAAGATCTATATCATATATTGGGGACTCTGTGAAGGTGGATACATGCAGAAACTATCACATTGGGGCGCTATTAGACAATGATAAGCCAAGTGAAACAAACCATGCCTGCCTCCAAATGGATTGGAGCTCATAACCAGTGTCAAGTAGGTGCATCACACATAGGGAGGCCTTATAAAAAATTTATTGTACAGATACACAAGTCTCCAAACCACCAACACTATACTTATGATAAAAGTAAAGCTAATACGTTAATTCATGCATTAAATCTATCCTATGTTAGAGTAAGTCATGAACTAAAAAGTGTAATGGGTCCAAATACACACCCAATAAAATTGAAAAATGAATCCAACCTACAACAAATGATGGGACTTATATCAGATATAACACTTGGTAAAACCGAATTCAATCAAGGTCATTATGATAAACCTATTTCTAGTCCCCCTAATATGTCTTCAAATTTTGTTTTTTTCTAAAAATGGAACAACATGTGAGATCAGATCCCATATCAGGGTGAGTATAATAATTCTTTTTACGAAACCATAAAATAACCAAACATACTCATAAATAGAGTGTTTAACTCCTCAAAAATGTATAACGACCAGGAAACTAGATATATATATTAGAATGATAAAATCCCTGATATGCACATAATATACTCAAAATATTAAGAGATATCAACAATACTACCAACCAAAATATTCAACTCAGTGCTTGAAAGTAATGGTTTTCTTAGAAAACGCATTCCATGAGCCAGGATATTACTGATGGAACTCATTTTAGAGGATGTTCACATCAACCCTTTCATAAGAAGTACTCAATGTATCATTGAATATCTTAATGAATAGATATGGGATCACACCAAAGTATCAAGGGGGATACATAAAACCCTAAATTGAATAACCTCATATGATGGAGATCATACACTTGAAAAAGTTGTTCATGATGATTCCTCAAAACAAAAACTAGGAATGATGAGATAATAAAGGATACCACCCCATGACTCATAGACAGATTCATGGAATCTCTATCTGAGACTAACTTATATAGGGTATCAATTTCAAATGATGAGGACAGAATTATACATTGTACCCATATAAGGATGGTCAAAGAAAACCCAGTCAACTAATATTATTCGAAATTGAAGAGATAGAGGGACTCAAACGGTCCTAAAATACGTACATAATATGTAATGGGAGTTCAATTCATGTCTTACTAGCCCTAGTTCTACCCATGTCTCTCTATCACACATGTAATTTATTAATCTATATACCTTGTGGGTTCTTTCAAGATATACAACAGGTAGAGGTCATGATGGAACTCAACATGATTCCATCTCATTGTTGTGTTCCTGGGCATGTCTATGTACAAAGTCATGACACTGTACCCTTTCCATTCTATTGTTCCTAGCCATATCAATTCTTTTTTACTCTTATGGCACATGTTGAGATTCCTGCATCGGGTGAAATAGTGTGTTCTAGGTGTCACCTATCATGTGATAATTTTCTATTTGTGGAACCCATATCTCCTAAAATGAGGGACCACTTGGCAAGTGTCCTTCAGACTACACATATTATAGTTTTGATTTTATCATGATTCCCTATTCTATATAGTTTTCTCATCCTCCCCACTACTTCTATTTATTCCTCCACTAGATCAGAAAATAACCACATATATAGAATACACCAATATTTCTATTATTGAGGCCCAGATTGTGACCACTTCCTTCACTCAAGAATCACCTCTTATAATTCCACAACACATGCCAAACACCAAACTGCAATTGGGGATCCTCTAATCCAATCTAGATATAACTATAATCGTCTTTATTATATGCAACACTTTGATCACTACATCGATCGTGGACCCAATAACTTAGGTATTGAAATTTTCTCTGAATAACTATTGTATGATGATTCAATACCAACTTTTTTCCAAAAATCTAGTCAAATGGGTTACCATTTATGATCCTGTGAATAAATTTGGAAGAAATATTTAAATCAAAAAATATTAACTAATTACAACCTTTTCTTGATTTATAATTGATTTTTCTATTACAATGATAGAAAAATAAACAAAAAATAAACCATAAAAATGATTCCCCCATTATCCTAGGATGACAACCATTACCCACAAATAATGATTGAGGTTTGAATCAATCTATTTGTCTATTTGATTATCATTAATCGTGGTATAATAAAGTAGGGAAGAAAACACATAAAAAATTTCCTACATAAATTTATAATTGATCACTAACAAGTATTGAATTTTCTTTTTCATCATTTGTGATATCCATAATTTTTTTTGGAATTAGTGATCTATGTGGTACTCTGATTATTGATACACAATCTTGGTGTCAACTATTTTTCCTACTTTATCAGTGTTATGAAGTTAATGGTACACATTTTTTATAACCATGCATTTATAAAGTGATCTACATCAGGGGGATTTTTTTAATTTACTAATTATCCAATGACCACTAATTTACCAAAAATATTACGTTAACAAAGGTTATGTTACTCCTGGGAAACCCCCACATTATAAACTCAGTAAAGATCTCAGATTTTCTATTCAAGACACTATGTAAGAGTTATGAAACAATTTTTTAAAATATTTTAATACGTGTTGTAATTTATTTAATATTTCTATTATATCATCATTGATGCTCAACAGGACTTGGAACATCATTCCCCCTCATCCCCTATTTCTAAAAATATTCCTTAATATATTGAAAAGTTATAAAAGAAAAATTATGGATATTACATTCTACCCACCATAGATATTTTCATCCTGAATAAATAAACATACTCAAAATTTTTATGTTATTGATATTTCCTCGAGGTCTTGTGATCCTTGGAGCTCACTTATATATTCTTAATATACCACTAGACATGCACTATGTGAAACACCTTACCATATAAGATATTTTCTTATTGATCGTCATCCTCTACCAGGCACTCTATATATTTATCTCAAACTTGATGTCCAGATCACCCTATTCTATAATATATGATAGGTTATGGACATGCCTCATCCAATAAGAAAAATGATAGGCATCATTAACCCAATATAACTGTGTTGGTTGGGTAAAGAAGTAACCCACCTAGTTTACCCGACATCATATCTTGAAAGGGATAATGAATCTCTAAGATATGTTTCATCCACTTAAAAATGTATATAATCTATGTCAAGATGAGTCATTAAAGAATACATGTTCTCTATAAATGAACTCAAAAGTCATCATTAAATTTTTTATACAAGACATCTTAAGTATTTGGGTAGTCTTCATCTATTCTCAGATGATATGAACCTTCTCTATCATTACCCTCACTAACTCTAGGCCCATGAGTGATAACTCATCCGGATCATTACAACATAGTGTTTACCTATATAGTCTCCCATACAAGGACAAAAATGGTGATATGATTATGGTGTAGTGGTAGTTTCTATTTCAAATAAAGTCCACAAAAAGGTTGTGGATCCTCTCAAATACAGCCCAAGGCCACCATGCAATCCCAATAATGTCCTCAAAAACATCAATTTTCCACTCTGGTCATCGATTTGGGGGGTGAAACTTTATGCTCAAATAAAACTGATTCCCAATGGATTCTTGAAATCCACTCCATAATATTGATGTGAAGCGACCATCATAATTTTAAATGATCATCTTGGGAACTCCATGAAGCTGGACTGTATTTTTTTATATTAAGGGTTCACAATCCCTCTAATAGGATGTTATCTCATATATCTATGAAGGTGGATGATTGGTTTAGTATGTCTATGGTCACCCAAATGAAATTGTGTCCCCTAGATGTATGTGTGAGACCAATAATTATGTGTATATATATATACCATCTACCTTTTACTCATTAAACACATGGTATTCAGTCAAAAATACCTAAAACTGGTCTTCATCTGTCACATGCAGACATTGGAGGTTTCGAGAGAAAACATAACTACACACTTCTTCATGTTTGGCCATAAAAACAGACATTTATGGTTTAGGTAGATCTTATCCTTAGAAATAATCTCTACAAAGGGGGATGTATGAATCTCACTCAAATCCTCCTCATGAAATTTCACTAGAACTATAATTCATCCACTGAAAGGGATGATATTCTCCCCACATTCATGTAATCCATTAGGATCATGTCCAGTGGATACCTAATTATATAAGGTCTCATAATTAGTATCTTCATGATGATTATCACAAATATTCTCTAGATTTTTTGGGGTAACAACCGTTGAAGGGAGGTATGTGGAACAATCCTCATCCATAAGGGACAATTATAATGATGATGACTACTTCAATAAGTCATTAAAAAGAAGTGACCAGGATCATCAACCGAGAGTGTTTTCCATCCCATTCCCCTTCTCAATAGAACAAAATCTATTGAATTCATAAATTTAGAGGAACTGTATAATTTTTTTCTTTCAAAAATTATGATCCTTCTATGATAAGATATACTTGATGATTATTTTGTTATAATAGATGATAAATTTCTCATATATAAGATAGTTTCACCACATCTTCAACGTTATGAAAATTGTTTTTGGTTGTAGATATTGGGTCACATAGTTCTGCTCATGTGGTCTCAGCTATCAATAACACTAAGAAATCATTTCCTACCTCTATATGACAGTGCATCCAAGACCTTCCCTTAATGAATCACATAGCACATTATACATGACAACCTCCTCCAGAAATCTCATGATTGGAGTGCTCATTGACCTCTATTGTAAGTCATAAAATTTTGGATTGAATCCATTCATATACATGAATAGATTACCCTTCTAGTTCAATGTAGTCAAGGGTTCATATATCCTATATAAATAGATTATAAATCTTGTATAGTTTGCTTCTAACATAATGAATTTCCATACCTCTATCAGACTCTTTTGTGTCATTCAATATAATAATTCATCAACCTTCATCAGCTCCACAATCACACCCACTTTTTATTGACATGTCTAAAAAAGGACTTATCACATCCATATCTAACACTTCGATGGATTTCTATCCAGATGGTGCTTTTTAAGTATGTTTACATCAATCCTCATGTGTCTTGTGAGCTCATCCCATGTTTCTATGTACACTATAATTCAATAGATGAAGTCCATCCTATCAAAGGTTAAAATATCTAGTTCATGAATCACATGAACATTGTGGGTTTATTCTTCATTATGAATGGAATTGTTATGTACGCATAATGAAACTAGTGGAAATGGAATGTTGTCTTCGTTATAACTATTTCACCTACTCAGAACTGGTGATAACCAAATATTAGGTCTATATTTGATAGCAATCTTAACTCTTGCAACAATTGAGATAGGTTATTCATATTAGTAATGGATAATTATTCTTTATGTTCACCTGATTCAGATTAAAATAATCATAAAATATCCTCAGGCTCATATCCATAATTTTTGCAAAAAATACTGGGGCTTCCTAGTGTGAAAGAATGGGTCTGATAATTCTATTCTTTTCCAAGTCCACCAACTACACCTTGTTATCACGGATATCTAGAGGTTCCATGTGATATTTAGGGGTATATATTGGGATATTCCCTAGGTTCATTTCAATATATAATTATATCTTTCGGTGGGTAGGTAATCCTGACACATTCTCGGGAATGATTTCCTAGTACACCACCAGAACAACACAAAGCAAAAATCTAATATAATTCACTAATATAAGAGTAGTACCTGTCAAGTGATGATAAATGAGATGTATCATCCTATGTTTGAGCTCATCTTACACAACTTGGGTTTCCACGTCACTCATTAGGAAAAAACATTGTTCATTATAGTAGAAAATATGTATCCATCAACTAAAACAGTCAGACTATGGATGAACTATGGATATATAATACATACATATTATAATTTCATAGGGCCTACTCTCGGATAAAAAGATATCTCATTATAAGATATCTATTTTAAGATATTGTTCATACATTGAATAGGTTTTTATGATCTCTGAATTCCCTCCGGTTAGAGTCTTCAAGTGAAAGAGTCAATCCAAGTCCCCAATTGAAATCGTTATGTCTCAAAAAAGGAAAGTTTAAAGAAGAAATTAGCACCATCCCATATGTATTATAACTATATATTAATTAGATCAGAATCATATAAAACATATAATCACCTTAGGATCCTCTACGTCATATGCCCCCACTCCCAACTGGTTTCCTCATCATTAGACCATAGCTCCCAAATCATGGCAAGGACTACTTAGGTGTGGTGGTGAAAACTATTCATACACTCCACCACATCCAGCTAATCCCTCATATCTGCTTCCATATCCACTTCCATTTATACCGCATTACTCTTTCCACTGTATTTTCCTAGTAAGTATATCAATTGAATCTCTATTAGATGCATGTTGGGTCATACAATTGTGGGTGAGATGTCACCAACTATCACAAAAAAGCATTACCTTTCTCTATACTAACAAAAAATATCCTGATATACATGAACTATATACCATCTATGCTAGGATAATATCATAATGCATATCTCATTCAAAAACACATATATCTCTCATATTCTACTATCTATCAATGTCTTAGATAATGTCTTCCCACTAGTGGAACCAACTATCAGCGTCTTCTTGCCAAAAATCATATCTGCTACTAAATCCACAAAAGTAAACTAACATATGTATGAATAAAAATATATATAACTCAATCCTTGTATATATTAGAGTAGTATCTATATGAAGGTACATGATTAGAATAACATATATTGAACCATATCATGCGAGTATCTCAATAATTTGGTGAACCTTCACAAACACTACTTCATGGTCATAATAACCAAATAAAGATACAGAAGCTCCTAGATTAACACCGCACATAATGTGGAATAATTGAACTCTTTCCTAATGAGTAACTCAATATATGAACAAAAAGGACTCATCTCATATTGTGTATACGTCACCAGACTCCACCATTTCCCAATGTATATTTAAAGAAGACTCACCACTAGGACCACCATATGATCTGAAGGCTTCATTACTTTGTGGAAAAGTTAGGTAAATGCCTCTATAATGTCCTTTGCTACATGGGGGTATGGGTCACCCCTAAATGTGGGAGCTCACTACCTCTAAAAATCATGTATTTTTCTCATCCAACACACATCATTGGACTATACTATCAATGAATCCCATTGGTTAATAGTTGGAGGAATACTATTAAACCACGCAAAGGTTTGACCACCAATACAAGACCATTTACTGAAGCCTCATGACTATAATGACCATCATCATGATCCTATTGTGGAATCTTAGATAGAAATCATTGGGGTGGAATCCTAAAATAAAATCCAGATGTACCATGGTAAAAACATATATCTAGGGTACTAACACAAGATGGACATTGAAACCATAACTGATTCCCATATGATCCATGTACTATTATTTTCCATATAACAACTACTTATATGTATCATGCCAATAAGAATGTTTTCACGGTCCAAGTGAATTGATATGTCAGCCTCTATAACAATACTAGATTCATTTCCCTAAGATCCAATCTTGGAACACATTAACAAGTTTTCCATAGTTTCTAATCCAAACTCGTAGCATGAAAATATCTAAACTCCAATCCTAAGAAAAACCCACATTAATGTCACTCTATCATGGAAAATCATGCATGGATAGAGATGAGTTGATTGTGGCACCTCAATCTTTCCTATAATAGTCCAGGGGATGGGAATCATCATTGAGTAGGTATATAACACACATAGAAGTCATTACTCTAATGTACCTATACAGACTCACACATCTCTAAACAACCAAATTCGTTCTAATACACAAAATTTAAACTGATACCATAATGAAAGCAAAATATCTATCTCACAACATAGTATAAAAATTACTATAAATCATGAATGGTTTTAAATATAAGCTTAACAAGACTGAAAAAGGAATCATACCTTCTAAAAATGCAGTGATTGTAATCAGATGTAACATCATGTACAATAAAATTCAATCTAGCTCACTGTGATACACATTCTCTTGGTCCTCCAAAGTCACCATAAACTATCATGTTGTCTATATAATAAATTTCATTAGATGCCATTTATGGATAAGTAAAAAATAACTTGCAAGACACCACAAAATTACCAATCATAACCATTGAGAGAGTAGTCATCTCATAAAAAAGGTATATCTATTAGGAAATGAGATATATAAATAATAATGACAAAAACCCAACATTTGATCATAATAGACACCATGTATTAATAGGTATCAAACATATTTTCATCCATATAATTCAACTCAAGGCATTAAGGTACCACTATTTTTTTTAGAACTCACTCCATGTGATATGATATCACTAATGGCCTTCATGTGACAGGTTATACTTCTCGGGCCTCACCAAATTTGTACTCACTGAATATTTGAAGATCTCAATACAAATATAGGGGATCACAACCATGGATAATGTGGGATATTGAAAAGCCTAAATCTAATATCACACTATTTATTGGATCATATGCCCACATATGTTGGTCACAAATATTACTCAAAACCCCTCCCATAAAAGATGATACGATAGAGGATTCCACAGTAGTCCTCAAGGGTGGATTCATCAAATTACAATCTGAGACCAAACCTTAGAAGGGGTCACATTTAAATGTTTAGGACATAATTCTACACAATACTATAATATGGATGGACCATTGGAATACACTCAACTAATACTGGAACAATCTAAAAATATTGAGAGCCACAACCTTCTCTAGAAGAAGTACGTGACATGTACTTTGACAACATTTAATGTATCATTGGCTTCGGGTCTTCCTGTGTCTCTCCACCTCACATGAAATATATTCCTCTATATATGCATAATGTTCCCTTGGAAAATACAGTATACAGAGGTCATTTTAGTACTCGACATGCCAAAATCTTGTGCACATGATCCTTATCATGTCTCAGTACCAAGTTCTTCACATGAACTCTAATCATCCACATGTTCTTGGATGTGTCTATTCACATGTACTCCTAGGGTTCACATCAAAAATCCAAAACCATGTCATACATCGTGGTCTATTTAACACTATTTGTTCATATTTTTTTATATGAAAACCCTTATTCCAATATGTGGGACAAACATTTCAATTTTTCTTCATACTACACACCGTGTAGTCAAGATTTTCTCACAAATTATAATTTCATATGTTTGTATTTCTCATTCCACCACCCATATTTATTCTTCCACAAGAGATAATGAATATTATATATTTATTATAAATGCACATATACCTTATCAATTTATATATTTTGTCTAAATACTCTCCATAAGAATCACCTCTCATCACTTCGTGTCGCAATTTTCATGCCAAACTGAAATCGGGGATCCTCAAATATGATTTTGATCTACCATAGGTCATTTAAAATTTCCATCGTACCATGATCACTCCCTATGTCATGAACCCATTCCATTGGTATTGATATGTTACACAAATTAAAATTTTCCCAATGATCTAATACTTGCTATTTAATGAATTTCTAGGCAAAAAGGTTACTGGCAATTATCATCAGAAAACAATAGTGAATAAATTCATAAATAAAAAAGTGGAACAAATATTTTCAATTGTTTGGGATTACCTTAATTCATATATATTAGAATAATAAATTAAGAACCAACAAAAAAATAAAAACAATTCCCATAATATCTTTCATAGATAAACCTATCCCGGAAAGAATGATCGACTCAAAACTAAATCTATATTTTTTTGATCAATTTTAATGATGGGATAATAAAACAGGGAATAAACCATAGAAAAAAAAATTAACTTTTTGTTAGGATTTATTTCTTAATAATATCATATTTTTTTATCATCTTTGGTGTGATCTGTAAACACTATTGGTGTTGGTGATCCCTACAATACTTCAATCATTGATCCACAATCCTGACATTTGACAATAATCCTCCATAATTTCCTATAAATAATTAGGGTTATGTGCCTAACCCTGTGAATTGGATATAATCATGTATTTGTAGATGGATCTTGTTCACATGGAATTAATTAATTAAATAATTAATTATTCAACCATGAAAACTATTTATCCAAAAACCAAACATCGAAAAAGGTTACATCTTTAATGCTGTAAAATCCTTGTTTTAGAATTAATAGAGGTCTTTGATTTTTTATCAAAGACTTTATTTAGGAATTATAATGTTGTTTTAGAAAATTTATGAGCACATGATCAAATATATTTAATATTTTTATTTTATCGGCATGGAGTATCATCGGGCATCAAAATTTCATGTTGTCATAATACCAGACTCTCAATATATTTCATAATATATTCCAATGTCATAGAAGGAAAAAAGATACATTACATGTCTATCCTTGATGTTCAGTTCTCTGCAATCGAAAACATGCGATGGTTTGTGAACATACATCCTATTTTGTGACATTTTGATAACATCATGATCCTTATATAACTATTATAGTAAGGAAAACAAACACACTACATCACTAACCCAAAAGAGTATCTGGAAGGGGATAATGAATATCTTAGATAACTTACTACCTTCAATGAATTTATTTAATCATTTCCAAGGTGATACCTTTATAAACCCATTTTCTAACGTTTCAAACTCCAAAGTCCTCCATCATAATTATGTATAATACTTATAATGGATCTGGGATATATTCATCGACCCTTGTATAATCTAAATCTTATATGTTGTTACTCACAAAAACATTTGTACCTTGAGTTATTTCTCCCCCGGATCAATCCAGCACAACAATAACCTATATAATCCTATAAAAGGCCTCAAATGGTTATGTAACATTAGTGGAGTTAAATTTTTATATGATAACTACAACAATGGTAGTTGATCCTTCTAACTATATCCAAACTCTAACATTTAATCAGAAAGCATTTCCTCTAGAACCTAAATTGTCTTCTAAGTATGGTCACATGTTTGGGGGTGAAACATCACTCTCAACCACAATTGTGTTTCAAATGACTCTCATTATCCTCTCCCTAATATTGTTGTGCAGTTAACATCACATTCTGAAATGATAATCAATGTAACTACATTAATCCAGACTACCTCCAACATGTAAATGCGTATCAATCTCACCAATAAAATCTATTATCATATATCTGGGATATGGACCATGATGATGAGTTAATATATGATCACATATATATAATGATGACCTAAAGATGATGATGGAATTACATTCATGAAGTACATGAATATACCACCCCACATTCACTCCAGCACCTCAAGGGGTTGGACCAACCCAACTAGAACATCAATTTTAGCCTTCACCGGCTGACAAGTGAGGAATCAAGATACAAAGTCATATATACCACTATTTAAAACTAGACACTAGAACTAACACTGAATGTCTTGGTAAATATTTTCCACCCTTGTATGTACCACTATGAAGGGAGTATGGAACTCTCTCAGTACCTCCTCTCACAAAAACACAGATTCCATCATCTACCCTTAAGAAATGATGATCTTCTCCCCACATTTAGAAAATCAATGAGGAGCACATCCAATAGAAATAGATCCACAAATGGTATCATATATGATATCTCTATGTTGAGGCATCATGACATGTTAAATATTAATAAAGGTAAACATAATAAAGTATTTTTAAGATTATCAAAACTTTTATACTAATTGAAACTACAAAAATGAAAAATGTTATGAATCCTTGATAAATAGCTGCAAACAAGATCTCTTATTTAGTGCATATGACACCACATTCCCCTTCCCAGGTGTGTGTAATATCTCAATGTCAAAATATTGGAGTAAATATATCCGTTTACTCTATCCCAAATTAGTATTTTTTCCAAAAGGTATATTTGATAATATTTCATTCAAAATAGTTGAAAAATGTTTCACTCATAAGGTAGTGTCTCTACATCATTTGGGAAAAGACAACTGCTATAATATCTATATTTTGGTTTATGTTGTTCTTCTCATGGGGTCCTATATTTTAGTACCCATTATAAATCTCCTCCAAACTCTACATTAGAACAAACCCATGCCCATATCTCTTGGATTTGGAAAACACAACACATGTAACACCCTCTTATGGAGGTCGCAAGATGTGGGTTCACATAAACCTCTATCACATCTCTCGATAATCCTGATAGAATTTATCTATCCACAAGAATGGATTTACCTTTGGGTAAATGTAGTCAAGGGTACATATATTATATAGAAATTAGGCAGGAATCTATGATAGTATCCTACCAAATGAAGGATGTAATATACCTCATTCCAGCTCTTGGTTGGATCACAAGCTAGAACTATTTCAACCTCTTTTGAGTCCACTAATACACCTTATTCTAATACAAAATACTCTACAATGTTTTCATCTCAAATATATTTCTAACACGTCAAGATATTCTTAATAATCATGTACTATAATATTATTTTTGGGACCATGATCAAATGTATTGTGTGATCCTCCTATAACACTGACTATAAAATGATTTTGTTGATGAAGACTGCTATAAAATAGTCCATGAAGGGATGAAGTATATAATTCACAATTCTCATGAAAATTAATAGGGTATTAATCATGAAAAAATGCAAAAATAAGTACTCTTAGTGAATATAGAAACATCAGGATATTGTCTTAAATAAATCATAATCTCAAACATGGATCCAATGATATCTTGTCCTAAGTTCAATCTATGAGAACCAAATTTCCCATATAAATTGATAAAATAGTTCATCAGTTTATAAAATCAGAAATTTATTCTTAATGTTCACTAGATTTATGTAAATTTAATCATCACATAACCGCAATCTGTTGTTCTATTTCTTGGAAATCAACAATGGGGCTACCCAGGGTGACACACTGAGCCTGAAAAATCCCATCCTCCTCAAAACATCTAATAGTACCATTATCTCTTGAATATCTAAAATTTCAATCAGGTGTGTTTTTGTAGATAACATTTATATCTAGGATTATATTATATAGATCAGTCAATCTATCAATTGGAAGGTAATGACACTTCTTTGGGGGAATACGTCCTTATAATCGACCACCACTACAGGGAAATAAAATCTTATAACATCTAGTTCTCTAAGGGTAATAGTAGCCAACTAATGAGTAATGTACTATATCATATAGATTATGACACCATCCTTCTCTACCAAGGCATCATTTACACCAATGAAGAAAACCCTCATCACATCAACCAAGGTGCACCATTTCCACTATTGTAAATAGTAAATCTATTCATGAAGAGTGTATTATATATTCATGTATATAATGATGACATAATGAATATTTTAAACTATAAAAATATATTATTAGATGCTCAATCCTCCAAGAGTAAGGTCACACTATCTAAAAAATGTGTGCTCACTGAATATCCCCTGGTAAAAGTCTAAAAACACAATGTTCAATAAAATGAATCAACCAAAATCTATAAATCTCAAACAATGAATTTGGAAAGAAAATATTGGATCATGTATGTATTCATACACACTAAAAATAAAGTATATAAAAAAATATTGTACCTCAAATCATCCCTAGTGCCTCAGGGTCATAAGGCTACATTGCCTGAAACTATCATCATCCCAAAACATTATCTCTCTAAGCCTAGTGTGGACCACCAATGGGTGTTTGTGGACAGTAATAAAACCATCATCCACCTCCCACTAATCACATATCTCCTCTACCACACCCACTTCCAAGAAGACCTCCATTCTCTAGTTGTTTTCTCAACATAGGTGATCCATCAACTATGTACACTTTTTCTTCTCAATGGGTCATTAAATGACGTGTGCTTTGTCCTCTCCAATCAAAAGTGTAATAACTCATATCCCTTAGCTGATTAAACCCAACTAAAGATCCCAAAACCATATACCATTATTAATATGACTATATATTGGAATACCCCACATGCTTGTATCTGTGATTCATTCATTGGCCACCTTAAGCTGAATTCTTGACTCCAAGTTTCCCACTAATCAGAGTAACTGTCGGTAACTACTCCTCCAAGAATCTATAAACCACCATTTCTTTCTTAGTCACCCCAAAATAAGTAGGAATTATAGTATATACTATTATAACTCAAATATATCAATTAATTCCATGAAAAATTGTACATTTTCACAAGTAATAAACAAAAACTATGTCAATGGAGTATTATGAGAGGTTTGTAAACCACAATGCATTATATGAAACTATTATGCTTCCCTACTGCTACTCCAGTAGCTCATAGTTTCATAATTCTCAAAACATCACTAGATAGAACTCCCCTATTAATAGATTCATGAATTATATCCAAGATATAGTTACCTCAACACATGTGTGATTTACTAGACTCAACCATCACCCTTAAAATCCATGGAGAAGGCCCGCCACTAAGACTATCATCTAGTAAAGAGGGGTACTAATAAGGATGAAAACCCACCGAACTACCTATAGTCATTATTATGATTCTTGGGGGTCTGGATAACATTTAAAACTGAGTGGTATCTTCCTATAAAACACATATGAACATACTCTTTCATCATTGTCAGACTATCTCTATCCATAAATGGTGGAGATATGATCTATAAGCCACCTAAAAGGACCACCTCTATTAAATAACACTAAGATGAATATATCTTAGTAGGAGGATCATTTTTGTGTCATTTCTATAGAATTTCCATTGGATTCCATCATATAAAAATCTTATAACATTCAAGATGCATTATGATCGAATATTATGTCAGGGGAAATAACATTAAAAAGACATAAAAAATAAAACCCATTTCTATAATATGCATGTACACATGTTTTAACTGAAACATATGATAAATTTACTGATTCAATAGGTGGTTAATTAGAGTCTTGGTGAATTGATATGTTTATTACCATACCATCACTAGGTTCAATGGCCTGAGAGCCAAACTCATGAAACATTATCACAGATTCCCTAGTTTTCAAAAAATATCCCCATATATAGAATACCTCCAAACTAATGTCATAATATAACATCCTATAATCCCAATCATTCATGACCCAACCCACCAGGGACCACCTGTCTAGCGGTAAGATGAGTGTGACACCCCAAAAAAGCCTCTAATAGGCTAGGAGCTGGCAACAAGCATTGAGTAGGCATATTCATAACAACCAATGTAATTTTAAGATAAGTAATCTTAATAAATTATTAATATTAATTATTTAGATATTATAATATTTATAATAAATATTTCAATATTATTTAATATTTCTATTGAAAGGGAAAAATTTATTTCTTACCAAATTTGGTTTTCAAGCATTATAGGATTCTAATAAAATGCTTGATATTCAAATTATAAAATTTTATTTTGTAAATTTTTCAATCCTTTTTTTAATTCATCATGTCATAATTTTCTTAGTATAATTTTTTTACAATTTTTAGAAATGTTTGATTTTTCAAAAAATAGTGTAAATTTTTAATTTTATACAAAAATGTTTTCTTTTTTTATGAATTTAAAAGATTACCTTTGGTTTTAAAAAAGATTCAAATAAAAAAATGTCAAATTATATTAATAAAAATAATTTTTTTGTATTTGTAATGAATTTATACTTTTATTTAGTTTAAAAACATATTTATACTTAAAAATACATTTTTCTAAAAACCCATTTATGAAGCATTTTTGCAGTTTAATATTAAATTTAATTATGGTACTTCAAGGAATTGAATTTATTAAGTTGGATTAAATATTTTGATTCATAAAAATTAATATTTTCTAACATTTTAACTTATTTTTTTTTTCAAATCCTATATCAATATCCTCTTCCATCAAATGAGAAATGAAAATGTGGTTCGTCTGTGTGGCATAATACTACCTCTCAAATCAATGTAACTCATTTTTGATAATTACCTATAATGGCTAGTAAAAATTATGGATTTAGTGAAGATAATTGAAAATAATGACAGATTTATCATATGTAAAGTTAATATACAACCTATTTTCTAATTCTTTTAACCATTAAAAAATGATAACGTCAATTGGTTTTACATGTTGAATATAATGAAGTGATGCGATTTTTTTCATAACCACATATCAAAAATTATATATATAAGTTTATTTAAAGATATAATATGATATTTATTATATAATAATAATTATACAACGATAAAAGAATAATTAAACTCTTTCCACTGTGATCATGGGAAAATGTAAATGTTATTCATGTGTATATATGACTTGTCATATATATGATTGTAACATGGATCATTTTCCAAAAAAAATATTTCTTGGTTGGTTATTAAAATATAATTGATATATAAAAATTATTATTATTTACTGATTATTATTTTTTATAAGATGGATCAATGACCTCTTGGACCATATTCAATCTACTAAATTCATTTTTGACATATGAGCCCAATACCATCAAAATAACTGTTGTGAACTTAATTGATTATGTAATTGAATATAACATAAAAATATATATAAAATGAATAATAAAATTGATAATATTTATTAATAATGTTAATATTTATCATGACTTTATTATTGAAAAATATAAAATCATATGTGATGATTCAGACTCTATTTAAGGTACATTTACCATAAAGACATCTATGTAATTTTTTAAAGGATTTGTTTTCTAAAAATTTTACTTCAATAAAAATTTGTTTAAGAATAATTAATGGATGTATTTATATGGACATAAAATAATTATAAATTTAATTTTATGTGACTTTTTATTTTTTATAAATGTTATAAAATTGAATCTTTTTACATATTTTATACGGAACATTTTTTTCTTTAAAGATTGTAAAAGGAGTAATGTGTTATGATGAATACAACAATAATAACATTTCAAATTTTCAAAAATATAATTTTTTGTTTCAATTCCTTTAAAAAAATTGTTATTTATTCAATGAATTTTTTTTTACCTTTTTTCAATGTATTATATTTTTTAAAATGGTTTTCTAAAATGAAAGAGTATTTGGATAATTGAATGTGTACTATATATGGTTTTAAATGATTTTTTAAAGATATATGATGAAAAGGTGCAAGAATAAATTCTTTATTCATGATATAGTACTTGATAATTTTATATAAATAACTCAATATTGATTCAACCTACACAATGGGTGAGCCTGGTATATCTTTTCGACAGGTGATCAAGACATAGTTTATATGATGGGTGTTCCTGATATAGCTCTAAAATTTAATGTGTGATGTTTCTTTTCTTCATAATAGTGGAGGATAGTTTTAACTGAGGAGTTTTATCTTATGTATTTAATAGGGGACTAGTTATTTCGACGTAGAGTTTTACATGGGTTTTGAAAATAATTCACTATGTTTCGTAAAACAGAATTTATCTTCTTGTTATGGGTTTTAATGGTTTTAATTGAGGAAAATGTATTTTTTTCTTATTAGGATATGATTTATTTCATTCAATCACTGAATATTTTCATAAATTTATATATTTTATGGGTTTTTGTGTTTTATGGTGGACTAAATTATTTCTTCTTTTTATTATCCCTACTGAGTTTATTTTTCACAACCTATGTTTTTAAATATTTTATACTGGGTTAATGTATAATTAATAACAAAGAAGTAGTCATGTTGAAATTCAGGATTTTGTTTCATAAAAAAATGTTTATTTTCAAAAGTATTGTATTTTTGAAAAATATATATTGATTAAGATTGAAAAATTTGTTATATATGGTATAATTATGTTCAATTTATGAACTAACTCTCTAAACCTATTAACATAAATGGACATAGGGAATGAAAATTGTTACATAAAGTCTAAATTAACTAGGTTATATAATGTTGTGATAGAGTCCTTATAGTTGCTATTATAGATTAGTTTTATATAATTTTAGGGGGTAGGATGATGTATGAGAATACCCCTACCGGATTATAATCTATATTTATAATGATATAACAGCATAATATTAAATTGTTGCTTCAAATAAACTCTTTATATTATGAATAGTTTTCCATAGAGGAAATAGGGATATATAAGTAAGAAGTAACTAATAGCCATTGTCAATTAAATATAAAATCCTGGAATGGTTTGAATTGTATAATATTATTTCATATAGTGATGGCTCATTGTCGTAGGATGTATGTTTTGGTGACATCTAGGTTTGAGATAAACAATATTTAACATAGAGGAACATGGAGATAGGTGAGAAATTTATGAAACAACACCCTCTAGATTTAGGTGGAACCACATATTCAGTGGTATCCTATGGGTGGATCAATTCAATTGAAAAATATTTGTAGTCATGGGATGTTCAGAATGAAAAAATGTAACTATTACAATTTATCATTTTTACATTGAATTTAATATATTGGGGTATTGGTTAAATAATTTTATATAGAGATAATATATTGATACCCTAGAATAGGATAAATTATGTATATTTATCATGATAAATATTTCACTAATTTTGTTCGATTTTAGATGGAGAAAAAATTCTTTTAATTTAACAAATAATAATGAATATTTAGTATCCATGTATAAAGAAAATTTTGTAAAGATTTCCATTTGTGTACCATATTTTATTCTTTACCATAAGAGTAAAATTAAAATATATTACTCTTGAATAAAACCAATTTTACCAATAGAAGTAGCCACATGAGAATTTATGAGTTATGAAGAACTTGTTCATTATGATGAGAAATTTGAGATAGAGTTTTCTAACAATTATGTTCCTCTTGATGGTATGAGTAAGAAGAATTCATGGTGGAATAAAATGGATAAATAGAAAATTCATATATCTATAGGTAATCGTAAAAAGTGTTCCAAGTGCATTAAAAAATTAGGGAATTTTTTATCGGATGTGGAAACTGTTATTAATGTGGTATGTTTGGTCCTCAAGCTCTTGACTATAAAGAAAAGAGTCCTACTGAGATGAACAAGTATTTTTAGATGATATTTGTTTCCAGAAAAAATGTGTGTTAAATTATATATTATTATACAAATAGAAAATATAGTGGAAGAAAAAACCATATCTCATTAATAATTATCATTACATCATTCAGTTGCAAAACCAATGAAAAATCCATACATTTTAATTGGATATAAAATAAAAAATATAAAACCAAATATAGGAATGTATAGATCGCCTCAATCTATGGGGGTCATCACCACCATGGAAAACACTATATATATGAAATAAAATATTATTAAACTAACCAAAATCATAGAAAACAAAAATATAACCTATGATGAATTATAGTGAATTTTGAGTGAAAGAATGATGTGGTATTTGTACAGAGAAATGTGATCATTGGAATAGTAAAATGATTGTTGGTAAATTTAAGCATTGGTATCTTTGACCAATAGAAACAATACCCACTGTTAATAATTTTACTGTTATAATTAGTGTTTAAAAGTAGTATTGAAAAATTATAATTCATGTAGAAAAGTAAAAAAGAAGACCTCAACCTGAAGAGTCACGTTGTTTAAAGCCCAATTGTAAGAACATGGGAGAGAGATAGCATTACTAGGTTTCTCCCATCACCAATATCAATTTGAGATTCTGAATTTTAATCTTGAAAGTAATTTCCTATGATGGATGTTCATGTTAGTAGAGATTACCACTTGATTAATGTTAGCTGAGTCACCCCATGAAACTACCACCATCGCACACCTTACTCTTAAGATGTATGATGATGTAATAAGAGGTTATTTGTCCAGGAATTAGTTACTTATATTATAATTTACGTTTTATAAATAAAACACTTATTCTATCAATATGATTTTCATAATATATTTGTTAATAAAATATATGTTTATGTATGACCTATTTGAAAAATTGACTGTTTGGATGCCAATATAACGTAATTAGATATTTAGAAAATGTATACAATTTTTAATAAAAAATTGTATTTTGAATAGTAATTTATTTAATGAAACTTTAATTGAAAACAACATTATTAAAATTTAAATGATTAAATAATTTTATAATGTCCCATGAAAATTTTATAATTGTCAGAAATTTGACTGTCTTAGAAACTGCTAATTTTACAATATTTAAGGATATTTATATTTAAAAAATTTACATTCTCTTATTTATAGATTATTTTTGATAAAAAAGATATTAACTTTTAAATTATTTCATTCAAATTTGGTTTGGGTGATGTTTTTGAAATATTCCAAAATACTTTATTTTTTAATGAATAGTAGTGGTATTGTTTTGGGTGTTCTGTATGTTTTAGGACATCAAATTTATGTCATAATGATGTAATAATTAATTAACAATAATCCAACACCTAAAATAATTTATTTTATTAATATTAGGTATTTTAATATCTTTTAATAATTTTTCAATCCTATAAGTGACATTAGAATTTCTAAAATGGAAATATTGGTTATAATAACATTATTTTTTTTGAGGTTTTAATTTTCCATGTCCAAAGAGGAATTTAAAAATGGTGTTCCATTATAATATATTAAAATATCATAAAATGAATCTTAAATGTCCAAACCCTTGTGAAAAATAATGGATAAGCCAATGGTTTTTTATTTTTCACTACTATAGGACAAACAGATTTACGGGTGGTTTTTTCATGGCTTTTTTGAAACACTACAAAAAAAATTTCAAAAAAAATATAACTTCAGTTTTATATAAATGATTTTTAAAATTGAATCTAAATTTTTATAAATTTTTTTATTTTTCAATTTTTTCAACAAATATATATAATTTCTTTTTATCAGTATTTTCTTAAAAAATAGACAAAAAATAGTGGTAGTTTTCAAAATAACTACCCCTAAAATAATAGACAAAATTTAAAAATTTAATATTATTTTATTATTTATTATTTATTATTTATATTATTTATAATTTATAATTTATAAAATATTATTTATTATTTATTATTTGATTGTTTTTTTGTTTTTTTGTTCTTTGTTATTCATTTATTATTATTTTATTATTCATTTATTTGTTATTGACTATTTATATTTTTATTTATTATTTACATATTCATTATTAATTCCATATTTTTTCATTATACATTAATTATTAATTAATTAATCATTAATAATATATTATATATTAATTTATCTATCTGTTAATTTATTTTTTGTGTTTTGTTTTTTAATTTTTTTGTTTAATTTTTTTAGTAATTTATATTTTTAAATTATTTATTAATTTTTCATTAATATTTTATTACTTTATTATTTATATATTATTTATTTGTTTATTATTTAATTTTTTATTATTTATTTGTTCATTATTTATATTTTATTAATAAGTATTATAAAAAAATTTTGGGGATGAAGAATTATTTTATTATCAATGTAATGGAAAGACTACCTTTTGTTTTGGTAGAGGGAGGCTAATTACACAGCCTAAAAGCCCATGGTTATGAAAGGCCATTTTTTATACCTGATGGGCCCTCGGATGAATTGTACTTATACAGTACCCGGGATGCTATAGTACCATCATCGCTATAGTTCATGCTACAATACTTATGCTGTTATATTGTCATTGCTTCTACAGTTCCGTTGTAGGTACAATATTTCTATAGTAACTCGGAAATTTTGTCCCTACCAAGAATCGATACTAGATTTTTTGGATATTATGTTGGACCCTTTACCACTTAGGTATAGGCCCGTTGGCATATCTTATTAATTAGTTATCATTTTTAGTTTACATTTTATATTATTTTTTTATTCATTTTTTTTAATTTACTATTATTTTTTTATTAATTTATTATCAATAGCTTATTTATTATTTATTTATTATTAAATTCTTATTGAATATTATTTTATTATTTATTATTATTTTATGTTTTTATAGTTTATTTATTTACTATTTATTTGTTATTTATAGAATAACTATAATTATTATTTACAGTTTTTATTATATTTTTATTTATTTTCACTTTTCTATCAACATATTATTAATTATTATTTATTCTTTACTTATTAAATATTTAGGGTTTATTTATGCATAATTCATAATCTATTTTTTATTATCTACTATTTATTAAAAATTTTATTTATAATATAATATTTTATATTCTAATTAGTTTATTATTTATACCTATATTATGTATTATATATTTTTTATTATATATTTTATATTTTCTTATTTATTTTTATTTTTTATTTATTACTTATTTCTTAATAATTATTATTTCTTATTCATTTCTTATTTTATATTATTTAGTATTTATTAATTAATATTTACTACTTATTATTTATTATTTATTTTTTATTATTTACTAGTTTTATTTTGTATTTATTATTTACCACTTATTACCTTAATATTTATTTATTTATTTATTATTAATTTATATTTTTTTAATTTATTAGTAATTAGTAATTAATATTTATTAAATATTAATAATTAATTATAAATTAATTATTATAAATTATTATTGATTAATTTTTAATTATTATTTAGTGAATTAAAATTATTAATTATTAATTTTTAATTTTTAATTTTTAATTTTTTATTAATAATTGTGTAGTTTTTATCTATTTGTTGTGTATTATCTGTTTTCTCAATATATATATTTATATATAAGTATATTAAATTATATTTATTCACCACATGAAGAGTTTTAGGTAGTTGTAAGGCCTTGTAGAATAAGAGGTAAGGGGTTCAAATCTCACCAAACACATAATTTCGATAAATGTCACATGCATGTGTGTGCATATGAATGTAATAAATAAAACATAAAAAATAAAATAATTAAAATGAATAAACTAATAAAGATATAAATAAATTAATAATAAATCAATAAAATATATAATTATGAGAATCAAAATTAAATAAATAATAAGTGTAAATTAATTAAAAGAATTTATCAATTATAATGTTAATAATAATATTATATTAATGATAAAATAATTAATAATTAATTCTTAGAAAAATAAAATAATTAAAATAATAATTAAATAAATAATTATTTATTTATTTATAATAATAAAAAAAACAATTAATTAATTATGAGAATTTTAAAATTTTAAAATTTTTAAATTTTAAATTTTAAAATATTAAACTGATAAAATAAAAAAAAATTAAACTATTAAACTAATAATAAAATTAAAAAAATTAATTATGAACTTTTAAAAAAATAAAAAATAACAAACATCGTCATTAAATGATTTAATAAAGGTTCATACCACAAAAAACAATTCCCCTGATTTTAAAAAACGGCATATAAATCATTTCAAAATGGTTTAAAAAACTACTGTTAAATGAATTTCGTCATCTAATTTTAGGGGTGGTTAAGAAAAATGATCATGAAACAATTTAGAGGTGGTTTAAACCAGCGGTAAACACCTATTTATCATGTTGTTTTGTAATGATTGGTTCCCTATACCCAATTATGTAGTACTTTTCATTATAATATTATGTATATAGTTTGATGTACATTATGTTTACATATCATTATAGTGTGGACTTTTCAATACCCACTATTAGAAGGTAATGCCCATAGATTAATTGTTGTATCAAAGGTTATAGTAGATCACATGCTCTATTGAGAACATCGAGATACTATAACATTAATCTTAAACATATTCCATATAGTCAAGATACATTGTGATGATTGGATGAAATTGATGTTTGACTATAAGTTGATAGAGGTCATAAAAATCGAGACTTCTTTACATTATGTTTTCACTCGGTGATCTCTAGAAGATAGATCCTGAGGACATACCCACCAATAGTAACATCACATGTTGTGGGTGTCATTGGATGTTTTTATCTATAGACTTTTGTAATGGCCTCTTGACATGAAGCCATCACCAATGTGTGCCATTTGATCACATATTTTGAAGCATAGAAGAAACAATGATAATGAAATCGTGGTGGGTTAGATTGTGTTGGGTTCTCTATTTGTTGAATGATAATGGATGAATGGTTAAGAAATGAATTGTCACTTCCAAGTTAAGGAAGTAATATACTTCTTTCCTGGTTGATCCGGATGGTAGTAACTTCATATGACTATGTCTATGGATTTCATGGATAAATCTATCCAGTTAGATCAACAAATAATAAAGAAAAAAATGATGATGACACGAGTGTGCATCTTTTTTATGATATATTAAAGAAAAATAGTTTACATTACCTAGTGCATATTGGTATGTTAGTTGTCGATGTTATAACTATCTTTATCTATATAAGGTCCATGATGTGTTCTAGATCACACTCTTGTTCTGTGAGGGATATTCATTTCTATCGATATAATGAACTAAATTTTCACACACAATACTGTATTCGAGAATCTACTTTATTAAGTCGAATTGGTATATTAGACATCGTGGGCCCCACCACTTGGATCCAGGTATTTTTTCAAAATATATGATCACCAACGAAATATATAAATTCAATTTATTCATGTTATCAATAATAATAATTGAATTTTTTTAAAATATATTTACTAGTTTTCATGTAAATACATGAAATATTAATTGAATGAATATTAGTTTAATATATTGAAGGTTTATTTAATATTTGAGAGAATGATGAGCTCAGGTAATTCCTTATTTATTATCATGTAATATATTTATTGTATTATGAGAATGTTAAAATAATATTTATGACATAATTTATTAGACAAAATATTTAATTGACAATGTGGTAATTATTTAAGGGTAGGGAAGACAGTGCATGATAATTTCCTAACACCCAATAAATAGAATAAGAAAGAGTGAGACCATATACTATTCCCTACCACTCTCTTCTTCTATCTCCCACATTCTAGAGATAGAGGCTCTAGATCCAAGAGTTCGGATTGAGCTCCCTCTCATGCATCACAAGATCTTCGCGCTGGCACCCCGAAATTGACGATTGGTTCTCACATGGTTTCTTGAAGCGTATGTGGATGATCTAGACTATTTTAGCTTCATATTCTTCGAGTATTGATCCTTGATAATGAGTAGATGTTGAATGTGTCTTTAGTTCTTAGAAATAATTAATGGCCTTATTTTTGTGTTTTAAACTCCTCATGTGGGGTCCTCAGGTGGTATCTGGGAAAATTATTCTCTCACAATGATGAGTTCATGTCGATCATCGATTGAATCATTTTCAAATATTTTTCTTGTGACTTCCTCTGTGTTTTTGGTCCCTTCAATTGGTATTAGAAAGTTCCATGAAGAATTGCATCCAATAATGAATGAAATTTAAATTAAATATAAAATAGGTTTTCATTCTCATCCCAACATTGTAGAAGGATTTCCAATCTATCCTCAGATATTCATGTTATTACCATCAAAACATTTAAATATGTAATTAAAAATGTCACTTTTTATTCATATTAAATCAAATTCCTTTCCCAATGATGGATTCGGGTGAAGCCAAGTTCTCTGGTAGAGATAATATCCACTCATTTATGCTTATAATGAATTAAAATTTTTAATTAATTAAATTAATCAATTATCTAGGTTTTTATTCATACTAATTGTTGGAATTTTTTTGTTTAGATGGTTCGAAAATTGGTTATATGCCAATTATAAAAAAACGGTGACCTACTTTTGTGGGTGAACAAAAGAGAAAAAACACAAAACAAACAAAAATAGTGGGTTGGAAGCTGGACATATCGAAAGAAAAAAATATTATTTTTGAAAGAAAAGTGGTCTATGTGGAATCCTCACACTCTCTTATGTAGTTGCAGATGCCTTAGGATAGACCAAAACCTTGCACGTGCAAGAATCTAGTGCCCCTATCTAGACCTCCAAAGCACCACTCCCCTTCATCCCTATCTCCTCTTCTAAGCAAGTGTGGAAATACTTATGAGCACCACCTGAACTATACTCCTTCCACCTGCAGCTTAAGGCATCCCTTTCTAGGTGTTTCACCCCTACCGTAAGAACCCCTCCCCCTCCCAGCTCAGAACCCCACCATCCCATGGGTTCAGGTAGACCAGCCTACCCCAGAACAGGCTTGTGTGGGTCTCCTTAGGCCAGAACAATTATGCATATGGTTTACACAGCACGAAATAGTCATGTGGGTTTTCATCGCGATTTTTATAGTCCCTTTCAAGGGTTTGCATATATCTAGTATAATTATTATTATAAAATAATAATCATATCAATTAATTATTTTTTAAAATTAAGTAAATTAAATATTAAATTATCCTTGAAAATTAATTTTATTACTATGGGTTAAAATTATTTTCTTTTAGGGTTAAATTAAAGTATTTTATTAATTTAATTTTTTTAAATTAAATTAATTTATTATACCAAATTATTGGATTTATTGAATTAAAATATTAGTGATTTTTAATTCATTATAAATTCCCTAGGAAAATATTCTAATAATAGTTTAATTTAATTTAACATTTAATTATATACACAAGCTTAATGTGTATAATATTTATCATGAGTCATAGACCATAGAATTCATTTTTTGGTGTGTGTTTATATTTGTTAAATTTATTTATTTATTGAAATGGTGGATGTTAATAATTTTTTTAATTAAATGGTGATTGCTGTGTCTCTTAAATTTAATTATATGTATATGGGTATGTGTGTCTATTGTAGTGTTTTATTTTTTACCTCTGAGTTATTTTCACCTATAGTCTAGAAATGTTATATAATGACGAGATGATAAATGACACACTTCATGCAATTTTATAGTGATAAACTAGACATGAGTTTGATGCATTGGATGGGTAGGTGTTGTAATTCGAGTCGTAGTAAACATAACTCAGTGTATGTCCCCTAGGGTCTTGGTTGATCCATTAGTCACTCAATGGATCCAAAATAATTATTAGCTCATTATCACACCATTGTTTTATTTTTTGATGGTTTATTATATTGTGAATGTGTTGTTTACACATGATAACATAGAATAATAAACCATCATGTACAAATAAAATGAACTTGTGACATGATGAAAGTTTTCATATTTATTAGATAGTCAGTTTTGGGTTAAATAATATATAATCTTTTTATCAAATATAAAATGATTCATTTCATCCCATAAAAATAATAAAACACTCAAATAAATATCAAGTCCAAACCACCTTCCATTATTCTCCTGTGAACAGAAATCGGGTGTTCTTGGTGCTCATCCTACCATAGTAGGGGGTGCCTCATACTACATGATATTTTTATGAGATTGATGGGTTTACACATATAATTTGATAGTATGGATTATCAATAGATACATTTTTATCATTTTATGGGAAAGAATTATGTAATTATAGTAATGATTTTTCAAGTCGGAACATGACTCAATAGATCAAGAATCCATGAGTCAATGTGTTTGGATCTTCAAACACCTAACTTGAACCCCTTGAGTAGTGGAATAGACATAACTTGTAAACTATTAGAGGAGGTTAAGAGATCCTTTCCACTAGAATACACAAGTGCAAATTTATTCTGATTATATCACATAGGGATATAATAATTCCATAAAATAGTGGGAGACATTTAATAATTTCATTAATTAAAATTTCTAAAATTCTAATCAAGTTTAAATTTACTTATCTAATAATTTTTTAAGTATAAAATGGATTGTTATAACATGATAAATACTATGATAAATAATGGAAAAATTAAATGTACAAACTATCACATGTTTTGATGTGTTGTATAAGAACTTGTGAAAAATTCTATAGTACAAGAAATTCAGGGTGCCAATGTCTTCATTACCTGTGTAGTTACCTTAATATGTGAAGGTGAGATATTGTGGGAGTTAATGTGGTTGTCTAGTCAATTATATAAAATTATAAACAATATAAAAATTACTTATCTACAAAAAATTTATTTTTGTAGAAAATGTCATCATATACCACAATAAATACTATGATAAATAATGGAAAATATAAATGCTCACACATGTATGAGTTTCTATGTGTATTATAGGCTCTTTCCCACAATCCAATGGTACAAAAAATTCATTGTGTAATTATCTTCATTACATGTGATGCTACCTCAAGAAATGAGGGTGAGAAATATGCTTACAAGAGACTCGTGTGGTAAGCATGTAATGTATTTTTATCATAGTATGACTCATATGATATCCATTTGTCATTATAGGTGATTCATAGTATGATGAAAATACATTGTTCCATAAGTCATGTGTTTAAATGCAATGATTTTTTATGGTTATAAACAAACATTCCCCAAGATAAACACAATGCCCATCTAAAATAATTATCTTATCGATTGGTTAGGATATTATATAAATCCCTACGATAGTAATGTGATAGTCAAGTGATAGTTTAAAGTTATATAAAAGGGTGAATATCTATTTAGAGATAGTGGGAGCTAGATTGAATTGGGAATATTCGATGCATAAGATGCATATGTAGTTGGAATTGGTCCTGGTTCCTCAAGTTCATGTGTAACATGAATGTTTCATAGACACGTACTATGTATGAAGGTTAAAATCATGGTAATGGTTTTATATTCACCACTTTCAGTGATCCATTGTTCTTTGTTAATAATAATTCTTACAGGGAATTAGTATATGAAAATTATCTAATACTGTAAAGGCCAACTAAAATTCAATAATAGATTCCATTTATCATATTGAAAAGTGGATTATGAAATTAAATATTGTGGTGGGTATTCAAATGAGGTTATACATGGATGGTACATGTAAAGTACCAATAAGACTCAATTTTTAATACCAGGTCATATTGCCTAAATCCATTAGAAATTTACTTCACATAGTTAATATAAATGGTATTTTTATTGATCATTACATGTCATGATCACCAATCCTTGAAGGTTAATATATGACCCAACCACCGAGGGGTGGTCAGGTCAGAAAATGATAATATTGGATGCAAGTTACTGAAATCTGGCTTAGGAATTAAGTAAGAATCATGGTAATAGAATATTCATTTGGAATGAATTTTTTCCTTGTGTCTATGAAATGTTTGTGGTATCACTATAGTTTTCAAGAGAAATTTGTTTAGAAACATATGAAAAAATATTGGTCTTTATTATAATTAAGACTAGAAATAATGAATTTATTATATAATGATTAACTTAATGTGGAAACCTATTTTCATGGGAACATGATCATATGAGGTTGATCTAACAGTTTCTTGGACCTTATCAATTGTACATAAGGTGAAATGGTATTGAAATATACATGTTGAAACAATTTGAGTTAAAAAAATTCATGTTTCATATGGAATATTCCTCTGCATGTTGATATGTCTAAGTTATAGGATGACATATACATGAATATTTTAAATCCATGCACCTATGAGATTTTTCAATCACAAGTTCCATGATATATAAAGGAACTTATATTTCAAATATATTCTATATAGAACCAAAATATCTATTATATATAGGATAACTCTATGTAATGAAGTCATAACTATATAATAGTACATTGGAATGTACTAAAGATATGTACTTGGGATTTGGAGAAGAAAGGATAGTTGTTCCCATGTGACACAAAATGTTCTTCCATAGATCCATGTGATATAATATTTCAGCTAGGATAAGGGTGATGATCAATACAAGCTCCTGAAATATATTTGTATCCATACCTACAAATAAAATGTATGTTGTATAATTTTTGGAAATTAAGGTACATGTAAACACAATTATTAGTTCAAATTCTTGGAATCACAACTAGTAATTAAAAAATTATCATAACATTAATTATTATATTCCTACAATCCAATATGATAGGTTATGATAGTTCTCAAAAGGTAAATACATGGAGGTACCTTATCCTTAGATGTTTTACTCAAGGAGGTGAGGTCACATATAGTTGATTAGACTTACAGTGGAAATTCAGATAACCCAGAAACTATTGTTATGACTCGGCAAAAACATGATCTTAATCATGTTAGAGATAACATGGTTTGTTATGAAGTTTGATCTAGTGCAAGTGGATGTGTCCTAATAGTGCGTTCCTTAGAACCAACTATGCAGTACTTTTGATTACCATATCATGTATACAATTAAATGTACATGTTTTTTACTTATCATTATAGTGTAGAATTTCCTTCTACCATTATTTAATGAAAATTTCCCTAAATTTATTATTGTATCAAAAGGTTATATTATATCCTAGGGTATAATCAGAACCTTGAAATATTCTATAATTAATCTTAAACATGTGACTTATGGTATAAATACATTTATCTTACTATACATAGTTGATGTTTGACTATTAGGTGTTGGGTGATCATAATAATTTATCATTATTCTCATGATGTTTGCCCTTAGTGATCTATAAAAGTGATATCATGATGACATACCCTCTAATTAGGATACCAAATTATATGTTTGTCATTGGATGTTCCTATATATGGACATGTGTAATTATCTCGTCACATGAGATAATTGCAATGTGTTTCGTCTGATCATATTCTTTAATTCAAGAGAAAATCCTGGATAATGATATTATTGTGATGTATCTAGTGTTGGGTTCATGATTTGTGTTTTGACACTGGTATAATGGGCATGAAAAGATTTTTTACATCTTGATTATGAAAGAAATATATCTTGGGACTATTTGATCAGGATGATAGTACCTTCATAAGACCATGTACATGGTATTCAAGGGTAAATCAATCTAGTTAGATCAATAAATAATAAATAAAGAAAACTATAATGATTTGGGTGTGCACCCTACTTTATGAGATATTAATGGAAAAGATATTAAATTACATAGTGCATATTCATATGTTTTTTGTCGTTGTTATGGTTATCATTATCTCTTTAGGATCCATAATGGGTTTCTCGATCCCACTCTTAATATGCGAATAATGTTAACAACTATCAAGATAAGGTCCTAGAGGGTCACACACAATAGAATATTTATAAATCTATCATATTATGTTGAATAGGTATATTGGCCATGGAGGGTCCCACCACAGGGATCCAGCTTTTGTCCATATATATATGATAACAAAATATATAAATAAATTCATATTATTCATTTTATGAATAATTTGAAGTGAATATATATATTAAATGTATTTTCATGTTTTAATTTAAATACATGAAAATATTAATTGAACGAATATTGGTTTAAAATATTGATGGTTCATTTAATATTTAATGGAATAATCAACCATGTTAATGGATTATTTATTATAATGCTATTTATTTATTATATTACATGAAAGTGTTAATAATATTAATGACTCAATATAGTATTCCTTATATTTCATTTATAGAGTGTTAATTGTTTGGGGCCCAAATGGAAATACAACATAAATTTCTAACACCCTATAAATATAATAATAGAGGATCACAACATATACTATTCACTTAATATCTCTATTTTATTATCTCTCACACATTCTATAGATATAGGCTCTATATCTTGGAGTTTGGATCGAGCTCCCACTTACACAGCGTATGAACATTGATACGGTGGTCGTTAGAGCATCCAAGGAGTTGTCAAATCTCCACACTAGCACTGAGATTTCAACAATATATTCTCATGGAGTTTTTTGAAGATCGTTTGCATTATCCTGAGGAAGTATAGGAACATTTATTTTAATTCTTCGAGTAGTGATCATCGACGATGAGAAAAAGTCGAACGTGGATTCATATTTAACCTCATAGTTATGGTTTTTTTTGCACTTAAATTTCCTCACATAGGATACAAAGGTGGCAACTAGGGAATGATTCACCCAAAAATACAAATTTAGGTCGACCAGTGGTGGAAAAATATTAATATCCCATTTTAAGGAATCAACTGTGTGCCTAGTACCTTCACATTATGCACTACCAAGATTTCCAAGTCCTATATTTGTTAAATCATCAAACGGTTCCTTCAAATTTTCTATAAATACCAACCCATTTCACCCTTCCCCATCACCCCCAATCCATCCTCCACAATTTTCTAGTTCTTTATTCTACCAAATATTCCTTCTAAGGCATCTATATGCCCCTATTGTTCCATCCTCTATATTTTGGAGTAATGATTCAAGGTAAGGGAGATATCAAAATATTTTTTTACATTCAAGTAATAATTTTTTTTACATATTAGAAATGGTATGTTATTTCTAGTATTGTGATTTTTATAATACCCTTTCAGCTAATATAATTATTTATCAGTGGGTGACCTTATTTCTCTCTCATTTTATCTTTTTCTAAATCCATATTTTTTACTCTTCATACTTCCGAATTTACCTCTCAAATCTCTCTCTTTTACATAATAATTTTTTATATTGTGAATAAGAAAACCATTTCATTATCCCTGAGTATTCACCAATATATTATTCTAATATATTTATTCAGATATTTAGGTTTTTGAATCCAACATTACCTTTTCATTGGTTAAAAATGATGTTGTGGTCAAGCCATTATTCAATTACATACATAATTTTTTTATATGAAACTTGTGCATTATTCTCCTAAGGTTAATCAAAAAATGATCTATTATGATAAATTTTATAATATTAAATTAATATATATGAATGGTGTTGTTAATATTACTCTAATGAATTGGGTAAAAATTTTAATCTCTAAATATTCCATGTTTGACAATAACTTGATGAATAACCTTAGTAATTTTCATTTATGACATCATGTTAATAAACCACAATGATAAACATATGAATGATTCATTTTTTATATTGTATCTACATTTCCTTGTTATGAAACAGGTTATTTTCATTATGATATGCTTAATGGTCACTTGATCATGTTATATTTTTATTCCTTATCATCTTATTTTAATGCATCATTATCACATTTTAAATGTCTCACTTTATTATTCCCTTAGTGAGTTTAATTCTCACCCCATCACATTGATGTATGTACACAATATTTGGGTTGATATAATATAAACTTAGTCTGAACCCATGATGAATAAAATCAAGTGGATTAGAATAATATTTTATTTTATCATCTATTATGTTCACAATTTCTAAGAAAAGAAACACTAAAAGTTTCAGTGCTTCGTTAAATGAAACTAATATTTTATTTAATAAAAGGAGGGATTCCTATGTTGTTATTAGAGGATGGTTTAGTTACTTGTGAAAATTATTTCTTGAATATTTTATTAAGAACCCTAGTAATAATCCTTAATTTAGGAAAATATCTGGGATTTTTTTGAAATATTAAGCGAGTGGTTTCCTAGAATTAAAATATATGTCTCGATACCATAAGTTGTTGTCCCTCTAGTTCAAATGTACCAATGGGGAAAACATGGAAAACTATATATTAGTATAGACTCAATGATGAACTAGTGCATTAAAATGTGCCTTAATACACACTTGGTTTTACACTCTTGGGTGATATGTTTTGTTAATCAAAAGTTTTCGATGAATTATTAAGAAGAATCTATAGAAAATATAATTATTATTAATGTATAAAATATTTATGCATGATTTTTTATAACATAAAATCACTTAATAATTAAATTATTATTAAAATAGACACACTTTTTGATAGAATTGTTTATTAGAATAATGATGGGAAATAGAATGAACTACATAAATGATTATTAAAATAGATATTTCATCGAAAGCCATCCAAAATGAATGAATATGGAATGGAAAACTTCATAAGGATGATGAATCAACTATATGAAGTTATAAATAATAACTTTACTCAGGTTTATTAGCCAAATTCACCTTAATTGAAACAAATTTCTATTGATTTTATCATACATCAGCGGCTACCTTCATTTAGTAGATCTACCAATGCATTGATTTCTAAACCATAGGATACTTCTACAGAAAATATATTTTTATTCTATACAATTATGATCTATATAAATTCACCCTATAATTATACACCATTGAAGGATAATCCAATCAGTGGTGAAAACTAATTAAAATCACGATTCCAACAAGGGAGACTAATTCTATTGAGTGGGAAGTGTTTAGGGGAATATTTTTCAATTAAAAGTTTCCCTATTTGATACAATCAAAAATTGAGAACAAAGTATAACAGTAGATCAAAATGAAAATGAATCATTGGGAATATGTGAACTGAACATTACAAGACATTTCCAATACACCTTTATCATTGTTCTAGATCCTAAGGGAATGTTTGATAGATTTTTATGTGGACTAGGACCCTATATGTGTAGGAATTTATAAAATCAAGACTATGAAGACTATTAAATTATAATGTGTAGTTCCATTAAGGTTGAATTTTATTTTTCAAAGATGATGTAGTCCTATAGTTCTAATGAAATGAATAGATCAATGGATCCAATATCATAAAAAAATTATCATGGAAGAAGAGGAAAAACGTACAACATTCCACATATATCAAAAGTGGGAAGAAGAATCTAGGGAACTTTTTGCTTGAGAATGTATTGTTATAAAATGGATGAATAGATGGGAATATTGCTCAGAAGAGTAATGGTGAGGTAAATCATCAGCTTCTAAATATTATCAACAAAGTGAATATTGTGAAGGCCTATCATAATGTTTATTATTCATGTATAGATATCATGGGGACTTTCCTAATCAATGTCTAAACTATAAGATAATGGATTTAAACCACCATCAACCTCAACATATTCCAAGGGATAAATGATATGAATTCTCCATCATGATGGCTGATTTATAGACACCAACTCATGTGGTGAAATGTACACCCAATTTATTTTCCAAACTTGTAAGTAATTTGATTAATTATAGTTCTATCCATTCTTTTGTATCATCCATGTTTACAAAAATATAGATTCAGTCTCGTCACATCTATAAGTGGATTTGTCACTGAAGACTTGTGGAGGGATTATCCTACCCTTAATAGTGTATACAAACTCAGGTATGATCATTGGTTTGTACATTATCATAAAAAATATTGTAGTTATTCCCATGGTCAATCTCATCACTATATTGGGGATTCAATGGATCTCAATGTATAATAAAAAGATAAACTATAAAAGGAAATAAATTTCAGTAGTGATAAGTGGAAAAACTACTGTTATATTTAAAGGAGATATATCCCAGCCTGAGTTCTATCCAAAATCACCACTCATAGCCTTATTTATGGGGATGATAGGTGAATAAGAAGAATAAAATGAAAGTATAATGATATAAATGTCCCCATTATAGAAGAATATATTGATTTATTTCGTAATGTGTTACCCAAACCTCCCCCAGAAAGATATGTTGAGTACTCCATTTAAATCATTCATTGTTCCTAGCTGATATCGATGACCCATATAGAGTGAAAAATGTGAAGTTATTGGAATTAAAGAATCAAATTCAAGATAATTTTTAGAAGGGATTTATCCGAATGATTTTCTATCCTTATAGAGATCATGTTATCTTTGTAATGAAAATGGATGGAGTAATGTGGCTATGCATTGATTATAAATAACATAATGGGACCATAGTGAAGAAAAAGTACCCAATCCCATGGATTGATTTTTTATTTGACTTGCTTCATTATTCTCAATTATTCTCTAAGATTGACCTCTAATATGGATTTCATCAATTGAGGGTAGAGAAAGAAAAAATTAAAAATACATGATTCTAAACAAGATAAGGGAATTATGTGTTTTTTGTTATGTCCTTGGGATTAAATAATTATCTTTTCAAATTTATGGATTTAATGAATACATTATTTAAGGGATATATTTCTAAAATTGTATTAGTTTTTACTGATGAAATTTGGACATATTAAATAAATTGAGGAGGTCGAGGATCATATAAGGGTTATATTTAAAACTATGGGGAAGGAAAGGTATATTTTAATATTAAGAAAATGTGAATTATGTTTAGAACATGATTCCTTTATGAACCACATTTCTACCAACAAAGGAATATCAATTAACCCTACAACGAGAAATTCTATAAATGAGTGGTATCATCCGAAAATGATAACATAGATTCATATATTTGTTAGTTTATATGTATGTTTTATGAGGTTTTTGAAATTTTTTTCATAATTTCAAATCTATTAACCAATTTAACTCAAAAAAGAGCTATGTTCATCTAGAAAAATGAGTGTGAATAATATTTTTGAGAATTGAAGAATATATTGGTTACAACACTTGTGTAAATTATAATATCTATAAGAGTTGGTTTTTCATTATTATTAATGCATATGTGAAAGGGATTCGGTATTTCCTCATGAAAAATTACAAGGTGATATCTTATGGGTCTCTACAGTAAAATACTCCTGAGTAGAATTGTCACATGAATAAAATGGTTCTAGATGTATTTATTTTTATATAAATATATGGAGGCATAATCCATGTGGGTAGAAATGCAATATATTCATAAATAATTATAATTTTAAGTATATATTAATGAAAAATGATTTAAACATGTGACAAAAGAGAATGTTTGAGATTTTTATATACTATGAAAGTTTGATTCATTATCACCTTGGAAGAGAAAATAGTTTGATAATGCCTTAATTGGGAAATACCTTGTTATGATAGAAATGATGAGGATTCAAGGATGTCCATTTATCAAGGACCTAGTTAGGTTGGAAATGAGAAACACAAGGGAAGGGACATCATCAATCTTATCCAAATTTATTTCCTAACCATCATTACTATAAAAGATCCAAAAAGATCAAAGAGAATACCCATTGATGAAAACTATGATAGGGGATATAAAGAATAATAAGTTTCACGAGTTATACATTGATCAAGATGATCTAATGAAATTTCATTAAAGATATGTTTCACATCAATCCCACATATAAAGAAGAATATAAATGATTATGCTCATAGCTCTATATTCTCTATATATATTGGAATCGCTAAAATGTATATATACCTTTGTGATCATTTTTTTTGGATAATATTTGAAGGGTGATTATTGAATACACTATATGTTTTTTGTTGTTTCAACAAGAGAAGGTAGAGAAACAACTTTGTAAAGGGACATTGAAACAACTACCCATACCAACATGGAAGTTGGACAATATCACTATAGTCTTTTTCACTGGTCTTCCAAGAAAAATCCAATAGAAACATTGTGATATGGGTTATAGTGGATCAACTCACCAGGAATTACTATTTTATCATCCTTTAAAAAGATTTATATATTGAAAAACAATCTAAGATAAAATTAAAATAAGTGGTGAGGATATATAGGGAACCACATTAAAAAAATTCTCCTGATCAATGGTTTCCATATAAATTCTAGAGATGTATTTAACATTATATGAACACTAATTTTAATGTTACTATGACCTATCATCCCAAGGTTGATGGACATTTTGAAAGAAATATTCACACATGCTAGGAAAGGTTGAGAACATTATAAATGGAATCTATAGGTGGATTGGATCAACACATTGCATTTGATGATTTCTTATAAAAAACTTTATATTGTGTATTAATGGGGAACTATTAAAGCTCTATATGGGAAGTGACTAATAACTCCTACTTTTTTGGATGAAGATTTAGAGAGAAAGAAACATAGACCCAATCCTATGAAAGATATGATAAAAAAGATTCATTCCATCAAATAATATATAAAATATACTCTGAGCCAGTAGATGTGATATACCGACGATCATCTAAGGGAATTTTGTTTTAATATTTTAGACAAATTTTTTCTTTAGACATCACCATAGAGGAGTGTAATGTGATTTAGAAATAAGGGTAATCATAGACCAAGGTACATTACCCCATTAAAATCATTAAGAGCACCATAGAAATGGAGTATCATATAGCACTTCCACAAAATCTAGTTCAAGTTCATGACGTTTTCCACATTTATCTCTTTAGGAAGTACATACCTGATCTCTCAAATGTACTGAATCAAGAAGTGGTAGGATTGGAACATGACCTCTATTTTGAGGAGAAACTATTGGGGATCATAGACCATAAATACAATGTTCGCCACAATAATACAACTCACCTTGTTGAAGTTTTGTGGAGGAACCATACATATGAAGCGGTGACCTAGGAACAAAAGGTAAAAAATGAAATATATGTACCATACCCTAAGGGATGAAATTTCTAATGGGGGAAAGAATGTAATGAAAAAGACTATTTAATTTATATTTATTTTATAATAACGATCATTACATTAGTAAGATATGAAAGCAATGAAAATTTCACACATTATAATTGGAAATGAAATATAAAATATAAAATCTAAAATGAAAAAATATGGATCGACACAATTTACAAGAATGATCACCCCCATGACAAACACTTTAGAAATAAAATAAGATTAATAAACCAATAAACATATTAGAAAATTAAAATATAACCTTAGAGATAATTTTAATGAATTTTGAGTGAATAGATTAAGTGATATTATAGAAGATAAATTTTACCATTAGAAGTGAAATTTGACAATTGGTCAATATAATGGTTGTCATGTTTGACTATTAAGAACTATAACCCTTGATAATAATTTTTCAGTTATAACTACTATTTATATGTAGTAATGAAAAAAAATAATTTATATTATGTTTTTAAATAAATATTATTATGATTAATTTCTTTTGTATAAATAATTTGTTTATTCCATAAATCTTATTTTGAGAATAATTTTTTAAATAAAATATATGTTTTTGTAAGACCAATTTGATAAGTTGATTGATTGCGCATAAATAAAACATAATCATATGCTTAAAAAATTAATACATTTTTTAATAAACATAATTTTTAAAAATAATATTTTTTACAATAAATATTATATTAAAACATGGTTACTTAAATTTAAATTATTAAATAATTTTATAATATCTTACGAAATTATTATAGTTGTCAAAAAAATTATTTCCTTAAAAACTAATTTGATTAAAATTAATATGGATGTTTTTATTAAGAAGTTAAAATTCTCATATTTAGAGAATTATTTTGATAAAAAAATATTATATTTGAATTAATATTATCGAAATTATTTTAGGATGATTTTTTTCAAATTTTCAAAAATAAAGTATTTTTCAGTGAATTAAAAATATAAATTTTTTGGTTTTAATTATTGTTTTATGACATCATATTTAGGAAATGATGGTTTAATAGTTAATTAGCCACAATCCTTGGCCTAAAATATGATATTTTAATAATATTATGTATTTTGATATCTTTTAATCAAATTTCGATCATATAATTTCCTTTCCAACGTATAAAATGGTGAATTTGAATTGAAATTAATTATTTTCATGAATTTTTTTTACAAGTACAAAGAGGTATTAAAAATTATTTTTGGTTATAATGGATTAAATTTTCCAAAAATGTGACTCAAATTTCCAAAAACATGAGTAAAACCATGGGTAATACAATTGTGTTTCATTTTATATAACCATGATTTCCAAGACCTATATTTTTTAAAATGTTAAACAATTAGTTCCCTTTTTATATAAATACTCAACCATTTCGCTCATACCATTCAATAGAAAATCGAACTTCCATGATTTTTGATCATTTTTCCACCAAAATACCCCCCTCCTAAGGTTCCTTTAATCTCCCAAGGTACCATTCTCAATAATTATGGGTAAGTCCTAAATGTAATGGAATTATCATCACCTTCTTTTCCATTCCAGTAATTGTTTTGTACACATCTTATAAAGGGCATGTTATATTATTTAATTATGTTTTTAACATTAAAATAATTTAAAAATACAATTTTATCAATGAGATACATTTGTTCTCTCTCATTTTTCCCTTTTATTTATCCACATTTTATACACATCATGCTGATAAATTTACTTCTTATATCTTTCTCTTTTATGTAAGAAATTAATATATTGTGAATACAAAAACCATTCATTTATCTGTGGGTATTCACATTGATGTTAATATATATTTTTTTGTAGGATTTACCTCTATGAAACCAAAATTCCTTTATTTGGTTTAAAAATGATGGAATGATCAATCCTTTATGCACTTATTTACTCAAAGCATTAATATTAGACACATATGTTATTCTCATAAGGTTATTAAAACAATTATTTATTTGGATAATTGTGGATCTCGTGAAATTAATAAAAATGAATTGTGAACATATATAGTACTCCAATTCATTATGTAAAGTATTTATTATCTAGATATGACATGTTTTATGAATCCTTGGTGAATAAACATGTTAATTTTCATTTATGACTTCATCCTGAGAAACCATGGGGATATTCTTATGAATACATCATTTTTATTTTTATTTTATGTTTCCATGTTATGATATTTTTTTTTTATGAATACCTCTTCTTCTTTTGTTCTTTATATGTTTTATTCACAATCTTTTTTATTTTTCTACCTCATGATCACATGTTAAATGTTTACCTTTTTTCCCTTACTAGGATTCATGCATACCCATTTACATACATATATGTCCCTATGATATGATATTATATAAAAGTAACATAGGGTGAATCAATAAAGAATACATTCACGTTTATTAAAATAATGCTTTATGTTTTCTTATATAATGTTCCCACCTTTCCAGAAAATAATCCTTAAAAAACAATTTTATTTATTCCATGTAATGATAAGGTTATGTAACAAAAAGGTCATATTTTATACCTAAAAAGTCCACGAATGGGAGAACATATAACCAGTCAGTTTTGATGTTTTTTAAATATACTATGTTTGGTAATTATGCTAAAATGTGCCTTAAATTAGTTACTCAGAGTGTAAATCATCAAGATTTGAAGAAAAAAACATGTGGAAAATCATTTTTTACTATTAATATTAATGTTTTAAGTTCATATGAAATGGTGATAGGTATGTTACTTTTTTATTTGAATTACGTTAGAACCCAATTTGACCTTGGATCTTCATATTACTTATAAAAAAAATTCATGTAAAATACAAATAGCGCATCCTTAAAATAAGCTTTTTTTATGAAAACTCTAGATAGAAGTATTAAATTAATAATTATTTATATAAATATTTATATTGTTATAAGTGGGATGTTATTTCCTACAATCCTATTTTAACTACACATTGTAGAGTTTGATTTGATTTTGGGAATTAACTCTCTTTTATTTTATCAGGCAAAAATATATTTTAGAGATAAGAATACTGTATTAAATGATTTCATACCGTTTATAACATTTCAAGAGGATATAAAATTCAACATATGTGGTATTTAAAGTATCTTAGATAATGTTATTGAAAATAAATAAATTATTCATATTTGTGATGTTCCTATATTGAATGAATATATGGATTTTTTTCATGATGCATTATTTTGTGTTATTCTTGATTTTAATGTTGAGTTTACTATTGAATTAGTTACCAATTCTATGAAACTTTTATAACACCCTTGTAGAATAAATCATGTATAACTTCTGGAATTAAAACTTTAATTAAAAGAGTTTCAGAATAAAGGTTTCATTCATCTGATCCCTTAAACATTTTGTGACCCTGTTTTATTTGTTAAAAATAAATATACTTCAATGATAATTTTCATTGATTATTGACCCTTGAATAACATCACTATTGACGTCAAGTATCATTTTTATCATATCAATGATTTGTTTGGTATGATCAGGGGATAAAATTATTTTTTGATTATTGACCTTAGGTTATGATACCACAAGATAATGTTTAAGGAGAAATATAATCTGAATATGGTTTTTAAAATGAGATATTGGAATTTGAGTTTGTAATTATTCCATTTAAGTTTTCTGAGGCAGTAGTTATTTTCATGGATCCTAGGAATATTGTTATCCATGATTAATTAGATTTGTTTTTAGTTTTTATTATTTATAATAAATTATTAAATTATAAAAAGTCATGTGGATTCTAAAAAAACCTATGTAGTTTTTTTTTGAAAACATCAAAGGACATGTGGCTATATTTAATAAGTATAAATTTTAGTGGTAAGAAATTTATTTCCTCTAATATATTATTTATAAATATTTAATATCTATTGACCCTACAAAAAATTTATGTTGTTGAACAATGGTCCAGAACTAAATTTATTATATAGATTCATAGTTTTATTGTTTATGTGGCCTATAATCATCGGTTGGTTAAAAACAATTTGTGGTTATCTTGACCATTGACCAATTTTACTCATAATGGGTTAAAATCATACAGGAATATGAGTGTAATGATTGTGTCTAGGGGTTGAATGGATGATAATTTAATGGTCTAGTTCTGGAAATGTTCTATATAATTGGTGAATTTTTTATCTAATTTTATGATTTATTAAAGGGACATGGTTGTTTTCTGATGAAGATTGTTTCGATAATTTATTATGATTCACATAAACTGGACCCTTATGAGTTAAATTATCCTACATCAGATCTATAAGTATCTATTTTCGTTTTTTCTTTAAAAAATAGAAAAATAATTTATATGTATAAAAGTGTGAAATATAAACTAATAAAAAAATTTGAATTATATATTCACTCCTAAAGATTTGAAAATGCAGAAGAAAAGTTTTTTAGAATTGATTATGGATTATAACTACATAATTAATTACTATACAATAAAATTAAAATGAAAAAAGATTATGTTTTAATGGATCAATACAATTCTACAATAATCAAGTTACATTTAGAACATGACCATTTGGTTAATGATTTATGAAATTTTGGCCTATAAATTATGAATATATGAACATCCTCTATTTTGTTTGAAGTTTTAGTGCATATAAATTTTCTAAAAGAATTATGGATGATCAAAAAGAGGATCATATTTTATAGAAAAATATAGAATGGGTTAAGAAGGCTATGTTTAAAAATATTAATATTGATGAAGAAGGTGTAATCAAGTTTTTAATGGGATTATGTATCTTGTGTGCTTCCCAGTTGAAGAGATAATTATAGAGTGAATTTAATAATTCTTCATTTTATATTCACCATGTAAGCATAATGATGTATCGAGAAATTAAATAGTATTACAGATGTGTTATAATGAAAAGAGATATTGACAACATTACCATGAAATTATTTACTTGTAAATATGTTAACTTAAAAAGAAAATTACTAAATTGCTTTAATCACTGTTTTCTAGTTTCATAGTGGAAATGAAAAAATATATCCATGAAATTTTTATGGGATTACCAAACACATCTTGAGGTAACATTATGGTTTGGGTTTTTGTTGATTGACTAAATAAATTTTTACATATCCTTCCCATTTTATGTAAAATGTATTTACATCATCATTAAAAAATTTACCTCAAGAACCCTGTCTTGTTACATGTTTTTACTCTATCTGATTTATCTGGTTGTGATGGTAGGTTTAATTATAATTTATATAAAAGAATTTATAAATTTCTGGTCACTAAATTTAATTAAGTAAAACTCTTTATGATGAATCATGTGGAAAATTAGAGAAAATGTTTCATACCTAGGAAGGAATTTTTTGTTCTTATTTAAAATAATACCATCTATGTTTGGATTAAAATATTTCTTTAGTTTATTTTTTTTATAATAACAAATTTCATTCCATTAAATATATGTATCCTTTTGATGCATTATTTGGAATGAAATTTCCAACATAATGTTTTAGGGATGAAGATAAAGTACGTTTTTTGGACCATATTTGGAATAATAAGTAATTGAGAATTTATAAATGATTCAACAACATATAAATATGATTCCGAGTTGGAAAAAATATATACAGATAAACTAAGTAAAGACCTCTCTTTTGAGGTAGGTGGTCATGTTTTTCTTAAATTATCTTCCTGGAAAAGTTTAATTAATATTTTTATAAAAGTAAAGACAAGTAATTGGTTTTTTATAATGTATTAAATCCAAGAAAATTTTGATTAATTTTCCAATTTAGTGGCCTTATAATTGATTTTATATTTGGTACAAGACATAATTCAGGTTTTATTTCTACGAAATTTGGTTTTAGCTGAATCACATGTTTTGATACCTGAAGTAGTTAATTGTGTGAAAGCATTTCTTATGGGGAACATCCAATATATAATATTTACCATAGATAAAATTTTGTGATGAGTAAGGTAATTCATCAAGTTATGGTTTTTTGAAAAACACATATGTTTGAAGAAGTAATTTTAGAATCAGAAACTGTTATGAAGGAATGAATAAAACAATGAGGACACAATTTATAAAATGATAGGGAAAGTAAGCATCCCAGGTTATGCTAAGATAAGTTAATTTCATTCCTTTTTCTTATTCTGGAATTATATATTATACGATATTTTTTCATTATAATAATATTAGGTTATGTTTTTGTTAAATAGAAATAGCTTTGTTTCAAAAATATTTTTGTTTTCATGCATTATATTATTTTATTTATAATATTTAATTAAAAATTATTGAATATTAATTTTAAAAAATAAAAATAATTTTTTAATTCATAATTTTAAAATTATAGTAAGATAATTGTTTATAATATTCTAAAATGAATTATTTTTCAATGAATAGTGAAAATCCTTATTTTTATTCTTAATTGTAATTTTGTTTCAAGAATTTAAAAAGATCTATTTTGTTTTTAAATGGATAAACAGAAAATATATTTTAATTATTTTAATAATAATCCAATTATTTTCTTTTTAATGAATTTTATACTTGTATTTGGTATAATATATTTTTTATAATTAACACGGCAATTTCCTTAAAAAAATATTTTACATCGCTTTGTTAAGAATAATTTTAAACTAAATTAACATACTTTAGTTAATTTAATTTTATAAAGTTTATTTAATATTTTAGACCATCATAATCAATATTAGTTAATATGGTTAACTTTATTTTTTAATCATAATAAATATTACAAATAGTAAAATTCTCTTACCATGACTAAGGTTAAAACAGGTTTACTGAGAGTTAAATTAAAATTATAAGGGTTAAAATTTCCTAACAACATTTTTAGTTTATATTAACTATCCATATTTTATATAATATTTATAAATGTACCAATTTTTATCCATTTTACTTTAGTAATAGAAAAATATATTTTATTCTTGCCAAATATTCATAGTGTGTCCTCTCTCCAACTTATAAAAGGCCACCCTCTCTCTTCTCCCCATGAAAATTTAAGTGGCTTTTGGTTTGGACATGAAATTAGATAATAAATTCCTAAAATAACTCCCTATGACCTAGAGTCATTTTATTTCTACAAACCATTCTATGAAGGATTTTGGTATAATCATAATGTGGTTTTCTAAAGAAGATGTATAATTCTTAAATGACATTTTCAATTTTATTTATTTTTCTACCTCAATAAACTATTATTAAAAAATTGAAGTATAAGAAAAAAATTATATTAAATATGATAATATTATTTATGTAAATTTAATATCCTATATCAATCTCATATTCCATCAATTGGAAGAAGTAATAGTTGTTCGTCTATATGGAGTACAATAGCCTCGTGAACTGATGTAATTTGTTTTCCATCACAACCTATCATAGATGTTAATAAATCTAAATTTAATATAAATATATATTATTAATGAAATATTAATCATTTTATAAATAAATTATTTCATCGGTTTTATTACATTCCCACCTGTTAAAAATGATAACACCATTTGTGTGTACGTGCGGACTACCATTAAGGGATGTGATTCCTTTTTCATCACCAGACTACATAGATTATTTATATTAATTTGTTTAAAGATTTATTATGATATTTATGATATAATAAAAATTATAGATAGATAAAATAATACTTACCTTCTTTCCATCGTGATCATTGAGAAATTAATACGAGACTCATACTTACGTACGACTTATTATCCCCATGATTGTAACATGCTTAATTTTTCATAACCATATTTCATGGTTTGTTTCAAAATTATAATTAATATATAAAAATTATAATTAATGCCTGATTAGTTTTATCCATATTATTTAATATTGTTCTCATTGACCATAATTAATCTACAAATTGGAATTAGACATATGAGGAAAATTTCATCAAAATCTCTTGAAGTTAACTTATTTTATTATGTAATTTAATATAACATGGATGTAAATAGAATAAAAGTAATAATAAAAATTTAAGTTATTTTTAATAATTTAAATAATTAAAAAAATTAATATTTAGGATATTAATGAACATACATGATGAGTCAGACTCAAGGTTAGAGACAACATAGCTTGAAAACCTCTTTTTCATTGTTTTAATTTTTTGTCTAAATTTTTTTTAAAGACCATATTCATACAATTATGTTATAGATATATTTATATGGACATCAATTTTTTATAATTTAAATATTTTTCCACTATTTTATTTCATGAAAATTATTTCAAATTTTAACTATTTACAAATTTCATTGGGAACATTTTCTAATTTTTTTACCAATTGGAAAAATGACATTTTCTATAGTAGAATATGTGGTCTCAGAAAAATTTCCCTCCACAAAAACTGTTATTTTATACTTTTATTAAATTCGAAAAAATTCATTTTATCTTCAAATAAAAACAATTTTTCCTTTTCCCTAGGCATTTTATTTCTGAAAATTAGTTTTTAAAAGGACTGGGTATTTCATTATATGAAAGTTCTATGCATACAGGTTCACAATGGTTTTCAAGGGTTTTATAATGAAAAGGTATAGGAATTATTTTTTTCATGATATGGAACATGAGGATTATATATAATTAATTGTTACCTTGATAAATATTACATGATTGGTGATCTTAATATAGATCTCCCTTGTATTTAGGTTGTGTTCCTTTACTTCATAGGCATGAATGGGGGAGTTAACCAAGGAGGTTTCTCCTAAGGATTTAATTGGGATCCAATTATATCTAACATTATTTTAATGCGATTTATGAAAATAATTATATAATATTTCTTAAATGGTTTATATTTTATTTTATATGGGGATTAAATGATTTCTTGGAGAAAAAGTGTTTTTTCATGTGGTTACGATTCATTTCATATGCTCAATGAATGATTGGATAAAGGTAAATTTTTTTTTATTAGAATAATAGATTTACTCCTTTAATGCTTATTAATGATCATTAATGATGGTCAATAATGTTTAAATAAATCGTATGTTTTAATGTTGAGTAGGAAAAATTAAAAATTCAAGTTAAAGATCATTAATATTTTTCATAAAAATAACTTGATTCTATTTAAATGTTTTATATTGTGGAAGAAATGGATATTGGGTAGAATTATACAATTTCTATTTTATGGGGTTGTTATGTAACAGTTATGACACAATTCCTTAAAAATTATAAACATAAAATATCTTTATGAATGAAAGAAAGTGAATTATTTTTTAAAAAAAATAGATTATATAATATTTATGGTTGATCTCAAATAATATCTCTCACATGAGAGGTCATATCCTACGGTACTTTTAGACATGAAAATATATATGATAACTAATATATTTAAAAAATGGATGATATAAGTTAATCCAACATCATAATATGAAACAATTATAAAAAAAAATTAAATAGAAGACCATAAAAAGTATATTAGGCTCTAACCAACTAATAAGAAGGGGAATTCACTCAGATGAAACACAACGAATCAATTGGAGTTTTTTAACTGAATTTTTCTCCACATACTCTTACTACACCTATGAATCTTTTAAATTATCTATCAACTATACAAGAAATGACACCTGTGGGTAGATCCCATGCAATGGTGAGTATAAAAATACCTAAAAAAGAACGTCAAAATCAATACACATAAATCATCAAGGAGGAATCAACTCATAAGTGTTTACAACATCAAAAACACATATATAATAAAGATAGATTCCATGTATCAATGTATGGTCATCAATATACTATTATCCTTGGATTACACTCAAGGAATAAATGTATTACTCATATAAAAGAACTAACTCCCGAGGTTCTTCTAACACTGATGGAACTTATTCGAGATTTTGCGACTATTAAAGATCATTGTGATGAAGTATATGCTAGAATGTAGAATATGTTGATACATAGGTATGGAATCACACCCAGGGCAATGCGAAATACCAAATCCTATCTGGATTAACCTACTAGGATGGGGAATACTCACCTTGATAGTTAGTAACATGATACCGGACCTAACCAAGGGATAAATAATATAGGATCATAGTATGAGCCACACATAGGGATACCTAACTTAATACATGACTAACCCAAAGAGGGGATCCCTTATCCAATGATTAAGATATGATATATCACTAAACCCTCATAATGATGTACCAAGGAAAAACACCTTATAGATACTAGAATAAATTGTAGAGAATGAGGGATTTGAACTATCTTAGAAGAAGTGAATGGTTGTTATAAGGAATAAATGATATTTCTTGGATAGTATAGGTATGCTCATGTCCAATGTATTGTGGTTTTTTCTTATGGAAGATTCTTATGTACACTATATGTACCAATGTACTCTTGTCAATCACATGTACTTTGGTCAATCTAGGGTACCCTAGTAATTTTTTTGGAATTCTAGTTGTATTTGTTCTCATATATAATAGTAGTGATTAGGTACTCTTGTCATTCTATATATCCTTAGTCATTCTTCACTTCCTTGACCTTGTCTATTCCCATGTACTCTTAGAGTACATGTCAGGTATTCATCACTGAGTAACATTAGCGTTTGATATTTATCTTTGTGAGAAACCCTAGTATTTTAGGAAATGGTTCCATATGGTGTGTGTTCATCTAAAATACACATCGTGTAACTCAAAAATTTAAAAATTTCTATAGTATTCTATGGTTCATTCATGTTTCCCCACCACCTTACAATGTTATTCCACCGACACCTATAGAAACTAAATATATAGTTTACCACAATAGAACCATTACTAATGGATAGAATCTAACTATGCATATTCTTGTGAAATGTATCTCATCATACAATGTAGTAAAATCAAAAATCCACTCGATAAAAACACCAGATTTAGACTCCAAATCGTTTTTCTTCATTATCGCACCACGATTGTCCTGTCAGTCCAAAAACTAAACTTGTGGAAATGATATATTGTACCAAAGGTCTATTTTTCCTGGATTGGATTCTATGTATTGTTGAATGACATACCAAATTAAATACCAATTAAAACCATTTGAAGAATAATGGGAGAAATTTACACAATACAAGAGTGATAACCAAACGCCATCCATGGCTTATATTGGCCTTGATCCATTAATGATGAAAAAATTGATCAAAGGAGAATAAATAAGGATCAAAACAACATTACCACGTCATAATTAATGGAATATAAAAATCAACCATAAATCAAACTTCAACATACAAATTAATATTCTAAATGTGTTATTTATGATTGATAGTGGAAAATAAAAATTTGGATTAACATATAAAAACATAAAATCTACATTGATATTGGATCAATCATAGATTAATTACTATTCAACATGGTAGTCTTTAGAGAGATACAAGATCTTCTTTATTAGAGAAAAAATCATTGGCACACCGATCACTATCCCATGATCTCAATGTTCATTAAGGATATCCTCCATAGCCCCCATTGAATATAAGGGTTATGTGGATAACCCTTGAATTTGGACATAATTGGCTTTATGAAGGGGATGAATTGGGTTTGGTACATTTAATTAATAGTAAAATTATTTATTTATAAAATAATTCGTCCATAACTATACATAACCCAAATACTTAATGAAGAAAAGGTTATTTCATTCCAAGGATAAACCCCAGATTGCAAATTTGATGGTGGTCTCATATTTTCCATTTGAAAAACACCTTGGGATATATTAAATTATTTAAAAAAAATATACTTATATGATATAATATATTTAATATTTATATTATATAATCACAAAGGCTCCTCATGCCAAAGAATAATGTGCTGACCTAGAACCTAGATCCGAAAAAAATCAAATCTTACAAACCTTAATAAGGAAACAACATAGTCAATACATTTAGTGATTTATCAATTATAGGGATCACCTCCCTATGATCTATTGGTCTTGATTTATAAATTCAAGAGATATTCATAGTGAGGAATGATATATGACTAAATACCTGGTGGTATTCTATGTGATTCCCATTGATTCAAAAGTTATATATGTATCCATAGTAAACATTTATGTGTGTTTCATAGTTATTCCAAGGATGTGTAAAAAAGAATCTCGATGATATTATATTCCATTAATTCTTAGGAACTATATGTTGGATAGGTGATATAAATGGGACACCTAGATTATTCTTAGGATCTTATGACTTTACATGATACTATATAGGATACCTAAGATGTCATAGGATCAAATATATACTTCTAGTGGTGGTGTGTTAATAGGGATATAAGGTAGGACATGTATACCCACATGGTTAAGGTACATACTGATACACATTAGGACAATGGGTGGATTAGGATTAGTTAATAAAATGTGATACATTAGAATTTATCGATGAATTATTTATATTTATTTATTATTTTACACAATATATTTTACACTGATCATATCACATGAACAAGCATTGATTTATTGGTTATATAAGTGACCAATTGGTAGTTCTATACTATGTTTCACTCACACCATTCTCATATAGTCAAGGTAATTGGGTACCTAAGCATAGTTTACTATTCAATGAGTCAACTTGCATTGTGGCATAGGGTTATATGATCGATACTGGCCTGATTGGTGGGATTTATAGACCAATAGAAGGCATTGTGACTTATTTTTTATAACATGTCTCTCATTTATTTCTCTTGTATACTTAAAATTCTATTATTCATGATATTTAGTTATTTTATATGTTTCTCGCACTATGATATTATGGTATAGTCTCTATAATATCACCTGATTTTGGAATATATTTTAATTTTAAAATAATTAATGTCCTCAGTATCATTCATTACATGCAATAACAAATATAAATAAATGGTGATTGAAATATTATATTTTATATGAACTAGATATTTTATTGGTGAGTGTGAATAAGACATAGAAATTTATGAAACATATGACTAAATTATTTCCTTAATAAAAATGTATTAGACAATTCTTTCAGAATATTAATAATCAATTTCAAATGTTAGGAATAAATTCAATTAGTGTTAATGTTTATCATTTACGATATTATATTTTCTATGCATTATGTATCATCGTAACTAATTAAAATTTATTTTTACGAAATATATTAGCTAATAAAAAATATTATTTGATACATTGGTTATTAATTTTAAAAAATAGGGTCAAAATAATTTTAAGGGAAGAGGTATATTTTTTATAACATTATTTTTTGTAAATAATGTATTTATATATCATAAAATAATATATATTGAGGAATTATTTGAATAAAATATTAAGATTATATATTCAAGGAAATATATTAACATTCATCTAAACATTCGTCCTATTATTTTAGTAATTTCCATTTATACATGAATATATTTTTTTTTATAAAAAATAATTTATAGAATTTATGGGTTTAGAATTAACTTTATTTCTCAAACTCATAAAAAAATATTTTCATAAAAATATTACAACATTTTAAATCAACATTTAAAATTTTCTTAAATATTTCAATTTCAATTTTGGTTATAAATAATAGTAACGATAGTAAAAAACATTAAAATTACAAAGGCTAAAATGGTTAACGAGGGGTTAATATATAGTGTTAAGGGTAAAAATAACATAAAAACTTTCTTAAATAATATTATTTTAATTTATTTTGACACTATAGCATATAAAATTTTAAATGTATCCAATTTTCCTCCAACTTTCTTCGAAATTTATATTTTAATATTTTAAATATTAGAATAATTTTAATTGTGTCACTCCGGTCTTATACAAAATTGAACCTTTTATCCTCCCTTATTAAAACAATATTAAGCCATTATGTTAAATATATTTCTACCTGAATATATTATAAAAACATTTATTCCCACTAGAGATGAATTGTTTTTCTTAAAATACCATCTAAAGGGTATATAAGAACAGATCTATTTGAGGTTTTACAAAGAAGAGGTATTCATCATCATCGAATAATATTATGTTTATGTTATTTATAACTCCTTGAAATATTCATTAACCATGTTATCATAGTAAAATCAATAATATTATATAAAAAAAATTAATTATTTAAATATACTAACCATTATAATTTTATCATCCATCCCATCAGAAAATGAAAATGTCTTTGTGCTTACCTGTGGACTAAAACCTCCACAAAATGATGTAATTGAATTTTCATTACTGTCTCTCATGGATTGTAATACTAATGAAATAAATGATTACATTTCTTTCATGACTATATTATGATCCTTTAAATATAAAATATAATCTTCTCTCTAACTCTCCCTTCCTTCGTAAGGTGATAACATCGCTTGTGCGTATGTGTGGACTACAACCTGAAAGAAGTGATGTGAATAATTTTATTTGTTTATTATTAGTATGGATAATAATAATGGTATATTTTATGAATATATATTATATTTATGATGTTTTTATGATTATTTATTAATAAAATTTTGTTCCCTTTCTTTTTTTTCAATTTTAAAATGAAAGTAGTGTTCATTTGTACATACTAACTATCACCTCCATAAATGATGTATTTCATTTTTGTATCACTAACATTACTGGATGGATTTAAATTTGTATATAGTGGTTAAATATGATATATATATATATGGTATTTATTAAATTTTATATATTGTGAAACCATGAAAAAATTTTATGGGAAAAAACTGGATAACCAAAACATGTTTGAAAAAAAGAATAATGATCACCTAAATAGTTGGTTTTAAGAAGTAATTATTAATAAAAGAGTAATTGAAAATAATAATTGAATCATACCTTTAAATATATGGATAAATATTCTTATGGAATAAAATTATAATTAATCAAAAAATATTATACATGAGGTTAAGATCACGTATGATATAATTCAAGACATGTGGAAAGGGTTTATGTTACAACCTCATTTCCTTTTGGGATTTATTATATTTTAATTTTTAATATATGAAATTGTGTTGTTTTTATATTCAAAAAAATATAATTTATTCTCTTATTTTTATTTTTATAATTTTAAATTTTTTTACAACCCCCATTGGTACTTATAATTATAAAAAGGATTATTTTTTGGTAAATCCAAACTTATTTCTTCTGTTCAGACAGAATTATTTATTTTCCATATCCATTTTTTCAAATTGTGTTACATGAATTTTTTAATAGACTTATTTTTTTAAATTTCATTTTCACTAACTTGTTATTTTAATAAAATATATTTAAATTTAAGGTTTTTTAATGTTTCCTAATAAATTTCATTACTATTTAAATAATTGAAAAAAATAATATTCTCTTTTAGTGTATATGACTTGAATAGATTTCTCTATCATTGTGTCCCTACATCATGATGAATATTTCATTAAAAAGATCAATTATTTAAAATGAAAAATTTATTCTTATTTTCTAGTAATTTTTAGTTTTAAATGCTACAAATTAAAAATGGGTGTTATCTATTGATTTTCGATGCATATTTTATTGTTTTTATAAATGTGATTTTTCATTTTTGTCCACACCCTTTAAGAATTATTTTTTTCATGAGGGTAATGATCTTATGATATAACCCATTTTCATTTTATTGATGGATGATGATATCTATGTTTTGATGAAATTATAATGAAACTCATTTCCTTTAATGGGTTAATTAAGTGATGCTGGAATAATGATTTTTAAAGAATTTATCATGATACCTAATTTTTTACATGCTTTATTTAAGATTTTATGTAATGATGAATGATATCTTTTTATAATGACTAATAAATTATATATTATTATTATAAGATGGTTGGTTCTGTTATATCCTCCCAATTCCTTGGGAAATGTGGCATAGATTTCTCATGAGATGATGATCATAACCATGAACAACATTGTGAATATTTCTATTCACATTTTGGTGTGTGAGTATGATTTCTACTACCTATGCTCACAATATTATGAATGTAAATGATTTTTAATTGAGATGTTCACATATTGATGCATGAGTATAATCTGTGTTATCTATTCTCATATGATGTTTCAAGGAAATGAGATCATACTTTTATTCTTAGAAGAGAATAATTTTCTATGCTTGTAATAACACATGCCTACATTATGAGTCAAGAATTATGATTTATGATTTTACACTCTTATGAATCATCCCCATGAATATTACATTTTTTAAGAAATTATCTATTCTTTTTTAGGTATGAAATATTTATGATGAGAACTTTAACAGGATTTGGTTTTCATACCCATATGATAATATTATACTCACTTATGATTAATATATTCTGTGTTTTCCCTATATAAGCATCTAAGATTTCCCTTTATTATTTTTCTCTTTACCATGTTATAATAGAAGGTTCTAATGCTGTTATATGTAGAAGGATTCTAAATACAAATAATATTTATGGGGGAAATGGAATATTATTGATAAATAATTTTATTATGTATCTAAATTTTAAAGACACTAAATATTTACAAATTTGGGTAATTTATTATTGTTATATATATAGGTCATTCATATAAAATGGAGTAGTTTTATCTATATAATACAAATTTCACCATTTTTTTATTAGAACAAGGTTTAGTTATTTGTAGATATTATTGTTTTAGGAAAGAACTTTAAACAACCTATAATGGACCAAAAGTGATATTTGATGAACATAGAGTTTCATAGGTTGATAAGAATGTGTTATAGATTTGGACATCTCAAGAATTATTTTCATTTTTTATTTACTCTAATTATCATTATTCAATAATGATGTTATATGATTGTCATTTTATTCAACAGATGAAACCAACATGAATCATTATAGGAAGGAATATGATGGTAAATACCCAAATTCTCTTCATGGGAAACCAAATAGCTTTGGGTCACAGTAGCAATATATTTTGAATATTATTTCTCAACTATATCATGATATAATTGATAACACGACCCATGGTGAGACTAAAAATACACCATGTAGGGAGAAACATTCCATTAATTATATTATGTGATAACATCCACCCTATTTCTACGGGTCTTCAGATCCACTAGTCATTAAGTAATGGATCAATGTGATGGAAAATTTGTTTAATTTCATTCAGTTCTCATTCCACGATAATGTTTTCTTAGTTGTATTACGTTTTGGAATCCGAATCAAATCAATGGAGGAATATAATCACGAATAAAATTCATGAGGGAAAAAATTACAAAGTTGGAATTTTATGTGTTTAAAAGGGAATTTAGTAGTTATTATATTTCATATACTCTTCATATTAATATGGATAGAGACATTATTTATCCAATGAAGAAGAATGATAAATCCAATGGTACTTAGAAATAATTATTCCCACAAAATTCAATCTAAAATTTTGGTTCCATCATCGACCCTGTGAGAAAAATTGATCGGTACTTTAATATCCTAAAATCAATTAGACGAATGAAATTATCCATAATATATTATGGTAACCTTAAATAAATTGTTCAATCTTAAATGAATATATAAATAGAGAGCGGGAACTCTAATAAGAATTCTGTATTTAGCTATAGTAAGTTAAAAGTGAAGCTTCGTTGAAATTCAAATGTTAATCACCTGGGAGGAAAGAAATTCCAACCACAAACACTCAATAAAATATAGAGGAAAGAACTCACAAATTTTTTTGGAAGTAACTGGTAAATTATTCTTGTGTGGAAAGGTATTTCATTGAGAAACTGATTATCTATAAGGGGTAAAGAGGTTGTAAAATTAAAAAGGGTAAAAGAAGGATTTAACTATTGGCATTCAATGTTTTTATGGTACAAATAATTGGAGTTATGCTCATCATTTCCATAATGTATGGTTTAATAAGTATTGTATTCCATAGTAAATACCTACAAAAAATAAAGGGAAGTAATTTTCTATTATAACTAATGTGGATCAACAGAATCACATAGTAAATTTATAATTATTATGATTTTAAATATTTATAATTTTCAAAGTGTTTCACCACACTAACTAAATGGTTAAAAATTGATTTATTAGTGAAAACTCATGATTTTATAATGATTTCTTCCCATGTTTATAAATCTTCTCTACAAAAATTTATTATTAATTTTCATTCTATAAATCATATTATTCTTCTTAGTGGAATTTGATGTGATTTTAGGCATGTTTTTTCCATCTCATTATAGAGCCTATGTCAAATTATTCATTAAATACATCATCATTTGTAACCAAGATTAGCTTATGATCATTAATTGATGAAATAATGAGTATCAACCTCAAATGAAAATTAATAACATTACATGTAACATAATAACAATTCATTAAGGGTATTTATCTCAAATGGTTGGAGAGAACCACAAAATTTATTATACACCTACTCTATGAAAAAATTTAGATGTATCTACTTATGAATTTCCCATTATTTTTCTAAATAATAGAGTTATGTTCTAAAAAGTACTCATACCAAGGGTTACACCTATTTCAAAGACTCTTTATACTATGCTCCTGATTGAATTGGTGGAACTAATGAAGAAACTCTATGAAAATATGTATAAGGGATTCAAACACCCTTATGTTTCAAAATGGGATGCACTAGTTATTTTTAAAAATAATAAAGATGGGTCAATGAGATTATTAAATGACTATCATGATCTTAACAGGAACATTATCAATAATAAGTACCCTCTAATACACATTGTTGAAATGTTGGATCCACTATAACGAGCTCAACACTTCTCAAATATAGACCTTTGCTCTGGCCATCAACAATTACGGGTAAAAATGAGGATATATAAAACACTACCATATGTATAGGATATATGAGTTTTGAAATTACAGATATTCTATTCTGACTTACAAATTCCTTTTAATTAAACATGGATCGAGTGAATAGATTCATGAGAGATAACCTCAACCAATCTATGGTAGTGTTTACATATTATATTCTACTGTTTTCTAAGTGAAAATATGTTGAATAACTCCAATGGTATATCTTTCTAAAGAACATGAGGTTGGATAATTTATATTCCATGTTTAGAAAATGTGAATTTTTGTTGTAGAAATTACCCTTATTGGGTCATATAATCATAAAGGAACTTATATCTTTTTATCCTTCGAAAATAGAGGCTATTTGGTTGGATGTCCATTAAGAATGTTTCCTAATTAATTTATCACAGTTATAAAATCCACTAACAATTTTTAGTTATAATTAATTCAAGTCACTATTTATGGGTGAATGTGATGATAATTTTAGGAATTTAAAAAGAATAGTATTACATTCACATATACTCATATTTTCTAGCAACATGGAAGGGTCTGCGATTTAAAGATATGTGTTAAAGAAAGCATTAGTTTGTTTTATTATTCATAAGTACATGGTTTAGTCTTATGCCTCACACCAATTTAAAATTCATGAGAAAAATACATAACCCATGATTATGAGTTAGTTGTGGTAATATTTTTAGTGAATATCCTGAGCCATTAACTTTACAGTAGGAGGTGGGATATATATACTAAAAAAAGATTAAAGTAGAAATTCTCATAAATGAAGATAAATATACACCAAGGGAGGTGGTTATAATTGATTGAAGATTATGAAAACTCGATACATTACCACCCTATGAAGAAGAACACAATTCTTAATTCTTTGATTTAGAATGATTATTCTATTTTTTATATTATGTTGGTGAAAAAAGTTCCAATAAACATGGAATTTTAAAATATAGACCTATAAATTCCAAATAGGGAGAACAAATCCTATTTTTTTAAAATGATTATTCAACTATCTATCTATTTAATGACTAAAAATTCTTAAAAGGGATATTAAGAACGAAAAAATAAATTAAGAATAATTATATAGAAATATTTTGATAATAATGGATTTATTAGAGTTGTAAAATGGATATGTGTTCCATCCAATCCATAATTGAAGAATGAATTATTGGATTAATCACATGGATCATATACGTTTGTTCATCATGGATGTACAAGAAGTTTTATAGATCTCAAGAATAAATTCTAGTGGTACAACATAAAAATGTATATTGTGGATTATATATGTTGATTTATAATGTTCCATAAAAATAGGTACGGTAACTAATGTTTAAGGTGATGATACATACATTACTTATTACTTAATTTAAATGGGAAAATCACCATGAAATCATAGGAATCTCCACGATATCTAAGGGTTATAATTATTTTTGGGTTGTGGTCCTAGCCATAAAATGTTAAATGCATTTTATTACTATTTTATAATATTTATAAATTTATTATCATTCCATGGTTTATATTATGGATGTGTTATGATTTCATGGATTTCCACACTCAATTATATTGGATCAGGATTTAAGGTTTACCTCAATATTCTTTAGATGTATTCAATAATATCTTAATAATGAGTTGACCATTAGTAAAAAATATCTTCCTCCAACATATGGTTATAAATATAGGATCATTTAGACCTAATAAGATATATTAAGTTATTTCTTTAGTCATTTCAATAGAGGTTGATATTAACACCTTCCTCTAGATGAGTTTTTGTAAAACAATAGAATTCAATAAAGCATTCATATAGAACCTTGTAAACACCTATTTTTAAATATATGTAAAACTCCAATATTCATGCATGAATTTGGATAAAATAATTTATGACTGAAAATACTGATAAGATTGTAGTGTTGGTAAATTCTATTCATAAGAACATAGTGGTAGCTCAGAATAGATATAAGAGTTATGTTATTAATCATTGATGAAATCTATATTTTTAATTGAATAAAATTATATTTTTATAAATATATCGTTAGAATAATTTTATGATATTTTTAAATGTTGGTAAGATGATTCTGAGATACATTGGACACTATAGTATTGTATATCATATCAGGAAGGTATCATATCACTCGATGATTACATCAATCATCTCTCATGTTCATGATGTGTTCTATGAATCTCTCTTAAGGAAGTACTTACCTTATCATTAACATTTTATAAAGTCAAAGGTTCTACCACCATAGAATGATATCTCATATTAATAACTATTTGTGTAAATATGGATCATATAAATAATGATATATCAAAAAGTACTAGTCACTTCGTTAAATTTCACCAGAGGAATGTCAAATTCGAGGAAGCTACATGGGAACGAGAAGAAGTAATGAATTAAATGCATCCCATTTACATTAAAATTTATAATAGTATAATGAGAGATAATTTAATTTTAAGGGGGTTAAAATGTAATATCCCATGATTTTGGTATATATTTTCTATTTAAAAATATTTTTATGCCTTTGATGGATTTATTTACACACAACACTATACATAAACAAATTACAGTTGAAAAATTATACTATATATAACCTAGAAATTTGATTTATCATTATGGATAAGACTAAATGAATTATTAAATTTATGAATATTTTATTTCCTTAGTATAAATTTATTGACCATTTCTATGTAAAATGATTACTCAATAAGAAATGTCAATAATAAAATCATTTAATGTTAAAGTATTTATTTTTCAGTATATTTTATTTATATATATATATTATTTATCATTATCATTAATTAAATTTTAGTACAATGAAATATATTTTTAATTAATGATTAATAATTCATACATAGTTTGTCAATTTGATATAAATAAATAAATAATCATTTGATGGTAAAAATGGTCATTTTTTAGAAAATTATTTTTTATGTGAAAATTTTTATTCTTTGAATTGAAATAACATCTATTGATGAATTATTTAAAGAAATGATTATATATTAAATTAATTAAATGTAAATCCATTTAATTACTACAAAAATAATTATATTATGTTCATTTTCAACATGAAAATTCATTTTTCCAAAAAAATAGTTTCATCACATTTAAGGGATAACATTTAAATTAATTTCTAAATAAATTAGGAGTTGAATTTAATAAAATGATTTAAATATATAAAATTACCATGTTTAAAAATTATAAATAGAAAAAAATTTATTTCTATTCATAATCAAATATAGCTACTTTAAAAAATTAATTAACACACTAAAGGTTGAATGGGTTAATGTGGGGTTAACCAAAAGAGATTAGGGTTAACATAATCCTAAAGTCTTGTCCAAATCCTATTGTATGAATGGATTTAGACACTATCTTATCCCATAATAAATATTTAGACACTTTTCTATTAATGTTACCATATATTATTTTAATTTTTATAATAAATAAAATGGTTCCAGTCCCCTCAATTATAAAATGAAACAAACTCTCCTCTCTTTTTCATGCATTATTTATCCACTAATGTCATCCAAACATTGTGAAATACTCCTATAAAAATAAATGTCCAAATTTTAGAGGTATGTTCTTATTTATATACCAACTCAAGGGTTATTATGAAGAGATCCAAATGAGGTTTTTCAATGAATATGCAATCACCTTTACCAAATAATTTAATGCCTTTTTATACCTCCTAAAAAAATATTTATCCATGTTTATAGATAGATAAATAAATAAAAATAGATTAATAAATTTTTATAATTAAAATATAATAGGAATTGTTGATTTATCATCCATCTAAATAGAAAATGAAAAAATGGATGTGTGTACTTGCAGACTACACCTCCAAATATAATGTAACTCATTTTTCATCATTGTCTCTCATGGATTGTTATATATATGGATTTATAGATTATATATGATATTTATAAAATTATTATGGTTATTTATATTTAATATATTATCTATCTTTTGACCCCCTAGTATGTTAAAAGGTTATAATGTCTCTCATTCAGACATGTGGACTACCACCTCTACGAAATGATGTGACTATTTTTCATTTTCACATTATAATGATGGTAGTAAGGAAATATTTAATGATTTCATATTATATTTATGATATTATTATATTTTTGTATTAATAAAATTTTACTACCTCAAGTTTATTTTTTTATTTGAAAATGAAATTATTCTTCATACATATGTTTAGACTACCATATCAATGAATGAGGTATTTTATTTTTTATCAAAATAATTCATAGATATTTATAAAGGTGTATATAATGGATAAATAAGATACATATGAAATGATTAATATTTTTATATTTATTATCCATTACCAAGGGGCTTGGATGGACTTTATAATGGAAATTTCACATACTCACCGGTCTATATAGCATGATTGAAGAGGGGATCCTATTTTTTTGAATAAGAACCACACTGGTGGCATAAGAAATCAACGTTAGACATTGGATTCAGGACTTCGATTTTCATACCAATAGAAACATGGTCCACACCCACAATTGGAAAAAATGGTACATATCATTTAATGATTGTATTTTGCTAATTAATAGTATACATTTGGATACTCTACTCTATGCTCTTTTGGTGGTTATTACTCCAAAAGGTCTCATCAAAATCATTGACAAACTTATGGCTAGTTTCATTCAAGGTCCTCTTGTAGAAGGAAAAAAGACAGTGGGACGTTTGGATAAGAGTGGAAGGGCCTACTAGGGAAGGTGGTTTTAATGTGCATATTCTGGATGACACCCTCAGTTGCATGCAGGCTAAGATGGCTTGAGAAGTTATGGATCAAAGTACGCTATGGAGGAAAACAATGCACCGTCTATTTTTTTAGCAGCCCTCAGTGGTTGGAAGGTGTTTTTATTTATGGCTTAATCTTCTACACCTTATTTCGGAACATCTCTATCACTCTCAATGGATTATAGGTATTGGAGAAATTTAATTTTCGCATAATAACTAGGTTGGGAAAGTGCTTAGATTTACGGGGTTTACTTCTCCCACCATCACTTTCAGGGAATCTACCTTATACCTAGATTTCATTTACACAGTGTTGGACAAGGAGAAGTAGGCCCTTTTCAACCTCATCGTTTTATCATAGGTTCCTGATCACTATGTTTTTACTCCTTTCACCTCGGGAGTCTTTTCTACTCAGTATTTTTATCGCACAAGGGGAAAATACGAGGCTTATGACTTTTGGAATGATAAATTGTATACCAAGGTTTCCCCATTAATGTAAAATTTCTTGTTATGTAGGATCGGCCACCGCACCATTCCTACACATGAAAATATTAAAAATGGTGGTATCCCACTTATCTCTCAGTGCTCCTATTGTATGGTCTACATAGAGGAAATGGTTGACCATCTCTTTATCTCTAGTTAATGAGAGAGTACAGTGTGGTGTTTTAATGGGTATTTTAAAAGGATTTGTGATCCTAGACTATTGGATCATCCGTTCTTCATGAAGGACCCTGGGACACCCTGAGAAAGGATGGGTGAATCAGTGTGATAACTTTTTCTTTTAATTTGATCGATCTTGTTCCCATGTTGGTAGAAAATTGTTGAACCTGTATGATGAATATTATCAGAAAGAAAAAATTCACATGCACAGAGAAGACACAAAACTTTTTACTTGGTTCACCACTAAGGGATACGTCCAAGGAGCATATGCCGACATGTTGTTGGTCGTACCAAATTCAACTAATCATCACTAGTTGTGTATTACAAAGGTTCAGGCATAGTCACTCTATCGCAGGCTCACTGCCTTTATAAAAGTTTAGGGATAGCTCATAGCATCCCTCTGGTCAGTCCCGTTGACTCCCCCTAGCTCAGTGCCCTTGGTGAAGTCACACTCAGTTTATTGACGTGAAGGTCTCTTCATCGTTTCAAAAGAATTCATCCTCTATTTAATGTAGATGCTCTGTTGAAGTCCAATGTTCACTCTTATACTAATCCCACATTACACCGAAGGTATCGGGAAATATACCATTTTTTTTGTAGCTCCAAAAGAATCGGCTTAAAACAACCTCACCTGGTGCGCTTCTCCAAGACTAACGTGAAAGTTCCATGACCAACGCAAAATTCACTTGGGTGGTACAAATTCGGCACGCAGATTTCACCAACCCACTTGCACGACACTTCCTCTTTCAACTACAAACTTGCACGATGATGCGCCTTTAACTCTCATACCACCTTGGTCTCGCAGCCACCAACTGGCGTACAACCTCTACATGCGCGAGCCAACTACAAATTGTGTGACTCAACAACTTGCGCGAAGAGAGCATGAAATGTCTCAAAGTCTTGAAATTTGTTACAAATGAGGTGGGGTAGTCCCCAATTTATGGGCAAACTGGACCCCCTGCGCGGTGGCACACAAGTGTCCTCATGGTGCGCAAGTCCCAGCACGTAGCTCCAACTACCCTAGCCTCTATCCCACTATTCACTTGCGCAACCACACCAATACTTTCGTGACCTAATTTCATTGTCCATATTTTTAATTTATAATCATGAAGAACAACTGGCACACATGTTTCCAAACCTCCTAGTCATCGGCGAGAAAGTCCTTTCTCGGTGCACAGGTCACTTGCGCGACCGTCCCAAAACATGCGTGGCCCTTATCAATTTTCCATTTTTTTCATGTTCTGATCATGAAAAACATATGGCGCGCAAGTTTCCTATACCTAAAGTACACGGTGCACAAGTCTCTTTTTAAAAAACACTTTTCTATACCATTGTCTCCTTGAACAGTATGATCACTTTTCTAGTACAAATTTTTATCTTCCACTGAGAATTGACAACAAACAAAAACCATACTCCAATTCGTGCATAGAAGGCCATGGTTCCAACTCTATCACCCTTTGGGTTTGTTGGAAATCATCAAATAAATTCAATATATCCCCATCCATGTGAAAACAAAAAACTCAAGAATAAACTCAGCCAAAACTCTATGTATACATGAGCAATGCTCGGTGTAGAAAAAAAAGAGAGGAATCATGAATTGAGTTCAATTGTTTTGGAATTATCAATGATTCTTAAGAAGCATTACATGACCGACGTATTCCTTCTCATCCTTATCATCCTATCACTGACACTAAATTCGCATCATGTCACAAGAGAATTACATGCCTGAACATGGATTAATTTACTCCCTTCTCTCCCATTTACAATAAACCCAAAGACCGGTAATTTGTTAAATGTTCAGCTCAAACATTACTCCCCTGGATAGTATCCCCCCCACAAACCTTCATCACATCCACAAACAAATAAAAACAGTTATCATAATCAGGGAGAGGGGTATTGTGAAACCTCCTTATACACTGGGAGGTGGCTGAACATCGTGGTTCATTCGATGCTTCTCAAACATAGCCACTGACAGTGGCTTGGACAGGATATCAGCCACTTGATCATCTGTTCCCACATGGTCCTGGTCAATTCTATTCACTCATTGTTCAACTTTTTCATTGATAAATTGATACCTCATTTTAATATGTTTTGTACAAGAATGTTAAATAGGATTATTCATATGATCAATTGCAGTCTTGTTATCACAGTAAATTACCATTGGTTGTGTCACCTAATCACCAATATCTGTTAGTTGATGCTTCATCCATAGCAGTTGAGTGCATGCATTAGTGGTAGAGATATACTCAGCTTCAGCAGTACTAAGAGAATTGCTTTCTTGTTTCTTGCTGAACCAGCCAACACATTTCTTCCCAATATAGAAGGTTCCACTACTAGTGGACATTCTGTCTACTATATCACTAGCCCAGTCATCATCAGAAAACACTGATAATTCACTTTCCCTACCTGCAGCAAAAAATAACCTGAAGTTATGTGTACCTTGAATGTACATCATGATTCATTTTACTGCATCCAAATTTTTCTCCATTGGATTACTCTGATAGCAAGCCGCAAGACATGAGGAATAGACAATATCTGGCAGTGTCACTATCAGGTACAGTAGGCTCCCAATGATCCTCCTGTACAGGGTGTGTTCAACAGAGGCCCCATCTTCATTATTTCCATGTTTAGTTCCAACTGCAATCGGAGTTGACATTGGTTTGGAGTCTTGAATATTAAACTTCATCATCATCTCTCTTGCTTACTTTTCCCAAGAAATGAATGTTTATTCCTTCTTTTTAATCACCTATAGCCCCATGAAATATGTGATCCCCCTAATCATAGACATTTCAAATTATGATTTCATGTGGTTGGAAAATTCGTCCACTGATTTCTGCTTACAACCACCAAATATGATATCATCAACATAGACTAGATCCATGAATTGATCTTTTGGAGAATTTTTCACATAGAAATTGTGATCTAATCCTCCTCATTTGAATTCCAGCTTCTTGAGATATGTATCCAGCCACGAGTACCATGACCGTGGTGACTGCTTTAAACCATATAGAGATTTCTTCAGTTTTCAGACCTTTGTTTCATCATTACCTAAAAAACAACCCACTTGTTTTTAAAGTAGACTTGTTCTTCGAGTACACCATTCAAGAATGTTGTCTTGACATCCATTTGATATACTTTACATCCTTTTTGAATTTCCATGGAACGAAAAAGCCTGATTGACTCTATTCTAGCCACCGGAGCAATGGTTTCATCAACATCAATGCTTTCAATCTGAGAGTATCCTTTACATACTAGTTGTGCCTTATTTATGATGACACATCCATTATCATCAAACTTATTTTTGAAGATCCATTTGGTACCAATCACATTGTGAACATCGGGTCTCTGGACAAGATCCCATGCCTGGTTTTTGTCAATATTTTCTAATTCATCATTCATGGATTTCACCCAAGATTCATCCTTTACAGCTTCTTCGAATGAGGTTGGATCCAAAACTTACAGAAATGCAGATTGCGTGTTATTCCACATCCTTGTTGTTTTATTTGGTGCACTCCTGTCCCCAATTATGTTGGATGGATCAATCTTAATTCTTCAATTTCTCCTATGAGGTTCAGTTGCATTCTATTTAGCCACATTTTCTTCTTTAGATTCTTCTTCTATGTCAACATCATGATGTGATTGTTGAGTGTTTTATAGAAATTCCTCTATTTATTTATTTCTATTATCTCCACATTCACTTTCTACCTCACTTTCTATCACATCAGCATATGACTTCCTTGAATTATTTGTGGTTTTCTCTTCAATTATCTTAACATCACTACATTCCACAATCCTTCCTAAACACTTGTAGAAACATTTGTAGGATTTGTTGTTTATTGAGTAACCGAGGAAAATTCCTTCATCTGTAGTGTCACCATACTTCCCTTGATTTACTTCTTTGTTATTGATGAATCATTTACTTCCAAAGACACAAAAGTCTTTTAAAGAGGGCTTCCATCCATGCCATAATTCATATGGTGTCTTTGTCTCACCCATATAAAGTCATGTTGGATTCTGATTATACAGTATAGCTTGAACACCCTCTTTCCAGTAATTTCATGGAATACGACTTTCAATCAGCATAGTTCAGTGCATGTTGTTCACCTATCGATTCATATGTTCAACAACTCCATTTTGTTGTGGAGTTCTCACAACAAATACCTCATGTTGTATCCCTTGCTTCTACAGATAATTTTCAAATTCAATGGAAGTGTATTCTCCTCCATTGTCATATCGTAACACTTTGATTGTTCGTCTGATATCATTTTCGCCGATTTGCCGATATGTTTTCATGTAGTCAAGGACTAGTCGTTTCCTGTGAAAGACCATCACACATGCCATTATACTGTAATCAACTATTAAAAGGATAAAGTACCTTTCTCCATGAGTTCCAGTAAAATTTATTGGCCCACATAAATCTATATGAATCTGATCAAGAAGGTGAGATGCCCTTTTATTCTTTGGTCGATATGAACTACAGACCAGCTTCCCACGAATGCAAGCATCACAAGATTTTTCACGCTAATTCTTCTGGTTGGGAATTTCCATTAAAATTCTAAATTTTGATGTTTTATCCATGTCTTGTTGATTGATGTTTCCTGGTCTCTGATGCCACAAATTGTTTTCTTCTTCAACAGTCATGTAACAGACATTTTCTTCACTATCAACCTAATACAAGTTTCCTTCTATTCTGCATCCCTTCATATGTGAATTGCATGTCTTTCCCTTGATAGTGAAACCTTTCTGATTAAAATTATCTATAAGTCTCGAGTCACAGAGTTGACTCACACCGAGTAGACTATGACGCTGTCCATCAATGTAAAGGACTTCATACTTCTTTAGTTCTCCATTAGCTAATTCGGTACTTCCAATTCCTTTGATTTTCAGAGCTCCGTCAATACCAAATCATACTGTACCATCAACCTTCCTTTTGATATCTGTTAACAGGCCAGGTTTACCTATCATATGATATGAACAACCACTATCCAGAATCCAGGTATTATTGATCATTGTAGCCTTGAGGGCCACCTCTCTAAGGATGGATTTCTCAATCTGATTCCTTTCCATCCTTGAGACATTGGACTCAGTATAGAGTATTGATGGCCTTTCCATTATCTCTTCCACATACCCAGGTTCTTTATAGTCAAAGTCTTTATTGAGAGGGGAAAACCTGTTTGAAAGAGAAACATTATCTTACTGACGAGACATGACTTGTCTTGAGCTTCTATATGAGGTGTCCATGTCCCTTCTCTTCATGCAATTAGCAGCCTTATAACCAATCTTAGAGCAACTAAAACAATATAAATATAAATTGTTTCTTCTATAGTAATTAGGATATGAATTTTTCTCCTTTGTTGATCTCCTATATCTTCTCCATTCAGATAGCATCTTTCCTCTTCACAATAAGACATGGTATGGCCTAGATAGCCACAGAACTGACACTTCATGAGAGGAAATGTCTTCTCACTTGAATTGCTTCTCATACCTTCTTCCCTAGAAGAATAGTTAGATTATCTGTAATTTTTGAATGTTTGAGGATAATTTTCAGTTCTCCTTTTAGTTTGGATTAATGGTTCCCTTTTCAGCACGTTAGGAAATGATTCAACATGTTCAACATTATTCTTATCTTTATTTTGGATATTTTCACTTCCAGAAGTTGATGTCTTAGCTTCACAGCCAGTTCCACTCTTTCCCATGTACGCGGGTCTTTGATCACTCAAGATTTTTCCAACCCCATCTGAATCAGACTTGGATCTTTCCAGTAATTTTGCATCTGAGAATCTCTTTCTTCTTTGATTCTTTGGGAATTGATTCAGTATCAACTTTACCCATTAGAGTAACAACTTCCTCCTCAAGACCCTCAACAGTCTTGGAATTTTCTTCTAGTTTGGAGGTGATGTCATTGATGACCTTTTCCTGCTCTTCAGTTCTCAGCTTCATATCCACTACATCATCATTAGATTCAATTATTCTAGATTTTACCTTCAAAAATTCTTCTAGTCATTCAATTTCATCTTCAAGTTGATCAACATATTCAATTGATTCTTCTACAATTGATTTACACTTATTGCAAATCTTACATTTAGTTATAAGCTCACTAACAGCATCATTAAGTTAATCTAGGGATCTGCACAAGTTTTCATCTATTTTCTTCCACCAGTATCTTCTGACTTTTCAACAGTGGCCATAATAGAAACATGGTTCCATGTTTTGAATTCTAGTTCTTCATCATCATAGAATTCATTATCATCTTCTTCCTCTTCACAGACAAAACTCTTCCTTTGTATTTTATTTCCAGATTTGAAGTCTCCCTTTTTGAAAATCATTCTTCGAGGATTCTTGAAGCTTTCATCTTCACTATATTCATCATGATCTTTCTTAAGAACTGAGAGGCAATGTGCCAACCTTTTTCACAACGAAAATATGTGAGACTTAACTTCCCTTTGAATTTCCTTTTTCCCATCTGGACCTTCTTTGTAATGAGATAAAGAATTTATTTTTCTTCGTCATCTTCACCACCACTATCATTTGTAATTTTTAGTTTATCCATGGCCTTAAATTCCATTTCATTTCTCACACAATTCGTGGAATCTTATGGTTTGATTCTCATTTCATATGCTAAAAAGACGCTTAAAATGTCATCCAGAGAATGTTTAGAAAGATCTCTTTCCTCAAGGGATGATAACTTTTCATTGTACTGGGGTTGAAGTCTTCTCAGAATTTACTTCACAATGTCAATGTCTTTGATCTCTTCTCCTAGGTACTGAATTTCTACAACTACTTCAGTGATTCGATTAAAGAATGAGTATGCATTCCCATCAGGATTCATCTTCAAATAATCGAACCTATTGTGAAGCACTTGTAGATTCTCCTCCTTCACTTTGATATCTCCTTCATAAAAATTCTCGACATTATCCCTCATGGACTTTTCTGAGGTGCAATTCATCACCTTTAGGTGGATCTGATCAGAAAGGGCTCCGGTGAATGCGTTTTGTGATTTAGCATCTACATCAAGAATTTTCATGTCTATGTCAGCCATAGCTAGGTCTATTGGATTAGTGACTTGTATTCCTTGGGAAGTAGAAAATATAACTTCCATTCCATGAGATCATATATGATATATCATTCTGTTCTTCCAGATTTTGAAATTACTTCCATCGAAGTGAGGTACTCCCCTGACATTGACAGCATTCTCCGTGACGACAAAGGAAAGATTCAACACCTATAACCTTTACCCTCTGATACAACATGAAGGATCCCAGGACACCCTGAGAGGGTAGGGGTGAATCAGGGTGACAAATTTATCTTTTAATGTGATGGATATTGTACCCACATTGGTAGGAACTTGTTGAACCTGTATGATTAATATGATCAGAAAGCAAACATTCACATGCACAAGGAAGACAAGACAGTTTTTACATGGTTCAGCACTATGGTCTATGTCCAAGGAGAAAATGCTGAAAAGTTTCCGGTCGTACGAAATTCCAATAATCATCACTAAGTGTGGATTAGAAGATTTTGGCCACAGTCACTCTATACCAGGCTCACTGCCTTTACAAAATTTCAGGGATAGATCACAGCGTCCCTCGGGTCACTCCTGTTGACTCCCCCTAGCTCACTGCCCTTGGTTAGGTCACACTCATTTTATAGACATGAAGGTCTCTTCATCATTGCAAAATAATTCATCCTCTATTTAATGAATATGCTCTGTTGAAGTCCAACTTTCACTCTTATACTAATCTCACATTGCACCGAAGGTATTAGAGAATCTTCTGGTTTTTGTGCAGCTCCAAAAGAATCGGCATACAACAACCTCAGCTAGCGTGATTCTCCAAGACCAGCGCACAAGATACATGACCAGCGTGCAAGTCACTTGCATATTATAAATTCAGTGCTCAGGTGTCACCAACCCACTTGTGCGACACTGCCTATTTCAACTACAAACTTGCGTGACATTGCAACTTTAACTCCCAAACTGCCTTGGTCGCGCAGCTACCAACTGGCACGCAGCCTCTACTTGTGAGACCTAACTACCACTTTTACGACTCAACCACTTGATTGATGAGAGATCGAAAAATATATATTTCTTAAACTTCATTACAAATGATGTGGGGTGGTCCTCTATTTATAGGAAAACTGGACCCCCAGTGCGGTGGCCAGCAAGTGTCATCACGACGAGCAAGTCCCGACAAGCAGCTCCAACTGCCCTAGCCTCTGTTGCACTTTTCAATTGCACAACCACACCTATACTGGCGCGAACTACTTTCCTTTTCCATATTTTGAATTTATGATCATGAAGAACTACTGGAGCGCATGTTTCCAAACCTCCTAGTCATCGGCGTGCAAGTCCTTTCTCAGTGTGTAGGTCACTTGTGTGACCAGCCCAAAACTTGCGCAGCCCTTATCCCATTGCCTTTTTTCATGTTAAGATCATGAAAAACATATGGCACTCAATTTTCCACTCCTTCAAGTACACGGAGCACAAGTTTTTTCCCAAAACCTTTTCACCATTTTTCAATTTGTAGGCCCAAAAATTTTGCAAACACTGTGAAATGGAACCACCTTCAATACCATAGTCTGCTTGAACTATATGTTCACTTTACTCGTACAAATTATGAACTTCCAATGAGGATTGAAATAAAACAAAAACCATACTCCAATTCATGCATAAAAGACCATGGTTCCAACAACCTCACCCTTTGGGTTTGTTGCCAATCAGAAAATAAATTCAATAGATCCCCATCCATGTGAAAACCAAAAACGCAAGAATCAACTCATCCAACACTCTAAGTCTATGTGAAAAAATTTCGGTGTTGAGAACAAGAGAAGAAGAATGAATTGAGTTCTAGTGTTTTGGAATTCTTAATGACACCCAAGAAACATTACATGACCGATATATTCCTTTTCATCCTTCTCATCCAATCACTGACACTAAATTCGCATCGTGTCACAAGAGCATTACAAGCCTAAACGTGCCTGAATTTATTTCTTTCTCTCCCATTGACAATAATCCCAAAGATCGGTAATTTGTATAATGTTCATCTCAAACCATACTCCCCGAGGATAGTATCTCCCCCACAAACCTATATCACATCCATAAATAGATAAAAACAGTTATCATAATCAGGGAGAGGGGTATTGCGCAACATCCTTATGCACTGGGAGGTGGCTGAACACAAAGGTTCATCTGATGATTCTCAAACATAGCCGATGACAGTGTCTTGGTCAGGATATCAGCCACTTGCTCATCATTTCCCACATGGTCCATTCTAATCACTCCTTTCTCAACTTTTTCATTGATAAATTGATACCTGATTTCAATATGTTTTGTACGAGAATGATGAACATGATTTTTCGTAAGATCAATTGCACTCTTTTTATCACAGTAAATTACAATTTGTTGCATCACCTCATCACCAATATCTGTTTTTTGTTGCTTCATCCATAGCAATTAAGTTCATGCCTTTATGGCAGAGATATACTTAGCTTCAGCATTACTAAGAGAAGTACTTTTTTGTTTCATGCTCAACCATCCAACACATTTCTACACAATATAAAAGGCTCCACCACTAGTGGAGTTTCTGTCTAATATATCACCAGCCGAGTCAGCATCAGAAAACGCTGATAATTCACTATCCCTGCCTACAGGAAAAAATAACCCAAAGTTATGTGTACCTTAAATGTACCTAATGATTCTTTTTACTACCTCCATATGTTCCTCCTTTGGATTACTCTGAAAGAGGGCCACAAGACAAGTGGCAAATACAATATCTGGCCCTGTCACTATCAGGTACAGTAGGCTCCCAATGATCCTCCTGTACAAGGTGGGATCAACAGAGGCCCCATCCTCATGCATTCCAAGTTTAGTTCCAACTGCAATCGGAGTTGACATTGGTTTGGATTCTTGCATATTAAAATTGTCCAGCAGGTCTCTTGCATACTTTTCATAAGAAATGAAAGTGTATTCCTTCTTTTGAATCACCTGCAGCCCCAAGAAATATTTGAGCTCCCCAATCATAGGAATTTCAAATTATGATTTCATGTGGTTTGGAAATTCATCCACTAATTTATGTCTGTTCCCACCAAATGTGATATCATCAAAATTGACTAGAACCATGAATTGATCTTTTCGAGAATTCTTCACATGGAGATTGTGATCTACTCCTCCTCTTTTGAATTCCAGATTCTTGAGATATGAATCCAGCCGCGAGTACCATTCTCGTGGTGCCTGCTTCAAACAATATAGAGCTTTATTCAGTTTGCAGACTGTTGTTTCATCAGTACATAAAAAAAACCCACTGGTTGTTCAATGTAGACCTCTTCTTTGAGTAAACCATTCAAGAATGTTGTCTTGACATCCATTTGATATAATTTATATCCGTTTTGTAGTGCCATGGAAAGGAAAAGCCTGATTGACTCCAGTCTATCCACTGGAGCAAAGATTTCTTCAACATCAATGCCTTCAATCTGGGAGTATCCTTTACATACTATTCGTACCTTGTTTCTGATGACACATACATGGTCATTAAAATTATTTTTGAAGATCCATTTGGTACCAATCACATTGTGACCTTCGAGTATTTGGACAAGATCCCATGTCTAATTCTTGTCAATCTAAACTAATTCTTCATTCATCGATTTCACCCATGATTCATCCTTTGCAGCTTCTTTGAATGAGGATGGCTCTATAACTGACAGAAATGAAGATTGTTTGTTATTCCTCATCCTTCTTGTTTGAGTGGGTGAACTTCTATCCCCAATTATATTGAATGGATCAATATCAACACTTCAATTTATCCTGCTAGGTTCTCTTTCATTCGCTTCAGCCACATTTTCTTCTTTAGATTCCTCTTCCGAGTCAACATCATGATGTGACTGTTGAGCATTTTGAACAACTTCCTCTATTTCTATATTTTTATTTTCTCCAAGTTTACTTTATTCCTCACTTTCTATCACATCATCATATGACTTCCTTGAAGCATTTGTGGTTTTCTCTTCAATTATCTTAACATCACTGATTTCCACAATCCTTCCAAAATTCTTGTTGAAACATTTGTAGGCTATGTTGTTCATTGAGTAACTGAGGAAAATTCCTTAATCTGTATTGTCACCATACTTTCGTTGATTTCCTTCTTTGTTCCTGATTGAGAATTAACATCAAAAGACACAAAATTATTTTAAAGAGGGCTTCCGTCCATGCCAAAATTCATATGGTGTCTTCATCTCACCCATAAAAAGTCCTATTCGATTCTAAATATACACTACAGCTTGAATATCCTCTTTCCAGTAATGTCATTAAATACGACTCTCAATCAGAAATGTTTGTGCCATGTTTTTTACCTGTCGATTCCTACGTTAAACAACTCCATTTTTATGTGGAGTTCTCACAGCAGCTACCTCATGTTGTATACCATGCTTCTCTAGATAATTTTCAAATTCAATAGACATGTATTCTCCTCCATTGTCAGATCACAACACTTTTATTGTTTGTCTAGTATCATTCTTGGCGATTCACCGATATGTTTTCATGTAGTCAAGGACTTGTTGTTTCCTGTGAATGACCATCCCACATTCCATTCTACTATAATCATCTATGAAAATGATAAAGTACCTTTCTCCATGTGTTCCAGCAACATTTATCGGCCAACATACATTTTTGTGAATCAGATCAAGAAGATGAGATGCCCTTATCTTCTTTGGCCAATTTGAAATGTAGACCAGCTTCACTAGATTATTCATGCTCATGCTTCAGGTTGTTAATGTACTGAAAATTTTCAATTATTATATTTTCTCCATGTACTGTTGATTGATGTGTCCTAGTCTCTGATGCCACAAATTTTTTTCTCCTTTATTATTCATGTGTCATACATTTTCATCATTATCATGTTGATACAAGTTGCCTTCTATTTTGCATCACTTCATAATTGAATTTCCTATCTTTTCCTTGATAGTGCATCCTTTCTGATTAAAAGTAACTATATGTCCCGAGTCACCGAGTTGGCTCACGCTAAGTAGATTCTGATGTAGGCCATCTATGTAAAAGAATTCAGTCTTATTTAGTTCCCCATTTTCTAATTCGGTATTCCACTCCCATTAATTTTTAGAGCTCCATAATTACCAAATCATACTATACCATAAAACTTCCTTTTGATATCAGTCAATAGGCTAACATTACCTACCATATGAGATTAACAACCGCTATCCAGAATCCAGGTACTGTTATTCTTTGTAGCTATGAGGTCCACCTCTGCAAGGTTGGATTTCTCATTATGCTTCTTTTCCTTCCATGATACATTGGTTTGAGTATATAGTACTGACGGACTTTTAATTATCTCTTCCACGTGCCCAGGTTCTTCATTATTGAAATCTTCATTGGGAGGAGAAAACATGTCTTAAAGAGAAACATTGTCTTGCTGACGATACTTTACTTTTCTTGAACTTATATATGAGGTGTCCAAGTCCCTTCTCTCCCTACAATTAGCAGCCTTATGACCAATGTTAGAACAACGAAAACACTATCCATAGAAATTTTTTCTTCTATAAGAATTAGGATATGAATTTGTTCTCCTTTTTTGAACTCCTATATCTTCTCCATTCAGATAGCTTCTTGCCTCTTCGCAATAAGACATGGTATGTCCCAAATAGCCAAACAACTGACACTTCCTGAGAGGACATGTCTTGTCACTTGAATTTCTCCTCATACCTTCTTCCTTGGGAGAATAGTTAGACTGTATGTAATTTCTGAATGTTTGAGGATAATTTTCAGTTATCCATTTAGTTTGGATTGATGGTTACTTTTTTAGAACATTAGGCAACTTTTCTTCATGTTCAACTTTCTTCTTATCTTTCTTTTGGATCTTTTCACTTCAAGAAGTTGATATCTTAGCTTCACACCCAATTCCACTATTTCCATGCAAGCGGGTCTTTGATCACTCATGATTTTTCTAACCCCATCTGAACCACACTTGGCTCTTTCCAGTAATTATGCATCTGAGAATCTTCCAAAGTTCATTTTCTTCTATGATTCATTTAAAATTGATTCAGTCTCAAGTTTACTCCTAAGAGCAACAACATCCACATCAAGACCCTCAGTAGTCTTGTATTTTTCTTCTAGTCTAGAGGTGAGGTCATTGATGACCTTTTCCTGCTCTTTAATTCTCAACTTCAGATCCACTACAACAGCATTGCTTTCAATTATTTTAGGTTGTACCATCACAAATTCTTTATGTCCTTCAATTTCATCATCAAGTTGATCAAAGTATTTAGTTGATTCTTCTACAATTTACTTCAACTTATTACAACTCTTACATTTAGTCTTAATCTTACTAAAATAATCCTTAAGTTTCATCTCGGTATCTACACATGTTTTCATCTATTTTTCTCCTCCAGTATCCTCAGAATTTTCAAAAGTGGCCATCATGGAAGCATGGTTCCTAGTTTTGAATTCTGGTTCTTCTTCATCATTGAATTCGTTATCATTTTCTTCCTCTTCACAGACAAAACTCTTCCTTTTCATTTTCTTTCCTGATTTGATGTCTCCCTTTTTGAAAAACGTTCTCCCAGGCTTCTCAAAGCAATCATCTTCACAATATTCATCATTGATCTTTCTTATGCACTGAGATGCAATGTGCCCATCTTTGCTGCAATGAAAACATGCAAGAGGTAACTTACATTTGAATTACACTTTTCCCTTCTGGAACTTCTTTTCAATGACAAAAATAATTTATTTTTATTTTTCATCTTCTCCACCACTATCATTTTTAATTTTAAGTTTATCCATTGCCTTAAATTCTATTTCCTTGATCAAATGAGTCATGACATCTTTTGGTTTGATTCTCATTTCATATGCTAACAAGATGCTTAGAAGGTCTTCCAGTGAATGTTTTGAACGATCTCTTTCCTCAAGGGCTGATAACTTTGCATTGTATAGGGGTGGGAGTCTTCTCAGTATTTTTTTCACAATGTCAATGTCTTTGATCTCTTCTCATAGGCCCGGAATTTCACCAACTACTTCAGTTATTCGGTTAAATAAGGAGTCTGCATTCCCATCAAGATGTATCTTTAAATCATCAAACCTATTGTGCATCACATGTAGTTTTTCCTCCTTCACTTTCCTATCTCCTTCATAAATATTCTCGATTATCTCGTACAAGGGTTTTTCTGAGGTGCAATTCATCACCTTCAGGTAGATCTGATCGGAAAGGGCTGCGGTGAGTGTGTTTTGTGCTTTAGCATCTGTATCAAGAATTTTCCTATCTCTATCAGTCATATCCAGGCATGTTGGATCAGTGACTTGTATTCCTTGCACATTATAAATTAGAACATCCATTCTAATAGATATTAGATGAGATCTCATTCTGTTCTTCCAGACATGGAAATTAATTCCATCAAAGTTAGGGAATCCCGTCACATTGACTGAATTATCCATGACGAAAAAGGAAAGATTCAACATGAGCAACCTTTACCCTATGTTAAAACTTGAAGGACCCCAGGAAACCCTGAAAGGGGAGGGTTGAATTAGGGTGACAACTTTTTTTTAATGTGATGGATCTTGTTCCCACGTTCATAGGAACATGTTGAACCTATATGATGAATATGATCAGAATGAAAACATTCACATGCATAGATAAGACACAACACTTTTTACTTGGTTCACCACTAAGGGATACGTCCAAGGAGCATACACCGACAAGTAGTCGGTCGTACCAAATTCCACTAATATTAACAAGTTATGATTACAAAAGTTCAGGCCCAGTAACTCTGTCCCAGGCTCACTACCTTTAAACAAGTTCAGGGATAGCTCACAGCATCCCTCGGGGCACTCCCCTTGACTCCCCCTAGCTCACATCCCTTGGTGAAGTCACACTCGTTTTATATACATAATGGTATCTTCATCATTGTAAAAGAATGAATCCTCTTTTTAAGGTAGATGATCTGTTGAAGTCCAACATTCACTCTTATACTAATCCCACATTGCACTGAAGGTATTGGGAAACCTTCCAGTTTTCGTGCAGCTCCAAAATAACCGGCATACAAAAACCTCATGAGGCGCACTTCTCCATGATCGGCATGCAATTTCCAAGACCAGAGAACAAGTCCCTTGTGTGGTACAAATTCGGTATGCAGGTGTCAACAAACCACTTATGTGACACTGCCTCTTTCAACTACAAACTTGCGTGACATTTTGACTTTAACTCCCAAACTGCCTTGGTTGTGCAGCCACAAACTGGCGCGCGACCTCTACTTATGTGACAAAACTACCACTTGCGCTATGAGAGATCAAGAAATCTCTATGTCTTGAACTTTGTTAAAAATGAGCTGGGGTGGTCCTCTATTTATAGGCATACTGGACCCCCTACGTGGTGGCGCGCAAGTGTCCTCACAGCGCGCAAGTCCTAGCGCACATGTCCAACTTCCCTAGCCTTTGTCACACTATTCACTTGCGTGACCACACAAATACTTCCGTGATCTACTTTAATTTTCCATATTTTTAAGTTCTAATCATGAAGAACAACTGGCGCGAAAGTTTCCAAACCTCATAGTCATCAGCGCGCATGTCCTTTCTCGGGGTGCATGTCACTTGTGCGACCAACCCAGAACATGTGTGGCCCTTATCCCTTTTCCATTTTTCCATGTTATGATCATGAAAAACATATGGCGTGCATGTTTTCTCTCCCTCATGTACATGGTGTGCATGTCACTTTACCAAAAACACTTTTCTCCATTTGTCAATTTTCAGGCCCAAAAATATGGCAATCATTGGGAAACGGCACCACCTTCTATACCATTGTCTGCTTGAACTGTATGATCACATTTCTGCTAAAAAATCTGAACTTTCACTGAGGATTGAAAACAAACACAAACCATACTCCAATTCATTCAATGAAGACCATGGTTCCAACAATATTCCCCTTTGGGTTTGTTGCAAATCGGAAAATAAATTCATAAGATCCCCATCCATGTGCAAACCAAAAACACAAGAATCATCTTAGCCAACACTCTTAGTCTACGTGAGAAATTCTCGTTATAGAAAACAAGAGATGAAACTTGAATTGAGTTCCAGTGTTTTGGAATTCTGAATGAAGCCCAAGAAACATTACATGACTGATGTATTCCTTCTCATCCTTCTCATCCTATCACTGACACTGAAATCACATCGTGTCACAAGAGCATTACATACCTGAACATTCTTGAATTTCTTCCTTTCTCCCCCATTGACAATATACCCAAATGCCAGTAATTTGTTCAATGTTCAGCTCAAACTATACTCCCCCCTGGATAATATCTCCCACACAAACCCGCATCACATCCATAAAGAGATAAAAATAGTTATCATAATTGGGGTGAGGGGTATTGTGAAACCTCCTTATGCACTAGGAGGTGACTGAACACTGAGGTTCATCCGATGCTTCTCAAACACTACCGCTGACAGTGGCTTGGTCAGGATATCAGCCACTTGCTTATCAGTTCCCACATGGTCCATTCTAATCACCCCTTGCTCAACATTTTCATTGATAAAGTGATAATTGATTTCAATATATTTTGTATACGAATGTTGAATAGGATTATTTGTAAGATCAATTTTTCTCTTGTTATAACAGTGAATTACCATTGGTTGTGTCACCTCATCACTAATATCTGTTATTTGTTGCTTCATCCATAGACGTTGACTGCATGCCTTTGTGGCAGAGATATACTCAACTTCAGCAGTACTAAGAGAAGTACTTTCTTGTATCATGCTCAATCAGCCAACATATTTCTGCCCAATATAGATGGATCCACCACTAGTGGACATTCTGTTTACTACATCACTAGCTCAGTCAGCATCAGAAAACACTGATAATTCACTATCCCTGCTTGCAGCAAAAAATAACCCGATGTTATGTGCACCTTAAATGTACCTAATCATTCTTTTTAATGCCACCATATGTTCCTCCTTTGGATTACTGTGAAATCCGGCCGCAAGACATGTGGAAAATACAATGTTTGGTTGTGTCGCTGTCAGGTACAGTAGGCTCCCAATGATCTTCTAGTGGGTTTGGCATCGACCCACCAAGATACATAATCAACCGCCAAAAGGATGTATGCGAATCCATTGGTAGGGGAGAATGGTACCATTAAATCAATACCCAAAACATTGAAGATCACACAGAAAATTAAAGCCTTTTGGGGAATTTCATTTCTCTTTGAAATTGTGCCAAACTTTTGGCATGTCGGACATGATTGACAAAACTCATGTGAGTCCTTGAATATTGAAGGCTAGAATAATCTAGATTCAATGAATTTTCGAGTGGTCCTTTTTTGTACAAAGTATCCACCACTATGAATTGAGTGATAGAATTCTAATATTAAAGAATTCTCATTTTCATCAACATGTCTCCTTATTACCATGTCAGACCCAGTTTTCCAAAGTTTATTTTCTGCACAAAAATAGTATTTTGATTCACTTTTCAACTTCATTTTTTGTTCTTTTGAATAAATTTTAGGAAAAAACACCAGAAACCAAGTAATTTAAAATTAGGGCATACCATGGTATTTTTGGAGTGAAAGATGAAAGGTGCTCAGTGGGGAATTTATTATCGATGATTTCAGAAAGAGAAGAATTATAAATTCTACTCAAGTGATTAGCCATAGGGTTTTATTTTCATGTTCTATCTTTGATTTCAAGTTCAAACTCTTGGAGAATTAGGATCCTTCTTATTAGCTTTGGTTTATAATCACATTTCTCGAGTAAGAACTTTATTGCATAATGGTCTGTGAAGATGATGGTTTTGGCACCTAAGAAATAGGGCGGAAATTTATCTTAGAAAAAACCCACTACTAAAAGTTCCTTTTCAGTGACAGTGTGGTGAGATTGAGTTTCATCTAATTTTTTGGGGGAATAATAAATTTAATGAGGATGTTTTTCTATTATTTGAGCAAGAAGATCTCCAACAGCCCTATCATAAGCATCACACATCAAATCAATCGTTAAGGACCAATTTGGGGGTTGGATTATTGGGGCAGATGTAAGAGCAGTTTTTATTTCAATAAAGGCTCTCTTGAAAACCTCATCAAAATCGAATGTGACATCATTTTAGAGCAACCTAGTGAGTGGGGGGGAAATCCTACTGATGTTATGGATGAATCTCCGATAGAAACTGTCATGATCAAGAAATTAATGGATGTCTCGAACATAAGTGGGTTAAGGAAGTGATTGGATCACTTCAATTTTGGCAGGATCGACTTCAATACCATATTTTGAAACTATGTGCCCTGGAAATATCCCAATTTCAACCATTAAGTGAAATTTTTCAAAATTTAATACAAGGTTTCACTTGACAAACTTTTGGAGTATTAGAGAGAGTGAATTCATACAAGATTCAAATGACTCACCATAAATGGTGAAGTCATCCATGAAGACTTCCATGCAGTGTTCAATGAATTTGGAAAACATACTCATCATACACCTCTGGAATGTTGCAGGAGCATTGCAAATTCCAAAAGGCATTCTTCTATATGCATATATTCTAAAGGGGTAAGTGAAAGTAGTCTTTTCTTGGCCCTGAGGTGCGATTGGGATTTTGAAGTTGCCGGTGTGTCCATCAAGAAAGAAATTTTATGACTTCCCAGCTAATCATTCTAGCATTTGATTAGGAAATGGAAGAGAGTAGTTATCTTTTCTTATTTCAACATTCAATTTCCTATAGTCGATTCACACACACCATTTTTTCTTCACTCGAGTTGTGACTACCTCCCCATGTTCATTTGTGACAACAGTTATCCCACCCTTCTTAGGTACAACATGAGTTGGACTAACCCATTCACTATTATAAATTGCATATATAATACCATAATCTTGGTGATCTCTTCCCTAACTACCTCATGTATTTTTGGATTGAGTCTTCTTTGTGGTTGTCTAATTGGTTTGGATGACTCCTCAAGATGGATGTGATGCATGAAAAGGGCGGGGTTGATTACAGTTATATCATCTAGGGTCCACCCTAAGGACTTTTTTTCCTCTGACACTTGAACAATTTTGGACTCCTCAGTTTTGGTAAGTTAAGAAGAGATAATGATAAGATAAGAGTGATCAAGGAAAATGAATGAATATTTCAGGTGTTCAGGAAGAGGTTTTAGATCAATCTAATCGTTCATTTTTGGGTTAGACAACTTATGAATGGAATAAGGGACTTCAGTTGTTTCAAATTCATTTTCCTTAATACTGTCCAAGTTGGAGCAATATAGATCATAATTGATGTGGGATTCAAGCGAGTTTTCAATATCCTCTATATTGATAGAGTCTATGAATGAATGGTCCACATCAACTTTACCATTTATGACTTTGTTAATCATGGTGTAGATTTCACAAGATCCTCTGTCATTAGAATATAAAGAACATGGTAGATTGGGGTTCGATTGACTCTTAGAAGTATCCTCTGAAGCATGGATTGAGAATGCAGAGTCATCCTCAGATGGGTATCGCATGGCTTGGAAAATGTTGAACTTGACCAATTGGTCACCAAATTCCATGGATAATATGCTTGAATGGACATAAATCATGGTTCTCGCAGACATGAGGAATGGTCTTCCTAGAATAATGGGATATCGAGAAGAGTTCATCTCACCTTCCATGTCAAGGACATAGAAATCAGCAAGGAAGATGAGAACATTGACTCGAACAAGGACATCCTCAATTATACCCTCTAGACTGGTTGTGATTCAATTGGCCAATTGAATGACAACACTCATTGGATGTAAGGGACCTAGACAAAGGTTGTAGAATATGGATTTTGGCTTGACATTAATTGATGCTCCTAGGTCTATGAGTGCAACATCAATGTTAGAACTTCCAATTTGGCATGGAACTGTAATGGTCCATGGATATTCGCACATAACGGGTATGTCTTTTGGGTTGAAACATTTTTGAAGGTCCTAAGTTTTTTCTTGTGGGTACAAAAATCCTTGAGAAACATGGAAAACTTTGGAATTTTTTATGGAATCTAAGAGAGAAATATTGTCTTTAACACATCTAAACATGTCGAGCATTTCAAGATTGGGGTCAAAGGAATTATTTGGATTAGAAACTGCTTGAGGAAAAGGAACTGGGTTCATATGTGGAATATAAGGAGGTGAGGGAATTTATTCAGGTTCTTTTTCAATTTTCTTTTTCTTTTCATTTTATAGGTCAACATTCAAAGGAGGGTTAGAGGAGTTATCTTGAGGCATAAAAATATTCTTTCCCAATCTACGTGAAATTGTACATACATTACCCTTAGGGTTGGGTAATGGTTGAGCTAGAAGTTGGGAGGAATTGGTTGGTTTCTGCTGACTATGATGGGACATAGGTTGACCAATTTGGATTTCAATGTTCTTGAGGATATAATGGGTGAAGGAGGAAAGATCATCCAATTCACTTTCCCGTGTTTTCATGGAAGAAGAGGCTTGTCCTGGATTGGGATGACCTAGATTTTGGTTCTTGAGAAAGCGATTGTATTGTTTTTGGAATTGGGAAGACTCACTAGGATAATGGAATCTAGGAGGAGGATTGTTCCTTTGAGGTTGATGAATAAAAGGATAAGTTTGTTTTAAATTACCAAAAACTTTACCATATTGAAATTGGTTTGGGTTTTGAGGAGGTAATTGAGGGGGATGTGATTTGGGATTACCATACCAAAGGCCTTGGTTATACGAAGAAGAGAAGGGTTCAGAGTGAGGTTGGTTGATGTTTCTAACAAACTAACCTGATTATTGAGGGTTTGTGTTCCGCTGAGTATATGATACATTGAGCTCCATTGGTTCATATGAATCAGATTGATCCATTTGAAGTTTTAGACATGGTTCAGATGGATGAGATGGAGAGTTGCAGATTCCATAGTTTTTGTCAAGTCCAGGAAACATTGATTATCGATAGGACGAGGTTGGGGATTTGGATTCCACAACTAGTTGTCGCATAAGATCGGTAAGTTCACTCATTGACTCGGTCATCTTGTTCGGCTCAATTGATTGATTATCTTTGGCTTGTTTTACTATATCATGTGCTCGAGTATGTAATTTTTGTGTATTTTCATACATGTTGCTTATTATATCTCTTACAGCTGCAAGAGTCTTATCAACAAGAGCACCACCACTTGCAACATCAATGAGAGTTCTCTCCATAGAAAATAACCCCCATAGAAGTATTGGATCAAGATTTGATCAGGGATATGGTGATGTGGGCAGTTTGCAACAAGCCTTTTGAACCTCTCCTAGTATTAATGGAGCAATTCACTTTGGAACTGACAGATACCACTTATTTCCTTTCGAATATAAGCAGTACGAGAAGCAGGAAATAATTTTTCTAAGAAGAGTAACTTCATGTCATTCTATGTGGTTATAGAACCAAGAGGAAGGTAGTAAACCCATGAATTATCAGGGTCATCTAGGGAGAAAGGGAATGCTCAGAGTTTGATTTGTTCCTAAAAACCCACTTGAGGCTTCATGGTAGAGGACACTACTTGAAACCGTATCTGGTGGAGATGTGGATCCTCACTGGCTAGCCTGTGTAAATGAGAGAGATGATGAATCAAACCTGATTTGAGTTCAAATTCAGCCTCTATGTTTAGATATTGAATGCCAAGAAGTTGGTAATTAATATTAGGGGCATCAATTTCTTTAAGTTTTTGTTCCCTAGGATTGACCATATCTAATTCAATTGCTGGACAAGGAAAGGTTCTTGATTTTATTTGATTATATCTTAGGTTCCTCCTAAGTTGGAAAAATGTTCGCACAATATCAGGGTCAACCAAATATGAGGGATTTTTTAGAAGGATACGGGGCATTCAAAGAGATTTTGGAAGAAAAAGGAAGATGGGGTTTTCATTGTATTTTTTTAGTATATTATTTTTATGAGAATATGTGTTTATCTTTGTGTTGTTTTCATTTTTTTAAAAAAATTTGTATTTTTTTTCATTTAAAATATCCAAAAACTAATACCAACATAATTCACCATCCCCAGAAAAGGCACCATTTGAAATGCATGTCCTATTCTTTCCTATCGATCGGTCAAGGTTCCGGTTCTCTACTAAAGTGTATAAGACCACTCGGGTCGAATCCTTAGCGATGATACTTTCTGATTGTCGTTTGTTTTCAGATGATTGTATTTTGATTAGGGGGGTTTGTTTGCAGAGTATAATTAAAATTATTTATTGACTATAATTGATTTAACAAATTTATAAAGATTGGGTTGAGTTCATCATTAGGGAGTTAATCTTGTGAAATCCTTGAGCTTTTCTTTATATTGCATTTAAATTAACTCCCACATCACAAGATGACGTTGATTGAAAGTCCTAAGTGTTAAGGATTTAATCAAAGACTTAACATAAAATGGGGTTTTTATCATTACCATTATGTGTTTATGGTAGTGTATTTATGGTTACAATAATCCATGTAAACCACATGATAAACAAAATATGTCATTAATCCATGACATGTTATTTCCAACATACACAATGTTAAATTAAAGAATAATCATCGAGAAAATACTACCAATCACATAACATCCATAAATTTTGACGCACCCAAATTAAATATTTACTCAACCATTTCAGAGTTTAATAATCTAGTTATAATGATTATGATTGTAAATTAATAATATAAGAAAAATAAATGGATAAGAAAAGAGTGGTGCATCAAACACACACACACAAACAATGACGAGAATTAAAAAAAACGGACTTTCGATTGAATGACGAAGCAAAATAAGGGAAGGGGATTAAACTATATTTAGACTACTTTAAGAATATCAATATTAATCTATAGAATTTTAATGAGAATAAGATATTTTGAAAAAGAAACTTTCATTAAAACAGAATTACAAAACACAAACTTACAATATTACAAATGAAGAACAATACAAAAGTGAAAGAATACAAAGAGATGAGGAAGGGTATCTCAAGTAAAAACATGAGTATGGAAGGTCCTCCAAAGCCTTTGTAAAGGATTTATTCATGCCAATATGTGCCCTTTTCTTCTGAAATTCCAACCCCTTTGATGGAGAAGAGGGGGATGTATTTATAGCCCAAGGAAGAGGATTGTTTTCATTCCCAATATGTCCCTCCACTTGGATCGACGATTTGGACATTCAATCAATAGAATCTCGAGTTATCTCCTTCTTCTAAGTTGTAGATAATATTGTTTTATGACTACTATCAATATTTGGAGGCATTTCGACCCATGGATACAATGTTATGGCCAACTGCATAAACAATTTTAATCTATCCATTTCAATCCAGTCTTTTTGAAGTCCAAAATATGAAAGGGTTTTTGAATAGGAATATTCCTTCAAAACCAAATAATGTCTTCAAAAAAGTCGGATTCCTATATCTCCTATTTAACACTGAAAACAATCAGCTTAAATGAAGTATATATCAGGATCCATGTCATCAACACTGTACTGATTTTAATTCCCAGCCAAAATGTGGGCTGAGTTTAAATAAATTAGTTGATCCCCATGTGTTTGGTATTGGGCCTCGAATGTTTTATCCAATACTAAATTAATTATCCCCCTAACATTGTAGGAGAATAAAGTAATTTGGACTTCCTTATTTATCCCTACAATTAATCTTCATGGATGATTCAGTTTCATCACAGATTATGTATGCCTTCTTGTGTGGTCCATATGGGCCTTAAAATGGCAGAATTGGCCCATGATCCTTTCTAATGAAATGTTTTCTATAGAATTGGAAATCCTACAAAACAAGAACCACAATATTTGGATCCATATCGTGATAATTATAAATTAAATAGTAAATTGACTCAATTAGACAACTTCTAAAAATGCTCAAAAATTATACTTAGTATTAAAACATTAATATTGTACATAAATTATGCAAATTTCATATAAAATATGTGAAGGTATTATTTAATAAGTCATTAAAAAATTAGTAATATCACTAGATCCTGTTGAATGGATCATAGATTAATGAACATGATTGTACAAGAATTACATAATTAAGACTATTAATTATCATATGGGTTGACAAATGCTATATTGGGATGTTTTTAAATACATTTAGTTTTATAGGAAGTGACATTCAGCAGAACATTGAAATTTTGGTTAGATGTATATATTATGGGTAAAATGGTAATTTTTCTCGAAAGACAAACCTAGGAATAATTTTTAAAGATTCTATTGATCTCATAATACTACATGGAAAACGGGGGTTCAAAACCCATGGGGCGCAGGTATTGTAGCGGTACTGTAGCATCGGAGACACTGTTCATCAGCGGTTACGGTAGCGGCGGCAGGGCACTGTAGCGGCCGCGTTACTCTGTGGTACTATAACAGCATGTTACTATTCACAGAATGTGAATTGGCCTTAGAATTTGGTCCTATGGGCTATGTAATGGGCTACAAGCCCACTGGGCCTTCGGCATATGTAATGGGTTTCCCTCTACCCTGTTAAAAGAGGACTTTGCTTTGATTTAATAAAAAAATGAGGCTTCAGCCCCAACCTTTAAAAAAAGGGATTCTTACTCCATTTCATTAATTTAGGGAGATTCCAAATGGGTATATTTTTTAGAAAATATATAAATATTTATTTGGAATGATAATTATTATTCCATGTGAGAATGGTGATATCATTTTAATGTAATTTTTGATGGGAATTCGATTCACACCATTGAGTCTATAATACGATTTTTTACTAAGTAGAGCTATAAATTTGGAATATGTTTTGGGATTGGGGTATGGCTATTTAAGTGGGTATTTAAATAAAATTAAATTGATTAACATGAATTAAATTATAATTAACTCCCTCTACTATCACACTTTTTCATGAGAGGGTAATAAATACGGCTTCCTTTGAAAGCTACTCAATATAACATAGGAATGAAGATATAGAGTTCTCATATTTCCTTGGAGAGATTGATTTAATTCAAATCATGGTGCGACAGTTATGGAGAATAGGTCTATGATCAAAGATTCGATGATTCACCTTAAGTTAGGAAAACTATTTTTATTTATACCATATTGCAATTTAAAATTGTTTTTTTAAATTTATTTGGGGGTTTGGGCCATTTTAGGATGATATAAAGTGAAATAGGGTTGAGAATTGATATATTTCTATTGTTTTGTTTTTAAGAAGCTTGTATTTGGTTACATTTTGTATTATTGTGGTTATTGTTTAATGAAGGGGGAAAGATGATATTTTGTAATGATGTAGAGGAGGTGTGATGTGTAAGGGTAACAGGGGTTACCCTTATGTAGGGCCTCTAAATTATGTAAGGGTAATTATTTTTAATCATATGCATAGCCCCTGAAGGATGTGTATGGGTAACTAGGGATACCCACACATAGGGCCCCAAAGGCTATGTAAGTGTAAGAGGTAGTTACCCTTACATAGAAAATAATTTCTCAATGTATGTGTAACCATGTTTTTCCTACAGTCAAGAAACTATAAGAACATTATAATGGTAACCAAGGATTTACATTATGTAAGAAACCACATTTTGTATGTCTAAGAGATTAAAAAATCAAAAAAATATTTTTTTCTAGTTTACATTGAGGATTATTTTTAGGTATAAAATAGGTTTTCTATGTTGAAAAATTAATTAATTATTCAATATAATTTTATTGTCAAATCATTTATAAACAATTTTTTTAAATATTTTATAATTAATTTATTATTATAAAATCAATTTGGGCCCCTTTTTGTGGATTAAATATGTTTTTACTTAGACGAACATTAAATATAGTTTTATATATTCACATTAAAATGTAAAAACTCCATAAATTCATTAGATTTTCTTTATCAATGTTCCTATGATTTTTTATATTTTTACGTGAAATGTGATATGCGGTCTCACAATTTTTTGTTATCTACCTGTGTAAATTAAAATAATTGATTAATTAAAATTTCATTTATATAAATGAATTGAAAAAATTTCAAGGGGTATGATGGTCCCTTATTTACTACCATGATGCATTTTTCATCAATGTTTGAGGCCCTGATTATTATTTTGTATGCCTTCTGATATTCAGAACTGGAGGGATGATATGTAAAGGGATTTACTGATCATAGTAGTCCTAGATCGGTTCCCATAGTTACCTTGGACGACATGAGTGAAGAATTGGAATAAATGGCTTCACTAGGCCATGATAGAACTTCCAGGTTCCTTAGATCCCTTAAGTTGGTAATTTAAAGTGTGGTCCTTGGGTTCCTCCTCCTCTAGAAGGTTATCACATGGGTGGGATTTAGATCAAGGATCCCGTGTAGGGTGTCTATTACATTATGTGAAAAAATGACCCTTGTGGGTTCCCCTATCTTACGTAACCCTTGACAGAGTCTATATAAGAAGGAGTAGTGATGGTTTTTCATGTCACTATAGAACATAAATCTATGAGGCAATCCTAGTATGGATATTGTTGTAGGGTAAGGTTATGCATTTGAGAATCCTAACTTTATTATAACATATGGGTTGGGAATCTAGTCAACCCATAATATTATTATTATATGAACTATTTGGGATGGATTTTAGTCAACTTTATTATTATTATTACATGATACATCACAAAGATAATTATTTTCCATGGTTATCTATCACAAGTTGTCAACCGGTGGACACCTTCCCCATGATATATGATGATTTATTCTATGGTTACCTCCCTTGGATTTGACTGTGGTAACGATGATGGATTCCAATTACTACCTTCCAAATATCGGATGGTTCTTAATGATGATGAAATTAATTTATTTACTCACTATGATCTAATGGAACTTTGTTATGACTGAAATCAGGTAACACCTCCCAAGGATCCACATATGATTGATAATTGGGTTATTTTAGGGATTACATACCTCATATCTAATGGTAGTGCCTTTTGATGTTGGGATAGATTTTAAGGATATGGTGGGATTCCTACTATTAATATATATTATTCCTTTTACTGTCTTAAATTTTTAGGGGAACTTAGTGACAATTTATTTTTCAAGCTTATTGATTACTATGATTTACTGATTATCCAGTTGATTTTATGTGATACATAAAATTCCTACGTTCTACTAGAATTTATAGTGATATAAACGTGATCCCAAGAAAGTTACTATAATATGAGTATGTTACCTAATACTTCATAGGATTTATACCATGTCATAGGATATTGTATTTATAACTACTGGATGCATTATCAGATGGTTCTGGGGTAGGACATGTATCCCCCCTGAGGAATGGTGATGTGATTAGAGGCCCTCTATTAGTTGTCAATGCTAAAATAGTTGATCTTGGGTTTCATATTGAAACCCAAGTATTTATAGTGGTTATTTATTTTTTCCTTTTTACTATATAGTTTACTCTGAACATGTCAAAAATTAATGAACTATATTACTAGTTAAATGTGGGACCCCGTTTGTGGTTCCATTTATAATTGTACTCACACACTGTATTGGTGGACGTTGATGTTGGGTACCCAAGTGGGATTTATAATTCATATATTCAGTTACAGTAGAGGCCCAGTGATATATGATCAATCAAGTGTAGAGTGAGGTGATTTGGGGACTATGATAGTGTTATACATTTTTTATATAATTCCACTCATTTATTACTTTTCAATACATTAATTTGTATTATAAATGATACTTAGTAATTTCATCAATTTTCCACACTAATATGAGGTTATATTCTACCACCAATAACATCCTAGACCCTATACACTATTCATAAACCTTTATCATCTAGAGAGGCATTATTGAGGTCATGTAGTGACTACCAAACTAAGAATTACTAACTTGTCATTGGTGATGATGCATTAAAAAGTGGTATAATACCATTTCATTTTTTCTTACTATTTGAGGAGATGGAATAAGGGTGACATAGAAATGTGAAGCAGAATCCGAAAAACCATGAAATCGTATTTTACAAACAATATTCTAATAGAATATTTAGGTTATCATGGATATGAGATTTCAATTCTTGGTTTATTTATTAATTACTGTGTAATTTTTTTTTTCTGTGTTGAATTTGAGTTTTTTATTTTTTATTTAATTGTTTTTCCACTTGGGCCATAGAGGAAAGATTCGTTTTCATGAATTATATTTGGCATGTACGATTGAAAATAAATTCCCATTTTCATTGTGATTTATAACACAGATGATAAGATCTAGGTATTTAAAGTAACAACAATAAATGTTTTGGAGTTTTCTATATAACTTTCTAGTTGAATTTAACTTGGGTGAAACAATATGGATTTTCTTGGATGATAGTTTATTTTTATCTTATGGATAGATAATCCTTTATGAAAATTTTACATTACCTCAGTAAAAATAATTTATAGAGACATTTAGTGGGTAACAACTTAAATTTTATTCTTTCATGATGAACCCCATGTGGGTGACCATTATATAGGTTGGGTTAATTAAGATGTAAATAAAACCTATATTATGTTATCTAATATATAATAATTGTGGAATTATTTTTAACCAAGACATATGATTATGGTTATTCAACACAAATCATCTAGGTTAATTTCATTATGTATATATATCTGTGTGTGTGTGTGTGAATTGATGAGATTACGGTACTCGAGGGTTATGTTTTATATAGATTATTGGTGGGTATTTGTGCCCTAGTAGGTTGGGGACATGGAATGTGATGCCTAAGGATTCTATATATATATATATATGAGTGTTTTGGAATATTATTTTTCATTTGATATCAAGAACAATAACTGACATGTGTTTCATATGTGATGTTATTTATATTTAATATGATATTTGGGTTAAAGAGTACAACTCGGTTCCTTGAGATATGGTTCATGATATTAGTCAGTTGGGTATTATAGATTAAGTGATATGGTATATATTGTAGGGTGACATAGTAGTGGGGTAATCATGGGATTTGGAGTTCTTCAGAGATTATAAGAATGTTTAGATTCTTTAGGTAATGAGATCAGTGTCCAGGAGGTGATATCAGGGATTTTCTATAGGGAATATGATTCATTGAAAATTTTTCATTCACACACAACATGACCAATTATGATCTATGGTATTGAGGATTGTTCTAGGAGGTTATGATCAATAGGATTCCTATCTCTATTGATTTTGGGTGTGGTTTTAGATGAGATATAATTTTTTAATCATGAAAATTTATACCTGTGTTGGATATAGTGTAATTAAATACTCATAATTTCAGAAATTTGTTGGTGTGAAGGGTATTCATGTGGTGTTCCTTGGAGTGAGTAATATGATAGGATTTGGTTGGAATGTAAGAATCATTGTTATCTCTTTTTTTATGTGGATAACATGTTGAACGGCATATTCAACTATTTTATAAGGCATCTGAGCCTTATAATTAATGATTTAAAACGCATGGAAGTGTGAGTACAATTTTGGGATTGGTTGGTATGGGAGAATCGAACTATTAATTTTTAGATGAAATCAAGATTGATGTAGAATTCACTAGGTTCTCTTAGTGTAATTAGTATGTATATTAGGAAGTAATATTTTTTTGAATAGTTTTGATGAAATTAATGGCATTATTGAAGTATTTGTTTGTTGAGACTTTTTATGAATTTAGAAATGACCCTCTATTATATAAGGTGTATTTTAAAAAGGATCAAGATTTATTTTTATTACCAAATTGAGTGTCAGACATAGAATATATTTCCATGGAGGCATGTTGATGGGGCCTTTTGATGTGATCCTTGAGGATCAGTGTGAAAGAATCTGTTTAGAGGGGAGTAAACTATATATTATTATAGTGTGTGACCATATTTATAAATATAATTTCATCAGGTGTCATGGATGGAATTCTTGTGAGCTGGAAATTGGTGATGATTAGTATTTTTCATTAGTACTAAGTTATGATCAGATGGCTTATGTCTATTCACTACATGTAGTAATGGATTGAGTGTTAACTAGTGGAAGGACTCTCATTTTGGTAGGTTCAAGAGTGTGATGATAACATTCAATGGGAGATCGATATAGAATTTTGATTTCGATGAGTAGTTGAATACAATTTTGTCTATATACTTAGTGAAAATTATATTTTATATTCATATTTCGTTTTGGATGATGTATGTGCTTAACATAGGGACTATGATGATTTTGAAGATATCTATAGATGAGTAAGATCTATGATGTGCTTGTAATTGACAAAATGATGACTTCTTTGGTAATGTGATTATCTACCTATGTACTTTCTCCATGTGTTGGTTTTGTACATGTGTGTGTATGTATGGATGGTCTTAGAATCACTCTGGGATTTATGGTATGAGGATATTCTAAATGTGATAGCATGTCAGTGGGTGTGGCTATGTGTTTTACAGAATGGCTTGCCATAGGAGGTCTGACTAGTGTTTTCATGTGAAATTAGGTGTGATGACATTTAATCCTTATTGAGAGTTGGTAGATAACAAGGATTATTTTTCCAGTATGTGATTCTGGTGTGGGTGAATATAGGAACCACATTTAATGAAAGTGGGCTTCATTTTTTGGGGTTGTGAAGAACAAGTTTCCACATCATTCTAGTGTACAACATGGAAATTTGAACATTAATCAATTATTCTTATAAGTTTATAATTATAGTTTTATATAAGCATTGGTTTTTTAGGATGAGAAATACTATGGTGGGGTGATTGTGAAGACACAAACTTTTCCTAGCTGTAAAATTTAGTGGAAATTTCAATTTTTGGTTCCTGGTACTTATGACGGGTGAAATGGTAATCTTAACTTGAATATGATTCCAAAAATAATTTACAATGATTCTACTATCCCACAATGTGGAATTTACATTAGGGATTTAATTTAGTGGGATTCCGGGTTAGGTGTATTTTTTTATAATATGTATTATGATTTTTTAAATAAATATTAATTATTACTTATTGTGAGAATGCTGAAAACTTTTTAATAGAGTCTCGTATTTAAATTATGACTGATGTTTTATTCTAGAGTGTGGTTTTATACCTATGTGAGTTATAAACATGACTTGTGTTCTGAGACCATGTTTTCGCTATTTAAATTGGTATATAAATTAAATTTCATTAATAAATTTCATTTAATTCCATTTCATTTTGTATCTTTATGATTCTCTTCCCCTATTATCTCTCCCTTATTTTATAAGATGAAATTAAAAGTGGATTCCTTTGGGATCCACTAGAAATGATAGAGGAGTTAGGAGAGGTAGGACCCTATTTTTCCAGAGGGTTCTATTGAAGTCATATAGAGGATAATTGACTATGGAGAGTGGGACTGGTCTCGAAGTATTGGTGATTCTCAAAAATGTTGTTTGGTTGTTTAGATTTTCACTTCATACAAATTTAAAATTATTCTTTTGATTTTCATATAGGTATTTGGAAATTTATGGATGATATGCATGTGAAATGGGGGTTGAGAGGTTATAAACATATACTGTTTTTTTTCAAAGAAGTTTGTAGTTGTTATTTTCGGTATTATTGTGTTTATTTTATAAAGAATATGGGGTGAGGATATGAAGATAAGAAGAGAGGTGGTGTTCTGTGCAATGTTAATAGAGGTTACCTATATATATGACCCTACTCTATATATGGGTAACTAGGGTTACCTTTAAACAAGTCCCATATAGTTTCATAAGTGTCTCCAGGGGTTACCCTTATGCAAGGAACCCCTATGCTACATAATCATAAGAATTGGTTACCCTTACACTTTGAACCACCATAAAATAAGAGTAGAAAAATTTCACAAAATAAAATAAAAAAGTGATTTTCACTAGTTAATATAGAATATATTATAGGTATTAATGTTTCTGGAAGGCATAATAAAAAATTCAATAAATTGTAATAATAATTTTAATTATATATTTATTTTAAAATAATTTTTAAAATAATTAAACTACTATAATACAATTGGGGCCTCATGATGATGGTATAAAATCATTTGGTCTTGTAACAACATCGATGAGTCTTATCAAGATTTTCTCATAAAGGGAATAACTCTATAAATGTAATGACACAACCCTAGAAGGCTCAGAGATGGTGTATGGTACAATTACATTGGCATGATTACAAGCGATCAAATTTCAAAGGCATAAGATTTTAGTAATCATGGAAAAAAAGATACATAAATGAATCTTTTATTAAAAAAGAATACACTAATTACAATATATATACTTTTTCATTTTTCTAAATAAATAACTATGGGGATAAATATAATCCATCAAGTAAATCCATTCATATCTTTTAATGTATGCTTCATGAATTCCTAGGGAGAGAAACATAATAATGGAGATCTCAAATTCCCAGTAAGGTAAAAATATAGAATAATCCATAATTAATAAATGAGAATAGTCAATATGGAAAGGTAAAAAACTAAACACAATTTTCATGTAATCAATATATTTAATTTAATTGTATAAATGGTATGCAATGGTAATAAATAAAAACACATTATATTTAAATAACTATATATAGAAAAATAAATATGGAAAGGTATGAAATTGAAAAACATGAAATTTAAATAGCTTAAAATGAAATGTATCCATAGATATGTCAATAAAAAACCTAATGGATGAATAATAACTGAAACAAATCTAAAGGAAATGATTTCATAATGGATGTCATGTCAAAGTGACATGAAAACCTATATCATCATGATCTTTCACATAATGGTTTAAAAATATAAATATATACTCATTTAATTTGTGAAACTGATTTATCTTAGGATAACCTATAGATTCATCGAGGATCTGTATATAGTATGGCCTCCACCCATTATTACCAGTACAAATAATTCCTCATATCGAATAATAAAAATAAATAATATGCCTTATCAATTATTTATATTGAATAAAGAATACAGAATTATCAATATTTCCCCAAATAATCAAATAAATTTCAAAGTAGACACCATCTGTAAAATGGTATACAGTTTAAAAATAGTATTATCCATAATAAGAGAAATGGATAATTTGGGTAAATTCAATGTGTAAGGAAAATAGTAGATTGGATATTTGAAGGGGAATAAAAAATGATTCAAGGAAGTTAATATGAATTCTCTCCTTATCCAATTCAATAATAAATAATCCATAGGAATAATAAGGATGGTATAAACACAACATATCACATGTGGAGTAAATATATAGGTTTGTTGATAATGAATTAAAATATTACCAAACGATATTTTAAGAACATTTTTGAGGAAAATATACTTTTTTTATGAAAAACATTTCTGGGAAAATCACTTTTGAATAAATTTTCTCTAAAAATTATCATTTTATACATGAAAATTATACTTCAAATAAATTATTATAAGAAATTATTTTTATTTCATATAATGTAAAAATAAAATTCCTTTTTCACATTAAAATGTTTAGAAAATTTTCTTTTTTCTGAAATGGACAAGAATATTCTTTTGAATAAATTGGTAAAAAATCATTAAATATCATTTTAAAAACATTTTTGAAAATATTTTAATAAAACATGATTTTTTGAAGAAAACACGTTCTTTTAATAAAGATATAAATAATATAGGGTTTTCTGAATAACATTTTATAAAACATCTTGAGTACGAAAGAGTGGGAATATGGTACTAATACATGAAAATGGTTATTAATAACTAGATAATAATGAATTGGTTTATTGAAAAATGGTTGTATAGTTTCTTCAAATGGAAATTATATTGGAATATCATTATTATTAGTCATGTGGAAAATAATTCTAAACACCGTAAAGGGTCCCATACAACTTTGAAAATATTTAAATAATAATCTTCATGAATGAAAAATATAAAAAGAAAATTATAATATCATGAGAATATATGGATTCATTATATAACATGTCAATGTCAGTATTTACCCCATATAAAATAACCTAGGTGTATAACAACCATTATGTCCCAAGGGAATGTAAATTGAGATAAAAATCCGTCGCTTTGAGTTTCCATTCGGGTGAACATACATCAAAGTCATGAATAATAAAATTATGTTAATTATATAGTTTCTTGATAACCATTTTCATTTTTATAATTAATTTTATTTTAGTTTTTACTGGGTTTAGTATAACAACATAAATAATTAATTCTACCTTGGGTGTTTTGACAGAATTCGGTTTATGTGTCGAAAGCAACCTTGGTAGGTCAACTATAGTCAAAGTGAACATTATATAACATCCAAATAATAATAATCATGAAATTATTATAATATTTTTAAATCAATCATAATTTTAAAAGTTATAATTAAATATGGTTATGAAAAAATTAATCAAAATTACAATCATGGAGATGGTAGGTTATACGTACGCATGAGTAACATTCTTATTTTTCAATGATCATTATGAAAAGAAGATATATAGAAACATATATTTAAAAAATAATAATTATATCATATATATCATATTTATTAATCATATATACATATATATATAAATCTTGTGTTGAAAAATGAAACACATCATGTCGAGGAGGCAGTAGTCCACACATCCACAAATAACATTATCAATTTTAAGTGTGTCAAAGGGTAAAAAATACAATGATGTATATTTATATTTTTAGATAAATTTAATTATTTCATAAATATAATATATATTTTGATTATTTCTCATATGTTTAATTATAATCATATTTTTGGCATTCCATTTATCATTTGAATGAATCTCATCGCTTTCATGGGGTAGTAATGCACACTTCCTCAAATGATGTTATCACATTGACAAAAAATAAAAATTATTAATGGTATGTGTTATAAAATATTAAATAAGTATAAAGACATAATAAATATTGTATATCATATATAAACCTATTTTCTATTATAATGTCCACCAAGAGAGGTGGTAATGTAAAATTGAACAAACGTCATTTCGTGATGTCGTAGTTCATCGTACACAGAAACTATATGTCGGTTACCCATTAGATGTAGGATTGTATAATTTTTGGTAGAAAAATTTAATTAAAAACATCCTATTATACTGAGGATATTGGTTTTTTTATAATCTGGGAATAAATATATTTTATGGGTGGAGAATGAAAATTAAACTGGAGAGCTTGATAGAAGATGTTACCTCTTAAACATGTAACTTCTTTTGGTTTGTACCAAAAGGCTTCCTTGGATGTGTTTCTACCCAAATTGAGGAATAAAGATATTGGGTAGATATTTTGAGAAGCTATATGGGTATACATTTCCCAATCATATGTGTTTTGAGATGTTTTAGTTGTAGGGAGAAGTGGTGGCCTTTTATAGTAGAGGAAAATTACTAACTTGGTATTTTTGAGAACATGTAAGTTATACAAACATTTGTATGAAATTAACATTATAAAAAATAAAAAAAACATGGATGTTTATAGGCCTAATTATTTCTATAAAATGGTTGTTATACATGTTTCTAGGTCATTTTTTCTTAAATTTAGATGTTTAGTCCTTTATTAATATTAATTTGACCTTAATAATTATAATTAATTTTAATCACATTCACTAAAATGTTTTGTCAAAAACAATGTTGTTATTATTAGATATTATAAATAATTCTAATTTCAATTATATAATCCTTTTCCCCAAAATTCCAATCTTATAAGACGAAGAATATGATTTAAATTTAATCCCGCAGGTGAGACAAAAATGTGGGTTTTTAAAGTAAAATCCTTAGAATGATTCCAATGATTTTATAATCAGATTCAAATTGAAATTAATTATTGTGACCTAAATTTTATTAACTAATAACATTATGATCTAATTAAACCTTAAAAATAATTCAAATGTTATTTTATCATTATAAATGAATTAGAAGAAATAGCGGTTTTGAACAAGAAATCTATATTTTAACTATTCATTAATGAATGAAGTATTTCATAAAAATTACAAAAAAATCACCATAACCTAATTATTATGTTTATAATTAAAATAATAAGTATATATTTATTCATTAAATCAATTAAAGTGTAAAAATTGAGATTTAAAATGGTTTCTCCAATATAAGGTGGTAAATTTTTCCTTTAAAAACATAGGTTTTTATGTGTAAAATATTGTTTGTTCTAATAATATTAAAATAAAAACTAATGTATGAATATGAAAAGTAATTGATTGAATACAATATATATATATATATATATAATACAATAATATCATTCACTAACTATAATTCACTTAATCTATTATTGTAAAACATCTTTTTGAGCATAAAAAATTTTTACTATAAAAATAATCACTTTATATTCAATTGCATCTTATATTCATTTCTAATTAATTTTTATCCAATTAAATAATTATATAATTTTATAAACTATAATTTTTATCATTATTTAAAATTATTCATAATTTCTAACATAATAGCAAGGTTATTTCATATTAGATAAAGTAATAATATATTATTGTTTGGTAAATCTCAGTAGTGTTTGTAATGAAAGCCATAAAAGAGTGTCAGTATTTCTATATCTAATGATAACATGGTTTTTTATGCCTTAAAATATATATAATCTATTTGAAATAGTAAATATATAATAATGTATCTTAATATTATATTACCTCTTGTTCTTGGGTTGGCATATCATACACGCTATTGAATACAATGTTCTTAATTTGGATTTTTAGGGTGTCACATTCTCCCCACATTATTCGAATTGCATCCTCACAATTTAAACTTGATCATGGTGATATATTTTTTGAGAATTATTTTTTTTGAAATCATACATCATGGTAAGGGTTCATAATTATCTTTTATAAAAGTGATAATCGAAACAGCAAAGTTTTCATGGACTACCATGTTACTATATATCTTAGTAGAAGAACATCAGTGGAAATTAGAGATACAAAAATAAGGGAAAACCATAAATATTTATAGATAGTGAATGAGGTAATCAATCATAAACATGTGAATGATCAACAAAACGTTGAGTGCCTCAAATCCATAAATCATTGATGGTTTAGAAGACCGTAATTTCAATATAAATTATGATATTAAGACAATATTTTATTTATAAATCATTTTTATACTGTTGGGTTAGTATATTACTACCTAGGAATATAAGTAAATAATATTACTTGATCTCATTCAATCTAATATGAGAAATACTAAATTTTTTTGGGCTTCAATCAAATTTTAATTCATTCCTTTACTAATAGAAATTAATTTCCAATTAAATTTTTTTATGCATGGAGCACTATAAGAAACCTTTAATGGATTACAAGGAAGATAAAATAATGACCAGTATATCTATTTGTCTTTAACATTATTCAAAAAACAATATGGAATATATAATAATCAATAATCCTCAAAAATGATATTAATGGTTCGTTAATAACATTTATTCATAATATTTGTTAACTAAAAAAATGAAAATTTAACCAGAAAATTACATTGGTAAGTGGTTGGTATGAAACCTTTATCGTCCTTTTTCATGGGTTCACGAACCACAACCTTCCCAGATTTGAGTGGTGGTTAACCAGTTTAGATGTTTTCCTTTCTTAAATCCTAATTAAAATATTTTAAAAAATATATCTAATGTAAATCCATGAAATTTAACTATTAAATAGACTCTTAACTATGGTTTTCAATACATCTTCAATACAAAAATACTTTATCCGCATTATTTAATCATAGGTTCTTCCTTGGTTTAATGTTTATCCATAATATCATTTATAGGATTCTTAAATCATGACACCGTATCTTTAATCTAAAAAACATTAGTATTAACCTAGGTAATTCATTATCAAAATCCTTAATAGTGGTTTGTAAATAGAATGTGTGTTATCATAAGAATATCTAAGAGGTGTTTCAAACTAGGATCAAATTAAGACACATTGTCGTGTACCATGTCACTTGAGTCAGGCTTGGAACACATTGTTAGAGTAATTACTCCTATGTACATTTTTTCCAGGACAACATACACTTCTATTATACCTAGAGGGATGAATTTCTAGGAAAATGCATAATCACTATCGATCCAAACATTTCAGAAGTTTTCATATAAATATCCTCAATTTTTACCTTATGATTATTTTCTAAAAAATATGTTTTCCTAAAACTTATTCCCAAGGTTTATAATAAACATTCTTTGATACAAATTATAGTGACCCAATCCCAGAATTCCTGGAGCAGGATTCTACTACTAGTTCATTGGCATGATTACATGGATTCAAATCCTGAAGGATCGAGAGTTCAGTAGTCTTGGAATACCAGATACATAGATTAGACTTTTTTATAAAATAATTAACTAATTACAATATAGTTTTTTATTATTCTCTAAATAAATAATTTTTAGGATTACCTTAATCCATCCAGAAAATCCATAAATATTTTTCATAGTACTCTTCTTGGATTCCAAGTAAAATAAACATGACAATTGTTCACTAAAATTCTCAATACAGGAAAAATATAGAAGAATCAATACTGAATCAATGATAATAATCAATATGGAATGGTAAATAACTGAATACGCATGCCCTATAATCAATACACTGAGTATAAGTGTGTAAAAAATATGGAAGTGTAATAAGTAAAAACGCATGCCATTAAAATAACTAGATATGTAAACAATAAATATATAAAGGTAATAAAGTTAAACAAATTCCATATATATAAATGCAAATGAAATTTATCCATAGATATTTCAACAAAAAACCTCACGGATGAATTGTAATTAAAACTAATTTGAGGGAAAGTCATTCTTAATGGATGTCATGTATAAAGAGCATGAAAACCTATACTATCAAGATCATTACAAGATTGTTTAAAAGTATGGATAGATACATATTTAATTTTTGAAACATATTTGTCTCATGAGAACCTATTGATGCATCAAGGAGATATATAATGTCTGGTCCCTACCTATCATTACCAGTCCAAATCATTCCTTGTATCAAATAATAAATGTAAATAATATTATTTATCAACTATATGTATTGAATAAAGAATACATAATTATAAATATTTCCCCAAATAATAAAATAATGGTAAATGTATACATGTATGTTAAATCATATGAAGTTTCAGATATAATAATATTTGTGATAAATGAAATAGAAAATTAATGGGAAATCAATGTTCGGTGATCATAAAAGATTTTGTATTTCACATGGAATAAAAAATGATTCATAGAAATTAATGTGAATAATATCCTTTCCAAATCAATAATAAACCATTTACAGGAAGAATAAGGATAGTATCAACGCAACGAATCCCATATGGAGTAAAAAATAAAATAAAGTAGTTGATTATGACTTAAAGTAGTATAAAATGGTCATTTAAAAACAATATTGTCGAAAATATACTATTATTATGAAAAGATTTTTCAAAATCCTTTTCATTTAAAATAAATTTTAAAATCATTTTATTTAAAAATTAACCTTCTATATGTGAAGTGGAGCCTTCAAACAAATGGAAGTGAGTAAATTTGTACTTTTCGTTTGAGGTAAAAATAACATTCATTTATCATAGTAAAAAAGTTATAAAAAATACCTTATTCAGAAAGATATAAGAAGATTTATTTTAAATAATAAGTAAAATAAAAAAATAGTTAAAATTTTATTTACAAAATCATTTTTAAAAACATTTTAATAAATAATTGTTTTTATAAGAAATTAAGTTCACCAACTAAATTGAGAAATAATGTCTTGTTTTTTGATAATATTTTCTAAAACGCCTATATTACCAACAAATAGAACTAAAGTACTAATAGATTAAAATATTCTTAAATAAACAAATAATAATGAATCTTTTAATTTAAAAATTCTTATATAATTTTCTCAAATTTAAATTACTTCAAAAGATCATTAGAATTAGTCTTAAAGAAAATAATCTTTAAATATCTCAAAATATCCCATACCATTATGAAACATTTTAAATCATATGCCTTGTGAAGGAATAATATTAAGAAAAAAAAGAAAATAACATTATAATAAATTGATTAATGATATAACAGGTAAATGGCAGTATATACACCATAAATAATAAACTAGGTGTGTAACAATAATTAAGTACCCATGGAATGTAACTGAGACCAGAATCCCTTATCATGAGTTTTATTTTTTCATGAAATTCCATTAACATACTATATAATAAACATATGTTACCTATATACTTTCTTGAAAACTTTTCCATGTATATCATTACATTTATTTCACTTTTTACTGTGTTTTATACAACTTCTTAAACAATTTGGTTTGCATCAGGTGTTTTGACCGAATTTTGTTTGTGTGTTGAATACAACTTTGGTAGGTCAATTATGGTCAAATGAATCATTATATAACTTATAAAGAATAATTATATTGACATAATTATCATATTTATAAAACAATTATACTTTTAAAAACAATCATTGCATAGGGTTATGAAAAAATGAATCAACATTACAATCATGGAGACAGTAGGTCATACATACAGATGAGTAACATTCTTATTTTTCAATGATCTTTATGGAAAGATTGTAAGTTAAAAAATATATTTATATAATAATAATAATATCATTAATACCATATTATTTGATCATATATACTTACATATATAATTGTTTTGATGAAAAATGAACCACATCATGTCGAGGAGGTGGTGGTCCACACATCCGCGAATAATGTTATCACTTTTTATGTTTGTGAGGGGGTAATAACGAAAATAATATATATATATATATATATATATATTCCAAAATTTAATTATATAATGAATATAATATAAATGGTTTTTATGTATCATATTTTTAATTATAGTTATCTTTTATACATTTCATGTATCGTGTGAATGAATTGTATCACTTTGATGGGGTGGTAGTCCATACATCCTCAAACAATGTTATCATATTAACACAAAATGGAGTGTATTAAATGTATGTGTTATAAATGTATTAAATAAGTATAAAGGAATATCAAATATCACATATATAATATATAAAAGTATTTTTCATCATAATGGCCCCCATGAGAGGTGGTAATGGAAAAATAAACAATCATCATTTCATGAGGCAATTGTTCTCCATTAATAGAACCAATATTACCATTAACCATTAGATGGAGGTGTGTCTATGTATAGATATAACCCTTCACATAAAAAATAATACTCTATTTAGGATACTATTTTTGTTATATAATCATGGAATAATTTGATTTTGGGGGATGGGGAATCAAAATGAACCTAGAGATCCTGAGAGAGGGTGTTACCTCTTAATTAGGTAAATTTTGGTTTATACCAAAAGGATTACATTGAAGGATTTATGCTAAAGGATAAGCTTAAATTTAGGTAAGGATTATGGGATTATATATTGGTATATATTTTATGAACCTATGTTTTTTTATATTTGTGAGTAATGGGGAGAAGTGGTGACATTTTATTGTTGAGGAAAAGGACTCACATGGTATTTTTGAAAACAAGTTAATTGTACCCACATTTTTACCTAAAAAAGTCATAAAAACCCAGAAAAATATTAATAATGGAAGATTAATGGACTAATTATGGACATAATATGGGTTTTGGATAAGTTTATAGGTCATTTGGGCCCCCAAGTTAGAGGTTAAGTCCTTTATTAAGCTTGATTTTACCTTAGTAATTGAAATTAATTTTGATCACTTCCACTATTTGTTTTGTTAAAATACAATGTTAGACTTACTATAAATTATAAATTGTGATTATAAAAATATGGAATTCATTTTTTTGGATTCTAATTATTGAATTGTTAGATATTTATTTCAATTTATTCTCACAGGCAGGACAACAATGCAGGTTTTTAGAATTAAAATGCTAGAAAGTTTGCTATGTTTTTATAATAAATTTTGAAATTAATTAGATTATAATGAAATAAATATAATTAATTGATGTAAATATGTTCAAATTAAAATTTAAATATCATTAATAACATAATTTATCCTTACAAAAAAATTAGATGAAAAATATATTTTTTGAACTAAAATTCAAGAATTTTAACTATTCGTTAAAAAACTGAATTGTTTTAGAAAAATATTAAAAAACTCACCCTACCTTAATTATTTTGATTATATATAAAATATAAATCTTATTTTGACATATTAAATCAATTAATGTTTGAAAATTCATATTTAAAATGGGTTCTCCATTAAAAGGTGGTAAATTTTCCTTTGAAAAAAGTTTTGTTTTTATATGTAAAATAGATATTTTCATATAATATTTTTTTCAACCCTAATGGATTAACATAAAAAATATATTTTTTAATATAAATTATATATATTACATTAATATCACTCACTAATTGTATTTAATTTAATCTATTAGATTAAAACAACCTCTAAAGTATAATAATTGTTTTCTATAAAAATATTCTTGTTATATTCTGTTGATTCTAATATTCATTTCTAATTAATTTGAAACCAATTAATTAATTTTATATTTTTCAAAATTGTAATTTTCAAAAGTTAGTAATTACTATTCATAACTAATTACATAACTGCTAGGTTATATCATATTATATTAAATAATAATATATTATTTTTCTGTAAAACTCTGTTATATGTGTAATATAAGCAATCGAAGAAGATCATTCATGCATGTAACACATTCTAAGTTGGTGTTCAATGAATTTAAATATATAGAATCTATTATAAATACTAAAAATATTATAAAGTAAAAAATATATTATATTACCTTTCACGCTTGGTGTCGCGTGTAATACACACTATCAAATACAGGGTTCTTACATTTGATTTTCATGGAATCACAATATATAAGGTAGGTTCTCCTTCTATGTTTATTTTAGTTTTAGGAATTTTTATAATGCATTGTCAGATATGTTGTCTCAAAACAATGGGTGATCAAACAATTTAATCAAATAATTTTTTTATTTCAAATTATATACCTATAAATGAACTAATAAAAGTGTCAAGGGCCATAATGGACTCTTGTGAATAGGCTCTATTCCTCGGTCACCAATAGATGATACCTTAATTATAATTTTGTATTCCTTGAAATTATAGGACCCATAGGTGTTATATTTTAATTTTTTAGTGATCATAGTGTACCAAGATTGGATTCTTCATTTACCTTGGGTATGATTACTAATGAAATGGAATATCTAGCACATGTAGGATGTGATAGAATAGTGACATCCCTTACAGTCCTTAGTATATCTTTATAGGGAGAGTTGAAATTTTTCCTCCCCCAAATGTGGGAGAGCACCATATTTGATATACCCAATGATTTATATTCATATATATTTAGTTTAGATGTTTGAGGACCAACCTAGGAGAATCGTGGGATGTGAGATAGGCCTTGTGTCATCTCTTTGGAGTTAAACTTGTGTTTCTTTTCATTGGATTCTAATGAGAACTTGATATGATTATAATGATTCCAAAGAACATGATTCCCTATGAGTCACTAGTGTTAACCCAATGGATGGGATATAGATCAAAGATCCTATATAGGGTTTTGTGTCATGGTGTGTCATAGGGAACCCATGGGAGTTCCCCCGTGTTATGGGACCCATGACTGGTACATTGTGGAACTAGGTAGTAATGATCACAAGTGTATCCTTTGATCCCAAATCAAGCACATGAGACTAGTTGGAATGTAACGACCAAATTTTTTTTAATGAAATTTCTCTTATTATAAATTTTATATAAAATAACATGAAAACACTACATAATGAACTACTAAGTGCAAAATGACCATTAAACATATGTTTGTCACTTCTGTGTTTGGATTTTAAAAAATCTGGCATACACGGTTGCAATCAGTATGTTATTTGGAGTCCAATAAGAAGAACACAATTTTTAGTGAATAGTAACCTACCATTATGAATAGTTACATACCCTTAATAGTAGTGATATTCCCTAATGAATAGTAACCTTACTGATGATAATATAGAAATTATATTTGAGTTGAAAGTACGATATACCTATATTTTAGAATATGTTAATGAATATTTTAAAACTGGTTTTTGATAATAAATTATTATTTTAATTAAATTTGAAAATAATTATATTTATAAAATTATTTTTGAAATATGGAATTCATTTTTTGATTCTACACATTGAAAAATGGTTAAGGTTAATTTTTGGGATTTTTCTAAAATAAGTGAATTTTGTGAATAGTAAAATACATTAATTTATCGTATAAATACATTATAATTTAAACCCATTATTCATGAAATAAAAAGTTATTTAAGAAACCAAAAAAAACTAAAATTACCCCTTTACAATTCTTGGTTATGGAAGTCTCACCATTCCATGTCTTAGGTGAAATTAAAAAATTAATGAATTAAATGTTGAGGAAAACCCTCTCCCCTGTACTATAAATACCTCCATTCAAATCCTCTTTTTCGCACACTTCTAAAGCTTAAAAACATCTCTAAACTCTTCCCAAACATCTTCCATATCCCCTCCCCCACTTCCAAGAGCTTCTGGTCTCATCAAAATACCAAGACAACATCATTTAAGAAGGATCTCAAGAGGAAGATTCAAGAGGTCATTTCTCTCCCTCTTTTCCTTTAATTTCTTTTCAATTTAATGTTCTTCTCTTATTATCTCCCCACGTATCTTCATCCAAATGGTATGGTAACAATAGTATCATACATATACTGGAATGTTACAATACTAATGGTATATTATACCATCCAACCACTTTCTCCTCTTCCTTTTGCAGTATAAAAGAAAATGTTGTTCCTGGGGTGTTAATCTATCACCTTCAAGAATGATATGTTTTCAATTTACATTAATGCTTTTAGATCGGGTAAGGAAACAATTTTTAATGGTTTAACCAGATTATATTATATGTATTATATCCTATTTCATGTTCTGTATCTAACTTTGTTATATATTAGTAAATGATTAAACAATACAAGTTTGTTGTGGTTGAAAAATTGCCAAAATTAACCCAAGCCATCGTCATTTAAATCATATCTGGTGATTCTTCCACATGGTATATAATATGATTCACTATAATATCACTTTAAAATTTGGAATATCATTAATAACCTGAAATATCAGTTTTTTATTTTTACCCATGTTCTACATGAACATCCATTTATGAATAAATGTGAACCACTCAAGAAATCCATAAAAAAACATTTCTGAACAATGTTTTTATACACTATAACTCATCCAAACTCTCGTACAATAACTTAATGAAAATATAAAGAACTATATTCATGTAAAAAATGTTTTTTAATTGTTTATTAATGAATTTAATGTTTTTATAGAGTTCATTAATGTGAAGAAAGCATTCTGATACAAGTTAATGGGAAAATCTCAAACCCATCATTTTTTCTTCAAGTTATCCCTCTTTCACTCAATCATTGGTATGGTCACTCTTTAAAAAACATTTCTTCATCATTATCATAACTTTATTGGGATGTACATTTTTTCTGCTGATGTTTATGTCAAATGAATGTTTTCCCAAAGAACTCTTCTTCTAAACACACAAATTTTACTTCTCATTCACGGTTGATGGTTCTTGTAACATGTATGTCATTCCCTCATTCTTTTGGGAACCCAAAGATTATGAATGTGTTATTATGAGTTGAACACAATTACATTCCATGGGTAAGTTATGATATATTTTCATTGTTTAATGCATGATAAATGATAATGTTATGATGTGACAGGTGTGCCCAGAATTATATAGCGCAATATGAATGTTTCAATGTGATGGGTGCGCCCACAATTATAAAGGGCTCCAATGGATTGGATAAAGTGATGACTATCATTAGTTAAGTTAAATTATGAGTGAACAAGATGATATATTTTTTCAAATGTATTGTGGTAGTTAACCACTAAGACATGATGTTTCCTTTTTTATGCATTGAAACATTTTAAGTCTCTTATTAATTCTTCCTATCATGTTCATGATCTTTTTCCAATGTTATGATTTTGATCACCCCATGATATATTGTTATTATATATCATTTTACTAGGATTTAATCTCACCCTTTTTATGTATATTTGCAGGTGTGTCCATGTACTAAGGATGGTTCATGTGCCAATAAAAATCTTGAGAATAAGGAATTAAATAAATGTTTATGGTTGATGTTGTAATTATTAAGTATAGTCCTAGTATTCCCAAGACACTAAACCTTTGGATCCACAATGGTGTAATAATATTATGTTTCTTATATTTAAAATTATGTAATAGTAATGTAAGAATGGTTGGGTCACTATAGTTGGTATCAGATGTAAGGTTTAGTTAATTTGGAAATTTGGAATAGTGATCCCTAGAGAAATCCTCTAGCATGAGACTAAGTAAAAATATGCACACAAGAATATTTACATATGGATCCCATATGTTTTTATTTTAGTATAAATCATAAAAATTAATAATTTATTCATGAATTTTTGACATATGTTTTGTTCTACCCATTTCCATTTTAGAAAAAGGTTGGAACCAGGAGAAACCAGGCCAACAACTCGTGCGAGGGCCAATGCAATGATTTCCTGAATGACATCCCCAATTATATGGTAGGTGGAATTCAAAAATTCATGGAAATTCTTACCCAACTACCTCATGTTATAGACAATATCCACAATAATGGATAACTCCCTCCTTCTCCAAATAGGGATCTACTGGATATCAAATGTTTTATTCGTCAATAACCACCAACATTTAGTGGATCTTTTGGTCCACTAGTTTCAGAACAGTGTGTCCAATCCATGGAGAAGATATTTTTTGTGCTTTATTATTATGAGACAAAGAAGGTCACTCTAGCCATTTATCGTATAGTTGGATAGTATGATCAATTGTGTGCTTTGATTATGTATACCAAGACAAAGGATGGAATTGAAGAGAAGGAATGAGAAGTCTCTAAGATAATCATTCTTAAGAAGTATTTCCCAAGAACTCTATGTAATAAGATGGATAGAGAATTCATAGATCTCATGATAAAAGAAGGATAATCTTTCACAACCTACATAGAAAATATTACAGGGCTTGGATAATGGCCCCATGGTTATGGTGATAAGAAACTAAAGATGTATTTTTATGATAGTGGATATAATGAAAAAGATGGGATGAAAACCCAATGAACCACATGCCAAAAATGTGGCTCATTGCACCATGGGAACTACCTCAAAGGGATGGGGAAGTTCTTTCAGTGTTGTAATTAATGAAACGATTCTCTAGAGTGTCTAAAAAAGTAAAAGGAAGAATAATGTGGTGGAGGAACAGAGAGAACCACCCATGGTTAAATACTATAACTGTAGGGAGCATGGGCACTCTGCATGCCAGTACACTGAACCATGAGTTATCAAGGGTAATTAGTGCTATTAGCCACAAAAAACAATGTAACAAGGGAAGGGTTGTTCGATCACTACTTTGGAAGTGTAGAAAGATAATGAAGTTGTACAAGGTACACTTCATATTCACTCATGAATGGAAAAAGTATTATTTTATTCTGGTTCTACGCATTGCGTTATATCATGCATTTTTTATAGAACTATATAATAGAAGCCTCAAATCCTTGATGTAGATATATCTATAAAAACACCAAGTGGTGCAATAATTGAAACCCAATAGTTTAAATCTTTTCCTATTGACGTATGTGGGATGATTCTTCCTGCGAATCTCGTAAAAATTCCCTTATTTGAATTCGATGCTATAATGGGAATGGATCGACTATCATTATATAGAGAATGTATCAACTATCAGGAAAATGAAATATCATTTGATATTCTGAACCATACCATGATCCTATACAAATTCATGGATGATCGTGATTCTCCATTGAAAAATACTTCAATGGTGTGGGTGTGGTTTCCCTAGTAATAAGAATACATCTCCCAAATTTTTGAGTCAAAGGATAATACCAACCTTGTTGGAATACCCATTGTGAGAAAATATAGTGATGTATTTCTGAAATTGTTACCCAGAATTCCCATAGATCGTGAGGTAGATTTCATATTAGAACTCATTCCTAGAGCTACTTCTATAAAACAATGTCCCTATATGATGGCTCCTATTGAACTACAGGAGTTAAGAAAAGGCTGAAAGAGCATATGGACAAAGGGTTCATATGCCATAGTGCATCACCTTGGGTGCGCCAGTGCTCTTTGTGAAGAACAAGGATAGAACAATGTGGCGATGTTTAGATTATCGATAACTCAACAAGATCACCATAAAGAACTAGTATCCTTATCCAAGGATTGAAAACTTGTAAAATCTGTTAGAAGGAGGTCAATGTAGAGACCCGAAGCCTGACGTACATAGACTTTACATTACTTTTGCGGAATACTTAGTACATAACAAAAAACACACACACAAGGATCGTAATAGTTTAGTGTCTTTGGAAACTAGGAATATAATATTCTAATCGTGGTGAAAGATCTTCAAAATCTCCCATAAAGATCTTCCTTTTTTTACCTAAATCCTTTCTTTATATCCTGGGGAAAAGAAAACATAAAAGGGTGAGCTCAAATTCTCAGTAAGGGTAAACAAAAGAAATATCAATCACATCATATACATAAGCACATAACATTTGGAAATCTTAACCTGCAAAAGAGATCATAATATCATAACATGGGGTAAATCATGGCAGTGAAACGTTATAACAATAATCATAACTTAAAACATGAAACTTTGTGGCATTCACACATAACATTCTTCGTACTTTTGTCGGAAAAGTCAAAAAGTACCTCGTATGAAAAACGAAAAAAGTTTCCTTTCATATCTTTTACTAAAAACACACCGAAGGGTAAAATTGGATATAAACTATTGTAGAATGATGGAAATAATATTACATATTGATGAAACATGGATGTGGATGATAAAATACACCCCAGTAAATACTTACGAATAAACAATCTCGGATAAAAATGAGATTGTGATATTTCCCGTACCTTAGGTCCGATTTGCTTCATATGTGTCCGAACCTCCTATATAATGATTTAAATAATGTCATTGACTTATTACAGAATCATATTCATTGTTATGATATCATATACGGTTCACTTATGACATTATATTACTCGTTCTTTTGTAAATTCCATGTTAAAGAAGCGTTTTGGGTAAAATCGTTTCATTTATCGTAGGTGTTTTGACTTGTTGTTATTGACATTATTATTACTTATATCATGATTTAATTACTTCCAGAATATAAAATATGATTTATATATCATATATATTCAGTATATATATATATATATAATAGATAGATAAATGAAATAAAAAACACCGTTCATGGAGACGGTAGTCCGTACGTACGCCTGAACGCTGTTTTCCTTTCCTTATTGTCTTGAATGGAAGTAAGTAGATGACATAAATATATATATATACATAAATCCAGTAGCTTTATAATGTCATATATTTCATTATTATTTCTTATATATACTTTATAATCATTCTTAAATGGTTAACATGGAGAATGAATCTCATCGCGTCGTGGAGACGGTAGTCCGTACGTACGCACGAGCGATGATATCATTTCCATAAATATTGAATTGAATTGGAGTGGATTATACAATATATCAGATTCAATATTATGTTGTAATAACTATTTATAGTTATTCTTTACACCATTATACCCTTCCATGTAAGGTGGTGGTGGAAAATAGATTACACCACGGCGTGGAGATAGTATTCCGTACGTACGCACGCGCGGTGATTTCTTTTTCCGTAGGATGGATAGATGGTGAAATAGGGTTGTTTCATACTTATAATAACATATCAGTATATGAGTGATACTGATGTTATTGCGTACTACACACGCTATCGAGGAAGGTTGCGATTGCGTGTAATGAAAGGAAAGTCAAGGATGCGTGTTGTGCAAGCTCCTTTTTGTGTTGTGTACAACACAAGACATTAGTGAAATTAAAAAGAATATTTTTCATAAAATCTCGGGCTGTTACATTCTACCCCCCTTAAAATGAATTTCGCCCTCGAAATTCGTCTGGGTTATAAATGGTTTACTATTCGAAAGTTTCTTTAATAGAAACCCACATCGTAAAAAGGAATACCAAAACCAATCTTTAAAAACAAAGGTATGAAACGTAATGGTTACCCCAAATAAACTAATCACAGGGTTTCCACATAAGTGAAAATATGGATATGGAAGAGAAAGATAACCCTCAAGTTCTGATGGAGAATGGTAGAGAACATGGCTATGGAAAATCCAGTAATCACAAATCCATAGATTTGTGATGATATAAGGTACCATCTGATTCATCAGATATAAGATCACTAGGACACCATTTTTTTTGGTTTTCAAGATCGTTTCCCAAAAGATGAAGAATTTGAATTAGAATAAATACTTACTTTATTTTGGTACAGTCGCACTATTGTTCGTTCCTTGAACCATTTCCACTTCATCTCTTAAATAAATGAAGTTGAATTTGTTATTCATGATGTGTTAGCAGATCATGTGATAGAATGATGGGTCATTCCATATGTCTCAAACAAAAGGTTAGTAAAAATTATATACATAAGTCGATCTATAGTGAGATTAATCATATATGGTTCCTAAAATGGACTTATACTTCATATATCATACTGCTTAATATAATAAAACTAGTTTCTACTAAACAGGGACTTCCTATAGGCCAGTGGTAGACGATAAAGGCCAGTCACACTTCGGTTGTGGGTTTGATTCCCACAGCCTTGTCCGAAGCGATGGGTTGTCGCCCGTCCTGCAGGTTGTCCTTTTTCTAAAACTACATTACTATAACATCCCATCAATAATATCGAAAATCTTCTATCCTTAAACAATACTAACTTATGTACAAAATAATCCATTCTAATCTTTAGGCTTATCCATAATACTACAGTCCACTTTCATAATATAGTGAAAATGATTACAAGAGATTTAATACTGTCGTTAATCCCCACATATCATAAGATATGTCTTTGTTGGTCACATTACAAACATTCAAAGGCCTTAATCATGTATTCTCTTGAATACCCATTGAACCTTAGTGAAAACATGAATGCAGTTAAAAGTTAACTCTTTCCACATACCAAAATCCAAAAATTCTCTATACTCAAACCATGATAAAACCTTCTCCTTATATCAGTCATGAGCTCATGAATACTATCAAACATTTAATTTTCTCCTTATCCCTTCATTATGCGCATATCATCTACATTCAAAAAATATCTGAATAACCTTTCATGGATACTGGTAACATTAATCAGACAACAATGTAACAATCCTTACATGTCTCTTTATTCCATAGTACCATGAGATTACTTATACAACATTACACATGATAAACATGTAATCATTCCACTACATTCTTAAACCATTGACCGAGCATCAACAATTCTTTCATCTCACATATCATTTGTAGTATCTTCATCATCATCCACATAAATACTTCCCATATGACCATACTGATTATCTTCATGAGACTTTCCCTTAGGGAATTGGTTTGCATAATGCCCGTACATTCCACATTTAAAACATTTAACCATTTTTGATGTCGTAGCAATACCATTATCCTCATCTATGTTGTTAACTGAACCATTTCCTTTGCATTTACTTGCTTTGTGTCCTTCTTTTCCACACCCAAAGCATCTTCCAATTCCTTTGAAACATTCTCCTTGATGCCTCTTCCCACATGATTTACATAGGGGAAATTGAACATTCTTTCCTCTATGATCATCATGAAACTCCATCTTTCTCTTATTAGCCGAGTCAGGAATCTTACCAAATTTTACTTTATTGATCATATTATGAGATTGCTGATTCGGCATAATAATGATTTTTGTACTTCCAAATACCATTTCATTATGAATAATATCATTCCATTATCCATCATATCCTCCATTATCGTGAATCATCTTGTTTCCAGCCATTTTCTAAAACCCAAAAAAAGAATAGTGTGAGAGGCAAAAATCATGCTAGGGAAAACAACATAATAAAGGTGGAGTATCCTCAATATCTAACATCTTAGATTAAATTATATGATCATTACCATAGTTCTAGGACTGTATCCTATACGTATACTTATCCTTAGGGACATCCCTAGACATACCTTATAAATATCTCTAGGGATCTCACTAAAGTTCTCGCATCCTAGTTTCCAAAGGTTGACTAAACCTTTCCTCTGATACCAACTGTAGAGACCCGAAGCCTGACGTACATAGACTTTACATTACTTTTGCGGAATACTTAGTACATAACAAAAAACACACACACAAGGATCGTAATAGTTTAGTGTCTTTGGAAACTCAGAATATAATCTTCTAATCGCGGTGAAAGATCTTCAAAATCTCCCATAAATATCTTCCTTTTTTTTACCTAAAACCTTTCTTTATATCCTGGGGAAAAGAAAACATAAAAGGGTGAGCTCAAATGCTCAGTTAGGGTAAACAAAAGAAATATCAATCACATCATATTCATAAGCACATAACTTTTGGAAATCTTAACCTGCAAAAGAGATCATAATTTCATAACATGGGGTAAATCATGGCACTGAAACATAATCACAATAATCATAACATAAAACATGAAACTTTGTGGCATTCACACATAATCATAGAGAATCATTTCTTTTTAGTCAAGACTCATTGCCAAGACTATCTTAGTGGACAAAGTCCCTTTCTGAATCAAGTAACCCTCGTTTCAGTCCTGTTTCACTAAACCGGTATAACCTACCATTCCAGCCCTGTCTATCTCATGAGATATAAAATCGTTACCCAATGCATTGGAGGGAGATATAGGTCCCACCCATCTCTTAATGAATCCTTTCTTATGTGTGCCACATAATCATAAACCATACATCATAGCGTAACCCATGTAATAAAAATGGAATTCTTAAACAACATGACATCATAAAACAATTCATATAAGATAAAGGAATTCATAAAAATATTTCCATCACAACATAATCAAATCCATGTAATAATAAGGATAAAAACATAACCCTTTTATTATCTTAGATGGAAAATAATTTTGATAAAATACTTGAACTCCATTCTTGAGGAAAATATCCTTTCTACTTCAAAAACATTTTTCCTTTCATAACATGTCATATGACTTTAAAATAAAAGAAGTTGATTAAAAATAAACTTGAAAAATTGTAAAGGAAGCTTCTTGGAAATAATGTTTTAGAAATCCATTCATGCCGTATAAGTTAAAAAAACATTCTTCGTACTTTTGTCGGAAAAGTCAAAAAGTACCTCATATGAAAAACGAAAAAAGGTTCCTTTCATATCTTTTACTAAAAACACACCGAAGGGTAAAATTGGATATAAAATATTGTAGAATTATGGAAATAACATTACATATTGATGAAACATGGATGTGGATGATAAAATACACCCCAGTAAATACTTACGAATAAACAATCTCGGATAAAAATGAGATTGTGATATTTCCCTTACCTTAGGTCCGATTTGATTCGTATGTGTCGGAACCTCCTGTATAATGATTTAAATAATGTCATTGACTTATTACAGAATCATATTCATTGTTATGATATCATATATGGTTCACTTATGACATTATATTACTCATTCTTTTGTAAATTCCATGTTAAAGAAGCGTTTTGGGTAAAATCGTTTCATTTATCGTAGGTGTTTTGACTTGTTGTTCTTGACATTATTATTACTTATATCATGATTTAATTACTTCCAGAATATAAAATATGATTTATATATCATATATATTCAGTATATATATATATATATAATAGATAGATAAATGAAATGAAAAACACCGTTCATGGAGACGGTAGTCCGTACGTACGCATGAACGTTGTTTTCCTTTCCTTATTGTCTTGAATGGAAGTAAGTAGATAACATAAATATATATATATACATAAATCCAGTAGCTTTATAATGTCATATATTTCATTATTATTTCTTATATATACTTTTTAATCATTCTTAAATGGTTAACATGGAGAATGAATCTCATCGCGTCGTGGAGACGGTAGTCCGTACGTACGCACGAGCGATGATATCATTTCCATAAATATTGAATTGAATTGGAGTGGATTATACAATATATCAGAATCAATATTATGTTGCAATAACTATGTATAGTTATTCTTTACACCATTATACCCTTCCATGTAAGGTGGTGGTGGAAAATAGATTACACCATGGCGTGGAGACAGTATTCCGTACGTACGCACGCGCGGTGATTTCTTTTTCCGTAGGATGGATAGATGGTGAAATAGGGTTGTTTCATACTTATAATAACATATCAGTATATGAGTGATACTGATGTTATTACTTCATAATGAAACAACCTAAGAAGAATAAGTGGAAGAAGAAATAAAGATGAAAGAATTGGTAACGGTAATTACCTCTTCTTTGAAGCGCCTCTTTGAGACCTCCTCTTAGGGCACTAAAATTGGTCTTTGAGGATGACCAGAACCTCTAGGATGTTTCTAGGGAAGTGGAGAAGAGATTTTGGCAGGGGTTGGCCGAGCTTGAGTGTTCAAATTGGTGTGAGGAGGAGGGGGAGGAGGTGTCCTTTTATAAGGGAGGAGAGGGGCACCTTAGGAATACCTCAAAATATTATTTTATATTAATGTCAAAATCGGTTTATAATGGTTCCAAAGGGTCTTATTTCGAATCTAAAGTGAGTATGGGTCGAAATCCTATCAAACAATAGCATTTAGACAAGTTTAAGGTATTATTTTAACCTTATCAATTAGATTTAACTCTAATTTAAATAATTTAACTTTTACCGTGTCTTTTTGTTTTCTTTCACTATATGGTTAATACACTTACTATAACATTCCAAAAGAACCCCAAATTGTTTATTATTAAAATATATATCCTTATCTAAGTCATTTGGCTGAACCTTATATTTTTAGGAATAAAATAACAATTAATAATATAATATTTGATTTAAAAACTATTTTATGTCAATTTTGACACTATTTGATATATGATTTTTTTGAAAGTCATAACAGAATTATATGTTCGAACCAAGTTGATTGAATCAACACTAATATATCATAGTAACCTAGAAAATTAGTGTAATTCATTAAAAGTCTCAAATTACATTTATTTTGGTGTTTATAACATCAATTATGTCAATATTTCATTAATAAGATAATTACTGCATCATCATTGTGTCATAAATAAATTAAATTATTTAATATCTCAAAATTACAAATAAAATACCATTATGTAGGAAATCTTTTTATCTTTCTAATGAATATTTATAGTCGAATTTATCTTATGTATAACCCCATATTAAAAATGTTTTAGTTATTAAACTTTGATTTTACCTATTTTAACTATTCATTAAATATAATAATATTAAATGTCATAATCTAATCCAAGTGGACCTAAATGGTCATATTATATTCATAAGGTTGTTTTTGGTCGAATTACACTTATCCAATAGAATTAGGACATGTGTTAGGGTAATAGTAATATCATATTTACCCTTAGTTACCCTATTTACTATTAACCGTGGTAAAAAAAAGTAAAAAGTTACTATTCACCAAAAATTATTTTAATCTCATTGAACTACATTTTAGTCTTTGATATTAACCGTGTCTGTCGGATTTTCGAAATTCCATTCACAGAAGCGGTAAAATTAAGTTTTATGCAAAATTCTGTTTTTAACCTACCACTTAGTGGTTTCACTATTCATCAAAAATTGAAAGTTTTCAGAAAAATACCAAAATTTCATCCTAAGCTATATTTCATATTCCAAATTCAAAAATGAAGTCTATTTTACCAAATTCATAACATATAAATTGCATTAATTAATTTTATAATTAAATCGCGCTGTTAAAACAAATAGCGTGTTTTTAAGAAACAATATATATCAAAAGATTGACACTTGATTATGTCTGGTTTAAATGTGAAATTACATCCAATGACCAACATTGTATTAAATTGTAAAAATATATTAAAAATATACTTTAAAACCACTCAAATTAATGATTTATCACTATTAATTATTTCGATTAAAAAAAGTTGTTTATAATTTAGTAATTTTCACTATTCATCAGAATATGAACGTTATCCAAAAAGTACCAAAATTCCACCTTAGGCTAAATTAGATACTCCAAATCCAAAAATGAAGTCCATTTTGAGAGCTAAAATTTCTAAAATTTAATAAGTGGTTATTACTATTCATAACGGCTAAATTTAATAATATTTTAATAGCATATCGTTGTTTCGTGAAACTCAGTATTGCGTACTACACACGCTATCGAGGAAGGTTGCGATTGCGTGTAATGAACGGAAAGTCAAGGATGCGTGTTGTGCAAGCTCCTTTTTGTGTTGCGTACAACACAAGACATTAGTGAAATTAAAAAGAATATTTTTCATAAAATCTCGGGCTGTTACATTCTACCCCCCTTAAATTGAATTTCGCCCTCGAAATTCGTCTGGGTTATAAATGGTTTACTATTCGAAAGTTTCTTTAATAGAAACCCACATCGTAAAAAGGAATACCAAAACCAATCTTTAAAAACAAAGGTATGAAACGTAATGGTTACCCCAAATAAACTAATCACTGGGTTTCCACATAAGTGAAAATATGGATATGGAAGAGAAAGATAACCATTATGTTCTGATGGAGAGTGGTAGAAAACATGGCTATGGAAAATCCAGTAATCAAAAATCCATAGATTTGTGATGATATAAGGTACCATCTGATTCATCAGATATAAGATCACTAGGACACCATTTTTTTTGGTTTTCAAGATCATTTCCCAAAAGTTGAAGAATTTGAATTAGAATAAATACTTACTTTATTTTGGTACAGTCGCACTATTGTTCGTTCCTTGAACCATTTCCACTTCATCTCTTAAATAAATGAAGTTGAATTTGTTATTCATGAAGTGTTAGCAGATCATGTGATAGAATGATGGGTCATTCCATATGTCTCAAACAAAAGGTTAGTAAAAATTATATACATAAGTCGATCTATAGTGAGATTAATCATATATGGTTCCTAAAATGGACTTATACTTCATATATCATACTGCTTAATATAATAAAACTAGTTTCTACTAAACAGGGACTTCCTGTAGGCCAGTGGTAGACGATAAAGGCCAGTCACACTTCGGTTGTGGGTTCGATTCCCACAGCCTTGTCCGAAGCGATGGGTTGTCGCCCGTCCTGCAGGTTGTCCTTTTTCTAAAACTACATTACTATAACATCCCATCAATAATATCGAAAATATTCTATCCTTAAACAATACTAACTTATGTACAACATAATCCATTCTAATCTTTAGGCTTATCCATAATACTACAGTCCACTTTCATAATATAGTGAAAATGATTACAAGAGATTTAATACTGTCGTTAATCCCCATATATCATAAGATATGTCTTTGTTGGTCACATTACAAACATTCAAAGGCCTTAATCATGTATTCTCTTGAATACCCATTGAACCTTAGTGAAAACATGAATGCAGTTAAAAGTTAACTCTTTCCACATACCAAAATCCAAAAATTCTCTATACTCAAACCATGATAAAACCTTCTCCTTATATCAGTCATGAGATCATGAATACTATCAAACATTTAATTTTCTCCTTATCCCTTCATTATGCGCATATCATCTACATTCCAAAAATATCTGAATAACCTTTCATGGATACTGGTAACATTAATCAGACAACAATGTAACAATCCTTACATGTCTCTTTATTCCATAGTACCATGAGATTACTTATACAACATTACACATGATAAACATGTAATCATTCCACTACATTCTTAAACCTTTGACCGAGCTTCAACAATTCTTTCATCTCACATATCATTTGTAGTATCTTCATCATCATCCACATAAATACTTCCCATACGACCATACTGATTATCTTCATGAGACTTTCCCTTAGGGCATTGGTTTGCATAATGCCCGTACATTCCACATTTAAAACATTTAACCATTTTTGATGTCGTAGCAATACCATTATCCTCATCTATATTGTTAACTGAACCATTTCCTTTGCATTTACTTGCTTTGTTTCCTTCTTTTCCACACCCAAAGCATCTTCCAGTTCCTTTGAAACATTCTCCTTGATGCCTCTTCCCACATGATTTACATAGGGGAAATTGAACATTCTTTCCTCTATGATCATCATGAAACTCCATCTTTCTCTTATTAGCCGAGTCAGGAATCTTACCAAATTTTACTTTATTGATCATATTATGAGATTGATGATTCGGCATAATAATGATGTTTGTACTTCCAAATCCCATTTCATTATGAATAATATCATTCCATTATCCATCATATCCTCCATTATCGTGAATCATCTTGTTTCCAGCCATTTTCTAAAACCCAAAAAAAGAATAGTGTGAGAGGCAAAAATCATGCTAGGGAAAACAACATAATAAAGGTGGAGTATCCTCAATATCTAACATCTTAGGTTAAATTCTATGATCGTTACCATAGTTCTAGGACTGTATCCTATACGTATACTTATCCTTAGGGACATCCCTAGACATACCTTATAAATATCTCTAGGGATCTCACTAAAGTTCTCGCATCCTAGTTTCCAAAGGTTGACTAAACCTTTCCTCTGATACCAACTGTAGAGACCCGAAGCCTGACGTACATAGACTTTACATTACTTTTGCGGAATACTTAGTACATAACAAAAAACACACACACAAGGATCGTAATAGTTTAGTGTCTTTGGAAACTCAGAATATAATCTTCTAATCGTGGTGAAAGATCTTCAAAATCTCCCATAAATATCTTCCTTTTTTTTACCTAAAACCTTTCTTTATATCCTGGGGAAAAGAAAACATAAAAGGGTGAGCTCAAATGCTCAGTAAGGGTAAACAAAAGAAATATCAATCACATCATATTCATAAGCACATAACTTTTGGAAATCTTAACCTGCAAAAGAGATCATAATTTCATAACATGGGGTAAATCATGGCACTGAAACGTAATCACAATAATCATAACATAAAACATGAAACTTTGTGGCATTCACACATAATCATAGAGAATCATTTCTTTTTAGTCAAGACTCATTGCCAAGACTATCTTAGTGGACAAAGTCCCTTTCTGAATCAAGTAACCCTCGTTTCAGTCCTGTTTCACTAAACCGGTATAACCTACCGTTCCAGCCCTGTCTATCTCATGAGATATAAAATCGTTACCCAATGAATTGGAGGGAGATATAGGTCCCACCCATCTCTTAATGAATCCTTTCTTATGTGTGCCACATAATCATAAACCATACATCATAGCGTAACCCATGTAATAAAAATGGAATTCTTAAACAACATGACATCATAAAACAATTCATATAAGATAAAGGAATTCATAAAAATATTTCCATCACAACATAATCAAATCCATGTAATAATAGGGATAAAAACAGAACCCTTTTATTATCTTAGATGGAAAATAATTTTGATAAAATACTTGAACTCCATTCTTGAGGAAAATATCCTTTCTACTTCAAAAACATTTTTCCTTTCATAACATGTCATATGACATTAAAATAAAAGAAGTTGATTAAAAATAAACTTGAAAAATTGTAAAGGAAGCTTCTTGGAAATAATGTTTTAGAAATCCATTCATGCCGTATAAGTTAAAAAAAACATTCTTCGTACTTTTGTCGGAAAAGTCAAAAAGTACCTCGTATGAAAAACGAAAAAAGGTTCCTTTCATATCTTTTACTAAAAACACACTGAAGGGTAAAATTGGATATAAACTATTGTAGAATTATGGAAATAATATTACATATTGATGATTCATGGATGTGGATGATAAAATACACCCCAGTAAATACTTACGAATAAACAATCTCGGATAAAAATGAGATTGTGATATTTCCCTTACCTTAGGTCTGATTTGCTTCGTATGTGTCCGAACCTCCAGTATAATGATTTAAATAATGTCATTGACTTATTACAGAATCATATTCATTGTTATGATATCATATATGGTTCACTTATGACATTATATTACTCGTTCTTTTGTAAATTCCATGTTAAAGAAGCGTTTTGGGTAAAATCGTTTCATTTATCGTAGGTGTTTTGACTTGTTGTTCTTGACATTATTATTACTAATATCATGATTTAATTACTTCCAGAATATAAAATATGATTTATATATCATATATATTCAGTATATATATATATATATATAATAGATAGATAAATGAAATGAAAAACACCGTTCATGGAGACGGTAGTCCGTACGTACGCATGAACGTTGTTTTCCTTTCCTTATTGTCTTGAATGGAAGTAAGTAGATGACATAAATATATATATATATATACATAAATCTAGTAGCTTTATAATGTCATATATTTCATTATTATTTCTTATATATACTTTATAATCATTCTTAAATGGTTAACATGGAGAATGAATCTCATCGCGTCGTGGAGACGGTAGTCCGTACGTACGCACGAGCGATGATATCATTTCCATAAATATTGAATTGAATTGGAGTGGATTATACAATATATCAGAATCAATATTATGTTTTAATAACTATGTATAGTTATTCTTTACACCATTATACCCTTCCATGTAAGGTGGTGGTGGAAAATAGATTACACCACGGCGTGGAGACAGTATTCCGTACGTACGCATGCGCGGTGATTTCTTTTTCCGTAGGATGGATAGATGGTGAAATAGGGTTGTTTCATACTTATAATAACATATCAGTATATCAGTGATACTGATGTTATTACTTCATAATGAAACAACCTAAGAAGAATAAGTGGAAGAAGAAATAAAGATGAAAGAATTGGTAACGGTAATTACCTCTTCTTTGAAGCGCCTCTTTGAGACCTCCTCTTAGGGCACTAAAATTGGTCTTTCAGGAAGACCAAGACCTCTAGGATGTTTCTAGGGAAGTGGAGAAGAGATCTTGGCAGGGGTTGGCCGAGCTTGAGTGCACAAATTGGTGTGAGGAGGAGGGGGAGGAGGTGTCCTTTTATAAGGGAGGAGAGGGGCACCTTAGGAATACCTCAAAATATTATTTTATATTAATGTCAAAATCGGTTTATAATGGTTCCAAAGGGTCTTATTTCGAATCTAAAGTGGGGATGGGTCGAAATCCTATCAAAAAATAGGATTTAGACAAGTTTAGGGTATTATTTTAACCTTATCAATTAGATTTAACTATAAGTTAAATAATTTAACTTTTACCGTGTCTTTTGTTTTCTTTCACTATTTGGTTAATACACTTATTATAACATGCCAAAAGAACCCCAAATTGTTTATTATTAATATATATATCCTTATCTAAGTCATTTTGCCGAACCTTAGATTTTTAGGAATATAATAACAATTAATAATATAATATTTTATTTAAAAACTATTTTATGTCAATTTTGACACTATTTGATATATGATTTTTGTGAAAGTCATAACAGAATTATATGTTCGAACCAAGTTGATTAAATCAACACTAATATATCATAGTAACCTAGAAAATTAGTGGAATTCATAAAGAGTCTCAAATTACATTTATTTTGGTGTTTATAACATCAATTATGTCAATATTTCATTAATAACATAATTACTGCATCATCATTGTGTCATAAATATATTAAATTATTTAATGTCTAAAAATTACAAATAAAATACCATTATGTAGGAAATCTTTTTATATTTCTAATGAATATTTATAGTCGAATTTATCTTATGTATAACCCCATATTAAAAATGTTTTAGTTATTAAACTTTGATTTTAACTATTTTAACTATTCATTAAATAAAATAATATTAAATGTCATAATCTAATCCAAGTGGACCTAAATGGTCATATTATATTCATAAGGTTGTTTTTGGTCGAATTACACTTATCCAATAGAATTAGGACATGTGTTAGGGTAATAGTAATATCATATTTACCCTTAGTTACCCTATTTACTATTAACCGTGGTAAAAAAAAGTAAAACGTTACTATTCACCAAAAATTATTTTCATCTCATTGAACCACATTTTAGTCCTTGATATTAACCGTGTCTGTCGGATTTTCGAAATTCCATTCACAGAAGCGGTAAAATTAAGTTTTATGCAAAATTCAGTTTTTAACCTACCACTTAGTGGTTTCACTATTCATCAAAAATTGAAAGTTTTCAGAAAAATACCAAAATTTCATCCTAAGCTATATTTCATATTCCGAATTCAAAAATGAAGTCTATTTTACCAAATTCATAACATAGAAATTGCATTAATTAATTTTATAATTAAATCCCGCTGTTAAAACAAATAGCGTGTTTTTAAGAAACAATATATATCAAAAGATTGACACTTGATTATGTCTGGTTTAAATGTGAAATTACATCTAATGACCAACATTGTATTAAATTGTAAAAATATATTCTAAATATACTTTAAAACCACTCAAATTAATGATTTATCACTATTAATTATTTCTATTAAAAAAAGTTGTTTATAATTTAGTAATTTTCACTATTCATCAGAATATGAAAGTTATCCAAAAAGTACCAAAATTTCACCTTAGGCTAAATTCGATACTCCGAATCCAAAAATGAAGTCCATTTTGAGAGCTAAAATTTCTAAAATTTAAAAAGTGGTTATTACTATTCATAACGGCTAAATTTAATAATATTTTAATAGCATATCGTTGTTTCGTGAAACTCAGTATTGCGTACTACACACGCTATCGAGGAAGGTTGCGATTGCGTGTAATGCAAGGAAAGTCAAGGATGCCTGTTGTGCAAGCTCCTTTTTGTGTTTCCTACAACACAAGACATTAGTGAAATTAAAAAGAATATTTTTCATAAAATCTCGGGCTATTACAGTCAATACTTCTCAAAGGTGGATCTTTGGTCTGGATATCATCAGCTAAAGGATAAGAAGTATGATATTTAGAATAATGCCTTCCATACAAGGTATGGGCACTATGAGTTTCTGGTGATTCCCTTAGGACTTACTAATTCTCCTCGAATCTTCATGGTTTTGATGAATATAGTCTTTAGAAATTACCTCAACACAATTTTTGTAGTGTTTATTGATGATATTCTCATCTACTCCAAGAGCAAGGATAAACATGAAAAATATCTACGACTTGTGTTGGATACATTGAGAAAGGAGAAGTTGTGTGGCATATTCAAAATGTATGTCTTTTGGATGAAGATAGTCACATTCTTGGGACATCTGAACACAATTGAGGGATTTTATGTGGACACTTAAAGAAGGTGATTGAGGAATGGCCTAGGCCCTCTATTGTCACAAAAATCTATTGTTTTCTTGGATTAGATGGGTACTACCGATGTTTTTGGAGAAATTTCTCATGGATTCCAAGACTTCTAACTAAGTTAACTAGGAAAGGGGTAAATTATGACTGGATTGAAGAATGTGAGAAAATATTCATGGAGATAAAGAGTAGTTTGATTACTACGCAAGTACTTACACCACCAACAAGTAGAGAAAGTTTTGTGATATACAGTGACGCTTCAAATAAAGGATTGGGTTGCATACTCATGAAAAATGGAAATGTGATAGAATTTTCATCACACCAGTTGATGATCCATGTGAAAAACTACCTGATGCATGATCTAGAGCCGACAACCATGTTTTTTTCCATAAAAATCTAGAGCCACTAACTTTATGGTGAGAAGTGTGACATATACACCGACCAAAAAAGACTAAAGTATATCTTCACACAAAAGGAGATCAACATGAATAAACGGAGATAGTTAGAGCTAACCGAGGATTATGATTTCTCTATTTATTATCATTAGGGAAAGGCGAACAAGGTAGCTGATGCTTTAAGCAGAAAAGAACCTTCTACTCTATCCATTATATGGATTGAGAAAGACAATGTCTTCATGGATATGCAAAGCATGAATTTAGAAATTTTAAGGAATGAGGATACATCCATCCTCAGCCAAATAATTGGGCAACCATCCATCTTAGATAAGATTAATGAAGCACAAACGGATGATGTTGAGATAGAGAAGAGGGTGAATGTAGTAATAGAAGGGAAGTTGCGAGAGTTCCATATTCACGATGATGGTGTGATTTGGTTTGGAACACTGCTTTATGTTCCTTCATCACTCGGGATAAAGAAGGAGCGATTGGAAAATGCACATATCTCAACATTTTGTACCCATCCTGGGAGTACCAAGATCTACTATGATCTCTGAGAATACTTCTGGTGGGATAACACGAAGAAGGAGATTGCAGAATATATATCATGTTGCACGGTATGTTAGTAAGTAAATGATAAACGAAAAAATTCCAAAGGGATTATGTAGCCATTGCATGTAACCATGTGTAAATTAGATAATGTTTCTTTGGACTTTGTCATTGGTCTCCCAAAGATGTCAAAGGGAAATAATGTGATATGGGTTGTTGTTGAACGACTCTCCAAGACTTCCCATTTTATAGATATTTGGGAAGACATATAGCTTGAACAACATTAAAAGATATATGTGAAGGAAATGTTGAGACATCATGGATTTACACTCTTTATTGTATCTGATCGTGATCCAAAGTTCACATCTAAATTCTAGGGGATCCTTAAACATGCTTTGAGTACTGAATTAAATTTCAGCATGACCTATCACCCCCAAAATGAAGGCCAATATGAAAGGACTATTACGATGCTTGAAGATAATCTATGAGCCATATCTCTATAATTAAAAGGTGGATTGAATCAGCATATCACATTGGTTGAGTTCTCATAAAACAATAGCTTCAACTCAAGCATTCAGATGGCTCCATATGAAGCTCTGTATGGAAAGCGATGTAGAACACCAACCTGTTGGGATGAAGTTGGAGAAAGAAAGCTACATGGACCTGATCATGTGGAATAAATGATAAAGAAGGTTCATGTCATCCAGAAACACATAAAAGCATCTTAGAGTCACCAAAAGAGATACATTGACAACCGTCGAAGGGACATGGACATTGGCGTTTGATATAAAGTCTTCCTTCAAATATCACCATGGATAAGAGTCATGTTGTTTGTAAAGAAAGGGAAGCTAATACCAAGGTACATTGGCCCCTTTGAGATCCATGACCACATACGAGTCACCACCTATTGGCTTCCATATCCATAAAATATGGATCAAGTTCATGATGTGTTTTATGTATCACTCTTGATGAATTACATACCTGATCCCTCACATGTACTGAACTCAGAGGTGGTACAGTTGGAAGTTGATCTCTCCTATGAGAAGCAACCAATAGTGATTCTAGATCAGAGAGATAATGTACTACACAATAAGACAAGCTACCTTGTCAGAGTGTTTTCTCGGAACCATAATTTTGAAGAAGATACTTGGGAACTAGAAGATGAAATGAAGGAGAAGAACCCTCACCTGTTTCTATAATGTGAAACTTTGATGCAGAAATTTCATAAGGGGGGAAGAATGTAATGACCCAGTGTTTTAAATGGAAATTTCATTCTTATAAATATGTCATAAAATCACATGAAAACGAAAACAAAATGAACTATTATGTGCTATGTGACCTTTAAAAATAAGTTTTTCACTTCTTTGTTTGGAATTTTGATAATCTGACATACATGATTGCAATCATTAAGTTATTTGGAGTTCAATAAGAAAAACATAATTTTTTGTGAATAATAACCTAACCTTATGAATCGTAACATACCCTTATGGATATTGACATACCCTAATGAGTAGTATTATTACCTATGATAATATATAAATAATATTTGAGTTGAAAGTACGATATACATATATTTTTGAATTATTAAATGAATGTTTTAAAACTAGTTTATGATAATAAATTATGATTTTAATTAAATATTAATATAATAATATTTATTATTTTTTTCTTGAAAAATGGAATTCATTCTTGGATTATACAAGTAAAAAAATGGTGAAGGTGAATTTTTGGGATTTTTTTGAAATACATGAATATTTTGTGAATAGTAAAATACAATAATATACCATATAAATACTTTATAATTTAATCCCACTATTACAGACATCACAAGTGATGAAAGAACCCAAATATCAAACTCACATGTCATATGTACTATTTTTGGTAATTTAAAACTCAATATTCCTTGTCTTAGGGGAAATTAACAAACTTATTAATTAAATATTAAAGAAAACTCTCTCCCCTCCCCTATAAATACCACCCCTCACACCCTCATTTCCTCACACCTCTCAAGCATCAAGGCATTCTTAAACTCTGCCAAAAAAATCTTCTCTTGACCCACCCTCATGTCCAAGATATTCTAGTCTCATAAAAATAACATGCTTAGGTTCATTAAGGGGGGATCTTAAGAGGAGGAATCAAGAGTTAATTTCTCTCCCTCTTTTCCTTTAATTTGAATTCAATTTCAAGTTATTATCTTATTATCACCCCACCTATCTTCATAAAAATTGTATGGTAACTCTATTATCATACATATAATTTACTATTATGATAATAATGGGATATTATAACATCCAACCCACGTCCCCTCTTCCTTTTATTTTATAGAAGCAAACATTTTTCATGAGTTGTTAATCTATCATCTTCAAGAACGACATGTTTTAAATTTCCTTTAAAACTTTAATATCTGGTCATGAAACCATTTTTTGGGTCAAAAAATAATATATTATATGTATTATATCCTATTTTATGTTATGTATCTATCTTAGGTACATATTACTGAATGATTAAACAAAACAAGTTTGTTGTGGTAGAAAGATCACCCAAATTTACCAAAACAATCATCATTCAATTCTCATATAATGATTGATATACATGGTATATAATATGATTCACTATAAGATCATATAAAAATAAGGTATATAATTATTAAAATGAAATATTAGTTCTTTATTTTTACCGATGTTCTACAAGAACTTCTATTTATGAATACATGTGAACCACTCAAGAAAACCATAAAAAAGAAGATTTCCAAACAATTCTTTTATATCCTATAACTCATCAAAAGGACCATAAAATAACTTAATGACACCATAATGAACCATATTCATGTACAAAAGTTTTTTTAATTGTCATTTAATGAATATAATGTGGATATGTATGAAATTAGTGTGAAGAAATCATTCGGATACAAGGTAATGGGAAAATCCCGAACCCAACTTTCTTTCTTTAGTTCTGCCTCTTTCACTCAATTTTTTGTATGGTCACTCTTTAAAAATAATTTTTTAATCATTAACATACCCTTAATAGGATATTAATTTTTTCTACTAATTTTTATTTCAAACAAATGTTTTTAAAAAGAACTCTTCCTTCAAAAACACACCATTTACTTATCATTCAAGGTTGAGGGTTCTTATAACATGTATGTTATTCCATCCTTCATTTGAGAACCCAATTTTTATGAATTTGTTTTATGAGATGAAAATAATTTAAATAAATGGGTTATTTATGATATATTTTCATTATGGAAATCATGATTAATGATAATGTTATGATTTGATGGGTGTGCCTAGAATTATATAGCGCAATATGAATGTTTCAATGTGATGGGTGCACCTGGAATTATACAGCACTCCAATGCATTAGGTAAAGTGATGAATCAAATGAGTTAATTTAAATGATGAGTGAAAAAGATTATATCTTTGTTCACATGAATGTATGTTAGTTAACCACTAAGACACACTGTTTCATTTTTTTATGCATTACCAAATTTTATGTCTCTTATTATTTCTTTCTCTCATGTTCATGATCTTATGATTGTGTTATGATTACGCTCAACCCATGATATATTTTTACTCTCTATACTCTAACAAGGATTTTACCTCACCCCTTTTTATGTATATACTCGAGTGCATACATGTACTGAGCATAGGACAAGTTCCAATAAAAAGATATAGAAGGAGGAATTAAAAAAACATTTATGCTTGATGTTCTAATTCTTATGTATAATCCTAGATTTCCCAAGACACTAAACCTTTGGATCCTCTATGGTGTAATGAAAATATGTTTTTTATCTTTAAATTTATGCAATATTAATATAACAAATGGTTTGTTCACTCTAAGGAATGAATTGGAATAGGTGGGTCATATACTTGAGATGTTCACTTTGATTATATGATATGGGTTGGGTAGGTAGACATCCCATGATATTATTATAATATGAGGTATTCAGAGAAGATTTTAGTCCCCTGTTTATTATTTTTATTGCATGATACAATACATAGAATAAATTTTATCATTGGGATCTATCATGAGATGTCATTAGGTGGATGCATTCCACTTGATATTTGATGGTGGGTTCTTAGGATTACCTCTCTTGGATATGTTGGTTCTTATTTATGAATATTTACCAAGATTATCTCCTAGTGATACAATAGTTCATAATATAGATGGATGAATTGGATTTCCACACTATAATCTGATGGTTCTTATTGATTACAAATATCGTGGATAACCTCCCTATGATCCATAGATGGTTAGTGACTATAGGATTCCACATTTCACCTCCCTAGATACTACTGGGTGTACCTTATGATGTCAGGATAGATGATCAGTGATTCTTATGATCTATATGGATTACTAAAGTTAATTGATGTGAGACTGCTAGAGTTTTCAAAGTGAATGGTATTTGGTAGGAGGCCTCATGATAGGATCATGTGGCCTAGAATGTTTCTAGGACCTGGTTACATTTCTTGATGCTATATAAGATTCATAGTATGTAATATGATAAAATATTTACCCCAAATTTATTAATCTTAAGAAGCTTCTAGGGTAGGGCATGTATTCCCCGGAGGACAAGTGACATGCCCAGAGGCACTCTTTCTTTTGTGGAAGTAGGTAAAGTTGATCTTGAGAGTCGTGTTAAACTCCAAAGCTTGACGATTGTTGTTTACATATGATTTCACGTGGTATATATTATTCTTATAATATCATGTAGAAATATACTATATTAATAGTTACATATGATATCACATTAGTGGTTCCATGTTGATCTATACTAACACTTTACTAGGGAGGCCATGAAACGTGGGTACCCGATCAGCCATCACTATCTTTAGCATCAATTAGGGTAGATGGTGAGGGATTTATGATCAATCTATGGAATATCAAGGGTATTATGATACCGATATAAAGTACTTCATTTTAACTTATTATAGAATGTTTTTCATTTAATACTATTTCATTATTTGATTTATGTTATAGATAAAACATTGTTATTTATTTATTTTTTGGCAATTTGATATGATGGTATCGTATCGCCAAAATTTTACCCTAGATCCTAGATCCTATTAGCATGCCTCTTGCATATATGGAGATATGTATAAGATAATTTAGAGACTTCAGCTTTGGGAATTATCGAGTGGCTCTGTGCGGGAGAGGGGTTATTATTAATGTTCTCCTAGGAAACATCAATTGGTCACTTCATTGATATTTGAAATGAGAAGCTCCACATTTCAAGTCTTTAAAACTCTTGATTATTAATAATCCAATCAGAGGTGGAACCCTTATTCAGATATAAATTCGGAATATCACATAAGATATATCTAACACTTATAGGTGGTGAATAAATGTTGATGTATTTTTACTGATTTTATATATTCCCTTATTTACATAGAAACCTGTTTAGTGAATGGATATCTTAATAATTTCACAAAATTATTTATCATGCATAAATTATAATGTAGAAACCACATAATAAGGGGAACCATGTTTGAAAACAAGGTCTTCCTCAAATATAGATTTCTACATTCCTAGCGTATGATGGTTATTGTCACACAACCACAGAACTTTTCTTTTATTATCAAAGAGGAACTTGAGAAAGGTTATATCGTCGAATCCATACTCCTAACACCAACTGGGTACAATTTATGGACATAATTGATGATTTTATACTATAGAAACAACTAGGTATTTAAACTCAAATATAATTTTTTTCTTGTACCACATTGTTGTAACATTATAGTAGTGAAGTCTCAAGATATGCTAGGGTCGAATTTAGTATATTTTCTTCCTCAATATGCAATATTGTGTGTCTCTATCTCTCTTATAAATCAATGTTCTATCTCAAAATTCTATAGCATGACTGATTCATTAGAGAAGTATATGATCTATTATAATTCTTATTATTCAACACAATTGGATAAAATTCTTACAGTTGAATAGAAACACATCAATATTTTACCCATAGAATATCCAACATTATTGGAGGGTCGGTTCATTTTCTTTTATTGACCAAATGAGAAACAATATATAATATAAAATCTCTTAAACACATCCTTATACTCATAAAATATTTTAGATAATATCTAAATCATTTTAACTTGAAAATATTTTTATACTTATTCAAATATTTATTAATATACTTCATGAATATTATCACACTGTAAATTTCATTACTATATTTTTTTAGTTAAATAATCATATAAATATCATAATAGTAACCCCATTCATATTTCTTTCTCCACTTTAGGCCATTATCAACATATTTTATACCTTTAGACATGACATTTTAATACTCACAATCTACCTCATTTATTGTGGGAATATTCCTTTCAAATTCCTAAAATAATCTTGAACATTAAATCCTATTACTATATGAAATCATGTACTATAACAATAACATTCAAGAAATTATCTCTCACTATACAACATCTGTATGTTTTTTGTAGCCTCATAACACCTCCTAATGTTGCATGACATAGATCATCCATCCAATTTTAATGCATAGTTTATCATACATGGAATGCCCTAATAACATGAATATCACCTATTATATCTTCTTCAACACTCACCATAGAATATAACTCTCTATCATCCCATTTCACATTCACCAAGACATGCATCTTATTTTATATGGTTTGGTTGTATCTTAAATAGCAGAACCGGCTTTGACTAGTCTATCTTCCATAGATGGCCTCATGACCTGGAAATTAGTATCCTTGAATGTGAACTATTGTTAATTAATTTTTCTACAACCATAGATTGAATTACAGAATAGTCATTGACAGATGATATTTATAATATGATATAATAGCTTTTCATAATCAATTTTAAACTTTCCTTCAAAATTTTCCTTCTATAATTTATTCTTAACTTCTAAAAAATATTACACTAAAATTCACTTGAATCTTCTGGTAGGCCAACATTTTTTCTATGTCAATGACTTTAATGCATCATTATATACCATATAAATGACTCATATGAATTCTATAAATGTATTTATCTTCACGGACATAAAAAATCCTAAAATATATTCTTTAAAACAACTCTAATGTATTGTATTTGCCTCAAATTTAATTTTACATACTAGTATATAACTTTTACACATGGTATTCTTTTACTATTTTTTAGTTTCATCCATCTAAATGAATCTTTTATATTTTCAAATAATTCTTATTCATTGAGAAAATTATTCTTATAACCTTATGAATTTTAAATATTTATAGTTTATGGTTAGATGTAATTTTCTGTACCTCAACATGTGATTATGGAAACATTTACATTTATTTTTTTAAGTTTAGAGTTACTTTAAAAAACTTAAAATATAACCTGTATAGAGATCATGCCATTTTAAATACTTTTGTTCTACTTCATAGTTACTGTTACACATAGAATAAGTTACTTTTATATAAGAAATAACATTTGTAATATCATCCCATATATTTTAGATGACCTTTACATATTCTATTACATTTCCAAATTTCTACTAGAATATGAAAATTTAGAATTAATCTATATTAATATAATTTAATCTCAACCATAACTTAATCACTTTAGAATACCATAAAATATTAATATAATTTAAACTCAACCATAACTTAATCACTTTAGAATACAATAAAATGATATAAAATAAACAATATAAATAATTTTAAAGCTAGTACAATAAGTAAATAACCCTTAGAATATTTCAATAGAATTGGACTACATTAAATACATTATATCATATTTAAACAACATTCAATTATACTATTCATGAAATATATCTTTCATCAAATAATAAAATAGAGGATTAAACTTCTATTATTCTTCACAGAGTCCAAAAATCCTACAATAAACATACTCTATTGCACTATTCTTATATTATAAACATCATAATCTAATTGAATGTAATAAGTCTGCATATTGGTTCTAAAATGTTAGTGTTCATAATAACTTTATATTCCAACCAGTGACATACATTTCATATTGAAAAATCATTGGAAAACAACAATAATAATAATAGTCTTAGTACATTTACTACAACAACATAAATACTTTTATACTTATGAATGGATATCAATTAATAAAAATGTAGAAACTAACTTTGAACAGAAGTAGTTCACTTAGAATGGGAATAAAATAACTTATATATTCTTTAATATAATTGTATATCATTTCCATGAATCAAGGATTTTCTCATATTCTTATAAATTGTTCGCAACTAAATTGAGAAGAACATATTTCTTTGGAAAAACTTCAACTTCATCAATGTTTCTTAGATCTAGTTAAAATGATTTTAAAATGATTCCCAAAGAAAATTCGTCATTAGTTTCCATGAGAATGGATATCTATTAATATATAATTACTGCTCTCACTTTATATCTTATTTTCACTACTAATAATGTTAGTATCCCATCCATCCTTACTTTTTCATTGTTTCAATAAATAGTTATAACAACTTAATTACTTCTTCCAATGCGATAATACAAGGTATTCTCCAATTTTCTAATTTTATTACAAATATAAACCTAGGTTGGGTACATAAATAAATTATCCATCTCATCACCAATACATATTTACATCATGTCATATTTTATTAATATTTACATATAAAAAATTAAATAATCATCATGTGAGGTCAACAAATTATTTCTTATATATTCCATGAAAAAATTAAACATATAAACATTTTCTCATCACAGTAAAACATTAATTATATTTTATTTAATATTCCTTAAATTTCATTATTTACAAATAAATATTGGTCAAATATAGATCTATATATTAATGTATATTTTCTTATTCCCCTTCCACCATGTCAAATATATATAATTTTCAATATTCCACCATACACAAATAAGTAAATAAAAAATGTTATAATATAGTAAAATTATATAAAATTGTCCATGAAATATGTGTAATTGTTTTCTAAAATATTAACCTTACACTCTACCAAATATCTACATTAACATATCTTATAAGATTCTATGATTTTATATAAAATGCGCCATTATTTTCAAGTCAAACTAACATGAGTAACCAAAAAATGTGGAATTAATATCATTTAAATATATTGAATCAAACTCCCCCATGAATATCTTTATATGTTCCTATAAATATTAATTAGAAAAAATCATCCAGTTCTTTTGAAATTACTTAATCATGACATGTTTCACCCAATTACAATGTGTAATGCTGGAAAATCAATATGATTATGGTCTAAAGTACTCTATTATAACAATGTCTTCATATGAATAAAGAATCATAAACTATAGAAAAAAATAGATTTTTAATTCATATAATATCATGGTGGGATCCTCCATTTCATATCTCAAACACTCACATAGTTATGAAATTTCACACCTTCTATGGTGTAACATGATAGATAATATTCAAACAAAACCTTAAATTAATCCTTTGTAACCGTATAGTCACAAACCATCCTAGATACCCTAGTACCCCAGTACCCAAACTGAATCTAAAATTGCATGAAAGGAATTCATGAACCCCATGGTTTGGTGAATAGAACCTAGCATCATAAATAAGTTAAAGGATTTTTTAACGGAAGTATAATAAACAAAAGAAATATAATCAATACATGATCAATATTGAAACCAATTATCATGGATAAAGTGCTATAAATATACTGATATCCTAATGAAAACATCATCTAATAAATGTCACATCATCATCAAGACAATATCCCATGACCAATGATTGATGTGGATGAAAAATCCACTAATTACCACCATCACCCAAGTCTCATGATCATGTACACTCACCACTCCATGTGGTGATTTCTATTATTTATTTACATGGAATAACAAAATCTATAAAATCAACATGAAAATTATAGGGTGGGATCATAACAAACTATTAAGATACCACCTAATGTATCATAAGATATTCCAGTACAAATAGTCAATATATGGGTCAATTTTTAATAAAAAATCATTAAAATATATTTTAACATTTTCAATAAAATCAACTTTCAACTAAAATAAATGTAAAATATATATAAATAGTTTTGAATTAAAATATTTATGAAAATTGAAAGTCCATTAATTAAATAGTCCTAATATAACTAGTAAGTAGTAGTCATATCAAAACCATGATACATATTTATAATACAATCAGTTCGTTAGTTCTAGGTTATAGGGTCCCCACACTTCTCAGTTATTCATCACAACTCAATGTGTGTGTACACATGTCCCAAATCTCATGCTACCTAAATAGATTCAATCAACATAAAATAAAGGTAAATCATGTTGTACTTGGTTTATATATAGATTCCATCCTCAATAGTTTACTTGGGAGTTAGAGTCCAATAATGATAGCCTAGCCACCCAATAACTATCTGGACATATATGTGCTCTAATCAATCAATTTATATTGAAAAAATCATTCATTTAAATTCAATTCATCATTCACGGTTCAAATTCCCAACATAATTTTCAACATGCCATTAAAATTTCAAAAGAATAGATGTTTTCTTATAGTTAAATCCTTTAAAAATCATCATTACTGTTAAGACATTTTTTTACGAATTTACATCCTGTGATATCAAGCCATATTTTCTCAAATCACAACAAATTTTTAAATCCTCTGAAAATATATTCTATTTTAAAAACCCCATTCTTTCAATATCAATCATCAAATCATCACAAGTCATTTTTAGAAAAAAAATTAAATAAATTTCAAAACAAGAAAAAAAAATTCATTGTTTCAGTTGTAGGAATAATCCGTGTAGAACCACCTATATTTAATTACAATATCCATCGATCAAACACCTGAAATGTGTATACCAATTATTATTTGTAGGTGTAAAAGATCAATTTTGAATACCTTTGAGTACAACACATCATATCATTGTTCCAATACATTAATTAAACGAGGATATTGCAGTCTCAAGAAGGTGAGAGAATAATAACACATTGGATATGACAATAAGAAGACAATAGAATCCACATAGGGATCGATCAAATATACTGATACATAAATCCAAGGAGAAGAGCAGTTGTAGGATTCAATATTATTTTTATGGCCTTTAAGTGCCAAAGGATCAACAAGCGGTCAGATGCGAAATGTTTCGAATAATAAAAAGGGGTCTGATATTTTTTTAATAAAATACCACACCACATCCCCCCATGGTTGTGGTCCAAACAAGGAGAAAAAATCTCATGCATTGACACAATCTAATAGAACACATCACAACCACCCCAAACCAACTATCCCCTTGATTCCATGGTCTAAATTGTACCTATATACTCTATACCTAATAGAAGGATATGGAAAATCCTATCACTCACACCATAAACTAGATTAAATAGGTAGAGAGATCCAAAACCACTATGTTGTAACAATCTTTCATTCCATATAGGTACTTTAATAGTAATAACAACACTAAATCTATTACAAGTCTTCATAGTGTAACTGACACTCCACATTGTAGGACCAATCCTTCATGAATGAAGATTAATTATAGCCCATGATCATGGAAAAACTACCCATAACATATAAAAGTAAAAAAATCTAACTCGTAGATCTTTACACCATAGTTGAATCACCAGTGGCACAACCAATCATAATCCATGATGCATCTTCTATTACTACGGTGTTCCTCCCTGCAGAAATCCGTCCTTTTTTTCAAAAATACTAAAACATTAAGAACAATTATCAAGCTAAATTGGGATAATTGTCAAGGGTCAAGATGAACATGAAAGTGGGTAATGGTATTTTATTACCCTCCCTATTAGAAATTATTTATACCCCTAGAAAACCTATCAATAAGACACCATATTATATAGATGATGCCACTGCTCTCTCATTAGTGTTTCATGTTCCCATGTCTCATATGAATTTGAAAAGTGCTCTCATATCCCTAAAATTAAATGTATAGACTTTTGATGAAAAATATTTGTCTCATAATTAATTTTCTATAGTGTATTCTTAGTCATGGATAAATCAGGTTCATCATCAAGGTACTCCCAACTCAAAACATGACATGGGTTAGAGAGATACTTCTGAAGATTCAATACATGAAATACATAATGAAGAGAACTAAATTGATTTGTAAACCTTTTTAATATCCAACTTTTTTATCTTATCGACAACCTTAAATGTTCTCTTATATATTAGTGAAATATTTCACAACATCCTAATATGTTGTAGACCCAACCGATTTGAAACTATCAAAAACTCCCAATCGAAAACTGAAAACTCCAAAGGTATCATGCGATGATCAATACAAAATTTATATTTTTTTAAATATCATTTCCATTTTCTAATAAAGTAATTTAATTGTTGACATTTTCATCTAGAGCAAACAATGTCCAACGAAGTATGATTCACTAATCTACGACCAACACAACAAATATTTACGTAGGTGGCTATACAAGGCCTGAAAGGTTTCCATATTGATATTATATTTGTATGCTCTATTGTAGGAAATCTAATCAAGTCTCATGTGTCTATCCTTACCTCCAATAATGTTAATAATGAATGAATGAATCAAGTCTTCTAAATTCTGTATATTTTATTATATCTGTCAAGAAGATTATGGGTGAAATGTCATGCTCAAACTCACATGAATCCCAACACCTCCTCAGTGCCTCTACAAAAATAAATGAGATGTGAATTGGGGGTTGCTACAAGAATATAAAACATATTTAACTCCATGAAATCTAATTATTTATTTCACCTATGTAATTCTTATTTCCTCAGCATATTGAATACTAAAAATGAGTATAATGTTAGACAATTTTTTTTGTTGATCGATCAATACCCATAATGAATTATTCCCTCAGGGTATTTGAGGAATCCTAACCATAAAATCCACAAAAATAACATCCCACATCCATCTCAAAACTGGAAGGGTCAGAAGTAAACCTATAGGTTTCTGTTGCTCAGCCTTGATTTTATGAGAAATATAAAAACAAGAAAGAATGTGTGTGATTCCTTGTCTCATACCTTTCCACCAAAATAATATTTTTATAACTTAGAACATATTCAGGGTTCTAAGGTACAATTCCATTGGTAATTATTTCAATCCCCCATAAAATCTCTTCTCATAGGAAAATGTATGACATACTCGTTCTAAAAATATTGGATAACCTTAGAAGTGAATAACCACTTCACAATTGACTATCCACCATAAAAAATGTATCTATACCAAAAAAAATCATCATCAACATGTTTCCCTAGTAGATTCATCTCAAGAAGAGTGGAGGACAACTGAAAACATTCCAGAAAAATCTTGGCCTAATCCTCCCAAACTCCCAAGTGCATATGGGAAAAAAGATCCATCAAATTTCACTCATCCGTTGATTTTTTCCATGTATTAGGTTGTAAATTTCCTTATCAATAAATAAAAAATGACATTCACCTTACCATGAGTATGGGAAATGAGGAAATAAAACATTGGCAGGTATAGAACCTAATTCCAACATCATAAATTAAAATTATTTTGTGAGAATATATAACTCATACATTTATGATTAGAATGGACTGTAAACCTTCTTATGAAAATTTAACGCTTCCAAATATTGAGAGAATTCATCATGACTATGGGATTGATAACAAGGGATGGATAATTATTCCTTTATTTATTAAGTTCTTGGGAACCATAGTTCATAACAAGATCACCCTACATGAGAGAAAAACCCAAACTATAACCTATTGCCTCACAAATGACAACGAAGCCCTGCATAGACTCTAGATGAGCCAAAACTAGTTCATAAGTAAAAAAGAAATTCCAACTCATAAAAATAATTATGATACATCAAATCCCATGAAGATCTTAATCCTTTTTGAGTGGGAGTTTCTATTAGAGAAGTCATCTTCTATATATTCTAAAAAACCATGTTATAATACCCTATCAAGACCAAGAGTATATGAATCTCAAAGACATTCTATGGTTTTTCCAATTTTATAATAGGATTAAAATATTCATGAACAACTACAATACTATGTTCAATGATCATGTACCTAAATAACTTCCCTTCCTAAATCTATAAATCATATTTCTATAGCTTGGAATAATGTCAGCGGCCTCTCAGAATATTAATAAATTCTCCCAGATGATGAACATGATCCCCTTATTTTTATTTTAAACCATTATGTCACCCATAAATACTACATCTAATGGTTCAATGTAGTCATGAAATATATTTTTCATCAATTACATATATACTATATAAGAATTAGTTAGAAAAAAAATCATAACAACATACTCATACTGTTCATACCAAATATAACAACCATATCCTTTTACACAAATTCTTACATGATTCTAATCATAATGATTTTTCTAATACAAACCAAGAATCATAAATTCTAGTTTTCCTGTAATGTTAGATAAATAATAAGATTGAAAAAAACTAAATAGTCTTTTACCTAATCTTTATAAGGAGTTATTATCTAATTTTTAGTATGTACATCTTTATAGGATAACTTGAGGAATTCATGAACAAATAGATGAGTTAAAAATCCAACTATTGGAAAAATCATAAGAATAAATAATTTCACATCGGTTATAAGGCATGACATGATGACATAAAAAGGCATGGAATATGAATAAACATATTTAAACTTGACATAAAGAACATGGGATCATATAATCCTAGAATTATATAAATTTGGATGCAACATAAAACATGAAATAATCATGATTTTTGTCTCATTTTACATGGAGGAGCATAGTATATACTAACCACTAAGTCTGTTACACATGGAGTACAAGTCAAGGCTAACCACTAAGAATGTTTCAAATGATGTCTCGTGAGAATAAAAATCAAACAAATATTTGGAGTAAAATATTGGATCACCCATCATTAGGTTTTCACAAATATGTGTTCTATATAAATAATCATATATATTGAATAAAACATAAACATACAGGTTGCCCATGGAATTAATTGGGTATCATAATCATGTCCAAGGAATATCGAAAGGGAATGTCATAATGATGTCCATGTAATAATGGTTTTAAATTATACATAGACATTGATAATAAAATTAGGCATATATAATGAAACATTATGTCAAACATAATTAAATAACATATAAAAATAGTTTTTAAGAAACATTAGAAATAAAAAAAATAGTGTGGTTTAAAGAACATATTAAAGATTATTTAAAATGGAAATGAAATAATTGTTTGTATAAAACATGAAATGTACCAAGATAGTTATTAATGTTAAAATGAGTGATTTTAAAAAAATAATGGTGTTTTAAAATATATCATGGAGTGCATCTTAAAAGGTGTATAAAATCAGGGGGTTCTCTATAATCGGGCTTGCTTATAAAAAAATTAGAAGGGAACCTTTTTAAAACATGTATTTCCCTGTAATGTAATTTTTTAATAATATTCATAAATGATTTTCTAACATATAAATAAAATTTATAAGATGTATATAAAAATAAATAAGTGTTAAATTGGGTAGAGAGAGAAAGTGTGACCCAATGGAAAAAGTGGAGGTTGGAAAGAATCTCTTATTCTATGGCCAAAAGTTTTTTTCACATGAAATTTATGTCCTAGATAATAAAATTAAAGACATTAATTAATTAATTAAAAACATTTTACACATGTAGTTTATGTATTACAATTTTATCAAGTTCATTTATGGAATTTTTTATGAGTTATAATATACAATTTCATCGTTCTTGAGTTTTTATTTCCTTTTTTAGGCTCGATTCATTTGTATACGTGTATGAAAGATCATGTAGAAAGTAAAATAGTTTCCCAAAATTTAAATTACATGTTATTAATGAACATAAAATAGTTTATTTTTTCTTAAATATCATTTGGTTATATGTCTTGTGAATTAATCATTAGATAAAATGTTAATTATAATCGTTTTAATTAATTGGCAGTTTCATGATCATCATGAACTATTTTTGTTCTATATGATATTATGTTTATTGATTATATAACCTTAAATGAGTTCTAATAAAAATAATATAATCCATTTTAACAATAATAATGGTTTTATGAACATCCTTGAAGTTATTAAATTATATTGAAAACTCATTGTCCTTGAAAACGATAAACTAACACATCACAAATGATGTTTTCTTTTTTATAAAAATTTGAGGAGAATGAAATTTTGATTAATTATTACATTGACTAATGACATTCCAGTATATGTGAGATACAATTGTTACCATTACACTTCGATAATGTGTGGTGATGAGTCAATAATAAATAGAAAGAAATTAGAGACAAATTAATAGATAAGGAATAAGGATTTTGCCTCTCGAAATCTTCTCCTTGAGAACCACCTTAAGGAACATGAGTTTGTCCTTTTATTAATAACAAAGGATCCAAGACATGTGGTAGAGACATGGTAAGAGTGTTGGGAAGAATTTGGACATGCTTCAAAGAGTTATATATTTGAGTAGAATGGGTGGTGAGGGGTGGTATTTATAGTGAAGAGAGGTGTTTTCTCATTATTCTATTCATTGTTTTATTATTTTTCCTTGAGATTATGAATTGTTTTAGAATTATCACTAAATATATAAAAATAATTAATATTTTCTAATGATTACGGTGATTAAATTATAAATTACTCAAGGAATAGTGTATTAAACTTATAATGTATATATACCATAAAAAACCATATTTTACTATTAACCAAAAATTCAAGTATTTTAGAACGAAAAAAAATTCACCCGAACCATTTTTTGAAGAAATAATTAAAAAATGAACTTCAATTAATGAAATTAATTTTATACACATGAAAAAAATGAATTTTTAATTAAAATAATCCTTCACTATGAATATATAAATTTTAAAATTATAACTATTTTTATAAGACTCTTAAATATTAATTGAGGTCACATAATACTAGGTTATAATAATAAGAAAATATAATATTAATTTCTGAATACATTGGGTGAAAATTAATTTTATTAAATCATTATATTAATTATAAAATATAAAATAAATATTTTTGTTTTAAAAAATTATAAATACATAATTATTAATATCAAAAAAAATAGTTTACTTATACTATGATATAATTATATAATATTTTCATTTATAATATTTCCACATTTTATTTTTAATTTCATAAGTGTTTTTAGTATTCAATTCGTCTAATTACTATTCCTACGGGTCATCTTACTATTCAAAAAGTCATGTTACTATTCCATTGGTTTATGTACCTTAATATTTATAAATACATTTTATTTCACTAATTTTTCATTTATAATATTTTTATGATGTTCTATAAGGGATTTTATATGAATTATACTATTTGAAACAATTATAAGGAGGGAATTTCCATTGATAAAATTTTGGGTCATTACATTAATCCATCCTTATGAAATTTCTCTCTCAAAATTTTATTTTACATACTAAGGAAAAACAAGTGTGGGTACTTATTCTTCATTTCTTCCACTGATTCCCATGTGGACTCATCATATTTTTGGTTCTGACAAGGTGCTTTGACCAGGTTACCAGACATGTTGCATGAAACGTCATCTCTACGGTCTAAGATCATTAATTGGTGATCCTCATTAGAGAGGCCATTTTTCAAATATAACAATTATTCATTAATTACATGTGAGGTATATAATATATACTTCTACAAGAGGGATATGTGGAATATATCATGTACAGGATACATGGTTGTTGGAAGTTATAGTCGATAATACACAACGCCAATATGATCAAGAATCTATAAAGGACCAATGTACTTGGAGTTATCATTCCTTTATTCCAAAATATCATGACCCTCTTCCGTTGAGATATTTGGACAAATACTATTTCTCTAACCATAAACACCAAGTCTCATAGAAAATTTTATATATAGCTCTTTAATCAACTTTGAACATCCTGGATATTTTCTAAATGGTTTTCACCTTTTCTACAATTTTATAGACCACTTCTGGTACTAGAATCTTATGTTCACTAAATTCATCCATTCACACTGGTGATTTTCATCGTATTAAATAAATGGATTCATATAATAAGCTTTGGATTCTCGAGTGGAAACTGTTGGTGTGATAGAGCTTGACTAGACACGGATGTTGGTACCATCCTCCCTTGACGTCCATAGAGTACTCTTTCAACATGTCTTCTAGAATCTGAATAGTTTTCATAGATTTTCGATCTGATTATGTATGATAGGTCATTTTAAATTTTAGTTTAGTGATTATATCATATAAGAGACTTTTCTAGAACTTATAGGTGAATCTATGACCTCAGTTGGATACAATCGATAGTGGTACTCCTTGAATACTTACCACTTTTGTGTTGTATATTCATGCAAGTTTATCAGGAGTTAAGTCCTCTCGAATTTTGATAAAATGATATATCTTTATAAGAAGATCCATAACAACCCCTATAGTACTTTTTCCTCTAGATTTATTTGTATATCTAGTGAAACAATCCATGGTGATATTTCCCCATTTCCATGTTTTTAGGGGTAATGGTTGCATTATCCCTTTATACTTATTCTTTTTAGGCCTCACTTTCTGAGATACCACGCACATTGAAGTATACTCATCGACCTGTTTCTTCATATTTTTTTAGTAATAGTGTTCTCGATGATATTGATACATACTCTTACTACATGGGTGAATAGATAATGTTGAGCTATATGAATCATTTACAATATCATCTTTAACACTATACTGGATGGTACAAATTGTCGTGACTAAAATCTCATGAATCCTCCTAATCCATTAAGAGAATCCAACAACTTATTTTATTTAAAAGGGCCATATTGTATTGAGTAGTCATGATCTTTGATGATCTATAACCATATTAATTGGAACATATTGTGCTCATTCTCTATGAATATATATTTTAGGATCTTATTATCATTATATATCTCACACTACTCCCTATTTAGATAATTCCACTAATTTTTTTATGTAATGATCATAGTTTCCAACTCCAATTCATGTGTGGGATTGTTTTTCTCATCATTTTACAAATGAAATAATTAGTAGAATATTAGTTTATCATTTTTAATCTATATAGAACCTATCCATTCTTGTATGAAACATTGTAAACCACAACTAGTTCCACACTTTTTGGTAGTGTGATAATTGGTGTAGTGATAAGCCTCTTTTTAACTCTTTAAAGCAGTCTTTACATTAACTAGTCAAGAAAAAAATTTCTCTCTTTCGAACCATCTTGGTTATGGGGTCTGAAAATATTTTTTTGTTCGTTAAAAAAGTATACTAATGCCCAACTAAACTATGAAAACTATGAATCTTTATTAAATATGTTGTCCTCGGCCACACTTCTATTGTCATTATCTTGGATGGTTCCACAGATATCCAATTTATGGTGATTACATGCACCAGAAATGATACATCCTCTATTCAGAATTTACATTTTCTATAAATTTCAAATAGTTTATAAATTCATAATGTCTTCAACACTTTATTCAAATTCCCCTCATGTTCCTCCTTGAACTTGGAGAATGTCAAAATATCGTCAATAATGACTACCACAAATTTTTTTGAGGTCATCTCTAAATACTATATTTATTAAATCCATGAAAATTGATGGTGAATTAGTGAGTCTAATGGGAATCATTGGGAACTCATAGTTATCATACTTCATTATAAAAGAAATCTTGGGAAAATCGTTCTTCTTTACCTTTAGTTGGTCATATCCCATCCAAAGTTTCATCTTATAGAAATACATGGCCTCACATAGTTGATCAAACAAGTCATCTATCTATGGTAGGGGACACTAGTTCTTTATTGTGATTTTATTGAGATCATGGTAATCAATAATGAGGTTCATTGTTTAATTCTTCTTTTTAATGAAGAGGACGGGTGATCCCCATGATGAAGCACTTGGGTGAATGAAAATATTTTCCATATTATCTTGTAACTTCTTCTTCAGTTCATCCAGCTTAATTGTATCATTCTATATGTTTTTAATAAATATGAAAAGGTCTAGGAATAATTTTAATTAAGAACTCGTCCTCTTGTTCAGGAGGAAGACTATGAAACTCTTAGAGAAACACATTAGTGTAGTCCATCACAATGGGAATGTCTTCAAGCATGATTATATCCTTTGTATTAATAATTTGAGGTATATATTATTTCTCATAATGAAATAATATCCTAAATTAAGAAAATTATTCTGATAGAGATTAAATATCATCCTTAAAATTGTACAAAATTGGAGGATACCTCATGATATGAAGAGTGATCTCATATTCATGATAGTTGATGTTTTATTTTTAATAGATCTTTCCAATCCATATTCAGTATAGAAACAAAATCCACATTATGGTGTGAGGAATGTTTTGTTCATGCACGTTTTAGTCCACAAACATTAATGAGGTATGAGTTATATACTTTGGAATCAATTATTTCTCCATTTTATATTCTCACAGATAACTCAGCCTACATATTTTGAGGTTGTGCATCAATAGTTCTACAAAATAAGGAATATATTATTGAAAGTGTATAAGTATAATCAAATATAACATTCACTATTGTCGAATGAATAACAAGTTTACCTATCACCAAATAATTTTTGGGCTCCCCCTTATTAGTAGTGATAGTATATTTCCTTCCTTGTTGACTAGGAGGTTATTGTAGTTTATTTACCCCAACAACCCTTTTCCTAGGGAAATAGTTCACATAGTGACCATGTTACTTGCATTTAAAACACTAAAATACAAGATGAGTGTTGATCTGATACGTCTTTTATTCAAATACAATAGTTCAATTATTTATATCAATTTTATAGTTATTTTCCCGATGCCTGATTCATCTTCAACTTAATCATTTCTTGGATCTATTGAGATAGTTCCCATAATGATTATTTCCATTATATTGAAACATTATATTCTAGATTATAATTCTATAATAGGATTTATCTACTGATTCACCTGTATTAAAAACCATTTTCTAGTGCATATCTATGTCCCCACAAGACAACTATGAGTCTTTGATCTCTACTCCAACCGTAACGGCATAGTGGAAAATATCTTCAAAGATATTAATGTCTTGGATCTCCAATTATTTTAATAGAATCTGCTTTAATCTGATAAAGATTTTATCCACATTTTTTTGGTGTTTATGAAAAATATAAAGTCTTATATTGTAATACCTATGCAATTTTCCTTGTACTCCCTAATAGATTTGTATTACTTCTACTTTAGTATGAGTAATTCCCATTATAATCATAAGACAGAGGGTTTGGGGAAAATATTGATTGAAAAAATAATTAAATATTCCCAATCCATGGAATCAATTAAATCTTTTGACATTGTGTTATTGATTAGTGTCCACCACTAATTGGTTTCCCCATCAATATAATATACTTACATCACAAAAATATCATCTACGAACCACCAAAGGATGGAGAATATCTTCTCAATTGAATTAATTCACTATCGTGGGAGGAGGGTATTAGTTGATACACTAATCATTGGAGGTCTTTTATTCATGAATAATTCAACCACAACTTACTCTATATTAATATAATGATGGAACTCAATAAGATTAATTTTATTATTCATAATGTGAGTTAGTTCATCAAGTAATTTCATGATGTTTTGATAACCTATTCCAATCAAATTTGGCATCTCATTAGGGAAATTGTCATATTTCCTTTTACGTCAACTATTGTCATGGTTTCTTTTATTTCCACAAATTAACTAAGAAAAAAATTATAATTACATTGTCTTGAGTACTTATCTTATAATAATATAAAAATAAAACTTTTAACATAGAGTGATAAAAGTATGAATGAAGATTAAATCCTAATATTTGATTCCTTATGTGTTAATCTCGGTTATCCTTGAAGATAGAATTATCCTTAGGGTTCTTGATAAATTGATCTAGTCCTAATCTCCAAAAATAACAATATTGTTCCCTAATATAAACTATAAATTCCCTATCCTTTTACCAATATTATATGATGATTTTAAAAATAACTATCCTTAAAATAAAAACCATGGAAGATAAATTATAGTATACTTGGAAAATTAGATACATAATTTGGAATCCTTAAACCAAAACATATTTTATTTTATTTTTATAATGAGCTCCTAAATTCATTTATCTATAACATCTATATAGTATAACATGGTGAATACATGAACATAGGGATGATCTAAAAATCCTATTATGTGAATATTAATAATAATAAATCCTAGCATATGAGTTATAATGAATAACATGATGACATAAAAATTCATGGACCATGAATCAACATATGGTATCATAACATAGAAATCATGGGATCATGTAATCATAGAATCATAGAAAAATGTAAGATATATAAAACATGACATAATCATGACAGAATTATCATTACACATGGATGAACAAAAGTCATGTCTAAAAACAAATACCACCACACAAGGATCGTGAGTCAAGGCTAACCACTAAGATCGTTCCACATGACTTCTCATGAGACTAAACATTAACCAATGAATTAGAGTCATATCTGGGAACATCCATTATAAAATGTTCATTAATATGTGTTCAATATAAAGAATAATACATAACGAATCATCCATAAACATAATGGTTACCCATGGAATGAATTTGATATCACAATCATGTCAAAGGATTATCAAAAGGAATATCATAATGGTGTCCATTAATGAATATATAAAAATAATACATAGGGATTTATATAGGAAAATATTCATATATATTGATAATTTATTTCAAAATTAATTAAAAAACTATTACAAATAGTGTTTGATAATCTTTAGATATAAAACATTTTAGTGTAGTTTAAGGAAAATATTAAAGATTAATTAAAATAGAAAATGAATTATTGTTTTTGTAAAACCATAAATGGACTAATATATTCATTTTTGATAAAATTAGTGATTTTATAAAAATTATTTTTGATTCAAATAGATTATGGAGTGAACTTGAAAACTCATATGAAATCGCAATGTTCCCTTCAATAGGGCTTTCTTATCAAGAAGAAATTAGAAGGGAACCATTTTAAAACATGTATTTACCCATGAAAAAAGGATCTAATGGTCTAAATACATAATTTTTTAACATATAAATTTAATTTAGAAGTATTATATAAAAATATATAATATTTACATATGGATAGATAGAGATAAACCATAACCTGAAGGAAAAAATGGATGTTTGGAAAGAATACCATACCTTATGTCTGAAAGTATTTTGCACTTCAACTTATTATACTGAATAATAAAATTAAATCCATTAATTAATTACTTCATAAAAATTTATTTTATTTATTGTAATTTTATCATGTTCATTTAGGAAATTTTGATGAGTTATAAGATACAATTTCATCTTTCGGGACTGTTAGTTTCCTTAGTTTTCATGATCGGTTCATTTGTATACGTGTATAAAAGATCATATAAAATGGGAGTAGTTGTCCAGAATTGAAATTATACGTTATTAAGGAACATAAAGTATTATATTTTATCTTTATATATCATTTGGATATATATTATAAGGATTAATCATTAGATAAAATGGTAATGATAATCGCTTAGATTAATTTGGCAGTTTCACAGTCACCACGAACTAGTTTCATTCTATTTAATGTTCTATATACTAGTTATATAAAAATAAATAAGACGTAATACATATATATTAATCTAGTTTAACCATAAAATTTTTTTATGACAAGACTTGAAGGAGATAACGGAAATTAAAAACTCATCCTCCTTGAATGCGACAAATTAGTACATCACAGACTATGTTTTCATTTTTAGAAAAAAAATTGGAAGGGAAAGAAATAATGACGGACTATTACATTAACATAATAAAATTACAGTATATGTGAGATACTACATTTTCAATGCCACATATATTAGTGAATGTTAGGAGATAATAATAAAATTAAAAAAATTTCAATGAAATTAAAATAAAAGGAAAAAGGTTTTTACCTCTTAAATTCATCTTATTGAGAACCTCCTTGAGTAACATGAGTTTGGTATTTAATTAATTTCAAATGATCTTTGAAGTGGGGTAGATACATGGGATGTGGTTTGGTCATAATTTGGAAAAGCATCATGGATTTATAGGTTTTAAAAGATGGGGTGGTGAGAGGGTGGTATTTATAGCGGAGGAAAGGGGTGTTTTCAAATTATTTTATTCATTAGTTTATTATTTTTCGCCAAGAATATGAATATTTTGAGAATTAGCACTGAATATATTAAAATAATTAATAAAAGTTCAAGGTTATGGTGATTACATTATAAATTACTCAAGGAATTGTGTATTTAATTTAAAACGTATATATACCATAAATTACCGAATTTTACTATTCACAAAAATCATATATTTTAGAAAAAATATCAAAAATTCATCATGACCATTTTTTAAAATATAGAATTCAATAATAGACTCCATTTTAAGGAAGTATGTTTCTAAACATGATCAATTTAATTTTTAATTAAAATCCCCATTTACAATGAAAAATAAAAAATTTAAAATTATAACTAATTTCATAACACTTTAAAAAATTAATTAATCTCTCATAAAATTGTCTTATAATCATAAGACAACAAAATATTAAGTAATAAATAAATGTTATGAAATTGAATATTCTTTTAAATAATTGTAGCAATTAAAAAATTGAATATAAACATTCATGTAAATAGCAATACATAATTAATAATTATTAAATCATTTTTTATTTACATTATGATATACTTATTCCATATTAATAGTTCATAGATTCAAAAATTTTATTTATACATTAGTAGGTGATTTTACTATTTTTTTTGCTAGATTAATATTATTATGGTTCGTATTACTGTTCTAAAGGTCATGTTACCCTTCCATTGGTTTAAATTCATTAGTTTATATAAATAAATATTATTTTATTCATTCTTCATTTAAAAAGTTTTTATTTTGTTCTAAAAGTGATTTTATATTATTTATACTTAATTAATCAATTATATGAATTAAATGTCCATTGATAAAATTTTGGGTTGTTACAAAGAAGTATGAATGTAATCTTTAGAATAAATGATTATTTAATTCATATCTGGTGATAACTAGATAGAAGATCAAACATTGAGAACCACTTCCCCAATTTCAACTGATAGAATTGAAAACATATCGAAGGAATAAAATAGCTAATTTGTATTTATTTTATCTCTGTTTATTTTCTCGTAATCAACATAAAGGATATGTGTACCATCAAATTTCATTCCAAAAACACTACGGGAAAAATGGGTATTTGTGACGGGTTATTTGCGACGGGGATAAATTCCGTCACAAATAGCCCCGTTAAAAACTTATTTGCGACGGGGGTATTTGCCCGTCGCAAATAAGTAGCCTTTTGTGACGGGATTGCTTTCCCCATCGCAAAAGAACCGGCGCGCTTTGCGCGCCAAATCGTGGAAAAGATATTTGCGACGAGCAGTTATTTCCCGTCGCAAATAACCGGCGGTGGTAAAAGGTATTTGCGACGGGAATATTCCCCCGTCGCAAATAGTATGTCGGTAGGTGGTTATTTGCGATGGGTCCTGTCGCAAATAACTATTTAACCGTTTACCGTAATAAATAATGGCTAAGGTATTTGCGACTGTGCCCGTCGCAAATAATATTATTTGCGATGGGATACCCGTGGCAAATGGACCCGTCGCAAATAATCTAACCTATAAATACCCCGATCCATTTTTTCAATTCATTCTCAAACTCCGTCTTCTCCTTCTCTCAAAATTCTATTTCTAGAGTTCAGCGTTTCTCAAGTTTAATTTTTTTCTCCGGAGTTGATATTGAAGTTTTCAAGAACGACCAGAGATCAACCTCAGATCAATTTTCAAGGTATTTAGGTTCATTTTAATTTAATATTTATTTTAAATTTTTTATTAGTTTCAATTATTCTTAATTAGTTGTAATTTAATTATGTTTACATTGTTTTGTTACTTAATAAATTTAAATTATTAGTATTGTTCGTAGTTAATGGTAATTAGAAATAATTAGTAATAATATTCAATAATTAAGAATAAATATTAATAATTAGTAATAAATACCAATAATTAGGAATAATAACATTATTACATTATTAGTATATTTTATTATTAATATTAAAATAATATAATTTTTTATATTATATACAATTCTCCTTTCATCTGTGTGTTTTCTATCTCCAAATGTATTATTTGTATGTGGAGACAGAAAACACACAGATGAAAGGAGAATTGTATATAAAATAGAAAATTATATTATTTTAATATTAATAATAAAATATACTAATAATGTTATTATTCCTAATTGTTGGTAATTATTTCTAATTATTGGTAATTATTTATATAATTACTAATAATTAGGAATAATTACCAATAATTAGCAATAATTAGGAATAATTAGTAATAATTAGTAATAATTACCAATAATTAGTAATAATTACCAATAATTAGTAATAATTACCAATAATTAGTAATACATACCAATAATTAGTAATATGTACCAATAATTAGTAATAGTTACGAATAATTAGTAATAATTAGTAATAATTTTCAATAATTATCAATAATTAGTAATAATTAGTAATAATTACTAATAATTACCACTAATTAGTAATAATTAGGAATAATTATCAATAATTAGTAATAATTAGTAATAATTAGTAATAATTAGTAATAATCAGTAATAATTAGTAATAATTAGTAATAATTAGGAATAATTAGTAATAATTTCCAATAATTAGTAATAATTACCAATAATTAGTAATAATTACCAATACTTATCAATAATTACCGACAATTACCAATAATTAGGAATAATTATCAATAATTAGGAATAATTACCAATAATTAGGAATAATTACCAATAATTAGTAATAAATTCAATAATTAGGAATAATTACCAATAATTACCAATAATTAGTAATAATTACCAATAATTAGTAATAATTACCAATAATTAGTAATAATTACCAATAATTAGTAATAATTAACAACAATAAGTAATAATTACCAATAATTAGGAATAATTACCAATAATTACCAATAATTACTGATAATTAGTAATAATTAGTAATAATTAGGAATAATTACAGATAATTAGTAATAATTAGTAATAATTACCAATAATTAGTAATAATTAGTAATAATTAGTAATAATTGTCAATAATTAGTAATAATTACCAATAATTAGTAATAATTACCAATAATTAGTAATAATTACCAATAATTAGTAATAATTACCAATAATTACAGATAATTAGTAATAATTACCGATAATTAGGAATAATTACCGATAATTAACAATAATTAGTAATAATTAACAATAATTAGTAATAATTACCAATAATTACTAATAATTAGCAATAATTACCCATAATTAACGATAATTACCAATAATTAGTAATAATTACCAATAATTAGTAATAATTACTAATAATTAGTAATAATTAGTAATTATTACCAATAATTAGTAATAATTAGTAATAATTAGTAATAATTAGTAATAATTACCAATAATTACTAATAATTACCAGTAATTAGTAATAATTAGTAACAATTTATAATAATTACCAATAATTAGTATTAATTACCAATAATTAGTAATAATTACCAATAATTACCAATAATTAGTAATAATTAGTAATAATTGGTAATAATTACCAATAATTACTAATAATTAGTAATAACTAGTAATAATTAGTAATAATTACCAATAATTAGGAATAATTAACAATAATTAGTAATAATTAACAATAATTAGTAATAATTACCAGTAATTAGTAATAATTACCAATAATTTGTAATAGTTACCAATAATTACCCATAATTACCGATAATTACCAATAAATAGAAATAATTACCAATAATTAGGAATAATTACCAATAATTAGTAATAGTTACCAATTATTAGTAATAATTAGTAATAATTACCAATAATTAGTAATAATTAGTAATAATTAGTAATAATTACAAATAATTAGTAATAATTAGTAATAATTAGTAATTATTACCAATAATTAGTAATAATTAACAATAATTAGTAATAATTACCAATAATTAGGAATAATTACCAATAATTATCAATAATTACTAGTAAATAGTAATAATTAGTAATAATTAGTTATAATTTGGAATAATTACCAATAATTAGCAATAATTACCAATAATTAGTAATAATTAGTAATAATTACCAATAATTAGTAATAATCAGTAATAATTACCAATAATTATTAATAATTACCAATAATTAGTAATAATTACCAATAATTAGTAATAATTACCAATAATTAGTAATAATTACCCATAATATTAGTACTTTGAAAATAATAAAAAATTTATATAATATTAAAATTATCAATATTTGTAATAGGTTTTGCTTTATTCTCACCGTATTTAATTCTCAAAGGGTCAATTTTTATGTCTATCTCAATAAAAAGTTTGTGTCAGTCGTGTATGATGTAAACTCTATAATTATCCTAGCTTGAGTGTTTTTTCTAAAAAACTATTCAAAACCAGTAATGCTTTTATATTTTATAGAAAAATATGGAACAACGAGGTCGTCAACAATCATTATTAGGTGACCGCATATGGATAAATCAACGTAGAAATCCAAACGGTTCTGGTTTAAATCTAGTATATGTAGAGGGTGTGGAGACTTTTTTATCATTTGCGGCATCAAATACAGAATTTGTTTTAGAAGGAAAAATAAAATGCCTTTGCAGAAAATGTGCATTGAGAACATTTGACACGTTTGACAAAGAGGGGGAACATCTCTTGCATTTTGGTTTTCAACTAGATTATGTTTTTTGTTATCAACACAGTGAACGTAGTTCCAGAGCAGGTGATACCAACTTGATTCCAGATCCATACCGGTTTCATGATTTAGTACATGATGTTGCAGGTTTATCTGTTCAACATACAGAAACTCCGGCTGATATAGCTTTAAATCATGAGTTGGCACCGTCTGAATTTTATGAGTTGTTGAGGTCTGCTGAGGATGAATTATATCCTGGCTGCAAGATGAACAAATTATAAGTAGTTGAAAAATTTATGGCTATCAAATCCGATAACGGAATGTCAAACACCTATTTTGACAAGATATTTTCTTTTCTTAAAACACTGTTACCCGAAGGAAATGTTTTTCCTGCAAATTACTATGAGAGTAAGAGGCTGGTTTGAAATTTGGGACTTACTTTTCAGAAGATTCATGCATGTTCAAATGACTGCATTTTATATTCTTGGGAAAATGAGTTATTGGATAGTTGTCCCACATGTGTGCAACTGAGATATAAAGAAGGACAACACGGTAAGTCTGGTTTGATTCCTATAAAATAGTTGAGATATTTTCCACTTACATCCAGACTTCAGCGTTTATTTATGTCTACGAATAAAGCGACAATGATGTCATGGCATAAAGAGAATATTTCAACCGATAAAAGCTTGAATCATCTAGCTGATGGGGATTCATGGAAACATTTTGATAAAGTGCATCCATCATTTACTTTAGAAGCTAGAAATGTTCGACTTGGCCTTTCCACTGATGGTTTCTGTCCGTTTGGATCTTATGGAAGTCAATATTCATGTTGGCCTGTTTTTTTAACTCCGTACAATTTACCTCCATGGATGTTGATGAAGGAGCCATATATCTTTTTGACTTTACTAATTCCAGGACATCCGAAGAAAAATATTGATGTTTATTTGAAACCATTGATTGATGAATTAAATATATTGTGGAGTACTGGTGTAAGTACATATGATGTTGCAACGAAACAGAATTTCATACTGAGAGCAGCATTGATGTGGACAATTAGTGACTTCTCGGCTTATTGGATGTTATCTGGCCGGAGTACACATGGTTAGAAATCATTTCCTTACTGTATGGGAGAGAACAAAGAATTTATGCTCATTTATGGAAAGAAAACATGTTATTTTGACTGTCATCACAGATTTCTTCCAGCTGATCATACTTTTTGCACAAACAGATCTCATTTCAGAAAAGGAACAGTTGAAAGGGATGGACCTCCAAAAATGCCATCCGATTCGAAGTTAAAATCAGTTGTATTTTCATTACCTCCCATCACTTTTTGTCCCACAATAAACCAACAGAAAATTTCTGGTTTTGGAAAAGAACACAATTGGAATAAACGTAGCATATTTTGGGATTTTCCATATTGGTCTGATTTGTTGGTCCGACACATGTTAGATGTCATGCGTATTGAGAAGAACTGTTTTGATAATTTGATTCATACAGTTTTGGATATTCCAGGAATGAGCAAAGACAATGTAAATGCACGTTTAGATCTTGCCCAAATTTGCCGGCGTCCAGAATTGGAACTGTTTGAGAATGTCAGAACAGAAAGGTTACTGAAACCAAAAGCATCTTATACACTGTCTAAAGAAAACCATTTATTATTTTGTTAGTGGATTACAGATTTGAGACTTCCAGATGGTTGTGCTTCCAATTTGAGTAGATGTGTAAAGAATGGTCATATTACTGGATTAAAAAGTCATGATTGTCATGTTATAATGGAAATACTTCTACCCATTGGACTAAAAGGTCTGTTGAATTCTGTGATTTGGGATTCCATGACAGGCATGTCTCATTTTTATGGGAAATTTGTGCGGCTACAACAGATTATGATGCTCTAGGAAAACATGAAAAAGATGTTGTTGTAATTATATGTAAACTGGAAAAAATATTTTCGCCGTATTTCTGCGACTCAATGGAATATTTGATGTTACATTTGCCATATGAAGCCAAATGTGGAGTTCCAGTACAGTTTCGATAGATGTACCCATTTGAAAGATGCATGCAAAAATTGAAAAGAAAAGTACGTAACAAAGAATCTGTTGAAGGATCTATTGCAGAAGCTTATTTGCAAGAGGAAATATGTTTTTTCTGTTCCCATTATTTGAATCTGTGTATCCTTAAAAACACAACCGAATGGGACGGAACGAGAGGAGTATTGATGAAATCGACAATCAATTATCTATTTTCAACCAGCCAGAGCTTGGTTTTGGTAGAGTTTATGAACGCTGGCTTTCAGATGATGAACATCATAGAGCTCATATGTATGTTCTACTCAACTGTGAAGAGATGACATTAGTTGTACTGTAAGTGTTTATATCACTTATTCTATCATTTATGTTACAGTAAATAACTTTGGTTTTTATATGTTGTATGATAATCATATCAAGAAACAAATTCCACAAATTACAGCAGCTGCTCTCAAAGAACGTCGACTGAAAAATTTCTCTCAGTTGTTAAAAAAACTAGTAACATACATTCTCTATCTTTTAGCAACTCATTCAATGTATAGTTTAGTATATTGACAATTATTTCACAAATTTTCAGGTGTCTTGACATGATGATGAAATTGACAAACTGCTGTGTGTATTGAGTAACCCACCTTCCAAACTTGTTAAAACTTATAATGCATATATGGTGAATGGATTTCGATTTCACACACATGCATATGGGGAATCGAAAAAAAAACAATGAACATTGGAGTAAGCTTGAGAGGATCTCATCATCGAAAAAATGAAGTTGACTTTTATGGCATACTTGATGAAATCATTGAACTCTGTTATCTTGGACAACATTACATAACCCTATCCAAATGTCAGTGGTTGGATACAGAGAGAGGCGTGCGTGTTCATCCGACTCATGGAATCATCGATATTAAATGTAAAAGTGTTATCGCAGTAAATGAACCATTCTTATTGGCTCAACAGGCACAACAAGTTTATTATTCAAAGTATTGTGCTACATAAAGAGACTTGACTGATTGGTGGAGTGTATTAAAAATCGAGATTCGAGACAATTAGTGTATTCAAAGTGAATGTGCTTTCACTGATGTGAAAAGAATTGAAGTTTTTCAAGACAGTACTCAAAATCAATCTTTTTTACAAAGAGACATGAGTATCGATGACGACACCCCACATTTAAGAGTCGGTGATGACAATGATGTTAATGATGTCACATATGAATTTGAAATGGTAAGAGATGAAGCAATTGTAACTCGAATGGATATCGATGATGTTGAGGAGGAATATGAAGATGACATTGACATATATGAAGATGATGATGAAGATGAACACTGATAGAATTCCATGGTATTTATATACAATCATAATATGTATATATGTATATATAATAGTAATTATAAATTATTTGCTAAAAACATTAACATTTTCTATTTCAGATGGATGGCGCCACATTTCGTGAGTTGGCGGATGCTGACCTGCCTTTCGATGCGGATGAGTTGCTGGCAGATGACCCTCAGCCTGCAGGCGCTCCAGGGAGTACACGGAGGGGGCGCGGTCTTGCACGATTGATGATTCCTGACCCCATCCCTGAGCGACGTCCACGTCTTGGGTTTGATCCACGCACATGGAGGTGTGATAACCTGTGTGATAACCTGTGAATTTGACTAAGATTTCATTAATATATTCACATAATAAATGTTTATTATTTTTACAGTTTTCCGCATATAGCAGTCGGACAGGGCAGCGCTATTTTGCGCAACTATTTATCTCAGCCGTGGACAACATGGGAGAAGATTCCCATTGATGTGAAGCAGGCCATGTTCGGCCATTGGTTGGTACGTATGTAAATAAATAATTTTTATTTTGAAAATTATTTCATTTCTAACTTGATATTTTGATTTATTTTTAGGGTTTATGGTATCCGATCGAGGATACCATTCGTGATTCCATCCACGAGGCATGGGAGGTGGCCATGCGTGATTGCCTTCGTCAGTTTTTGCACAATTTAAGAAAAGCTGCCATGAAGAATGCAGGAGTGTCAGATTTTGATAAGTCATGTAGAGCACACTGACCTGAGTACATTTCATCCCATGTATGGGATGGATTATGTGCGCACTGGTTGAGTGGTGCCTTTCAGAGGAGATCATCGGTGGGGAGGCAGAATCGGGGGAGACATGAGGTGACTCATCAAGATGGGAGTCGTTCTTTCAGTACTCATAGACAACATCTGGTACATACATTATTTATAAATATTTTGTATAACTATAAATATTAACAGTTTATTTTTTATTCTTATAGGCTGTCGAGCACCCTGATATTACGGAGTACGACGTATATCAGAGGATGTATAGTGATCCTGCTATATGGGAGTTCAGAGGTGATCGTCAGCATCACATCGTGGTTAGTATTATTGGTTTTCAAGTTTAAAAATGAATTGTATATAATATATTCACAATTATAATTTTAAATTGCAACTACAGGAGTCATATGAGGCCGCAGCGTCACAGGCCCGGCCTGAGAGTCAGGCCGAGTCATCAGATCAGACCACTGGCCGTCAGTTTGATGAGGCGGCATGGATGCAGGCCACCCAGTATGCCTTCAAGAAGGGCCGGGTGGTTGGTATCAGCTCTCGACTGACTCCTGGAGATTATTATGGCAGTACTGCGATGTTGGCGTCCAGCTCGAGAGGCGCTCATGCATATTCTTCTACTACACATTATGAGGATCAGTTGCGATCTCAGACTGCACTGATAGAGAGTCTCCGACAAGAGCAGGAGCAGATGCGTCAGCAGCAAGAGGCGGAGCGTCGATGCCATCAGCAGCTGTACGAGGAGCAGACGAGTCGGTGGCAGCAGCAGCATCAGGAGCAGATGGAGTACATGCGCCGACTCACTCATGCTTTAGGGATGGAGTTTCCCCACCACCAACTGCAGATCCCCCCTCCCCCCTCCTTAAGATTAGAGTTTGTTTTTATGATATAAAATTTCTAAAAATCAAAATATTTTTTTTTTCTATTCATAGTTTCTGTCTCATTATAAAATATTAATAATATTATATTTTGTAATAAAAATATTAATACGAATAATAATATTATTTATATTTTATAATATTAAATATTATATATATATTGAAATTTTATAATATTATAATTTAATTATATTTTATTGTAATACTTGAATTATTTTAATATTTGAATGTAAAATAATTCTATTATTTTTATATTAATTAAAATAACTTATTAATATTTTTTTATTTATGAATTATAATTCTAATATTATTATATTAATAAAATCATTTATTAATATTCTATTATTTTTTTTAATTATAATTCTATTATTATTATATTAATTAAAATAATTTATTAATAATTTATTATTATTTTTGTGAATTATAATTATATTATTATATTAATTAAAATCATTTTTTAATATTTTAATATTTTTTATTTTTGAATTATAATTGGATTATTATTATAATAATTAAAATAATTGATTAATAATTTATTTATTTTTTTTTATAGTATTTGCGACGGGATACTATGCCCGTCGCAAATAGTATTATTATTATATGCATTAAAATAATTTATTAATAGTTTTTTATTTTTTTTAAATTGTTTTCTCGACGGGTCCCGTGGCAAAAACTATTTGCGGCGGGCCCATCACAACAGGTATTTGCGACGGGGCCCGTCGCCATTACTATTTGAAAAGTTTTTTACAAATATACGGAGAACTATTTGTGACGGGGAGAATCCCCGTCGCAAAAAAATGCTTTACCGATGGGCCCGTCGCAAATAATTGTTGTTGCGACACTATTTTCAGCAACGGGCCATTTGCGACCTGCCCCCGTCGCAAAAATCCATTTGCGACGGGATCCCGTCGCAAATAGCTGTTTTTCTAGTAGCGTAAAATAGGTTCCACCCAAGTGACACACATGATATTTTTAAATCCTTTATTCAAAAAAATTATCCATCTGGGTTTTCAAATCATTCAATTCAGCTAGACCCATATGGTAAGAGGTAATAAATATGGGATGGGTACCTAGAACAAAATCAAGGGAAAACATTATTTCCCTTACTAGTTGAAAACCTGAAAATTTTAGAGAAGGACTTATTGGGAAACTCAATGGAAAGTAGAGAAAGATCACTACCAAAAAATAATTTATTTAGATAAAAGGAAAATATCCATATCACTCTACCCAAAACATGAATGGAGGCCTAACTATACTGGACCTCAAGTTCCATTCTCACAATAAAACATGGTGCAACCCATCATGGGAAGTAATGTATAACCACCAGAAATAATAATCAATATGATATTTCATAGTAACTAGAAAATCCATCCCAAAAATGAAATAAATATGTCACATATTTAGGACTATAAAATATCATGTGATCTTTATCTCTGATAAATAGAAGAAATTAGAAGGGCATTAGAGATGCTCCTATATCTTTTATCTATGGATAATATAAATATCCATCACATAATATATAATATCAAAAATAATACTTTAGAAATACACAATATGAGTCGATATGATTGAATTAGATGAAAAAATCTCTAATAAACAATTACTAAAGATGAATCTATTGTGATGGTACCTCTAACTATCGTTTCACCTGCATCGTCAATCTCTATAGACTCATCCAATACCTAAAACAACTTCATTCTAGGAGCATTTGGTTGAAACTAATTAGTTCTTGAGGAATCATATTGAAATACTGTACTTTGTTGTGATGATGATCGCATGCCACTATACAAGGCAGAAAATGTTACATTTGGTGCCCTAGAACAACTTATATATACATTATAATAATGAATATTTATTTTTTTTAAAATTCATAAACTAATTATCACATAATTATTATTCTTTTACATGACATATTATGAGCTAATTCCCTAATAGTTGTTCTCTCACTAAATGGTCATAACAGTTCACTTCTATGATAAAAACATGGATGTACAATGATGCTATTCTTGAATATGTATTATATTGTTAAATGATGTCATTTGAGGGACCCAAATGATATAGTGTATAATGTGCGGAGACTCACAGGACACTTATTTACCTTTTAATTGTGTACACTCTTGGTAATATCTAACAAGATATTATGAAAATGTTACCCACCATTAGAAAATACACATTTCTTTGTGTCATTGTTTATTCCTATTTACGGATGTGTGTATCTATCCCTAGAAATTAGTATTATTATTAATTTTTATTATTAATTTTTTACTTTGATGTATTGATTAAAACCATGATGACATATGTTCTTGGGGAGGTAAGATATATTGAGTGAATCACGGGTAATATTTAATTAATTAATAATGAGATAACGGATTTGTCCCTTTCGTTTTAATAGAAGTTGATCTCTCAGTAAATTTTGTGGAAATTATATATCCTAAATAAATTTATGGCCATGGTTTTCTAAAAGGAAAGTTTAATTTCATCGATTCAAAGAAAGAGACATTGAGCACATAGGTTGATATCACCAGCATGCAACCTGTTTGATTTGATATATCATGATAATGTTTTTATATTTCACAATAAGAATTTTTAAGAGTTATCATGTAATTTTGGTGTTAACTTTATTCAATGTGGGTGCCTTGTCATGTTACTAGTTTCTAAACATGGACTTTAGGCTGCTTCACCAAATTCCACTGAGAAAAAGGCATTGAGGGTTACACACTAAGTGAATCCAGATTCTCAGTTAATAATATATTATTATTTAATATCTTTAATAAATATAATTATCGCATATTGTTTGATAATTATTCAAGTATGCTTGATCATATATATTCCTTTACAAATTATACTATATAATAAAATTTGATTTTAATATTTAATTAATATTTATTTTCTACTTAGTGAATATAAAATTTATTTATTTATTGGAGAAGAATTCATTGATATTTATTTGATAAAGCAACAGTCCTTATTAAATGATCGATACATATTATGGATGAATGGAGGATAGAGTTCAATGGTCTTGTGAGAAATAATAAATATTTAATATTTTTTAATTAAATAATATTTAACTTAATTTTCAAGAGAAGTGCATGTCGAGAAATAATAATAATATTATAATAATTTGATAATGTGTTTTCGCTAGGATTAAATAATAAATTATGGGAAAATATGAAAACATTTATCTTCTCCATGAATACTCCCAAAAACAGAGAGCAATATTTCACCACAAGAGTAAGGAGAATTATTTAGAAGCGATTATCATAGGCATGAAAGGTGAATGAATCAAGCATAGAGATCTTCTGTGGTAGCACTCTGATAATCCTTCGGTGATGTGTGGACATTCGTGGAACACTTGTGGATATCCACTGTAAGAAATCTTCACTTGATTCTTACAACGCAAGGATAGTGCACCACAGATCTGTTATAAGATCCATCAATGAAGAAAGAATTATAATAAAGGAAATTAATTATTTACATAAACTAATTATATAAAACATGTGAGGATACCCATTCTTGGTTTTAGTGTTTTATCCCTTTTCTATGTTCCTGGATTTTAATATGTTGATAATGATGTATAACATTGTCTAAAATATTAGATTAATCATTAATCATGGTAAAAAAACGAAGTTGGGAACCACCCATCGCATTCTTCCACTACAACTGGAACCCACAATTGGTATAATATAGGTCACATATTTATTTATAATTATTTGAATATCATTGATGATTTATGTATTTTAATTTATATTTTTAATTCAAGATTAATTTTTCTTTTAATCTGAATCACAAGATCTTATTCTTCCTCCTTCATTTATTGTAGTTATATTTTATAAAATTTATTTTATGAATAATATAAAATAAAATATCTCATTCGAGGGTGAAAATGATTTTGGATGGGTTACATAGGAATACATGCAGTTTAACTGGTGTTACACTCTGTGTACTTTCTTACAGTGCTTCAAGAATTAATTCTTCAATTAATTCAAACTATATGCATTGATGACACACGGTGAATTTATTACTTACACTGCATGTTGGTAGTGAATTATTCAAGATTTTTTTTATGGATACAATTTTTTAAAGATTTAAAATATGATGGAATTTTTATTAAGTCATTGATGAATGGGAATTTCACTGGGAGCTTAGTTAAAATCCCAATTAAAAGAAGAATTTCAACCTTGGAATCATTTTTTGTTTGAGTTCTTCCAGAAAAGGGATGGGTGGGGAAAAGTTCTTAAGAATAGAAATAATATAACATATTCCTATAAACATTTCTCCTTCCATTTAACACTATTATTTTTTATAAAAATATAAAATTTTATTTTTAGGTGATGAATTAAGATTTTGTTTATTTACAACACTTTTCCTTGATATCCAAATTCTGAACAAAGAAAATATTCATTTCCAAATTCATTGAGTTTTCCAGTTTGTGATTTTTCAAAGTATTTTTCAACAATAGATTGAGTTTAAGGTCTAATTTTTGTACAATAGCAATATCATTCTATCTAGTGTTAGGTTCATTTGTACTAGACAGTCTTCATTTATCACTAGAAGTTAAGTATCTATAACGTTCCCAAGTTCAGTCTCCACTTTCTATATTCTAGAATCACTTTTAATTTTATCATAGTTGTATTGGGATATTTTTGTTAAATTTATTCATGAATTTTTCATCTTGATAGCATAATATATTTAAGAAATGGTACAATTTAGGAGACATTTGGCCATTATAATTTTCTTGTGACTTAAATGATTCTTACCTTGGTGGGTTATTAATTTTTTCCTAGGTTTCTTTTGGTAGGAAGGGGTAGTGAGTTGTTTAATCCATCTTTGTTCTTTCCAGGACATGTTGGGATGGTTCCTATAGAATTTGTTTTAGTTGTGTCAAAATGGGTCTTCCTTGTTATAAAATCATTGACAATAGTTATAAAATATTACGTTTTCTTGTTGTTGAGCGGGCGTATCAAAGTTAGGCTAGTAGTTCTCAGTGTGCCCAAATATTACACATTGGGTAAAGTATTACCTAAGATATTAGTTGGAGTTTTGACAGCCCACTTGATTCATAGATTTTTTAGAATTCTACTTCATTAAGGTTGGAAGTTGATTTTTGAATTCAGAAAGTTGATATTGAGTGTCATTTCTAGCTCTAAAACCATTTTCTGGATTTTAGTTCACTCTCTTTCTTCTTGAATTTTTTTTGGTAATTAATAGCAATGTTCATGAAAAGGGTTCTTCACACATCATCAAGCTGGTCATTATAGCTACCCCTAGTAGCATGATAAAATTGTTTATGACATAGAAGGATCTAACTTCATAGAAGATGTCCATAAGATGGTGGGATGGGATTTGACGATGTGGGCACTTCCTAAGTAGAACCCTAAATCTATCCCGAGTCTCATTAAAGGATTATCCATCATCTTGAAAAAACAGGGGATTTTAGTTCTATGTTCTCCTTTATGACATTGAGGGTAATATTTCATGATGAACGAGTTATAAACATGGTCCCAATTTTCAAAAATATTCTCATTAAGACTAAAAATCTAGTTTTGCGCATTCTCTATAAGGAAATAGGGAAATAATAGCATTAAATGTTCATTCTCTGTGAGTCCTAAGAGAGGTAATTAATTCCTAGTGTTCTATAAATCACTAATGAATGTTAAGGAGTCATCATTAGAAATCTAATTGAATAATGACATAAGAGACAAATGGGATTGTTCCTGTTCATAGTTTCTGGATCTTTGTGAAATTCAAATGGATTATGAGTTCATTGACACTTGACGGGGTTGAAACTACCTCATCCTCGGCCTCTCTATATCTTCAAAATGTTCAGGTTGAAAGTGTTGTTGATTATTAGGTGTAGGAACAATATTGTCTAATACCTCCATTTCATATTTGTTTTTCATTCTATGAGTAGTTAAATATTTATCTAGTTTAGGGTTCAAAGGATTTAGTCTAATAGTTGAACATCTTGTAATCGTGAAAATTGTGATAAAAGAGTAAAAAATTCATAAAATAGGTTCAATAGCATTAGTTCTGCAAAAAACAGTATTAAAAAGTAGATTGAAAACAATATGAAAAATAGAAATATACAACACTTGACAGAATAGATTGTTTTTGCATAACATTTTAATTTCTTATCAATTTTTTTTAATTTTTTTATATGATTTTTCTGAAATGTTTTTTTAAAAGATATTTCTTATGTCGTCCCCAAAAACGGATCCAAAAACATGACGCGATCGTCATTGAAACCGAGTCAGAGTTTAAAATTATTATTTTCGTACTTACTATTGTATAGAAGTTTGTTGGGTCATTGAAACCGAGTCAGAGTTTATGACTACTATTTTTTATAAATTTTAGAAAATAAGTAGGGTGAAATACTTAGTCTATTTATGAAACAAAATCGAGATAAATCTATAATGAAAAAACAATGAAAAATGTATGAATAACATGAACAAAAGATAAGTAAAATCTGATCATGAAGAATTTATCAGGGAATTATAAATTTACTTTTCTAGTAGACATAACTTTTTTATATGAAGGTTATCATTTCACGAGATTAGAAAAATATTGTTTTGATATTCCTCGATAAAAGAACAAACACAATGGAAATGATATCTTGGTGTTTTCCACTTCAAGACTCATAAACTTTTATGAAAATTGTAAAGAAATCAAGGGATAAAAGTCATCATATAATCACAAGATTTGAAATTTTTTCTTTTAAGAAAAATATTCAAGATCAATCTCATAGATTGATCCTTCAGTAATTAAATTTTTAAAAATATTTTCAAAAACAATTTTCTTTGAATTCGAACGTGATCTCTCTGATCAATTTTGAGTTAATTGCTCTAAAAAAATAATTCAAAGGAAGAAAAGACCCGTGTAAGATTGAATACGTAAAAATGAGATGCTCAAAATACAAGAGGTGGGAATTGTATTTCTTTAATATTATTTGGGAACTTTAAAAGTTGGTAGGAAATGTTTCTAATGTTTAACAAGGTTAAACAATGTAATTCACATAACCTCTAGTTCTACACACTTTCTTGAATCTTGAAATATGATTCTGAGAAAGAAATTACAGAAAATATGGTTCTAGAAAAAGAAACGTAATGAAAGTTTCCATGGATAAAGATTATACATTAAATCATATAGAATCTTATTAAATCAGATTATACAAGAATTAAGAGGTATAAGATCATTATACTTTCCTCAATAATCAAAATGCAACGGAAAACTTGAAAAAAAAATTAACAAGTATTACGTCTTTTAACTGAAAGAGAAGGGTATCCAACAACCTTGGATAAAGGTCCCTTGATTTATATTTTCATGAAAATATATCTTAACCACACCAGGGTAAACACTCGATATAAAGATTGGAGTCTGTCTTGCAATCCCTGCAAGCCCTCAACTTCAAGGTAGTCGGAACCTCTGTCTTCCACAGCAAGCAATTCCTCAAACATTAAGGTATTAGCCACCTCTATCTTCCTATCCCCTGAAGCCCTAGAATGTACTCAGCAACATTCAGAGTCATACAAACCAGTTCTGAACATGATGTTCCGTATGCACAAAGAATGAGATTCTGTCTCTAGAAATCACTTCAACAACATGTAATCTCTAGAGTCATGGAACTGTTTTGAGCTCTTTCAAATTAGCTTCTATTTATAGGCACATCTCTAACGGTCGGATCCCTCCCCCAACGGTCATATTTTCCAGGAATTTCAGAGGGACATGTACATGTGTCACTCAAACAAAGGATAGTTAGTAACTTAATGCACGACATTATTTTACAAAAAAAAAGTGTGAGGAAAAAAATTTGGTTACATTACCAAAATCAAATATTCAGAATGTAAGAAAATAAAATTTCTGAGTCAAAATGAAAACTTATATGGAATCTATAATACAAGGATATCCGGATTCTATTTTATAAAGAATTCAGAAGCTGAAATCTATAGAATTCCCAAGTCTAAATTTCATGGGAATTCAGAATCTATATTCACAAGAATTCAGAATTTGAATTTACAATGTTTGGAGTCGGGACTTATGACAATTTGGAGCCTGAACTTACAATGTCCGGAATCAAGATTTATGAGAATTTTGAGTAATAACTCAGAATGTTTGGAGTCAGAGTTCATGAGAATTCAATGACAGAACTTAAAACGTTTTAGTCTGAATTTAGAGAAATCGGAGTCAGAAGTTAAAAAAAGTTTGGTGTCTGAATTCAGAGAACTCAGAGTTATAACTCATAAGCGTTCAGAGACTAAATTCTGAGAACTCATAACATGAATTCGGATACTGAAAATAGAATGCTCTTTATCAAAGTATTTATAAGAATCCAATGCTTTAAATATGAAACTAAAATTTTCACTTAGACATTATAATGAACAGTGAAAAACATTGCACGGATAAATTTCCTTGGGGAAGGAATTTTTTTTATATAAGTAAAACATAGAATAAATGATGTTTGCCTTAAAATAAGGTGTTTCTGATTTTCAAAACAATAAGGAATGGTAAAGTTATAATGAAACCTTGTTAACTAAATAATCTCCCCCTAGTATGAAGAAATAGAAAAGACATAAGGAAAACATTATTGAATCAACAATCTCCCCCTTTTTGGAAAGCACAAACATCCTTCAAAAAATGAAAATAATGACTTAGAAAATATTTTACAAGACATTGAAAATAATAATTATCTCCCTAATTATATGGGCAATGATGAAAAATATTAACTCCCCCCTAGGATTTGTAACTCTAAGGATCATATTCTAGATTTATAGAATGATATTTTTTATCATCTTGAGGACATAAACCTCTATAATGAAAACTCCCCCTTAGATAAACTCCCCCTTAATTAGGGATATTTATTATTTACTTAGTCTTATTTTGCCTTTCTCCCCCATTGTAATTTTCAAAAATAATTGGAGGGAATAAAAAAGAAATTATGGTACCTGAAATATTATAACAACACGACCAAAAGGCAAGAAACCAAAAATTTCACAATGAATAGAAAAAAAATTTACAAGGAAGTAAAATACATCAAAACATTGAATTGGATCTATCGTCCTTATTTTTTCTTAGGCATCAATTTCTTCACTATTTTCTTCATCATTTTGATCTCATTATGATCTTCCACTCCTCTCCTAAGAATCATATCCTGATCTTCTTACATCTTCGCTAAGGCTTTGATTCTTTCATCTTAAACCTTGAGAGCCTCTTCCTGGGCCATTAGGACTTCTTCCTGCTTGACAAGCTTTTCTTCTACCTCAATCTGAATCTCTCTTTCTCTCTTCCATATTTGAGAAATAAAATATAACTTCCCATTCAGATCTTACACTTATTGAATATTGGTATTCTATTCTAAAGATAACTTTTTCTCAAAATAGCTTGGAGTTCCTTGATCATACCATCTTCAGTGTCAAAATCACGCTTGAAACTTTCCTTAAACTCATCAAGAATCCTTATTTCAATAATAGTATTTCATTACCAGATAGTTATGTTATTGCGTGAACCATTATGGTCTTCATAATTGATAAGAAAATATTTGATTTCTACCTCTAGCTTGACACACTTTTCCATCATCATGGACACTGAATCCGATTTTTGATTTAGTGTGTGTTAAAGCATCTTACATCTGAAGTCAATACTAGGGAAAATACGAATCGTGCGAACCAACTTCTTCAAATACAACAAAACTAAATCATGTCTACTAGATGATGATTCTAAATCTAAAACTCTTCTTGGTGAGGGCTCTTTCTCTAGCTCAACAAGATTTCTATTTGATGTTCCACCATTATCTTTCTTCTTCACACCTTGTTTAGGGGTTGTATCAACAATCACTTGTTTTCCCTTGTCAGTTCTCAGAATGGCATCATCATCCGGAGATTTATGGTCACTATGAGATAGCTGAACAATTTTATCTTCATCTATCTTCTCTTTCTTAGTTTCTACCTTAGCATATTTAGTGTGAATAAAGTGATGATTAAAACATTCTTCCTTAGATAATTTGTTCACATCATCTTCAGCTTTCTCATCCTTTTCATTCGGATCTTTCCCAGGTGTAGCAAGTCTTCAATATTCTTCCTCTGATGTATGTATTGACAATTTCTCAAATATTCTTTCCTTCTTATGGAAATATTAAACTTACTTTATGATATCCTTCATGTCTCCACTGCTTTCTTCATCATCCACTTCTTCAACTATATCTTCTTCTTCTTATTTTTCAGTTTTTCCAGAGTGAGAGTCTTTTTACCCAGAGTCTCAGGTAAAGCTTCTACAATGAAATATTGTGGTACCAGAATATTATCATATACTATTTCAGTATCCTTCAAAATATATTGAATTAACTTAGCTTCAATAATAATTTTATTTTGTTTCTTTTCATTAGCTTTGTTATCAAGATCATCAGTGGTATTTTCTTTCAACTCCTTGGACATAGCAGGATCCAAACCAAAACATGGATCCCCTACATTGCTTCTCTTTTTTCCATCCATCTATTTAGCTAGAAACTCATCTGAATGAGCTTTCTTATTCTTGGGGTATGGAGGTGAAGATTAAGTTTCTTTATCTTTTGGGGTTTTCTCTTCCTCTTATACTTCTTTCAACTTTATTTTATTTCCAACTTTTCTTGATGGTTCATCATGTTCTGTATTCTTCAGATCAAATTCTTCCTCGGGTAGATCATAAAATTCATCGCAGTCTATGGAAAATATAATATTCATTCTCTTCAAATTATCATCAGTTACTAACATGAATTTTCAATTCCTTGGCTTGGAACTGCAAGGAATCTTGAAATATTCAAGGCACTAAACAATTAGTTTTGAGTGGAAGGCTGGATACTTATTGATCAGAGCTTTCAAGTTCCCATTCATAATATTCTCAATCGTAATGAGAATATGGTTAACCAGATCACCCTTTATAAGGTTCAACCGAATATCTAGGATGTACATATCAGTCTTACTTAAATTATAATTATCACCATTTATCGAAATGATAAATCCTTGCACCCAAAGTTCAAGGATTTGATTATTTGTAGATATGTGAGGAATCATCATAGTCTTCACATTTGAAATGTCCAAGAACTTCATATATTAAACTTATTGAAACTTCCTTGAACATTCAGCAACATAAGCGAACAAAACTCGGCTTCTCCTTTATACAAAACTCCAACTAGTCTGGCTGACATAGTGTACGAAAGAGCATAGATCATTCCATAGCTTTTGAAGAAAAACATTTCTCTACTATCTTCCTTTAAGAAAAAAAAACTGATTCATAAAAATCTATTAGCAGATCTGGATACACTAAATCTTGATCCCCTGGCTTCGATACGGAAATGCTCTCCCATCCATTCAATTTGATGTTCTTGGATATAATAGAATCATAAATGTTGAATAAGTTCAGATGCTCCAAACACACTCAATAGAATTTCCACTATGAAATAGGCTTCACAGAACAAATATCTTTCTGAGATAATTCTTCTACAGACATTTAGAATTGAGGAATCTCTGAGATGTTTGGAATGGGTTTAAGTAGAGGGTCTGAACTTCCGTACGCGAGAGCTTGAGATCGATATGGGACAACCCTTTGGGGGTAATTTATATAGGTGTTGAAAGTGACGATTCAACTTCCAAACTCAATCCAATGGATGAAAATAATTTTGATCAGATTTGACGGTTAATATGATAAACATAATTAAATATTGATAGAATCTGATATTTTGAGTTTTTTTAAGAAAAACATTCAGATATAAGGAAAAGAGAATCTGAAGAAAAAAAATAGAAACAAATGAAAATATCAGCAAGTAAATAATGATTTTAAAAGTAAAGGAATAAAATCATATCTTTTAGATTTCCAGGAAGACAATTTGTATTCAGGAAAATTCTTCATGAAGAACTTTAGATTCTAAAAAAACATTGACTATGAAAAACTTCATTATGAAAAATCTATGTATGAAAAATATTAAGAACTAAAATCATCATTCCAAAAATTCCATTACGAAAATTTTAAGAACCAAAATCTTCTTTATGGAAAAAAATCGAAGTATGAAAAATTTTAAGAACTAAAATCATCATTCTAAAAATTCCATTATGAAAATTTTAAGAACTAAAATCTTCATTAACAATTTTTTTTAAAAAACTGACTAAGAAAATTTTCATTACAATTTTTTTTGAAAAACATACAAACAAATGTAATCCCCCTATGGAAAGGAGTTTATTACTATAAAGATATTTATTTCAACAGAATTTTAATGAGGAAGATTACCATATGGTTATCATTTCTGGCTTCTGGTTCATGTATTCAATCTTATTGGAGGGTAAAGATTTTGTGAAAATATCAGCATGTTGATCTTGTGATTTGATAAATTGAAGAATAATATCTCCTTTTAGTGTGTGATCTTTAAGAAAGTGATGATTAATATCTATGTGCTTCAAAAATAAGTGATGTGTAGGGTATTTTCTTAAAGAAATGGAACTAGTATTATCACACAAAATTTGTGTTTTGGTAAAACTCATACCATAGTCTATGAGTGTGTGTTGCATCCATAACACTTGATCACAATAACTTCCAGTTCCTACATATTCAGATTCAGTAGTGGAAATTTCTACTGAGTGTTTCTTCTTGCATGACCAAGAAACTAATGAATCTCCTAAGAAATCAGAAGTTATGGATATACTCTTTCAATCCATTCTAAATCCACCAAAGTCAGCATCTGAAAATATGTTTAGAATAAAATCATTTCCAGAAGTATAAAATAGTCCAAAATCCATGGTTCCATTTAAGTAGTGAAAAATTCTTTTCACTATATTCAAATGATATTCCTTAGGATTGGACTGATATCTTGCACAAAATCATACTAAAATCATTAAGCCTGGACGACTAGATGTCAAGTATAGTAAGCTTCCTATCATACCTCTAAAAATGTTTGATCTACTGGTTTCCCAGCTTCATCAAGATCAAGTGTGTTTGATGTACCAATTGAAGTAATACTACTCTTAGTATTTTTATATCCATATTTTTTAAGAAGATATTTAATATACTTATGTTGGGATATATAGGTTCCTTCTGGTTTTTGGAAAAATTGAAAACCAAGGAAAAATGTTAACTCACACATCATACTCATTTCAAACTCATATTTCATTAGATCCACAAAAGAATCAGTTAATGATTACTGAGTTGAGCCAAATATAATGTCATCAACATAAATTTGAACAATAAATACATTTTTTTTATCTTTATTTATAGAAAGAGGTGGGTCTTCATTTCAGTTATCATAATTATTCTGAATTAAAAATCATGCAAGCCTATCATACCAAGCTTGATGGGCTTGTTTAATTCAATACAAAGATTTGGTATGTTTATAAACATGTTCAGGATATTGTTTTTCATCAAAACCAAGAGTTTGTCCACAAAAACATCTTCTTTTACAAAACCATTTAGAAAGAACATTTCACATCCATTTGAAAATTTTTGAAATCAAAGAATGTTGTAAAGGCAATTTAATTAAGAATAGATTCAAGTCAAGCTACTGGAGCATCAGATTACTCATATCCTATTCCTTCTTATTTATTATATCCTATAGAAAACAATCTAGATTTATTTCAAACTATGATTACATTTTTATCACAATTATTTTTGAAGACCCATTTTACTCCAATAACAGATGTTTCCTTAGGTCTTTATACCAAGGTCCAGACATTATTCCTTTTGAATTCAAATAGTTCATCTTACATTGCTTTTATACAATCATCATCACCTAAAGCTTCATTAGTGATTTTTGGTTATTATTGGGAACGAAATGCTAGATTTTCTATTTCATTACATAAGAAACTTCTAGTCCTTACAGGTTGATTCAAATCACCAATGGTACTATCACTGTGATGATTCTAAAGAAACAACTGATTTCGGTTTTGTAAAACCTGTTCATCAACACAGGTTAGGAAATATTCTGGAGTAAATGTTTTAGAATTATCTTCTTAGAAATTTTCATTATAAGAAGGATCTTCTAACAAAGGTTGATAATCAGTTTCTGAAAACACATACAAAGATATATGTTGGGGTTGTTTAAAAACAAAAGGGTCAGTTTCATCATATTTGACATGCACTATTTCATCCACAGTACAAGTTTTTTTATTAAAAACTCTATAAGACTTAGAAGTTGTGGAGTAGACTAAGAAAATTCGTTCATTATATATTGGTGCGAAGTTTTGAATATTTTGTTTAGTATTCAGAATGAATACATTTCAACCAAAAACCTTAAAGTATGAATGTCTAGGTTTTCAACCATCCCATAACTCATAAAGAGTTTTATTAAGAAAAGGTCTAATCAAAACATGATTTATAGTATAACAAGCAATACTTATAGCTTGAGCCCAAAAATATTTGGCTACAAAATATTCACTCAACATGGTTCTTGTTATCGCTTAAAGAATTTTATTTCTTCTTTCAACATCACCATTCTATTGAGGTGTTATAGGTATTGAGAAGTTATGAGTAATTCCTTTTCTTCTACAAAATGATTCAAAATCAGAATTTTGAAATTATCCTCCATGATCACTATGAATAGTTATCAAGGGTTGGTTTTTCTCATTTTTAAATTGTGGTCTAAAAATTTTGAAATAAGGAAAATCTTCATATTTTTTTGCTAGAAAATAGACCCACGTAAATCTAGTGTAATCATCATCTAAGAAAATTACATAATATTTGCCTCCAATGCTTCTAGTTTGTGTTGGTCCAAAAATATCCATATGCCCAAATTGCAATGCATCAGTTTTTTAGACTTCACAGATTGATTTAAAACTTGATTTATGTTTCCTTCTATATTGACAAGGATCATAGACTATTGAAGAATCAAATCTATGCTCCGATATATCCTTAAATAATCAATTCTTAGAGAGTTTCCATTTGTTCATAAGGTTACAGTGCCCTAACCTTCTATTCTATAACCAAGAATGATATTCCATCGCACTAAGACAAGGTAGGTCTTGGATTCTAAGGTCTTCTAGGTCTAGTGTATAAACATTCTATTGCCTATTGGAAGAAAGAATAAATTCCTCCTTAGAATCATGTACTAATCACTGGACATTCCTAAAATTCACAAGGTAACCATCATCACATAACTGACTTATGCTAATGAGGTTGTTCTTAAGACCCTTTACAACAAAACATTTGAAATCAAAGTTTTTCCAAGATGAACGATGTTACCTATACCAATAATTTATCCCTTAGAATTATCTCTGAAAGTTATCTTCCCTCCTTTTGTCTTGATAATCTTTACAAAGAATTTTTTCTTACCATTTATATGCAGAGAACATCCACTATCCATATACCATGTATTTCTATTTGTACATTCTCTATTTTCCTAAAAACAAAAGAGTTAGACTTTCAAAATCCAAACTTCCATGGATCCGGAAATTTCAGAAATCAAAATCTTAGGAGCCCACATTTTCATAGAAAATAGGATTTATGAAATCTTAAAGACTAGGTATTGTTTAGTTAACAAATTCTTGCCTAGTGTCCACCACACTGACACTTAGTGTAGAATGGAGAATTATGAGAAACAAAATTATTGTTACTAGAAATCGATTTAGAACCAGTATAACAAAAACTAGAATTATTCTTTAAAGGTCAGATTTGAGAACACATTTTATCAAAAAAAATCTTACCTGAGGTAAATTTTGAATAAAACATCCTCAAGGAAAACTTTTGGACATTAGTTTGATAACTAAGTTCTTATCTTCAAAAAAGATTCACTAGATTTAGGCTTAAAAACATTTTTCTTAAAAATTACTTTTTCTAGATATTTAAAAAGTTTATCCTTCTCAGAATTTACCTCCTCAATAATTTTTGAAATATTCTCAAAATCAAGGTATTTCTTATCAATATCTTTAGAAAGATCTGATATTTTTTTCGTAAGTATATAAATCCAAGTATTTTCCTTATCAAGATTTTTTTAACTTTAGGATTTTCATTATTTAAAAGCTTAGAAAGCCTATAAACTTCTTCATAGGTATGTAAAGTGTCATCCTCATCATAAGAAGATTCTTTAACAGAATAATATTCTTTATCAGAAGAGTTATAATATTTATTATCACTATAGATTGCATCTAAAGAAACATTGGTCAATGATTCATCATTTTGTACCTTAGCCACCAAGCAAAAATTTTCAATAGGTAGTCTGGCTATTAGACCAAGATTCTTCTATCTAAAAGATTCATAATATGATGATTAATCGGAAGAGTCACCACCACTGGTACTCTAGGTGTCAATAACTTTCAATACTTTTTCCCATTAGCTTTGTAGTACTTCTTTCTATTTCTCTCATAATGCTTTTCCTTTATATCCTTTCTCTTAAGCATAGGAAAATCTGGTCTTATATATCCTACTTTCTTGCATTCATAACATGTAACTTCTGAATGATTATTATCATTCTATTCTATCTTCTTGTATCTGTATTGAAAGTTCTTCTGTCCAACTATCTTGTTCATCCTTCAAGCAAGATTGGCTAGTTCATTTTTCGAAGATTCACTTCCACTAGATTCAGAATGTATAACAACCTTATTTGATTTGGATCTTGTAACTCTATCAGGAGTCATGGCATTCATATGATTTGATGTTTTAGTAAAAGAAACACCACCATTCCCATTCTTCTTCTTAATTTTTTCAGCATCTCTCTTCATTCTGGTATCTTGTTGAAGAAGAGTTCCAAAAAGTTCATTATGAGAAATCATATTTACCTTTATATTCTCATCAACAATAGTTATCTTATATTCCCACTCATTGGGCATGATTTCAATGATATTATCAATAAGAGCTTCCTCATCTAATCCTTTCTCACCCATATATTGTTAACTATTAACAATAGTCATGAATCTCTATTGCACCTTACATATGGGTTCTCCATAAGGAATGCATAAAACCATGGTATTATTCTCTGATCATGGCTCTTATAGTTTCAGTAATTATTGATGTTCCAAAGTATATAACTTAAAGTTTCTTCCATATACAGTTTGCTGCTTCACAAGATGAAATTTGGCTATATATATTTCCTGTCATAGAACAAAGCAAAGTATTTCATACCTTATAATTAAGTTAATATTTATGGTTTTCTTGATTTTTGAAAGTATTGACTTCCTTGTCAGGGATTTTATATCCTCCAGTAAGCATAATAAAATTATCTAATCCAGTATTGATAATGAATGTCTCCATGTGATATCTCCAAAAATTTTAATAATTCCCATAAAAAACATGTGGTCTTGTTTGATTTAGGTTGTCTATGGAACCAAAATTTATTCCTGCCATCCTAAAAAACATCCCACATAAACATGTTAGTAATAAGAGTTTGTAAACAAGGAAAATGTTCCTTAGTAAGAAAAATATAGAACAAATGTTTCTATAAGAAAAATATGAATATGAAATTTATGAGCCCAAAAGATGATTCCAGAAAAGAGAAGAAGATGAATTCTCTCCTGAAACTAATTGTGAGATTAATTCGGATTGAACCAAACTTCTAAAACAAATTGTTGATTTGATTTAGAGTATTATGTTTCCAACCTCTAATACCAATTGTTGGATCGAATTTATAAAAATGATATGTTCAAAATACTAGAGGGGGTGAATTTTATTCTTTTAAAAAAAATTGGTAACTTTTCAAGTTGGTAGGAAATATTTTTAATGTTTAACAAGGATAAAAAAAGTAATTCACATAACATCTTGTTCTACACACTTTGTTGAATCTAGAAATATGATTATGAGAAATCAATTCCAAAAAATATGGTTCCGGAAAAACAAACATAATGAATGTTTAAAAAGATAAAGATTCTAACTTTAAGCGTGTAGAATCTTATTAAATTAGAGTATACAATAATAAGAAAGTATATGATAGTTATACATTCCTCAAAAATCAAAATTTAACGGAAAACATGAAACAAACAAGTAACAAGTAGTAAGTCTTTTAACCCAAAAAGTAGGGTATCCAACAACCTTGGATAAAGGTTCCTTGATTTATACTTTCAAGAAAGTATATCTTACCCACACCAGGGTAATCCCTCAATATGATGTTTGGAGTTTATCTTTCTATCCCCGCAAACCCTAAACATCAACTGAGCCAGCACCTCTGTCTTCCTCAACAAGTAAGTCCTCTAACATTAAGGTAGTCGACACCTCTGTCTTCCTTTCCCCGAAATCCCTATAATGTACACAACAACATTCAGAGTCGCAAGAAGCAATTCTGAACAAGATGTTCAGTATGCAGAAAACATGAGATTATCTCTCTAGAAATAACTTCAACAACATGTAATCTATAGATTCATAGAACAGTGTTGAGCTCTTTCAAATGAGCTCTTATTTATTAGCACATCTCTAAAGGTTTGATCCCTCCAACAATGGTCATATTATTCCTTGAATTTCAGAGTGACCTGTACACGTTTCACTCAAACAATGGTTAGTTAGTAACTAAATTTATGACATCGTTTTATAATAAAAATAAGTGTAAGAAACAAATATGGTTACATAACTGAAATCAAATATTCAGAATTTAAGAAAATAAATGTTCGGAGTCTAAAAAAAACATATTCGATATCTATAATACAAGGATATTCGGATTCTATTTTCTAAAGAATTTAGAACCTGAACTCTACATAATTTCAGAGTCTAAATTTCAAGGGAATTCAGAATCAAGATTCACAAGAATTTGGAACCTGAAATGAAAAAGGTTGGAGTCATGATTTATGAGAATTCGGAGTATGATCTTACAAAGTATGGAGTCATAATTCATGAGAATTTGGATTCAGATCTCAGAAATTTCTGAGTCAGAGTTCATGAGAATTCGGAGTAAGAACTTACAATGTTTTGAGTCTGAATTCAAAGAACTCAGAGTCAGAACTTAAAAAAGGTACAGAGTCAGAATTTAGATAACTCAGAGACAAGAACTCATAAGAGTTCTGAGTCTAAATTCAGAGAACTCGGAACCTGAATTCAAGTCCTGATAAAATAATTCTCTTTATCTAAGTATCTTTGATTTTGAGGTTTTAGATATGAAACTTAATTTTACACTTAGACAAGATAATGAAAAATGAAAATCATGGTAATGATAAATTTCATCGGGGAAGGAAAATTTTAATTATTGAACTAAAACATATGATAAAAGAAGTTTTCCTTAATATATGGTGTTTGTGATTTTCAAAACAAGAAGGAATGGTAATGTTATAAGGAAACCTTATTGACTCAAAAATATCCCCCAAGTATGAAGGAATGGAAAATTCATAAGGAAATCCTTATTGTCCCAATAACCAATAGGATAAAAATTCCCTGACCAAACAATTTTATCCTTCAATAATATTTATTACAAAAATTGAAAAAAAATTATTAGAGAGTAAATGATTTGAAAATGAAGGAAGAATAAATCCTTCTTTAAATCGTGTGCTGCTACTCAGATCTCAGGCTCCTTTGACTCCAGGTCTCAGTCTCTGAGATGTATCGAAGTAACGAATCCTAGAAGTCCCCTACTCTCAATGATTTCTTTGCTCTCTAAATGTGGAATGAATGATTGATGAATAATCACCCTTTTCTATCCCCTATCATTTTTGTATCTTTTAACTCCTCTTTCATCTACTATCAATCACCAATGATTTCCATCGACTTAGGTATGTCCTTCTCTTCTGCATTATAAACCTGTGTTTTTTCACGAAAATCTTGTCATACTATCGTAACCCTTGTAACTAACTCTGATCAAGAGTTCTTCAATAACCTGGATGTGAATATAGCTTCTGGGATGTATCTTCAAATGGAAAATAGTTAAAATAGATAAAAATTGTTAAAAACACAATAAAATGAATTAAAAAATATTTACTTCTATACTTAATTACTATTTTTTTTAAATTATTGTTATATTACTATTTAATATTTACTAAAAATAATTTTATATAATTAATTAATTAATAATTTTATTTATTATTTTATTCTATTCATTTTAAAACTATTATTCTTTATTAATTATTAAATTTTCTAACACTAAAAATAAATGTTAACAATTGAATAACTATAAAATATTATAAAAATTATTAATTTATGATATAAAATTTATTATTTAATTTAGTAACTATTCATTTTAATAAATATTATTATTAATTTCTATTTTAATTAATATAATTAATAAGTTTAATAAGTTTAAATAAATTTAAATATTAAGGTATTATGATTATTAAATAAATTTATTTGATTAAATTGGTTTATTGTAATAGTTTATTTTATTTATAAATTATTATTATATATATTAGTTTTATATATTTTACTTAATTAATTATTTTTATATTATATTATATTATTGTTTTTTATTTATATATATTTATATTTATTAAAATTATTCTTTTAATTCCCCACCCCCACCCCTTCTTCTTTACTCTGCTTGAGGGGGGTTTTGGTTCCCTTAAAGTAGTGGCTTCAGCTCTCCAGAGGGCAGCAATGAGATCCACCCATGGCGGTGAGTCTTCCCTTATACTGTAGTGACACAAATGGCCTCGACTCCATCCAATGATTCCTCCGTCACAGCAGTAATGCGGCAGCTTCTTCAATCAGAGGTGTGGCTAGCCTGTCAGCTCGTGGCAGGGGTGCCTTCTCCTCTGTTCAGTAAGACCATGATGGTGGGTGAATGGGGATAGGAATTATTGTGTCGAGGGTTGAGAGTGAGGAGGATGAAGGCATGGATGGTGAGATAACTGTGGTGTGTGTGAGACAGTGGCGGTATGTCGTGGATGGGCTGCAACAGTGTCGGTAGGTCATGGATGGGTAGTAACTGTGTTGGTAGATTGTTGAATGATTAGTGATACGCTGGAGGGATAGGACTGTGAGGAATCTCACCATTGGAACAATGGAATAGTGAGAAAAGAAATGGCAATTTCTATGCTACTAGTGCATCTGTGAGTAAGAGGAACTGAGGTTGGATCATCAGTGAGATGCCTCACCGATAGATGGGAAAAAAGTTGTTTCAATGACTTAAATTTTTAACTTCAAAAAATTCTTAAAACTATAAATTAAATTAAAAATAAACTAAGAAAAAAATAACTTAAAATAATTAATTATTTAATTAATTAAAAACATAAAACTAAAAATATAAACTAAAATTAAAATCTAAGTGGAGAAAATAAATTAAAAGAGACTGGATATTTTAAATTGAAATCAAACATTCAAATTAAACAATTATGTTATTATTTCCAATCACATTCTCTAATAAAATTGATTAATAATAAAATATATGATAATACAAAAGTAAAAGATCAATATTAAAAATAATTATTGAATTAAATAAATAAATTGATTAAATGGTCAAAAAATTATAAAATAATAATAACAAGTAGATAATAAAAAAAATTAAGAACATTAAAATTAAGAAATATGACGAAACTAAATTAATGGCTAGCCACACTACTACCAAAATGGGAATTATCAGAGCTCAAAATGTGCTTTAACAGTGCTATAAAAACACTATAAAGCTCAGTGCTGATACATTGTCCCCTTTATTAGCACTAAAAAGTGTGGACAAAGGGATCATTTATCAGCACTTTTTTAGTGCTGATAAAGGATCCCTTTATCAATGCAAAAAAAAAGCACTGATAAATGCACCTCCTGCTATAACATAAAATTCTACACCAGCACACCCAAACAAGACATGCAAAAAAATCAGCATATCAACAAGTATACCCATAAAAAATTAAAACATAGATGATAAGGTAATTACGACATGTATACATATAAAACAAGTATACCCATACAAAAATTATACCTATACAATAAGTATATCCATAAACCATTAACACGTAGTTTAGAAGTTAATTAAATATATATAAAGAATTCAATTCCGAATTTAGGGTGGTTGGGGGCTGTTCAGGGGTTTGGGGTGGCTGTCCAAGGGGGTAGGGGGTATCCATGGGGGTGGAGGTGTCCAAGGGGGATGGGGGTGTCCGTGGGGGTTGCCCAGGGTGGTGAGGGTGTCCATAGTGATGTCTAGGGGGGTGGGGGTGTTTATGGGGTTGGGGTATTTTTAGGGGGTGGGGGCATCCCAGGTGGTGTGGTGGTGCCTAGTGGGGGTGGGGGTGGTCCATGAGGTTGGGGGATGTCCAAGGGGGTGGGGTGGTGTCGAGGGGGGGTGGCTGTTCATGTGGGGGTCTAGGGGATGGGGGTTTTCCAGGTGGTGGGGTGGAGGGTGGGGGAGTCCATGGGATGGGGGAATCTAGGGGGCTGTACAAGGGGGTGAGGGGCGCTGCCCATGGGGGTGTCCAGGGGGGTGGGTGGTGTCTAGGGAGGGTGGCGTGGGGTCCATGAGGTCGGGGGATTTAATAGTTTTAATGGAATGAATTTCATGGATTTTAAGATCATTGGTTTTGTTAGAATGTATTTCTAATAGTGTTTATTTTAATAGTATGTATTATTGTAAGAAAAAATGAATGCTTTTGGTGTGTATGGTAGGAAGTGGGTTTTTTGTACGACAGTTGTTGTTTTCACTTTAAATTTTTCCATTTTAAACAAAGAGAGACACTTTGAGAGATACCAGCCACACCATTACTTGGAATAAGGCAGGTTTGACTCATACATGTCACACATGTCCCATTGATCATTCTCCTAAGTTAACAACAAAATCCGAATGCGTTTGGTCAGATTTCTATACATCTGTTGTTGTTTTCACTTAATATTATGTCCATTTTGAATAAAAGAGAGACACTTTGACTGATACAGGCCACATTATGCCTCATATTGAGGAAATGTTGACTCATACACATAAAAAATGACTCATGGATCATTCTCCAAAAGTATAAACACAATATGAATGTGTTTGGTCGGTTTTTCATACATCAGTTGTTGTTTTCGCTAAAATTTTGTCCAATTTAATCAAAAGAGAGACACATTGAGTGATATCACCTACACCATACCTCATATTGAAGTGGGGTTGACTCATACATATCAACAATGACCCATGTATTGTTATCCTAATGTATCCACACAATCTGAATGCGTTTGTATGGTTTTATGTATGTCATTTGTTGTTTTCACATAAAATTCAATCCATTTTAAACAATTGAAAGAAACTTTGAGTGATACTGGCCACACCATGACTCATATTGAGGCAGGGTTTACTCATACACGGCACACATGATCCATGTATTATTCTCATAAATTATCAACACAATCCGAATGTGATGGTCAGTTTTCCATACGTTAGTTTTTGTTTCACTTAAAATTCTGTCCATTTTAATCAAAATTGAGACACTTTGAGTGATACTGGCCACATTATGCATCGGATTGAGGTGGTGTTGACTCTTTCATGTCCCACATTACCCATGTATCATTATCCTTAAGTATCAACACAATCCAAATTAGTTTGTTTGGTTTTCCCTATGTCAGTTGTTGCTTTCACTTGAAATTTTGCCTATTTTAAACAAAAGAGATATACTTTGAGTGATACCAGCCACACCATACCTCGGATTAATGCTGGGTTGACTCGTACACATAACACATGACCCATGGATCATTAAACTAAATTATCAAAACAATCTGAATGTTTTTGGTTTCATATGAAGATATTTTGGAGATTTTACTGCTTTTTCTTATCCAAAGCCTAAAGAAAAGTGGATCATCATTCTTGCATGTTGCTGGTGCATTTCATCATTTAAAATGGAAAAATTACTAATTCAAGAAATAATGATTTATTTAATAACAATTATAATTTTCCTATGAACATTTACATACAAAAATGTTTCATCTCTCTATCTCTTTAACCCTCTCAAAAATGGCAGCCAATTGTACACGTCCCCAAGTCAGATCTTCATTCTATTTGTGTACAATATTCCATCAGGTATGCATCACACTCATTTCTGAAAAAATCACTATAGTCTTGTGAATATGGGGAATGTTAGTATGGTTTTTGAACCTCAACACTAGGAGCATCAACAGGTCCAGAAACTTGATCTTTTTCTGCACTGTGAGCAGCAACAGCAGCTTGAGAGACTTGTTCAACCTTGAGGTTAGGAGCAGCAGAACATGCAAAAATCATTATCTGAAAATGTGGTTGAATAGTTAATTTAGATTACATAAATTTAGTCATGATAAGATAATAACATGAGATAACAAGATCTATATTACAAACAAAATATAACATATTAATTAAACTCTCTTTCTTTTTTGCAATGGATGAAGTGATTTGAAACGTCTATTAATTTCCAAATCCCTTCATTATGGTCTCCAATAACATACAAAACATCATCTACATTGGGACCGCTATGAAATTATAGCGATGTATCACTGAAAGGATCATCCTCAAATAAATTTTCATCGAACTCGTCAGTAGTTCTGGATGATAACAGAACAATCGATCACTTTCATTTTGTGGGATCTGGAACATATATTACTTGTACCGCTTGTGATTCTATTATAAACTATTCGCCTATGTATCCTTATTTACTAAAACCAGCATTCAAAAATCCCAATTCATCTATTTTAACACCACTATTGTTATCAACCCATTTTCATTGAAAAATGTGCAATTGGATTGTAGTGTAATCCAACTCCCTTTTTTTGATAATGCCAATGTATGACATATTTGCATAAATTGGATTTCTATCCTTACTACTGAAAACAAGCATCGCTTCAACAACAAGTATAACTCCACTATTTATCATGGTACTATCATTATCATGTTCATCTGTATAAAATGTAAATCCATTAATTACATTACCATTGTATGATAATACATAAACACTTGGTCTACTGTCTACCCATCGAATTCGTTCTGAAATTGAATTCAAATTTTCATCTAACACCTTAAAAATATGGTCCTTAAAACATTCTATAAACCGGTGATTATGTTTATTTGATATCCATTTTTCATCCCCTGATGGATTTTACTGCCTATGAATTTCTTTGTGAGTTTCAATATTTGGAGAAACCTCCCAACTGCTATGCATAACATAAAGGTGGGGCTGCTCTCGATCTGTAGTACTGATTGTCAGAACATCTCTTCTAAAAATTCTCTCACCCTCAAAGCATCCAGTGTGATGAGATTTTGGGATAACAATGCTTTACTCATCAAATAAGTATTCGGTACAGAATTAAATAGCTTCCTCAACCATATATTTCTCCACAGTACAATCCTCTGGCCGACTTCGATTTTTTACATACCCTTTCAAAATCATCATATACCGTTAAAGTGGGTACATCCATTTATAGTACATAGGACCACAAAGTTGAATCTCTCTCACCAAGTGAACCATGAAATGAACCATAATAACCTATAATTATGGTAGGAATAAAATTTCAAATTCACATAGTATGATAAAAATTTCTCTTTACATAGATGAAAATTTTGCAAGGTTTAAAACATTGATACATATAGATTTTTAAAAAATGTTTGGTTAATGTATGATGAAAATTCATGGGAATAATTCTACATAATGCTAAAGGAATTAAATCATGCATCAAAACCTGACAGTCATGTGATTTCAAGCCTTTTATCTTCCAATTATTCATTGACACAATGTTCTTGATATTTCATGAATACACCTCTTTAACCTTTACATCATTGAAGATGTTTCAAAACTGATATCTCTCCTCCCTGGAAAGAGAGTATGCAACTGGAGGAAGAAACATTCGATTTTCACCCTTCACAGAAGACAACTCCTCTTGTATTCCCATGTCAACCATGTCTATCCTTGCCTTAATTCCATCCTTTGTTTTTCCAGGGGCATTTAGCAATGTTCTGATAACACCGTCACACACATTTTTTTCACATGCATCACATAAAGAAAATGTCTGACGTGCAGAAAATTACATTATGATAATTCAAAAAAACTGATCACTTTTTCAAACCAATATTTTTATGGTTTTTTGAAAATGGTTTACCAAAATCAATGTTCACATCTTTTAATTTCTGAAACATCTAATCACATGTTAGTGGAAAAAGTGTTGTGCGTTGTTCTGAACATCCATTGAATGAGGTCATCTAAGATCAGTACTGGTTCGAATGAGTTATAAATCTACAATTTCCTATAAACACATGTTTTGATGAATGTTCAACCTAATTTATTTTGTATCTTCTTCGCACATGGGACACCCTTGAGTTCATTAAATGCTATAGGATGAAAAGTTCCCATAAGCAGGGAAATAATTTATCATCTCATACAACATCGCTCTCAATGTGATGTATTAACTTTTATAAGTATCATACAACATAACACCTAAATCCCACAAAAACATCAATTCCATGATCAACGTATCCAAATAAATATCAATATCATTACCTGGTTGTTTTGGATCTGATATAAGCATAGATAGCATGATGAATATCTGCTTAACGCATAAATAGGGTGGAAAGTTATAATTTACAAACATAACAGGCCATATACTATGAGTGATGTTTTGAAAACCAAAAGGATTCACTCCATCTGTAGATAATCCAAGACAAGGGTTTCTCAGCTCAATTCCATATTTAGGATACTCATGATCAATTCCCTTCCATTGGGGAGAGTCGGCCGGGTGACGTAATTTCCCATATTTATTTCTTTTCTCTGCATGCCAAGACAACTGTCTTTCAGTATCCTGACTTCAATATTGCTTCTTAAACATTGAAATGATTGGAATGTAAAATAAAAATTTCATAGGACTATATTCATCTTTCTTGTATCGAGAAGCACCACACTTTGGTAATTCTATAAGTGATTTTTTCTCCTGGAGAAACAATATACAGTCTTTCGGGCATGCATTTATTCTTTAATAAATCATACCCATCGAGCATAACATTCATTTAGCATCATATGTCAGGCTTGGGAGATTATTATCTTCTAGGAGCAGGTCATTCAAGAGAGAAAGTAGTTTTATAAAACTTACATCACTCCATCCCTTGCCTACTCTCAATTTATACAACTTCAGTACACCTGAAAATGTTGTATGTTAAGTACAACCAGTATACAATGGCCTATTTGCACAACTCTTTAAATTCTCAAACAATATTGGGCAATCAGAGAGTTCATCTTCAACTATCCTTATCGTTTCCTCAATACGATCTTCATCATCATTAACCTCTATAATTACATCCTCCATATGTTCTTCATCATTATCCATATTTGTAATCATTTATGATCTATAATATTCAGTTTTATCCCATCCAATAGCTACATTTTCTTTTTCTCCAGGTTTATTCCATCATTTATAACTCTGATCTATTCTGTGACATATCAAATGTTCTTCCAAATCCTATAGAGTAATTAGTCAACAATAATGACAACGAAAAAACTGAAAATTGATTTGAGAAGGATCCTTTGTGTGATCCTTTGAATACATGATGAAATCCTTCACTCCATTCTCATACTCTATTGTAAAACAATTATCATCCATCCAATCTTTATTTATATCCATCCTATTTGAATTGGAAATGTTATTATTTAGGATTCAAATACACAAAACAAGAAATCCAAATACAGTAGAAGAGAACCAATTATAAAAATAGAGATTAATATAGCCTATCCATTTCCAATAAGGATTTGGAAATCAACAGAACCAAGATAGACCTCCCATGAAAATGAACACACTTTATTACCCCCATGCCAATAGTTCTAACACCCACCACCCTTGCAGTAAAACATTAAACATAATTTTAACCACCCCTACCAGCCACCTCATTCATAATAAAATAATCACATTAAATAGCCCAAAACTAGTGACCAAACTCATATAAAATGAAAACAAGGATAAAATTATGATGAGAAAACTAATATAGTATATAAATTTCGAAACACAAAAAGGTTCATGGGGGAGACAAATTACATAGGTTTATCCAAAATTACTATAGAATATCATAGGTTTTTTTACCCGAATTAACATAAGAAATAGAAAATTGAGGTTAGTGGTTATAAATTCTATCATGAACATCTAAAAGATATGAAATAATTATCCCTCACCTTCCCCAAACATGTAACTAATATCCACAGACATGTATTACAACCATTAAAAAATCACATTCACATACAAAGGGATAAACAAAAATCCCTTAGTGTTATAAAACTCACACATGAGGGAGAAGGACCACATCGACCATCCCTATCCAAAACTCAAACCTCCTCTCAAACCTCCTCTCAGTAATGGTTAATAACATCCGTAATATTAATACCTACCATAAATAAATTACTTCCCAAAATCATGACCTTTATATTATAAAAATTTCAATCCAGTTAGGTAAAATAGAAATATGCTTTCTTTTTTCTTATAATTTATTAAATTTGGACAAACACACTAACCAACTCAATAAAATTCATATTTTTACAGGAATTTTATGGTAACGAGAGATAAATAATTCCACTGAAAATAATTTAACTGGTTCTTTTAGTATCAATTAAATGAGGGTATTGGTTAATAAAGGGGTCTGTTCAATAACTCGGGAAATAATCATACCTCAACTCTCAAACCAAAATCACCACATCCCAAAATTTTATCAACAAAAACACGACCATCCGACTAAATAAAACGAAACCATAATGAATATTAGAATAAGAAAAAAAGGAAACAAACGAGAATGTGCAAAGGAAATACCATAGATCAAAGATGGGAACCCCAGAATCTAACCTCCTTGAAAGGAATCTCAAACACCTGATGAAGGGTTCATGGGGAGTAGGGACCAGTGGGGAGGAGGAGAAGTAGGGTTCACTGGGAGGAGGATTTGAATAAGGGGTTAGAGGTGAAGGATAAGGAGTAGGGAAAGAGGCCACAGAGTAGGGAAATGATGACAAAGAAGAGATTACAGCAGCAGAGTGGTAGCAACGTCGGAGTGGCAACGGTGGCAAAGTGGCAGCGGCGGAGGAGTAACGGCCGAAAAAAGAGATGATTGGGGGGGAGGTAGGGGAGTTGTTTCAAGGGTACATTCCCATTAGAGCTTAAGGGTGTGACTAACAGAGGGAACTGTGCACCCTATTTTAAAAAATGGGACTATGGTTTTATCAGCCCTAGAAAAGAACTGATAAAGTAATAGACAAGTCTTACATCAATTTTATAAAAAATAACATTCAAATACAAAGGGATAAAAAACAACCCCTTTGTGTTCACAAACACACACATGAGGGAGAATGACCACATAAACCATCACTATCCAAAACTCAAACCTCCTGTCAACCATCCTCTCACTAATTATTAATACCTCCAATTATATTAATACATAACATAAATAAACTATTTCTAAAAATCATGACATTTAGATTAGAAAGATCCCATAAATTTATGTAATATATAAATATGATTCCTTTTTTTCTTATCAATCATTAAATTTGGACCATCACACTAACCAACTCAATAAAATTCATTTTTTAAAGGAATTTGAAGGTAATGAGAGATAAATAATTCCATTTTAAATAATTCAGCTGAATATTTTTGTATCAATTAAAAGAGGGTATTGGTTAACAAATGGATGAGGTCAATAAATCCGGACATAATCATGCCTAGACTCTCAACCCAAACTCACCATATCCCAAATTTTTATCAACTAAAACATGACCATCTGACTAAATAGAACTACACCATAATGAATATTAGCATAAGAACCAAAGGAAATGGATGAGGATGAGCATAGAAATAACCAAAGATTAATGATGGGAAGCCAAGAATATCACCTTGTCGAAACGAATCACAAACACTTGAAAAGTAGGGTTCACAGGGAGTAGGGTCAAGCGGGGAGGGGAGTAAGTAGGGTTCATGGGGAGGAGGATCTGCGGAAGGGGTATTAGGGGGAGGTTAAAGAGTAGGGCTAGCGGCGACGAAGTTGACCAGCGGCGCAAGATTAGGGCTGTAGTGGTGGATAAGGGATAGCATTGGCAGAGTAGGGTAGCATAGGTGGATTAGTAGCAGCGTCAGAGTGGTAGCGGCGATGTAGTAGAGGCCAACAAATAGAAGATCGGGGTTGGGTAGGGGATTTGTCGTTGTGGTATAGTCCCGCAAGAGATTAAGGGCGCGATAAACAGAGGGCATTGTGCACCCTATTTTATAAAATGTGATATACTTTTAACAATGCTAAATGTTTAGCGTTGATAAATTAACATACACTTCGTATATCAATTCAATAAAAAATTACATTTATATACAAAGGTATAAACAACAATCCCTTAGTGTTAAAAAAACTCACACATAATGGAGAAAGACCACATCGACCATCCCTATCCAAAACTCAAACCTCGTCTCACTAACTTTTAATACATTCCATAATATTAATACCTACTAGAAATAAATTATTTCCCAAAATCATGACCTTTAGATTAGAAAAATTCCCATCCATTTAGGTAAAATAGAAATATGATTCCTTTTTTTCTTATGAATCATTACATTTGGACAAACACACTAACCAACTCAATAAAATTCATATTTTCCCAGGAATTTAAAGTTAAATAGAGATAAATAATTCCATTGAAAATAATTCAACAGAATCATTTCATATAAATTGAAAGAGGGTATTGGTTAATAAAAGGATGAGGTCAATAACTCAGGACATAATATTGCCTATACTCTCAAACCAAACTCACCACATCCCAATGATTTATAAACTAATACATGACCATCCTACTAAATAAAACTACACCATAATGAATATTAGCATACAAACAAAATGAAATGGATGAGGATGAGTGGAGAAATCACCAACGATCAAATATGGAAAGCCGAGAATCTAACCTCATGGAAATGAATCTAAAACACTTGAAGTAGGGTTCATAGGGAGTAGGGTCTATAGGGGAGGAGGATTAGTAGGGTTCATGGGGAGGAGGATTCACGGAAGGGGTTCGAGGGATAGGATAAGGACTATGGCTAGCGGTGCAGGAGTAGGTCAGTGGTGGCGGAGTAGGGCAGCGGTGGTGGAGTGGCAGCGGTGGCGGAGTGGAAACGGCGGTAGAGTAACAACCGACAATGATAAGATCTGGGGGAGGGAGTGAGGGGAGTTAACAGAAGGGTATAGTCACGCGAGAGCTTAAGGGTGTGATAAATAGAGGGAATTATGCACCATATATTATAAAATGGGACCACGGTTGTATCAGCACTAGAAAAGTGCTAATAAAGGGTCCCTTTATCAGCACTAAAATTTTAGCGCTAATAAATCGTACCTTTATCCGTGCTTTTAAATAGTGCTGAAAAAGATTAACCTTTATCAGCGCTTTTTTGTTTAGCGCTGATAAAAGGTGGTTCTTCCATTGGACATTTTAATAGTAGTAAAAATCAAAAATTTATTATAAAAATTTATTAAGAAATAAATTTAATTATGAAAAATTCCAAATAAACATTAAAAATAATAGAAATAATTAATAAAATGTTTAAATTTTTTGATAAAATGATGGGGAAATTCTGTAGAATTTAGAGCCACACCACCAATGAAGAGTGAAATGCTTGTGAGATAAAAAAGGAATCAATTGAATCAAATCCCATCAGATTAGGGTTTTAATCAACCAATTAAATGAGGATACATCAATCTAAATAAGATTAGAGAAGAAGAAGAAATAGGATTCCACACAAAAGTTACATCATTTTATGAAGTGGAATTGCTTGCATTCATCAATACTTCAATATGAGTAGAAGAGGGGTTTGGGGATGAAAAATTATTTCTTGAGGGCCTCTATGAGAAAAAGGGTTGAGTGAGAGCTGAAGGGGTGTGTTTTGTAATAATAAATGGGGGATTGGGATTTTTTGTAAAAAATACATATTTCCACACCGCAACCCCTGATGGATACAATGAAAAAGAGGGTAAAAAAACTAGGCTACAAATCTATTCAAAAGAGCTTGCCACATCCACAATCACCTAACTAGATTCTAGATTCTATGGTGCATCGTGCACCCAGATCAACTGTACCTGGTGGAAACACAACCCATCACCAACATCACTATAACGACAATGATATTTTCATGTACTTTATTATAATCTTTTTTGGGTTATTTTTATAGCTCGGCATGGAGATGTTTTGAGATTCTGAGGCCTCGTGTTCTTAGAATTAATTTTTGATATATATTAATTACGTTAAATGCACACACATACATGTTTTATGAAAAAATTGAATAACATATAGATGGATCCACAATTCAAAAATACGAGGTAGTCATTGAAATTGGAGAATTAGTATTACCCTAGGTGTGATGTATCCATAGAATTTGTAAGGTGTTCGGGTTGCAGCGCAATCATGGGGGAATAGAAAAATAAATTTCTTGAATAAATTTATTTATTTATTTAATTACCCAATGTTATAAAATTATATATAAACAATGTTATAAGGAGATCTCAAGGTAGGATAAAAAAACCTAGAGAACTAGATAAATGTTGGAGGGAGCATTAGAGTATCATTCATCAAATAATAACCACCATATCATTGATCATCGATTAGTGTTTAGCGAAACATGTGGGTTCGACTAACCCTATCAATTTGAGATCGTTCTTCACCATCGACTAATACAAATCGATGATGGATGTTATTTTGTTTGGATTTATCCACATTTTGTTAATCCTACAATGAATGTGAATCAATAAACAGATAGATTGACTCATGGATTATTCATATTATGGGGTTAGATTTAGATTAATCTAGAAATTGATAATTGCACTCTGATTATTGTTTTTCTTTCTTCATCATAACATCAACAACAAATAAGAGCCAACAAGAACATTAGCTGAGGTTCTTTCCTTGGGTTTTGGTTTAACATTTCTTTTCTTATTTCTATGTTCATCACGGGAAAATATCTTGGACCAAGTTTCAAAAAATACATAGAAATCATCTCTTCTGCACCTATTTTTCATTTTAATGGTTTTATATCACATATCGAGGCCTCAATTGACAAAAAGAATGAGCTACAATGACATCATATTGATCAGGGAAGTATTTTTTGGGTATCATTCTTATTATCATTGGAATGTGATGACAAATAACATGGGTGGATTATTCCTAAATGGAATTGAATGGATGAAAACTAATGATCGATGGCAATAAGGTCGGTCAGTTTTGTTCCTTAATTTTTAGTAGGAGGTGTGACTGAATAGACATTTGAATGATTAAAAAAAGACATGGGGTCAATATTTGGGATTCTAGAAAATTACACATAAAATGGAATGTAATCTTCGATTACATGGCATGTGGGTCCTAGGATAGGGTGCTAGGGTTTCCAAAAATAAGTAAAATATCACACGACGTGTGAATGTTGTCATAGGTAATTTGACTAGAACTTGTGGCTCATCATGTACCTAGGATGGTTCATGGGACAATGAAAAGCACTTCGATCCATACATGCACATGGACATACATACACAGACATGACCAGAAGTACAAGGGATCAGAGACATCATGTCCTCTGACACGTGCAAGGGAATGGGCTGTGATATAAGAGATTAACCTAGTGCAGATGGGACACACTGTGTATTACCATTACATGTTGTGTACTCTTTCATGCATGGGTCTGATCTCTTATCGTCTTCATCTTGAAAAATTTTCATTTAAGGTCTTTCCTTATATCCCTTCTTTAGTGGTATGTATGGAATCACATACTCCACATATGATAGTGATCCCTTCAATGGTACTTCTTGGATAGAGATGTTTGAATCATTCTATGTGTCCTAGAGTGAATACTCTATCATTGTCCTTTGCTAGGGGGATTTATAAGTATATTTGTGAACAACACTATGTGGGTGATGATACTCTACTTAGTGGGTTATTCAATAATGAGTTGTTGATATACCATATGGACTGGGATTTAATTTTATTATTTGTATCATTATTTTCAGACAACCATTGAATACATCATATAGTGAGAACTAATGAGTAGTACATCTCATATGGATTCCCACTGTGATATCTTACTCATGGACTATCTCTTAGAAAGGGAGTAATGTGGAACCATCTACTTGGATCCCTTGACAGACATTATAGTTAAGGAATTACTTTGATACTACGTGTCTTTTTTTAATATGTCAATATATATTTTTAATACCAATGGTAGACATATACGGCTGTATAGATGAATTTATTCATTTTTTATATTTTTAGTGACTTAAGTGTGTCCTACTAGTTATTGTAATACTCATCCCTTCATTAGTTTGGCATGCATTTGCTAAATATTATACAGATGATCAACCTTTTAATGAGTCCAAGAGGGAACATGACCGTGCATGGACTAGTGATATGGATTTACCATGGTGTGTTCATGAAGGTTACATTGATAGCAGTCCCCTTCTATACATTTAGGTTCAACTTTACCTTTTGACTCATTATGGTGGGTTTTTAATTCAAGATTTTTTCTTTTAGTGCTTTTTTCTTTACACTGATATTGGTATTTAGATGTATTGATGAATTTTTTATCATTTTTTATATTTATGCATCACACGGGCTTAGAAATTTGCCTGTGCGTATAGGAAATTTAGGATAAGGAATCCCATGTGAGTGATATTCCTACTCAGCACTGGTCACTAGCTCCAATCCTATTGAAGTTATGATTCAGGTAGTCAAGGTCAGGGCCCTATTAGGATGGGTCATGACCCAGTGGTACGAGACTAGTCAGTTAAACCATAGGACTAGAGTCCGTGAGATTGGTTTGGAGAAACAACGTTAAGTGTTTCAATATTAGATTTCAATCTTGGGACTCGAGTGTTGGTGTGATGGCCAATATATCCCAACACAAAGACTCTAATCACCTACCTTTGGACTCAGAACATATAGAAACTTGTGGCATGGAAAACATTTCTGCATGCATCATATAAGAATGGTTTTTGGGTTTTATTTCCTTACTGAGTCATTTCTCCATAAATACTCATTAAATATAGTAAATCATTTCTATTTTAGGATTCCCACTTGATGTATGCCATCTAGGATTCATCTTCAGAATAATGAGGATGATCCTCTAAGTGAAGTGACATCGATACATGCGTCGGTTTCATAGTTATTACCTACAGGTGGTTCACCAGTTATAACACCACCTATAGAGAAGAAGTTTGTACATTTAGTACCAATAGGGGAGGTTTGCAGGCTGACCATGCTTCATGTGTTTTAGTGATATCAATACCTTTGGATCTGATTTTATCCCTTCCAATAGGTGAATGAGGACTATCATGAGGCGGTGATGTGATTTTTATATATTTTAAATACATTAGAAAATAAGATGGTGGTCAAGGTAGAAATCCTTATCCTTGAATCTACATTAAAATGGTGGGGTTTAGTAACCCCATAATATGATGAGGTGACTCTAGTATGGTCATAGTTTGAGCGACTTTTCAAAGGGGAGTTCACTCCAGCTAGCTTTACCAACCTCTCTAGGTATTCGATGGATATGGTACATGATAATTTATTTTGGGATTATTCATCCGAGTGACGATTTTTTAGAAACATACAAGATATAATTATACATATATGAATTCCTAAAAATGATTGGGGTTCTATAACACTACTTAGTGTTCATGAGTTTCTTAGATGACCAGACGCGGACAGTTAAAGCCGACATTGGGAACATTGGAGTAGAGACTTAGAAAACATTGATCTGATGACAATCTGAGGGACCTAGACTTAGAAGGAGATCTCATGATTGGGGATCTATGGTTCATGGATCAAAAGATGGGTCTATTCATCCCATAGAAGGGAGCTTCTAATCTTGTGGTGACATGGGAACTCCTTCATGAGACTGTTGGACCCACTGTTTGGCTAATAGAAAGATAGTGAATGGGTAGCCTAGGCAGAGGAAGTGGTAGTAATAGATAGTTGGGTAGGAAAGGGGGTGTTATAGAAGAGTTTTTAGAGTATCTGAATGTGATAGACTACTACCACTAGGCCTAGGTGGTCTACATTAGGCTCATAGAGGTGGAAGACATGGGTAAGAGAAACTAAAAGCGGTTGTGGCTTATAGCCTAGAGGCTCTGGGGATGATACAAGTTACAATAAATTTATTTCATACCATTGATAAATTACTAATATACATGGGTTATTTTTGTTCCATTATTTACACTTACCTGGACTGAGACTTATAGATTCTTGTTAATCCCTTGGATCAACCCTTGCACATGGACACTCTAACTGATGGTGAATAATAGATCAAACTCTTTTTCCAAAAGTGTGAACCGACTCTTTGAGGTGATAGTTTCTATTAGGATCTATTTTTAATTTCTATGAGGCCTTGAAACATAATCTTAGTGATAAATTGCTTAGATACAATTCATTACCATATAGAATTATTCATATGGATGATGTGGTGTGTCCATAGTGATGGGACAAGGATTTACATTGTGGGTGAAAAGTAAATTTTGACCATGAATGATAGACTCAAGTATAAGAGGGTGCATCTGATTACTCACTAGTTGGAGATTATAACCCTTGGTGTTTTGTACTCTATGATTTTTTCATTCCATGTATTGGTGGTGGAGTATGAGGATGTATTTCTTAAGTACATTCCATTCTTACCTCCATATTGAGAGTTATACATCTGCATTGAACTACAGCCTAGGATGACCATGATATGTACAAAAACATATCAGATGACTCCTAGAAAGCCTCACATGTATAGGGTGTAGTCAGAGGACATTCATAAGAATGGATTTGTTCTATGTTTCACCATGGGAAGCCCCAGTTTTGTTATCCCAGAAATTGGATTACACCTTGATGTTATGTGTGGACTACCTTCACCTAAACTAAGTGACCATAAAGAAAAATTATCCATTATAGTGGATCTATGGCCACTTTGATCATTTGAGAGGGGCTTGATGGCTCTAAAATATTCAACTAACATGAGTTTATCATCAGTTCTAAGTATGGGATGATGATGTACTGAATACAACACTCAGATGTGGATATGGTAACTATGAGTGCATTGTAATTCAGTTAAGTGTGACGAATTACCTACCATTGTTCATAGGACTCATCAACTAGATATTTTAACCGTTTTTATAATGGTTCATGGTAGTATTCATTAATGATATCCTAGTATACTCATATTCTAATGAGGACCACACGAGACACATGAGGATCGTTTTAGATGTACTCTGGGGGAACCGACATTATGGGAATCTCTCGATGTCCCAGTAATGGTTTTTTGAGGACCACTTTTATGGACATGTTATCTCAAATGATGATGTAATAGTTGACCTGACAAAGTTTAAGGCATCATTAGCTTTGGATCCACCCTAGGGCATGATGGAGGAGACGAGCTTCCTTGGGTTGGAAAGATACGATTAAGGAATTAGGGTGTGTAGCGGAAACTCATGGGATGAGGATTCAAAAAAATTCACCATCAGGATGATGGAATTTTTCCACTTTGGTGAATTGAGCCTGGGTATGGTTCGAGGATCTTGCGTAAATTAAATAGAGCAAAAAAATTAAATCAAAAAAATATCTTTTTCTGATCTGAATCAATGCTTGAAATTTTAATATCACCAATGATCAATCTTAGAATGATCAAATGTTTAATACCTCTTGATCATCTACACATGCTACAGAAAAATTTATGATCATCGATCATTGAATTCTCAGTGATAGCATGGAGATCAGAGGAAGCCTTTGACCTCTCGATGATCATTGTATCGACATGTCTTATATGCAAAGAGACGATCTCAATAAAATCACATAGACTAAGGTATTCTATCTATATAATGTGGAAGATGAGGGAGAGGATCTAAAAATCTTGTTGTGAATCATCCCATGTGTGAAATTATCTCTCACATAATTATAGTGGATTCCTAAATATCCGGATTGGGTTCCCCAACCCACATTTATTAAACATCTGATAAATTAATAAATATGATGAACTAAATTGAATCATTAATATTATTTATATTTTATCACATACCTATAAAATATATTAAATACATTACATGATAAAATCTGAGTCATTTAATTGGACTCTTCATTCTCACTAATATTAAATTAATATGTAATAATATTCATTCGAATAATAATATTTCTTGTGTTTTCTTAAACACCATCAAATACATTTAAAAAATAAATTCAACAAAATTATTATTTACTTTAATAATAGTGAAATTATTTATTTATCAGTGATCAATATCTTGGAAAACACTCAAACCACATTGTGGGGACCACTATATCCAATATACATATTCAATGGAATATGGTGGATTCATGAATATTCTGTTTTCTATGACCCTCTAGTCACATATCATGATAGTAGTAAATAGTATTCAAAGACTAAAAGTAGACTCTCGCTACCCCTAAAGGCCCTAAAAGGGATAAGGAATAGTCATATCAATGAAATCCAACATACACTCATGTATTGTGTAATGTAATATCATTGTATTTAGATATCTCATAAATAAGGATGATCACTTGTGTCATCATCCTTTATTGAGTTATTATTTATCGATCTAACTCTATGGTTTTACGTTCTAACTATCGTGGAAAAAAATTTATTAGGGAAATTCCATCCTAATCAACTAGGCTCGAGATAAAATACTTTCTCAACTAAAAAGTTTCAAATCCATTCTTGATCATTCCACCAATTCCATACCCCCAAAGATGCACCCAACACAAGATACCTCTCTATGATTTCAGTGTCACGTTTTTTACCTGTATTAAATTACACATTAAAATTGCACACACAAGTAATGATCTCATGTTAGGAGACAAATACACACATCCATATATATGAATAGTCAATTACACCTGAAACATATGGTGTTCCTATTAAAAGGTATGTCCTCATGATCTCCACTACTAAAGACCACCATGTAAAAATTTCAAATGAAAAAGTCTCAATTATTATGATCCCCCAACACCTAATAGTAATACATCAAATGTGTCCTGTAAATATAATATATATAATCCATATGACATTTTTTTAATATTAATTTCATTGTATCTCTAGGTTCTCATTTAATAATATTATTTACTATAAACATTTAATAAAAAAATTAATATGTAGACATTATCATTAAATAGTGGACACAAAAAATATCTACAATATAATGGTTTGTATACATCATGTAAACCTAACTGTACCAATGATATGGTAATAATAATGTATTATATATTTGGGTATAGGTACCTTAATATGAAAACACTACAAATTAAACTAGGGGAAAATTTTTAAGCACTTTCATTATCTCTTACATGATAAACCATGTTTCTACTGAGTCACAACTTTAGTTATTTAGTCTACCATGTTTCTACTCTGTTGAAATTGTTCCTTATGTGAACTCATAACCTTGTGTAAAACTTATCATTATTTGGCATCCCATAGTATATCACTTTTTTCCACAATGAAAATTTGAAATATAGGATAGTACCTACAATAGAATTATCATGAGGATCAAATATTACTTGATAGGTGTGATTCCATTAACAAAAACAACTTAATGCCTTTAATAACATCTTCTTAGGTACTTTAGATGCAGCAACATACTTAGTATTAATATTTATGGCCACCATTAGATTTTATGAGATCATATGTCTCATTCCATTAGCCTCACAATTTTTTAATATCGCATTGATCTAGCAAAGACTAGTTTGTGTCCATTTTAAATCAATATCCTTCCTCTTCACAACCCATGTACATATCTTTTATAATTTCCCAATTACAATCATATAGTTCTGAATGTTTCACTTATAGGTCTCTAGGATATAACTGTTATTTTCCTAATACAAGGTATATACAATCAATATCATATGTTGTACATATTATGGCATATGTGATTTATCCATTTCAGAAATGTATGGAAGTTGTCTCACAACATTAATATCTTTTTATGCTTATTCATGTCTTCTAGGAGAGATATATTCCATTTGAAACTTGTAAAAATCAACTCTCAAAATGTTCCAACTTTTTTTTACAATACTATATCATGATATATTTGATTCATTAGGTCCGAAAAACTATTAGATCTACCTCAGTAGTTCTTGTTCCATTGAACTTAGATGTATACATACATTTAATCTTACTAGTATACTAGTCTTAAGTAACTATATTACTGATATCAATTTTTCATATGTTGCCAAACATATTACACATGGGAATAATGGAAATTTCAATAAAATATGGTTGACACATAGAATTGATTCATTCCAAATTAATTGTATAAGAACCTTTTTCATATGTTAATCCTAATTTGGATTTTAGTAATGTACTCTTATTGGAATTCTATGATGTTAGCATCCCTTTCTGGTTGTGTCGTATAGAAACCATCCATGATTGGGGTATAGACTTCAAATTCTTAATAAAATGATCACAAAAATTAAATATGCCATGAAAAATTTAAATGGATTTTGGCATAATTAATTTTAAATACCAATAATGATATATTGATACCATTATTTTACCACCCATGTATCATATCACTTAAACATCCACCACAGTATTCAACTTAATAATCCCCTTAAAACTTTGATACATAGAATCCATTTTTGAATTTTAATTGACCTTCTTAATCATTGTTGATTTTAAAATATATCAACTTGTACAAATAATTATTCACAATGAAATTTTTTTCACATATATTGGTTTTAACATTTATACATAGTTTGTGTCCGCTGAACATTATTTTCCACATGCACTTGTGTATTTTTTTCTTATTCCAACTTTTTGAGCATACCTAGCATTGAATAGAATCAAGTTAATATTTCTCCCACTATATCTAATAGTGATGTACACCCTTATATTGAAATATAGTCTATCACATCACTACAATTATTCAATCATAGAGATTTAAAAAAATTCTAAAGAAACCTCTAGAATAATTAACTTATATGCAAAATGTGTTTAGAATAATGAATTTTTTATTATAACCTCAAAAACTATTTGCATCTCAACACATTATATTATGACATAATGAATATTCATCATACTATAACTCATATGATATCCATTTTTCATGATAGTTATTATTTAGTTATTGGATTTTTCTGTTATTTTCGATCCACATCATGAAATACATTGGATGTTTATGCACATCATATATATCTAAACATTGATGCCTCTTATACATACATTATAACTCTGATGTACATATAAAAATTTTCATTTAGAAATTTATCCATTCAATATTTTATTGATAAATTCAAACCTGGATGACTTACCATAATTCCACCTTATAAACATCATATCCCTAATGTGGATAAGGTAATCCACATTTAGGAATTATACCAAGGTATGTTATATTGATTGATAAATACTTGACTAGGATATTCATCAGCATGTTAGCCGGAAGCATATCATATCTTTTGACCATGAATATTCCATACTTCACATCCAAATTAATTAATATCATAAAGGATCATTATGAAATATATTTACCCCTATTTTACCCTTTCAATAGTTCTTGCTCTCTTGGTCAACTAATTCCAAAAAATTTGGGACACAACTTTATGCAAATCTTTTTATTTTTAATTAAATAAATATGTTGATATTTACATCAATAACACCTAAGGTGTTTAGATCCACAAAGTATAAATACCATACATGTTAAATCCTTTATGTACACTTTTAGTTTTACTTGACAAAAAATTAACATTCCAAAACTAGGTATATAAGTTTTAAATTTTATATTCATCACATTAATTTTGATTTATTTATTAAAGAACTTTCGGTTATTATGAGACACAACAAAAAAATATTCCTTCTAAACTAGAATAATGCCACATTATGGTAAAAGGAAATGTGAGATAAATGTTTTGGTTATACTAAAAAAAATATAATAGAATCAATCATGTGGGAATTAGAAGTTGTGTTCTTCTCAACACTAACTTTGGAATCAATCTATTTCAGCAACTTTGAGAATACACCTGACTTATTATAATGTTTCTATACATACATGGAAATTGTAATCAAATACACTTATGTGATTGTAATATTATATTTTATACCCAATAAGCATGTTATAAACCTTAATTTATGAATATTTACTGAAGAATAAGTGAGTTCCTGCTTCTAAAATTCAATCCATTACATTTCAAATTACATAAATGTTATTTCAGGGTATGTGAACAGAATAACCTCATGTTTAATACCACTTTCTTTGAAGGTTGTTTCAAAGGTTCATTTTTCATCACCCTTTTCATTAGCCTTTTTTCCTTGTCTATCAACTTGTTCACCCTAAGAAATAAATATTAATCCATCATTAATTATCTTATTTATTGTATTACCTTACATAAAAGTTAATGGATAATTTACTATATCATGTACATTCTATAATTGTAACCAAAACTTGATTAATTTGATGAAGAAAATGTAATTATGGGATTCTTGGAATGATCGGGATATTTCTTTCATATTTACATATAGAAAGTTTAATTATCACCCATTCATATCTCAGCTCTGTTTCTCCTTCTAAGATTCTAATATATTATACTACATGTTATATCATCCATGACCTGATGTAGTGCTAAAAAGTGACATCGGGAAATGGAGATAGAATAATGACAAAACCATCATACGCTCTATACATAAGTCTTTTTTAAGCTATTTTATACTGTAACACCCCGAGATTTTATAAGAAATAATCTTTTAAATTTATTTGATGTCTTGTGTTGTAATCTACACCAAAATTAGCTTCCTCTATACACAAAACCATGTATAGATTTTCATTGATGTATAAATGAACTATATTTTGATTATGTTATATGAAAAACCAAAGGAATTTTTCACGACATGTAACCCTGACATGGCTTGCATTACAGTCAATAGTGACCTTGCCCGATAGCGTCTGTTGTACGCAATACTGAGTTTTACTAAATGATGATATATTATTATAATATTATTATGAACTATCTGTTATGAATATTCGTAACTGAATTTTTAATTTTAGGAAATTATAATTCATCTTACACATTTTATAGAACATGGTGTTAGTACAAAATAAATATTTTTGGTAAAATAAATATTTTTCATAAATTGCAGTTTTGCCGCCTTTTGATGGCGCACCCACATGAAATCTAGTTTTTAACATGTTTATAAGTTCAATTATACGAAATAAACATTTTAATTTCAATAAGAATATAAAAATTTACTTTGGATAAATTTTTGACAATATTCTGATAACCTCCATATTTTGATGAATAGTAAAAATACGCTAAATTTTAATTTAAAACAACATTTGTCATCAAGATAAATTATATTGTTAAATTATAATATTGAATTTTTTTAAAGTATAAATAGAATATATCTTCACAATTTAACATATTGTAAGTCATTATCATTAATTTTACTTTGAATTCATAGGTAAAAATATTTCAATCTTTTGCAATGTTTTTACTTTTAAAACTAGTTTTCTTAACAATGGGATTAATTTTAAATTAATTACTGCAACTTCTATGTTTTGAATTTTGAAAAATGGATTCCATATATGGAATCAGTAGGTCTAAATTATTTTTATAGGCAATTTTTTTATTTTTAGCTATTATGAATAGTAACTACGGTAAATTTTATTTACTATAGTTAAAGATAAATCAGGTAATTAAGGATAAAAATAATATTATAAAATTTCCCTAACACTTGAAAAAATTATAGAGGATGAATAAAAGTTGACCCATATCAACTAAGGGTTAGAATAGATTCATCTCATGGACTATGGACTATGAAAATGATGTAATTATTAATAAAACCAAAGAATGTGACAACATGTCACTCTCTTATATCTTATAAGTTTAATAATTTTACTTTAGTGATAAACCTCATAAAACTTAGATTATAAATAATATCCAAAAATTTAATAAAAGTATCTACATCGTGAGAATTTATTTAGAATTTTTAGGGATTAAATAATTATCATTAATGATTACACAATATTAATGTTGAAATTATTTTATTGATTGAAATATCAAATAAATTGTATTAAAAATTTTAAAATAAATATTATATGAACTAATTAATGTTTTCCACAGATTTTCTATATTAATATGACATTTTATGAGTATATTATATATTTTGTTTCGAATATATCCTCTGTATGGATTTTATTTAAATTCTAAAAAATAAATAGTGTCAAAATTAACACTATTGTTATTTTATAAAAATGACATATTGTAAAATTGTTTAAAAATCACAAAAATATTTAAAAATTATAAATTGAAATTTATATTGTCTAAAATTTTATAACTTATAAAATTATAGACAATTCACAACACATATGTCATTATTTATAACCCATTGAAATTTAGAATTTTTTTACCACAAATAAAAATAAATAGATTAAATTAGTATAAATAATGTTGATAAGATCTAAAATAAATTCCCAACATGTCTAAATATTATTTTATATTATATTACAACCCTATCGCATCTAATAATTTTATCTGAGTCATTTTTTGAGGTTTTTAATTGGTGTTTGAGATTATTATAAATTAGTATTTTAGAGGTTTCCAAAAGTTCCCCTCTACTATCTTATAAAAGAGCACCTACTCCCTCTCCTTCTCACACCATTTTAATCCATAAATCTCTGCCAACCCCTGCCAATTTCTCTTCTCCACTTCCCTAGAAACATACTACAGAAACTGGTCTTCTTCAGAGACAATCTTTAGTGCCCTAAGAGGAGGTTTAGAAGAGGCGCGTCGAAGAAGTGCTAATATCCTTTACCGATTCTTTCGAATTCATTTCTTCTTATACATCCTACTATTTAGGTGTTTCATAATAAAGAAATAACATCAGTATCACCCATATACTAATATGTTATTATAAATTTGAACCAACCCTATTTAACCTTCTATCCATCCTAAAAAAAATAAAATCATCGCGCGTGCGTATGTACGAAATACCGTCTCCACGCCATGGTGTAATCTGTTTTTCCACCACTACCTTACATGGATGGGTATAATGGTATAAAGAGTAACTATATATGGTTATTATAACATGATACTATTTCTAAGATATTATATCATCCTCTCTAATTCCATTCAATAATTAGGGGAATAACATCATCGCTCGTGCGTACGTACGGATTACCATTCCCACAGCACGATGAGATTAATTCTCCATTTTAACCATTAAAGAATGATTATAAAGTATATATAATGAATAATCAGGAAATATCTTACATAATAATGATACTGGATTTATGTGCATATATGTTTCATTTAATTGAATGGAATTAATAATATCAAGATCAACAAGTCCAAACACATATGAACGGTTTTACCCAAAAATAGCATCCATGCGTACGTACGACCAACCCTCTCCATGAACGGTTTATTTCCTTCCATTTATCGATCTACCATATATATTTATATTCTTAATATATAATATATATAAATCATGTTTAACATTCTATATTTATGTAAATCATGAAGGAAGTAATAATATCAAGATCAACAAGTCCAAACACATATTATAAATGAAACGATTTTACCCAAAATGATGTTTTAACATGGAATTCACAAAAGAACGGGTAATATAAAGTCAAAAGTGAATCATATATGATATCATAAATATTATTATGTTTCTATTACAAGTTAATAATTTGTTTAAACCCACTATATAGGAGGTCTGGACACGTATGGAAGAAATTGGTCATAAGTTAAGGGATAATTTTGAAATCTCGTTTCTATCCAAGATTGCTTATACGTTAGTATTTACTGGGGTTAAATTTATCATCCGTCTCCATGTTTTATAAAAATTTTTCATAAAATATATTCTATTCTTCCATGTATGTCTAAATTCCTTTTTTACCTTTGTTTACTTTTACCACATTGTGTGGAAGGAATCATTCCTTTGTTTACCATATAAGTTACTTTTTGACTTTTTCGGTAAAAGTTCGAGAAGAATGCTTTTTTAACTTATACGGCATAAACAGATTTTTACAGTTTCATAATGACTTATTTACATGAAGATTCCTCTAAAATATTTCATTGTTATTTTAAATAAAATGTTCTCATAAAATCTCATGGAATGTTTTGAAAAGAAAATGATTTTGAAGAAGAAAAGATATTTTCCTCAAGAAATCATTTCACGTGTTTTATCAAAACTATCTTCCGTCTAAGACGAAATTATTTTGTATGATGATGTTTCATGTATAATGTTTCTATTATTTACATGGTTTTATTTTTCTATTGATGGAATGATATAAATTTTTTTATATTTATTATTTTATGATGGGAGAATGTCTATGAAACCCATATTTTCATTGGGTCAAGATGAATGATTTATGTTTATTTTGGGGCACACAAAATAATGATTTCATTATGAGATGGGTGGGACCAGTATCTCCTTCCAATGCATTAGGTAATGATTTATATCTAATGATATTGACATGGCTGGAATGACAAGTGAATCTGGTTTAGTAATACAGGGCTGCAACGACAAGTAATTCTGGTTCAGTAATGAACTTTGTCCACTATGATGGACTTAGTAGAAATTCCTTGGCTACTATGGAAATAATATCATTTTCTTAATGGTTTTCTACAATTACATATTTTATTATCATGCCATTTTATCATTTTTAATGTTCCTTTATAATTTATGCCTTATATACTGTCATATTTTATGTCATTGCTCAAGATTTTGATGTTTAAACTTTATGTTCATGTTCTTAAGTTCAAATGTATATGGTTTGTTTTATTTTCTCCATGATTACCCTTACTTATCATTTGAGCTCAACCTTTTTATGTTTTCATTTCCACTGGATATAAAGAATGATTTTAGGTAAGAAAACAAAAGTGGAAGATATTTATGGGAGATATTGAAAAACATTCACCATGATTAGAAGATTATGTTCCGAGTTTCCAATGACACTAAACTATTATAGTCATTGGGTGTCTGTTTTTGTTATGTATTAAGTAGTCCCCAAAAATAATGTAATGTCCATATACATCATACTTTGGGTCTATACAGTTGGTATGATAGGAATGGTTTAGTTACCGTTTGGAAACTAAGATGAAAAATCTTTAGTGAGATCCCCAAATATATTTCTATGGTATGTCTAAGGATGTCCGTAAGGTTAAGTATAACTATAGGTTATATTACTATAATTATGATAACGATCATGAATAACCTAGGATTAAACCTAATATGTAAGATATTGAAATTACGCACCTTTATTATGTTGTTTTCCTAGAATAATTTATGCCTCTCAAACTATTCTTTTAGGTTTTAGACGATGAATGGAACTAGAAGGAACCATGTGGATCAATGTAATGGAAAATGAAATGATTTTCCACCCGAACAACCCAATGTTATGGGAGATAGAGTGAGAAACCTTATTGATACACTGACAAAAGAAATGAATCATTCTGGACTTCCAAATGAGCAGAGAAGGGAACAATATTCTATTGAGTCCTTCATGAGGCAATGCCCACTTTTTCTCAAAGGGTCTTCTGATCCACTTATTGTTGAAAAATGGATCAGTACCACTGAAAATATATTTTCAGACCAGCAATGTTCTGAACATGATAATGTCAACTTAGCATTATATCGTATGGAAGTTGAAGCTTATCAATGGTGGAATCTTGCCAAGAATACAAGGAAAAGGGATGAAATTGAGTCCATGGAATGGGCCGAGTTCAAGAACTTGTTTTTCAATAAGTACTTACCTCATATTTTTCAAAAAAAAGTTGGACAAGACGTTCCTTGAGATTAACCAAAAGGATGATGAATCTTTTGGTATATACGAGGCGAATTTTACAAGGCTTTCATGGTATGAATATGGCTTTATCATCCAACCTGAGAGTAATGTTGATCGATTCGTCAGTGGATTAAAACCAATTCTTTGAAGGGAATTAGCTATAAGAGTCTTCAGTAGCTATGAAGAAATTGTGTGTTGTGCTATCAAGATAGAACTAGAAGTTAGTGTTACATATCCATCTCCTAGTTTTGACAAGAAACGAAAGATGGAGTTCAAGGAAAAATCTAAAAACAATGGTGAAAAGAAGATGAATGTTTCTTTATGCTCAATGTGTGGAATGTAACGTGGTGGAGATTTTCTTAAAGGGACTGGAAAATGTTTTAAGTGTGGAAAATAAGGTCATCAAGCTGTTGAGTGTCAATGTAATGTGAAAAAGGTTGCTAATTATGTGAATAGAGAAAAGACTATAGAGAACTCTCCACCAACACTTCAATGCTTCAAGTGCAAGGAAATGGGGAATTATGCTAACCAATGGCCTTATCCAAGGGTCAGTGAGGATTGACATCAACAAACTCTTAAGGAAAAGGAAAAAGGGAAGTCCCATGGAAATGTTGAATATGACAACAAATTGGTGGAATTATTAAGTGTTTATGTAACGAGATTACAAAATAATGTTGTGGAATCCCATTTATAGTATTGTTTAATATTAGAATATATATATATTTATTGGTTTGTTGTGGTTTTCAATAATTATATGGTACCAGAAACCATGAAAAGTGATTGAAATGTTTTTTTAAAGCACCTAATATGTGCATAATGAACGGATAAAGAGATAATGATATGTTTGATAGTATTAATGAACTCATGACTGATATAAGGACAAAGTGACATCATGGATTGAATATATAGAAATTTTGGGATTTTACTATTTGAAAAGAGTTAACTTTCGATATCATTAATGTTTTTACTAAGGTTCTATGGTAGTTCATGTTTCAATAAAATGAAAGTTTAAGGAATTCACATGTTTGGAATATAACCAACAAGATATATCTTATGATATATGGGAGATAAATGATGGTAATCACATGCTTTGTATATGACCTCTCTAGTAATCATTTTCTTTATTCTATGAGATTGGACAAAAGTATTTTGGATGAGCCAAAAGATTGGAATGGATTATGTTGGACATCAGATAGTATTGTTTTAGGCTAAAACCATTTGATATTAAGATAGTATAGTTTTAGAAAAAGGTGAACTGGTAGAACGGGTGACAACCCATCACGTTGGACAAGGATGCGAGAATCGAACCCACAACTGATGTGCGACATGCCATTATTGCCAACCACTATCCTTCAAGAAGTCCCTGGTTTGTAGAAATTAGTTTTATTTTATTAAGTGGTATGATAGATGAAGTATAAGTCCATTTTTGGAACCATATACAATTAATCTCACCCTAATATGGACTTATGTATATAACTTTTGCTAACCTTTTGGTTGAGACATATTGAATGACCTATCATTCTATCGCATGATCTACTAACAATTCACAAAAGAAAAATTCAACTTCATTTCATTAAGATATGAAGTGGAAATTGTTAAAGGCACAAAAAATAGTGTGATTGTACCAAAATCATGTAAGTATATCTTTTAATTGAAAAATTATTTAACACTAAGGAAATGATCTTGAACACCAAAAATGTTGTCCTAGTGCCCTCATATAAGATGACTCAGATGGTACCTTAGATCATCACGAATTTATGGCTTTTTGATTGTTGGATTTTTCATAGACATGTTCTCTACCACTCTTCATCCAAACATGATGGTTATATTTTACTTCCATATCCATATTTTCACCTATATACTCTTATGTGGAAACCTAGTGCTGAGTTAATTTGGGTGACCGTTATGTTTCTAATGTTCCTTTTTAAAATTAAGTTTTAGTATTCCATTTTAAAATGTGGGTTTCTATGAAAGAAACCTTCATGTAGTAAATGATTTATAACCCCAACAATTTTCTAGGGCCAAATTTATTTTAAGGTTGGTAGAATGTAATGCCCTGATATTTTATGAGAAATAATCTTTTTAATTTCACTGAAGTCTTGTGTTGTAAGCTACACCAAAATTTTCTTGTGAAATACACAACACCAACTATATATTTTGATCAATGTATAAATGAACTATTTTTTATTATGTTTTACGCAGCACCAAAGGAAGCTTACACTACACTTAACCCAGACTTGGCTTGCATTACACGCAATAGTGACCTTCCTCGATAGCGTGTGTTGTACGCAATACTGAGTTTCACTAAATAGTGATATATTGTTATAGTATTATCATGAACTATGAATTATAAATATTAGTAACTAAATTTTTAATTTTATGACATTATAATTCATCTTCCATATTTTATATAACATGGTATGAGAACAAAATAAATGTTTCGGGTAAAATAAGTATTTTTTCAAAAAATGCAGTGTTGCCACCATTTAATGTTGCACCCACATTAAATCAAGATTTTGACATGTTTATAAGTTCAATTATATGAAATAAAATTTTTCATTGCAATCATGACATAAAAATTTACTTTGGATAAATTTTTGACATTATTCTGATAACCTTCATATTTTGATGGATAGTAAAAATACACTAAATTTAAATTAAAAACAACTTTTTTCATCAAGATAAATTATATGGTTAAATTATAATATTTAATTGTTTTAAAGTATAAATAGAATATATTTTTACCATTTAATATATTTTAATTCATTAGCATTATTTTTACATTGAATTCATAGGTAAAAACATTTCAATCTTTTGCAACGTTTTAACTTTTAAAACTCGTTTTCTTAACAATGGGATTAATTTTAAATTAATTATTTCAACTTCTGTGTTTTGAATTTTGAAAAATGGATTCCATATTTGGAATCAGTAGGTTAATATTTTGTTAATATTATACTTCTTATTTTTATACATTATGAATATTAACTACGGTAAATTTTATTTACTACAGTTAAAGGTAAATCGTGTTATTAAGGGTAAAAATAAGATTATAAAATTACCCTAACACCTCCCAAAATTCTATTGGATGACTAAATGTCGACCCATATCACCTAAGAGTAATAATAGATTCATTTCATGGACTTTTGAATATGAAAATCATGTAATTATTATTAAAACTAATGAAAGTGACAACATGTCACTCTCTTATATCTTATAAGTTTGATAATTTTAATTTAGTGATAAATCTCATAAAACATCAAATATAAAAAGTATCAAGAAATATAATAAAATTATCTACATAGTAATTATTTATTTATAATTTTTAAGGATTAAATAAGTATCATTAATGGTGACATAATAGTGATGTAGAAATTATTTTATTGATTTAAATATCAAATAAATGGTTTTAAAAATATTAAAATAAATAATATATGAACTAATAATTGTTCTGAAAAAAATTAATAGATTAATATGACATGTTAGTAGTCTATTAAATATTTTTTTTCGAATATATTCTCGGTGTGGATTTTATTTAATTTCTAACAAATGAGTAGTGTCAAAATTGACACTATTATTATTTTATAATAATAAAATATTATAAAATTGATTAAAATCCCCAAATTTTTTAAAAGTTTTAAATTAAAATTTATATGGTATAAAATGTCATAATATATCCAATTATTGTCAATTAATAACACATCAGTAATTATTTATAACAATTTAAAGTTTAGAATATTATTACCACAAATAAAAATAAATAGATTAAATTAGGATAAATCAAGTTGATAAGGATTAAAATAAATTCCCACCATGCTTAAATTTTATTGGTTGATTATATTACAACACCTTATAATATAGTATTCGTATTTGAGTCATTTTTGGAGGGTTTTAAGTGGGTTTTGAGTTTATTATAAATTAATATATAATAGGTTTCCAAAAGTGCCCCTCTCATCTCTTATAAAAGGACACCTCCTCCCTCTCCTTCTCACACCATTTTGAGACTTAATGCTCATACAAACCTAACCAATTTATCTTTTCCACTTCCCTATAAACATACTAGAGGTTCTGATATTATTCAATGTCCTACTTTAGGGCCCTAAGAGGAGGTTTAGAAGATGCGCATCGAAGATGAGGTAATATCCTTTACCGATTATTTCAAATTCATTTCTTCTTGTACTTCCACTGGTTTTGTTGTTTCATAATAATGTAATAACATATGTATCACCCATACACAGATATGTAATTATATATATGAAACAACCCTATTTAACCTTAAATCCATCCTACGGAAAACCAAATCCCCACGCGTGCGTATGTACGGAATACCGTCTCTACGCCATTGGGTAATCTGTTTTTCCACCACCACCTTACTTTGAAGGGTATAATGGTGTATAAAATAACTATATATGGTTATTATAACATTATACTAATTCTGAGTTATTATATCATCCACTCTAATTTCATTCAATAATTATGGGAAAGATATCATCGCTTGTGCGTATGTACTGATTACCATCTCCACGACGCGATGAGATTCATTCTCCATGTTATCCATTAAATAATGATTAGTAAGAATATATAATAAATAATAATGAAATATATTACATTAAAATGATACTGTCTTTATGTACATATATGTTTCATTGACATAATTCCAGTCAATTCAATATGGAAATGAAAACAGCATTCATGTTTACATACGACCTACACTCTCCATGGACGGTGTATTTCATTCCATTTATTGATCTATCATATATAGTTATATACTGAATATATATTATATATAAATCATTTTTTACATTCTGGAATTATTTAAATCACGATATAAGTAATAATATCAAGAACAAAAATTCCAAACACATATGATAAATGAAACGATTTTAACCAAAACGATTCTTTAACATGGAATTTAGAAAAGAACAGGTAATATAATGTTGTACATGAATCATATATAATATCATAAATATTGTTACGGTTATTTTACAAGTTAATAATATGTTTAAACTTAATATACATAAGTTCTGGACACGTATGGAAGAAATTGGACATAAGGTAAGGGATAATTTTGCCATTTCATTTCTATATGAGATTGCATATATGTAAGTATTTAATGGGGTTAAATTTATCATCAATGTCCATGATTTAAAAAATGTTTTCATAAAATTTTTACTATTCTTCAATGTATATTTAAATTAATTTTTATCCTTTGTTGACTTTTACCTTATTTAACGGAAGGAATCATTCCTTTGTTTACCATATAAGGTACTTATTGACTTTTCCAGTAAAAGTATGAGAATAGTATTTTTTTATCTTATACGGCATGAATGGATTTTGGAAGTTTCTTAACGCATTATTTCCATGAAGCTTCCTCTACAATACATCATGATTATTTTCAACACAATTATTTTTTTTTAAATCACATGGAATTTTCTGAAAGGAATATGATTTTTAAGAAGAAAGGATATTTTCTTCACACATTCATTTCAAGTGTTTTATCAAAACTATCTTCCATCTACGATGAAATTTTTTAGTATTATTATGTTTCAATTATAATGTCTCTATTATTTACATGGGTTTAGTTTTCTTATGATGAAATGATATCCATTTTTTATATGGATTATGTTATGATGGGTTGATGTTTATGAAACCCATTTTATTCTTTCGGTCAAGATGAATGATTTATGTTTATTTTGTGGCACTCGAAAGAATGATTTCATTATGAGATGGGTGAGACCTATAATTATATCTAATGCATTGGGTAATGATTTATATCTCATGAGATAGACATCGATGGAAAGACAAGTAAATTTAGTTCATTAATACAGGGCTGGAATGGCATGTAAACCCAGTTCAGTAATGGAATTTGTCCGCTGTGATGGTCTTGGAAGCAATGCCTCGGCTACTATGAAAATCATATCATGTGATCAATGGTTTTCCATAATTATATGTTTTATTCCCATGCCATTATTTCATGATTAATGTTCCTTTATGATTTATGCCCTATATACTGCCATGTTTTTGTTCATTGCTCATGATTTTGATGTTTAAACATTATGTTCATGTTTTTAAGTTCAAATTTATATGGTTTGTTTTATATTATCCATGATTACCCTTACTGAACATTTGATCTCACTCTTATTATGTTTTCTTTTTTCCAGGAGATAAATAAATGTTTTAGGTATGAAAACAGAAGGGGAATATCTTTATGGGAGATATTGAAGATCTTTCACCATGATTAGAAGATTATGTTCTGAGTTTCCAAAGACACTAAACTATTATGGTCCTTGGGTGTCTGTTTTTGTTATGTATTATGTATTCTGCAAAAATAATGTAATTTCCATGTACGTCAAGCTTTGGGTCTCTACATACATCCTCTCTATCTGAGGTGGATTAATAGGCATAGAAAACCTTGAAAACTAAATTTCTTGTATCATAGTATTGTGCGCAAGAGTCAATACTACACTTCAAAAATCATGCTTTTTTTGGGAATTTTCATTGTCCAATATTTCTCACAATGTATTTGTGTTAGTAATTTCCATTTATAAAATATGAAATCAATAATATTGGACTTTTACCTTGATTAGTGAACTGAAAATTAGTGATTAGTTTATTAAATCATTAAATGTCTATCACTATTTTATGGAATTCTATGAACTTATATACTAGAATCAGAGTACTCTTTCGATTTAGTATTCTAGTGGAAATGATTTGTAAACCACCCCTCACAATCTACAAACATTGGATGAACCACTACTTAGAGATTTAAAGGTGGGCGCTCAACTGGACAACTATATTAACCATTGATTCCTTGATTTGTTGTGTGAAGTCCGAGCTTCTAAAATCATCAATATGATTTTATCAAATTTTCCTATAAGGTTCGGAAGGCTATGATTTGATATTTATTTTCTACCAACATTAGTTATGTCAAAATTTTACTCTCATAAGAATTATCATGTAGTAAAAGGCACCATCAACCTTTGCTGAAGAGCCCCCTCGAACACTCAATTTTGATAAAATTATAATGAATGAAAATGTTTAATGACTTCATATTTCATTGAGGTTTTTTCTGATTTTCTTAAAAAAATTAATATATATATATTAACCTTGTTTAATCTATATTTTCTCACTCATATCTGACAATTAATAGAAAAACATTCATCACTATTTTTTTTATTTTATAGATTTATTATTTAATTTATCTCCCATTGTCATTAAATGCATAAAATAATAAATAAATTCATAATAGAAATAAACTACCAGAATGTTCTTGATCATCATCAACTTCTTGATCAATTTAAACTCAATGGACCAACCATGACATAGGGGTAACCTACTTTTGTCGTAGCTTGACTCTTAATGTAGCTCGTCCTCCAAACATTATTTCAACTATTAATCTAGAGTACCATCTCATCTTGGTGGGGTCTATATCTCATATGGGGTACTACCTCATCTTTGTGGGGTTCACGACATACATCATCTTTACCAATATAAAAATGTACTTGCATTTATGTGAGGGGAACTTAGGGCGCAATGTATAATAGCTAAATTTGGACGTGTATTCACTTATACATATAGACAACAAATTATGACGATGTGTACACTGTCAAAATGAATTAATTATTTACAATCATCAAATAAAGTAAAAAAATAATTAAATAAATCAATCAATGAGACTTTTATAGGAAATAAATTTCTCAATAACAATTAGTGGCTAACAATCATGATAAAAAATTAAATTGCAATAAATTAATATAAAATTTTATTTTAATTAAATTAAATTTCTAGATTAATTTAAAATAATATAATTATATTTGATCTATTAATTAATATAATTTTAATAAAATTAATTAATTTAATTTAATACCTATATTAAATTAATGTTATGCACGATCAAAATATAATATCTTAAAACAAAATATATTTTAATCAATTTAATTAAATAATGAAATTAAATTGTTTATATCAGTTAATTTTAATTAATTTAATAACTAATCTAGCACTAAAACCCCGCCCTTTGATATTTTGGGTCAAAAAACCCACAAAAATCCATAACGGGCTATGAAAAACCCATACTGGGCTATTCTATGTTAGGATGACCCATCAAGACTGGTACTAAAAAGGCCTGCAAAAAACCTTCGCATGTCGTATTAGTTTGAAGTCATCTGTGATAAGGGTACCTAGCTTCCCACAATGCTCATTCCATTGAGAGGAGGAATCCTGTTGATATAATAGTAGTATAGATTTGGTAACAATGAGGCATGATCAGGATCATGCCTCGATGGGTAGCGGAGGTGTGACTCACGATCCCTCACACTAGGCGGGAAGTGGTACGACTGTGTCAGGATGTGGTGGTGTTGTGGTAGGTTTGGGCTCCAGTAGTGGTGACTATCTTCAAAGGTAAGGGCATGTGATTCATAGCTAGCTGGGAGCATTCTATGATGGGAGCCTACAACGGTTGTCTTAGTTGTCAGGTCTGCAGGGGGCACTACCTATTTTGTCCAGTGAGGGAGCACCCCTTGACAGTTTTTTTATTTATGGCTTATTTTTTTATAGAAAATGGATACAGTTTGAAAATATTTATAAAAATGGGTGTTCATATGTGTGAACCCCATTAACACATCTTCGGCATGGAGATATGTGTGAATGGGGTTCACACATCTTTTGCACAGTAGAAGATGCGTGAATGAGGTTCATGCATGCTTCCAAAATGGGATGAAGGATGCGTGAAGCCCATTCATGCATCTGGCAAAGAAAATCTATAAAAGAGGGTCTTCACCCCCAAATTTATTCTTCTCATATGGATTTTTCGACGAATCCCTACATGATTTCTTTTCCAAAACATTTTTGCTTTTTTCAAAAATGTAAAATTTATTTTTAATTTTTCAATTGTTTAATTGTGTTTATTAATTTCATTTGTATGGTTTATTTATTTGATTTGTGATATGTATACATTAGTGTTTCAGTGTATGGATTTTTAATTCATATGAATTGATGTATTAATTAGTGTCTTTTATAAGATTTAATTTTTTAATGTTGTGTTTTTTGTATGAATTTTTATTGACTGTTTAGGGAAATTAATTTTTTCATGTCTAAAATGGTGTATAAATTCATATTGAATGTTTATGAAAATTAAATATGTCCAAAAAATGTTATTTTGAATGTAATCATAATTTAAATAATAATTTTTTGTACACTAGTAATATAATTTTTTAATAATATATTAGTTATATGTATCAAATTTAAAGTTATTAAAAAATATATAGAAAATGTTTTTTTATAAATGGTATAAAAATAGTTTTGTAGAAATAATTTTTTTAAATTATATTAGTTATAATTAAAATATTTTTATATAAAAGAGATGAAAATATTTAATATGTATTTCATCTAGTAATAGATATAATAAATATTCCCAAAAACATGGTAAGTTGTGTGATGACTGATCTTGAGATGACCGACCAATGCATAATTGAAATTGAATGTATTGTTTAGTGAATGTAGTTATTTAATTTGTAATAATGGCATTTAGTTTTCAATATTAATGATATGTGAGTCATCTCTAAATTTTTATATAAGGACCTACATGTCTTCTTAAAAACATTATGTATTTCATACCCCTAGACCCCCTCACATGCATGTGAGTAAATTTTTAATTAAAAGGCAATCAAGAAGAGGAGTCCTCGAAGAGGCATCCCCAGAGAGGTTTCCTTGAAGAAGTGTTCGAGAACAAGCATCCTATAAGAGGCATTTCCATTTGAAAGGAGACTAAAGATTGCTGAAATATTTTCTAATAGATACCACATGAGTCCACCCATAGGTTTTGGTTAGTTTATCAATTAATGATAAACTAATCATAAGTCTCAAGATCATGTAACGATTATTTATTCATAAGATATTAAAATATATAATGATATATTAAATTTACTTTAATAATAATTCCACCATTATAATACCTCAATAGTGAAAAATAAATACATAAAAATTCTTCACTTAAATTCAATTATTCAAATCCAATTTAAATAATGTAAAATATTGATGTAGTATATAATATTTTATTAATTTTTTTATGTATTAATGCATGTGAATGTATATTGCAATGGTGAGACCATTTATAAGGAGTAGGGATTTAGATATTGTGTTCCACCTGTCAAAGTGGAAAATCTTCATGGTTGTATTACATTGGATGCAGTTCCCAATAAGATTTATAATAAGTTAATATTGACGGTCAATCAATCCATTTATTCAATCACATATCGACATCTACAACATCCTGAATGTTTTTGGCACATCGAGTACCCTTTGATAGATGATGATGACTGGATGGATGCATTATCCTTATTTTGACAGTAGTGTGCTAATGGTTTGATGGAATTGTATACAATGATTTCTGATTTAGATGTGGAGCAACTGACTACTACAGAACCGTTTTTTGTGAGCTCTATAGAATTTGGTCCTTCACATTACTCTTTTTCATTGACTCCTTCTCATATGACTCTAGTAATATGAATTAATTAGGAAGAAGATGATTAAAATTTGTAATGAAATTTAGATGACATCCCATTGTTTGCAGATATAGTGAATGAAAGTTTATCTGAGGAAGAAGAATCTAGGGAGCCATCAGGAGATGATGTGTGTGTGGGTGATGTGGGGAATGAACCATATGAGGTTCCTTGAGAGATGTGTGTGAGGGTTATGTGGGAAATGAACATTACGAGGTTCCTTTGAGAGACAGACATCAAAGATATCCACCAGTTAGTGGTAATCATGCTTCAGTATTGAGTTCCTTAGTTATAGGAATGTATCGTAAATTTTTTTTGATTGGGATGTCATTTCACTGGATTCTGAATTCTCTATAATTATAGGGAATAGGTGTTCATAAAATGATAATTCCATCTATGTCAGGAAGGATTTTTAAATTAAATTGTCCATGAAAAATGTGATAAAGTGATACCACATTGAGCAACATTTCACATTTGTGGTTGATGGGTCAAAGGAGAAAAAATATATCATTCGTTATGAAAAATATGGGCCAAAATGTAAATTTAGTTTAAAGGAAATATTTGATTTTTTTCATCTTGGAGGATAATGAAATTAGAAGGTCCACATAATTGTGTGCATCTAAGATTGTCATAGGATCACTCATCCATTGATTCAGAGTTTATATCAAATGTTATTTGTGAGATGATACAAACAAGTTAGAATGTTCCTATTTGCCTTTATTGGGAAAGAATTAAAAAATTGTATAACAATAAGATATCATATACCAAAGAATTGAATTAAAAACAGAATGAAATAATAAAAGTGTATGGTGATTGGGATGAATCGTATGCTATGTTTCCAAACCTTCTGGAATTGTTGTCTCTCAATATCAGATTGTTTGTCAGTTGGAAACTGTTGAGTATGTATCCCCCAATCACTGAGTTGATCGAACAAATGTGATGTTAAAAAGTATTGTTTGGGAATTTAGGCCAGGCATTACTGCCTTTCCCTATTGTAAACAATTTATTCAGGTTAATTTCAATTTCCATTATAAAATATATATAGGTATTCTACTCATTTCTCCCACATAGGATGGTAATCGTGCTCCTCTACCACATGCTTTTTCTATTGTTGAAAAGGAGAATTTTAATGTTGGAGCTGGTTTTTGGCATGTGTATGTTTTCATGTCACACAAAACCATGGCGTGTGTCTAATATCTGATCATCATTGACAGATTATAGAGGGCATGGTTAGTGATGGGGTTTCATGGAATGAGCCTAATTCTTATCATCATTTTTACATTATACATATTGCAAGTAATGGGAACACTCATTTTAGAGATGGTGTCATAATGAAGGCAATCCACAAGTTTTGTGTGTTTTTCAAAACGTAAATTTTTTAGACAAACATTATTTCCAATTTTAATACATTATTCTCTTATGGTTTGTCATATGAGCCTCAACAAGAAAGGTTAGACTGATTCCTTGAAGAGATCTGAATTTATAATGAAGATGTGTATAAATATATGATGCAGATTTCAAAGGAAATATGTTTAATAGCATAGGATGGTGGCAGAACATGTAACACCCAAGACTTTTATGTTATATAAATCATCAAAGGAATCTTTTTCTACACAACACTTGCTTGGCTTGCTTTACACGCAATCGCGACCTTCCTCGATAGCTTGCGTCGTACGCAATACCGAGTTTCACTAAACAACAATATGCTATTAAAACTAGCCGTTATGAATAGTAATAACCACTTTTTGAAATTTTATAAATTTTATTTTTCAAAATGGACTTCATTTTTGGACTCAGAATATCGAAATTAGCCTAGGGTGAAATTTTGGTATTTTTCTGAAAACTTTCAATTTTTGATGAATAGTGAAACCACTAAGTGGTAGGTTAAAAACTGAATTTTGCATAAAACTTAATTTTACCGCTTCTGTGAATGGAATTTCAAAAATCCGAGAGACACGGTTAATATCAAGGACTAAAATGTGGTTCAATGAGATGAAAATAATTTTTTGGTGAATAGTAACTTTTTACTATTTTTACCGCGGTTAATAGTAAATAGGGTAACTAAGGGTAAATATGATATTAATATTACCCTAACACATGTCCTAATTCTATTGGACAAGTGTAATTCGACCAAAAACAAACTTAGGAATAAAATATGACCATTTAGGCCCACTTGGATTAGATTAGGACATTTATTATTAATTTATTTAAAGAAGGGTTAAAATAGTTAAAATCAAAGTTTAATAAGTAAATCATTTTTAATATAGGGTTATACATAAGATAAATTCGATTGTAAATATTCATTAGAAAGCTAAAAAGATTTCCTACATTATGGTATTTTATTTGTAATTTTTAGACATCAAATAATTTAATTTATTTATGACACAAAGATGATGCAGTAATTATCTTATTAATGAAATATTGACAAAATTGATAATATAAATACCAAAATAAATGTAATTTGAGACTTTTTATGAATTCCACTAATTTTCTAGGTTACTATGATATATTAGTGTTGCTTTAATCAACTTGGTTCGAACATATAATTCTGTTATGACTTTCACAAAAATCATATATCAAATAGTGTCAAAATTGACACAAAATAGTTTTTAAATCGAATATTATATTATTAATTGTTATTTTATTCCTAAAAATCTAAGGTTCGGCCAAATGACTTAGATAAGGATATATATATTAATAATAAACAATTTGGGGTTCTTTTGGCATGTTATAGTAAGTTTATTAACCATATAGTGAAAGAAAACAAAAAGACACGGTAAAAGTTAAATTAATTAACTTAGAGTTAAATCTAATTGATAAGGTTAAAATAATACCCTAAACTTGTCTAAATCTTATTGGTTGATAGTATTTCGACCCATCCCCACTTTAGCTTCGAAATAATACCCTTTTGAACCATTATAAACCGATTTTGACTTTAATATAAAATAATATTTTGAGATATTCCTAAGGTGCCCCTCTCCTCCCTTATAAAAGGGCACCTCCTCCCCCTCCTCCTCACACCAATTTGAGCACTCAAGCTCGTCCAACCCCTGCCATTTTCTCCTCTCCACTTCCCTCGAATAATCCTAGAGGTCCTGGTCTTCTCCAAAGACCAATCTTAGTTCCTTAAGTGGAGGATTCAAAGAGGCGTTCCAAAGAAGAGGTAATATCCATTACCGATCTTTTCAATTTCTTTCTTCTTCAACTTTTTCTTCTTTAGTTGTTTCATGATAAAGTAATAACATCAGTATTACTTACATACTGATATGTTATTATAAATATGAAACAACCCTAATTCACCTTCTATCCATCCTATGGAAAAATGAAATCACCGCGCGTGCGTACGTACGGAATACCGTCTCCACGCCGTGGTGTAATCTATTTTCCACCATCACCTTACAAGGATGGGTATAATGGTGTAATGAGTAACTATATATGATTATTATTAAGTAATATTGATACTGAAATAATATATATATATACTCCAATACAATTCCACGATCATAGGAACGATATCATCATTCGTGCGTACGTACGGAATACCGTCTCCACGATGTGATGCGACTCGTTCTACATGATCTTCATTTCATAATGATTATATAAATGAATTGAATGAATGAATATGGTATATACTACACTAATACCATTCTGGAAATGAATTATCTATAACCTAAAGATAAGAATAAGAATTTATTTGACAAAACACGCATAAGAACAAAAAGTTATAAAGACCCGAGTAACAAGTAACAATGAAATATTACTAACAAGAAGCTAATAATATGACCATATATGATATCATATCAATATGTATGATTCTGGAATAAGTAAATAACATTATTTAAACCATTATACAGGAGCTTCGGACATGAACAAAGCAAATCGGACCTAAGGTAAGGGAAATATCGCAATCTCATTTTTATCCGAGATTGTTTATACTTTGACATTTACTGGGGTGTATTTTTATCATCCACATCCATGTTCCCTCAATATGTAATAGTATTTCCATCCACTTACAATAGTTTAAATCCAATTTTAACCTTCGGTGAGTTTTTAGTAAAGAATATGAAAGGAATCTCTTGTCGTACGAGGTACTTTTTGACTTTTCCGACAAAAGTACGAAGAATGTTTTTTTTTAACTTATACGGCATGAATGGATTTTTAAAACATTATATCCAAGAAGCATCCTTTACAAGTTTTCAAGTTTATTTTTAATCAAATTCTTTTATTTTAAAGTTGTATGACATGTTATGAAAGGAAAAAATGGTTTTTGAAGAACAAAGGATATTTTCCTCAAGAATGGAGTTCAAGTGTTTAATCAAAATTATTTTCCTTCTAAGATAATAAAGGGTTTTGTTTTTATCCTTATTATTACATTGATTTGATCATGTTGTGATGGAATTATTTTTATGAATTCTTTCATCTTATATGAATTGATTTATGATGTCATGATGTTTCAAGAATCCCATTTTTGTTACATGTGTTATGCGATGATGTATGATTTATGATTATGTGGCACACATAAGAAAGGATTCATTATAAGATGGGTGGGACCTATATCGCCCTCCAATGCATTGGGTAAAGATTTTATATCTCATGAGATAGACATGGCTGGAACGGAAGGTTATTTCGGTTCAGTGATACAGGACTGAAACGAGGAGTGAACTCGGTTCAGAAAGGGACTTTGTCCACTAAGATAGTCTTGGCAATGAGTCATGACTAACAAGAAATGATTTTCCATGATTATGTGTGCATGCCACAAAGTTTCAAGTCTTATGTTATGATTATGGGGATCTCATTTTCACTTATATGATTTATTCCATGTTAAGATATTATGATCTCTTTTGCAGGTTTTGATTTTCATATAGATATGATATGATTTTTATTTCCTTTATTTTCCCTTGCTGAGCATTTGAGCTCACCCTTTTATGTTTTCTTTTCCCCAGGTCAGGAAGATGGATATTAAGTAGAATATGCTTAAAGGGACCCTAGATATGATGAAATAAATGGGAGACACTGTAGAAGATTTATGAACCTGTTGTTTATGTTTCCCAGTTTCTAAAGACACTATACCTATACGGTCCTTTGTGGTTTTGTCATATGTTGTAATAAGTGTGATTCAATTTTGAAGTATTAACAATGTATGTAAAGTGTGGGTCGTTATAGTTGGTATCAGAGGAAAGGTATAGTCAACCTTTGGAAACTAGGATGTGAAAGCCTTAGTAAGAACCCTAAGGATAAGTCTAAGCATAGAACACAATCTTAGAAATGGCCATGAATAACCTAGGATAAGACCATAAGCATGAAAATTTTATTCTTGAATTATGTGGTTTCCTATTATAATTAGTGTTGCTCACACTATTCTTCTTGGTTTTAGTCAATGGCTGGAACCCGAAGGAACCGTGTTAATGCGGAATGCGATGGGCAATGCAATGATTGTCCCCCTGAGCAACCAAACGATATGGGAGCTGGAATGCAAAATCTTGTAGCCATGATCACACAACTTTCTCAAGCTATGAATCATGCGGGATTTCCAAACGAACAAAGGAGGGAGCAACATTCTGTTGAATCCTTCATGAGGCAGCGTCCACCATCTTTCAGCGGGTCTACTGATCCATTAGTTGCTGAACAATGGATTAGTACTACTGAAAAGATATTTTCAGTTCTTCAATGTTCTGAGCATGATAAAGTCATCCTAGAAGTGTATCGTTTGGAAGGAGATGCGGATCAATGGTGGAATCTTGTTAAGAATACGAGGCAAAGGGATAAAATTGAGTCTATGGAATGGGACGAGTTCAAGAACTTATTTTTCAATAAGTACTTCCCTCGTATTCTCCGAACAAAGATGGAGAAAGAGTTACTTGAACTGAAGCAAAGGGATGATGAATCTGTTAGTACCTATGAAGCAAATTTTACAAGACTTTCAAGGTACGCTTCTGGTATTATTATCCAACCTGAGAGTAAGATCGATCAATTCTTTAGTGGCTTAAAACCAAGTCTTCGAAGGGCGTTAGCCATAAGGGACTTCAATAGCTACGAAGAAATCGTTCGATGTGCTCTCAAAGTCGAGATGGAGATTGGAGTAACCCATCAGTCACATGGGTTTGATAAGAAGAGGAAGATGGAATTCAAAGAAAAATCTAAAGAGCACACGGAAAAGAAGATGAACTTCCCATTATGCTCAAAGTGTGGAAAGAAACATGGAGGGAGTTGTCTTAAAGGGACAAGTAAATGTTTTAAATGTGGAAAGGAAGGTCATCGGGCATTTTAATGCCGTGATAATGGGAAGAAGATGTCTAATGATGCAAACAAAGGAAGGGATACACAGAATGAACCTGCTACACTTCAATGTTTCAAGTGCAAGGAGATGGGGCATTATGCCAATCAATGCCCAAATCCAAGGGTTGATGATGATGGTCGACGTCAACAAACACTTAAGGCTAAAGACAAAGGAAAGTCACATGTAATTTCTATCAGCGAGGTGGAGTACGATAACGATGTGGTGAAAGGTACACTTACCATCCACTCTAAAGTAGCAAATGTTTTATTTGATTCTGGATCCACCCACTCTTTTATTTCTGAAAAATTTTCTAAGGGTATCACCGTATTACCTCAACAATTAGATGTTGAGTTAGCTGTGACAACACCTAATGGCACATCAATCGCATCAGAAGTTTATAATTCTTCTCCGATCGAAGTTTGTGGGAAAGTGCTTCCTGCAAATCTTGTGATCCTTCCTTTAGTGGAATTTGATGTGATTCTTGGCATGGATTGGCTTTCTCTACATGGAGCTCATATCAATTGCCAAAGAAGGGAAGTCACATTTCATATTCCAGATCAACCTACGATCGTCTATCCATGCAAGGATGAACATAACCTTCCAGTGGAAATTTCTTCCATCTTATGGGTATTGATTCCACTAAATGAAGGTTATTTATCTCAAATAGTTGGTGAGAAACTCACGATTAAGAATATGACCATTGTACGGGAGTTTGATGATGTCTTTCCGGAGGAATTGCCGGGTCTTCCACCAAATCGTGAAGTTGAGTTTTCAATAGAACTCGTACCGGGTGCTTTGCCTATTTCAAAGACACCTTATAGAATGGCCCCAATTGAGTTGCAATAATTGAAGAAGCAACTCCAAGAGAATATTGATAAGGGATTCATACGCCCTAGTGCGTCACCTTGGGGAGCACCTGTTCTATTTGTTAAGAAGAAAGATGGATCAATGAGACTCTGCATTGATTATCGAGAACTTAACAAGATCACTATCAAGAACAAATATCCTCTCCCACGCATTGATGACTTATTTGACCAACTACGCGGAGCTCAATACTTTTCCAAGATTGATCTTCGTTCAGGGTATCATCAATTAAGGGTCAAAAGGGAGGATATACCAAAGACGGCTTTCCGTACAAGGTATGGACACTATGAATTTATAGTGATGCCATTTGGTCTTACTAATTCCCCTGCTATCTTCATGGATCTAATGAATAGAGTCTTTAGAGACTATCTTGATCAATTTGTGGTAGTCTTTATAGACGATATTCTTGTCTATTAAAAGAGCAAGGAAGAGCATGAAGATCACTTGAGAATTATATTGAAGACCCTGAGAAAGGAGAAGCTTTATGCCAAATTTACCAAGTGTGAATTTTGGCTTCAAAAAGTTGCATTTTTGGGTCACATAATCTCAAAAGAGGGGATATCTGTGGATCCAGCAAAAACAGAGGTTATCGAAAGATGGTCAAGACCAACAACAGTAACTGAGATCCGAAGTTTTCTTGGTTTGGCTGGATATTATCGACGTTTTGTAAAAGATTTTTCACGATTATCTAATCCACTCACCAAGTTGACTCGGAAAGGAGTTAAGTTTGTCTGGATAGAGGAATGTGAAGAGAATTTCAAGGAGTTGAAAAGAAGGTTATCCAGTGCACCTGTGCTCACACTGCCTTGTAGTGGAGAAAGGTTTGTGATCTACAGGGATGCATCCAAGAAGGGATTGGGGTGTGTTCTTATGCAAAATGATATGGTGATAGCTTATGCCTCACGACAGTTGAAAATCCATGAGCAAAATTACCCAACACATGATTTGGAGTTGGCTGCGGTAATCTTTGCATTAAAGATTTGGAGGCATTACCTTTATGGTGAAAGGTGTGATATTTATACTGATCATAAAAGTTTAAAGTATATTTTCACACAAAAGGAGTTGAATATGCGTCAAAGAAGATGGTTGGAGCTGATTAAGGATTATGACTGCTCAATCCATTACCACCCTGGAAAAGCAAACAAGGTGGCAGATGCATTAAGTCGACAAGACCATGCTAGTTTATCCATGATGAGGATCACAAAAGATCCAATATTTATGGATTTACAAAGGATGGATCTTGGAATTATAATGGAAGGGGAAAAATCTTATCTTTCTCAAATGAATGTTCAACCATCTATACATGTGAAGATTAAAGAGGCACAGAAAGAAGATGTCGAGTTACAAAAGAAGGTGAGAAATGTTCCTGAATTCAACCTTGATTGTGATGGGATAATAAAGTTCAGGAATCGGGTTTGTGTTCCTTCCATCCCCGAATTAAAGAAAGAGCTGCTGGATGAGGCTCATAGTTCTTCATTCTCTATTCATCCTGGAAGCACCAAGATGTATAGGGACCTGAAAGAGTACTTCTGGTGGGATGGCATGAAAAGAGATGTTGCTGAATATGTCTCTCGATGCTTGGTTTTTCAACAAGTTAAAGCTGAGAGACAGAAGTCTAAGGGGATGTTACAACCATTACCCATACCCGAATGGAAATGGGAAAACATCACTATGGACTTTGTCACAGGACTTCCTAAAACATCCAAAGGCAATAATGCTATCTGGGTCATAGTTGATCGCCTTACAAAGTCTGCACACTTCATTGCTATTAGAGAGGATTTCTCTCTAGATCAGCTTGCCAGGATATATATAAAGGAAGTGGTAAGATTGCATGGAGTACCACTTTCTATTATATCTGATCGAGATCCGAGATTTACCTCGAAGTTCTGGCGAAGTCTTCAGCATACTCTGGATACAGAGTTGAGTTTCAGCACTGCTTATCATCCCCAGACAGATGGTCAGTCTGAGAGAACAATTCAAACCCTAGAAGATATGTTGAGAGCTTGCTCTATGGATTTCAAAGGAGGTTGGGATCAACACCTACCTTTGGTGGAATTTTCTTATAATAATAGCTTTCACTCCAGTATTCAGATGGCTCCTTATGAAGCTCTCTATGGAAAGAAATGCAGGACTCCAACTTGCTGGGATGAAGTTGGGGAAAGAAAGCTATTGGGACCTGATCTCGTTGATGAAATGGCAGAAAAGGTCAGATCTATTCAACAACACATAAGAGCAGCTCAGAGCCGACAGAAAAGTTATGCCGACAATCGAAGAAAAGACCTAGAGTTTGAAGTAGGCGATAAAGTGTTCTTACGAATATCTCCCTGGAAGAGGGTTATGAGATTTGGAAAGAAGGGGAAGTTGAGCCCTAGATATATCGGTCCTTTTGAAATACTGGATCGTGTTGGGAAGGTAGCTTACCGATTGGCGCTTCCACCGAATCACTCTCAAGTTCACGATGTGTTCCATGTATCTCTCCTGAGAAAGTACATACCAGATCCTTCACATGTACTCAGCTCAGAAGTTGTACCGCTGGAGCAAGGTCTTTCTTATGAAGAACAGCCGATAGAGATTCTGGATCGTAGTGAAAAAGTCCTACGAAATAAGACCACTCGCTTGGTGAAAGTTTTATGGAGAAACCACCAACTTGAAGAAGCTACATGGGAGCTTGAGGATATGATGAGGGAGAAGTATCCTCATTTGTTTGTTGCAAAGTGACGAATTTCGAGGGCGAAATTCTTTTTAAGGGGGGTAGAATGTAACACCCAAGACTTTTATGTTATATAAATCATCAAAGGAATCTTTTTCTACACAACACTTGCTTGGCTTGCTTTACACGCAATCGCGACCTTCCTCGATAGCTTGCGTCGTACGCAATACCGAGTTTCACTAAACAACAATATGCTATTAAAACTAGCCGTTATGAATAGTAATAACCACTTTTTGAAATTTTATAAATTTTATTTTTCAAAATGGACTTCATTTTTGGACTCAGAATATCGAAATTAGCCTAGGGTGAAATTTTGGTATTTTTCTGAAAACTTTCAATTTTTGATGAATAGTGAAACCACTAAGTGGTAGGTTAAAAACTGAATTTTGCATAAAACTTAATTTTACCGATTCTGTGAATGGAATTTCAAAAATCCGAGAGACACGGTTAATATCAAGGACTAAAATGTGGTTCAATGAGATGAAAATAATTTTTTGGTGAATAGTAACGTTTTACTATTTTTACCGCGGTTAATAGTAAATAGGGTAACTAAGGGTAAATATGATATTAATATTACCCTAACACATGTCCTACTTCTATTGGACAAGTGTAATTCGACCAAAAACAAACTTAGGAATAAAATATGACCATTTAGGCCCACTTGGATTAGATTAGGACATTTATTATTAATTTATTTAAAGAAGGGTTAAAATAGTTAAAATCAAAGTTTAATAACTAAATCATTTTTAATATAGGGTTATACATAAGATAAATTAGATTGTAAATATTCATTAGAAATCTAAAAAGATTTCCTACATGATGGTATTTTATTTGTAATTTTTAGACATCAAATAATTTAATTTATTTATGACACAAAGATGATGCAGTAATTATCTTATTAATGAAATATTGACAAAATTGATAATATAAATACCAAAATAAATGTAATTTGAGACATTTTATGAATTCCACTAATTTTCTAGGTTACTATGATATATTAGTGTTGATTTAATCAACTTGGTTCGAACATATAATTCTGTTATGACTTTCACAAAAATCATATATCAAATAGTGTCAAAATTGACACAAAATAGTTTTTAAATAAAATATTATATTATTAATTGTTATTTTATTCCTAAAAATCTAAGGTTCGTCCAAATGACTTAGATAAGGATATATATATTAATAATAAACAATTTGGGGTTCGTTTGGCATGTTATAGTAAGTGTATTAACCATATAGTGAAAGAAAACAAAAAGACACGGTAAAAGTTAAATTAATTAACTTAGAGTTAAATCTAATTGATAAGGTTAAAATAATACCCTAAACTTGTCTAAATCCTATTGGTTGATAGGATTTCGACCCATCCCCACTTTAGCTTCGAAATAATACCCTTTGGAACCATTATAAACCGATTTTGACTTTAATATAAAATAATATTTTGAGATATTCCTAAGGTGCCCCTCTCCTCCCTTATAAAAGGGCACCTCCTCCCCCTCCTCCTCACACCAATTTGAGCACTCAAGCTCGTCCAACCCCTGCCATTTTCTCCTCTCCACTTCCCTCGAATAATCATAGAGGTCCTGGTCTTCTCCAAAGACCAATCTTAGTTCCTTAAGTGGAGGATTCAAAGAGGCGTTCCAAAGAAGAGGTAATATCCATTACCGATCTTTTCAATTTCTTTCTTCTTCAACTTTTTCTTCTTTAGTTGTTTCATGATAAAGTAATAACATCAGTATTACTTACATACTGATATGTTATTATAAATATGAAACAACCCTAATTCACCTTCTATCCATCCTATGGAAAAATGAAATCACCGCGCGTGCGTACGTACGGAATACCGTCTCCACGCCGTGGTGTAATCTATTTTCCACCATCACCTTACAAGGATGGGTATAATGGTGTAATGAGTAACTATATATGATTATTATTAAGTAATATTGATACTGAAATAATATATATATATACTCCAATACAATTCCACGATCATAGGAACGATATCATCACTCGTGCGTACGTACGGAATACCGTCTCCACGATGTGATGCGACTCGTTCTACATGATCTTCATTTCATAATGATTATATAAATGAATTGAATGAATGAATATGGTATATACTACACTAATACCATTCTGGAAATAAATTATCTATAACCTAAAGATAATAATAAGAATTTATTCGACAAAACACGCATAAGAACAAAAAGTTATAAAGACCCGAGTAACAAGTAACAATGAAATATTACTAACAAGAATCTAATAATATGACCATATATGATATCATATCAATATGTATGATTCTGGAATAAGTCAATAACATTATTTAAACCATTATACAGGAGCTTCGGACACGAACAAAGCAAATCGGACCTAAGGTAAGGGAAATATCGCAATCTCATTTTTATCCGAGATTGTTTATACTTTGACATTTACTGGGGTGTATTTTTATCATCCACATCCATGTTCCCTCAATATGTAATATTATTTCCATCCACTTACAATAGTTTAAATCCAATTTTAACCTTAGGTGAGTTTTTAGTAAAGAATATGAAAGGAATCTTTTGTCGTACGAGGTACTTTTTGACTTTTCCGACAAAAGTACGAAGAATGTTTTTTTAACTTATACGGCATGAATGGATTTTTAAAACATTATATCCAAGAAGCATCCTTTACAAGTTTTCAAGTTTATTTTTAATCAAATTCTTTTATTTTAAAGTTGTATGACATGTTATGAAAGGAAAAAAGGGTTTTTGAAGAACAAAGGATATTTTCCTCAAGAATGGAGTTCAAGTGTTTAATCAAAATTATTTTCCTTCTAAGATAATAAAGGGTTTTGTTTTTATCCTTATTATTACATTGATTTGATCATGTTGTGATGGAATTATTTTTATGAATTCTTTCATCTTATATGAATTGATTTATGATGTCATGATGTTTCAAGAATCCCATTTTTGTTACATGTGTTATGCGATGATGTATGATTTATGATTATGTGGCACACATAAGAAAGGATTCATTATAAGATGGGTGGGACCTATATCTCCCTCCAATGCATTGGGTAAAGATTTTATATCTCATGAGATAGACATGGCTGGAACGGAAGGTTATTTCGGTTCAGTGATACAGGACTGAAACGAGGAGTGAACTCGGTTCAGAAAGGGACTTTGTCCACTAAGATAGTCTTGGCAATGAGTCATGACTAACAAGAAATGATTTTCCATGATTATGTGTGCATGCCACAAAGTTTCAAGTCTTATGTTATGATTATGGGGATCTCATTTTCACTTATATGATTTATTCCATGTTAAGATATTATGATCTCTTTTGCAGGTTTTGATTTTCATATAGATATGATATGATTTTTATTTCCTTTATTTGCCCTTGCTGAGCATTTGAGCTCACCCTTTTATGTTTTCTTTTCCCCAGGTCAGGAAGATGGATATTAAGTAGAATATGCTAAAAGGGACCCTAGATATGATGAAATAAATGGGAGACACTGTAGAAGATTTATGAACCAGTTGTTTATGTTTCCCAGTTTCTAAAGACACTATACCTATACGGTCCTTTGTGGTTTTGTCATATGTTGTAATAAGTGTGCTTCAATTTTGAAGTATTAACAATGTATGTAAAGTGTGGGTCGTTATAGAACATATGGGCATATGACCACTAATATAGTGGAGTACATAAATGGGGTCCTCAAGGGTGTGTGCAAACACCTGATCATAGGGTTAGAGCAAAAGACATTTTATTGATGTGTTCACTACTTCGTTGATCAGTCCCAAAAGGCCTATTAGAGGATGGAAAATAGAATGCATTTTATGCATCCTTTCAAAAGTGATATTCATCAAATACTGAATAAGGCATCAAGAAGGATTTTTCTAGCCTTTGACTAGGAAATGAAAATCATTTAGGTAAGACTATTCTATGATCAGGGTACATGCACTAGTGGACTAGTGTTTGTAGTGATGTTAGATAATTGATATAGTGATTGTGACAACTGTCAGGCATTAAGATATCCATTGCACATGATACCCTAACTTGTTCTTCAGTAAATATATCATGGGAACCATATTTTGACATAGTTTATCACATGAGAACTTTGGATAACTATTATAGTGTATCTTGGATTCTTATTGGTTACTTTTATTCTATCCAATTGCTTGCTGATTAACCGACCATCATCCCTAATATTTCCAGGTATCATAATTTGGTTTTTTTCATCTATAATTTTTTCAATCTCTATAGTTTTTTAAATTATTGTCATCATACTAATTGGTTATGGACTCGAGGAGGACAAAAATAAATTCGAATAAAAAATTAAATGGATTGGCCTCAACAACGAGGAGGGAGAATACAATCCAGTATTGGTCACGCAGAAGGACATACTCATACGAGATTTCCCCAAGTGGAAGAATAGCTATCCACATCTCATCATCCCTTATCGAGTTTGTGTATTGCATCATGAATATGTATATTTTGTTTTGTATGAAGAAGTTTCAGTATTGAATTATTTTATTTCTGACATTCTCTATTTATAACATGTTTCATTTCTGATTTGTCTCGTTTTTTGATTCTCAAATATAGAATTTTTTTGATACTCCAAATATTCATAATAACAACATAGAACGAAAATGAATATATCATTCTTCCACCAATAACAAAGACACTAATCCAAAAAACAACAAATCAAGTATAAAAAAAAATACTAACACAATCATTTTTCATTTAATTTTTCTCAATATATTTACATAAAAGTTTCTAATATTTATTGAACCTCTCATACCATATTCACTAAAGCATAATACCTTGAGATTATATGAGAAAAAAAACTTAACACTGGTATTATCCACAGTATTATCATCCAAATGCATTCATGTATCTTATGGCCCACAAAACAGAACTAGCACATGCAAGCCCACATGCAATGCTAAGAACACCTCTATAGGTTTAAATTCATGAAGACCTCATAAATAATGAATCTCAAAATTAGGAAATACGGTCTTTTATTTACTAATGGGATTCTCTATGTAAAAAACACTAATCCTCACACAAGAAATCAATTATAAATAGAAAATATTAACATAATAATATTTCATTTGATTTTTCTAGATTTATTTAAATAATGGTTGATTTTTTTTATTAAATTCACGATAATAAAGTAACGATGATATCATTTGTGAAGATGGAAGATTTCCATTGCTCACATCTCAGGTTACTCATGTACCATGGCTACTTTTAGAGGGATGTCCAGTGCCTCTCTTGGGTGTACGCAATTCTCACCATTTCCGTCATACCGTACCACCTCCTGTCATCATCCCTCAACTTCATTGCATTGGATTCTATGGTGTAGCGATGTGAGACCTCACCTTTCTCAATCATCATCTCATTATTGCGCTTGTAGAGATATGGAGGCCAGAGTCACATACATTCCAATTTAGAGAGGGAATGTGACTATTACCCTGCAGGATGTGTCCATTATGTTGGGCATCCACATCAATGGTGTGACACTAACATATCGAGTTGAATAAGATTTTCCAGACCCTGTTCATTGACTACCAGGAATAAAGGTCCATGATCATGGAAGCACCATCATTGGTGGTAGATTATGTGTTCCTCAGTTAGAATATCACTTCACATAGTTAGTAGAGGATATTTATGAGATAATTTTTCTGTGATTTTTACATGCATATATTTTGAGGCTGATCGGTGTCATGCTTTTTGTTGATCACTCTACTACTTTTGTACATTTTATGTATTTATCTTTTTAGAGGATTTGGATGAGGAAGGCCGGTATAGCTGGGGGTCTCGTTGTCTAGCATATACATATAGGGTGCTATGCTGCACAAGTTGTATCGATAAGATAAAGATCACGAGATTCATGGTTATTTTATAGATGTTGGTATAGGAGAAACTCCCCCATTTAGCTCCACATTCTCATGTTCCATTTCCAGTAGATATTGTAGCAGAGGCTCTTTGTGGAAATTGATATGTTATTCCTTCCTTATACTATCTAACATAATTGTATAACATTATTTTATGAAATTTAAATAAAACAATATTTTCTACTGGTGGAATTAGTCACATTGACATTCTGATTCCCCCATACATAATTTCCACACCTACAAACATATGTTGGATAACATTCTACCACACGACGTAAGTGATTATTATTTATATTGTTAAATCATTATTCTTTACTATACTTGTAATCATTTAATAATTGATTATTTATTTTTTCTTTTAGATTTTATGGATTCCATATATATATTCTATTATCCATAGTCATCCACTATACTGTATGATGGTGCTTTCTATAATCTTATGCAGGGTTCTACTGATTCATTTTCATAAAGTCGAGTGGTAACAGAATGACAGAGTTACGAGGCTGTTCAAATTATTTCATAATGTTCCTGACCCGCCCTATCAGTTAGATTCACTGTATTCCATGAAGATGCCAGGGAATAGAGATGTTGATTGGAGGAGATACCAAGCCAGATATATTGATTTCTAGGAGAGACTACTCGACTTCCCGTTGCGAGGGGTGGTGAAAATGAATTTTCATTTTGGGGATCAGATGGATTATGCATCTTCATACTATAGGTCCCCAATAAAATTTCTAACATGACACTGATGAGACATTCATGAGGTGTTATATATTGTTCCTTTCACAATTCAATATAAATTTTATTCATATTACTTAAAAATGGAATTTTTTTCTTAGGATGCATGTATCTGTCATATACTTCATAGTTCTAATCATATAGAGAACACTGTATTTGACCCAGAATATTTCCACACCCTTGTATCACTATTGCTTTCTTTGATGGATGAGATTTATCAGGGAATTTTCTTTTATCCACCACATGATGAGGAGGTTTTGGTGCCTACAGAGACTGTTGAGCTTGCTGAGGCTCATATAAATGTACTATAGGGTGACGCCCCTGTTATGGATCTTGCTATTCTACATGAGGAAGAATTTCTGCTTGATCAGTTAGATGTTGGACATACACATGAAGAGGGTGTTCAACATGATCAGTCATATGCCCCTCTAGCTTCTCAAGATCAGCCACATGTAGATACAGATATTGACTCGGTGGAGATGGAATCTTCATTACAGACATCCCCAGTACATCAGCCATCTTCTTTCCATGTTGGTGGGAGATCCATCCAGCCTCCACTATCATTATATGTAGGATAGCGTACAGATGGGGAAACTGTACATCCAACACCTCGCACACAAGAGGATGTGAAGGTGGATGCTGAGGATGATGTGCAACATATTCCAGAGCACACACAGAGATGGAAACGACGTGGACATGTCTAGTATACACCTGACTATGAGAGAGAAGACTATACATGCCAGAGGAGTGGATTAGTTTGATTTTTGATTTATTGTACATTATGTATGTGCATTACTATTATCATTTACAGAGTTTTAATTTTTTTTAATATGTGTCTTACTATCATTAATTTATCTTCCAAAATTAATAATTTCTATTTTGTATTCATTAATATTTATTAATACACTAGATTAAATGTTCCGTGAAAATCATGAAATCTTGAAAAAATTAATTGAACTCAATGATTTGAATCCAAAAATGATGGAAACAGATTTGTTTTTAAAAAAATTAAAAATCATGAAGATGAATTTCAATTAGTAATGAATAATTGTGAAGAATAGATGATAATTATTGAAGATAAAAAAACCACAATATGAGTTGTATGGAAATAAAGGTTCATTTTTTCAATTTTGAGAAAATAATCATTCCAAATTTATAAAAGGACACATGATATACTGGTACACAATCTTCACTGGAAGATTTTACTATAAAAATAACTCAATCATTTGATAAAATTTTGGACATTATAAATATGATTGGAATCATATTCGTTCAAATAAGAAATAATCCATAAAAGGGTTAATAATGTGTCAGAATATCCAAGAATAAGTATTGAATAAGGTCATCATTTGTGATATAATATAAGCTATAAAAACTGATGTTTATGACTGTTTCTCTTTAGGGGGAGGTAAATGAAGAAATATTAAATTACTACCAGAATTTTTAAATTAATTATAATAAATATTTATTACTATATAACATTCAAAAAGATAATTTTATTGAATGATAAATGTTTTTCTATGTCTCTCTTACATTTTTAACAAAAAAAAATACTAAATATAAAGGGGTTATTATTGAATTAATCAAATACATGAGAAATTTATTTTTCTAAAAATATGATGAATTTTTTAATCCTTTCTGTAGAATTTGTGAACAGGGTTCATGGATCCCATAGAAAATACATAAGGGATGCTTGAAGCCCATTTACACATCCTAGTGATTGTAGATGCGTAAACGAGGTTCAAACATCCTTTATCGAATATGTGTTGTATGTGTGAACCCCATTCATGCATCTCTCCACACAAAAGATGCATGAAAAGGGTTCATGCATCTGGAAACCCATTTAAAAAAATTCCAACCCTATAAATTTTATAAAAAAAAATTAAAACCCATAAATAAAAAACATCACATCCACTTGTCCCTTTTTTGTGGTTTTCTCAACATTAATTTTCCTCAACATCCTAAAAATTAGGCTTTTTAGTAAAATATTATTGTATTTTAATCAATTAATTAAACAATATAAAAACTTTATAAGATGGAATTAATTGTTCTATCCTGAATGTATGGGTTCACCGTAAATCAAAACATTATTGATATTAAAATTTACAACCATTTTAACAACCAATTTCAATCAATATTTTTTTCAGATAGACGTAACTTGCTCATATGACCTCATATTGTATCGTGGTTGGATCTGTTATGAACGATTAGACACCATGAACTTATATTTAATGATAATTTAATTTTACTGTCATAGATAATTCAAGTGATCCCTCTAATATCAATTGAAGGTACCATGGCTTGAATCCAAATCAAATAGGTTTTGGATTTAATTATTCTCATTATCAGGATAAAAGAACATAACATCTCATGTAATATGAGATGTGTTATGGTTCAAGGTTCTGACATAAATTAAACAGAGAAAAAAATAAAAATAAAAAACATTTCTATTTTTTTATTTGAGTACGTGCTCAACATCTGCTAGCCATTAGTAATCATTGCTTCAAGGATCCAAGTTATAACACCTCTAGATCATCCACACATGCTTCAAAAATAAACAAGAGATTTGATTATTGAATTAATATTTACAACATGAAGATATGATTAATTTCTTCAGATCCTAACAATCATCACATTGACATGTATTTGATTCAATAATATGATCTTGTTCTGATCACATGGATCAAGAGCTTCTCTTACTTGAATGAAGGATAGAAGAGAGATGTTTTGGAAATTTATCAAAAAAACAGATCTTGTGCAAGATCCTATCTCACCTATTTAATGTGGTTTCTATAATACCCGAATAGAATTCCTCGACCCCCATTTGTTAATCATATTCTATAAAAAATAATTATGATGAACTAAATGGTCTCATAAATATTATTTATATTGTATCACAAACATGTAATATATATTTAGTTTTTTATGTTAAAAAATCCAAGTCATTTAGCATGACTCATCATTACTTCTAATATTAAATGAATGTAGAATAATATTCATTTAAATAATATTATTTCTTATGTTTAATTAGACACTTGTAGATACCTTTAATAAATATGTTCAACCCAAATATTCTTTACTTAAATAATAAAAATATTACTTATTTATTGATGATTGATAACTTGGACGATGCTTAAACCCTATGGTGGTGATCCCCATGTCCAATATACTTATTTACCATAATAGGGAATATTCTTGAATATGCTATTGTGTGTGACCCTCAAGGGAATTTTATCAAAAGTAGTGAATAATATTAATAAAGTACTATCAAAGTCTAACAACCCATAAGGGCCCCTAAAGAGATAAGGAATAGTTATTGAAATAAAAACCAACATATGAACATATACTATGCAATATAATATCATTGTATTTAGATATCTCATAAATCAGGGCAGAAACATGTGTCATGAACCTTTAGTAAATTATTATTATTTGATTTAACTATACAGATTAACCTTTCAACTACCACAAACACATATTATGAATGTTCTATTATCCTGATCAACCTATCCCTGGATATATAACTTCCTCAACATGGAAGTGAAAAAATACAATATTGATCATTCAACTAATTCTATACAACCAATGATTCACCAAATAAAAGCTACCTTACTAAAATATCATATTCATAGTTTTTTCTTACATCAAAATATGTGATCAATTGGATCACACTGGTAATGATTTCATGTCCATAGACCAATTCACATGTTTGTACATAGGAATAATAAATGACACATGATACATGTGGTGTTCCTATTTGAGGGTCTCTCCTCATGGTCTCAACTACTAGAGATCACCAAGTGTGAAATTCTTGAGAATAGGACTCAATGTTAATGAGCCCTCAACACCTTATATTCATACATAATGTGTTTCCATTCTGTATGATGTAACATGACCAGATTATATTTTTTATGATTAATTTCATTGTATCTCGAGGTTCTAATTATATCCTGGGATATTCTATAACCATTAAATATGAAAATTAATCTATGGACATTACCATTAAATATGGAAATCAAAAAGTACACCAGATATGGTAATCATGTATACCTATCTGTACAAATGATATGGTAATCAAAAGGTCCTATATAGTTGGGTCTAGGGAACCCACTATTACAATACTCTCACATGAACAATATATAACTCTCTAACCACCTTAGTTAACTCACAAATGATAAATTATTTTTCTATTGAGTCAAGTATTTAGTTGTTGGGACTCCTACATTTCTGATATGTGACTATTCTTATACATAAAACCTCACCACCTTCAGGAAAATGTCTCATGAGATTTTATACTAGAGTATATCACTTTTTTCCACCGTCAAAACAAGACATCTTGGATAGTACATGTAATAGAATTATCACGATGATAAAACATTACCTATTGGGTGTGATTCCAATAAATGGAACAAATTGTTAAATTTTACAACTACTTTTAGATACCACATATAATACACCATACTCGATATTTATAGGTATGAATACCACTAGCGTGTACGATCTCATATCACTCATTAACTTATTTTGATTGTAATACTAGATCACATTGATATTGAGATGACTATTTTTGTGCCATTAAAACCAGTATCCTTCCTCTGAACGACCTAGATAGATATCTTCTGTACTTTCCAAAGTACAATACGACAGTTATAACCACATCACATGCAGTTCTTCTGGATGTAATTGATATTTTTGACTATAAATTATGTAATGAAAAAATCATATTTTATACATATAAAGGCATATGTAATTGATCCCTTTCTGATGTGAGTGGAGTTAAACTAAACAGATTAATCTCCTCCTATGTTTAGGAATATCTTCTTGGAGAGGCATATTCCATGTGAAATTGGTATCAATTATCCCTCATATTTTTCCAACTTGTATTTTTAAATATTATTTTAGTATATGTATGATTGACTAGGTCCTTGTAACCATTATATCTTCCCCATGATTTCCCATTCCCTAGAACATAGGTTTCTACTTTAAGTAAATCTCTTGAGAAATTAGTTTTATCCTAGTCTTAACTAATAATAATACCAATAATTGTTTTCCATATTTTACCAAACATATTTCACTTGGAAAACATTAGGGATCCCACTAACCTCCGGTATACTCATGGTCTCGACTTGTTCTAAATTAATGATGAAAGATCATAATTATTACTTAAATCCTAATTTGGATTTTAGTAACTTGAAAATATTATTGGAATTCTACGATTTCACCATTCCTTTCTGGTTGTGTCATATAAACACTTTCCATGTCTGGGGCCTCAACATCTAATGCTCAATAAAATGATCATAGAAAGTATCTATGATAAGTAAACTATTAATACATTTATGAATTATTTTTGGGTATAAATAATGTAGCCTTATTGGATTCAGGCTTGTACCACCCATGTATCATCTCCCTTGAATACAAACCACAATATTCACAATAATAATACACTTTTCAATTTTATATATGGAATATATTCTTGAATTCTAATTAACCATCTCAATCATATATGATTTCCAAATATGGAATAATTATAGGAAATTTTATTAAAAGTGAATAATTTATCACCAAATGTGGTGAATATAAATCCATCACTATGGGTTTAACCATCCAACATAGTATGTGTCTTTGGAAAAAAATTTCCACATCATCATGTGGAATTTTTACATATGCCAAATATTTATGAATTTATGACATTTTCTAGACCCGAGTCAATGTTTCTCCTATTATTTCTAATAGAGATTTTCACCCTTATATATATATTTGTTCTTTCAATTTACTATCACTTTTCTATCATAAATATTTATATGATATCATAATAATCCTTTAGGATAATTACCTTAGATTACAATGGTGTTTAGAATAATACATGTTTTTTTATACCCTAATATACTCTTTTTACCACAAAACATTATATTATGACATAATGGATTTCAATGATAATATAACTCCTATGATCTCCATTTTTCATGATAGTTGACATATGGTTATGGTATTTATCTATTATTTTTGAATCACACCATGATGTATAATGGATTTTTATGCACTGAATATATATCATATCATTGATTCTCTTTATACATACGTCTTATCATTGATGTTTATAAGAAAAATCGCATTTACAAATTTCCCCATGAAATATTTTATTGATCCTCCTTATTATTACAATATACCTAATGTGGATAAGGTAATTTTCATTTAGAAATTATTACACACTACATTATATCGATTAATAAATACATGATCAAGATATTATTTAGCATCTCATCTCAAAGAATCGCACAGATTCTGACCATGCATATTATATATATCACTTTCACATTCCATAAGAACATAAAAAAACATATGAAGAATATTTACCTTTATATTTCCCTTTAATAGTTCACTCTCTATTTCAAAAATAATTTCCAAATATTTGTTGTGTACATTTATGTCTAAAATATTCTTTTTCCAAAAATAAATATGGTTATATATACACCAATAATCCATAACTTGTTAACTCCATAGAGTCTAAATACCATACTAGGCATATCATTTATTTCCTTTTATTGTTTTACATTAAAAAGAATTATCATTCTACAATTGGGTATATAAGTCCTACATTTTATATTCATCATGTATTCCCTATGATTCAAGTATCACAAAACTATGTGTTTAGCATGACACACCACAAACAACATTCATTCCAATGTTGAACAATTTCTCCAGGTGTCCATAAAAAAATTGAGATAAATTTTATCATTATACTCAGAAAAACATTTACAATAATCAGTCAATTAGGAATTATAAGTCTGCCATCCTAATTTTTTATTACATAACTTTTCATTTACATGGTTCAAATAAATGATCTTTTAAGGTTTAGTTTCAGGGAAAAAGGTACATAATAAATGAAAACATAAAAAATTATTCTAATACATGTGATAGGGTCCTTAAAATGTTAATCCTACGTATATTTACTTGATCTCATTACATAGGGACATAAATCAAATGAATGGGTGAGTATGTGTCCTAGTATGGTAAAGAGAGGGAAATATTTTACATTTGATCTTATGAAATATGAATAAGAACTTGAAAATTATCATAAAGTAAGGATAAAGAGAAATATAATAATAATAACATGAATAACACCCTAGAAATTTTTAAATTACATTTCAATGATACATTCATAAACATATCACCAAAGTTTGTCACATGGTGTCATAAAAATTACCAAGGTTATTCGCCATGGTATTGTAAAACATGTCATATCAAGAGACTAAATTATTCACCCAATGCATATAATCCTTTTCAGGGAAACCCCTTCATATTTATTAATTAATTTGATACACATATATTATAATAATATATTTCAGAAATAACACAATGAGATTTAAATAAAATTGTTTCATGTAAAAATCAACATTTTTTAAAAAGTGCATAAATAAAAGATCTTTATGTAATTTATAACCCATGAAAATGGAATGAGGGTTTTATGTATGTCAGTCATCGAATAAAATAACCATATTTACATATTAGTAAATAAACATTGAAAATAACGAGTTCTAGGTATTCACATAACGAAAATAACAGAGAATTTATTAAGGATAATAGAGAAATTTTTTGATGTAAAATCAGAAGCATTAATTGAATGAAAATGGTTTTATAAATATATAAAAATAGATAATGATTGGGTTTCTCATTAATAAAAAAAAATTAATAAATTATAGGGTTAATATTAATTGTATATATGAAATTAGTTTGTAAATTTTAAAGACATGTCAAATAAAGAGGAAACTTGAATGGATAATAGAATTAGAGATTTCCCTTACCTTTAAATGTTTTTCATAAAACATGTTGATGAGGATCTTATGGGATTAAGGAAACATTTGTAAGATTTTTTTATGAGGATAAAATATTATATCTTCATGGGGGAAGAATTTCAAGTGAAATGAAATGGGTAAATGTTTGGGTATTTATAATAAAATTGGGGGATTGGTTTATTAATTCCTAAATTTAGGCCATTAACACCTAGGTAGTGGTAAATATAAAACTAGGCGATTTCCCATGGTATTTTCACGATATTAATAGAAACATGGGTCACCGTGGATTTTATTTTAACACAAAATAGTCCGACATCAATTTTTATTACATTTTTTGGAAAGGAAAGATAATGTTTTTACAAAATCCCATTTTTAATGTTGTTGTTTACATTTTAGAATTTGAAAAGTAACCATATATTTGTAAATTTATTCAAATGTATTAATATATTTGATATTAATAAAATGAAATATTTTATTTCTTTTATTTTTGTTAATTATTTTTTAAATCATTGTTATATATTTATTATGTCATTAATCATACTGAAAAACTCAATTTTATTTATACTATTCTGGAAAAAAATATTCTATTTTAGAAAATTATCATAAATTTACAATAACCTAATTTTGACATTATGATTTCCAAAATGATATTTATTCTATCATAATAATTATATAAATATCATAATTTATCATTTAAATATAAAATATCCTTATTTATTAAAAATATTAGCAGAAAGAAAATTCATCGTGATATTTTAGACACTTGGAAAAAAATATTTTATCCATTATATTTAAAAATGAGTGTTTTTATCACAATATATAATAAAATTAAACATTATTTATAATAACATAGTTTATTATAACATTTTTACATTTTATAAAAATTAATTTTTTTTATGAAAAGTCAATTAATCAAATTCGTCATGTTTTTATTAAGAAAAAAATATTTTTTGATGAAAATTGATTGAACAATAATTGTATTTATACAAAGGAATTAAACATTATGAAAATTATTACCTTGAAACATAAAATATTATAACACCTACATATAGACCTTATGTGCGATCGTGAAAAATTCATGGGGTTGCTCGGATAATAACCGGGTGGTAATTACCACTAACTTGAACTTCTCTTATAAGCTATTTCATTCAAGAACAACTTGTTGAATATTGGATTGTGATTGGTCAAGAGAAGAATTTTTATGGTTCTACCTCCCCTATTATGATAAATGGTCTTTATAAAACATGAATCTACTAGTTGATTCCATAATTTATACTTTATGTATTAATAATCTCTTTTCATTTATACTTATAAACTCTAATTATAATGTTAATTTTTTATCAAGATTACAATTTCCAATAGCCGTATTAACCAATGGTCGTAATTGACCATCCAACATATAATGATCGAAACCCAATGGTCACATTTAAAATTATATTCATTTAATTATTAATAAGATATATTTTTTAGTACAAAAATATTGTAACACATATTTTCTAAGGAAGAAATACCTGTAAAAAATTCTCAGTCATTATATTCTCCCCCTTAAGAAATCTCATCCCTAAAATATCAAATCATTCTCTTAGTTGAGAAATGGTATGGATACTTATGCCTCATTATCTCCTCTATCTCTCATGTCTCTCAATCATATCTATGGTTCTTCAATAACACTTTGATGAGGTGGGATGTCTTGGTTCATATAACATTGTCTCTATAGTCCAATATCTCAATTGGCTACTCCTCTTAAGATATGTCATGTTCTAGTTCTACCAACTCATGACACAGTACATATATAGGGTTAGGTATATACAATTTCAAGAGTGATACATGGGATACATAATGAACATGAGCAGGATTTAGAGAAATTGAATGTCGACAGGCCATTTATCCTATGTGATCAATGATTTCATAGGGGCCAATATATGTGGGGATAAGATTCTATTTCTTCCAAAACCATAATAATCTCTTCCAATTTTATATTTTATGGAACACTTTTTTCATACACAAAACTCTATGTACCTTAAATGGTTGTCATCATGGATCTTCTACCAACTCGTAGAATCATATATTTTTTGTTGGATGGGAAGAACCATTTATTAATATCTTGCACAAGATTAGGCACAATAAACGTTCTCTCACCGACTTCATCCCAACAAGGAGTTATACATTACATCACATATAGATATTCATAGGGTTACATTTGAATAATAAAATAAAATATGTTATTTTATGAGAACATATAGAATGGGAGATGCTGATCCCATACACCATTAAATTCAATTTAGAATGTGTTCAACATTACAACAAGTGTTTGAATAGTTATTTCAGACTGGACCATAGTTTAAGGGTGATATGATATAGTGAAATTCAATTCAGTACTTAGATAATTTTGAATACATCTATATAATTTTGACACGATCATTGGATCATGATAATAAAAGATAGAATGTGGTACCCCATTAAACCTCACCAGGTCCTCTACATAAATCATGGAATGTTGTTCAAGAGAGAAATCATCCCGAAAATAAATAAAATAGGTATTCTTGGTGATATTAAAAACTATGACCCATATTGAATAGATTCTATTTGATGTTATGGGGAGAATAATGGAATCATACATAGTGATATTATCCCACTTCCATGTTGGTATGGCTAGTGGGTGCAAAACCCCTTTAAGAAGTTTTCAATCTACCTTCACTTGTTGACACACCAGGCACATTGTAGTGTAGTAAAAAATCCTCCTTTGCATATTATCCCTCTAATAATGATTAAGAAGGTCCATATACATTTTCATACTTTCAATATGTATAGGGAATTTATAGCTATGAGCATCTTCCATGAGCACCATATTTATTTCTGTAATAGATAGAACACATGGCCTTGTTAGAAATTCTAGTACACCTTCTTGATTAATATTAAACTTATAAAATATTCCATAATTGACTTTATCTTTCTTATTTTATAAAAATGGTTCTTCTCTTTGTGATTTCTTGATATTCTATAGTAATAATGGTAGATAAATCATTTGGGATATGGTTAATGATGTCCCCACCCTTATTATTGTCATGTCTAGTTTTACAAATTATTTTATCAAAGAATCTCCTTTATTCCTATTCATTTCCAGAAAAACATTGTGTTTTCTACATAATGCATCAATGAATTTTTCTCTCTTCCATTATGATAATGAATTGTTTAATCATATCCTATAAGTTCATCCAACAGTCTCCTATGTCTCATGTTCAATTACTTTTGTTTGAATGTATACTTCAAACATTAGTGGCATGTGTTTATATCACATTTGTTCACAAAAATATTATTCCTCCATATATTTAGACAAAAAACAACCACAACTAGCTCTAGTTCATGCATAGGATAATTCTGATCAAGTGGCTTCAATTGCAAAGATTCATATTCAATCACTAGGTCATTTCTTATGGGGACGCACCCAATCTCTTTCAGATATTAATAACTAAAAATAAAAAATACTTCTCCAATAGAGGGTAGAGTAAACATTGGTGCAGTAACCAATCCCTTCATTGAATCATGGAAACATTATCCAATCCTTTTTCTAGATGATCTATCCCATTTTTTATTTATCATGGTTTGTGGATTTGAACGGAGTGATTTGATTTCACAAACCTCACATAATATCCTACTAGAACAAGGAAACTACAAATCATAGTTACTATTGTATGATGTGGCCACTAATCCACAACCATTGTCCATATAGGGTAAATTGACATTCCTTTATTGGTTTTAATGTTCCACAAGAAAAAAACCTATCATAACCAAAATTCAAATTTGTTAAACATTCCAAGTAGTTTCCCCTACTTATTAGTTTTCAATATAGACCTTATATGATCCTCACAATCCTCACAAATTTCAAAATATATCATAATATCTTTAATAAAAACTGCTATAATGTTATAAAATTATTCTTAAATGAATCGATACATAAATTAAATAGTTACATTATGAGGATTAGTCAAGAAAAATGTCATAACAACAAATTCATAATGATCATACCTTTATCAGAAGGCAGTCATTGGATTATCTTATTTTTTTCACACTCCATTGATGATAACCAGATCCGAGATCATTCTTGGTGAATAATTTAACCCCACAAATTTGATCAAAAAAATCATCAATCCTTGGAAGAGGATACATGTTCTCCATTCTGATCCCATTAAGTTCTCTATAATCAATTCATTACCACATTTATCCATCCTTATTCATCACACGTAGAACATGTTCTCCCCAAGGAGGCACACTTGTTCAGATAAAACCCTTCTCCAAAAGACCTTGGAGTTTGTTCTTTAATTCTTCTATCTCTATGTTTTCCATTTTATACACTGTCTTTGATATTGTCTTCGATCCAAGCATGAGTTCAATGGATAATTGTACCTCTATTTTTGGAACAAGCCTAGGTAACTCCTCAAAAAATGACTCAATGTATTTCTAAATTAGGGAGTCATTTTTTATTTGTATACTCCCATTTCCTTATTCATCTTCACTAATTATCTCTATAAATAAGGAAATGGGAGCAACATCTAGACAAAGATATGGTCAAGATATCCCCCCTTTGAAAATAACTATAGGTTTTCCCATAAATAATAGTATGATTAATATGCCTATAAAGTTGATCTGAATATTATTATTTGAGATCCATTCCATAAATATTAGAGTTTTGAATTCCATCATGTGTATTAATACTAAATTTTTAATGAAATTCGTATTTCCAAAGTGAATACTAGTGTTTACATACACTATTTATGATTGGATAAGTCCACAAGGATACTTGATTGATTAGTCTACTTTTATAAATTTTGGGATTTATGCTAAATTTCAAGCAAAATTAGTGTAAATAAATGAATTTGTAGAACCAGAATCAAATAATGTATTTTCCATCATTGATAGAACAATGAGATTACATGATACCACATCATTTAGAGCTTCAACTTCAGCTATCATAATAGAAAAAGCACAACCTTTCTCCCTTGGATAATTATTAGGTTGATGTTGGTTCGCCTCTTTAATGTTTTATTTGGACAGTGATTACAAATGTGCCCAATATTTTCAAAATTTAAGAATTGTACATCAGGTCGGGCCAACACCATCTCCCCATTATTGTTATTTTTGATAAGTTGAAGATTCACCTCGGTATGATAGTTCTGAGAAATATAGTCATCTATCCCATACTTGTAACATATCCCAATCTCGAGAAATTAGTTCCATGAATTATTCTTCCTATATTTGTTGTCTATGGAAAATTTAACATGATCTCCTCCTCTTCCGTGATCAAAATTCGGCTCCAATGATCTCTTCTTTTCACTCAATATATAGGACCAATATGTCTCTCTGAACACCAGTTCAACCATCGTAGAACTTCATTCTATCTCCTCTTGATTTCATTATTTCTATTGGATAAATTCTTATATAGATATGGTCTTTGTATACCAAATAATATATCAACTTTTCCATTAGTATTGATGATAATGTTTGGTTGTAGTGAGATAGTCTTGTAAATTTAATCTCATATCTTCTAACAATTTCATTTTCCTTATACACAAGCTCTAATAATTCCTTATCCATTTTTGTTTTCATTGAGCGGGGGAAATATTTTTTGAAAAATGTTCCCCTAAACTCTTATCACTCCATATCTTCAATCACATTTCTTGGCTTCATGTTGTTAATCATTTTACACCATTGATTAGCTTCTCCCTCTAAGAAGTACATTTATATGGTTAATTTCTTTTTCACTGGACTATAGAGTTAAGAATGATCTTTTCTGTATATAATATCCATTGTTTAGCAATCAATGGGGCAATACGTCCACTAAAACAATGTCTTCATTTAAGAATAAAGGAATCAACAAAAAGTTGTTCCCTTCGGGGTGAATCTAGTATCTCATCTTGATTTAAGTTATTTATCATAACATGAATTAGATGATTCTACATTCCCATGAAATTTTCCATCGTATCTTCCATGGGGGTGGGGTTATTAGGGCATGATCTATTGCGCTCACTATTTATGTGGTTCCTCTTATTTCCAACCAATTTCTAAAACAAAAAAATCATAGTGAGAAATTTTTTTATTTTAATAAAATTATAACTCTAAATTAATTATATTTCATAAATAATCATGCTTAAATATTTTATTCATTAAAAAAAATTAAATTTTTTATAAATAATTCATAATGGTTCATAAAAATATCATGATTTACCAAATCAATCCCCTTAGACTGCCAAACCAAGAGTGCAGTAAGGCCTGTTGTTGTGCACCAGTTCTTATTTGTGTCTTTCTCAATGCATTGTTTTTCATTTTTACCCCTACATATATATTTTCTACAGGCACATCCACATGTTTGTATCCATATAGAGATTATTTTTTTGGAAACCACTAATCTTAATATTTTACTGAAATACCATTATGTTTTCCTATATTTTGACATGTCCATAAGGTTTTTAATATGTTTTTCATATCCAAATTTGTATAAATAACTAAACCATACTTTGATACCATCACTATAATCCCACCTTTTTATTACTTAGATTTTCATTTACATGGTACCAACATAGGATATTTTAATGTTTATTTTATTATAAAAATGGTACATAATACATGAAAATATAAAATAATATTTTAAATTACATGAAAAGATTATTCAAAGTTTTATCACGAGTACATTTATGGTGTCTCATAACCTGGGGAAATACATCAAAGTAAAGGTTGACCATAATTCCCATTAAGGGAAAACAAGAGAAACAATTTACAAGTTATATTAGGAAATATTAGCATGAGATTGAGGATTATCATAAAGGAATGAAAAATAGGAATTAAATAATAATAATAACATGAATAATAACATGGAAATGTGGATACAACATTTAAATTATATATTCATAAAAATATCACCAATGTTTGACATCGAGGTGTTATAAAATTGAAAATGGTTATTCACCAAGGTATCATAAAACATATCATATCTAGAGATTAAATTACTCATCCAATGCATTGGATACGTATTAGGTAGAACCATTCATATTTATTAATTAATATTATCCCCATATATCATAAAAAACATTTCATAAATAACCCATGGATAATAAAAGAAAAAGGTTTCATATAAAATTCCAAGCATTTAAAAAAGTACTTAAAGATAAGATGATTTTGTGATTTATAACCCACAAAAAGTGAATGAGGGTTTTATGTATGATAATAAGGGAACCAAATAAATCATACTTATATATTTTTTATACCCATAGAAAATAAAAAGGCTTGGGAACTCATAGAATGAATATAAAAGGTAATTTATTGAGGATAAGAGGAAACTTTTGAGATGTAAAATCGACATCAATACGGGTATAAAAGATGAATTTTAAAAAGTGTAAAATGAGAAGATAAAGGGGTATCACAATTATAAAATAATCTTAATATATTAATGGTATATAATAAATTTAAAATAATTACATATTTGTAAATTTAAAAGTCATATTACAAAAAAAAGAAATGTGAATGGAAAATAAAAGTGGTTATTTCCCTCACCTTAAAGAGTAGTTCCTAAAACTTGTAGATCATGACCATAGGGTGTTATAGAAGAAATTGGAGGACTCATTTAGAGGTAAACATTATTTATATATATTTATAAATCATTTTGAGTGAATTTATATTGTTTAATGGGAGGGTATTTATAGGAAATGTCTGGGATTTGTTTATTAATCTCTAAATGTAGGCCTTGGAAACCTGGTAGTGGTAAATGAAAATCCATGGGTTTGACTATGGTATTTTCCCATTATATTAGACATGTGAAACACCTTTGATGTTATATCAATCCAAAAGTGACAAACATTCTTTTATATTACTTATTTTGGGAAGGTAAATTAATGTTTTTCACAAAATAACATTTTTATAGCTAAAGTTTACATTTTAGAATTTGGATAGTAAAATAAATATTAGAATATTTATTAAAATATATTAAGATTGTTACCATTAAAAAATAACATATTGTAAGTTTTTTATAGTGATTATATATTTATTAAATCATTATGAAATATTTATGATGCCATTAAACATACCAAAATAAACAAATAGTATTTTTACGATTTTGAAAAAAATAAAGTATATTACAAAATTCTCATAAATTCATCCAAACATAATTTAGAAATTTTTATTATAAAATTATATTTATTTTATTATAATAATACTCTAAATATTATAATTTTACTTTTAGAAATATTAAACCATATTTATTAACTATAACTGCCGATTGAAAGTGTATAGTGAAATTTCAGACATGTGGAAGAAATAAAATTATTTTTAGTTTTTATTTATTCAAGTGTATTTTTATCATACAATTTCATTAATATGAATATTATTTATAAAATATTCATTTTTTAAAATAATTTATATCTTTTCTAAAAAGTAGAATTTTTGTTCAAAAAAATCAATTTTTCAAATTTATCGTATTTTTATTAAGAAAAAATATTCTTTGAATAGAATTGATGGAAAAAAATTTTATTTATACAAAGAGATTATACATTATATAACCAAGGCCTCGATTCCAAACCCCTTATAAAAACTTCATATGACCTAAGGTTATGTTGTGTAATGGTGATAGATTCATTAGAAGGCTTGGATAACATCACCCAAGTGGTAATTTCTTCTACCATGAACTTCTAATATGGGAGATTTTGTTCAAGATTAAATTATTGAAGCTTTTATTGGGCATGGTCAAGATGGAAGCTCAGTGACACTACCACCCTCTCACGTTATGATAAATGGGCTTCAAAACACATGACTCTACTAGTTGAGGCCGTTATTTCTCTTTTATGCATTAATTATCCATCTGCATTTCTACTTATAAACAACAATTATAATATTACAGTGTTTATCGACATTATTATTTTGAATAGTTGTATAGACCAATGGTCATAATTGAACGGTGTTCGTATAATGGTTGAATCATGATGTTTACATTTTATATTTTGATGAGTTCATTATAAATGAGATATAGTTTTTGTGGGTAAAAAATAATATAAAAACTGTTTTCTCGGTATAAAAACATCATTAAAAAATTATAGGTCATTACAAGAAGTTGTGTGATTCTAACCACTAACACAGGAATCACCTTTTCTCATCCTCTTCGTGATATACCCAACTTCTTGTAACGAAATAATACATACATGGTTCCTATGATCAAATACACATATGATATTCTCATATTGTATTTTATACCCAGGAATCATGTTATAAACATTAATTTATGATTATTCACTGAATTTTAAGTGATTAATTGCTTCTATGATTCAGTTTATTTCATTGAAAATTCCATAAATGTTATTTCATGATATTCAAACAAAATAACTACCATTTTATTACCTATTTATTTAAAGGATGCTGAAAAGGTTCTTTTGGTGTTGCTCATGCCATTTGACTTTTTCCCCTTTTCTATCCACATGTCCTCAATAATAACTAATGAATATTTTTTATTAATAGTATTATTGTTTTTTAAACATTACCTAAAAGGTACTGAAGCATTTATCCCAACATTTTCATTTTGTAATCTACAAAAATTTTAGTAATTGTGTGAAAAAATTGTAATAATGGTATTCCATGAAAGATCATGATCCTTCCTTCATATTTACACATAGACACATTAATTATCACCCATTAATATCTAATTTCTCTTTCTACATGTAATGTCATTAGATATGAGACTATATATTATATCATATATATCCTAATAATAACTTAGTGACCATAGGAGACATCATCCATTGACGATAGCATTATGAAATAACCATCACATGCTCTGTACATGATTTTCCTGTAAGAAAATTTACACCCTCATTTTTTGAGGTGAATTAATGGGAATAGCTACACTAACACCTTGAATTTACTATATCACAGTATAGTGAACATGATTTTGTAATGCACTTGGAAATTATTTTGAGTTTGGAAAATAACTCTGTACAATATTTATTGTAGTGTATTTTTGGTCTTACTTACCATTTTTTACAAAAAAATTCTAGAAGACTTTACTTTTATCTTTATTAATAAATTTGACATTATGGATTAATTAATTAAATCATTAACTTCCTCTCAATAATTTGTCGTATTATTGGAACCATCTATACATGAATCATAATACATTGTCTCTTAAGTATTCTTAGGGAATAGATCCTTAAACATCCCTTAGATTCTGAAATATTTTTCACTACTACTAATAAAAGTGTTCAATGTAAGAATTTAACTGGCCAACAACTTTAACTCATTGTTCCTTGATCTATTGTGTGAAGTCCCAACCTTGAAAATCATACACATGATTTTCTCAAGGATTGCCTCTAATATTTCATAAATTTAGCTTTGGATACTTATTTTCTTCCAAATTTAGTTAATTATACCCTTTTATCTCATAATAACTCCTCGTTAGTAAGAGACGCCCACAAATTTGGCTGACGAACACCTAGAACACCCAATTTTATTCAAATTTTAAAGACGAAAGGCGTTTTAAAACATAATATTTCATTGAGGGTTTTTCTATTTTCCTTGAAAAATGTAATCCATTTCTATTAATCTTATTAAATTTATGTTGTTGTGCTCACAACTGATCATTAATACAAAAACACTCATCACATCTTTATTCATTTTATTGTTTTATTTTTTTATGTATTTCCCACTTTTTAAAATTCATAAAATAAAAAATAAATTTATAATAGAAATAAAAATCCTGAGTAATTATGATAATCTAATATTTATTAATCCATATAAACTCAGTTGACCAACCATGATCTAGGGGTAACATACCTAATTTGTAACTTGACCCTTGATGTAGCTCATGCCCTATCTAGTATGTCTACTGCTCATCAAGACTAACACCACATCTTGACGGGGTCTACATCTCATCTAGAGTTCCACCTTCTCATGATGAGGTCCACGCCATTCATTGTCTTCATCAATGTTCAAATTTACTCACATGTAGGTGATAGGAACTCATTGAACAATGTACAATAGATAAATTTGTATGAGCATTCCCATATTCATAATGACCGAAAAATAAGATAATGTGCATACCATTAAAATTAAAAAATTATTTATAATAATCACACATAGTTAAGAAGCTAATTAGTTAAATTAATCAACTAGAAATTCACAGGTTGATCAATTTCTCAAAACATATCAATGGGTAAAAAGTGTGATGCAAAAATTAAATTGTAATCAATTAATGGATGATGGAATTTTAATTAAATTAAATGAGTATACTAAATTATAAAAATTTAACTATATTCATTCCCTTAATTAATTTAATTTTAAAACCAAAAATTAAATTGATTAATTAATTTAATTTAATACCTATATTATTTTGATTTTATGTCTAGATATTAAAATTATAGCTTAAACAAAAATTAATTTAAATTAATTTAATTTAATGTTAAAATTAAATTAATTGATTTAGATTAATTAAATAATATCATGGGCCCTACAAACCCTCCCTATACATTTCGGTTGGCATAAAACCCACACAGACATGTAACAGGTCTTGAAAAGACTATAAAGGGCTATTATGGGTCATATCATCCCATCAACACTCGTACTTAGTCAGATGGGCCCGCACATGCACTTTTTAAGGGTGGATAATTTTGAACATATTTTTTCAAGGGGTTACTAGCTACCCACAGTGGTCGATCTAGTGAAAGGTGGTGTCCTGGAAATCTAGGACCATGCTGGATCTGGAGACAATGATGAATGACTGGAATTAGGTATCGATGGGCATTGGAGGTGTAAATTGCGGTCCATCACACCATGTGAGAATAAATGTGATGGTGTAGGGATGTTGCAGTCCCATGGTCAATGTGGGTACTAACGACGAGGAGTGATTCTAGAGGGAAGGGAATGGGGTGACACAACAGGTTGGTAGCAGGTGATATGGGGAGCCTATAAGGGCCATTGTGGTTTCCAGATCTCTAAAGGAATACTTGTAGTTTCTTCCATTGATGGAGGAACTGCCTAATCTGGGTGGATAGTGTGGGACATGATTGGAGGTGGTCATCCTATTGGATTTGAGTTAGTGAAGGGTAAACGCTAGTGATGGAAGGTGGCTAGATATGATCCTTGACTGTGGATGAGTTATTACCTGGTGAGGTGGCCTCACTGGCCAAGAAGGTCATACCAAGAAAGGGTTGACCACGGTATCCCATCGGTGCCTCATGGAGGACAATGTGTGGTGAGGGGGTTGTGCACACCAGTTCTAAGAGTGAGCGGCATGATGAGGTTCTTATCTAGAGTGATCACTATAAAAGAGGATTGATCTCATCTAGTGGGAACCACAGACCATATATGATGGGTCCATCTACTTTCAATATTAACACTCAACTAAGGATGGTGATCAAGATTTCTAGGAATGCTAGTGTCTAGAATGGAGAAGAAAAGGTCCTCCTCACTAAATTTTTTTTCTAAAATATATATTTATTTATAATTTTGACCCAGGAACACAATCATTCCAGTCTCCCTTTTTTATGTTTTCTACACTTATACCCACTGTTACCCTTCCTTTTTTGTGTGGTTTCTCAAGATATGAATTTTTATTCCATGACCTATCAATTTGGTTATTTATTTTGTAAAATAAAATTTTATTTTAATCAATTCTTCACAGAGTATAAAAAATAGATTAACTAGAATAAACTCTTTTAGCCTTCACCAACCGGAACTCACAGGATCATCAAATCACAAAATTTTACTATTCTAAAATTTTATTACCTGTCAAACAACATATTTCAATTCAAAATTTTTTATATGGAAGTAAATCAGCTTTCTAACACTATATTGAATCTCATTTGGATCACTTATGACAAATTAAAACCCATCTACTTAAATATAATGATATTTTTTGGCTTAAATAATTTATGTGATCTCCTTGATTCCAATTTAAGGTGTTGAGGAACGTAGTAGAAGCCTGGGAACAATGTATTTAGAACATTTTATCATTGATATGACGAAACATTTCATCTCTAGTTATTTGAGCCTCAGTATAGTCCACTGATCTCATGTAAATTTAAAATAACACATAAATAAAATAAAAAACATACATTTTTTCTGATCTGAAGGTACGTTCGACATATAATTTTCAACAATAATCACTGATTGAAGGATAAAATGAATAATAACTCATAATTGTCTACCCAAACATTAAAAATCCGCAGATCATTGATCATCGAATTCCATATGCTAGGACAATGATCTTACAAAACCTTCCACATCTCGACAATCACAACAATGACATGACTTCTATTAAAATTTATGAGCTCGATTTGATCACATAGATTGAGCGATTTTCTCTCTAGAAAGTGGTATGTAGTAGAGAGGCTCTAGAAATCTTTCAGTGAATCATTTGTTGTGTGAGAGCCTATATCACCTTTTTATAGTGCATATTCAAATTCCAAGATAGGGTTCCCTGACCACAGTTTATTAAACATCTGCTAAATAAATAATTATGATTAACTAAATTATGTAATTATTTTTATTTATATTTTATCACAATACTATAAAATATATTAATTATATTCCACGATAATACCTGAGTCATTTAACTCTACTCATCTTTCTTGATAATATTAAACAAACCTATAATAATATTCATTTGAATAAAAAAATTGTATTTAATTAAATCATATTAAATAATTTTATAAAAAAATTTAAATAATTAGCCATTACCTAAATAAAATTGAATTTATTTATTTATCTATGATCAAAAACGTTTACACAGTCGAACCCTATGGTAGGGTCCACTATGTCTATTATACATATTAACCATAATTGGGTGGATTTTTGAATACGCTATGGTGTTTGACTCTCTAGACCCTTATCTATATTGTAGTAAATAACATTTATAGAATAAGAGAAGAGTCTATAAACCCACCAAGGTGCTTAAAGAGAATAGGAATATAAATAACAATGAAAACCAACCGAAAAAATGTTCTATTTAATATAATCTCATTGTCTTTAGATTTCTAAAAAAGTTCGACGTACACCTATACCCCCATCCTTTCTTGATTTATTATTGGTTGATCTAACTTGATAGATTTACTTTTTTAGTACCATAGACACAAATTTATAAAGGTACTACCATCTTGTTCTACCAGCCCCAAGAAATATTACTTCCTCAACTCAAAAGCGATGAATCCTATATTGATCATTTAATCAATGCCAATCCACCAAGAAAACACCCAAGACCAGCTACCTCGCCAAGATGTAAATATCATTAGTTTTTCTTTGCATCCATTTATGCGATAAAATGGAACACATTGGAAAAAATCTCATGTTAGGTGACCAATACACATGTATATAGATATGGAGAACCAATGAAACCTAAAACACATGGTGTTACTATTGGTGGGTCTGTTTTTATGATCTCAACTACTATAGATCACCAGTTTCAAGATTCACAAGATGAAGTCTCAATGATCTTGAGACCCCATCACTAGATTGATAGACATCAACTATAACCATTTAGTATGATTTATTTATATGATAAGACTTTTTTTAAAACTAATTTTATCATAACTTTAGGTTTTAGTTATAGAATACAATTTGCTATAAAATTTTAATATGCCAAAAAAATATATGAAAATTACCATTAAAGGGAGGAAATAAAAATATCTACACTATAATGGTAATTATATATTATTTATAACTAATTATATACATGATATGGTAATAAAAACATACTATATAATTGGGTGTGGGGAACCCACTATTAAAACATATTATCAACAATTCATACCTGAATTATCTTGGATATCAGCTCCCAATACATCTATGACTAGAAAGAGAAATCTTTGTTTTTGCACCCATATGGATTCTAGTAGGATTTCTAAAAGATGAGATAGAGATTAATGAGAACTCTCATATTCATATTTCTAGATGAGGGTTTTGAGTATGTAGTGTTCTGTGATGCATCAAAACCAAGTATTAGTTTCTTCTAATGTAGATTCATATGGTGATTTCCTATAATTCAAATCAGTTGAGACCAAATGAACAGAACAACAAGACCCACAATGTTGAGTTAGTAGTGGTAGTCTTCACACTAAATATGTGGTGACACTACTTAATGGGTGAGGGGTTTATCATCTACTCTGACCACAACATTCTCAAGTATATATTCTCTCATTAGGATATTAACTTGAGACATAGGTGATGACTAGAGTTCTTTCAGGTTTATGACTTTGAGATTTTTTGTACTCCTAGGAATGAGATTTTTTTATCAAATTCTCAAAGTAGGAGATCTTGTTCACTATTTATGAGTGAGGTGTCAGAGTAGTTGTCCTTGTTACAATTATACTATTAGGATGGAGAAAGAACACATTAACTCCAGTCAATGGTTGTCACCCCTTTGAATTTATAGTGAGTCAGGGAAGCACAGATTGGGGAAAATGACTGCGAGACTGTGCATACTCATATATCAACTAGACATGCTCCTGATAGACTTTATAATGTGGGGACTTGTAGTAATTTTTATAGGACACACGATGGGACCAATGATGTTGCAGAATTATTTTCTAAGAGAGATTCATATATATCCTTTGGTGGTGCATACATGTGTGACGAAGATGTTCCATGACCTCTAAAATTATTTTTTATAGGCATATATGAATAAAGGAGTTGTAGATTTGTCTCTCAATTATTTACAATCAAGAAAGTGAAGGTTTAACACCTAGTTTCATAAGGCCTGCATCAAACCCTTGAAGTGATAGATTATAAGTGAGATGGAATATCCATGGGATTTGTGACGGTATTACCATGTGCGTGAATGGGACACCGACATGGCACTGTAGTATTGTGGAATTTGGAGACAATGGTACTATATCTCTATGGACTTCTAGCTACTGGACACTATTATAGCATAGACATGGGTCATCACAACAAAATAATGGTGTAGACTTCCAACAAACATTCACTATTGCAGTGAAAAATTTCTATGTGGTTGGTAGAACAATGTTTCATCTTACTTATTTTCTAATTTTAGGATAGGGTTTTTATGTGTGTTATAAACACTGAGATCTTCTTGTAATTATTATCATGTATTTTATAGTGAAGTGATTATGCCTCTCCATGGAGGTAGGGATTATTCCTAAACCACATAAATCTCATTATAAATGTGAATTGCATAAAAAATATCATCTCTACAACCATTAAATTATCACTAAAAATTTATCTAAAAATAATCCATGATTCTCTATAATTTAGTCTACGTTGAGTCCCCTATAAATGAGTCTTAAAAAATACAATTATATTAAATAAAACATCCCATAAATATTCTACATGTTTCCATACATTTTATTTAGACCAAATCTATGATATCATTGGAATTTAGGAAACCACAAAATGTTGATCCTTGTTATATTGTGATATACATCAAAATCAATATGACTGTGGTGCAAGATACTCCATTAAATCTTGATCTTTAATTCAACCATTAATCCCTAAAATCTAAATAAAATATAATTTGAATTCTTAGAAAAATGTATTGGTATCCCCTCAATATATTGATATACTAGACACATTATGTAATCGTACACTATATTTTGATGTATTCTATAAGTTACAGTGTGATCCAGTTTTTTATCCAAAGATTTTATGAAGTTAGAATGTAGAAAACATAATAAAAACATCACATGTAAGGAAATATTCCTATAAAAATATAGTTAAATCCCATGAAACAACTTTATTTAATTGTTAAATTCTTTATGGTTCAATAATTTATCCAACTCTAGAAATACCCATCATAAATAATCATAGTATATTTATTATTATGAAACCATTGAACTTTTTTTGTCATTTTATGGTTTCAAAATATGATGGTTCAATTTAGTTCACTCTTTTACATAATTTTACTTATATAAGACATACTATGTGGAATCACCATTCCTCTTTCTAGTAATTTTCATTCATTGATAGAAAATAAGTTGGTAGGAAAACCCAGTAAAGGATGCTGGATAATTTAACATAAAGGACTCCATATAGAGCCATTCCTTTAATTGTGTGTCTTAGAGTTCATCATGGCTCGTTTTATTATTAATATATTGAGGGATTTCAGTGAAAATGTATCAAATAGTTTTTTACTCCAGGTATCAAGCCATTTGGCTTCTCACACAAGCATATTACGTCATTTTACATGATAATTCATTACAATTTACAATAAATAAAACACCATAACATTTAGGATTATTTTATAGTGGTTACATATAAAAAAAAATTATAGCATTTTCAACATCTATCAATAATATCCTTCTCAAATGATACCCACTAAGACACATCATGCAAGATACTCATCATAACAACAATGAGAATTGAAACAAAAGAAATGGTGAGAAAACATGCTTAATAAGCATAAACATAAGAGATATCAGATAATGATATTCAGTGAACATAAGACATTCATTTTAGCATGAGAATATAATCAAGGTGAGTGGGAATAATATAATATAATCATATCCAACAAAATAGAGATAATGAGTCATGAGTCAATGAATAAGGATTTGGAATAATATAAAACATTAGTAAGTGTGAAACATGACTCAATAGTAATTATTTATTCCAATATAATATATACATATGAATTTTACATAAATATAATAATGGAAATCATAACATATGTTGAGGCTAACCACCAAAACATGCATATCATAACGAACTAGGATGTCTACCTACCTGTATCATATTAGACTTGGGATAACCATCTGTTTTATATCCTAATCACATGATTATAATATTTTAAACAATGGATTATAGGAAATAACATTCCCACCACTCTCATAATTATAAATCATAAATATGTGTGTCACATGAATAATAAAACATTCTTAATTCCATAATAGCTTAATTTGCCTATGAAAAAATGGGTTTCATGAAGAAATCCATAAGAAATTATTTTAATAAATGTAGATAATGAAATTAGATAGTATCATTAGATAATATCCTATATGATGTGTATTAAAAATTGAATTATAATGACCTATAAATAAACACATTTATAAGATAATTAGAAAATTTATATGAAAATTAAGATTCAATATTCTTTTCTTTCGATAAATTTTATTTTAAAATAATAAAATTTACCCAAAAATCTTCGTTAGAGGAAAAACCCCTAAACATTTATTAAAATAAAGGAAAATTACAGTAAACAATTACCAAAAGACCAAAACAAAAATTATATACTATCATGATCAAAACGGTCACCACCCATATGGACAAAAGCTTCATCTGTAGTTGCCAATTCCCAATCCGAGATTTCGTAAATCTCAAGAACCATGACATACATCCTCAAAAGATTAAACCACTCCAATGAAAGGAGTTCATTAGTAGTTTGAAAACCATTATTGAAAGACCTGGTTGGCATCCTCTTTCGAAGAAAAGAGTAGTCCTTCCTCTACGTTCATCGTGGTGAAACAAGCATATCCTGTTGGCTTTGAGACATCAACTTCTTCCCTCCCTAGACAACATCACTGTATGAGGGCTTGATCAAGCCACCATATTTCTCTTTATCACTATTTGATATATCCCCCCATTTACCAGGGATCTGAATATCTTGATAAATCTCTAGTCTTTTCTGATAGAGGTGGAAAATAGTGTCACTCCCAGCTAAGCATTGCAGGTTTTACACCAATTCCTCGCCTTCACATGGCCCCTTTTCTTGGATCTCATTCATTGTATCATCCTCCTGCAAAGTGATCCGAGTTCGCATATTGGAACCATCCTTTATATACCCCTACAAATCTGCCTACTCTATCCATTGAATCCAATTTACCCTGGGAACAATACATATCACACCTTAATTAACATCAGTTCGACCCTTGTACCCAGTAACCTAGACCTCTGAAATCCCCAAAAATAGATGATCATCACATACAACAGACTCTAAATTTCCGACTGCTCTAGGATGATACCCATTAGACAACGTCACATACTTTATTCTACCAATCCACCAGTCTACAGAACTAAGAGCACCCTTAACAGAGGTAAACCTGTCAACTACCTACTTCTCACCATCCCCCACCATAAGATCAAATTTAAACATATCAAGAACTACAATGACCATCAGATTGGAAGAGGTCACTTAATTTTTTCCCACTGTCACTACACCTCAGTTCATAGAACAAAAATCCTAGCCATTAACCACATCAAACAACTATCCTTTCCCCTCTCATATCCTCACATTCAGATCAGACCTCATTTCCCTACCATCAGCATGAAAGTGTGACACCAGATTCCCTAGACGACAACAATTCGAGCAATAGCTAACCCAAGACTCAAAGACCACATCCAGTTTCCATCTAAATTCTTCACCGACATAAATCCAAATCAAATCTAATGGGGTCTTTGACACATCCACTTCAACACAGATGCATGGGTTTATGGGATGACTCATGGTAGAGGTGCGGACATCAGAACAGATAAATATACACACCATATTTCCAATCATATAGATAATTGTAAGATTTTGAAAGGGTAAAGGAAGGTGAGGCAAGCTTACCCAGGTCACAATGAAGTATGGGCCATGATTCATGCACAGGTCAAATGACCATCGAAGAAGAAAGAACATGCATATGTTGCAACGACAGGGGGCATTAGACTAGGCCCGGATCAGATCATCCTCTGAGATAAACCGAATCATGAGATTCCTCTTATCAAGAAGACCCAAAATCGCACGGTCTTGTAGGTCCCATTACCTAAACACAAACTAATCAAACACGTCTAACTATGTCTAGTGATGGTTGAAGCGAGCAACTAGAGTCAACTGCACAACGCTTGATTCTTTGAAGAACTTTGATAGTGAAATCAGGAGCTAGGTGACACCAAGATGCAGGTCAGGAACATTCGGACTTATGAAAATCATCAAGAAGTTTGGGAGGTTGCCTGGGTTAGAAAAGGGGGTAAATGGTTTCCTCAAGCTCGGTGGTTGTAGAATGATTTCATCCTCCCCCTCCTACCACTGTTAAGGAAGGGAACTCCACCGTGATTATCTGGGGATGCATCTCCATGAATCGCCTCTGCAAATCCTCGTCTTTTCGAACAAGAACCAATAAAAAATAAATAAAATAATTTATAATGAATATGGAATAAAAATTTCCTTAGATGACCTAGAAACATGAAGTGTATTTTTTTTAATGAAAATCAATAATGATCATGGAAAAATGAGTTTATACAAAAAATATTTAAAAAGGATATTCTCCTCTTACTTTTGTAATAAAATTCATATTCATTAGAAAATAAATCATGTTGAAATTAATTATGAATATTTAATTGATTTTTTTTAAATTATGTCAAGTTAAGTATATATTAAACTTATGAAATTATTTAAATTTTGATAAGTATAATCACAAGACAATATATTGAATATGAACATGACTGAAAAATATTTCTGAACAAAAATATTAATAAAAGTATATCCACATTTTCAATCATTAGTTTAGAATAATTGTACTATAATGTGAAGAAAATTGATAATAATACATGTAAAAAACATAAGTACATAGATTAGAATAAAATGATTGTGTTTTATATATAATTACCATAAAATTTCTCCAAATAAGAATTTAAACATAGACAATCTTAATTTTAAATTGAGATTATAAATGAAACCTTACCATTACTCCGTACATCCACAAATGAACTTTCAACTCATATACAATAAACACAATCAAATTTATAATATTTTTTAGAACTGTATTAATAATTATTACATTCCATAAAATTCTATTATAACTATTCATTACACATATATGTTTAATTTTATTGTTTATTTTAGTCATTAAATGTTAGTGATATTGATTCGTTTACAAATGATTCATAATGGTGATGTTGGTCCTCATCCTTTTATGCTAAGATAATTATTAATGTATTATTAAAGAGAGTGGAATCATTTTATTTAATTATTTATTCAGTACTGAGTTCATTTTAATGGATATTATGGGTATGGTTCATGAAAACGTAATCAATGATGAGCATGTTTTGGTAATTTATTGATAATAATGAGTTACATTATAGTGACCTTTCACATTAATTTCATCCATATAGAAACTTATAAAAGTCATATATTAATCTGTAATATTATATATCATTGTTATTATTGTCTTCATAATTTCTCATGATGAAAATGGTGATGTTTTATAGCATAATTTGTGTAGGTGGTTGAACTGAACCAAACAAGAACATGTCATTATAAATAATGATTAAAAGATTCAATTTATATAATAGTTATATAATTTAAATGAAGAATAATAATTTTAATATAATATCAGCGAATTAGAAAACACTATTTTTAAATAGTGGATATGATAATGTATTTATAAAATTTATAGAAGAATATATATATATATATATATATATGAAGAATTTTCTCCATATAGACACAAGTTCCATCCAAATAAATGATTTAGGATTCATACATAAATCAGAATCTATCCAATTTCTAGAATGTATTTTGGAGAAATAAAATTCATATTTATTTAATAGATAATTTTATTTTTTTGAGTGGATTGGGAGGAGTAAGGGAGGGTTCCTTTTATATGTGAGTTTTGGGTGGAATTTCTTCAATTAATAATTTCCTAAGGTTAAAGGAGTTCATTTTAATATTAAAGTGGATACAAAATGAACATATAATAATTATGTGGTATGAATCCCCTTATCCAAAAAATACAAATAATGTATCATGATAGATTGAGTCATTACCACTAAGTATAACCATTTTACCAAATTTTAACAATAACCTGTTACCAAAATATTTTTACCTATTCAACTTATTTTTATACTGAAAAATGATATTGAAAATTTTACCTAATTTTGAAATGATGATTAAAATTTTGGAATCTAGTTGTTCTAATTCCATTTCAAAATATTATAATTTTATCCTTCAAATGAAAATACTTTTTAAATATAGAAAAAAATTGTTGGGAAATAACTTTTTAATAACTATGTGTTCTTAATACTTTTTTTATATATATTAATAATTAAATGAGTATTAATAAAGTTTTCACATGCAAAATTATATTCATCATTTAAATGAGATAAACTTAATTTATTTAGATAAAAAATTACAATAATTACTAAATTATTATTTAAAAAATATCATTTTCCTATCTTAAAATATCATAAACCACATCTTATTAAAATTAATTATTCACCTTATAAACACTTATGTTTATCAATCCATTTACATTAAAATATTTATTTAAAATTAAAAAATTCAAAAAAATAATTATTTATTAATAATAACAATATGTAGCTTATAGAAATATATGTTAATAATAATTTGTTTAATTAAATATTACATTTTCATTTTATTAAAAAATTATTTATTATTTTTCATTATATTTTTTTTAATTACACAACATAAACATTTAATATACCCAATGAACATATATCCAACCACCATTTTTCCAATTACTATATATCCAATAACCATATTTACAATGACCATATATAGGACATTAAGATTAAAATCCTATATATATCCTTACATACATTACTAAAATCATTTATTTAATTTTTTTGATTCTATTTCAAGAAGTCTATTTTATTTATAATTATTTTCTGTATTTCCATAGTCTAAATTGGGGTTGTGATCTTCATGGAAAACCATAAGGGTAACAATTTCAATTTTTCAGTCTTTTTACTCACTTATGGATTTATTCCACTTATAATATTCTTAACGATGAATCATATTGTATTCTAAAAATGCATAAATTTTTATCTTTTATTTTAATATTTTTTTCTTAATAATATGCATCATAGTTCATTTTGGTTATGTGAAACATGTGAAATAAGCTATTCAACACAAATAAATTAATGTAAAATACATTACAAAATCATAGGGTGTTACACTTACCAGTAGAAGATTCTATATTTTCTTCTTTAGTTTTGGAAACCTTATCCTTCTCTATATTTTTTAATTTTTATAAAGTAACATATTTTTTACCTAATTCATTCATGGTATTCAATTATTTATCATCATTTTTATTTAAATAAAAAAACTTATTCTCTTTTTAAATAATATTAATTTTAAATATAAATGGTTTTCAATAGAATTTTAACATGATCAATTTTTATAGAGGAAAAGAAATATTATATCCCAAACATGATACATTCTTTTCATTTTCATCAATATAAACACCAATATCAATAATATCATTCCTTGTTAATTTTGAGACCATTAGGCTATATATTATTGGTTGAGGTTATGAAGATTGTAAGTAGGAAATGGTTTTGGTTATAGTGTAAGAGTTTTTTTGATAATTGTGATTTTGTAGTTAGCTACATGGTATTGGAAGCTAAAATGAATTAAATTTGTTGACACAATGTGAATTTCACTTATAGTAATTATATATAATGATAAAATTTATCATGATTCTTTTAGTTTTCTTAAATGAATAATGAAATAATGGAATATGGTATATACCTGAGGAGGATGATGTTAGGGAAGTCTAAAATATGTCATTAGATGTCAATAATAGAAAAATAGGATATCTATGTAGCTGAATTATCACATCATTTATTCATGAATCTAATTTATTCACATAACTGATTCACATATAAAATTTTTAAATAGATGATTTATGTAGCCATTTTTAGTGATGTGGATGATTAATCCACATAGCTGTTTTCAGTAGAATGGTTAATTGATCCATGTAACCATTTTAAGTGATTTATATAATTTATCCATGTAGTATTTTTCATCTATGTAGTTGATATATCCACATATCCATTTTCTTCAATATAGCGAACTACGTCGTGTATCCAAATACGTCTCTTAGGGGATTTATTCGACACAGAAAATGCAATATAGTCGAGATTGTAGGTCATCTGTCTTCAAGAAGAATAATTCCAGTAATAAAGTTAGTGTTGTATAATATAAATATCATGCATTATTTGATACATATATTTGATTTCTATTTTTGATGAAATTTTTTTTTAAATAAGAATGAAGTGGGTTTATCTACATTAACTGATGAAGTTAAATATTTTTATTGAATACGTTTCCTATGAAAGTTGTTGATGTTATCTGATCCGATGTTTCTAGGAGTTTGAATGCAAATATATTTCCATGGTATAATAAATATTTGAATTTATTAGGTAAAATAAAAACTATAAAATATTAATAAATTTACATCATATGTTTTCAGATTGTTATGTTTAAAAATGAGTGTGTGATGATTAAGTGAGAGGTTATGGTTAAGAAACAGTGGTTACATGCAGTGTTGTGCCTAAAAATTAATGTAAATTCATTCTTGTGTAAGAAGAGAATAATAAGATAACATTATAATATAAAACCAGGTTATTTTTATAGGAGGAATACATATTTTTTGTGTGTTTATTATTTAAATTTTGTATTAACGCGACATACATCTGATGTTTGGGATAAAAAACATTAGGTGACTTATAACTGAGTTCTAAGAATTTTCCAAGCATGAAATAGTTCAAAATGATTTATTAGTGGATGGTATGGGTATAGTCCTTCTAGATCATTTTATGGGCTAGCTATATGTATTGAGTATAGATCTATGTGAATCACATGTTCTCTCTCCATGTCTTATTGTGCTTTGATTAAAACCAATATTCACTCTAATTAGTGGAAAATGTTGTTTTAAAAAGGGTAAAGTATAAAATTTAGGATATATAATTCACCCCTTTTGATTTTTTGATCCTATTTTACCACAATTTCTATTAGGAAACGTGTTCCCTTTATTGGTGTTATGATGTTGAAGATATTAATTCCTATGTATTCAATATTTTTCTAATATCATTAATAAATAATTAAAATATAGTGAGTAACAATGGGATTACTATTTTTTATGGGAAGAGGTTTTATATATTGAAGTGTTGAATGTTTCATTATCTTATGCTTATCAATTATGATGTTCTTGACATGATAACTGATGGATATTTCCCACACTAAATAAAATTACATTACCATGACAGAGAAAAAGAATTTAGAAATTGGTTTTTTTGAAAAGAACATAATTTTATATTCTATTTCATAAGTTGAATTTATGAATGTTAAAGGGATCAAAATGGTAAAGGATATATGGGTTCAACTCAAAAATATTTATAAATGAAATACTAAGGTGAAGTGGGATATGTTGCAACTCTAGAGGCTCAAATATTAATATCACAAAATGAATGATGATGATACTAATTATAATATTAATAAAATTTTCAATAAAGTTGTTATTACCATCATAGGACATGGTGAGAAGTTGGAATATCTTATTATTTTTGAAAATATTCTATGTATCTTAGAAGATAAAGTTGAAGCTAAAGTCTCAGTTTTGGATGAAAAATATCTAGGTAATATTACTATTTATATTATACATGGTATTATATTTTATTATTAAATTAGTAAATTATATGATATTATGAATAATGGAATGATTAAAAAATTTCTTTTAAATCCTTTAAATTTGTGAAAAGATAGAATATTTTTTGTGAGGATGGTAAATCGAGATCTAAAAAATCAGAGTCAACTATGCATATTAATTTATCTAAAAAAATATACCACAAATAACGAAATATTTTAATAGTAAAATGGAATTTCAAAGGTAATACTCCACATAAATTATTTATTTATGAGGTTGGAAATATTTTATCAAAACTATCCAAAACTGAATGATGTTGAAGTCAGCGAAGGAGAATATGAAATTTAAAAAAAATCACCTAGAAAACATTTCTTCTCTAAAATAAATGTTTAGAGTTTCTCTATGAAAATAATGATAATTTTTTATCTATGCTTGATGAAAATTAAATAATTAATGTTGAATGTGAAGGGGTCGATAATAAAATCAATGTTGGTGAAAATCATCTTATTATTATAGCTAATGATTAATACTCCATTAGTTATGAAATTTGTAGAATTAGAAGAGAAGATATTGAAAACAAATATAAATTTTATACTAAATAGATAATTCGGATAATGTATTATTAAAATGAGGGCAAGAGGTGAAGGAAATCTGATTAGAATACAAACAGTGTGAGAACAACTCATGATGAAGAAAAATATAATCTACTGTAGGATATTAATAATCTGAAAAAATTGATAAACACTAGGAAGACATTGGGAATCGATATGAAAAAATAATTTAAATTTTTATACAATTAGTATGATCTTAAAAAACTTTGTATTATTCAAATTATAGGAAGAAATGAACCTCTCCAAACATATATCACAAAATTTTATTCATGAAGTTGTAGAAAGTTCAAAGAAGAAAGAAGTGAGATGATGTTAACAACAATAATATTATTAGGATGATATTAATACTAAAAATGTTAGTGATATGTTTTAGAAAGAAAATCAATTTAATTGAATAAATAATTACATGAAAAAATATATGTTCAAAAATTGGAATCCAAAATTATTGATCAAATGTAAAGAGAATTGTAGAGATATCATTTTGGATAACATAATTTTTGTATAGGTACATAAGTATTTTATGGATAATATTGGTATTGTGGATAGTTAAGGAATAAATCAAGGATTTTTTGGATTAATTACCATTATAATAATTATTTTAAAATACTAGAGTGATAAGATATGATGGGTAGTCATCTCACTCTAAGATTCCAGATTCATAAACAAACATGGAAAAACTGTTATAAAGATTAAAAAAATCAATTATTATAAGAAGTGTGTGAAAGATTGGGGAAGCATTAAAATATTTAAAAATAATGTCACACAATACTTTTAAAACCCTGATATTTAATAACAACACTATATTTGATAGCTTTTGATACACACAACACTCACCTTAAACGAACCATGAACTATTATTGTTTAAATATTACCATTAAATGCTATATTTTGAATTGTTAGGTCTGAATATAAATAATGGAATTATAAATTATATAAAAACACATACTCAATGAAAATGTATTTATTAATTCTTTGGAATTTAGTACTCAATTTTCATTAATTATTTTTAGAAATATTTTTTTTATAATATTTTTATTTCCTTTTAATGAGAATATATTATAATTAATTTGAAGAACATATATATATATCTATTATTATATAAAAATAATATAATTTTTTAAGTAATCATATTAAAATTATTTTAGGGTGAATTGTTCTGATTTTTCTAAAAAAATTGATTCTCTATTAAATAATGAAAAATATAGCTTTTTATTGAAAATGATATTCCTATTTTAAGAATTTTCAAATTTCCATTTTTTAAAATGATATAAAACTAAAAAAGTTTATATTTTATTGTTAATTATTCAATTAGGATCATTGTAATCAATTATATGATTTAATTTCTTATAAAAACATTTTTATAAATAAAAAATAAATTTTTTTTAAACAATTATTTTAATTGTATTTTTAATATTAATTTTATATTAGTTAATCAAACATATAGTTATTGAATTTGGTGGAATTGATTCCATATTATTAGTCATTATTTTCAAATTTTGTATGTATAACACTTATTTATTATTCATTATGAATAGTAATTGTGGTAAAATTTATCCCCTTGGTATTGGTTAATCTAGGTTTAATCTATGTGATAAGGTCATAATATTTCATCCTAGTTATTATTTTATAATGAAAATTAGTCCATTGTCACCTTATTATCTAATTTTATATTTTTAATTTCTAGTTTTCCATGAATAAGACCAATATAATAGTGAAATAAATAATGTTTCAAAATTTCACTCTCATCATTATAAATATATCTTATATGTTCATGTAGAGATAAAAGAATGTTGTGAGTAAATTTTAATTTATATTTTTATATTAATTAAATTATATTAATGATGAATATTTATTTATCATTTTTTGGTATTATATAATCACCCTAATTGCTTAAATAATGTCGACACAATATTTATTAAATTAATGAAAAAATAAACTTAATAAATTTAATAATATTATAAAATATAGTTGGAGGGATATGTAGTGTATAAATATTATTATAGATTTTTGAGACATATTAATATTGATTTAAAGGATTATATTATAATTAAATATTTGTATTTATGTCTTTTAAGTCAAAATAAATGAACTTTCAACATTCACATTAATTACATTCTATGAAAATAATAAATTTTGAAATTATTTGAAAAACATTAAAATAATGAAATAAAAAAATTTGGATAATATATGGTCTATAATATTATATATATTCTATTTATGAGTCATTAGTTACATTATATGTATATTTATTACCCTATAAGTGTGAAAGATGTTTTACCATGGTTATTCTTAAAATAAGTTGTCTAAGTTGTTAAACAAAACGTTTATTGTTTAAAATACCACATAATCTTATCCAAATTTAATTTTTTGATTATATTTTAACTATATCTTAACCTATATTCAAATGTATTCCAATTTTGTATAATTGGTTCTAGATAATTACATTATTATATTTTAATATTTTAAGAAACTCCAAGAATGCCACTCCCCTAAATTATAAAAGGAAACCCATTACTTCGATTATTTAATCCACTTTTATCCATATAGCCCAAAAAACCCTATCCATTCATCTTATAAAAATTATTAAATATATTATAGTGTATCTGGTCCATCCAAAAGACCTATATTAGATCCCATTAGAATAAATATAAAGGAATTCTACAAAAGAAAAGGTGATCCGCTTTGCCAAGACCGTCAAGTTTATTTCTTCTGTAGTTACACATACTATGATAGTAAATATTGTATCATATTTAAAATTATATTTTATTATTATTATATTAAAACTATATTCCATCCCTTTTCCATCCCTTGAAACGATAAAATGTCACACGTGCGTACGTATGACCTACCCTCTCCACAAAGCTATTTAATTGGTTTTTTGTCTCCACGTTACACGGATGGTTTTAAAAATTTATCTAACGAATATATATATGAAATTATGGAAACATTTATTCTTATGTAATTCAATTATCACATATAATTTCCTGCATTCTAATCCTTTATAAAATGATAACGTCAACCCTATGTACATGTGGACTAACAACACAACGAAGTGATGTGATCTGTTTTTCATTTACGCTTTCAATGTAGTGAAATAAAGATATATTTAATGAATATAAATGGTAAATATTATGTAATAATTATTACCTAAAGGTTAATTATTATTTTAATTCCACTCATTCCATCCATGAAAATGTTAAAACAACGTTCATGAATACATATGGCTAACTGTCTCCATGAATGATATAATTCATTTTACAATATATATCCTTTATGGATTACTATAAATTTAAATATAATCAATATATATTATATTTATATCATGTTTAAAATTAATTATAATATTAAACCATTATAAATTTAAAATTAATGGAACAACCAAACCAAAAAATGCATGAAAGATGAACTAGTTATTACAGAGAATAGTGATTTAATAAAATAATTATTAATTAAATGGTAAGAAAATTATGTAATTAAATAATATATGTTTTTATTTAAATGAATAGGGTTTTTAATATATTTTTAAAAATTTTAATTTATTATATAAGAGTTTTAGAAACATACAAAAGAGGTAAAACCTTAGATAGTGGTTTATAATCTCACTTTTACTTTTGTGAATCATATTCCATATTCACAACATATTTTTGTGGTGTATATACAACCATTTTGATATTATATATCATTATTTTCATTATATTAATAGTATTTCATTATTCTTCTAATGTTATTTATTTTGTAGGAGTTATGATTCCAAATTTACCAAAATTGTTAGAGTTTATTTAACAATCTCGTCTTATATGGGGTTATTTATGTTTGAGTATACAATGGGAGAATGTTTTGATAATGCTATCATAAAACTAATATTTTTTATTTTATTATGGTTATTCATGAAATTTTCAATTAATAGTTTAAATTTTCACTATTTTTTTCTTAAAATGATTCTGAAAATTTTTGTATGAAAAGATTACATTATTTCTATCTTTGATTGAAAATATTCTTTCTTTCATATCTATGTTTTCTAAAAATATTTATAGAAATATTTTTAGAATTATTCAAATAATTTATGAATCAAATTCTTAACCATTATTAAATTTTGTAATTTTTTAAATAATTTTCCAATTGTTTACTAAATGAGGTACTTTTGAGAAATTTTATCAGAAATATTAGAGGAAGATTTGTTTTAATATACACAGTATGAAAGACATTTCCCACCAGCATGGCCACTCATTTATTTGAAGGTAACATTATAACATTCCAAGGTTGTTTTCCATGTAAATTTGTTTATTAATATTCTATAAATTAATAGTGTTTAAAAGAGATTTTCTATGTGAAAATGATATTTTCCCCATGAATGTCTTTAATGATATCTTTTAGTTGTTCTTATTATTAAACATAAAAAAATCTTATTTTACTAATCATTCACTAAGGAAAAGTTTTAATGATATCATCACTGCCAGTTATTTGGATGTTTTATGATAATTTTTAATGGAGATATACTGTTTTGATATCCTTCTCCATATATATCATGATGGTTAATGATTATATTTTTTTAAAAAATAAAGTATTAACATTTTTCATTTTTGATTTTCATTAAAACAAATTATACAGATAATGTGGAACAATATTCATATGGAGAATGAATTATATATAGTAAGTGATGGGAGAGGAATACTATATTACCTCGATGCATCAGTATGTCTTATTAGACCAACTAGATTTGGTTTCGGTTGAATAATTTACTACTACAAAAATGGGCAAGGACAGCGCCACCTTATATCAGCGCTAAGAAAAAACCGATGATAAAGAAACCCTTTATCAGTGATAAAAAAGCGCTGATAAAAACCCCTTTATCAGCGCTACAAAAGTGCTGATAATGAATCCCTTTATTAGCACTAAAATTTTAGCGCTAGTAAAAGAAGGATTTATAAGTTCTTTTTAGCACTGATAAAGAGGACCATTACCAGTGCTAAAAAATCCCTAAAAAGGATACTTTATCATCACTGATAAAACCATCGTCCATTTTTTTAAAAAGTCAGTCGCACAGTGCCCTCTATTCATCGTTACCTAAAGATTTCACAATACTAGAACCCTGAGACTCCCCTCCACTACCAACTGAGATTCACGTTGCCAAACATCCACCGACCTCGAGCTTCTTGTTGCTGGACCTCCTTCGCTCGCTGAGCATCGTGTTGTTGTACATCCTCCACCCTCGAGCTTCACTTTTCCAGACCTCCTCTGCCCGTTGAGCTTCGTGTTTCTAGACCTCCACCACCCTCTAGCCTCGCATTGCCGGTCCTCCGCCGCCGGCTGGGCTTCACGTGTCGGACCTCTTTCGCCCATCGAGCTTCTCTTTGCACGGTCTGAAAAATCTATAAACCCCCTTTTAGTGGATTATCATAGGATTAATGGTTTATATTGATATTAGGAATTTACTATTGATGATTGTGATGAATACATTTCTTTATGTTTGGTAGTTGGTATATGGGAGACCTTATATTTGTGAGTAATCAAATGGGTTCGACTATAGTTAGCCTTGAGGTGATCACTTGAGTCTATTTTTGATTTCCCCAAAAGACATCATTTATATTGATTATCTGGTCACATAACCAGGTGGTGTTCTAGGAGTGAGTCAAGTTCTATTAGAAACTATAGGTTAGATATCATCCTATGTTTCTCCAATTAAAATTAATTTCATTACCATAATTATTGTAATGGATGATTTTGTGATTATGAGTTACTCCCATTGATTACCTTTATTATTTACGTTTTCTACAGTTTAGTTTTTATCTAACCTTGATTATTTATTTTGTCTTTTATCATTACTCTATTATTCTAGGATTTTCTATTTTTATTGTTTTTTAAGTCAACTTGTAGTTTTATTTTTATTATATACAGTTGACATTAGTTAAATTCCATCATGACATTAAAAGGTTTATTATTATTTTGTTTATCTGTTTCAACCTTTACCTTAACGTTTTATGATTTATTTGATATTCTATTACCATTTCTCTGATATTTATTATTATTTTTTATTAAATCTATATTGTCACTCTACACTAGGAGGCAATAGTCTCAACATTAAATTTTTTACACCCTAGATGCTATTTTTTAGCCTATGGCATACTATGAGGCCCACTTGAGGTCTAGTAACCGTCCTACAATGTCTATTTGAGAAATTATCTAATCAGGGGTCATTGTGAAGTGGTATTAGAGGATCGGGTTATTTTTCTTTTCTAAGGACACTATGATGTGTTGGGACTTGGTAATGTGCTTGTTCATGGGAGTAGATAACCCACATGTGGAGGAAAATATAAGTACTTAAGGATGAGATTATTTTTCATGATGTTTCCTTGTTAAAGTTGATATTATTAAACCTTTGGTGATTGACATGTTGTGTGAAGTTATTATTTACAGATATTTATACTCATGTCCTAGTATGGTGTGAGATGAGTATGAATGCATCATGATAATAAAATATGGGTATATCATACATGAATATTTCATGATTGGCACATGTTTATTTCACTAGATTCCTCTTAGGTATCATCGATTTCCTCCGATCCAACACCATGTCACCATAAAGTAAGGAATGAAGGATACCCTTTTTCTTTAAGGACAACCCCACCTGGTTCTGATGTATTTCTAGGTCATCCAATGCTTGAACCCTATTTTCTTCGTGGGGTTCCACCCTTCATTCCTTTATGTTATCTATGTGACTTTTTCTTGAAGTGCACTTGTATGGAATGATGCCCAGACCACCAAGATTTCTAGCCTTGCCACCCCTACCTCCATCTCTGTCCTTCTCCCTCGCTAATGTTACTGACTACTTCTCTGTAGTGGCCTAGCCACTTCCTAGCAGTGTTTGTTCTGTCTCCCTTGGCTCTGAGCCTGTCATCCAGCTCGAAATACTTATTGATCCAAAGAGAACTCTCTCCCGAGCCCCCAAGTTTCATTACCCGTCCCTCCCCTGTCCCTTTGGATCATCATCTCCCACTCATATGAAGCTTACCAACCATAAGGGATTATTAAAATGTTAAAAATCAAGGGAACTCAATGAAAGATCATCCCCCCACTTCAATAAGGCTACTAGATCTAGATCAAATTCTAGAGCGATGTCCTACCCATCATTATTATCTTCATACATAATCCTCATGGTCATAGTGCCCATGTTAAATCGGACATCCTCACTATAGAAATCAAGAAGCATAATGTCATTGTTGTTGTTGTCAAATAACACAAAACGCCTATAATAAACATAGAATTCTACTGGAAGATTATGTTGAGTGTATTTCTACACTCTGAACCCTCCAACAGACCAAAATGGGTATTTTCACTCAATAAATATGGTGTTGAGACTATTAGATATTGCAATCAATTCATCACTACCATGGTACGTGTTCGCCCATTCCTACTCAGGAACCATCACCACCTGGGACTACTGTCGCATATGGGCTCCTTCATATTTTCCTGATTGAAGGAATGATACCTTGGGTTTATTTGATTATTAACACTAGTTTGATATTTATGTGTGACTATATACTTATTATGTTTTTCTTATTATTTCTTAGACACCACCCCTTGAGTCGAGTAACCTGATTGAAATCCATATTCAAACTTTGGTTATGATGTGGATATGGTTTTTTATGTGTTTGTGACATGTGTATGTGTGGATATATGGGTATTTAGGCATTATGATATGGAATTTAGGGAAGAGACATAGAAGAGTTAGATGTATCATTATTGATTATTCTTGTGTTTGGTCTGGGGTGATTTGATGAAACTATAATGAATATAAAGTAATTATATTTTATAAAGATGAATAAATACTAATTGTTAGGGTTAATTAATCTCTAATTTTATAAGGAATTTTTTCTCTCCTACTCTATTTGGAAGTCTTTTTTTGTGTACTTGATCCATAAATACTAATATTTGAGATTCAAATAGGATGAAGCTGAATAAATATTGGATAGATGCGAATCGTTTGACAATAAAGTACGAGAACATAGTGAAAGAGTTCATCAAGTTTGCAAAGGATCATGCAAAGGATCCTTCTCAAATCCTTTTTCTGTGATTACATTTTTGTTATTCTAGACTACTTACTCCAGAGGAGTTGGAAGAACATTTGATATGTCACAAAATAGATCAGATTTAATAATGTTGGAATAAACACAGAGAAAAGGAGAATGTAGCTACTAACTGGGATAAAAATGCATTTTATGGATCATCATATATGAATATAAATATGGATAATGAAGAAGACCATATGGAGGATGTGATTATAGATGACAATGATGATGAAGATCGTATTGAGGAAATGACAAAGACAATTGAAGATGAACTATGTGATTGCCCAAAATTGTTTGACAAATTAAAGAGTTGTGAAAATATGCCATTGTATGCTGGTTTCACTAAGTATACATCTTTGCCAGCTGTACTGAAGTTGTATAAATTGAAAGTAGGCAATAGATGGAGTGATGTCAGTTTTACAAAACTACTTTATCTCTTGAATGAAATTCTCCTGAAAGATAATGAGCTCCCATGATGGAAATATGAAGCAAGACTAATGCTACGATCGATGGGTATGTTTTCTAATAGAATACATGTTTTCCCGAAAGATTGTATACTGTTTCTCAAGGAGAAAAAATCACATAAAATATTCCCAATGTGTGACGATTCTCGATACAAGAAATATAAATCAAATCCCATGAAAGTTGTATGGTACTTTCCATTCATTCCAAGGTTTAGGCATCTATATGAAAGTGACGAAACTCCATGACAATTGTCGTGGCATGCAGATAAATGAAATAAAGATGGTATATTACGTCATCTGGCCGAATCTCCTCAATGGAAGAAAATTGATCATTAGTATCCGGAATTTGGAAAAGAGCCAAGAAACCTTCATCTTGCATTATCTACAGATTGTGTGAATCCTTTGGTTTTCAAACGGCACTCATAGTACATGGCCTGTTATGTTTGTAAATTATAACATGCCACCCTGGTTATGCCATGAAGCAGAAATTCAACATGTTATATATGCTTATATTAGGACCAAAACAACCAGGTAATGATATTGATGTTTATCTGGCTCATTTGATCGAGGAATGAAGTTATTGTGGGATTCAGGTGTTATGTTGTATGATGCTTATAAAAGTGAATACATCACATTGAGAGTAATGTTGTATGGGAAAATAATTGATTTCCCTACTTTTGAAAATTTTCTAGGCTGTAGAATTAAAGGAACTCAAGCGTGTATCGTGTGCGAAGAAGATACAAAATCAATTAGGTTGAAACATTTATCAAAATTTGTGTTTCTAGGACATCATAGATTTCTACCTCATTGGCATAAGTACTGATCTTGGAAAACATCATTCAATGGAAGTTCAGAACAACATGCAGCACTGTCTCCACTAATAGGTGATCATCTATTTGAGAAAGTAGATGATCTGAACACTGCTTTTAGTAAACCATTTTCCAAAGAACATACGAAAATTGGTTGGAAAAAGAGATCAATTTTTTTGAATTACCATATTGGAATTGTTTGTACATTAGACATTTTCTTGATGTGATGCATGTGGAAAAAAATGTATGTGACAGTGTTATAAGAACATTGCTAAATGCCCCTGGAAAAACAAAAGATGGAATTAATGCAGGATTGTACATGGTTGACATGGGAATATGAGAAGAGTCGGATCCTGTGAAAGGTGAAAATCGAATGTTTCTTCCTCCAACTGCTTATACTCTTTCTAGGGAGCAGAGATATCCGTTTTTCAACTTCTTCAATGATGTAATGGTTCCAGAGGGGTATTCATAAAATATCAAGAACATTGTTTCAATGAATGATTTAAAGTTTAAAGGATTGAAATCACATTATTTCCATGTTTTGATTAAAGATTTAATTCTTATAGATTTACGTTGCATTTTTCCCAAGAATGTTCTTCATAAATTAACCAAACTTTGTTTCTTTTTCAAATCTGTATGTAGCAATGTTTTAGACCCGGTGAAATTCCCAGCTATGGAAAAAGAAATGTTCATCATATTATGTGAATTAGAAATGTTATTCCTGCCAAAATTCATTGATATTATGGTTCATTTGATGAATCACTTGGCGAGAGAGATTTGACTTTGTGGTCATGTGTACTATAGATGGATGTATCATGTTGAACGATATATGATGATTTTGAAAGGGTGTGTCAAAAATTGAAGTTGTCCAGAGGGTTGTATAGTGAAGCGATATATTTTTGAGGAGGACATTGAATTTTGTACTGAATACCTATCTAATGTGGAAAGCATTGGTCTCCTGAAATCTCATCACACTAGATGCACTGAGGGTGAGGGAATTTCTGGAAAAGAAGTTCTAACAATCAGTATTACAGATTGGGAGAAGACACATCTTTATGTTTTGCATAATAGTTGGGAGGTTACTCCATATATTGAAACTCACAAAGAAATTAATAGGAAGTTGAATCCATCAAGTGCTGAAAAATGGTTATCAAATACAAATATTCACTAGTTTATAGGATGGTTTGAGGAACATATTTTTAAGTAGTTGGATGAAAATCCTAATTCAATTTCATAACGACTTTGATGGCTAGCCGCTAGACCATGTGTGTTTGTATTATCTTACAGTGGTTATATAATTAATGGTTATACATTATATAAATATGAAAATGATAAAGATAGTACCATGAAAAATTGTGGAGTCTCCCTAGTGGCTGAAGTGATGCATGTTTCTGGCAGTAAGGACAGAAATACAATTTATGCAAATATGTCATACATTGGCATTATCAAACTAATATGGGAGTTGGATTGTATGACATTCTAATTGCTATGTTGATAACAATAGTGGTGTTAAAATATATGAATGGGGATTTGTGAATGTTGACTTTAGTAAATAAGGGTACAAAGACGAACAGTTCATAGTGGCGTCACAAGCGGTACAAGTTTTTTTATGTTCCAAATCTGTCAAACTAAAAGTGGTCGATTATTCTTTTATCGTCCAAAACTAATAAAGGTTCAGATGAAAATTCAGTTGAGGAGATCCTTTTAGTGGTACGTCGCAATCATTTCAGAGTGGTCCCAATGTAGATGATGTTTTGTATGTTGGAGGATACCACAACGAAGGGATTTGGATAACCGATAAAGGTGTCACATCCCTTAAACCTTTGAAAAATGAAGGAGAGTTCAATAAATATGTTATATTTTGTTTGTAATATAGATCTTATTATATCATGGTATTATCTTATCATTACTGATTCTATGTAATCGAAATTAACAGTTCAACCAATTTTGCAGATAATGCCTTCTTCACATTCCGGTGCTCCTAACCTTGTGGCTGAATAAGTCTCTCAAGCTGCTCCTGCTGCGGCTGCTCCTGCTGCTACGACTGCTCCTGCTGATATGGCTGCTCCTGCTCCTCATGCTGCTCCTACAGCTACTGCTGCTCCTGCTGCTACTCCTGTTGTGGCTCATGTTGCTCCTGCTGCTCCTCCTCCTGTGGCTCCTACTGCTCTCGTTGTGGCTGCTGCTGCTCCTGCTGTTGTGGCTCCGGCTGCTTCTAGTGTTGAGGTCCAACAACCATTAGCACATGCCATTGATACCATTTCAGATGAACATATATATGATTTTGATATTTATGAAATGGTCGGTAATGAAGGATCGACGTCACAGAAAACACAGGCGCATCATAGTTTTACGGTGTTAGAAATAGTTCTTAAAGCGAAAAGCAAAGGCATCAAATTTGATGTCAGATGGAATGCAGGAGGAAAACATGAAAATCCAAACAAGGATATGGTTAGCAGCTACATTGGAGTTGTCACTAAACATCGTGTGTCAATTGACATAGATTCATGGCACCATGTTGTGTCTAGGATGAAGGTTGTGATCTGGGATGAAATTACGGTAACATTATGAATTTATTTCTTTAATTTACTAGAAAATAAAATAATGAAACAATGTCTTACTCTTCACGATCTCTTACAAAGTACATTTATAGTAGATGATTTAGACAAGGATTATGTACTAAGGCTTGCATGAAGGATTCATTGAGGTTTTCACACTATTTTAACAAGATGTCACCTGAAAGATTCCTAAGGAAAATAAACCTGCACCCACCCATTGTCTACGCTCACCTGATATCCCAAGAAGCATGGGATGCATTTATTGGCCGCTATGGGGATGAGAAGTTTCATGTACATTATGGGTGATAATACATTATTTGAGGATACCTGTATTTATCACATTTATTTTAAATATTTCATTTATGAAATAGAAACTCTGTACTAAAAATACGGAAGGGTTATCAAAACCAACATACGCCTATCATAAAGAAACGATGGGGTACGCTTCATTAGAAAAGAAAATGGTACATATTTTAAATTTATAGTAATATTGTTAGGTGCCAATAAACAACATCATAATTATCATTCTATGTTTATATGTTGATTGATGAGTCTAAAACCCAAATACACTTCCATCCCACGTCATGTGCTATGGAAAGAGGAACTTGTGAATAAGGAAGGGAAGTTAGTAGATGAGAACACACAAAAAGTGTGGGAAATATGTGTAAGTATGACACTACAATAAAAAGATTTGTTTTAAATTGAAATTACATAAAAATAATTAGTTATTTTCCTATATCTGATAGTCACAGTAATTAGATACTCTTGTAGCGGATACATACCTATTATCGACGAATTTAAAGCTTCCAGAAAAATATGGTCGTGTAAGAGGTCCGGGGTTTGGGGTGACACCCCAAGTTTATTTTGAGAAGAAGAAAGAATTGGATGATACAGTTTAAAAGTTATAACAAATGAGAAAAAAATAGAAACCCTTGAAGAACGATTACAATGGCAGGGAGAGTTGCTAGCAACTTTTATGGGTGGGAAGAAAAGGGAAGACACAACTCAGGAACAACCCATGTGTGAACATCCCGCCCAAACCCCCCCCCCCCCCCCATCTTTTAGGTGAGCCATTGCCCTCAAAGAAATTTCATAGTCGTGGTAATAAATATTCTAATAATTGTTCCCATAAATGGTGAATCATAAAAACACTGATAATTTATCTATACTAATCTTCTACAGGGTGATAATGATTGTGATTTATATCTATCAACACCCACCAATCACATTATAGGGAGGTATATAGTGTTCAATAACCTAAATTCCACGTAGCATAATAGGCCACTTCCGAAAGATCATCTAAAAGTGGTGATTACTGTAGCTCATCAGCCAAAGGCAGAGCAACCTATTCCACTTGATGATGATGATATTCATACGGTCGAAAAGGCTATTGGGACATTCATTTCATTGCCATCACAACTTGTATGAGTACATGCAGAAAAAGAGATATTTATTTCCTTTTTTTCAAGATAAACCTTTAAAAATTAATGAAAAAAGCGTCTGAACAAATGATTGTTGTTATTGATGGAGAAAGTTAATGGGGTGACAAACGTCACCTCAAACCATCTAACGGATCAACCAACTGATCCCCAGGAGCTACTAAAAGCACAATAAACACCACCTATTCTCTATCCACATTTACTATCATTGAAGAATCATGTGGATATGAAGCTAAAATATGGTAATAGTCATAAAGTGGTTTTCAAAGAAAATATATACTGAGAGGAAAGTCAAGATTTCGTTGCTGCTGAAAATGTAAATGAGATCCTTGAAAATGGTTGGCTAGGCATCACAGTTTTAAATGTATATATGAGGTATGATCTCGTAAATTTATATTCTAAAAGCTAATCTAATGTGAAAAATTATGTCTTAAAGCATTTTATATCGTTGAAAAAGAATTTATAAAAAAAGTTGAAGTGATTTTCCCATGAGCCAAGATTTGGACTCGTTAGTCCTCATACCTCATCAACACACTAAACAAAATTAGAGCTTTCAAAAAGGGATGAAATAGTGAATGGCTTGCTGAAAACATTTGAAAGCAGTATTACAAACGATAGACTCTTCCTAATACCAACCATGCAGGGGTAAAAATCTACGATTAAATCATATCAATTATATTTTCACTTCTTTTATTACTTATTCCTTTTTGTTTTTTAGACAACATTGGTTGCTAATTACAGTGAACTTGGATACTCCAAATATTTATTTTCTGGATTCAAAGTAAGGATATCCATCAAGCCGACCACACAGGATGGAGTTTGTGAATCTGTAAGGCACTACATATTACATTTTATGTCTAAACACCATGTAATATAATTTATATAATCTTTTATTGAGGATTATGTTATGATAGGGAGATGTATTATTATCGTCTAAAAAAGTAATGAGGATAGGGTCTAAGCATAAGGAGGTGAGAAAGTACTACGTCTGGACAAATATCATGGTATATATAATAAAATTTCACTATCCAAGCACATCTCAACACAAGTTACTTATTCTCCTATTGATATATTTTTTTGCAGTGTCCAAAACAAACAAATGATAATGATTGCTGTTATTATGTTTGTAAATTTATGAAGGAGATCATTTTTCATCAATAAACTAGCATCCCTAAAGAGGTCTTTTCAAAAACAACTTCTAGTTCATTTAATTTATTTATTAATTATTTATTTTTATATTTTTCAATACTACTCTAACTGCCGAAAATACTCATACACACAAGAAGATATTGATGTGTTCAAAAATGAGTGGGCCACATACCTGCTGATATATTTCACACAAATAACATGAAAATATGACTTGGGTTGTGTACAATTGGTGGTCATTTTTTATAGGGGTTTAGGGGATCAAAAGATGAAACATTGTTGTATGTAAATGTTCGTAGGAATATTGTAATTGTTATTAAATAAAATATCATTTCTATAATTAGTCAATTTCCCATTTTAACATATTATATGCACCAATAACATGAAAGAATTATGAACCACTAAAAAGGTCTATCTTTGGTTTAAAATGGACACAATTTTAATTGAAAACAACAACTGACATACGGAAGTCCAACCAAACGCATTCGGATTGAGTTGATATTTTATAAGAATGATACATGGGTACTTTTTGAGGTGTGAGAGTCAATCAATTCTCAATCCGAGGCACGGTGTGGCCAGTACCACCCAAAGGGTCCCTCTTCTATTTTAAATGGACACAATTTTAAGTGAAAACAACAACTGACCTACAGAAATCTGAACAAACTCATTCAGAATGTGTTGACCCTTTAGGAGAATGATCAAAATGTACTTTTTAACATTTATGAGTCATTTCCGCCACAATCCAAGGCACGGTGTGGCTGCTATCACTCAAAAGGTCTCTCTTTGGTTTAAAATGGACACCATTTTAAGTGAAAACAAAAACTGACCTATGGAAATCCGACCAAACAAATTCATATTATCTTGATATTTTATAAGAACAATACATGTGTCCTTTGTGACCTTTATGGGTCAACCCCACCTCAATATCAGGCATAGTGTGGCTGGTACCACTCAAAGTGTCCCTCTTTTGTTTAAAATGGACACAATTTTAAGTGAAAACAACAACTGGCCTATGAAATTTAGACCAAATGCATTCAGATTGTGTTGATCCTTTAGGAAAATGATCCACGGGTCCATTGTGACGTTTATGAGTCATCACCGCCTCAATCTGAGTCATGTTGTGGCCGCTATCACTGAAAGGGTCTCTCTTTGGTTTAAAATGGACACAATTTTAAGTGAAACAACAACTGACCTACGGAAAACCAACCAAACGCATTCGGATTTTTTTTATCCTTTATAAGAACGATACATGGGTCCTTATTGACATGTATGATTCAACCCCACCTCAATCCGAGTAACATTGTGGACGATACCACTCAAAGGATCCCTCTTTTGTTTAAAATGGACACAATTTTAAGTGAAACCAACAACTGAATTACAGAAATCTCACCAAACATGTTGGGATTGTCTTGATCCTTTTTTTAATGATCCAAAGGTCCTTGGTGATGTGTACCAGTCAACCCCACCTCAATCCGAGTCTCGGTGTGGCTAGTAACACACAAAGGGTCGATCTTTTGTTTAAAATGGACAGAAGTTTAAGTGAAAACAACAACTGACATATCAAAATCTGACCAAATGCATTATGATTGTGTTGATCCTTTATTAGAATGGTCCAAGGGTACTTTGGGACATTAATGAGTCATCCATTCCTCAATCTAAGGCATTGTGTGGCCACTATCACTCAAAGGGTCTCTCTTTGGTTTAAAATTGACACAATTTTAAGTGAAAAAAAACAACAACTGGCCTACGGAAATCTAATCAAAGGCATTCATATTGTCTTGATATTTTATAATGACAATCCATGGGTCCTTTGTGATGTGTATGATTCAACCTTGCCTCAATATGATTCACGGTGTGGCCGGTACCACACAAAGGGTCCCTCGTTTGTTTAAAATAGACACAATTTTAAGTGAAAACAACAATTGACCTACGAAAATCTGACCAAACACATCTTTATTGTATTGATCCATTAGGATAATGAACCAAGGGTTCATTTTGGATGTGTAAAAGTCATCATCGCTTCAATTTGAGGCACGTTGTGGCCAAAATCCCTCATAGGGTCTTTCTTTGGTTTAAAATGGACACAATTATAAGTGAAAACAACAACTGGGTTACAGAAATCTGACTAAACGCATTCAGATTATGATGATACTTTTGGAGAATGATCTATTGGTCCTTTGTAAAGTATCCTAATCAACCTTGCATCAATATGAGGCACGGTGTGAGCGCTATCACTCATAGGGTCTCTCTCGGTTTAAAAATGGACACAACTTTAATTGAAAACATCAACTGGCCTATGAAAATCTGACCAAACGGATTCAGATTGATTTGATCTTTTAGAATAATTATCCATGGGTCCTTTGTGTCTTCTAAAAGTTAAACCCGCCTCAATCTGAGGAATGGTGTGTCCGGTACCACTCAAAGGGTCCCTCTTTTGTTTAAAATGGACACATTTTTATGTGAAAACAAGAACTAACCTACGGAAATCCAACCAAACACATTCAGATTGTGTTGATCCTTTAGGAGAATGATCCAAGTGTCCTTTCTGACATGTTAGATTCATTCCTTCTTCAATACAAGGGACTATGTGGCTACTATCACTCAAAGGGTCTCTATTTAGTTTAAAATTTACACAATTTTAAGTGAAAACAACAACTGACCTATGGAAATCCGAACAAACACGTTTGAATTGTGATGATACTTTAGAAGAAGGATCCACGGGTCCTTTTTGATGTGTACATGTCAACCATGTCTCAATATGAGGCATGGTGTGGCTGATACCACTCAAAGGGTCTCTCTTTTGTTTAAAATGGACACAATTTTAAGTGAAAACAACAACTAACCTCCAGATATTTGACCAAACACATTTGGATTATGTTGATCCTTTAGGATAACGATGCATGGGTCCTTTGTTACATGTGAGAGTCATCCACGCCTCAATCTGGGGTACGTTGTTGCTGTTATCACTCAAAGGGTCTCTCCTTTGTTTAAAATGGACACAATTTTAAGTGAAAACAACAATTGACCTACGAAAATCTGACCAAACGCATACGGATTGTTTTTCATCATTTATTAGAGTTATCCAAGGGTCCTTTGTAATTTTTATGAGTCAACTCCACATCATTATGAGGCATGGTGTGGCCGGTACCACTCAAAGGGTCTCACTTTTGTTTAAAATGGACACAATTTTAAGTGAAAACAACAACTGACCTATGGAAATTCAAACAATCTCATTCGGATTGTGTTAATCATTTAGGAGAACGATCCACAGGTCCTTTGTGACATTTAAGAGTTATCCTCACCTCAATCCGAAGCATGGTGTGGCTGCTATCACTCAAAGGGTATCTCTTTGGTTTAAAATGGACACAATTTTAAGTGAAAACAAAAAATGACCTATGGAAATCTGAATAAATGCATTTGGATTGTGTTGATATTTTATAAGAAGGATCAATGGGTCCATTGTGACATGAAAGCGTTAACCCCACCTCAATCTGAGGCATGGTGTGTCCGGTACCACTCAAAGGGTCCCTCTTTTGTTTAAAATGGACACAATTTTTAGTGAACACAACAACTGACCTACAGAAATCCGAACAAATGCATTTGGATTGTCTTTATATTTTAGGATAACGATCCAAGAATCCTTGGTGATGCGTATGAGTCAACTCCTCCTCAATCTGAGCCATGGTGTGGCTGGTACCACTCAATGGGCCCCTCTTTTTTTTTAAATGGACATAATTTTAAGTGAAAACAATAACTAACCTACGGAAATCTAAAAAAACACATTCATATTGTGTTGATACTTTAGGAGAACAATTCAAGGGTCTGTTTTGATGTTTATGAGTCGTCCTAGCCTCAATTCAGGGCTTGCTGTGGCCAATATCACTCAAATGGTCTCTATTTGTTTAAAAATGGACACAATTTTAAGTGAAAACAACAACCGACCTACGGAAATATGATCAAAATAATTCATAATGTGATAAAAAAATTTAAGAACGTTCCATGGGTCCTTTGTGATGTGTATAAGTCAACACCGCCTCAATAAGAGGCATAGTGTGGCCGGTACCACTCAAAGGATACCTCTTTTGTTTAAAAGGGACACAATTTTATGTGAAAACAACAACTGATCTACGGAAATCTGACCAAATGCTTCTAGATTGTGTTTATCCTTTAAGAGAACTATATATAGGTACTTTTTAACATGTCTGAGTCATCCTTGCCTCAATCCAAGGCATGGTGTGGCCAATATCACTCAAAGGGTTTCACTTTGGTTTAAAATGGACACAATTTTAAGTGAAAACAACAACTGACCGACGAAAATCTTACCAAACGCATTCGGATTGTGTTAATCTATTTTAATAACTATCTATGGGTCCATTGGGACGTGTATCAGTCAAATCCACCTTAATATGAGGCATGGTGTGTCCGGTACCTCTCAAAGGGTCCCTCTTTTGTTTAAAAAGGACACAATTTTAAGTGAAAACAACAACTAACCTACGGAAATCTGACCAAACACATTTTAATTGTGTTTATCCTTTACGATAAAGATCCACGGGTCCTTTGTGACATGTATGAGTCATCACCGCCTCAATCCAAGGCATGGTGTGGCCACTATCACTCAATGGGTCTCTCTTTGGTTTAAAACAGACACAATTTTAATTTAAAATAACAACTCACCTATATAAATCTGACAAAACGCATTCATATAGTCATCATATTTTATAAGATTGATCCAAGGGTCCTTCGTGACGTGTATGAGTAGACCCTTCCTCAATCCGAGCCATGGTGTGGCCGCTATCACTCAAAGGGTCTCTGTTTTGTTTAAAATGGACACAATTTTAAGTGAAAACAACAACTGACTTAGGGAAATCTGACCAAACACATTCTGATTGTATTTATCCTTTAGGAGAATGATTTTTCGGTCCTTTTTGATGTGTACGAGTCAACTACACCTCAATCCGAGGCACAGTGTGGCTGGTATCACTCAAAGGGTCTCTATTTTGTTTGAAATGGACACAATTTTAATTGGAAACAACAACTGACCTACAGAAATCCAACCAAACACATTCTGATTGTGATGATCCTTTAGGGGAATGATCCATGGGTCCTTTTTGACGTGTACAAATCAAAACTTCTTAAATCCGAGCACGGTGTGACTACTATCACTCAAAGGGTCTCACTTTTGTTTTAAATGGACACAATTTTAATTGAAAACAATAACTGACCTATAAAAATCCAACCAAACGCATTCGGATTACCTTGATATTTTATGAGAACAATCCACGGGTCCTTTGTGGAATGTACGATTCAACCCCACCAACCCCCTGGACCGCCCCACCCCCTGGACACTAACCCATCCCCTGGACACCCCCCACCCCTCTAGACACCCCCCCCCCCAACACCCTGGACACCAGACCACCCCTTGGAAATCCCCCCCCCCCAAGACACCCCCAAGCCCTTGGACACCCCCTACCCCCTGGAAAGCCAACTCAACCCCTTGAATATCCCTACAACCCTTTGAATTCTGAATTGAATTCTTTATGTACATCATTAACCTATGAATTATGTGTTAATGGTGTATGGGTATACTTGTTCTAATTAGATTATGATTTATGTGTTAATTTTGTATGGGTATACTTTCTCTAATTAGATTTTTGAGATGATGAATGTTTTTGCAGGTGTTCAGGTGTGCGGGTGCTGATTTTTTCATAGCAGCAGACATGGAATTTATCAACACTATTTTAGCACTGATAAATGGAGATTTTATCAATTCTAAAAAAGCATTGATAAACTACACCTTTATCAGAGCTAAATAAGTGTTGATAATGGATCAGTTTATCAGCGCTTATGGAGCGCTGATAAAGGGTTTTTTTATCAGTTCTTTTTTAGTTCTGATAAAGTCCACCTTTATCAGCACATTTTTAGCGCTGATTAAGGATTCCTTTATCAGTGCATTTTTAGCGCTGATAAAGTAGCCCTTTATCAGCGCTCAGTAAATTCTAATAAAGGGTACCCCCCTTTTATTAGGGCCAAGCATTACAATTCTTTTTTAGCACTGATAAAGCCCATTTTGAGCACTTATAAAGGCAGTTTTTGTAGTAGTGATTACACATTTATATAGATGTTTTGGAAAAATACATTGATGATATTTTCAGATATATTGTCACAAGGTCTCAACAACATGTTTTACATGACTAAAATTATGTGTTCCATTGTTATTAAATTTGTTATTGATTTCCATGTGATTATTTTATTTTTTATGTTATTCATGGATAAGTTTTTTGCTCGTGAGATTATTCATATGAAGATATTTGATTATTATTTATTATTTAAATATTATTTATTCCTTATTTGTATTTTTTTGTATGAATACCCCTAATAAGAATCTGATAGCACCACTTTATTATGTTTCCTATTCCCATGATACTATGAAGTGTATTATAATTGATACGTACAGTTATGCTAAATGAAATTAGAATGTACGTAAATAAAATACTATGTTTTATTTTAAGAATTTCCAATGCTATTCTAAAATCAGGTATATATATACTTTTTCAAGAATAATAAACTATTTTGTCCTTTGGGATGTAATAAATTGTTACTTTTGTCAATGTAAAAAACTAACCACTAGTAGAAGCCTACAATGGTGTAGGAATTTATAGTTCGCATAAAAGAATGTTTAGTAGAAACCTAGAGAACTAGATTTAGGATAACATATATTAGAGAACAGAACCCAATTTCTAGATTTAGGAAAAAATCCTAATTGATTAGAAAATTTGAGTTCATTTGGTTTCCCACTATGATTATTTTTGATCGTACTATACTTTGGGGTTTTATTCAATTGATATAACCAAAAAATAATATTCTAATGTGGAAGGTGATGGATAATGTTGTGATTATGAGAAATGAAATGGGATAATAATTGGAGTGAAAGATATTTTGAATATGTATAATCAATTATCAAGATATATTATTAATAAATTTCATATTAACTAACTCTCTAACTCACCAATGAATCTAACAATAGTTTTTATTGAGAGCTAGGGTAGTGGATACCTTGGAAGAAATAAGGCTCAATTTCATTCAGGTCAAAAAAGAGGAAATAGATTCCTTGGGGAATCAATCAAAGGAAATGTAATATATTTTTTGGGGAAATAAATTTCACATAGAAAAAAATTTCCAAGGATTTTAATGTATTATGTGTGGGGAACATGGGTATTATCTGAGTTAATTCCCCAATCCAAGAGATAACTCCAACAAAAAGGGAGTACCTATTCCATGAAAATAATTGAAGTGTAAGGAATGAAGTTTTTTTGTATTTTTTTAATTGATAAATTTTGTGAATAAGTTTTATATCAATGATAATCTAGTTATAAGAATCACGAAACATCAAAGGATTGATCTTTAGTGATTTTTCTTTACTGATTTGAATTCATATGTTTAATAGTACCGATAATCATAAAAAGTGATTTCATGGTTGGGTTATAGTTTTAGAGAATTCATTGAAAAGGAAAATTTAAAACATTTTATATTCATGATGTAGAGTTAATATTTTTTACATTGTATGAAGATAATATTTACATTGTAGAGGTAAATGGAAAAATATTGGTGACCTTAAAATAGTTAGCGATTTACTGATAATGTTGTTTATGATATATTTTATGGAGTTACAACATTTAAATATTTATAGAATACATTTGATAATCTATTATGTTATTTTATTATTGAGGAAGGTGTTATTTTTTTGATGCATGTATGTTTTCGTTGAGATTTTATGGTTATTTAGGTTATTAACATGTTTTTGGAAAATATGTGATCATGGTATTCATGTATTTCGTATGTGATAATTAAGAGAAACATTAGGTTATTTGGAAGATTAATTTTATGTTTATTCAGTGAAAATATTTCTAAATTTTGGGATTTTGAATTTGGTCACATGTAATTTGGATGGTTCTTAAGGATAAACATTTATAGAAATTTATTAAGTTGAAGTTTTTCTATTATTATTGAGGTTTTACAAATTAATGAGATATAGTATTGTTTGTACTAACCATTATGGTTTTTAAAAATAATTATCGATAGAAGTAATGACTTATCATTATTTCATGGATTTTATAATTCATTAAAATTTAATTTTAGTTCTTCAGACTTATTTAAATAATCTTGAATATTCAGATCTTATAGTCAGAGATGACGTCGAAATTGGTCAAAGCACAACCAACGAATGCAATCAAGATTACAGAATAGATATAAATCAAGAATTTATATTGACTTTATTACATTATCATGATATTTAAAAAATAAATCTACCATAAGAAGATAATATTGAAATATTTTATCCATTTACTTTCATTTTCGATGAATTCATGATCTTTTCACCCACTGTTGATTTATGATTTTGTGGTCATTATCATTATACTAATCATGTTCTATTTATCTATATATTTGTCCTTGGATGTGGGTTTACCTTTCCATGTCCATATTTTACCATACCACTATTTTTCACTACTTGGAAAACTACTAATGTGTTATTATAGATGATTTTCATAGTTTCCTTTCCCTCATTTTAGGATAAAGTTTTATAACCCTATTTACAATGTGGGTATTCCAAAAAATAATTTTTAATTTCAAACCCTTGATTATTGATAAAAATTTAAAATTTTATTGTCACAATATCTTGTTGTTTTAGAGAATTTAACGCCCTTACATTATAAAACAACACTATGTTCGGTAGCTTGCGATGCATGAAATACTGATCTTAAAAACAACAAAATATTATTATTTTAATATGAACATTATAAACTAGATGTTTAACATGAATCTCTAATAATATTAACTAAATTATAATATATATAAAAATAAAAACATCAATATAAATGAATTTTTTAATACTTATGAAAAAATAACTCAATTTTAAATAAATTTAATTTATCTTACATAAATACATTTTCTTCAAGAATTATTTTCATTGATTTTTTATGAGAAAGTATTATAAATATTCTTTGTAAAAAATATATAAATTTATTTAATAAAAAAAATATCATCTATTAAATAAAAATATTATAATTAGAAAAGGTCTAAATATTCATATTGTTATAAAATGATTGATTTTCCAATTAATAGTAAAAAATACTAATTTTTATAAATAACTGTATTATTTTTTTAGACATTTAAAAATATAAATTATCTTAAAATTATTTTAAACTAAAATTAGTTTCATTATTGTTGGGAAAAAAATCCCTCAAGGAAACATTTTTGAGTTTTTTAGTTGATTGGGTTTATCGACAATAATGGTTTCAATGGAAAGTTGTGGAATTATAAGGAGATTTTGGAAATGGTATGTTGACAAAGGACTAAGGAAAATGAAATGATGCTTCATTGGTGTTAAAAAAAAGAGAGTAAACAAGATTGTAGATGAACCTGAATGGTTTGTGAAAGTTTGAAGGTGAATCAGAATGTTTCATGTAAGTTATGTTTTGGGATTTTCTTATCAAAATATGTCTATGGAAATAAGTGTGTGAAAGAGTTTCATATGCATGAAATATAAGTTTACATTAAAAATTAATATTTACACACATATCTGAAATTTAGATGGTTCAAAAGTGACTTACTTGACCAATGCGACATAAAATATGGTTTTTCATACTCAGGGAAATGTTTCTTGCATGGCGGTAGGAGAGCGATGAGTTTTTGAATAGGGTTGGAAATTTCTATAAATATGTATCTACCCCCCCCCCCCAATTAAGAATCTCAACCATTAGGAAAAATCAGGGCTCTTAATTTTTTAAGAAGTGTGCACAATGGGACGTGGGTCCAAAAATGTAGTTGCGCATGAAACATAAAAGTTGTGCACAAGTTTATTTTCCATGAAAAAGTAAAATGATGTGTGCAATGTGATAATGTTTTGTGAAAGGAATCCAAAAGTTACACAGAAGATATATGTTTCCCATTAATTATGTGGTAAAGGGGTATTCATCAAGTGGATAAAAGTGGAACTTATTGATTCATTTAATGAGGTGTAAAACATAATGATTCAATAGATAAAAGTGTTTTATTCTAAAAGATCAGTGACCACACTTCATTCTAAAGAGATGTGAGCTTTGAAATTGTGATTGGAAGTAAACATGGAGGGACAATGAGTCTCCTCCTAACTTTTTAAAATTAATGAGCCTGGGAATAGAAGTGATCTTGGTGAACAAAGAATTTGGCAGTGATCCTTAGTAGATTTGGTACATTAGCACATTGTCATTCTATGTTCTCTAGAAGTATCCCTGTGATGGTGAACCAAGTAAAAATTTTTGGGTCTCGTGCATGATTTCATTTCTATTCATACATTGCTACTAGAAAATGAGGAGAAAATGTTTTTTTAAAAGAAAAACAAGATACAAAGTTAAATTGTTTTAATCTTCTATACCCTGATTCACCCCCATCATTGTATTTATCCTACATGGGATAACTATTATATTATAAATATTTAAATTATTTTAATAATAACATATTTTATGAAATAATTTTGTATAAAAAAATTATGTATATTAAAGAAATATTTATGGAAAAAACTACTTTTTGCTGCATTTTGAATTTTGATTTTATATTAATTTCTACCACTTTTAAGTGTTACATTTTATAAAATATATTCCATATTTTGAATTATGAGGTTCAAATTTTGTAAATAGGAAACTTTTATTTTTAGGACCTATCAATAGTAACCAAGGTAAGATTTATCACCTCTATAAAGTGTAAATTAGGTAAATATAAGTTAAAAAACTAATGTTAAGGCTATAATTTTTCATATTTATTATTATTGGATAAAATAAATTCATCCCTTTTCACTTTATTCTATAATTTTAATGTATTAATGGAAACTTTTCCACTTATATCACCAATATAATAATTAAATCAACGAATGTTTCAAAATCACACCCTCTTACTTTGAAATATCTCTTATGTGCTCATATGAGAACAAATTCATGTTATGAATGAATGTAAATTTATTTTTTTATATTATTGATATTATATTCTTTATGGAAATTTAATTTTAATTTTTATGTATTATATAATTATATTCAATTATTACACGATATCCATACAATATTTATTCAATAAATGAAAAAATTAATGAAATGAATTTAAAAATATAAAAAGTGATATAAATTTAGTGAGTTATAGTGTTACATAAATTTTATTGATTCTTATGAAATATTATTGTTTATTTACTAGATTATAATTAAATTAAAATTATTTCCTTTATTTCTTTTAATTTAAAATAAATGAATTGTGTCGTAATTGACATAAGGATATTTTATAAAAATTAAATATAATTAAGTTATTTATAATAATTTATATATTTAAATATGAAATTGAGGATAATATATGTTCAATACATTCATCACTATTTCAGTTATGAATCAATATTTACATTATTTATAAATTTATTACCATTTAAGAGTGAAAAATTATTTACAATGGTTAATGTTGAAATTTGATAACTATGAGGTTAAATAAAAAATATAAGGTTTAAAATACCACATAAACCAATATAAATTTATTTTATGATATTTAAACCATATTTCACCTTATATATGATTATATGTCCATTTGGAGGCATTATTTCTACAGAATGCCTATTATAGTTTATTCTTTTACGAAATTCCCAGAGTGTCCCACTTCTCAATTATAAAAGTGAACCCCTTCCTTCACATCTTTACACCAAATTGAGCTATTTTGATCAAATAGAACCTACCCATTCCAACTATAATATAATTTATAAGATTTATTGATCTTTTTTCATTCTATAGTACCTACCCTAGATCGCTTAACAAAAAATTTAAAGAAATCCAACCAATGAAGAGGTAATCGTCTTTATTGCGTCCTTTATGATTTTTTGTTCTTCTAATTACTATTAATGTTTGTCACCCATACTAATATAATATCTATAGTATCATAAATATCTTGATATTTCATTAAAATTTTTATAAAGCCATATTGTTGTGCAAAAATCCCTCAATGTATAATTGAAGCATTTTTGAGGTGATTGTGTTTGTTGACAAAGTGGACAACTTTACTGTGATTGTTGATAATGAAAACAATGACATAAAAATTTGTTGACAAAGGGGATTTCATGGTGGAATGTTGAGTTCAAGAGCTATGGTCAATGATCCATGTTTTATTTAAGAATGTCGACAAAGGAATGGATGATCTGGAGGTGGTACAAAAAGAACAGATACAAGGTGGCGCCATTTTCCAGTGTTTGGAAACTTTTTGGGCCTGAAAATCGACAAAATGAGATAAGTGGGTTTGTAAAAGAGACGTTCATGACCTGTACTTAAAAGAGAGGGAAATTGCGCACCTAATGTTTTTCAGGATCAGAAGGTCAAAATATGGAAAAGGAATGAGGGCCGCACAGGTATTGGTGTGGTCGTGCCGGTGACTTGCGTGTCCTGAAGAGACTTGTGCACCAATGCCTTGGATGCTTGATAACATGCATGCCTATTGTTTTTCAAAATAAAAACTTCAAAATATGGAAAAGGGAAGTGGTTCGCACAAGATTGTAAGTGATTCACGCAAGTGACGTGCAGGGGAAGAGAACTGTGCATCGAGACTTGCGCGCCGTGGGCAGACTTACACGCTGTCGTACAGGTTGTTCAAACAACTATATATACTAGATCGTCGCTCCTCATTTTTGATGGAGTTCAACACTTAGAGTAATCATAGCTCCCGTCGCATAGGTGTGGAAGTCATGCAAGTGGTGGTGTGTCGCACAAGTAGGACTTGCACGCCTAATTTGACGAAGCACAGTTGTTGTTAGTTGCGCGCTAATATTGGTATGGGCATAAAGAGAAGTGTGTCGTGCATGTTTGGAGTTAAAGAAGCTTGTGTCGTGCATGTGTCTGAGGTGGACTTTCACGCCTGTTGTGACTTGCATGCCGATACTTGCTCGCCGGATTGGACTTGCGCGCCAAATAAGGTTGATTCCTCGACAGTGTTTTCATGCTGCGTGGAAGATGGATGTTTTTCCAATACCTTTGGTGCAAATAGAGATTCATCTATGGGTGAAAGATAGACTTCAACAGAGCATCCACATACAATAGAGGATTTATTCATTAGACATAATGAAGAGACCTACAATTCTATAAACTGTGAGTGGATCTCTTCTAGAGTAGTGAGCAAAGAAAGAGGAAGAAGGTGATCCTCTCCACCGGTAGTGAGCTAAAGAGAGAGAAAAAGGGAGTGACCCTTGGGAAACTAGTGAGCTAACCCTAAACCTTGTAAAGGCAGTGATCCTAGGATAGAGTGACTATTCTCGAACTTTTTAATACACAACTAGTGAAGTTTAGTGGTATTTGGTATGATAGACAACATGTCAGCGTATGCTCCTTGGACGTAGCCCTTAGCGGTGAACCAAGTAAATGTTTTTGTGTCTCGTGATTTCATTATTTTCTGTTTATATTGTGCAACATCGGAGAGAGAGAAGAGTTTTTGTCTTAATTGAGAAACCAGATAAAAACCGGATTTAGTTTTAAATTAGTCATACATTGATTCACCCCACCTCTCAGGGTATTCAACGTTATGGACCTAACAATTGGTTTCAGAGGGAATGGTTGAAAATAGTTCTTCTGTCAATGGAGGTCACTAATAATAATGGTATTCTGATCTTCAATGTATGTAATTTTCATATATGGAAAAATCTAATGCAACACTATTTCCGATCTTTGGGAATTGATGTGTTTTCAGTAGCTATGCATGGTATCACAGCTGATATTAATAGTGGTTCATTATCAGAAGCTGAGCATAGATAGTTTCATGCTGATACCAAAGCAATTAACGTATTAGGGGGAGCCCTTTCCAATCCCATCTATAAAAAGGTGATGTCTTGCAAAACGTCACTTGCTATGTGGGAAAACTATTGAATATATATGAAGGAGATACAATGGTTAGAGAGGAAAAGATGCATGTGCTGTGGAATAATTATGAAGATCTGAAGATAAACTCGAATGAGTATGTTGATAAATTCTTTGACAGGGTAAATATTGTTGTGGAAGATATGCAAGGATATGGTGAAGTCATTGAATACAGAAAGATCGTAATGTGTATCTTGAAGAAGCATCCACCTAGGTTCAATCCTAAAGTTTCAGTACTAGAAGTTAAATATCCCATAGAGCTGACATTGGAAAATTTGCACAGTACCTTTGTTGTATATGAGATGAGGAATGACGATAACGAGGCTGTGGAAATGGGGAAATACAAATAGATGGCATTTAAGGCCAGGAATAAGCTCATCATTGAATATTCTCAGGAAGAAGAAGAGACAGATGAGGTTATGTCATTCCTTTCCTCAAATCTTCAATGAAAAAAAGAATGTTCAAAGGGAAACTTCCACTTGCTTGCATTAGATGTTGAAAAGTTGGTCATCTTGCTACAAGATGCCATAAAAAGTTTCAAGAAGAAAATGATGATGATGTTGTTGAAAATCCCAAGAAGAAATATTCAGCCTATATGAAAGAGAAAAAGCAGTTCATGAGAAATTTCATCAAGAAGAAGAATCTTCTTTCTCAAGAAATAGATAGTTCAAATGAGTTTGAGGATGAAGAGGTTGAGGAGTTTGAAAATTGTAATTGTCATGGACAAAATGCAATGGTGGTTGTTGTCGGTAGTGCTTAGGAAAAGCAAGAAATCGACGCTGATGAAGAAGAAGAATAAATTGAAGGGAGAATTGACATGGAAGCTGAATTAGAAGCAGCTCTTGAAGAGATAGATATTTGGAGAGCAAAAACAAATAAATCCAATAAGGTGGTTCATGATGCTAAAATCTACATGAAACAGCAAGAAGAAGAAAAGCCTGAGCTAGTAAAAGAAATAGGGAACCTTAAGTCTTTGAGGCCAGGGAGCACAAAAAAGGTTGATGAGAAAAATCTCAAGATTGAGGAACAGAAAAGGAGATCGGTGGCTTGAATGGAAAATTTAAAGATCATGTCAAGCGTATCGAAGAGCTTTAAGAGGATGTTGTCTTTCTATGGATAAAAGTAAAAGACCAGTAAAAACCATTGATTACTAACACATTCTTGGGAAAGCAGGTTATTACGAATACTGAAATGAAAAAAGAGGAGCCTAGTAGTTTAGTATAGAAGAAGCAACAATTGAGATCAGATGTTAAGGTTTTTTCAAGGCTTAATCAGTAAGAAACATTTGTTACAATTGAAGTCAGACCGCAAGCACCAGTCCCAAGATTGAAGGTCGATTTAGGCACAATGAAGAATTAGAATACTCAAAGATCCCAAGGGGAAACTCATAGTGCTGATGTAACACTAAGGAATTCACAATATATCAGTTGTTATTATTGCGGGAAGATGGTACATTCACAGAATGTGTGTTCCATAACTCAGAGTTATCAAATGGAACATGAATAAAGGTGGAAGTCAAATAGAGAACGGTTCTCCAGAACATATTTCGAAGGACACTGTTTTTGGTGCAGAGTATTTGGGCACATGGCTAGGTACTGCACTTCAACTATACATAGGAATGTGCCAAATAAAAATCAAAATGTTTGCAAGAATTAGATCAATAAACCAACAGGTGAGTTAAAAATGCAGAATAGATTTGCGGCTTTGCAAGATGAAGCTGGTCCATCATACTCCAAGGAAGAACATATGTCTCCATCCATGCCGACTATGAAGGAAAAATTATGGACCAAGAAGAAGAAAAATGAGAAGGTTGTGGTGGCATAAATTTCCATTAAGGCATCATATCACTCTAGTGTATGGATCCTTGATAGAGGTTTCACATCTCACATGACAGGTATTAAGAATCTTGTTACTAGCATAAAATATGACAAAGAAGGAGTTTTTAAATTTGGAAATGATGAAGGCATGAAGATTGTTGGATCAGGAAAATCCATGTTTGGGGCCAAAGAAATGAGACGTACTGATGTATTGGTAGTAGAGGGTCTTAGTCATAACTTGCTCAGTGTTAGTCAAATATGTTACTATGGGAACTCTATCTGATTTAATAAGAAGATGTGTGTTGTGAATGCAAAAGATGGAGCAGTTTTTCTAAAAGGAAAAAGGACAAAGTGAAATATTTACCTTGTAAGTGGGGAAGAAGATATGTGCCTTTTATCCAGAGAGTAAGAAAACTAGTTGTGGAAAAAGCGACTTGGTCATCTATGCCAACCATCCATGGAATATCTGGTAAAGTGTGATACTTCTAGAGACATTCCCAAACTATCATGTGATCTCACTCATACATGTGATGCTTTCCAACAAGGGATAATAATTAGAAAAACATATAGGCCAAAGGAACATAAATCAACTAGAGTACTTGAATCGGTTCATGGTGATGTTTGTGGACCGATCTCACCAAGAGCTATAAATGGGAAAATGTACTATGTTCTTTTCATTGATTATTATAGAAAAATGGCCTAGGTATTTGTCATTACCCATAATAAATAAGTGTTCAGTTGCATAAAGCAGTATATGGGGGAATCAGAAAGGATTATTGGGCAGAAGATTCTGAAGATTCGTACTGGTAACAGTACAGAATTTACAAATATTCAAGTTGAAGACTATCTCAAGAAACACGGGATAAGGCCACAAGTTTCATCAGTGAGAACTCCCCAACAGAATGGAGTTTTTTAATGGAGAAATCGGATAATAAAAAACATGGTTAGAACAATTCATATTGAAAAGGACCTACCAGAGAAATTTTGGAAGGAAGCAGTTTTAAAATCAGTCTATATTTTGAATAGGTCTCTGTTGTGTCCGAAGCAAGGGAAGACTCTGTATGAAATGTGGTACGGAAAGAAGCCAACGTTGAAATAATTTCAATCCTTTGGATATATGTGTTTTTTTTCATCAAAGAAAATCACAGGGAGTTTGTGTCATGAGGAGATGAGGGGATATTCCTTGGATACTCCGGGAAAATCAATGCATGTAAATGTTTCAACAAAAGGATGAGAAAAATTGATGAGAGCAATGATGTCACTAAAGTTGAAAATGAACAGAATACTCAACGACCTAGTGAACAGTTTTTTGGATGAAAGTGATGAAGAGGTAAGAAAGACAGGGGGGAAGAAGTGGAAAATGCTGGCTCAAAAGAAGATATTGATGATGAACAAGAAAGTGTCAAGTCTATGTCTGCAAGGAAGCCAAAGAGTTGAGCAGAAATTGATAGGCAGAATATCATTGGTGATTAGACAGCTCCATTTCAGACTTGAAGAATGAAATCATTACAGCAAACATCATTTTTATCTCAGGTGGAGCTGAAATATTTTTCTAATTCAACTGAAGATGAAATCTGGGTTCATGCTATGAATGATGAGCTTGATCAGATTGAGAAGAAGCAGACATGGGGGATTGTTTCGAGGCCTGCAAATAAGAACGTTAACGGGACTAAATGGCTCTTTATCAACAAGATGAATTAATATGGCACAATTATTCAAAACAAAGCATGACTGGTGTGCAATGGATACTCCCAAATAGAGGGTATTGACTTTGATGAGACATTTGCACCAGTTGCAAGGATGGAGACAATCAGATTATTTTTATCCATAGAAGTGCAAAGAAAGTTCAAAGTGTTCCAGATGGACGTCAAATCTACATTTCTATATGGGGTTCAAGAAGAAGTGGTGTACATTGAGAAACCAGATGGTTTTCTCATTCATGAGGATGAGAAAAAAGTTTGCAGTCTGAAGAAGGCATTGTATGGGATGAAACAAGCTCCAAGAGCATGGAACTCAAGGCTTGATCAGTACTTGAAGAAGCTTGGTTTCCATCATGGGGGAGATTATTACAATCTTAATTTCTGCAACAATAGTATTCAAAGGATGATGGTATTGGATTATGTAGATCAAATAATATTTAGTGGATCATATAAAGCTTAGTGCAGACAGTTCATTGAATTCATGAAAAATTAGTTTGAAATATCAATGATTGGAGAACTAACATTTTTTCTTGGTCTAAAGGTGATACAAGGAAGGAATGAAACATTCATTTCTCAATCCAAATAATCCAAGGAGGTTCTGGGATGGTTTGGAATGGAGAATTCCAAGTAGATGAAGACTCTGGTTGCAACTCGGATGAAATTATCCAAAGATGAGGATGGCATGGAAGTAAATATCACAGAATATAGGAAAATCATTGGATGTCTATGGTACTTAACCTCAACAAGACCTGACATTGTTTCTGCCACATGCCAAGCATCAAGATATCAGAGTAATCACAAGGAAATCCACATTCTTGTAGTGAAGATAATACTTTGGTATATCAATGTCACAGTGGACTTCGGCTTGACATATATTGACAAATCTCAGACAGTGTTATTGGGATATACTAATGCCGACTAGGCTAGTTCAGCATATGATAGATAATCAATGTTAGGTGGTGCATTCTATCTTGGTGGACTATGTATTGCTTGGTTAAGCGAGAAGAAAGATTACATTTCATTGAGGACTACAAAAGCTGAGTATATTGCAGCCACTCAAGCTTGGACATAGTTATTATGGATGAAGCAACAGCTTGATGATATGCGAGTTGAAGTGAAATCTCTGATTGGAATCCAGTGTGGTAACTCATGTTCTCTCAATATGCGAAAAAATCTCTTTTATCATTCAATGATAAAGAACATTGAGATAAAGTATCATTTTATCAAGGAGAAGGTTGAGTAAGGAATCATGAAGTTGGAGTATATGCCTACAAGGATACAGGTTGCAGACATTCTGAAAAAGGCCTTACCCAAGGAAGTGTTTGAAAGGCATCCACTGGTTCTGGGAATTCAGTTGACTCCCCGCACTTGAAAAAGTGTGGATGTGGAACACCCCCTCTCCCTGAGGTATGATGTGTTTTTACCTAATGTGTTAATATGTGTTCTCTACTCTATTATAGACAACAAAATAGAGACCTTTGGGTTCATTGACAAAGGGGGAGAAAATAGTGATTGTTCAAGAGGGAGGAAGTGTGGCTATTTTATAAATCATGAATGATATAGGGAGAAGCTGATAGGTGGAGTAGCCAGATAGGGGGAGTTGAAGCTAGTTTAAAGTGCTTAGCCAGATCTTATCTTGGACAACACAGGCAATTGGGATAAAGAGATATTGAAGCTGAAAAGAGTTAAAGCTATAATAAGAACAGGGGAGAGTATTAAATCTGACGATTCTAGAAGTGATCGATTAAAGAATAGATATCACAACAGTTGAGGATCGTGATAAAAGAAAAAAAGGGGTGATGGAAGGTGGTACAAATATTTCCAAAAATTGGTATCAGTTTGGTAAAAATTGGTATCAGTTTGGTTTCAATAGTGGATGTCAGATATGAAGTTATTCATTGATGAACATTTCATTTACTCTTGTTTATCATGGTGAGAATTGCTCATGTGGGCTTAGATTATGTGTTGAGTAAATCCTTGATTGCTATTAGAATCGCAAAATTTGAATGTTGGATAAAGAATTAACGATGTATCTTGTTATGGAAGAGTTTTCAACAATCCCAAGGGGGAGATTGTTGGCAAAAAGTCCCTCAAGGTATCATTGAAGCATTTTTGAGGTGATTGTGTTTGTTGACAAAGTGGACAATTGTACTGTGATTGTTGACAAAGCAAACAATGACTTACAAATTTGTTTAAAAAGGGGATTTCATTGTGGAATGTCAAGTTCAAGAGCTATGGTCAACAATCCATGTTTGATTCAAGAATTTCAACAAATGAATGGATGATCTGGAGGCAGTACAAAAAGAATAGATGGAAGGTGGTGTCGTTTTCTAGTGTTTGGCAAATATTTTGGCCTGAAAATCGACAAAAGTCGAAAAGTGGTTTTGGAAAAGATACTTGCATGCCATGTAGTTAAAAGAGAGGAAACTTGAGCGCCTAATGTTTTTCTGGATCATAAGGTTAAAATATGTAAAAGGAAAGTGGGTCGTGTAGGTATTGGTGTGGTCGTGCAGGTGACATGCACGCCGTGAAGAGACTTGTGCACTGATGCGTTGGATTCTTTAGAACTTGAGAGACTGTTGTTTTTCAAAATCAAAACATCAAAATATGGAAATGGGAAGAGGTTCGTGCATGTTTTTAAGGGGTTGCGCAAGTGACTTGCAGGGGAAGAGACCAGCACACCGAGACGTGCGTGCCGGGGGGAGAATTGCGCTTCGTCGCACAGGTTGTTCAAACGCCTATAAATACTGGACCACCCCTCCTCATTTTTTATGAAGTTCAACACATAGAAGAATCAGAGCTCCCATCGCGCAGGTGTGGAAGTCGTGCAAGTGGTGGTGTGTCGCACAAGTAGGACTTGAATTCCTAATTTAAAGAAGTGCGGTTTTTTTAGTTGCGTGCCAATATTGGTTTGGATGTAAAGGGAAGTGTGTCACGCAAGTTTAGAGTTGAAGAAGCTTGTGTCGCACAAGTGTCTGAGGTGGACTTGCGTGCCAGTTGTGACTTTCAGACCAATAATTTCATGCTAGATTGGACTTGCACGCCAAGTAAGGTTGATTCCTCATCAGTGTTTTCGGGCTGCGTGGAAGCTGGAAGATTTCCTGATACCTTTGGTGCAAAGATAGATTCTTCTATGGGTGAATGTTGGACTTAAACAGAGCATCCACATACAACAGAGGATGTATTCAATAGAGATAATGAAGAGACCTACAAGTCTATAAACTTTGAGTGGATCCCTTCCAGATCAGTGAGCAAAGAAAGAGGAAAAAGGTGATCATCTCCACCGGTAGTGATCCAGAGAGAGAGAAACAAGGAGTGACCCTTGGGAATGCAGTGAGCTGACCCAAAACCTTATAAAGGTAGGGAGCCTGGGACAGAGTGACTATGCCCAAACCTTGTAATCTACATCTAGTGATGTTTAGTGGAATTTTGTACGACTAAAAACATGTCAGCGTATGCTCCTTGGACCTTTCCCTTAGCACCGAATAATGTAAAAATTGTTGTGTCCTGTGCTTTCTTTACATTCTATTTATATTGTGAAACAGGAGAGAGAGAGAAGAGTGTTTTTTTAAAAGGAAACAATATCATAATGGGCTTCAATTTTAAATTAGTCGTACCCTAATTCACCCCCCCCCTCTTAGGGTATTCAGCCTTGTGGACCTAACACATATTCCATCAATATTCCATCGTATGAAAAGCGAAAACATCGCGTGTGTGTACGTATGACTTATGATTTCCATGTAGCAGTGTAATTCATTATTCATAACCAATTTACAGGGATGGTTATAAAGATAGAAATAATGAATATATATGATATTTATAACAAAAATATGATTCTCTAATTAACATATCCTATATACTTTCTTACATTCCAATCTATTTGAAAGTGATGACATCATCGTGTGTACGTGTGAACTACCACCTCCATGAAGCAATACAATCTATTTTTCATTTATGCATTACATAGAGGGTAATAAGGATATAAGTAATGAATATATATGTTATATATGATATAATAATGATTCTATGAAGTTTAATTAAAATTTATCTTTCATTCATTCCATCCATCGAAAAGTGAAAAGAACATTCACATGTATGTATGCATGACCGTCTTTATGAATAGTGTAATTCATTTGTCTATCTCTATATTTTATTAATTACTCTAAATTATATATATATAATGAATATGTATGATATTTATGAAATTTTTTATATTATATATATTATTTAACCCTGATAAATGTAAAAGTACAAAAACAATAAAATTAAAACATAAAAGAAAAACACAACATCTATTATCTAGAATAGTGAATTAAACCAAAGGATTGATAATAAATAGTTAAAAAAATATTACAAGTAAATAATATATCATAGGATGTATAAGATTATTTTTCTATAATATATTTAAAATAAATTATTATTTATTATATAGGAGGGTTGTACACATACGAAGGAATTCAAACCTAAGGTAAGGGTTTCTTATCTTACTTTTACTTATGTGAGACATATTCCATATTTAACTATTAATAATTTTGTATGGTATATATACTACACTATTGATATAATATATCATGATTCCCATTTTATTCATGGTATTTAATGATTAATTTTTTTTATTTATTTCATAGGGGTTGTAATTCAAAAGTTAAAAAAGTTGTATGAGTATATTTTAATGGTATCATGGGGGGCACAACCAAAGCCGGTGGGTCCGGGATTTAGAATTTTTCCCACAACAGAGAAACCAAATATAATCATCCATGGTGATTAAAACCCCGTTATGGTCTAGGGATCATGCAAGATTTAATCAGAGCATAGAAAATAATATAATGAATTCCTTGTTCCAATTTGAAGCACACACATCTGTCAAAAGTCAACAACGACCATTTATCAAAGGATATAATGTCAAAAACTTCTACATAACCCACACATACATATCTAATCTATTCATATTTAATTCATTGAATTATAGGTTCTATCGTGGAGACCTAATGTTCTCTTCAAGACCGTGTCAATCACCTTGATCCACTGTCTTTGATTCATGAAGGTAAACTGGTATCGTTCTATCATATTGAATGACTCTCTCTCTATAAATTTGGAGGAGAGATAATTTCTTAGTTTCGGCTATCAAATAGTCACATGGAATGATATTATCTCTTAATTATATAGTGGAATTTCAAAATACCCAGTTAGGGTTCCCAACCCCTATATATTTAAATTACACTAAATATGTAATAATTAATTAATTATGGTGAACTAAATATGTAAAAAATATTTTTTATGTTTTATCTCAAGGCTTTAATATATATTAAATATATTAAATGATAAACCTGAGTCATTTACATAACCAATAATTCCTGATAATATTATACGGATCTAAAATTTTAAAATAATATTAGTTTATTTAATATTAATCCTTGTATTCACATAAACACTTGAAAAACATATAATAAATAAATTAAACCCATTTATTCATTACTTAAATAATAAAGAATTTATTTATTTATCGATGATTGATAAAACAGGGAAAAATCATGGACCCTAGAGTGAGGCCCACTATGTCCTATATACCTATTCATCAGAATATTGAAGATTCTCGAATGATCTATTGTGTGTGAGCTTCTAGGCCATTATCATGATAGCAATGGATAGTATTCACAAACAAGGAGTGGATTCTAGCAACCCATAAAGACTCCTAAAGAGACATTGGATAGTCATATCAATGATGACCAACCCACGAACATGCATTGTGTAATATAATCTTTTTTTCATATTACATTTCAAAAAATAGGATGCTCACTTCTGTCCTCATCCTTTCTTTCATTATTGTTTTTTATCTCAATGGTTTAATTTAACAATGACTACCATAGAAATGGAGTCATGAAGCTACTACCATCCTAATCAACATGTCCAATGATATCACTTCCTCAACTTGAAATTGAAAAATGTTATCATCATCATTGAACCTATTTCATACCACAAATAACACATTCAACACAAACTGTCTCTCTATGACTTCATTATCACATATCTAACCTTGTATCAATGTAAACGATAAAATTGTACACATTAATAATGATCTCAAGTACAGAGACAAATACAAATTTCCATAGGTAAGAACAACATATTTCCTCTTGATATCAAATATTGTGATCATCATGTTTAAACTTCCTGATAATAAGTCTTAATGCTTATGATCCCCTAGCACCTGATGGTTACACATCATTTTTAACCTCTTAGTATGATGTAACTGATCCAATGTAAAATACATTAATATTACTGTAATAGATACTCTAGGTTCTCATTATATTTTGTTAACTAATACAACCCTTTCATACGACATGTAATCCCGGGACATTACCATAAATATCATTTATAAAGAAGTTTCAACACTATAATGGTATGATAAACACACACACACACACAAAGATATATATATATATATATATATAAGCATGTAATGGTAATAAAATTATATCACAAGTTTGGTATTGTGCACCGACATTCAACATTCCCACTTTCAGTAGAGACAAATTATAATAAGTCTGAATCCTCTTTCTCTCACACGAGAATATTTATTATATTAAGATATGGATTTAGTTAAGGGATATATCAAATTGTCCTCTATGGATACTCTGCTAACTAGGACGTCACCTCTATGATTAGAATACCTCAATTGATGAAACTTCTAAAATATCTAATTTCTCCTATGTTATTCCTTAGGATCCTTGGAAAACACCAATATTATAGTGTTATAATAATAAAATGGAACACAGTCTATGATACTAGTCATAATAATGATGTCTAAGAAAAGGATATGTATCAGGATACCAATTTTGTTGCATTTCAATCTTTTGTATACTTGTATTCTATTATATAATCAATCACTATATGGTACAATGAGCTTCTCTAACTCCCTACACCACCATTCAAGAAAAATACATATCTTGACTGTGATTTTAGATCATCTTGACCATTGTAGAAACTTACATCATTTACTACTAAAATTATACACTTTACCAACGGTTTAGAACCGTTGGTAAAGTCCAGAAAACCATTGGTATATTATATACCAACCGTTTCCCAAATCATGGCCATGTAAGCTGTGGGTAATGGCTTATACCAATGGTTCTATGTAAACTGTTGTTATATGTGTTATTGTAAGAGATACACCAACGGTTTCACAAAACTTTTGTATATGTTCCCCTTATACAAAGCCATAATCCAAAAGAATACATAGGATGTTTAAAATTCATCCAGAATTCAGAAATTTAGGTATTTATAATTCATTCCTAACTTAAACCACCACAGAAGAGAAAAATCTGGAATCCAATACATCCACAATCTAATACATCCACAATCTAATACATCCATAATTGAAATGAAATAACACCCATAACACCAATACAAAATTAAAATCTAATATATCTAGAATATAATACACATAACAGTATTCAAAATATAGAATTCATTACCAATACAGCCAGAATCCAATACATCCAGAATTCAGAAATTTAGAATTTAAAAGAAATAACACCCATAATAGTATTAAAATTTTAGAATTCACTCATCACTCAAACCAAAACACCAATACACACAAGAGGAAAATCCTACATGTTATAGGAAGAACATGGGATGTTTACTCATGGTCTTGGGTTGAATATCTTAAAACCAATAGAAATACATGGGTAGAGTGGAAAATGATCATGATACCCATAAGATAGAAAATGGTAGTGGTTATGTGATTAGTCCTAGGATGAGTTATAGGAAGAGCATTGGATTTTTGTATTCCTATAATGACTATGTATCCATGTATAAATGGTTCCTAATGTGTTAGTGGGAAACATTGGCCAATCTCAACATATGAGATGGGTTACCAGAATTTCCTACATGTTATTCATAGACACTTCAATTGGAAGAAGGGGGTATGTAGATAATTGTAATTTGGTCTCTTGTGTGTGATGTGAGATGAATCAACATTTTGGGTAGTGGGTATGAATATTCAATTATGTCTTGGATATTGGGTTCCAAAAGGGACATTGGTTTGGTCCTAGAACCCACTGTTTGAGGATGGAATTTTCTTACTAAATGTCATGCGTTTTAGAATAGGGGTAGGATTTCCTCACATGAGAAGTGGATTATGTGAGGCTAGACCACAGATCCTTGTGCTAAAGTAGTAACATAATTTGAATACATTTGGTCGGTTTGTCGTATGAAATTTATTGTTTTCACTTAAAATTTGGTCGTTTTAAAATAAATGTGAGACAGTTTGAGTGGTACCAGCCACACTATTCATATTATTGAGGTAGGGTTGACTCTTACACATCTCAAATGGACCATGTATTGTTTTCCTTAAGTATCAACAGAATCAGAATGCATTTGGTCTATTTTTTGTATCCTAGTTGTTGTTTTCACTTAAAATGTTGTCTATTTCAAATAAAAGTGAGACACATTGAGTGGTACCAGTAACCCAATCCATCATATTGAGCTTAGGATGACTCGTACAAATCACTAATGGCCCATGTATCATTTTGTTAATGTATAAACAAAATTGGAATTTGTTTGGTTGGTTTTCCGTATTCCTGTTGTTGTTTTCAATTAAAATGTTGTCGAATTTAAATAAAATTGAGACACTTTGAGTGATTCCGGCCACACTGTGCCTCAGATTTAGGCTGGGTTGGCTCGTATACATCAAAAATGATCCATGGATCATCGTAAAAAACTTCCAATACAATCAGAAATCATTTGGTCAATTTTTTGTAAGTATGTTTTTGTTTTCACATAAAATCATGTCCATTTCAAATAAAAGTGAAAAGGTTTGAGTGGTACCGGACACACCATGCCTCAGATTATAGTGTTTTTGACTCGTACACATGAAAAATGACCCATTTATCATTTTCATAAAGTATCAACATAATAAGAATGCATTTAGTCAGTTTTTCGTATGCAAGTTGTTGTTTCCACTTAAAATGTTGTCCATTTCAAATAAAAGTGAAACACTTTGAGTGGTAACGAACACCCCATCTATCTGAATGAGATAGAGTTTACTCGTACACATCACAAATGAACCATGGATCCTTTTTCTAAATTATAAACACAATTAGAATATTTTTGGTATGTTTTTTGAATGACTGTGGTTTTTACTTAAAATAGTGTCCATTTTAAACCAAATAGAGACACTTTGAGTAATACCAGCCACACCATGCCTCATATTGAGGCGGGGTTGACTCATACACATCAAAAATGAACCATGTATCATTGTAATGAAGTATCAACACAATCAGAAATCATTGCTTCATATTTATGTATGAACATTTTTGTTTTCACTTAAAATCTTGTCCATTTCAAATAAAAGTGAGACAATTTGAATGGTACCGGCCACACCGTGATTCAGATTGAGTTGGGGTTGACCTGTACACGTCACAAATGACCTATGGATCATTGTCCTAAATTATCAATAGAATCCAAATGTTTTTGGTTGTTTTTCTATATGCATGTTATTGTTTTCATTTAAAATCTTTTCCATTTGAAATAAATGCAAGGCAGTTTGAGTGTACCGGCCACACTGTGCCTCATATTGAAGTGGGGTGGACTCATACATATCACAAATGACCCATGGATCATTTCCATAAAGTATAAATAGAATATGAATGCATTTGGTTGGTTTTATGTATGCCATTTCTTGTTTTCACTTAAAATGTTGTCCAATTCAAATAAAAATTTGACACTTTTCATGGTATCGGCCACACCGTGCGTCATATTGAGAAGGGGTTGACTCGTACACTTCAAAAATGACCCATGGATACTTGGGCTAAATTATAAATACAATTAGAAAGTGTTTGTTCATTTTTTTGAATGTTTGTTGTTTTTACTTCAAATCCTCTCCTTCCTTCCTCTTTTCGATTAGGGTTTGCACTCTTCTATCATATTCTTCCGAAGCTCTAAAACCCACTTTTTTGTTAGGATTTAGGGTGAATATAGAAGAGAGTAGAGATTGGGATCTGAGACTCCGAATTAATAGTGAGATGGTCTCCGGAATCAGGGTAGGTGGTCGGTGCTCAGTACTGAAGTAATAGTAATGGAATGTTAATTAGATTAGGATTTAAGGTGAATCTTGAAGAGAGCTTATATTGGGCTCGGTGACCTTATGATGTAGTTATTGGTGTGATGATGTCGGTGATACACAGTTGTGTGAGGTACCCAGTGGAGGATGAGGATATATGTTGTGGGGGTTATGCATGGTGGGAGGAGGGTGGGGTGTTGTCCAGGGTCTCGAAAGTAGAGGGGTTGTCCAGGGTCTAAGAAGGGAGGTTGTGGGATGTCTGTGGTCCTGTCCGGGGGTCTGTCCAGGGTCCAAGGAGGAGTGTGGGGGTCTATCCAGGATCATGGAAGGAGGGTTGTTAGGGGGCCATCTGAGGGGTTGTCTGGTCTGGACGGGGGGCTTTCCGGGGGCTGTCCGGGGTCCAGGGAAGAGGATGGGAGGAGGGACTATCCGCGGTCCAGGTAGGAGTGGGGTTGTCCAAGTGGCTGTTAGGGAGGCTGTCTGAGGATCCGGGAGGAGGGTGGGGTGGCTGTCCGAGGGGGCTATTCGGGGGTATTTCGGGGTCCAGGGAGGAGGCCGGGGGGATATCTTGGGTTCATGGTATGGTATTTACATATATGCTAAGAAAATTCATTCAAGGTTAAAAAAATAATTTCATTATATCAACCTCTAATCAGACCACAAATTTTCAATATTCCCCTAAAAATTTCAATTTCATTTAAATAGGGTGATTTTACAACAAATCATCAAATCATGTTTTATTATTTATAGATAAAAAAAGATAATGTGATCTACCTAATCACACATATATTCAGTCACAACAAATCAATAAACATCAAAGGTCAGTAATATCAGTAAAAATGTAACGGATCAATCTATCTCTCATCACCATCAATATCATCACTATCATCATCACCCTTAACCTTGTCCTCATCGTCATCCCCATCATCATCCCCGCCCTCCTCCTCACCCTTGTACTCAGCCTCGGCCCCTTCAATCCCCTCCTCCTCTTCCTCGCCCTCCTCCTCCACCTCCGCCTCCTACTCGCCCTCCTCCTCCTCCACCTCGGCCTCCTCCTCACCATCATCTCGACCACCACTATAAATGACACCTGGTGAACCATATATATAATACATAGATAACATATATTCCTCACAATTAGTGTTGGCCTCTGGTGGATGTGTTTGACATAATTCTTCCATTAGTTTCATAAATGCAGTGTTTTCCATAGCAGACTGTGCTTTTGTCTCTATAGCCCTTTTTTCATCATGTTCTTCATATTCCTTAACTTGCTGCAACTCGGTGGCCCTACAACTCATACCTGAGGAGGGACAATACCTAATCGAAACTATACTCTTCCCAGGCCGACAGCATACTCTACCAGGGTGGTCATCCCCCAACACCTGATGTAAGGGATAATTTGGCCCAAAATTGTCAGGTTCTTGGGAATCAAGGGCCTATAAAGCAGCCTATTACAAAAACAAATATATTATTAAGTTAAAAAATAGAGATTAAAATTTTAAATCTACAATGTAAAACATACAAGCTCTTGCTGAGTCGGTTCATTCATCGCACTTTGATCTTTTTTCTTTCTACTTGAGCAAAATATTTTTCATGAGGCACACATCCTTCTATTCTCAATTTATGACTCTACAATGACATTGAATGTAGGAAACCATAATTAAAAATAGTATTCAATAAAATAGTAATTTCATAACTAAAATTATATATCCACTTTATCAATCGAATAAATTACGGAGGATGCAGTAGAAAGAGAAAGTAGTGAAGAAAGATTATAAACTGTCATTCTAACTGTATCTCATGATCTAGCATCGTAGTACGTCCCAATGTGTGGATGTATTTCTTAGAATAAATGATTTTGTATTTCTTCCATATACATTCTATATAATATTCAATAATTAGTATTAACAAAAAAATGACAATTTTCATTTAAATACTTCTAATTTGATTAATACCATAAATTGGCTAGTCTCCAAATGAGTAATCATATATCGGTACTATTCTAATGGAAAATCATCCACGATAAGGACTGCCTCTAACTCTATACCCACACTATCACATCATCCAATTTACAACTCATGTTTATATGCTCTTCAAAGCTCGCCTAAATCCTTTGGAAGTGCTGGTTGTGCACCATCACCATCGGGGAAATTAAACTATAGTTGAAACCAAAATATTAATTCATATAAATACAAAAAATAGAATATTGCATTAAATACAATAGATTTTTTACCCATATAACTTCCCAGGCTTTATCATCGACATCAATTGGATGTTTTCTCCATGAGAGAGGGCTAACAGGAAAGATGTTTGAGTATTTGGAAAGCATCACCAAAAGAACTCCGACATTGCTACCCTAATTTTTCAATCATTTAACTATCTTCATTGTAATCCACCATCAAATGCGTGCGGTATTTCCATACAAAACACATGTGTGTACACCCCTCTCCCACCTTGTATCAGTAGATGAATCTGTTATGAAAGAAAAACAAATTTTTTATCAATACGTGTTATAATGAAAATAAATAATGGTTAAAAAAAATTTAGGGTTGTATAAGTATACCTACGATAGTCTGATCAATGTGCACCGCTGGATCTGTAGTTACTAAAGGAACACCCTATACAGATGGAGTGGGTCCCAATGTCTGCTCTGTGGGGATATACTATGGCGGAGTAGTAGTTTAAGAATATGGAATATAAAATCCCAGAGAGAAGGAAGAAGAAGTAAAAGAAGATGAAAAGGATAGCTGGCCAAATTCTGGATGGGGAGTGGGAATCATCATCTAATATGGTTAAAATGGATGAGGAGGCATAGATGAAAAGGGTGGTGAAAGCATTGGAGGTCTAAATATCTTGTGTGTCCTTAACGGCACATCGGGATCAGAGTGTGGGAGGAATGGTATGTCAGTGGGAGGGGCTGGGTCTAATCATGTATGTCGACCAGATCGTCTAGCTCCCATCCCCCCCCTGTATGAACACCCCGAGTACTGTGACCACTACTAGGTTTATAATCGAGTAATTATCGCCAAATAGATGGATCTGGAAAAACTGTTTAAAAAAATTAATCACTTGACATTATATATTTTTTAAATAAAAATATTTGAAAGAAAATACACACTATAGGAAATAGTGGTGGAATTCCCAGATCATCCATGTGACGACTATTGTCCATAATCTGTTTTCATCACCTCTCTTCAATTGGTTTCATTTTCCTACATTTAAAAACAAATATGGAAGTAAATAGAAAAGGATAACTAATGTGTAACCCAAAAAAATGGGAGGGAAAATTTGATTTTTTTTGTAGGATGATTATTTACTATGTGTCATCATTCTATTAAAATCATGGAACATTGATTATACCATATTCATAAGTGGTTAAATAGTTGTCAAAATTAAGGAAAAATTTAATTTCATTAACTCATGTATATGATGCAGGTTTCAATACATGTTTTTCAGAAGAATACAAACCATCATGTTCATTACCTGGAAAAATGTAAAAGAGAGGTCTTAGATTCATACAAAATTTATACAAATCACTTTTGAATTATTGAAATGTTCACCATGTTAGAAATTTTTGTTTTGTAGGGTTAAATATAGTTCAATTCCAAATTACGAAATGAAATTCAAACAAAAATTCCAACCAATAAACATTTAAAATGCACATAATGGTCAAATCAGATACAACATATTTTTAATCTATATTAAATCAATTTGAATAGTACAAACCTTAACAACCCAACTAGTGGTAAACCAAAAGAATTGAGAACATGGATGGAGGATTCTATATATTTTCCACCACAACTTCAGCTTCACAATAAAATATGAAAATTGATCTATTAGTGTCGTCAAAATAAATAAAAGGATTGGTTCTAATGGCGGTAGGGATAGTTTCTTTTCCATCATCACCATCATAAAAAAAATATCTTGAAATTACTTCAACTATGACACCAAATTCAGGTCAATGTTGGTATTTGATATAAAAAACATGTTTATCCATTGATGCCAATACATGTGGTTCTTCGGTAGAAAAAGTGTGAGTCATATTAATTTCGTGAAATCCACAATCATCAATAAATGTGCAATGTCTCATCATCGAATCATACCAATGACATTTCATCATCGTGACTCGTCCATGAGAGTAATAATCTAATATTACTATTTTTTAACGACTCCATAATGACCAACATTTTCATATTGTGGTCTAATATCTGATGCACTGGCATAACAATCTGTTGTGGCAGTAACCATACCACCATCATGTTGTGTTCTCATGTTCTTTTCTCATTCAGTGACAATAAATTTGTACCAATTGATAACAATTGATTTACAGTCATGAACCATGGTATTAGAACCAAAAGCCAAAGCACTTATTTCCTTAGAGATAGAGTCAGCAGGAAATTTAATGCCCCGACCCTAGATACCCAGGCTCAGTGAATTATTACATAACATTATAATGATCACAAAGGATCACGTCTCGGAAGACCAATTAGTTTAGTAGTCTTGTAAACACTATATATATTCATAAGTCTTACATTACATCATAAGGTAATAAAACTACAAAAACACATTGTCTTCATATCCCCTCATACTATCCCTACAGTTCATTCATAAATTACTTCTTCATATCCTGGAAAAAATAATACATTGAAAGGGGTGAGCTTAGATGCTCAGTAAAGATAAAAATATAGCAGACGAGTTCATAGATAAGCATAAACACTTAAATCAATTTATAACTAAAACAAAATCCTGTTAAACTTGAACTTCAGAAGGGACAAATATGACTATACTCATGAAAGTGAATGGTTTTTTCATACACAACCATGGGGGAAGATTATAAATGTGTATAAAAAATATCCATGCGTTTTGCGAAGTAAGAATCTTCCCAAACAGATTAAAAACATTGCATGAAAGACCCTGCCTCACATTATGCTTGTCAGCTGCAAAATCAAGATATCGAGCATCAAATCTCTTCCATGAAAATCCATCTTCAGGGTGAACCAACTCATCATTATTCTTTTTTCTCTCAGTATCATGCCATGTCAGTTTTATTGATATTTCATTAGACATAAAAATATTCTGGAGTCTAGGGATAAATGGATAGTTCTTCATTACTTTTTGTGGCATGTGGGATGGTGTTCCATCAGATTTTGACTTCTAGCGGTATGTGTCACATTTTATACAATCATTTCGTTCAACAATTTCCATCCAGAATAAACTGAAATATTTCGAGAAATCATGATCTTTGTTTCTTGAAAATCCATGTTCCTCAACTAACTTCCATGTCATATAGTGGTTTGAGGGAATATCTGCATCATCTGGATTTAAATCCTTCAAGAAGGTAAGAATGTAATCGATTACTGTATTATAAATCCCATACATAGTTTTCTCATGAAACAATCAGATTAAAAATTCTATCGTTTTTATTTTATTTCATTGTCAATATACTAGAGTCATGGCATCATCATTCAATTTTTTCAACCTAACAACATCATCATTTTCATTAGTCGCATAATGTGTTCTCATATTGAAGTATTCATGGGTCGGAATAATTTCTTTTTCATGAAAATGAATATACGGAAACTGGTTATATAAAAATTTCTCCACTCCAGTCCTCTCATTTAGATCATCAGAAATTTGATATTTCTTTTTCTCCCTATTCTAATAACACACATAGTAGTTAGCTTGAAAACCATATTTGGTTATGTGGTAGGTGACTTCTTCACGGCTCAACCAAGGTCTTCCCA